>JAZHEH010003205.1:36766250-38242500 GCA_036589455.1 Ateles fusciceps
GGGATTACAGGCATGAGCCACCGCGCCTGGCAACTTCTAGATCTTCTATGCATTTACAAACACACATGCTTTTGTTTAAATCAAGGCAGATCATAGTACGCTGTCCTTTGATTTGTTTCACTTAACAATACATCTGGATAAACTTTATTCCTTCTGCAGGGTTCTCCAGTTTCCAGGACATCTTCCCTTGTAACCTGTCAGTTCTCTTCATTCTTCCCAGGTTGACCTGTTTCAAATAATTTTAAAAATAATTTCCCTGCCACGTCCAGTGTTTAGCCAGGCATTTCCATATAGGGTATATTATCCATATAAGGTATACATTGCAATTTTCAAGAACAAAATAAAATTCACTTAACCCAAACTATAACAACTTTTTTTCTCTGATTCAAAAGATACCATTATATGGTATAGGGCTTTGGAAACTCCCAGACTATTGAACTTTCCCACTGTTTGGGATCTGGATAAATTAGTAGTTACTATGTGGCCAAGTCTAAAAGCATTCATACCCTCTCAGAATTGTCTAGTAAATGAAATCAGCCATCTACAGTAACATGTTTGTAAAAGACCCTATTGATGAGAAGCACAGAACCACAGAATGCTTTTCTTTTTAATGCACAAGTGGTCTGAGATGGCATCAGTTATTCCCTGCACCAGAAAATTAATACTCATTTATTACCATTTTTTCCCAATATTATGAAAAAGAGTATTTTAAAATGGGGCATAGGATCACACAGAGGATCAAAACTTGTCAACTTACCAAAGCACACAGTTTCTAACTTATGTTATGAGGAAACAATTTTTGTTTTCCTCCCCCTTTCCATCTCCCCAAATAAAAGCACCTGAAATACTATATTAATATATTAACAGTGGTAAAGCACTTAATCACTATTAGGGCACAATTTCTACGGTGAAATTAATTCAGAGTTCCAACCTATGCCAACTGATGAAACGGCTATCCACCCCCTCCCTTCCCTTGTTCTCACACTGAACCTGGGTCTTGCCAGCTCTAAGCCATTGATAATGGCTTCCATTTTCTGAGGCAGAGGGTGGAGGCAGACCCTCTGAGGTTAAGAAGCTGGTGGTCCTCATGCACAGCAATGTGGTTTCAGGAGACAGGGGATTAGGAGCTGTGGAGAGCTTGCATCATTTATTGATCCAATTCTCTGGGAACATTTTCTCCAAGAAGCATTGGGAAGACTGGTCGCTCACTTTCTTCCCCCGCAACCAGCTAAAGCATTTTGCTTCCCAGAATTTCACTATCATCCCCTAAAACCTCTGATGAGGGTTTCTATGCTTCCTAGGCCATGGAAGAGGTAAAAACTAACCAACGCTCTTTGGTCCCTACAGTCCTCTCTAAAATTTTACTGCTGGTAATAAAAACCTGGAAGCAAAAACTTTCCTCCCTGTTATTGTTTTACCCAACTTTCACTTTTAGACCCTTTAGAGAATCTCAAACTATACTCCTGGAACACACTGATCTGTTACTAACATAATACATTAATTAGAAAATTCACCAAGAACAAAAGCCGATGGATGTGTTTTTCTCAAATTTTAATGTTTTTTAAAAAATAATTTTTTTAGATTGCCGGGTAGAAAATACTAGCAAATGAACGCAAGTAAAAAAATTCTGGGCTGGGCACAGTGGCTTATGCCTGTTAATCCCAGCACTTTGGGAGGCCAAGGTGGGCGGATCACTTGAAGTCAGGAGTTCGAGACCAGCCTGGCCAACATGGCAAACCCTGTCTCTACTAAAAATACATAAATTAGCCAGGCGTGGTGGCGGGCGCCTGTAATCCCAGCTACTTGGGAGGCTGAAGCAGGAGAACTGTTTGAACCCAAGGGACGGAGGTTGCAGTGGGCTGAGATCATACCACTGCACTCCAGCCTGGGCGACAGAGAGAGACTCTGTCTCAAAAAAACAAAAACAAAAACAACTTTTTAAAAACTGTGTGGTCACTTGTGATGTAAAAATCAGAATATATACATACATATATATAGTCAGAATATATAAATATATAGAGTCAGATTTTTCTGCTGAAAATCTCTTCCCTGTGCAGAGATAGAACTGACTACTCGAATATTTTATGGTGTTCCAAAAGACAGCACGTAATGTGCAGATTCTTTGACACCTGTGCATGTCCAAGAATTGCTACCTTCAAAGGAAAGAAACCAAACTGACAACTAACCCACAAAATAGGCTCTATACATTTTCACATTTGTCACTGCAGCCCTTCTAAAAGTGTGTCTTTGTTACTAATATAAAGGAAAGAAGTAAAATGTATCTATACTAAGAAGCACAGATTCATAGGAGTGGCACCAAGGCCTGTGGTATACAAAAGGCATAAAGCCCTTTGAGATCTGGTCTTGCCACTGTGTGACTTCATTTCCGGTTTCCAGCCTTCTCTACTAATTCCAGCCATACAAGTCAGCTTGCTTTTTGTTCTTCAGGCTTGCAAAGGTCTTTTCCACTCGGGCCACTTGCATTTGCTGTTCCCACTGCCTGGACTGCTTTTCCCCAGGTCACCATGCCTCTATCCTTCTCTTCATTTAGATTTCAGTTCAACGCCACATTCCCAAAGAGGTCTTCCTTGCCCTTCCAATCTGAAGAAGAACCCCAAGATTACTGTCACTTACCCTGTTTAATCATCCATTACACTTATCAACAAAATTATTTTATTCATGCAATTATGTTCCCCTTTCTAGAATGTGAGCACCATGAGAGCAGGGCCTTGACTAATTCTTTTAACCCATAGCAGGCACTCAACATTTGTTGAATGAAGGTATGAATGACCACCCATGAATTTCTCAGCCCTAACACTAGAGACAGACAAACCAGGGCTGGAGTTCATTTTCTTTTTCTCCCTTTTCTACCATACTTTCATGTGCCAGGGCTCATGACAAACAGTTCGGTTTCTGGTGTCACTGACATGCAATCATGAAAATCGCATCCATCTATTGAACACCTACATATCAGATATGTTCTAGATGTTCTTCCAGTCTAGACCACCCCTTTTCTTTCTAATATGCACAACATTGCAAACTATGTGTTCAGAATACCACTTTCAAGATGACAAAACAGGTTCAGAGGACTGAGTGACTGAGGTCCCGACAGCCAGGTAGAATCCAGGCTTTTTCTTCTAAAATAGGCTTATATGTAAATCGATTAAATAAGCATTTTATTATTGGAGTCTCCATTCTGTAAACCTGGGAGTCATTGGAAGTATCACAGAAATGTTCAATCTTGACTGCTGAAGTAAATGGTTTTTACCTCCATTCATCTTTACAAGATATCAATATATGATATTATGCTTCCCTCATGTTCTTTGTTCTCTTCTTAAAGAAACACAAAGATATTTATAGACACTAGTGGTCTGCTATGCAAGAACCAAATTCAATGCAAATTTTATATTTTGAACATATTAAACATATTATGAACATATTAAAGATACTAACACTTATCATTTGTGTGCACTAAGGACTGAAGTTTGCTCAGACGGGCTGAGCTCTGTTGCCAAATGGACTTACAAAAGTAGGCATATTTCCTCTTTCCTCTGATATTCATGGAAATAATAATAATAGCTAAATTTAGAGGACACTAGTGAAGTTAATTTTTCATAGTTCACCAAAGGGTTCCCTCTTAGCCCCGTTAGATACTGTATCTATGGAAAAGGAAAGATGAAAAGAAGTTGGTGGTAACTCAAAATTTTTCTTGCTAGAAAACTAATTGGCTAAAAATGGCTAAAAAATGAAGCTCTATCTTGCAAAAATTGTTCAACAAAGAAAATCAGTATATACTAACAATTTTTGCTATATGATACTGAAAATGACCATCAATGATGGTCATAATTGACCTAGCTGTTCATTTTCTTTGCTATAATAAAAAGTCAAAATGATTAAAGAAGCTCACGATCAATAATTCCTGTGAGAGCTATTTTTGTTCTGCATGTGGGTGGGTCTAGTACAGCTTGTCAGTATCTCCTCCTCCACACCCTGGCACTACTTAATTCACATTAAAAGATCTAGCCAACCAAATGCTAACAGGCAGTAAATTCAGTAGCACAGGGGCTAAAAAAGCAAAATTTTATTAGCTTATTGCTATTTTTTATATTGTAAACATCTACAACTGTGTTTCCATTTTTCAGGGCCGTCCCTACTCCATATGGCATCTTTGTACCAATTAGAAAAAAGTTGCCCTTTTTACGCTGATGAAGTCTTACACATGTAAGCCTTGATGAAGGAAAAGAGCTTTTAGCTCACATTTGATCACTCAGTCAGACACCTTGAGACACAAAAAACTGCTCAACTGTACATGGAGGCCCTGCCCTCCATTCCTTGTCTATCCTTTCAGAACTAAGATAAAGAAGACTTCAACAAAGACTGATATGCTTCCTTTACATTCTTTTTCTTAGGTGCACAGGCTTTGTGAGCTCCAAGTCAGTAATAAGTTTTTTGTTTTTTTTTTAAAAAAAGAAGAGACAAAGATGCATGAGCTTTGGAGCATGTGACTTAGGGGTAGTTCTATAATGATAAATCAAGTCTGTTTCCTAATATTTTCATAAATGACCCATCTAGCTCAGTGGTTCTCAGCCCTGAGACTCATTAGAATCACCTTGCAGAAGTTTAAAAAAATTCTAATTTCTAAACCTTACTCTAGATGTAACAAATATGTACCACTGTGTCAGAATTTCTAGGGGTGGGACCAAGGCACAAATGTTTTAAGACACACACACACACCCCCCACAAAATGCACTCATATGATCCTGATGCACAGTCAAGAGTGGGAGTTACTGGACCAGTAGTTAACCTATATTCTTTTCCATTTCACCAGAGCAGCCAAATACAATGTAAGTTCTTAAAGATATTCTTGTATTAGTTTTATCCTCTTTTTGGACAGTAGGCTCTTTAGGAGAAAGGACTCAACTTTTATATATCTTTGGTCCTTGTTAAACACAGTACCTTGAAATAGTGTGTTCTCAGATAATTCGTGGTAGAAAAAAAGAAGACCCAAAGGATCCAGGTGAAAATACACTTAGTGGTTATTCCTGGCATTGAGATTATAAGTGGTATTTTCTTCATTTTTCCTATCATATTTTCTAAATGTTCTATCATAAATACATATTACTTTTACTACAAAAGAAAATTATATTTTTAAAATTTGCTGAAATTCCCTAGCGCCTCTACAAAAGACAAAGCACTCTACTTCACTTGATGGAGTAAGTGTACTTTCGAAATGCGTACAAATCATATATTCTTATTTTATTATTTTTTGAGACAGGGTCTTTCTCTGTCACCCAGGCTGGAGAGAAGTGGTGCAATCACAGCTCACTGCAGCCTTGACCTTCTGGATTCAGGAGATCCTCCACCACAGCCTCCCAAGTAGCTGGGACTACAGGCACATGTCACTATGCCCAGCTAATTTTTGTTATTTTTTTATACAAAAAGTAGAGACGGGGTTTCACCTTGTTGCCCAGGCTGGTCTTGCACTCCTGGGCTCAAGCAATCCACCCCTCTGCCTCCCAAAGTGTTGGGATTACATGCGTAGCCACTGCACCAGGCCTATTCTTATTTTAAAAAGTCACAAGTCTGCGCCCTGATCCTGCCACTGCACTCCATCCTAGGCAAGAGTGAGAACCTGTCTCAAAAAAAAAAAAAAAAAATAGAAAGAAAAATTTCAATCATGTCCCATTTTCTTTGAAAAAGGAATATATGGCCAGACGCAGTGGCTCAAGTCTGTAATCCCAGCACTCTGGGAGGCTGAGGCAGGTGGATCACCTGAAGTCAGGCATTCGAGACCAGCCTGACCAACATGGTGAAACCCCATCTCTATTAAAAATACAAAAAAATTAGCTGGGCATGGTGGCAGGCACCTGTAATCCCAGCTACCAGGGAGACTGAGGCAGGAAAATAGTTTGAACCTGGGAGGCGGAGGAAGCAATGAGCTGAGATTGCGCCATTGCACTCCAGCTTGGGCAACAGAGCGAGACTCCGTCTCAAAAAAAAAAAAAAAAAAAAAAATATATATATATATCCTTTAAATGCCTTTTCTTTTTAATGGTGGCTCAGACCTGATCCAGCACTTTGGGAGGCAGAGGCAGGAGGATGGTTTGAGCCCAGGAGTTCTAGGCTGCAATGAGCTATGACAATACCACTGCAGTCCAGACTGAGTGACAGAACTATGCCATCTCTAAAAAAAAAGAAAACAACAATAAAAAACAAAAACAACCCAAAATGTAATACAAAGAAATTTTACTTTGTGTAGAAATCAGGAAGGACATCATACATTAGATAATCTGAACTGAACATTAGAATAGCAACAGGTAGCCGGGCGTGGTGGCTCACTCTTGTAATCTCAGCATTTTGAGAGGTGGAGGCGGGCAGACTGCTTGAGCCCAGGGGGTGGAGACCAACCTGGGCAACATGGTGAAACCCCATCTCTACCGAAAAAAATAAGTACAAAAAAATTAGCTAGGTGTGGTGGCACACGCCTGTAGTCCCAGCTACTCTGAAGGCTGAGGTGGGAGGATCCCTTGAGCCAGGGAGGTGGAGGTCACAGTGAGCTGTGTTTGCATCACAGCACTTCAGGCCGGATGACAGAGCGAGACCCTGTCTCAAAAAAAACAAACAAACAAACAAAAAAAACGCCACAGGTTACTGGAAGCTAAGAGTGATGAACAATATAAGGAAAGGTAGAAAGGAATAGGCCATGTTTCATGTTTGTTATTCAGGGAAATTTGAAGTGGGATGGGGTCTTACACACTTTCTAGTCTAGGCTTACCAGTCCAAACAACTCTATTCATCCTTTATCTACCAGTGTAGACCCTACCTCCTCCAAGCCGATTCTCTCCATAAATTTTGATTCCCAGAGTTCTTAACCTTCCCCGCACTAGTAGTCTATTACAACCCTGATCTGATTATGACTGATCTTTTTTTTCCTCAGGTAATCTAAATCAAGACTTTTTAAAAATCTATCAACAGCTATAAAATGCTAGTGATTATTATTCTCTAATTCTTTCACTAGTAATCAACTTGTAAACCTAATCTTGCCACACTCTGCTTAAATCCTTTCAATTGTTTTCCATTTTTCTTAGAAAAAAGGCATAAATCCTTTTAGTCCTACAGATCTTGTAATGCCTGGTTCCTGCTTACGCCTCTAGTTTCTTAAGGAGATAAACTTCCTCCCATTACTGAGCTTCTGCATATGCAGAAGCTCTGGAAATCTTGTCCTTTACTCGTTGTTTGGCCTAGTTAGTTTCTGCACATACCAAAATCTGTTTTCACTCATCCCAAATCTGTTTTCACTCTCAGAGAACCGTTACCGTGTTCCTTTGTGTGAAACAAGTCATCTCGGTTTGTATTTACGTATCGTTGCTTTGATTACTGAACTGAGTATCTCTCCCACTAGAAAATAAACTCCATGAGACCGGGGACATTGCCATTGACATGCCTGGGAATACCAGGCACTCAACTGATACCTGTCGAATGTGTTAGGTTGCCTCTTCCAACTATACTGCAGGCATCCTGGTGCCCGCTTTGGCCGGACTGCACGGGGGGGTGGCAGGAGGGTTGAATGCGGAGGAACTAGCCCGCGGATGAGCATAAACATTTTAAGTAGGAAACATTCCTCAGTCGGGCGGTCAGCTTCTCTGGTCTCGTGCGGCTCAAGCTATGCTTTGGGGGGGGACGCTGGACGAAGGCTCTGGCAAAGAGAAATGCAGATCCCAGGATCCACACTCGCCCCCAACGGCAGTCCAGATGCTTGACCCGGCACCCACCTCCCGAAGCAGCTTCAGGTCCCCGTGCTGGATCTCGTACAGCTGAATGACGCCGGTGCCCCGTGCGAAGTTGCCCATGGTCACAAATTTGGCGCTGCAGGGCACCCACTTACAGTCAAACACCGTGTAGTTGAAGCCCTTCTGGATATGGGCGATGATCTGAGGCTTCTCGAAGGCCGACATGGTCCAGCCGATTTCAGCTCCGGCAACCGCCACACCCAGAGCCCCCCCCAAACACCAACCTGGAAACCAGACTCCAAACATGGACAATTTGTCCCTCCTGCTTTCCGTACTCTGCCCCAGATGCCCTAGAAAGTTGGCTGTAGTTATCTCCGGATAATGCCAGATGCGCTCCTGCGATCGCACGGAATGTTCGTTCACAACAAAATGAATTTGTTTATAGCCTTTACCCACTGCCTTTAGCACACATACATATTAGAGATTACAAAATACTTGGGCTGTGAGTGCCGTGGCTAGAGTGAGACGATGAGCATCAGGCATATCTTAGGACAGCCTACACAGCCTTTCCACCCCGCCCCCAAATTCTGCAGGTCCCCGGCCTGTGGCGTTTTAGGAAAGGGGCGGAGCTGCGGGGGTGGTTGGCGGAGGCTGGCTCCTGCGCGGTGCAGTCGCGCACGTGTATCAGCCGGAAGTGCCTTAAGAATCCCAGGGTTGGAATTCGAAATGGAAGTACAGAGCGCCGGGGCAGAGGAGGGCTTTACCCAGGTCACCCGCAAGAGTGGCCGGCGGGCGAAGAAACGACAGGCTGAACAGCTGTCCGTAGCGGGAGAGAGCGGGGATGCGGGCCTTATGGACACAGAAGAGGCCAGGCCGGCGAAGAGGCCCGTCTTCCCGCCCCTCTGCGGTGACGGGCTCCTGGTATGTGGCTGGGACCATAGGACAGCCAAGGGCCAGAGGCCAGTGAAGCCGGTGGCCTCTGGGCTATGTTGAAGCTGCGGGGGGCTGTTTTGCTGAAAGAAGTGATTCTTTGAAGTGTAACTAGTTCAGTTAAAGGAAGTCCTTTGTGGATCAAATGTCATTTTACAACTCTATCACTATCCCTCCATAATCTCCTGAGTTGTGTGTTCTTTTATTACAGAGTGGGAAAGAAGAAACAAGGAAAATTCCAGTCCCAGCTAACAGGTACACACCATTAAAAGAAAACTGGATGAAGATATTTACTCCTATTGTGGAACATTTGGGACTTCAGATACGCTTTAACTTGAAATCAAGGAATGTGGAAATCAGGGTAAGGAAAATCTCAGCCATTTCCCAGTACATCAGGCTTTCTCTCCTACAGAGATGAAAAGGCTTGAATAGACTTTACTTAATGGGACATATTCTGTTAAATGGTTTTTGTCCAGTTTAAAAATTTACTATATTGAGTTTGAACTTCCCAAATGCCTTCAAAATCTGCATTTGATACAAATTTTAATTGAATTTGTAAGTTAGTTCTGAGATCATACCAAAATACCGGTTCTGCTTCTGTATAACTTTTATAATGTTCTATGTCAAATTGAGAAAAGGTCGAGTAAAGAGATTGTCATAAATAGAAGTAAGTAAACAATGAACAGAAGTACTTGCTGCTTTGTAAGAAGTATATACAGTCAGCGTCAGGGATATGTTCTGAGATACGTTTTGTTAGATGACTTAGTCCTAGTGTGAACATTATAGAGTGTACTTAACACAAACGTAGGTGGTATGTGTATATTTGTTTATGTATTTTTTAAATATGGAAAACCACATGTCCCAGCACCATTACTGAATATCAATCATTTTACCTACTTGATCTGCATTGCCAATATCCAGTGCCATATAACAGGTTTCTGTATAGTCTTCATTATACTGTAATGAGACCACTATGGTATGAGCAGTTGGTCATTGATCAAAATGTCATTGTGCAGTGCATGACTGTATTTTAATGGTACTCTTGATTTAAAAACGTGTTGTTTTGATAAGAAACATGTACATACATGTGTGTATGTGTATACATATACATATGTGTGTGTGTATATATAGATACACATATATACATATATATGTGTATGTGTGTATATATATGTGTGTTTGTTTACACCACAGCACTCCAGGCTGGGTGACAGAGTGAGACCCTGTCTCAAAAAAAAAAAAAAGCCACAGGTTATTTGTATATATGTGTATGATCATATGTGTGTGTGTGTGTGTGTATATGATGATACATATATGTGTGTGTATATATACATACACACACTATCATACATATATGTATGATCATACTATACCAGTCCTGATGATGGTATCAGAATCCTTAAAAAGGAAAATATAATTAATTTTGGTTATCGATTCACAGTATGGAATTAAAAAATATATATATTATATTTTTATATATAAATATAAGTATATATCATATATATTTAAAATAAATATAAAATATATAGATATACATATATACACACACATGATCATACACACACACTATATATATATATATATATATATATATATATATATATATATATATATATAGGCGCGCACACACACACACCCACACATACATATTTTATTTCGCTCTTTCGCCCAGGCTGGAGTGCAGTGGCAAGATCTTGGCTCAGTGATAACAGGCATCCGCCACCACACCTGGCTAATTTTTGTTTTTTTAGTAGAGACTGCGTTTTACCATGTTGGCCAGGCTGGTCTCAAGCTCCTGACCTCAGGTGATCTGCCCACGGCCTCCCAAAGTGCTGGGATTACAGGTGTGACCCACCATGCCTGGCCTATATATATATTTTTTAAATTCCATACTGTCAATCCAGGAGATAGACATTGAAAATTAATTTACTTTGGGCTTTCTTTTTTGGGTGCCAATTTCGTGCCAGAATCGATAACCAAAATTAATTATATTTTCCTTTTTAAGGATTCTGATACCATCATCAGGACTGGTGTAGTCTCATCTTTGTTAATGGAATATAATAATGGAACAAAGAGGCACTATTCTAAATAGTTGATAAAGTTTAAAATATCACAGAACAAGACAGAGTAACTCCTCTTTGGCCCTGTTGCCATTCCCTCTCATTCAGGCTTTTATGGTTTCCTGCCAAGGAGTCTTGTTTCCCTGTAGGTTTCCTTTACTTCATTGTTTTAAGTCTCTCCTTTCTCCACTCATCAATGTGCCAGTGCCAGATTAATTTTCCCAGACCACAATGCTTTTATTATGACATCTTGGCATCTTCAACATTTCTAAAGGAAAAAGTTTCTGACTTAACTTGCCTTTCAAGTAGGAGATCCAGTCACAAATTTGTCTCTCACCACTTTTTTTATGTCCATACTTTTTAATGGCTTTGCCCTTTGAAGGAGGTCCTCTCCTCCCTACTCATTTCTCTTTCTACTTCAGTGCCATTATCTTTCCGGATCTACCTCAAGTTCTTTCTCTGTTATGGTATATCCATTTTTCAGTCATATCTTCAGTGCCTAAACTTTTCATGTGCTTCACTGTCCTATTTATTGCAGAATCATCACTTTGGATTCCACTAACATTTGTTAATGCTGCCATGTACCAGACACACAGTGGCATTGCAGCATGCTCTACATTATTTACTCTTCAGGATATTCCCGTCTTAAAGATGTGAGGAAACTTGGCCAATAAACTAATAAGGGAAATACCAGACTAATAAGGGAAACTTCATATTATACTAGTAGGGAACACTCAGGATCTTCCACTCTGACCTCTTTATTTTACTGATGAGAAAACTCAAGACCTGAAGTATCTATGGGACTTGCCTAAGGTCACATACAGGATTGGAACTAGGGTCTAGTGTTAAATGTGAAAGCCTCGGGGACTTTCCCATTACACAAGCCCATATGGTTTTAAATTTGTTGAATACGTGGTCTCCTCAACTAGATTGTGGATGTGTATGGGATAGTGGAAATAATGGTTTTAGAATCAGACCTGTGTTTGAATCTTACCTTTTTTTGGTTTCCAGTACTTTCGTTTCCTCATATATGAAGGTATTTGTATCACTTAACATTCCAGGTTTTTGTGAAGGTTAGAGTTATGGTGTGTAAAGCGTGTTATTTATGTACGTGTTATTTACAATAGTAGGCATTTTATGAATGACAGTTATTTCTGCATTTATCAAATAAACTTTGATGACAGGATCAGTACTTCAGTCATTCTTGATTTCTCCTGTCAGTGTGTGCAGGTATTTAGGCCTGGAGCTGTTGATTTAAGAAACATCAGCATATAAATGATAACTAAGTCAGAAGATTAAGTCAAGACTCCCAGGGAAGACTGCCTTGAGGGAAAAGAGAGGAGGACGGGCTTGGGCATTGAAGGGATGGGCAGAAGGTAGAGGTCCTTCAGAATGTGAGAGATTGGGTGGTGCTAGAGAAGTCTTGCTGTTAACCCCAAAATCTGACCGTCTAGTACAGTTAGTTATTTGACACTCTGGGTGGAACTGCCAAGCTTTGGAGCTGGAAAGGTCTTGTTTTGCAAATGAAATATTGCACTTACCCCACCAGAACCTGTGTCATACAGAATATATTGGGAAAAGGTGGTGGTGAAGGAAATCCTCTAATAATGGGAAAGGACATTTCTAGTATTTTGTTAGAACATTTTCTGTTTGATTCTCAACTGTATTTTATACCCTTTTTTGTTTTTTTTTATTTTTTTATCTTATATTTTTAGTATGGATTGTCATTATTTTAAATTTTCTTAATGGCTAAAACTTGTTATAAATTTATACACATCTATAATTGTAGCATTTATTTTTATATCTCCTCTTTTGGACTCTTCTCTGCTTGTTTACCCTCTTTCCCTACAAACTTAAGGGCAAACAAATTTCATGCATTCTTTTTTTTTTTTTTTAAAGAGAAGGAAGAAAAAAAAGAATGAAATAAAGAGAAAAAGAAGAAGGAAAAAAAAAGGGAGAGAGAACGGGAATCTTGCTCTATTGCCCAGGCTAGAATGCAGTCTACAAATGGATATTAAAAGCTTTTTTTATACTAATAATTGTGTTATACAATGGAGACAGGAAGGAATAAGGGAGGAAAATAACAAACAAACAGCCAACCAATATTTCATTTAAACCTATGAAATGCTATGCAATTGCTAGGGAGTGATTTACTCCCAACCATGTGGTCACTTTTAGAATAAATGTGATGTGTTACTGAAAAAAAATGTATATTTTGTGGATTTGGAATAGAGAGTTCTGTAAATGTTTATTAAGTTTACTTGTTTGAGGTTTAAGTTCAAGTCCCGGGTATCCTTCTTAACCTTCTGTCTCATTAATTTGTCCAATATTGACAATGTAATGTTAAAGTCTCCCACTATTATTGTGTGGGAGTCCAAGTCTCTTTGTAAGTCACCAAGAAGTTGCCCTATGTATCTGGGTGCTCCTATGTTGGGTGCGCATAAACTTAGGATCGTTAGCTCTTCCCGTTACATTGATCCCTCTACCATTATACAATGTCTTTCTTATCTCTTTCAGTTTCTATTACTTTAAAGTCTATTTTATCAGAGATGAGAATTGCAACTACTGCTTTTTTTTTTTTTCTCTCCATTTGGTTGGCAAATCTTCCTCCATCCCTTTGTTTTGAGTCTCTGTATATCCTTGCACGTAAGATGGATCTGGATGCAGCTTACTGATGGGTCCTTTGAAGTGGCTGATACTGGTTGTTCCCCCTCTATACATAGTGCCTCCTTCAGAAGCTCTTGTAAAGCAGGCCTGGTGGTAATGAAATCTGAGTACTTGCTTGTTTGCAAAAAATTTTATTTTTCCTTCACTTATGAAACTTAGTTTGGCTGGATATGAAATTCTGGGTTGAAAGTTCTTTTCTTTAAGGATGTTGAATATCGGCCCCCACTCTCTTCTGGCTTGTAGGGTTTCTGCTGAGAGATCAGCTGTGAGTCTGATAGGCTTCCCCTTGTGGGTAACCTGACCTTTCTCTCTGGCCGCCCGTAGTATTTTCTCCTTGTTTCAACCCTGATGAATCTAATGATTATGTGCCTTGGGGTTGCTCTTTTTGAGGAATATCTTTGTGGTGTTCTCTGTATTACCTGGAGTTGGGTATTGTCTTGCCTTGCTAGGTTAGGAAAGTTTTCCTGGATAACATCCTGAAAAATATTTTCCAGCTTGGATTCATTCTCTTCGTCACATTCAGGTACACCTATCAAACGCAGATTAGGTCTTTTCACATAGTCCCATATTTCTTGGAGACTTTGCTCATTCCTTTTTACCCATTTTTCTCTAATCTTGTCTTCTCGTTTTATTTCGTTAAGTTGGTCTTCGACCTCTGAAATCCTTTCTTCTGCTTGATCAATTCGACTGTTAAAACTTGTGCATACTTCGCGAAGTTCTCGTATTGTATTTTTCAGCTCCATTAATTCACTTATATTCCTCTTTAAATTGTCCATTCTCATGAACATTTCGTGAAACCTTTTTCAAGGTTCTTAGTTTCCTTGCATTGGGCTAGAACATGTTCTTTTAGCTCACAGAAGTTTCTCATTATCCACCTTCTGAAGCCTGATTCTGTTGATTCCTCACATTCATTTTCTATCAGGCCTTGTTCAATTGGTGATGAGGCACTGCAATCCTCTGTAGGAGGAGAGGCATTCTGATTTCGGGTGTTTTCAGCCCTTCTGCGCTGGTTTCTTCCCGTCTTCGTGGATTTATCCACCTGTCGTCTGTGTAATTGCTGACCTTCAGACTAGGTCTCTGAGTGGACGTCCAGCTTGCTGGTGATAAAGTTTCCTCTATTTCTTAATTTTCCTTCTGCGGATGCCCCTCCCCCACAGAGCTGGACCTTCCTGGGTTCAGCTGCACTTGCTGTGAAACTCTCAATCTTCAGCAGTTCCAACCGCTGTTTTTATTTTTATTTTTTTGTGGAGGTGGGTACCAGCCTTCCCCTGCGGCGACCCACTACGCCGGCTGAAACGGCGGCGTTAAGATTTGTGGCACTTTTCTGCCCGGGAATCTCCCGGTCTGGTTCCCCACTTCAGTCCGCTTTTTAATCAGCTGAATGGGAGACTCTGCTTTCCCGGAGCTCCAACGCCAACCAAAAGGGCACTCAGTCCCGTATACTCCGGACTGAGAACCGCCGCGTCGGGGCACCTGCAAAACGGCCGCGCCCTCCAAAAGGGTCGCACTGGCGACCCGTGGGGCTCCTCCGCCAAGAATCTCTTGGTCCGTGGGCTATGAAAATCCGTCTGAAAATGTGGCGTCCACTCACTCTCTGCGCTTTCAGTGGGAGCTACAATCCTGAGCTGCTGCTAATCGGCCATCTTGGATCTCTCTCCTACCCTTTTTTGTTTTTTAACAGACTTGTAAAGAAACCAAGGATGTTAGTGCTCTGACAAAAGCAGCTGATTTTGTGAAAGCCTTTATTCTCGGCTTTCAGGTGGAGGTGAGTAATGCCATGACATTTAAAATGAGGACTTGAAAAATACTCAATGTGAACATTTCAGTGGATTAGGCATTGAAAAAAATAATAAAATAGGCCAGGTGCAGTGGCTCACGCCTGTAATCCCAACACTTTGGGAGGCCGGGAGTTTGAAACCAGCCTAGCCAACATGGTAATACCCTATCTCTACTGAAAATACAAAAAGTTTATTTTTCTTTTTTTTTTTTTGTCACACTTTCTATCATTCCCTAGAAAATACAAAAAATTTAGCCAGGTATGATGATACATGCCTGTGCTCCCAGCTGCTTGGGAGGCTGAGTTGGGAAAATTGCTTGAACCTGGGAGGCAGAGGTTGCAGTGAGCTGAGATCACACCACTGCACTCCACCCTGGGCAACAGAGCAAGACTCTATCTCCACAAAAAAAAAAATTAGCTTTCTAGCTCTAGAGTGTATGGATTTTAGTTCTATAGAGTCTTCCTCAGGCGTGCAAATGGAAGGGGCTTTCACAGTGTTTATTTTTATATTATAGGATGCACTTGCCCTCATCAGGTTGGATGACCTCTTCCTAGAGTCTTTTGAAATTACAGATGGTGAGTATATGGTGGTTTTTTCCTGTGAAATGCTGTGCCTTGTGTCGCTGACTTTGTATTGTGATGTGACTCTCAGTTTTCTAATAGCATCAATTAAGCTGTATTTTTAGCAACTTTTTAAAACATATATACTGGCCAGGTGTGGTGGCTCACGCCTGTAATCCCAGCACTCTGGGAGGCCGAGGCGGGCAGATCATGAGGTCAAGAGTTCAAGACCATCCTGGCCAACACAGTGAAACCCCATCTCTACTAAAATACAAAAATTACCTGGACACCCGCCTGTTACCCCGGCTACTCGGGAGGTTGAGGCAGGGGAATTGCTTGAACCTGGGAGGCAGAAGCTGCAGTGAGCCAAGATAGTGCCACTACACTCTAGCCCGGCAACAGTGCAAGACTGCGTCTCAAAAAAATAAAAGAAAAATATATATACTTGTGTCATTCAGGGAAATTTAGTTTGTGATTAAACTTTATGTGGAAGTGGGTGGTGCACTGGAATGACCTAGCCTCCTGAGGTCTTGCTTTTCTTATTTAGTTAAACCCTTAAAGGGAGACCATCTATCCAGGGCAATAGGAAGAATTGCTGGCAAAGGAGGAAAAACCAAATTCACCATAGAGAATGTGACACGGACGCGGATAGTTTTGGCTGATGTGTAAGTATCTAATCTTGACAAAATTATTTTCATAATTTATATTTGATCTTTTGTTTGAAAACAGAACAGTTGTATTTTATGTATAATGTTGCTGCTAAATATTTGTCAGTACAGATGCTCCTTGTAAACCCATTGTAAATTGAAAATATTGTAAGTCTAAAATGCATTTAATATACCTGACTTATGGAACATTATAGCTTAGCGTAGCCTATCATAAATGTGGTCAGAACACACATTAGCCTACAGCTGGGGAAAGTTATCCAACACAAATCCTACTTTATGACAGAGTGTTAAATATTGAATACTGTACTAAAAATGAAAAACAGAATAGTTGTATGTGTATTTGAAGTGGAGCATTCTGAATGTGTATCACCTTTGCACCCTTGTAAAGTCGAAAAATCCCAAGTCGAACCATCTTAAGTTGGGAATCATCTGTATTCTTCTGGGTAAATAGTCACCAACTTTGAAAGAGGCTTAAGATGAGGAAATTTCGAAAATTATATATCCTTTTCTCATTTAGCAATGAGGAAATGTTTAGAAATGCTATTAAAAGAAATTATTATTACAGAAGAAGATTTAAATATCTCAGGTCAGGCACAGTGGCTCACGCCTGTAATCCCAGCACTTTGGGAGGCCAAGGCGAGCAGATCACCTAGGGTCAGGAGTTCAAGACCAGCTTGACCAACATGGTAAAACACCATCTTTACTAAAAATACAAAAATTAGCCAGGCATGGATGGCACGTGCCTGTAGTCCCAGCTACTTGGGAGGCTAAGGCAGGAGAATCCCTTGAACCTGGGAAAAAAAGAGGTTGCAGCAAGCCAAGATTGTGCCACTGCACTCCAGCCTGGGTGACAGAGCAAGACCCTGTCTCCCAAAAATAAATAAATAAGTAAATAAAATCTCAAGGGAATCTATTAAATCAGTAGGGGGAGAACAAGCAATCAGTATTTCAAATGCCAGTATGAGTCTTCACCTTTTATAAAAGGAAGGGGAATATCGTACATTAGGCAAAGCTAGAGAGCAGTTATATGTGAACATAACTAAGATGACAGGGGCTTAAAATAAAGGTGCCAGAAGTGAAGCTGGGATTACCCCTGTCTGAGGTGGAAGCTGTTGTGTTGCCAGTTGGGGATCTTACTGGCAGATGGCTCAGAGATTATATAATGCTATGAAGTTAGGAAACTGAACAGTTGACTGAGAGGAGGAGGGATCTGCCTGCGACTAAATCCTGAAATAATTTCATTTAATATCTCAATTTTGCTCTACACTAAAGGACTCATCATTATATAGAATCTAAATTTTATACATTCTTTATACTTTAAGGATAACTATACTACTGTATTGGTGGCCCTCTTTACCTGAAGCCAGGTATATGGTTATATTGTTGATCTTTTATGGATTGAGGCTAGAGTCAGAAATAGGGAGCCTTGGGAGAAGCTGTTTTGAACTAGAAATTTCAAAAATGTGGAAATGCACACCACATTTAAAAATATGGCCAGACATGGTGGCTCACACCTGTAATCCCAGCACTTTGGGAGGTAAGGCAGGTGGATGGCTTGAGCTCAGGAGTTTGAGACTAGCCTGGGCAACATGGCAAAACCCCTTCTCTATAAAAAAATACAAAAATTAGCTAGATGTGGCAGCCCACACCTGTAGTCCCAGCTACTCAAGAGGCTGAAGTGGGAAGATCACGTGAGCCCAGGAGGCTGAAGCTGCAATGAACCATGATCATGCCACTGTACTCCAGACTGGGTGACAGAGTGAGACTCTCACAAAATGAAAATAAAAATACTATATATAGTCTGAGCACAGAGGCCAAGGTGGGAGGAAGGATTCCTTGAGCCTCAAAGTTCAAGACCAGCCTGGGCAACATAAGGAGATCCCATCTCTACAAAAAATATAAAAACTAAACAGGTGTGATTGTACACACCCATAGCTCTAGCTACTCAGGAGGCTCAGGTAGGAGGATTTCTTGAACCCAGGATGTCAAGGCCACAGTGAACCATGATGGCACCTCTGCACTCTAGCCTGGGTGACAAGAGTGAAACCCTGTATCAAAAAAACTTAACTAATTTTTAAAAGTCCATATACAGATGTTCCCCACTGTATGGTAGACTTATGTCCAGACAAACCTATTATAAATTAATAGATCTCGTAAGTCAAAAGTTCATTTTTGTCTTAGGATACTTCTCTTTAAAAATTGAAGAGCATTCTGAATGTGTATCACTTCGGCACAATTACAAAGTAAAAAAAAAAATCTTCAGTCATCACTAAGTCATGGACTGGCTGAGTAACCCTAAAAGCTTTTATGAATTTAGAAATCCATGGCTGGGTGCAGTGGCTCACGCCTGTAATCCTAGCACTTTGGGAGGCCGAGGTGGATGGATCACTTGAGGTCAGGAGTTCAAAACCAGCCTTGCCAACATGGTGAAACCCAGTCTCTACCAAAAATTCAAAAAAATTAGCTAGGGGTGGTAGTACATGCCTGTAATCCCAGTTACTTGGGAGGCTGAGGCAGAAGAATTGCTTGAACCCAGGAGGCATAGACTGCAGTGAGCCAAGATCAAGCCACTGCACTCCAGTCAGGGTGACAGAACAAGACTCCGTCTCAAAAAAAAAAAAAGAATTTAGAAATCCAAAACTGTAACTGATTTACCAATGAAATTATAATCTGTCATTAAGTTTATCACTGGTAAATGTTATAAGTATTAACCTAAAATTTACTAGTTGAACCAACTTTTTAAGTTTATTGTGGCATGATTTACATACAGTAAAATTCTCCTGTTTTAAGTGTCTAGTTCAATGAGTTTTTTGCTAATGTTTATGTATTGTAGTCCCCTGACACTCGTACACTTCTCTTACTCTGGAAAATTCCCTTGTGCATCTTTATGGTCAGTTGCCTTCCCCAGCCCTGTTCTGGGACAACCACTGCTCTAATTTCTGTCACTTTTATCTTGCCTTTTCTAGAAATTCACATAAATGGAAATACATAGTATGTAGGCTTTACTGTATGACTTCTCTTAATTAGCATGTTATTTTGAATTCCTTCATTTTGTTGGGTGTGTCAGTAGTTCCTTTTTATTGGCAAGTACTATTTCATTGCACAAGTATACTGTTGACCCTTGAGTATTGCAGGGATTAGGGATGCTGAACCTCCAGTATGGTTGAAAATCCATGTATGATTTGACTCTCCCAGAACTTAACTACTGCTGCTGGCCAGAAGTTATACCCATAACAAACGGTTGATAAACACATATTTTGTATGTTATATGTATTATATACTGCACTCCTTCATAAAGTAAGCTAGAGAAAAGAAAATGTTATTAAAATCATAAGGAAGAGAAAATTGATTTACTACTCATTAAGTGAAAGTGGATCATCATAAAGGTCTCCATCCTCGTCTTCATGTTGAATAAGCTGAGGAGGAGGAGGAGGAAGAGGGGTTAATCTTGCTGTCTCTTGGGTGGCAGAGGTGGAAGATGTTGAATGGGAGGCAGAAGAGGCAGGCATACTCTGGAACTTTATGGAAATACATTATAATTTGACTTTTTTATCCTTTCACTTGTCTATGGGGTACCAATCCTCCTCCACAGTGTTAGTTTCAGTGCCCATAACATAAAAGGATCTGTCATAAAAGACATCAAAAGAATCTTGAATAATCAGAAACCTTCTGCCAAATTGTCTAATGTCACCTTTTCTGACACTGCTGCTTCTACATCATCTTCCTCATCACCTGGCACTGCTTTGGAAGCACTGACCTCCATCAAGTCGTCTTCTGTCAATTCCTCTGGTGTGGTGTCTGTTAGCTCTTGAATTTCTCTGAGATCCATATCTTGAAACCCTTCACTCCTCACTTTTTGCCATATCCACAGTCTCTTTCATAATTTCTTGGTTGGCTCTGTGGTAAATCCTGTAATGTCATACAAAACCTCTGGACACATCCTTTTCCACCAGAAATTTATAGTTGCGCGAGGCTTTATAATAATGACAGTGTCTTCTGTGGCTTAGTCCTTCCAGACTTTTATTATGTTCTTTCTTTCAAGTTCTATTCCATATCGACAGTCGTTTTCATAGAGTACTGTGTGTAATGAACCTTAAAGGTCTTCATGACTACCTGATCTGGAGGCTAAATTATTTAGGGGCAAGGAGACAACTTTGTTGCCTTCAGCGTTGAACTCATGGGGTTCTGAGTGGCTGGGACATAGCTCAATATCAAAAGAACTTTAAAACGCATTCCTTACTAGCAGGATACTTCCTGACTTCAGGGACAAAGCATCAATGGAATCAATCCAGAAAAAGAGCTCTCCTTGTCCAAGCCTTCTTGTACATCCAAAAGACAGGCCACTGGTGTTTACCTTTTTCCCTTAAGGATTGGGGTTAGCAGCTTTATAGATAAGTGCAGTCCAGATCATAAAAGTGAATGCATTTAAACAAAACAGTAAAGTTAGCCTATCCCTTCCTGCCTTAAATCCTGGTGCTTGCTTCTCTTCTTTACTAATAATTGCCCTTTGTGACATTTTTTTCCAGAACAGGACATTTTTCATGTTCACTACAAACCTGTTCAGGCAGATGCTGTGTCTCCTCAATGATTTTCCTAATGGCATCCGGAAACTCGTCTGCTGCCCCTTGGTGACCAGAAGCTGCTTCTCCTGTTAGCCTGACATTTTTAAAGCCACCTGTTTCTAACATTATCAGACCATCCTTTGCTGGCATTAAGTTCTCCAGCTTTAGATCTTTTACTTTCCTTTTTCTGTAAGTTGTCATGTAATGACTTCATTTTTTTCTCAATCATATTAGAGTCTATAGACATGTCTTTCTTAGAACAATCCCGCACCCACATAAAAGCTGCATTTCCAATTTGAGATTGTCAACAAAAGAATCATAAGATCTATAAATTCGGAGAGGAAACTTTATTTCTTATAAAGGGTTGCAGTCTGCAGAGTGGCTATTCTGACAGGCTGGGAAGTGTAGCCTTCAGCAGAAACCAAAAGCAGACACTTTGAAGAAGGAAAGGATGAGACAGGGGTTTATGCTGAATGCGTGGGCCAAGTGTAGTTATTTAACAGGTTATAGGAGGAGCTATGAATATTTATAAGAGAGGTCCTAATGCATGTATACTGAATAAATGTAACATACAACCTCCGGTCGCTTCGGGGTGGAGACTTAACATTTAAAATACATGACAGTTAGACCCTGTATGTTACAAGATGAAGCAGGGACAGGGACATGAAGGCACTGACTACACTGTCTCTGGAAGCGGGTAGAACCAGTCCATCGTCAGTGGCCTCTTACTAGGAGAATGTTACTGGAATAAGTCTCCTGTCCATTCAAAGCTGTAGTTATGGCTTGTGGAACAGGACATGGGAAGAGGGAAGCTGGGGTCAATCTGTATCCAGCTATTGGTGAGCTGTAATTGTTTTAATATTGTTTATCACAAGGGCAGTGCTTGTAAGCTGCTAGAGGAAAAAATATCTGTGGCAGTTAGAATGTTTACTCCTTACGGGTAGGGTGTGTGGCTTAACCCTTGCCTGGGTGGTCTTAGGTCTTGTTTACAATTTGATATTTTATTGCGACGGTCTGTTCTGTCTTTCCTAGAGGCTTTATTTTCGTTTTATAAGATATAAAGGGGAATTTGGCAGAACTGCAGGTGTTTCACATCTGCTGTTGTAGCTGCAGTGACAGCTTCATGAATTTCCTTTTCCTTTTTTTACAGTGATCCTATGGTAGATTCATTTATCTTGAAGTGGCAGGCAGCTGCGGCTGCAGGCCTGAGACAACAGTATGTATCAGGCAGTTCCGCTTTTTCCTGTACTGTCATGTCTTCTGTGCTTCTTTGGAGCACTTCCAGCAGCACTAGTGTCACTTTGTGTGGGTCCATGGTGTTACTCAAAACTTACAATATTGCATTAAAGATTAAAAATAGGCAAGAACCTCGAGAGATCACTTTTTACTGTGATAGACAATTTATTGAAGAGTCAAAACTGCTTGTGGGAGATGATCAGCATCACATGGCATTTTAAGGGGATACTTACAACACCTGAGGTCACTGCAAGAGCAATAGGCAGTGGCTGTGAAATTATTACAGTAGTACAGTATGCACTACAGTTAATTTTATGGAGTTATGATTTCATACCGCATCTTTGCATTTGTTTCCATTTCTCTAGACTGCAAATGGCAGCATATATGGTTTGTGTTTGTGTGGGTAAGTTTTGATGAATTTTAACTTTTTATAATAAATTTGTGTATATTTTATGGTAGTAAATGATAAAATAGACTAGTACCTACATACAATTTATACATTCATGACATAGCTTTTTCTTAATTTTTTGGACATTTCTACAATACTCAGCTCTTCTGTGGGTTTTTTCAAATCTCAGTGCAGTTCAAACCTGCCTTGTTCAAAAGTCAGCTGTGTTACATTTTGTTTATCCGTTCACAGTTGCTGGGTATTTGGATTGTTTTCAGTTTGTGGCTATTATGAATAATGTTGCTATTGAATTACTTAACTGAATTACAGACTACTTGAAATTAAGAGATGTACTGTCTCTTGCTATACACAGGCTAGTTAGAAAATCCATGTTTAACAGTTTATATTAATTACAATAAAGCTGTTAAGATGGGCTGTTATGTACCTATAAATGTTATTTTTGATGAGTTGCAAATAACCTGGCAAAATATAATGTGAGCCAGATAGAAAACTAAAAATAATTGGTTCCAGGCATATTTAGTATAGCAGATGGGAAATGATGTTGCCTATGTGTCTTGAAACCTTCATTCCTTTCCAGCTATTGCCCCATTACTTTGGTTCTTTCTGCAGCAGAACTGTTCCTACTTTATCTGTTCTTGTCGTCTTTATTTCCTCATCTTTCATGCTCTATTTTAAATAATTTTAATCAAAGTTAAACATATACATAGTTTGAAAAAGCCAAAAATTTCTGCTGCCTACCTCCATTTCACCCTTTCAGGGGAACCAATTTCGACTATTTTAGCTATTCTTAAATTATCCTGTATTTTTAAATATTCTGTTCATGTACAGCCTCTTGTTTTATTTTTTAGATTCACTATTGACTTTCTGCCGTGAAAAATGAAGATTTAGCTGTCTTTCACTCCCTTATTTCACCACACACACTCAGCCTTTCTGACACTCTGATTTATTCCTCTCTGTCCTCCTGATAGTCCCCTTGTGGTTTTTGTTAGATTAGTGTTCAGTATTACCTGAAAACAGAAATCAGTGCTCAGTGTACTTACAGCTGAGCCAGGTAAAACACTGTGACTGCCTTATCTTTCTTTTGCAGCATTGTTTTCACTTGAGGAAGTAACTCTTATGTGTCTATGTGCTTTCTTCATCTTCGGTGTACTAATTCAGTAAGAAGCTAGACATTGTCTGTATCTCCTCTTGATGTATTCGAAAGCATGTAATATTTGAGAAACCTCTCCTGGAGACATCTATTCCAAAAGCGCCCCCATGCTCTCGCCTGCATTCTGGCTACACAGCCATCATCCTGGGTTCCCTGTGCCCTTGGCCCCTCTGTGTTAGAGTACCCTGGTCTTGGAGTCTCTGTCCTGGAGTTCTGCTTCTTGATATTCCCACTGCTGATTTGACATCAATTGACTTGGGTCTGCACAGTCAGTTCCATCTCATCCATCTGCTTTCCATCTTTCTGTATTTTGTTACTGTTATCACTTTCTCCTTCTCATATTTTTATTGTCATTTTAGTGGAATTTGGGGAAGGAGCATCTGTAAATGTTCTGCTCATCTGCAGGTGTCTGGAGGAAGAGCATTACAGAGGAAGGGAAAAGCACAGAGGTCTTGAGGGCACATCTGGCAGTTGCCAGTGAGCAAGGAGCTTGGCTGAGTACAAAAGGAAGAGTAGAGAGTGGTAGATAAGGCCTTGAGGTCATCATAAGGACTTTGGCTTTTACTCTGAGTGAATAGAAACTCTTTGGATGATTGTGAATAGAGGAAGGGAGGTGGGATGTGAGGGGGCGAGGGGCAGTGAAGGTAGGTAGGATCCATAGATGGGAGGTCCTGGTGGGAGTAAAGGATTATTGGTGTTGATATGAGCTGGAATGACAGAAAGTGGTAGAGGGAAAGTTGGATGTTTGAAATTGAAATTATGGGGGGGTTGCAGCTTTTGGTATTGACCAAGTTCAGGGTGTGACCATGGATGTAAGAGGCTGGAGTAGGGTGGAAAACAAGACCCCATGTTGGCATAAAGGATATCAAGGACCCGAGAGGCTGGCATATTGGGATTATCATCTTCATCGGTAGTGACGTGATCGAGCATGGTGATGGGAATAGCAAAAGAAAGACAGTGAGCCCAGAGCAGACCTCTTCACGGGTGATCGATCTGCAGGGGCAGCTGAGGACCGCAGCCAAGCAGGGTAGTAGATGATGTGGCCTGAGAACAGATCCAAAGCCAGAGGGTTTTTAGGGAGGCAGGAGGGAGAGCATGTGGTCTGGATGTGGCATAAGGAGCCAAGGCACCTGCTCCTCCCCCAGGCCCAGAGGTACCTGGTTTGTGGAGGAAAAGCTGGCCACCACTTGAGAGCTGGCCTTAGTTAAAGCCAGAAGGTGAAGGGAATATTAACAGGGGTTGAAGATACAGAAGCTTTAGCTGATAACTGTTGTACAGGGCACAGTGAAAACAGTTTGGAAAATGGACTCAAAAAGGCAAAATTGCATCTTGTCAGTTTTATTTGTCATTCAGTAAAGAATGCCCACTAAAAGGGTCTGGATGATCCTCAGACCCCTGAAGAAATTTAGATAATCTTTAGAAAACTTTGCAGTTGAAAACCAATTGTGTTGAAATTGAGTTCAGAACTGCATTTCTGGGTATTCACTAACCAGCTCTGCCAGAGTGTCGTCTTGGGCAGGCTTTTTGATTTCTTACAAACTTCTTTCCTGATCTGTAAAACAAGAATAACGTCACCTGATAAAGGTCATGTGAGGATTAAATGAGGGCATGCTTAGAAAGCCCTGGCACATAAAGCACTCGCGGGCTGGGAGCCATCATTAACTAAGAATCTTCACAGACTTTAACAAAATTGTCTTTTCTAATAATTTTTTATTGGGATACAATTAATATACCATAAAATTCACCCTTTTAAAAAGTGGTTTTTAGTATATTTGTGGAGTTGTGCAGCCATTGCCAGCATTTCTGGAGTACAGGACTTAGGTAAGGAAATGCTTTTTTGTTTATAATGTGTCTTTGTTGTTGTTCAAAGAGGGTTTTGCTGTCGCCCAGGTTGGCATGTAGTGGCACTCTACAGGCACGTGCTACTATGCCCAGCTGTTTTAACTTTTGTGTAGAGATGGGGTCTCATTATGTTGTCCAGGCTTGTCTCAAAGTCCTGGCCTCAAACGATCTTTCCACCTTGGCCTCCCAAAGTGCTGGGATTACAGGTATGAGTCACAGCATCCCAGCCACTAATTTGTCTCATTTTATTTCTTTCAGGAAAGTTCACATCCTTGGCTCCTTCCAAAACATCAAGATGGCAAGAACTGCCATTTGCAACCTAATCTTGGGTAATAGCAGTTTCTTTCATTGGTGTTTTAATTGCAGAAGGCAAACTATATTTGCAAAGCAGTTTAGGGTAATTAGGGTTATATTAAAGATAGCAAGTAAACACCCTTGGGAGATGGTAAATGTGGGCCTAGAGAAAGAACCAGAAATTTTTTTTTTTCTTTGAGACAGTCTCGCTCGGTCGCCCAGGCTGGAATGCAGTGGTACGATTTTGGCTCACTGCAGCCTCTGACTCCCGGGATCAAGCAATTCTCCTGCCTCAGACTCCCGAGTAGCTGGGACTACAGGTGCATGCCATCACGCCCAGCTAATTTTTATGTTTTTAGTAGAGATGGGGTTTCACCATATGGGCCAAGCTGGTCTCAAACTCCTTTGTGATCCGCCCTCCTTGGCCTCCCAGAGTGCTGGGATTACAGGCGTGAGCCACCACGCCAGACCAGAAGTAGAAATATTTTTGCTTAGATTCCATTTGTCTGCAAGAGAAGATAAAGTGTTTATTGGGTAATATTGCTTAAGTCTTTGCTGCCTTCCTGATAAGGTGCAGAGAAAAACCATTCTAGAATAGAAGGGAACATCACATTTTAGGTTCAACAAAGGAGCTGCTGAACAGCTTCAGGCAATTTAATTGATCCACTTAACGCATTTTCTTGATCCTGCAGAAAAGTCAGAACCTTCTGATAAGGTACAGGATCTTAGCAGCTTGCTTAGAAAACGTGGGTTTCTCTGGTTCCCTGGTCTCAGTGATCGGCTTCTTTTTGAAGTATTTTGACAACTCAGTGCTTTTTGTTCTTAGAAGTTTAAAATAGTCTTTGGAGAATATTTGGGTATTATTTCCTTTAAGGTTTTTTTTTTTTTTTGTAATTTCCAATTAAAGAAAATGTCTCTGTTCTTTTTAGGGTTCTAGACCCTTTTTCATGTACAGTCTGCCCTCTGTATCTGCAAGGTCCACATCTGCGGATCCAACCAACGGCAGATCAGAGACTCAGAAAAAAATAATAATGGCAAAAAATAATACAAATTTTAAAACAGTACACTATTAACTACATAGCATTTACATTGTATTAGGTATTAAAAGTAATCTAGAGATGATTTAAAGTATATGGGAGGATGTATGTAGTTCATGTGCCTATTTTTTATATAAGAGACTTGAGCATCCAAGGATTGTGGTGTCTGTGGGAGTCCTGAAACCAGTCTTCCTTAGACGTTGAGGGGATAGCTGTAGGCTCTGTAAATGTGAGTCTATTTGTATATATACTTTTTTCCCCCCTACTTTGCAGGAAATCCTCCTTCCAAGGTGTATGGCAATATTCGAGCTGTGGCTAGCAGATCAGCAGATCGATTCTGATTTCAAGTCAGAGATTTTTTATCTTGCCTTTGGACTCTGGAGAAAAATACTTTACGAGTGGTCACAAGAAACCATCTGAAGAATTGCAGTCATTTGAAGCCTCCATCCTTTCTTCCGTTCTCAGCCAGAAGCATAAACAGAAAAGAAAGGTTTAAGAGTATTTACACTGAACAGGTTTTAGGATAATTTAAATATCAGAAATTGATTCTATTGTTATACCTACACATTAGATATAATTTATCATTTCTTTGAAATCACATGTAGCAGATTGCATAGTTTATAATCCTCAGAAACTTCTTGTTTAAACAGCTCTATGTGAATTTATACTTTTATAAATTCATAACTTCATAAAAATGTATAAACATTTCTTTATAAATTGTAATTTAATAGATTATCTTAGAAAAACCTCTCTGAGGCCGGGCGTGGTGACTCACATCTGTAATCCAAGCACTTTGGAGGCCAAGGCAGGCGGATCACCTGAGGTCGGGAGTTCAAGACCAGCCTGACCAACATGGTGAAACCCTGTCTTTATTTTTAAAAAGAAAAAAAATTAAAAAAAAAAAAAAAAAGAAAAACCTCTCTGAATGATGACCCCTCCTTAATACTGGGTGATGTTAGTTATTTTTTTGTGGCAGGGACAGGGTCTCACTGTCACCCAGGCTGGAGTGCAGTGATGTAATCTCAGCTCACAGTAACCTCTACCTCCTGGGTTCAAGTGATCCTCCTACCTCAGCCTCCCTAGTAGCTGGGACTACAGGCATGCGCCACCACACCCAGCTAATTTTTTGTAGAGATAGGGTTTCACATGTTGGCCAGGCTGGTCTTGAACTCCTGACTTTAAGGGATCTTCCTCCTTCGGCCTGCCAAAGTGCTGGGATGACAGGCATGAGCCATCGTGCCCAGGCTTGATTTGTGAATATTTGAGAGGTCATAAGCAGTTGTTTTGGGTGTATTATACTGTATGAGTCAGTAAGAGCTCATCTTGGAACCTGTTTTGCAGTTTTAAAAATTAAAGACCTACATCACAGGGTTGATGTGAATAAAGTTTTATTTTTAAAATGAGCATTTAAAGAAAGTATACATAACCAATGTTGGCTATACAGATGCTTCTCAACTTACGAGGGGTTTATGTCCAGATAAGCCCACTGTGAGTTGAAAATACCAAAAGTTGAACATCATAGCTTAGCCTACCCTAAAAGTGCTCTTAACACTACATTAGCCTACAGTTGGGCAAAATTGTCTAATACAAAGCCTATTTATAATAGTGTTGAATATCTCATGTAATTTTTGAAGATTACACTGAAAGTGAAAAACAGAATGGTTGTGTGGGTACTTGAAGTATGGCTTCCACTGAATAAATAATTCTAAAATTGAAAAATAAGTTAGAACCATCATAAGTCTCTTTCCTCTAAGTAGTAAAGGTGAAATGATAAAAGAATGTTTTTCTCACCCAAAAAACTATGTTCTATAAATGCAGATTAGCTCGTTTCTGCCTGTTTAAATAGTATATGATTATTTTATGCATTGTAAAATGGAAGCGACTTAATTAAACCTGACTTTGATCATTCTCTTGTGCATCTCTAAAACCCTTGATGAAAACATGTAAACTTCAGTGATGGGAGTATTAAGCTTGTTTCCTTTATATCAGTTACACGTGCCACTGTTTAAGAGTTTCTACAGTGCATGGGAAATTTGTTCATTTATGCTTTTTTTGCAGAATACTTGAGAATCCAACTGAAAATTGCTGAATATGTCCCACCTCAAATTGTAATTTTTTATCCTTTGGCAACACCAGCATGGAGCAAGGATGTGTACAGTGGTATCAGATCCCTTTACTCATACCTTTTTGTAAAAGACAAATACTTGGGACGTTTTTATTCTGGGTCTATACAGGTTTCCAGAGGTACCTGCCTTACCTTCATCCTTCACCCAGGAAGTTATATTCAAAATTGTGACTACTTAGTATACTTTCCTGGGGAATGGGTCCATGTCTCCAATCAGATTTGCCAAGCACTTGGAATGAATTGAACCATTGCTAGGTAACCATAAATGTTTTGAATCAACTTTCAAGGAACAGAGGCAGGAAGTTAAAAGCATCATTTCAATTGGGAAAATGGCTTCTCTGTATTAAAGGGAAACAATTTTGGTATTGTCCAAATTACTTCCTTTATCCTTTATTATTTCTTGTGTAATTACAACTGCAATACAAGAGAACAAATATATTTTCCTGGCAGCTGCTAAAATTTGGAATGCTGAACTTTGCTTTAAGGACTTGCTTTGCTCCCCCCGCCCCACTTAGTTAAGTGCTTGTATCTCCTGTTCCCCAGAAGTAGTAGTACTACTTGGGGCTTTTGAAAGGGAGAGAAAATGTTAGAGGGGGAACCCAACTAACTCTTGGGATGGAAAGAAGGAGTAGAGGTAATAAATTTGACTATCATACTGGCAGTTGATGTTAACAACCTGGATCAAATAACTTCAATTAAACCCTTCTCTAAGGCCAAGACACTAAGTCTAATACTTCCAACCTTATGTTTCTATGGCACTTGTCAAGCTATATTGCAAGTATTGTGTCTGCCTGCCATCCTAAGGCCTCTTGTGATTTTGGATACTCAGTATCTGGTACAACTCCTGACATATGGTTTACACATATATTCACTGATACATTGCCAGGGGGGATGGGCCTGAGAGAAGAGCATTTTCTTAGGTATTTGTGGCTGACAAGGGAGGAGACCCGTGAAGTTTCCTCCTAGTCACTCCCTCCAGAACATCTGGGCTCCAACTCTCATGCCACCTAGAATAAGATGGTAGATATGAAACAAAGCTCATGCTCCTTGGATAGTCATCTTATCTACTTTTACGACTGTTAGGAGTAGGTTTAAAAAAAAAAGAGTTGAGTGCGGTGGCTTAAGCCTGTAATCCTGATACTGGGAGGCCAAGGTGGAGGACTGCTTAAGCCCAGGAGTTCAAAACCAGCCTGGCAACGTAGCAACACCCTGCCTCAACAAAACAAAAACAGCCAAGCACTGGCATGCAACTGTGGTTCCGGCTACTCTGGAGGCTGAGGTACGACTGCTTGACACCAGGAGATTGAGACTAGTGTGCTGTGATCATGCCACTGTACTCCAGCCCAGAACAGAACAAGACACTGTCTCAAAGAAAAAAAAAGCTCGAGTGCTTAAATCCGTCTACTTGCTTAGGCTTGACAAACCTTTACTCTTGGGATGGTTTTTGCACTCCAGCTTGGGCAACAGATGAGTCTCACTCTGTTGCCCAGGCTGGAATGCAATGGTGTGATCTCGGCTCACTGCAACCTCCACCTCCCAGTTCAAGCAATTCCCTGCCTCAGCCTCCTGAGTAGCTGTGATTACAGGCGTGTGCCACCATGCATGGCTATACCCCTGGTATATTTTAACAAGTCACAGAACCCATTGTAACTAGTGCATACCTAGCAATACAGATGTTTTGGATATAAAACATCCTCAACCCATCTGGACCAGGGATGTCATTTGTGGGAGGATTTCAAGTGCCTATTGCACATGACGGACGTGTAGTAGGGACTGTAAAGTTGAATAGATGAAAGCCAAGTTACTGAATAAATGAAATCTCAAAAAATACCGATTTTACCTTTTATGCAATGACAAAGTACTGAATAGCATTTATTATAAAATCACAACCTACATAAACAGGGTATCAAACTAATTTATTAAGTACTTACTGAGTAAACACTAAGAGCTAAAATTCTGGACAACTAGGCTGGGGCTATCAGTGAACAAGAAACAAACCACTACCCTTGTGGAGCTTTCATTCGTTTTATTCAGTAGTCAGGGAAGACAAAATATGTAAGTAAACCGTATCAGAAAAAGGTAAATGCCCCTGAAGAAGGAAAAATAATAGAGGAAAGGAGAGCCAAGTGTATCTGTATTTTTAAATAAGGTAGCCAGGACAGTTCCTTTTGAGCTAGGACATAACAAACATCTGAAGGCATTACCTATGAGATACAGGGAAGGGAAAGTGGCAGAAAGGGACAGATAGTGCAAAGGCCTAAGACAGAAGCAAACCCAAGACTCCAAGTACCACAGGAGGCTAACAGGGCTGGAGCAAAGAGGGTGAGTAGTAAGGGAATTCATGGGGGCAGCAGGGAGTACTACAGAAATTTGTAGGTTTTTATAGAAAGATTAAATGTCACTTTATCAGACTGTTTTTAAGAATTGAAAGGACTGGGGGAAAAAATGCCTCTCCTTGTTATGGAAGGACATTAAAGACCTCTGTACATTCAAGCAAGTTTCAAATATTTTATTTTCTTATTCATACAGTATGAAGTTTTCTAAAGATCCCACAACATGACGTATCATGCAGAAGAAAAACTAAACATTAAACATAAACCACCCCCTCCCTTGCCCCACCCCCCCCACACAAACTAAAAAAAAAAAAAAAAAAAAGAAGAACCCTCATTCCCCAGTAAGGAAATAATGTTTGCACTATTTTTTTTTTTGTAACGCCAGCCAAGATATGCACAAGCAAGAGAAATAGAAAGCATTTGCTAAAATATTTGTAACAAATACTTATGTACAAAAAATTCACAAAAGACTAGTTCCCCCTTGAAGCAGAGCACATGGCAGTTGACACTGGAACAGTTCAAACCACTGGCTGGGATTATAAACCATGCCACTGATCCAGAGGAAGAAAGTTACATGTAGTGGAGATTTATCAGTCTGAATGAACATTAACATTTCCAAAGTTTGGCAACATTATCTTTTAAAATTATGCAATTTATGTAAACAAGAGTTACATTTTAAATTGATCTACATGCAAAACTCCATGTCATGCAAGGACACCAAGCACCGGGATTTTTCTCTCACAGACAGAGCCCATGATGTGCAGCACTCAGTTGAAGGAACAGCGATGGCAGGCAGGTGTGCTCAATTTCAGATTCAGTCACCTTGATTCAACCTGCCCTTTTCCACTGATTTTAAAACCAGTTTTTATAGAAAAACTATAAAGGGAAAGACTACTGTCATAAAAAGCTAACCAAAATGTTTTTCTTCAAGCCAATAGTACCTTTGCAGAAAAGGGAAGGAATAAGATCAAATGGTAGAACATGATACACTACTTTTATATCACACAAATTTATTAAGTTATCACCCATTACCAATTATATGGGCAAATTTTAAAAAAAACATCATGCATTCTCTATCCCTCATGGTAAAGAAATTTTAAGACGTGTAAATTTGGATAAAATTTTGCTCTTCTGTGGCATATAGATTAGCAAGATTTCTCACATTTAAACCACAAATATATTTGGGTATTTAGATACATGCATATTAAATACCACCAGTTTTTTAGATTAGCTGCAAGTCTTTTGAAACACAGAAGGGAAATTCATGATTCAAACACAACTTTAATGACAAATTATTTACCCATGTTATCAAACAAATGGATATTCTAAGCAGTTACATGATCACTTCAGGTATTCTTCAGTAAGTGATACATACAATAAATCATGATTGCCTCAGATACCTTCTGGCCTTTATGTATAAAATCACAACCAGCACTTACATTACTGAGGGACATTTAATAAATGCAATGTCTCCTAGTTACAAAGTAACAGAATGAAGCAGCCATAAGCACTGTGCAGTTACTTTATGAACACAGGAACTAGCTCTTGGCAGTAGCAATAAACTAGACTTTCTCCTCAAGCAGAGGTGTATTAAAAGCTGCTCAGCAATGAGAAGTAGTCCCTGGAAATATATTCGTAAGTATAAATAAAGTTACAGACTCTTTTGTTACAAAAATGTAATTAAGGTAAATAATAGGACGTTAACAAATGCTTTGTCAATCTCTCAAAGGAGAAAGCACAGGAAAAGGAAAATAGCTGGCCTAAACACCCGGCTCCAATTGTACAGTCTTCTATCTATATATAAAACTGTGTGAAATAAAAGTAAGGACATTTTATGTTCTGCTTGGCACTTTTGTACTCTATTGTTTTGTTTCTGAATCAAGTATATTAAATTAAAGCCAACCTACTACATATATAGAAAGCTACATATATCTATATATAAATATTTACATATGTATATATAGATACTTTCTTGTTATAAAAGATGAAGAAAAATAAATTAAAAAGCCAACCCCTTCCCTTTCTCCACCACATTGATATGCTCTTTTCATGGTGCTGTCCTTCAGACTTTAAAGTGCTACACTGAGTTATTGAGAGAATTAGAGTTCAATAACACTTAGTTGGCTTCATGAGGCTCATGTTGGAAAATGTGGCTTCACAGAGAAAAATACTTCCATTTAAATACACAGAGAGCATTGCTGGACGTCTTGAGCAGATCTTCAGAGATGGAGAAGAAAGCAAAAGTGTTGGGTGGTACTCTCTGATAAGAGTCACACATCTACCACCATCTTTTTGTGGATATCTAGGCCACCTACAACCTGCAACAGACAGGAACAAATCAAGCTTAACAATGTTTTGAGAAACTCATTTGTGGTCTAACTACTTCATCAAACTACAATTTTAAAAAATTATTTAGCTATATTCAGAAGGTGAATTTAAAGACAGAAAAACAAAACAACAAAACTTGAGTGACCTCCAGGTTAGAATTGTTATTTCTTTCTCCTAGGATAACCAGGCATTACTTTTTGTGTGTGTTCTTGTACAAGGGACAGATAGTAAATATTTCAAGTTTTGTAGGCTACATGTAGTTTCTTTCACTTTTTTTTTTCTTTTTTTATTCATTGGACATTTGTACAATCACTTTTTTTTTTCAAAATGACACTTAAAAAGGTAAAAATAATTCTTAGTTGAAAAACAGACATAAATAGGCCAAGGGCAGGGTCTGGTTTGCTCTGTAGTTTGTCAGCCCTACACTTCAATAGTTTAATATTACACAATAACCAGACATTATCACAAAACTGTCCTCACATTCAAACATGCGCATCACTCAGTCTGTTCTAGACATTTTTTAAAGTACCAAGTGAATAAACATTTCTGCATATTATTTTTCTGTAGAGTCAAATACATGTAGTTATATACATCTCAGTGAATACTGACATGGTAATGTGAAAGTGTCGTATCTTTATCATTTGGGGGGAATGTTTTATTACATTTAATCTACATAAAGAGAACGCTAGATCATAAAGGTCCACATTTTGATGAATTTTCACAAAGTGAACACCCAATAACCAGCATCCAGACCTTCCAGTCACCAGACATCTCCCCTCCTCCTACCCAACACATAAACACACATACACACCAGTAGCTACTATTTTCTGCTTTTGAATATTTTATAAATAGAATCTCTTTCATGTCTGGCTTCTCTCAACTTTATGCTTGTGAGATTAATCCATACTGTTATGTACACTTGTATCTGAATTATTTTTTAATTCAAACTAAAAAATAGCCCTTTTATTTGAAAAGTAAAGCATAAATAGCGCTGTAATTCTACAACTCCTGCAGTGAAAGAAAAAATAGTTTGCCACCCTGCCCTCATTCTCTATTTGCTCTTATGCAGTGGCAATAATTTAAAGTTTTCAGCTGACTTTCACTATTTACCTCCAGGTCTCCAAATAACGCCTATCCACCACAGATGAAGATTTTTAGCTTTCACACACTTCTCTCCCCTCTATCTTCTACCCTACACACTTTCCAAACTCTGTACCATTCCAATGGCTTTATCTTTACTTTCATTAGAAATTCAGCATTTTTCAGCTGGGTGCAGTGGCTCATGCCTGTAATCCCAGCACCTTGGGAGGCTGAGGTGGGCAGATCACTTGAGGTCAGGAGTTCGAGACCAGCCTGACCAACAGGGTGAAACCAGGTCTCTAATCCAAAGGAAAAAAAAAAAAAAACCCAGCATTTCTCATTGTTATAACTATACAATACAGCTAAACAGACTCATATACTATGATTACTTTCTTTTTTTTGTTGTTTTGACAACGAGTCTCGCTCTGTCACCCAGGCTGGCATGCAATCGCGGCTCACTGCAGCCTCCACCTCACATGTTAAAGCAATTCTCTTGCCTCAGCCTCCCAAGTAGCTGGGACTATAGGTGCGTGCCACCACACCAAACTATACACTATGATTTCTTTCTCTTTCCTGCACATTTGTTTGGTATCAGTTATAACTGATCTTTCCTTTGCTGGGTGTTCTATGTAATTCCAATTCAACCCCTAACTGTTGTTCTAAGTACATTCAACTAAAAATATTATGTAATTCTATCAATTTTATCGTCTTGAGGGCATTCTTTGAGCCTTCCAACCTGCTGCACTTTAGACCGCCTCCAGGCCTATCATCTCTGGTTCTCTTCATCATATTGGGGGCCCCTCCCTCTCATACTGGACCCTCTGCTTCCTGGATCCTACATTCTCTACTTTTTGATTTATAACCTTATTGCATTGGAGCACATCTTCCAGAAGTTTCCAAAATGAGAAGGCCTTACATACCTAAAAGTGTCTATTACCATTTAATTTGAGTTTATAGAGAATTTTAAGTTGGAAATAATTGTCCCTCAGAATTGCAAAGGCAAAATGCTCCACGTTTTTCTGGGTTTTCAATACCGCTACTAAGAAATCTGGTGCCATTATGACTCTTGGTTGTTTATACTAAGCCCCCTCCCACCCCTCCACCGTACCACCCTAGCTCTTTGGAAATCTGTAGAACCAGTTATTTGTTCCCACTGTTTCAACAATACTTCATAACAGTGTGCCCAGGTCCAGATTATTTTTACAGACTATGCCGGATGCTCCATAAGCCCTGTCAGAAAACACATTATTTTTGGCTTTGGAGTATTTTCTTGATTCATTTTTGATGATTTCTTTCCCCTCCATTTTCCGTCTGGAACCCCTAGCATTCAGGTAATATGACTCCGAAAATAAGTATCTAAAATTTCATTTCCAAGAGCTCTTTTATATATTATCCAACTTTTGTTTCAAAAGCTCAATATACACTATCCCCGAAGATAATGACAGGTTTCATTTTGCCTTTAGTTTTTACTGCTCTTGCCTAATCTGTTTGTTTTAAACTTATTTTTTTTGGACTTGGTTTCATCTCTATATTCCACACACACAGGTTTCCTTCAGTGTCTTGTGATATTTGGCTTTGCTTCTGTAGAAAGGGCACTGGAACTTTGGGTACATGATGGGGCTGTTGACTGAGAGCCATACTTTGAGTGCTCTGGTAGCACCATTTCTTTGGGGGGGTTAAGATCTCCTAAAGAGGGCTCTTTCCCATCTCTTGCCTAGACAGTGTTAAGTCCAGCCACTAGGGAGTCAGGAAGTCAGGTACAGAAGAAGGGCAGTGATGTCAATATGCAAATACGCTTACCATCCACTTAAGTTTCCCAACACATACACCCCATCTCTGCCTCACGTTTCCCGGCCTGGAGACTCTCCCCAGTCTCTTGATAGGGTGCAGGACAGATAGCTGTCCAGCTGAACAGAGGAGGGAAGGATATCTAGTGTTCCAATTCTTTCTTAAAACAGACTTTAACCAATCTTTCTGTTTTTAACCTCACTTTCATCCTCACTTCCAGTTGCTCGTGCCATCAATCTCTGAACGTTTCATGGATTCTCCATTATAACCTAGGTTGGTTCTCAGATTTCCAAGCTGATAGAAATTAGAGTCATTCTGCTAGGTTAGTTAACCATTTGACTTTCTAAATTACCAAATTTAGATGCTGTCTTCTCTGCTCATTTTTGTGCGTTCATAACCCTTTCTTTTTAATTCATTTCATTTTATTGTAGTTTGGGGGAATAAGTGAAAATAAATACATGGGTTCAATCCATCAACTTTAAGCCTGCCACTAATCATTTGTAAGAATTATTTGTATATGTTAAGTACTCTGAAAATTTTAAAGTACATATATAGTTTGCAATCTTTTAAAGTAACTTCCAATCTTTCACTGTTATAGCTTGAGAAGTCAAAATAAAAAGAATTCAATGAAACCAAAGTTACAAGTGCTTGATCAATGTTTAGAAAAGCTGGTTTTAAACACACAATGAACATTTTTCTCCCCTCATAAACTATGCCCCTTAAAAATACAAGCAAAAAGTGGCCAGGCGTGGTGGTGGCTCACACCTGTAATCCCAGCACTTTGGGAGGCTGAGGCAGGTGGATCACACAGTCAGGAGTTCGAGACCAGCCTGGCCAAAATGGTGAAACCCCGTCTCTACTAAAAACACAAAAATTAGCCAGGCGCAGTGGCAGGCACCTGTAATCCCAGCTACTCGGGAAGCTGAGGCAGGACAATCACTTGAACCCGGGAGGTGGAGGCTGCACCGAGCCGAAACTGTGCCACTGCACTCTAGCCTGGGTGACAGAGCAAGACTCCATCTCAAAACAAACAGACAAACAAACAAAAAACAACAACAAAAAAGCAAAAGGCAATTGATTACAAATACTGGAGGCCAGACATAGTGGCTCATGCCTATATAATCCCAATGCTTTGGGAGGCTGAAATGGGACAATCGCTTGAAGCCAAGGGTTGGAGACCAGCCTGGGCAACATAGCAAGAACCCTATCTACAAAAACTTAAACTAAAATAAATACTGGAAAATAAACTCAAAACTTAGCTTATATCTTCAATATAGATAACAGCATTATTTCTATATATAAAATACGTTTTAATTTCCTTCCACTGATAAGTGATAGTTACATTTATATATATATATATAAATATATATATACATGTAAAAGATATATGTGTATATATATATCCCCCTCTTCCAATACCATTGAAGCTAAGAACTTTCCATTTATTTTATTCTCCTAAGGCTTAGAATTTCTCTTCTTTCTTTTGAAAACTGGCTATTTATTATGGCACTACCAGCCTGGTCTCAAGTCACAATCAACCATATGCCGTCCACAGGAGTCCTTCAGTGATCCTTGGCAATGGTGAAGAGGCGAAATGGAAGGGACAGCAAAGGCTTGCGGTAGTGCCCCCTGGGAATAGTTGTGTCTTAAGCCTCAAACCCATCCAAACTCTTCCAAAAAGATGCAGTCTATTCTTTACACTACGGTGCCACCCTACTTTTTTGAAAACAAAATAAAAAGACGGTTTTTGTTTTAGGATAGCATGAACTTCTACTTAAAGGTCAAAGTAGCTAAACGTCAGCTCTTACGTAACACACAACTATCAAACTGACTTGTTTTTCTTTGTGTGATTTAAATTTAAAAATAAAAAGGAGGAAGAAAACCTTCCTATAGAGGCATCTAATCATTACAGAAAAATTTCAAAACTTTTTGTTATCTTTGTCTCTACTCTACATGCTCTAGTTTTCTCTAGTATCTCTAGCTTGCAGTTTAAAATTCTTCTAACATATCAACAAAGCTAATATCTTTGCTATCTATGCTTTTAGGGCAGAAGTAGAGAAGAGAAACTAAGTGGTTGTGGTTGTGCTTCTGTTCAGAAGCAATGAGTGATTAAATGAATCTGAAGAGTATCAACCTAGTTGTAATTTGAGGGGCTACCAACAATGTAAAGTGGTATCCTTGTGGCATTTGATCAGAGGATCACTGAGAATGTTAATTCTTGAGAATAATAATTGTTAATTACTAATAATTACAACAAAGAACATATTTCAAAACAGAATATGAGCAATTAGGAAAAATCAAATATATAAATTTTCAGGACAAAATAGAAGAAATTCTCTATTAAAGTGCTTTTCAAAATATGTTGCTGAAACATAACTAATGGAAGAACCATCTCTTTTGTACTTACAGCACAGAATTCTTCAAAGGATATTCTTCCATCTCCATCCTTATCTGCATTTATTATGGTTTTGTCTACAATTTGCTGTAACTGTGTATCTTTCAGATTGTTCCCCACCATCATCTTCAATACCTGGAAGAGTTCCCCATTGGAAATATAGCCATCTTTATCCATGTCATAGATACGGAAAGCAACTAAAAAAGGGGAAGGAAAATCAACTGCAATTACAAGGCAATCACAGGTAAATGCTTTCAATAAGAAAGAAAATGGTAAATTGACAAACATCAAAATTATGATTATGAGGATGTCTCCTTCCTAAATATAGAGTTGTCCTTAGGCACGGTTTAACATAGTTGATTAAAAGTATGGGCTTTGGCCGGGCGTGGTAGCTCATGCCTGTAATCCCAGCACTTTGGGAGGCCGAGGCGGGTGGATCACGAGGTCAAGAGATCGAGACCATCCTGGCCAACATGGTGAAATCCCGTCGCTACTAAAAATACAAAAATTAGCTGGGCGTGGTGGCGCTCGCCTGTAGTCCCAGTACTCGGGAGACTGAGGCAGAAGAATCGCTTGAACCCAGGAAGCGCAGGTTGCAGTGAGCCGAGATTGCACCACTGCACTCCAGCCTGGGTGACAGAGGAAGACTCTGTCTTAAAAAAAAAAAAAAAAAAAAAAAGAAGTATGGGCTTTGGAGTGAAGACTACCTGAGCTGATTTAGCATAGCTTAGAGTAAGTTAACTATCCTTGCTAAGCTTCAGTTTCTGCACAGAAAAAAACTATGTATAATAACAACTTCAACCTCTCCGGTTCTTTAGAACATTTCTTCCCACTTTCACTAAAAAATCTCTCATCTAAATTACATATGTAGCTTATATGGCTGTTTTCAGTAGAAAGAAATTGTTTTCCTTCTATCCAACTAAAAGCAGCAATGACACATTATTCAAATATGGTAGTTGCAAATGTCCTAAAAGGATTTTCACCAGAATGTAAAATTTCTGTTATGTCTAAGGATCTTGAATAAAACACATCTCTTTCATTATTTTAAAAACCATTTTATAATATAGTATGAAATGATGGTAGTGTAAGAGTGAGAATGAAGTCAGTGAAGAAAAATACTTACACCTCAACTTCTGCTCCTTATCTCCTTTGACACTGAACTGAGAGACTCCCTCAATGAATTCTGAATAAGAGTTAAAAATGTTCACAAATCAGAACTTCCAGTTTTTTACACAGAAAAACATATATACCTTACATACCCACAAAAGGATATTTCCTTGCTGCAAAACAAAAGTACTACTAGCAACATTTAAAAATTAGATTGCCAAATTTGAAACCTCAACAAACAAGGTCTCTCTGTAATTTTTTATTTGAACTTGGAGTCTCTAAGGTCAATCAATCTGAACAAACATTTGTTATGTGCAAGAGAAAAGAACACTCAAAACATATTCTTTAATTTGTTCAACTCTTTCCTCTTGGAATATGACCAAGGAGCTTTAAAAAAACACTATCAATTATTCGGGCACAACAAAAGTAACTTTGGATTTCTGTTCCAAAATTGTAAATCACTTAAATATGCTGTTAGAATTTTCATGACAAAAAATCATTTTTCTTCACTGCCTGATAAGCACTAAATCATAATCAGTTTTATATCCTTCCACTTACAATTCTGTTCTCCAAACTAAAATAAAAGAATGTATTGTCAATTCCCTAGTGAAATGTTTATTTACTTGTTTAAAAAAAAAAAAAAAAAAACTGGCCGGGTACACTGGCTCATGCCTGTAATCCCAGCACTTTGGGAGGCAGAGGCAGCCGGATCACATGCGGTCAGGAGTTTGAGACCACCCTGGCCAACATGGTGAAACCCTGTCTCTACTAAAAATACAAAAATTAGCCAGGCGTAGGTGGCACATGCCTGTAATCCCAGCTACTCGGAGGCTGAGGCAGGAGAATTGCTTGAACCCGGGAGGTGGAGGTTACAAGTGAGCCGAGATCACACCACTGCATTCCGGCCCTGGGCAAAACAGCGAGACTCCATTTCAAAAAAAAAAAAAGAAAGAAAAGAAAGTGCAACTTCTAATATTGAATATAAGAATATATAGTATTGCCCTAAAGTGAGATTAATTTTCTAAAAAGAAAGGAAATATTGAGTCTCCCCCACTTTTTGGTAGATTATCCTAAAGAACAACTTATTTATGAACCACAAAGTGAAAGATTATAGTTCATTAAGGTGCATATGCCACAGATGTTGAGGTTTTAACATAATCTATTATTGTAAGATCACAAGGAATATAAACACATTTTTTTTAACACAGAGTTGCAGGAATACACATAGGTTATCTAACTTGAGATTAAAAAAAAAAAGTACTTTCTTACCTTTAAAGTCTACTTCTCCATTCCCATCTGTGTCGAATATATCTATTACTCGCTGTACTAAAGGATTCTGTTGTAACTCAGGCAGAGACATGAACTCTTCCACACTCAAAGAACCAGAATTGTCCAAATCAAGCTTCTTAAATCTCTTTCCTAGCCTTTTAATTTCATCCGCATCAACTAAAAGCAAACAAAAAAGGTAGCAAGAATTTAAAAAAATTTTCCCAAATCCTTTCTCATGGGCAGCAGCAAAATTTTGAAAAAATTTAATAATAGTTATAGAGGAAATAAAATTCAAAAGTTATCCAACAATTTCCAATTTGATAAAAAGAGGTATATATTATACTGTTGACTAATTTCTTCTAATAGAGTAAGTACAACATAAATATTTGTATTTGATTACCTTTCTGTTTGTTTGCACCTGCCATTACACACATCTGCTGTATGCTGAGTCTCAAGATATTGCAGGCCTGATAATGTTAAGCTGATCATGGAAGTCACACAAGATATTTCAGGACTGATAATGCTAAGCTGATCACGGAGGTTCTACGAGACAGGTTAAATCGACCTCTGTTCTGTTCTGTACTTTCATTTTCATTTTTCTTGTTAAATTTTAATTGACTTTATTTCTAATAGTTCATGACTCAAAATCCAAAGAGTATTCAAAATTCAGAGTTTTCCTGCCTTCCCACCCCGAGATATCCATTTCCTGTCCCTGAAAGCAATGCTGCCAGTTTCCTGAATATTCTTCCAGAGAGACTTTGCAAGTATGAGTAAATAAGCCAGCTTTAATTAACAACCAAATAACTAACAAAATTCACTTATCAACACTTTACAAGAGAAAGAATAACTAAAAAGAAATGTTTACATTAGTTTGTAAGTACTCTAAAAAATTCAGTGTCAGATCTCTTACATACATTCTTGAAAAAAAAAACAGGTTTAAACTGTTTTCTTCTGAATTACATCATTTTCATTTCTTTAAAATATCTAAAATACACATAAGTAATTTTGATCATGACTTAATAGAAATAATACTTACAAATATATTTTTAAAATTAAATACACCAGACCAGGCACCATGGCTCACGCCTGTAATCCCAGCACTTTGAGAGGCCAAGGCAGACAGATCACTAGTGGTCAGGAGTTAAAGACCAGCCTGGCCAACATGGTGAAACCCTACCTCTACTAAAAGCACAAAAATCAGCTGGGCATGGTGGCATGCACCTGTAATCCCAACTAGTAGGGAGGCTGAAGCAGGAAAATTGCTTAAACCCGGGAGGTGGAGGTTGCAGTGAGCCAAGATCACGCCAATGCATTCCAGCAATCAATCGATAAACATATATTAAATACAACAACTTTTAAAAAGAAAATTAAGAAGGTAAATGTTATACTGTCCATGAGTATACATGTATCATGGCCCACAATGCTAGAAAAGAGTAGAAATACAAGCTGTTTTGACAGTTTAAATATATGGCATCCTCACTTTAAGAATGTAAAAATTAAAGTATGTATTTTAAAATATAAATTATATTAAAATGCAGTAGAACGACAATTATCTATACTATCAAAGTAAAAACTACAGCTGCAAGATGGTGTTCTAATATGAACTAGTTCACACATAATTGGTAAAGAGGAAGGAGAATAGTATTGTCAGTAATCATAGAAATTTCATAGGTTCACAGGGATTTTTCACAGTATGCTATAAAGGGATCAGGGGCAAGTTTCTTAAAAACACACGCACACACAAACAAAAACCAAAAATCTCATATATGAAGACTTTAAGAAAAAAATAGTGCAAAGAAGTGCCTTCCTTTAGAGAAAACAAGTTTAGTGGCTTCAAGAAGCTCAAGGCTTTTATCATTGTTAGGGTGTCTGGTGAAAACTAAGGACACAGATGAAGAAGTTATAAAGACAATTTCTTTTGTTTTTATGCTACCCCTTACCCCCAGAAACTGTTAATAAAGGCAGCCATATATTGGCTCACTATTAAATTGTAGAAAAGTAGTTTCTACTAAAGCAAATAACTTCAAGAACCTGTACCATACATCAAAAGAGGCCAAGCCCCCATTTAAGGCTCATCAGTGATGGGCTGTGTATGGTGTTTTATCTGTAAAGAGTTAATTTGTACTTGTATTTTTAATATCATTATGTTAATACTGTTACAAAGCTGCATAATTTGAATGGCCTACTCTATCCATATTTGTCCCAGATGTGATTTCATGGCATGTGAGGTTTTCTGGAAAACATGTATGAGAAATGCTGTGATTTAATGAAAAATTTATCTAAATACTGCTGCAAACAGAAAAATACATACACAGTCATGAGTCACTTAACAATGGGGATATATTGAGAAATGCATCATCATTAGATTTCATCACAGTGTGAACATCAGAGTGCACTTACACAAACCTAGGTGGTACAGCCTATTACACACACCTAAGCTGTATCTGTACAGCATGTTACTGTACTGAATGTTATAGGCAATTATAACACAATGTTAAATATTTCTGTATCTAAACATATCTAAACATTAAAAAGGTACAGTAAAAGTATAGTATGAAAAATTTTTTACAATTTTTTAAATATAATATACCTATATAGGAAACTTACCATGAAAGGAGCTTGAAGGACTGGAAGCCGCTTTGGGTGAGTCAGTGAATGACTGGTGAGTTAATGTAAGGGCCTAGAACATTACTGCAGACTTTATAAACTTTTACATTAGGCAATTGGAATTTTTCACCTCCATTATAATCTTATGGAACCACTGTGTATATGTGGTGAGTCACTGACCAAAAATTATTATATAGCACATGAATGTATATAAGCAATCTGATCAAAAGTTCAAATAAACATTTCATAAGCACATCAACTGCATAAAGCATTTCATCTCTCTATTAAAGAGTATTCCTTCTTCAATGGAGTATGTGACATAAAAGCAAACTGTTCAAATAAATCTTATTTCCCCATTTTCTATCTATGAAATGACATACCCGTACTCTTGAAAGAGAAAAATATAATGAAAGTCCTACAAATGCTTTCACTTATTTATTTACATGTCTCCTCCACCTCATGGCAGAGTCTATGACTTCTTCATTGGTGCTCTGAGCATCACATATAACAGGTGCTTAATAATAGTTTTAATAATGTTTTAAGTGGGTATTAATAAGTATTTCAAATTATTAAAGTATTTCAAACTTACTCAAATGTCATCAGTATTTAAAGTAAAACCACTAGCTAACCAGGTACCAATCAGCAAACCATTCAGAACAGTTTCTCAAAGTTCATAGATTTTGCTGAAGAGCTACCCTTCTCCATGCTTGCCTCAATTTTTTTACACATATGCCAAGGATTATTTTCTTCTTCCAATCTTTAGTTTTGCTTTAGTTTACAACCACAGACTAGGAAAGGTGATAGGAAAATTAAACACAGATCACCAAGGTGATCTATTATGAGTGGATGAGAAAAGACAATGTCTCCACACACTTTAAATAGACAAATCAGGATCATTTTCCCTGGGCTGTATGATTAATGGGAAAAGAAAAAGCAGAAATGTAGTACCATAATATTTATGCAAACTATTTAGCAGAGTCTATATATTGACGCTGGGACATAAATTATAGTTTAGAAAGTTGTTTATCAAGAAACTGAAATTGAGGCACTTCAAGGATTATATTTTAGTTACTCAGAAAACTCCTCTAATCCAGAAGACAGCATTCCAGTCTTAATAAATGAATAAAAAATATTAAGAATATTTGAGAATAAAGAATCATTAAATCAAATAAATATATTTGGTTCAATCCATCTCATTTACATTGCCAACAGTAATCTTTCTAAAGGGCAAATTCAGCCAAATGGCTCCCTCCTGTGCTTTACATTTTCTAGTGGCTTTCTAATACAAACAGGATTAAAATGTCTAAAGCCCTTGACAATACTTAGCCTCAATGTAAACGTCCATCTTTTTTCCCATTTCCTTTTCTTTGGCAACAATGCTTTTGGTACAACTCTGCTATAGATTTTATACCTCCATTTCCTTATAAACCCCCTGCTGGAATGCCCTTTCCTGAATTCTCCATTTATGAAACATCTATCAATTTTTCTCTGATAAAAGAAAGGGGTTTGTTACTAATGATTTATCTTAGAGTTGTATCATTACCTCACTCTCTGGCAAAAGCCCTTAGAAGCAGTAGTTAAAAATTTACATACTTTCTCTTGTTTTAATATCTTACAAAATATTATAAAGTAGTTGATACCTGTTCTGGATGAGCAGTCAAAACTTTCCTGAAAGGCAAAGCAATGTGCTAGTGATCACATTTTACCTTGACAATAAATGACTTCTTAAAAAGCCCCTTCAGTATATGACTAGGAGGGAACAAGCTCTATCTAATCTTTCCATTCACCATCATTCTCACATACCCCATGTAGCTAAAACTGACCTTGAGTGAAGAAGCCAGTGCAGTATGTAAGGAGGCAGTATCTTCTCCAACCACTCATTTCCTCATCTCCCTTACCTCCTTTCAATTAGGATTACAATGACGACTAAGACAGACTAAATACTCAGTATTTACTATCTAGCTGAGGCTGAGCAACTAGAGGAATCCATACCTAAATATCCAGAATATGTTTAAATGGCTAGCTTGGAAAGCAACGCCATGAAAAAATTTTAAAGCCAAAATCAAGGAAGTTAGCTTTCAAAAACAAATGGCAAAAATAGTTATTTTAGGTATCAAACAAAATGATTTGCTTGGTCATTACTGTCACCGGAGAAGCAGTTATTTCAATACTTCCACTTGCCAGCAGTGTTGCTGTGTTGCAGTAGGATATTAGAGCATGAAACAGTTTTAATTCTTGAAATATTAGCATTAGCAATCACCTACAAATTGGGAACAGATCTCCAAACATAGATCAAACCCATCTTGCTAGCACCATTAAATTTAGTTTCAGTATATTCATGGAAGTAGCACCTGTTAAATACTGAAGAACAAATTCCAACTTTTGGTGCCACCTTTCATTAAATATTTTCTTTTTCCTATTGCTTAGGATCATATTCCCTTAAAAGAGATGGACAAGAAAAAACAAAGAAACCTCACCCTCTTGACTCATCTTGTGACTCAGAGATACTCTTTTTCATATGTTTTGCCAGGTTGAAATTCATGTTATTTTTCTACATTTTGGAAAAACAACTTTGGGAGGAATGCCTTAACAGCTGAAAATGCCTACACATTCAATTGAAATTATATTAGACAAAATATTAAAATAATCTTCTCAAGTCATATACTGTTAGCTAAAATTTAAGCAAGGTGGCAAAAACTTAGATATTTTAGTCAGAGTTTATAAAGTATAACAAGTTACTAATAAGGAACTGGTGGACTGTTTATACAGAAATTAGACTGTTGAGACTTTATCTTGATCAATGCACTCTGACGGTTCTCAAGGATAAATGTGAAATTTAGATGGTAACTCATTTTAACAAGTGACTTCAAAAATCTTGTAACATTAGTTACTACACAAAACTATTAAGAACTTGCTTTTAGAGGGCTTGTTGCTACATGAAATTTTAATATTTTCAACTGGACATATTAATACTGCAGCAATATAATACTAATAGAAATGAAAGGTTACATATTCATTCATCATCCTTTCAGATGATGAAACATAAATCATCTCCCTTTATTACATTTATATATTTCTCTCATTTAGAAAAAAAGGAATATAAGAAACTTCAAAATAGTAAAGAAGAGACCACCGTCTTCTGGTTCTGAAAGCATTCCTATTAATACATACACACCAAGCTGCTATTCAACTGTTGGGATTAAAAGTAAAAACAACTTAAAGAAGTGTAAACTGTTTTAAGTGATGCTAAAGTTTTTTGGAATGAAAAGGAAACGAAATAAACAGAATGGTAGAAAAATAAAACTTTCCTCAAATTTTAGCCAATTCCCAATAATTGTGTAGTAGAAGACAAGAAGACTATTGCTTCATCAGGAAATTCTTTTAATAGCTACTTTATAAATAACTTATTACCTATTAATACACCAAATGATTTAAAATGAAATAAAGCAAATCTCTCTAAATTCTAACAATAACATTTTGAAAGAAACAACTAAATGTAATGTGGGATCCAGGAGAGAATCCTAGAAAGAAAAAGAACACTTTGCAAGGTTCACCATTTTTTTCACTCACATATGTGGTTTAATATTCTTTAGCCAATGTTAATTTCTTGATGTTGATAATTGTACTATAATTATGTGAGATGCTAACATTAAGTTGGCTGAGGAATATTCAAGAATCTTTGCAATCTTTTTGTACTTTCTCCTAAGTCTTGGCTCCAATTTGTGACAACTCTTGATTAACTGTCTTTCATGACCTTGAAACTTTTGATCCAGTATTTTGTAAAACTTGACCTCAATTTGAGCTTCCTGTTTTCTCATGATTAGAATGCACTTAGGCATTTGGGGTAAGAATACCATAGAAACGATATTGTGTCCTCCAGTAGACTGTATCAAGGGACTCGTGACATCAGTATGTCTTATTACTAGTGATGTTAACTTTGGTCACTTGGCCAAGGTGGTAGTTGCCAGATTTCTCCACTCTAAATCTACTATCTTTTCCTTTGTAGATAAAAAAATATCCTGGGGTGGGAGCAGGGAAATACTCTGTACAAATACTATTTTCTCCTCAAACTCTGACCTAATTTTGGCATCCATCAGTGGATCCTGTCTGCCACATTTATTACTGTGGTATTTGCCTAATAATATTCTTTTCCCCCTCTTTCTTTCATTAATTGGGATGCTTCTGTAAAAAAATACAAAACCAAAACCAGTGCCTTCTCCATGGGCATGGACTCATGATTAGTACCTGAATTAAAAGCCAATACTATCATTATTTATTTTGTTAGTCAAATTGTTCCAGCTTTGGTCTTCAGACCTTCAGGCTGGCTCCTATGTGGTTTTTCAGCAATCCTGTTTTTTTTTCTCAGTGCTTCCTTAATTTCTGGTACCATAATATGTTCAAGGCTTCTCCCAACTATACATATTATTTCTAAGAAAAGACTCCCCAGTCTCCTGTGTATGGCAAGAAATTTAGAACCATATTATAGAATGAAAACTATTAGAAAATACTACTCCACTACAGGACCCCAGAATCTCTCTCTTAGAGGTATTTTGAAAAAAAGCCCTCAGACATGGCAAAATTATCTATGGAGAAACTTGTACTGAATAACTCTTGTGAAGACCAACACAAGAAAAAAAATCTCCTAGTGTTATCAACAGAAGTTACTGAGAAGTTTTTCAACATGAAGATTAACTTAAAAGCTTTACAAGTCTTTTTTTTAATGAAGACATCTCCTACAAAGGTAATGGTTGTATCTTCATGTGACCCCAAAGAGAAGTAAAATCCACCAGGGGGCGCAGTAGATAAAACCTTCAAAAAGAGCTCCAAAAAAAATTCTCCAATTTTATAATGACCTTGTCGTGTACCAACTAGAACTATAATATTTACATTCTGCACAGAATAGTTTGACTCCCAAATGAACAAAGCAAAGAGAGCACCCTACCAATATTATGAGAGACTTGAAACAGTGCAGGTATCACCACCAACAAAAGAAGTATCAAATTGTAATAAAATGTTTTTTTTTTTTTTTTTTTTTGGATACAGAGTCTTGCTCAGTCACCCAGGCAGGAATGCAGTGGTGTGATCTCGGCTCACTGCAACCTCCGACTCCTGGGTTTAAGCAATTCTCATGCCTCAGCCTTGGAGTAGCTGGGATTACAGGCATGCGCCATCATGCCCTGCTGATTTTTGTATTTTTGGTGGAGACAGGGTTTCACAATGTTGGCCAATCTGGTCTTGAACTCCTGATCTCAGGTGATCTGTCCACCTTGGCTTCCCAAAGTGCTGGGATTACAGGTGTGAGCCACCACACCTGGCCTAAAAATGCTAAAAAAATTTTAAACCAACCTTGAGAAATAACTGACCTTCAAATGACACATTATTAAGTATGTGGTTCTATAGGTTTTGACAAATGCATAAGCCTATGGAAGCATCACTACAATCAAGATAAGATAATATTCCATTATTCCTAAACATTCCCTTGGGTCCCTTTGCAGTCAAACACCCTTCCCTCACCACCCCAGGCAACCACCGTTCTTTCTATAACTAAATTCTATCTAGAATCTCACATCTACGGAATCATACAGTAGGTACTCTTGCGTCTATCTTCTTTTACTCACCAAGTTTTTGACACTAATCCATGTTGTTGCATGTGTAAGTTTGTTCCTTTTTAGTGTACAGCAGTATAGTCCACTATATGGATATACCGCAACTTGTTTATGCATTCATCTGTTAGTAAGACACTCCTGTAAAGCTATTAAAAATATTAACGTGTATTCTGTAAACAAATGTTTTCCTGGAATTGCTGGGTCACAGCGTTAAGTTTTCAGAAACTGTCAGTTTTCCAAAGTAATGTACCATTTTACTCTCCCATCAACAATATATGATTACTTCAGTCGCTCCACAACCTTGCTAACATGTGGTATTGTCTATTTTTTCATATATTTTTATTAGTGAATTGTGGTTTTTTTAAGCATTATCTAAAAGATTTGTGAAATTCTCTACATACTGATCCAAGTCCTTTGTTAGGTATTTTCTAACAATATTTTCTCCCAGTCTGTGAGCTCCCTTTTCATAGGTGTACTTTAAAAAGCAAAACCTTTCAATATTGATGAAACACAATTTTTTCTCTTTATGATTCATATTTTGTGTGTACTAAAAGTCTTTGGCCATCCTTGGTCATGAAGATTTTCTCCTATGTTTTCTTTTAGACATTCCACCGTTTTATGTTTAAATCTATGATCCATGTTATGCTTTTTAAATATATGGTATATGTAGAAAGACAGATGATGTTTTATTCCATACAGAAATACAGCTGTTTTGTTGAAAAAGCTCCCCTTAATTGGCACCTTTGGGGGAAAAAAAATATATATGTGTGTGTGTGTGTGTGTGTGTGTGTATGAATAAGTCTGGAGTCTGGGCCCTCTATTCTGTTTCATTGATTTATCTAGTCTACCTTATGCCAATACCACAGTGTTGTTTTATGATAAATCTTTAAATCAGAGAGCTGTCCTTTTACTTTGCTCTGTTTAAAACTCTGACTCTTCTAAGACCTCTGCCTTTCCACGTGGAATTAACCATTAGTTTGGTAACTTTTTAAAAATCTTAAGAATTTGATTGGGAAGGTCTTGAAGAAGCTATAGATAAGGCTGAGTAGAACTCACATCTTTGTAACAAGTCTTCTAATCTACAAATGTGTTTTATATATTCATTTGTTTAGGTCTTTTAAAGTTTCAATAATGTTTTGTAATTTGGTGTACAGATTTTAACACATGATTTGGTTAAACTTATACCTGAATATTTTACACTATTATGCATAATACTTGTCTATTTCATTTTTTTTTTTTTTAAGATGGAGTTTTGTTCTGTCACCCAGGCTGGAGTGCAGTGGCATGATCTCGGCTCACTGCAACCTCTGCCTCCCAGGTTCAAGTAATTCGCCTGCCTCAGCTTCCCGAGTAGCTGGGATTACTGGCACATGCCACCACGCCTGGCTAATTTCTGTATTTTTTAGTAAAGACGGGGGTTTCACCATGTTGGCCAGATTGGTCTCAAACTCCTGATCTCAGGTTAGCCACCCACCTTGGCCTCCTAAAGTGCTGGGATTACAGGTGTGAGCCACTGTGCCCAGCCCATTTCGTTTTTAATTGTTCTTTACTATTATAAAGAAATTACATTGTTTGGGTATACTACCCTTGTATCCTATAAACTTGCCAAATTCACTTATCAGTTCTGGTAACTTAACATTTGCCATATATATAAAACCACGTCATCTGAGAATTTAAAAAAAAAAAATTATTTATTCCTTTCCAATCTCGATGTCTTTTTCTTTTTCTTGACCATGTAGTATTTAGGACTTCCAATACCATGTTGATTAGAAGTGGTCAGGAGTGAAAAACCTTCTTTTTTCCCCCAATCTTATGTGGAAACTGGCTAGCCTTTCACCATCAGATATGCGTATGAACAAAGCAAAGGTTTTTTTAATAGATGCCCATTATCAGGCTGATGTAGTTTCCTTTTTTTTTTTCTCTTTTGTCAAAATAGTAAATTACATTAATTTTTGAATGTTAAAATCACATTCCTGGTATAAAAATCCCTTGGTTGTGTTGTATCATCCTTTTTACATACCACTGAATTTGACTTGCAAATACTAAATGATTTTTTGCACATATATTCTCAAATAATGTCAGTTTATACTGCATATTGATTTTCTTAAAATGTCTTTGGCATTACCATCAAGGTAATGCTAGCTTCTATTTCCTAAGAGTCTAGATAAGACTGGGTTTCTTTCTTTCTTTCTTTCTTTTCATTAAATGTGATAGAATTTACCAATAAAGCCGTTTGGCACTAGTAATTTTCTTTGTAGAAAGATTTTGAAAAAGAAATCAATTTTATTAACTGATAAAAGGCTATTAAGATTTTCTATTTCCTCTTATTGTCAGTTTTAGTAATTTGTTTTGCAAGGAATTTGTCCGTTTCATCTAAGGTATGAAATTTATTGGCATAAAATTGTTTATAACATTCTCTTATTCTTTTAATATCTGTAAGAATCTATGATGATTTCAGTGCTTTCATTACTGATACTGTGATTGTGTTTTCTTTTCTAGAATGCTCCTTCTTCAAAATATAAATACCACATATAAATACCACATACCACTGACTTCCTATCTTGTATTTTTAAAAAATGACCAACACACTAGAATTCACCCAATGAATGATGTCCAAAGATGTCACAAAACACTTTTAATGATCCTAAAAATACATTCTTAGAATTGTTTTCAGAGCTTAGTGAGCTTCACGAGAAAAATCTAGCATAGAAAAGCCATGTAATGTAAAAAGCTGCAAGAAACCTAGAAGACGAAAAACTCAAGATGCGAAAACAGACCCAAAGAGTTAGGTAAGCTGCTCAATGTTATAAAGCTTGATGACAAAGTGAGGTGACTGGGATTTCTTGAAATACTTTCTGATGTAATTTCTTTTCCTATGTTAGTTCCATCTGAAGAGTCACCAAGGAGCCTTAGGCTAAGAGATACTATGCATCATTGCGATTTCCCCAACCTGCATTTCCGGGCTAAATATGGAGAAAAGAGAATAGTAAGAGTCTTCCCACTGCAGGCAGATAAAAATCAGACCATGTATTTCTAAGATGTCCTTTCTAACCCTTCTCTCAACATGTATATTACCGTTTTTCCTGCTGAAGGCCTGTGTATTATTGTTTTTCTTTTTGATTTATCCACACTATGGTTCAAATCAATATAGGCAGTAAGTTAATGAAAAGCATGTTTTCATAATATCATACAAATATACCTTCAAGTATTTGCACTGTTATCAATAACCTTAAGAAACATTGTTTTTTTAAAACCAAAATGTGTACTGCCTAGTTCAATGATACATCTTATTCAAAAGGTTCAAATCAAGATAAACAGTAAGTTAATAAAAATGTAAATCATAAAAACACATCTTTGAGTATTCTCACTATTAATAACCCTGCTTAAAGACATACTATTTAAAAAAAAAACACAACCTAAAATGTATATTGCCTATTTCAACAACATATCTTATTCAAAAGATCTGGCTCCTAAAGCATTTCTTTGTTCTATAAATTAAGTCTAATCCTATCCCATTACATCACATTTTCCAGATCTTCCTCTTATTTTATCTACTGTTCCTATGTGATGTTGCATTTGAATGTTAGCAGCATTTTTCTTTGGCTTTGTACCACATTCCACTCCCCACCCCATTCTCCTTAAAAAAAAAAAAAAAAATTCCACAAAAGAATGCGTATTTAAAAGTCTTCTTTTACTTTCAGCCTCCATTATTCAAGATTGACTTACACATATGGATTCTCCAAAGCTTAATGTGGTTTACTGCCAGGAATCACATACTGCATCCCTCAGTTTCTTTTTTTCCGTCATTGACTTTAACATTAAAAATTCCACCACTTATTTCATATAATGGCTTTTACTTTCTTCTTGAAAACATTCTTCACAGACAACTCTGCCATCTCATTCGAATTTGAACCAGTTGCTTTCTAGGCCTATTGCATAGTTGTTATCCTGAGATTTTCACTGGTGTGTTAGGAATTTCGTTTCTGGGGTCTCATTTCATCCTCTTTCTTGAACTCCTATTTCATTTTGCTGGGTACATATTCAAGAACTTATGTAAGTTAACCTTCCCAAGTCCTTAAATTTTGGGAAATGTCTTTGTTGTTGTTGTTCTCACACTAGAGTTATCATTTGGCTGGTATCAAATTCTGGATTAGAAACACAGAACTTCGAATGTAGTACTCCATTGCTTTCTACCAATTAACGCTGCTGTGAAGAAGTCCAATGTCAGAGGGCTCCTATTCTTTTTAGGTAACAACTTCTGGGTCTGGAGGCTTTTAGGGTTTTTTTTTTTTTACTCTTCAAGTTTTAAAATTACAAAAGAAACAGACTAAACGTAGATGTTCTTTCATCTAATCATGGCAATCAGAATGCTTTTAACTGAAAGATTCAATTTTTCAAGTAAGAGAAATTTCTCCTATTATTTCACTGATTATTTCCCCTTCTGTCTTATCTAATACAGTTCCTGAAATTTCTTTCAGTCAGACGCTATCACTCTGTGTTCTCCAAGTCACTGTTTTCTTGCACATTTTTCCATATCTTTTATCTTTTGCTCTAACATTCTGAGAAAAATCCAAGAAGTTTTATTTTTGCTAGGCAGATAGCTAGGCTTTTTCGCTAGCTAAAGTAACTGACTTCTTCAAATTATTCGAATTTGTGTCAGCTAACCAAATTACTGTATGTCATGAACCTCATTACTCAAACCACAAATTTCTTAGTGCTGCCACAATACCAAAATTTGACAGTGTGAATAAAGAAAATAAAGCCAGTCCTTCACTTTTCTTTTTTTTTTGAGATGGAGTCTCGCTTTGTCTCAAGTTGGAGGGCAAGAGCACGGTCTTGGCTCACTACAACCTGTGCCTCCCGGGTTCAAGTGATTCTCCTGCCTCAACCTCCCAAGTAGCTGGGATTACAGGTGCCCACCACCACACCAAGCTAATTTTTGTATTTTTAGTAGAGATAGGGTTTCACCACGTTGGCCACGCTGGTCACCTCAGGTGATCTGCCCGCCTCATCCTTCCAAAGTGCTGGGATTACAACAGGTGTGTGCCACCGCACTTGGCCAGTCCTTTACTTTTCTTGAGACTACTCGTCTAAAAACTTGAAATATTCAAAATACACTAGAGAATCCAAGGATTTTTTTTTTTTTTTTTTTTTTTTTGAGATGGAGTCTAGCTCTGTAGCCCAGCCTGGAATGCAGTGGTATGATCTTGGCTCACTGCAACCTTCACCTCCCGGATCCTGGTTCAAGCAATTCTCCTACCTTGGCCTCCCAACTAGCTGGGATTACAGGCATAAGCCATCATGCCCGGCTAATTTTTGTATTTTTTTTTTAGTAGAGATGGGGTTTCACCATGTTAGCCAGTCTGGTCTTGAACTCCTGATCTCGTGATCTGCCCACCTCGGCCTCCCAAAGATAACAGGCGTGAGCCACCATGCCTGGCCAGGATTTTTAAAAAAGGTCTTTAACAGTAAAACAAGGTAACCCAAAGTATGTAAGTTCATGTACCATACTTAAGAAAACCCCTTGTTCTTCTCTTCATTCCTTAATTCTAATGCTTTACTAAGAGCAGGCAAAGCGTAAGTAATTCTCAGTGACTAGGTGAAACAAATTAGAATTCAGATCACTAAATTACCAAGTAAATGATAAATGACAGCTGATAAATTGTCTAAGAAAAATTAACTGTATGATACATTTATGAAGATGTTAATCTAAAGCAACAAATGCACAAGTCAATTTCAAAATTAATGGCATACAATGTTTTAACAATAAATGGCATTTTAGGGCCAGGCTCAGTGGCTCACGCCTGTAATCCTAGCACTTTGGGAGGCCAAGGTGGGTGGATCACCTGAGGTCAGGAGCTCGAGACCAGCCTCACTAACATGGTGCAACCCTGTCTCTAATAAAAATACAAAATTAACCAGGCATGGTGGTGCATGCCTGTAATCCCAGCTACTCGGGCTGAGGTAGGAGAGTTGCTTGAATCCGGGAGGTGGAGGCTGCAGCGAGCCGGGATTGCGCCACTGCACTCCAGCCTGGGCAACAAGAGCAAAACTCCGTCTCAAAAACCAAAACAGCTGAAATGAAGGAGGAAATAAAATTAACTACAGATAATCTTTTTCTCTGAAAACATTTTCTGTTTTCAAAACAAAACAGCAAACCTCCCTGAGACAACGTCATTAAGAGAAGACATTAACAGCAAAGTAAAATTATTACACTTAAACTTTCACATCACCTATAAATACTTAAACCAGAAACAAAACTGCTTGAATGTGACACTGTTTACTAAAAACGTAAACAGTGTTCTAATGGCTAGAAAGGTTTCTACTGGTAGTTCATTATGCAAAGGGAGAGGTTCCTTCAGTCTGCCAAGCTTTTCTTAGGAGATCTTCCAACGAAAGATGAGAGATCTTTTTCTTTTTTTTACTTTTTTTTTTTCTTTTTACGAGTTGTCCAGGTCCCTTGGCATTTTGAGAGAAATCAAAAGATTAGTCTACAAAACAGCCCCCTGTTTTTACTAATTTTATCTAAACCATTCAGAATTATACCGGCTTTATCAACAATTAGTTGAATCTGATTTTCCACTCTTACTTTCAACTGTGCCCCAATCTAGTCCTCTGCTTAAATTATCTAAAGTAGTATCTTGCACTCAGTCACTTTTCCAAGTTATCATGCCAAGTTAGAACTAAGGCCTCAACTTTGAGCAAATCACCCCAACAGAGTACACATTTCCTAGTCCAGAGAGGTTAGCCAACAGGGAGAAACAAAGTCACAATGGCCTAGAATAAATCTGATAAAAATCCAACACTGAATTGAATGACCAAAATACATACATATATATATATGTGTGTGTATCTCAGAATACCTATGGTCTTAGACAAATCTAGTCTTACCTAGAATTTTTCATGTAGACAACTGTAACATTAATCTTGTAAGATTTACTAAAGAAAGACTATATAATACTGTGATTAAAAACATGACTATGAAACATGATTGCCTAAGATCAAATCGTGGCTTTGTTACTTCACCTGCTGTGTGACTTAAGCCAGTTATTTAAGGTCTCTTTGCTTCTATTTTCTCATCTTTGCAATGGGGAAAGTAATAGTGCCCCTCTCCTGAGACTAATGTGAGGATTAAAAGAATTAATGTATATAAAGTGCTTAGAACAGTTCCTGGGACATGGTAAGCACCATACCAACATGGGTTATTTAGGAAAACAAATGGGGTGACTAGTAACTACCAGGTTTTCCCAAAGGTACAGCCTTTAAAATTATCCTATGTAATCCAGCTCTGGGCTCTTGCTAGCTGATCCAGTCAACCAATAGTCACTTAGCATCTGCTTTATGCCACGCCTTATGCTCCCACTGTCAAAGTCCCAGTTCTTTTACTGGAGAAAATTAGCTTAAATAGCCTTATTCTTATTAAAACTTACAATTCTGTGTGCCATTTGAATTGTAACTAAATAGTTATTTCTTGTTGATTTTACTTAGTTATTTCCTTCTCCCTTTTTCATTTACTTAAAAAGCCCCAACTTTTCAATAACAGAAAATTTCAAACACACACAAAGATTGAAAAAAAGAGTATAATAAATTCCATAGGCTCATTATCCAGTTTCAATCATTAAACATGAGAAATATTTTATCTATATCCTACCCCAGTTATTTTAGAGCAAATCCCAGACATATTATTTCCTTGTAACTAATCAGTATTATCTTTTTGGTGTATGTGTGAGACAGAGTTTCACTTTTGTTGCCCAGGCTGGAGTACAATGGCATGATCTCAGCTCATTGCAACCTCCGTCTCCTGGGTTCAAGCGATTCTCCTGCCTCAGCCTCCCGAGTTAGCTGGGATTACAGGCATGCACCACCATGCCCCCGCTAATTTTTTTTGTATTTTTAGTAGAGACAGGGTTTCACCATGTTGGTCAAGCTGGTCTTGAACTCCTGACCTCAGGTGATCCACCCATCTTGGCCTCTCAACTCAAAGTGCTGGGATTTCAGGGTGAGCCACTGCACCCAGCCTAATCAGTTATTATCTCTAAAAGATAAAAACTCTTAACATAATACACCATGACATTGTCACACCTAAAAATTAATTATTTGGTATCAAATAATCAGTGTTCGAATTTCCCCAAAGGTTACAAGTGATTTTGCAGGTTTTAAAAATCAATCCAGACATAGCAATTAGATGTGCTGATAATGACCTTGATAGTAGTATTCGTGTAGTTAAGCAGCTGAAAGCCAGATTGAAGTAGGCCAAGAAATTAGCAGAAATAAAGAAATAAAGCTTATTGTATATGCTCTTCTTTAAGAGGTTCAAATATGGGAAAGAACAGAGAAACTGCAAGATAAATGCAGAATCAAAATCAAAGAGAAGGTAACTGTGTTTATAAACTGAAGAGAGGAAGAAGCTGAAGACTTATGGGAAAATGGGAAAAAGAAATTTAACAAAGATCCTAGAGATGAGACAGCACAAGATCAAAAGCACAGGGGAAGGGCTAACCATGAATAAGGGAGGCCTGATACTGAAGGAAAGGAGGTTAAGATTAAATGTGAGATAAGGCAAGTTTCTCCTGTGGCAGGTAGAAGTGAGGGGGAAATGAGGCCAACGCTTAAATCACCCCCCAAGTTTTCTCATTCCCTAGTTTTCTCAAGCATTAGGAGCAAAATCATTTATTAAAAGCACATAATGCAAGCAAGTTTGAGTAGAATGTTGATGTTCTGGATAACATATAAGGAGACAAAGAAATAACTACACAGGTCAAAGAATTAATCCACATTCTAATCCTACACAGCTTTCAAATGTCACCCCCTTCCATGAAGCTTTTCCTTAACCAAGGGTAATTTTTCTTCATTAGAACCTTTGTTTTTAGTTTTCATAATAGTTTACTCTCACTGTAATAATCTACATATTTCCCTTTTTCCCAGTGACTGATCTGTGCATACTTGGTAGGTGCTTACTTATCTGTGTGGCACAGGAAAGAATACAGTATGTTACATCATATAATTTAGAGTCCTGTTAACTTTTTTAAAAAGGAGCACAACTTTACACTGAAAGAAGAAAAGCTGAGAGGACACTGAGGCTGGGGCAAGTGAATAACGCCAAACAGAGAACACTCACTTGAGCTAGGCATGGAAAGGATGAGAAGGCACAACAGGAATTAACCTAAATAGAAAAGTATAAATAGTGAATAGTGAAGTGTGTCAAGGATCGATTTTAATAATCTTATAAATGACAGTACTATTCACAGATAAAACTAAATAAAACTAACCTTTTCCAATAGTAAAGAGGTCTTGTTAAAAAAAGGCAAAAAAAAAAAAAAATACAATGTGTGGGTGAACAAAAAAGTGGCAGTTTTAATGTGGACAAGGTCATTATGGGAAAATTGATCCAAACCCTAAGTAAAATACAATTAGAAAAAAAAAAGCGTATCACATTGTAGTGAACCAAACAGGAAACAGGAAAAAAGAACTATGTAGCAGACAAAATAATTTAGATAGATTCACAGCTGGCTTAACAACGACAAGTATAGATCTTTAGTGACAAGGCTCAACAGTTTAATCAAAGTGTAGATTAAAGTGGTAAGAAAGAAGACTTACTACTAAGTTCTGAGGATTAACTGAAGAGGACAGCTTTAACAGTGTATGAAATCTGTTTCAAATGCTTACCACACAAATAAAAAACTTTGACTTCTGCCATCCCCCAGATGTACATAAGGGAACATCCATCTGCCTTTTGCCCCAGGACATTTTTCTCTGGCCCTCAGTCGCAGATTTAAAGAAGAAGAAGAAAAAAAATCTGGGACGATGGTTCCCCTCAAGACCTCTGTTCTTGGCTGAGAAATAAAAAAGTTAATGTCCTAGTATCTCAACCCCATTGGAGTTATACTAGCAACAACCAATCCCAACTCTATTGCAGCCTAAAGCCTAGCTAACAGACCTCCGCACCTCCTTCTTTCCACTAGGAAGTGGAGGAATAACTCATGTCACGTGCTCAAACTAAACGGTAAGTAGAAGCTCAATTTTTAGCGAAACTCTTTGAATTCTAGAGATACTATAAAACTGACTCATTACTGGGCACAGTGGCTCACGCCTGTAATCTCAGCACTCTGGGAGGCCAAGGCAGGCAGATCGCCTGGGATCAGGTGTTTGAGACCAGCCTAGCCAACAAGGTGAAACCTCGTCTCTAGACTAAAAAGACAAAAGTTAGAATTAGCTGGACATGGTGGTGCGTGCCTGTAATCTCAGCTACTTGGGAGGTTGAGACAGAAGAATCTCTTGAACCCAGGAGATGGAGGTTGCAGTGAGCCAAGACTGCGCCACTGCACTCCAGCCTGGGCAACCAGAGCAAAACTCTGACACACTGACACACACACTGACACACACACTGACACACTGACACACACACACACACACACCCCTGACTCACTGACTTTACCAGAGACAAGTATTACAGATCTACATAATACCCAGAGTACCAGTTTGTAACTTCTGTCTTGACCAGATTTTGGAGATAAGTTAGCTGTGCAGCAGTGACACAAGTTATAGTTCTCAAGTCCAGAAGGCCACTATAGTCTACAAGAAGGTTCAAAAAGTTTTTTTCTAAAAGGCCAGGTGGTAAATATTTCAAGCTTTGTTGACCATATATTCCCTGTTGCAATTACTCAACTCTGCCACTGTAGCACAGAAAACAGAAAAATGGGCATGGCTATGTTCCAATGTCTATGTTTGATTAATAAAAACTGCTGGCAGGGAGTAGTTTACCAACATTCCTGGTCTACAGGGTGGTAATTAGGTCTAGTTTTGGTCAATTCTAACACTATTCTAGATGTAGTATTTTATTTCATGTTTTAAAATAGAAACATACATGTCTTCATATGATCCTAATTATATTAAAAATTCATAAAAAGGCCGGGTGCAGTGGCTCATGCCTGTAATCCCAGCACTTTGGGTAGGCCAAGGCAAGTGGACTGCTGGAGGCCGAGAGTTCAAGACCAGCCTGACCAACACGGTGAAAACCCGTCTCTACTAAAAATACAGAAATTAGCTCGGTATGTAATCTCAGCTTCTTAGGAAGCTAAGGCAGGAGAATTGCTTGAACCCAGGAGGCAGAGGTTGCAGTGAGCCGAGATCATACCACTGCCCTCCAGCCTGGGTGACAGAACAACGCTCTGTCAAAAAAAAAAAAAAAAAAAACAAAAAAAACCTGTATTCCCTGTCCATAAGGAAGGTGTATAGTAAATTCGAAAGCTTCTGGCTCCAGAACATCGCACACAACACACAAATCTGTATCACGACCAGAATCCTACCAGCAGAAGCAGTAAAAATAGGAAAAGAACAAACTCTGACTCACTTCTACCTTCCAAATCTCATGAGTATATCTGTGGCAGAAATAAAGTAACATTAAGAACTCTGACTGCAAGGAATTTGAGATATGTACTTGTGAGTTTTACAGTTTCTACGTACTAGAAAGTCTGAATGATGTTGAACACCTTTGGTAATATAACGTGAAACTCTGGTTTCCACACCAACAAACATGCGAAAGTACAGAAGACAACCTAAGTAATTAAGGAAATGAAGTTGCTCAGAGAATATAAAGAAATTAGTATTTGAAAATGTAGGGGAAAGTGGGTGAGGAAAGAGTAGAGCAGATATGGCTAAATTAATAAAACTACAATGTATATGAACAGTGTAAACAAGGACTTAAGAGTTATGAAGTCCTGGCCAGGCACGGTGGCTCACGCCTGTAATCCCAGAACACTGGGAGGCTGAGGCGGGTGGATCACGAGGTTAGGAGATCGAGACCAACCTGGCTAACGCAGTGAAACCCGGTCTACTAAAAATACGAAAAATTAGCCAGGCATAGTGGCATGCGCCTGTAGTCCCAGCTACTTAGCAAGCTGAAGCAGAAGAATCGCTTGAAACTGGGAGGTGGAAGTTGCAGTGAGCTGAGATCACGCCACTGCACTCCAGCCTGGGTAACAGAGCAAGACTCTGTCTCAAAAAAAAAAAAAAAAAAAAAAAAAACAAAACCAAGTCCTTATCTTGTATTAGCAAATACTAAATTATGAATCAATAAATATGTTGTTTTATATATCAATTAATTAGTGGTTTTTTAGACTTAATTCCTAACCCTAAGAGCTAACAGTAACCAAATAAAACTAAAATTTACATTGTAGTAGAAAATCATGAAGGGACGATCCTATATTTTTTAAAGGGATGGCAAAATGAACATGCCCTTGATGCAACATCCCATTAACAGCCAACCATCAAATTGGATATGGTAAGCAACCAGACCACTGGTCTAACCTAAGTCTTTAAAGAAAAAAAAAAAAGCTTACTGGGATATTAATACAAGCAAATGAACTAATTCTAAATTAACATCCAATCTTTCAAACATTAAGCTTCTATCAAAGGCATATTTTAAAGACCTTTTTCAAACTCAAAAAGAAGACATTTTAAACATTAGTAAAAGGCTTCAGACAACAGACTTTTTATTCTGGAAGTTTGCCGTTCAGTCAGAGATTCACCCTCACCCCCTCCCTAAAATGTGAAAAACAAAAAACTTGGTGATTCTAATTGTTCAAAAAAGAAAAAGCAAAAAAAAAAAAATGGATTTAATGAATGTTGTGTGCCTTGTATGTCTCTCCTTCCATAAAATATGGAAAGCTATACTTTTCAGCCCCAAACAGTGGCAGTTTGATGGTGCTACATAACTAGTTCTGGCCCATAAATATTAAATATGAGCACAAGTGATACAAATCATCTGTGGGCCAAGGCAAATAAAAGCACTGCCTGCAGGCCCTTGGATTTCCCTCTTCCTCAGTGATCTTGGGAACATGCATTAGAGATGGTGGCTTTCCAAGACAAGGGAGCCTGGATCACTGAGTCCCAGAGAAGAGTTCCTACAAATCCACTTTGAAACTTCAACTTGAAAAACTTCTGTTAGGTTAAGCCACTGAGATTTTGGGGTTTATTTATAACTACAGCGCAGTATAGATACTAGTAATAAAGATGTCTATTTAAAAAATGCTCCTGGCCGGGTGCATTGGCTCACTCCTGTAATCCCAGCACTTTGGGAGGCCGAGGCGGGTGGATCACCCAAGTTCAGGAGTTGAAGACTCAGGAGTTGAAGACCAGCCTGACCAATATGGAGAAACCCTGTCACTATTAAAAAAAATTTTAAAAATTGGCCGGGAGTGGTGGTGCACACCTGTAATCCCAGCTACTCCAGAGGCTGAGGCAGGAGAATTCTTGAACCCAGGAGGCGGTGGTTGCAGTGAGTCAAGATCGTGCCATTGCACTCCAGCCTGGGCAACAAGAGGAAAACTCTGTCTCAAAAAAAAAAAAAAAAAAAAGCTCCTACTCTGGTAAAGTAAGAAGACTGTATGTCAAATTCACTATCCATTTTAAATAGTTAAAAGCTAACATTGCTACAGAGTAAATATATATCACAGAGGTGTATGATACACACACGCGCACGCACAAGAGAGATGTGTGAATAAAACTAGCTCTTAATAACAAGAATATTTGACTTACAGTGTGAGCACATTTCCAAAGGATAACTTGCCTCATTTCCCTGGGGGGGAAAAAGAAAGAATTAGTCATAAAATAGGCACAAATTTATTTAAAAAATTAAAACTAAATATTTTTAAGTCAAAAGAACATAGGGAAATAAGCCACAAACTAATAATATGACCACATCTATAAATTACATTTATATTTTTTAGAAATAGGTAAGAAAACAAATAATACTGTAGAAAGTTCTTAAATCCAACCCTTCTGATTTATGGTTCTGTCACTTAGGATTTATGCAAACATCTGACTGCAATATATTTTAAATATTTTCAAAATCCTAAATATATGTCAAATTTTATTTTTTATTATTATCCTTTGAGACAGAGTCTCACTCTGTCACCCAGGCTGGAGCGCAGTGGCCCGATCTCAGCTCACTGCAACCTCTGCCTCCTGGGTTGACGCAAGCAATTCTCAGCCTTAGCCTCCTGAGCAGCTAGGATTACAGGCGCCCACCACCACACCCAGTTAATTTTTGTATTTTTAGTAGAGACAGGGTTTCACCATGTTGGCCAGGCTGGTCTTAAACTCCTGACCTCAGGTGATCCACCCGTCTCGGCCTCCCAAAAGGGATTATAGGCGTGAGCCACCGTGTCCAGCGTTACATGTCAAATTTTAACATATTAGGGACTGTCAATGCTCCAACTTGTCTTGCTGGGTAAACTGATTTTTCGATAGAGCTTAGAACAAAAATTCCCTTGCCAACTCTAACTGAAGAGTTTCCTGAGACTACAAAATGAGCTATTAAAAAGATAAAAACATAAACCTGTTAACATTTTTCCCTGCATTGAAACATAATTTCCTATATGCTGAGCAACTACATAAGAAAAATATTAATGGAAAGGTGAGTATAACTTGACAGCCAGCCACTTGAAAATCATTTCAATTTTTTCTTTTAATACAAAGTTTTATTTCAGGAATAGACCCTAATTTAACATAATTTATCTGAACTCCTGATTTATATATTAAAAAGAAGTAAAACCAACTATCCGTTTTCTATACTAGGATTTTATATTAAATATGTTTAAGAAAAAAAAACTGTTCTAGGAAAGCTACAGACCTGGGTCAATGCCTACATTTAATAACTCTGAGAACTGGGTCCAGGGAGGTCAAATATCTAGTGCAAGATCACACCATTTGATTAGCAGTGGAACCAAAAGTACTTATTTTTTTTTTTGGGTGGGGGCGGGTAAGGTGTCTTGCTCTGTCGCCCAGGCTGGTTTCAAGGGCATGATCTCGGCTCACTGCAACCTTTGTCTCCCGGGTTCAAGCAATTTTCCTGTCTCAGCTGAGTAGCTGGGATTACAGGTGTGGACCACCACACTCCGCTAATTTTTATATTTTTAGTAGAGACAGTTTCACCATGTTGGCCAGGCTGGTCTCGAACTCCTGCCCTCAGGTGATCTGTCCACTTTGGCCTCCCAAAGTGCTGGGATTACAGGCGTGAGCCACCACACCCGGCAAAAGTACTTCTAAATCGAAAACAGTAAAAATCCCAAGTAGTATAACAGACTCACAGAGGTGGAATCTTAAGATCTTTAAAAAGGTATACAGAATTAAAAGTATATAAATAATTATATTTAGTTTTTAAAGGTTTTAAAGTTCAGTGGTAAATTGAATACCAAGCATCCTATATTCTATTATCTAACCTTGACCCTGCCTAGCAATTAAATAGCAATAAGGATACAACTGCTATTAATATAAGGGTACAATTAACATTGGAATATTTAAATATATATCTTAAGAAGCTACTGAAAACAACCTAAAATTTTTTTTTAGTATGACTGTCTGGCTTTTAAACTCAACGTACCTTTAATCCCATGTAAACTTAATCAGTAAATTACCACATTCAATTAACTGACATGTTGCCAATAACTAGTCTTTTTCTTGCGAGTTATAGCAGATAACTGTATTTTTCCAGATCTGGTTAATTTAATATTAGGTCACCTTAAGTAAAAAATATATGTTAAAGTGAGGATAAAAGAAAGCAAACATTAATAAAGCTTGATATTAATGAATAGAGACAGATTTTTGCTTATTTTGCACACTGACTTAATAGTCTTACCATGATTCTTATTTTCACTGCCTTACATACTCTTGCTTGTCTTAATTTTTCTTAACGTTTTTTTTCTTATTTCACACTACCTAAAAATTTAGTATGTTTCTTGCAAGACTCTCAAGAGCATACTGGTATCTTATTTACTAAACTTTGCACTGTCACTGTGAGATTTTTGTTTTGTTTTTTTAATGAGTACCACTACTGCTTTATATAAGTGAAGGTAAAAAGTGGTTATGTGGTGGTTTCAAGCAGGATTTTAAAACTAGGTCCTTGTTTCTCCAGCCCACTGACCTTTACAGTGTCATCAATTCTTTATAAACGATACCATCTATCTCACCTATTTATCTGTATCACTCCCAACTAAACAACATCCACAAGATCCAAGAACCAACCAGGCCAGGCTCCTAAGGACTTTTCCATTAACAAGGAATATTTCATCTCGCTCTTCAACTTGGAATCCATATATCCAAAATATTATTGCAACCACAATCTGTCCCAAACTGACCATATCACATCCCTGCTAAAATTCAATAGCTCTCCGCTGCTTTCAGGATAAAAACCAACACTCTATAGAAAACTAAGTAAAGTTCTTTAATTAAGAGAACTCCTATCTCTGTAGTCACTTTCCCAAGCAGCACCATCATCTCTACCCTACGCTTCCCACTTTTTACTCCAATTCTGTATTGCTTGAACTTTTACAGCAAGAATGTCTTCACAGATTACCTTCCGTTTAAAAAAAGAAACCAAAGCCAAACATGGCAATATAATTTTGTCAATACAGTCAATATAAATTTGTTCCACGTTAGTCTTTCTCATGCTTAGTCATTAGTAAAAATAGGAGTTTTGGAGATTCCCCTTTAGACCCCTCTCCCTACCCCTTCATGGTCAGCTTCTTAAGCTACTACCTGGCAGTATTACATTTATCAGTAATTGTTTCATTTAGGTTTGGTCTGTGGGCTATAGTTTATTGATCCCTGAACCTAATGCATAACATTTAAACAAAAAATAAACACCAGTTTGTAAATTATTATATCAGAATTAACTGTAAAAAATTGCATTTCTGAAGATAAATTAGTTCTACTGTGAATTTCTAGCTAATAGCTCCAGTCTAGGGTTGGGAAATACTAAAATAATGATAGATACTGTGACAGACACACCTAATACGGTATTGACATTTACTGCTTAGAGAATCACTCAACTAAACAAAACCATAAAATTATATCTAAATATCAAAAAAGTTCTAAAGCTAACATGTTTTCGGTTTATGTAAGAAAGCTTGAAGAATTCAAACATCCTGCCACATGACCAAGTTACCGACAAGATCACTTGATGATGAGGTCCATAAATAAATCCATTTGCCTAAAGTTCAAGATAGACTTTCCTTGTATTATGCTGATTTAAAAATTCAGTAACAACTGCCCATGAAGGAGAAATGCTATACAAACCACTTGACAAGTATAAAAAACCAGTAAATCAGAAAAAATGTATCAAACAACATTTTTCAGACATTATCTGTGATCACCTACATGAAAAAAACCAAAGAAGTAAGCCCTTAGGATCTATGGCCCAGCTTACTATCTGAAGAAAGTTTCCAGGTTGCACCACAGGAAGGGGGGAACAGAAACACAGTCCTGTGATGTCACCGAATTGAAAAGTCAGAGATACATGAAGCTCAGGTGGCCAAGGAGGTTAAACTTGTGCAGAAGAATACTTTAGAAAAGGGAGATGCATGAGAGACCTTTGGAGATCTTCTGTGTAAAAGTCTCCTCCAGTCTGTGCATAAGTTTGAGAGGAAATTCCCAAGTCCAGGAAAATAACTAGGAGCAGGTTGAATAACTTCTGGGAGTTTGCACAGAGCTAGGAATAGTTCATGATCTCATGGGCCAGAGTGGAGAAACTTTTAAATACACAGAGAACTGGGTCCACTCCTCAGAACGGCTATACTGGCCATGAATTAAAGGCTGTCCTGGACTTACCTTAAGAAAGATAGAAAGCAAGTCTCAGAAAGATCAAATTTGGGTCTCAGTAACTTAAGTATATGACAAATTCTTACACTCTCTAAAGGAATAAAACAAAATCTAGCACAACAGCATAAAATTCACAATGTATGACACCCAATATAAAACATAATAGGATGCTACAAAATGGATGAACCTCAAAAACACTACGGTAAGTAAAAGAAGCCAGACACAAAAGGCCACATATTTTATAATTCCATTTATAAGAAATACTCTGGCCGGGCGCGGTGGCTCACGCCTGTAATCCCAGCACTTTGGGAGGCCGAGGCGGGCGGATCACGAGGTCAAGAGATCGAGACCGTCCTGGTCAACATGGTGAAACCCCGTCTCTACTAAAAATACAAAAAAATTAGCTGGGCGTGGTGGCGCGCGCCTGTAGTCCCAGCTACTCGGGAGGCTGAGGCAGGAGAATGCTTGAACCCGGGCAGCGGAGGTTGCAGTGAGCCAAGGTCGCGCCACTGCACTCCAGCCTGGCGCCTGGTGACTGAGTGAGACTCTGTCTCAAAAAAAAAAAAAAAAAAAAAAAAGAAATACTCTGATAAAAAAAAATATACAAAAACAAAATGCAGAGACTGGTGGGTGCTAGTTGCTGGGTCGGGGGGAGGAATGGTGAACAATTACTTTTTGGCTATGGGGTTTCCTTTCAGGGTGATGAAAGTATTTTCAAATGACAAAGAGGTAGTGTTTGCACTACATTATAAATGTACTAAATGCCAGCCTGTGTGACATGGCAAAACACCATCTCTACAAAAAATACAAAAAAAGGCTGGGCATGGTGACTCATGCCTGTAATCCCACCACTTTCGGAGGCCAAGGCGGGCAGATCATTTGAGGTCAGGAGTTCAAGACCAGCCTGGTCAACATGGTGAAACCCGTCTCTACTAAAATTACAACAATTAGCTGGGCATAGTAACAGGTGCCTGTAATCCCAGCTACTCAAGAGGCTGAGGCAGTAGAATCACTTGAACCTGAGAGGTAGAGGTTGCAGTGAGCAGAGATCATGCCACTGCACTCTACCTGAGCAGCAGAGCGAGACTCCACCTCAAAAACAAAAACATTAGCCAGGCATCCTGGCAAGTACCTACAGTCTCAGCTACTCAGGAGGGTAAGGTGGAATGACTGCTTGAGCTAGGAGGTCAAGGGTGCAGTGAGTTGTAAGTGTACCACTGCACTCCACCCTGGGCAATCAGCCGAAACTTTGTAAATAGTCACTGAACTGTTCACTTTTAAAACGATCTTGTTATATGAATTTCAAGTCAATAAAACGTTTTATATGCTGTTTAAAGAAATAATGGCCAGCCCAGCATGGTGGCTCACGGCTGTAATCCCAGCACTTTGGGAAGCCAAGGTGGGTGGATCACAAAGTCAGGAGTTGAGACCAGCCTGACCAACAGGGTGAAACCCTGTCTCTACTAAAATACAAAAATTAGCTAGGTGTGGTGGTACGCGCCTGTAATCCCAGCTATTCGGAAGGCTGAGGCAGGAGAATCTCGTGAACCCGGGAGGCAGAGGTTGCAGTGAGTAAAGATCATGCCACTGCACTACAGCCTGGGCGCCAGAGCGAGACTTCATCTAAAAAACAAAAAGAAAAAGAAAAAAGAAAAAAAAGAAATAACGGCCCAAAATCTTCCAAATTTGATGAAAACTTTAAATCCCCAAATCCAAGTTCAATGAATTCCAAGTAGAAGAAACATGAAAAAACACATATAATAATCAAATTGCTGTGACACAAAAAATCCTAAATATAATCAGGGAGGAAAACAGATAAACTACATACATATGACAAAATGACTACAGCATATTTCTTCTTAGAAACACCAAGGACAGGAAACAATGGAATCTGTTTAAAGTGTTAAAAAAAAAAAAAAAAACTATCAGTTTTTATATCCAGCAAAAGTATCTTTCAAATATTATGGCAAATGCTTTTTCCAGATAACCAAAAACTGGAAAAAAAAGATTAGGCTCCAACATTCCAAAAAAAAGGTCAAAAGAAAATACTTCAGGTAGAAGAAAAATGATACCAGATGGAAATCTGGATCTAGACCAAGAAATGAAGAATATCAGAAATGGTAAATGATAAGTATAAAAGACATTTTTCTCATTTTTAAATGTCTTTAAAGCATGACTATTTAAAAACAAAAAATAATGTATTGCAGGGTATATAAAGTAAACATATGACAACAGCACAAAAGGGTAGAGAAAAAAATGGATGGATGCTGTTGTCAAACACTGTATCATTATTTGAAGGTAGAGCATGGTATATTAAAAATGTATATTGTAAACTCTAAAACAACTTCTAAAAGGAGACAAAATAAAATGGTATCATTGTGATGGTTAATTTTGTGTCAACCTAACTGGGCCACAGGATACTCAGATCTCCAGCTAAACATTATTTCTGAGTGAGAATCTGCTAGGGTGTCTGTAGAAGAGATTAGCATCTAAACTGGTGAACTAAGTAAAACACTGATTGGATAACAGCCTATCTGTCGAGTACCTGAAAAGAACAAAAAGGCAGAAGACTGAATTAGTTTTCTGCCCGACTGCCTGAGCTGCAAAGTCAAGCTTTTCCTTCCTCAATGATCCTGGTTCTCAGGCCTTCAGACTCAGAGTAGAATTTATACCACCCGTTCTTTAGCTCTCAGGCCTTCAAGCTACAGCACCAGCTTTTCTGGGTCTCTAGCTTACAGACAGCAGGAAGAGACTTCTTAGCCTCCATAATCATGTAAGGCAATACCATATGGTAAATCTTTCTCTGGAGAACCCTGACGAATACAACCAGAAAGAATACTCAATACAAAGAAAGGCAGACAGGTGCAAAGAAACAAAAAGCACACGAGAAAAATTAGAAAGTAAATAGCAAGATGGCAGATTTAAACGCAAACATTTTGAGAATTATACATTTCATAATGCTAAAAAGAATCATGAGAAAGATGAAGTCCAAAAACATACCAATCCTACATACATTCTTTCAGAAAGCAGAAAGGAAAGGTACTGTCCTGAACTCATTTTATGAAGCCAGCATTACTATGATGCCAAAATCAGACAATATTACAAAAAAAGAAAACTACAGCCAGGCACAGTGGCTCACACCTGTAATCCTAACACTCGGGGGACCAAGGCAGAAGGATCACTTGAAGTTAGGAGTTCAAGACCAGCCTGGCCCACATGGCGAAACCCATCTCTACTAAGAATACAAAAATAGTGAGGCGTGATAGTAGGCGCCTGTAATCCCAGATACTTGGGAGACTGAGGCAGAAGAATCGCTTGAACTTGGAAGGTAGAGGTTGCAGTGAGCCAAGATCGCACCACTGCACTCCAGCCTGGGCACCAGAGCGAGACTCCGTCTCAAAAAAAAAAAAAAAAAAAGTTATAAAGCTAGTCATCAAAAGAGTGGTACTGGTGTAAAAACAAAGATCAATGAAACAGAATAAAGTAACACACACACACACACACACACACACACACACACACACACACACACTTCAAGAAAGGTTTCCAGGTAATTAAATGGCAAAAAAAAAAAAAAAAAAACAACAAAACCAACTTTGCAACAAATTATGTTACAACAACTAAACAGCAATATGCAATTAAAAAAAAGACATTAAGACTTCAACAGGTATTTTACAACAAAAGATATGATTAACATCACACAGGTACATGAAAAGATGTTTAACATCATTGGACATTAGAGAAATGCAAATTAAAACCACAGTGAGATATTACTATAGATCTAACTAGCATAATAAATATGGCTACAATTTTAAAATGAACATATGAAGTGTTACTGAAGATGTAGATTAAATGATTATGTGGTGGACAGAATCTTAGATAGCCTTTTGAAATTCTGAACCCCTTGCATACACACATTTTTCTCCCAATTACTAAATCAAACACTAATCTAGTTACTACCGCAAAAGGATTTTCCACATGTATAAGGTCCCAAATCAACAACCTCTGGATAAGATTTACCCAGGTGGCCCTGATCTGTAAGAGCCCTTTAAAAGCAATTTTCCCTGTGTGGTCTAAGAAGGTGAAAGTGAGAGTCAAAGCAGGAGAGGAATTCAACACAAGGGAAGTGGAGGGGCCACATGGCATTAAATGCAGGCAGCCTGGAGGGGATGAGAGTGACTTCTAGTGAACAGGAACAAGGAAATAGAGCTCATTCCGTAGAGCAAAGAGCCGAATTCTGCCAATAACCTCAACAGCCTGGAAAGCAGACTTCCCCTGAACCTCCAGAGGAGAACTCGGTCTTTATGGCACCTTGATTTCAGCCTTGTAATACTCTGAAGAGAACTCAGTCATGCAGTGGTGAGCTTCTGATCTACGGAACTATGAAATAATAAATTAGTGCTGTTTTAAACTACTATGTTTATGGGAATTTGTTACACAGTAACAGAAAACTAATATCCAGACACACAGTGTATGTGGCTAAAAGTAAAAATATTGACATGCCAAGTGTTGGTGAAGATGCAGAACAAATGCAAATTTTATATATTGCTAGTGGGAACTCAAAATTCTACTGCCATTTCAGAAAACAGTGTGTTAGACTCTTAAAGTGTAACCAGAAATGAAAATATGTCCACACAAAAATGTGTACTCACATGTCCACAGCAGCTTTATTCAGCTTTATTTATTTATTTATTTTTTTGATTGAGACACAGAGTCTCCCTCAGTCACCAGGCGCGAGTGCAGTGGTGCAAATCTCAGCTCACTGCAACCTCCGCCTCCCAGTTTCAAGCAATTCTCCTGCCTCAGCCTCCCAAGTAGCTGGGACTATAGGTACGTGCCACCACGCCCAGCTAATTTTTTGTATTTTTAGTAGAGACGGGGTTTCACCATGTTGGCCAGGATGGTCTCGGTCTCTTGACCTCGTGATCCACCTGCCTCGGCCTCCCAAAGTGCTGGGATTACAGGTGTGAGCCACTGCGCCCGGCCCAGCTTTATTCTTAATAGAACAATCTGGAAACGACCTAAATGTCTTCAACTGGTGAGCAGATTAACTGTCATATCCAGACAATGGAGTACTATTCAGAAATGAATAGTGAAAGACTAATACACCCAACAACATAAATGAATCTCAAAAGCAATATACTAAGTGAAAGAAACCAGACACAAAAAGCTATGTGCTGTATGATTCCATTTATAAATGCTACAAAAAAAAGACCATAGTAAATGAAAGTTCAGGGGTTGTGGGCTAGAGGGGGAGAGCAGGAAGTGAATGTAAAAGGGTACCAGGTAACATTTTAGGGTGACAAACCTATTCTACGTCTTGACTATGGTGACTATACAACTATATACATTTATCAAGGCACATTAACTGTACACTTAAAACTAGTTAGTTTTTATAGGTAAGTTGTACCTCCTCAATAAAGCTAATTTTTAAAACTCAATATATTAAGGGCCTTGGTCCCAAGTATAATGCAATTCCTTAATACATAATTTAAGTCTCCAGTTAACAATAATAACTCTCCAGTTAAGAATAATATGACAGTTTCACACCTGTCATATTATTCAAAATTCAAAAACTGTACAGATTTATCTTTATAAGACACATACACATTTCAAGGTAACATGTTAATAGCAAATAACATTTTCCAGATTAATCTTACAGAATCATGAAAAACCAAAAACTATTTACAATTATAGTAATCTTGACATTTATAATTCATCCCTTAGTCTCCTTCCCTGATTTTAAACTCCATGAAGGTACCAACTGTCTTATTACCTTTTGATATTCTTTGCCAGATTTAACACTGTCCTAAATTTACTTTCAAGGAAGAATTTGATTAGGTGCATGGTAAGTCTGGAACAGCTTAAGTCCCATTTAAGCATCAATGTGTTAAAGTACAAGGTTTAGTAAGGGCATTAGAAGACCTGAATTCTTAAAAGTCCAGTTATTAAAGCACTTTAGATTTTCTCTTTTGTTTTGATACTCACTTTTCATAATGAGTATTAAACACTTGGATCTGCATACATTTTAAACAAGCAAACAGTACTCTAATACTGAAGTAATATTTATAGTTCACAAAGAGTCTATAACCAAACAAGGAAATGTTGTCATCTCTTAAAGTCTACTAGATGAAGATAAATGTCTAAATATTCTGCCTGCATATCCTTTGAAATATTCAAAGCTTTACAGAATGTATCTGTAAAATTTATTTTTATTCTCTCAAACTTTGTCACTTTAAGATCAAAGTAACTCTAAACCAAAGAGATCCAAGTTTTTTTCATTTCTTTGCCAGAAAATTTATTTAGATAATATTTTCCTGATTCCTACTGATTTGGTCCCAAAACAAACAATCGTAATAGAACATTTTTTAAATGGTGAATAACATGAACCTGAAAAATAAGTTATCTTAGGAATCAATCCAAATGTCTCTACCTGCTGAAAGACAGCTCGACAACTGCCCAATTAATGTAATTATTATAATGAAATTAATTTTTTCTAGGGTAGTCACTGACCATCTTAGTAACTGTTCTAGAACAGATTCCCTTATTCTTAAGAAATATAAAGCAAAAGGTATGAAATCATAGTTGCATGAATGTCGGGGACAGGGAGTAAAAAGATCAAATAACAGAAACAGGAAATAAAAACCAATGATACCAATGACAGATCTAAACTTCTTTAATCATTTTAGGAGGAAAAAAACACTAAAAATTTCTAGTCTGATAAATGTTGCCATAATTACAATCTATAACTTGCTTGAATACATCCAGCAAATGTCTGAAAGCACATAATATATGTTACCTATTTTAAAGATTCTATTACTCACTTTGACAGTTAAAATGTATTTCCTACTAAATGACACCTAAATTACCCCCACTCCTGTTTTTCCTTCTACTAATGTTAACAATTTTTGTGTTTATCTTTTACCGTGCACAACTTTGTTGAACTTATTTATTAATTAGTACTGTAAGTTTTTTTTTTTGTAGATTTCTTAAAAAATTTCTATGTAGATAGTCATAACGTCTGCAAATAGGATACGTTTTTCTTCTTTCCAATTTGTATGCCTTTATATTATTTTCCTGCCTTACTGCACTGGCTAGAACATTCAGGACTATCTGAAAAGGGCAGAAATCCTTGCTTTGTTACAGATCTTATAAAGTACTCAGTCTTTTGCCATTAAGTATAATGTCAGCTATAGACTTTCACAGACGTTCTTTATCCAACTGAGAACATTTCCCTCTATATTTTTCCAAGTTTTTGTTTTGTCTTGGGTTTTATTCTTTAGCCTGTTAATATGATTATATTAAGTTTCAAATAATGAACCAGCCTTACACTCATAAAACAACCATAACTGATTATGGTGTATAATTTTTTTGAAGTATTATTTAACTCTATTTGTTAATGTTTTAAGGATTTCTGCATTTACACTGACATGAAGATGTCATTTGAACTGTTTTCTCCATCTACATGAAGTGTCATTTCTCTTGTGCTGATTTCAAGACTTATCTTGTTTTTATAAGTTTGACTTTGAGATATCTTGGTCTGGATGTCTATGGGTTTATCCTGTTGAACATTCACTTGGCTTTTTTAAACTGTAGCTTTAGGTCTTTTGCAAAATTTTCAGCTATTATTTCCTTAAGCACTTTTTCAACCCACCCCTTTCCCTTCCTCTCCTTCTGTGACTCTAAAGACACAAGTGTTAAATCTTTTTATAGTCTCATAGTTCCCTGAGGCTCTGTATATTTTTTTTTTCAGTCTGTTTTCTGTTGTTCAGATTGGGTAACTACTTCTACTTGCTAGTTCACTGATCTTTCCTCAGTCTGCTCTATTTGCTGTTAAGCCTACTCACTGGGCTATTGTATTGGTTATTATATTTTTCAGTTCTAAAATTACGATTTGGTCTTTCTATATGTCTTCTATTTCTTTGCTAAGGTTTCCTATTTTTTTCTTGTTTCATGTATGTCAGTTGTTTTCTCTGAGGCTCATTCATTTTTGAGAAAATGTGTGCCAAGTACTCAAGTGTGAATAATAGATTTTATTAGTTGTTCTCTCTAGTAGTTTTGGTATTCCATGAAAAAAAGCAGCTAGTTCAGCTTACAAATCACACAAGTGCTTGTTTTTCCTCAAAACTACTATTACAATTTCATATGTACAAGTAGTGCTTTATACTTTTATCATTTCATCATAGAGAATATTTAAAATATATGCAATTAATGGTTGAGATTTAATAAAATACTGCTTTATCAATGATATTCTTAAGCAAAACTGGTGTTTTTTTAAAACCGCAAGTACACAGCAATGAAGAATACGACGTCTAGTAAAGCACAGTGTTTCTGTTTTGATTCATCCTCAGGTACCAGCAAGTTTTACTAATGATTGCTTTTGCATCATCAATACAAATAAAAACACAGTAAAAATAAAAAATGTTTTAGTATTACTATGAAAACAGTTTTCCCCTCGTGTGCTCCCCAGAAAGTGTACTGGGGATCCCCAAGTATCCATAAACCACTCTGAAAACTGCCAATCTAATCTTAAGATCTTATTTGGCCGGGCACAGTGGCTCACACCTGTAATCTCAGCACTTCGGGAGGCTGAGACAGGCGGATTACCTGAGGTCAGGAGTTCAAGACCAGCCTGGACAACATGGCAAAACCCTGTATCTACTAAAAAAAAAAAAAAAAGAAAAAGAAAAAGAAAAGAAAAGAAAGAAAGAAAAATTAGCCGGGCGTGTAATCCCAGTCACTCAGGAAGCTGAGGCTTGAACCTGGGAGGCAGAGGTTGCAGTGAGCCGAAATCGCACTACTGCACTCCAGCCTGGGCAGCAACAACAACAACAACAAAATCTTATTTAGATTTTGCCATTAGGAAATATCAACATGTAAAGAATTGAAAGAGAAATTTATCAAAGAAAAAGAAAACACATACAGCAACAGAACCAGTAGACTATGCAACTACTCTATTTGTCCTAATATTCTATTATAGTTCTTTTTTTGTTTGTTTGTTTTGAGACAGAGTCTTGCTCTGTCACCCAGGCTGGAGTACAGCGGTGCGATCTTGGCTCACTGCAACCTCAGCTCACTGCAACCTCCACCTCCCAGGTTCAAGCAACTCTCCTGTCTCAGCCTCTTGAATAGCTGGGATTACAGGCATGCACCACCATATCCAGCTAATTTTTGTATTTTTAGTAGAGACAGGGATTCACCATGCTGACCAGGCTGGTATCCAACACCTGACCTTGGATGATCCCCTCACCTCAGCCTGCCAAAGTGCTGGGATTACAGGTGTGAGCCACCACCCTTGGCCTCTATTATATTTCTATAATAATATTCTGTATTATCCTATAATACATATTATAAAGATATCCTGGCCAGGCCTGGTGGCTCATGCCTGTAATTTCAGCACTTTAGGAGCCTAAGGGAGGGAGGATTGCTTAAGGCCAGGAGTTCAAGACCATCCTGGCCAACATGGCAAACCCCACTAAATTTTGTATTGAAAATACAAAAATTAGCCAGCTATGGTGGCACATGCCTGTAATCCTAGCTAGGTGGCTGAGGCATGAGAATCGCTTGAACCCATGAGGTGGAGGTTGCAGTGAGCCAAGATCACAACACTCCACTTTAGCCTGGGCGACAGGGCTGAGACTGTCTTTCCCCGCCCCTGAAAAAAGTCCCATAGTATTCTTTATAGCAAAAACAAAAACAATTGCCATGTCTCTCTTTAAATTATGACAAGGCTTTCATTCTACATGTCTTTCATAGCTGACACTTGAAGAGTACCAGCCAATTACCCTATAAACTGCCCCTCAGCAGGTCTGCCTGATGCTTCCTCGTATACAGATACAGATTATATACTTCTTTGTAGAAGACCAGAGGAGTGGTAATGTGTTCTCCCCAACTACCAAAGGGCAGATAATGCTGATTCTTCTCATTACTGGTTATGTTACCTTTGATCACTTAGCTGTGTCTGCTAAGTTTCTGTACTATAAAGTTATATTTTCCCTTTTGAATTTAGTATCTTGTGAGAAGATATTTTCAGACTATATAAATATCCAAGTTACTCCTCAACTCTACCCATGATTTTAACATCCATTGATGATTTTTGCCTGAGTCAATTACATTAATGATGTCTGCCGTGATAGGCAGCCTCTAAGATGAACACTACCTTTTGGTGTTCATGGCCTTGTGTAATCCCCTCTCCCTGTGTAACCTGCTTTCAACCAATAGAGTAAGACAATAACAAAGGGGATGTCACTTCTGTGATTAGGTTATGGAAGACTGTGCTTTCTATTTTGTTAATAGCTTCTATTGCTTTCTCAGTTTGCACACTTCGATGAAGTTTATTAAACAAGAAACTGAGGGGTGGCCTCCAGCCAACAGTCCAAGAGGAACTGAATGCTGCTAACCACCAATAAGTCAGTGTAAAAGTGGATCCATTCCCTAGTCAAACCTCTGGATGAGACTGCAGACCCAGTGCCAAATCCTTGATGTCAGCTTTGTGAGACCATGAAGCAGAGGACACAGCTAAGCCCATTATGTACTGTGAAATGACAAATGTGTGTCATTTTAAGCCATTACACTTTGGAATAGTTATAGAACAATAGGTAACTCAAGTAACTGCCATATTTTAACTTTCTAATTCCAACATTCTTTCAACATTTATGACTTGACTTCCTCCTATAAAGTGGTTTTTCTTTCTTCTCCATTTCTGAATGTGTATATTTACGTATTTTAGTGTAGATTCATGGATTTTCTGTCAATGGGTTATAATCATTTATCAGTATTATCTAATTTGATGCCTAAATTATTCCACATAGGGCCAGTGGTAGTCCCTCCTATTCAGGCTGGTCCCTGTGTCCTTTTGTCATATCCACATCATTCTCTGAGCACTTCCAGAGAAGTAACTTCTGGCACAAGATGTTCCAAGCACACACTGTACTTTCCTTGCCCCAGTCCGGAAATCACCTATTCTCCAAGGACCTCTATGATCCTTTTAGTGGATAATGGAAAGTAGTATCTTTTGACGAAGATAAGTCCTTAATTGTAATGTAGTCTAATTTATTTACTTCTTATTTCACACTATGATTAATCTCTAATACATGATTACTCTTTTACTGAGCTAAATAGAACTTTTAATATATAAATCTGTATGTTTATATTGTTTTATGAATATTCTAAAGTATTTTTTGTACATGTAAAGAGGACAAGAGCCTGCTATTTGTACCCTTCTCTGAAACTATTAATGAGAAGGAAAGTGGAAAATGCTCATGTGCAATGCAATATGCTAGGTATAATCAAAGTATAAAAATGGCAGAATTTCAGCCCCCTCCCCCAAACATACAATTTTGAAACTGTAGAGGTCTACAGATATCCAGGTAGACATATCCAGCAAGTACTCAGAGAATCTGCATTCAGGGGAAAGATCATGGCTAGAGATACAACTTTGGAAATTATCAGCATATAGAGAGATGGTAACCTTTCTCATCCAAGGAAAAGTTAATAAAAAATGGACAATGCATCAAAACAAGTAGAATATCACACTTAAAAAATTAAAAAAGAGAAATTCACCAAAGACAAAGCAATTAATTAAATAAAGGAAGAGAACCAGTTAAATATGGTTCTATTCCAAAAATTTGTTGTTTTTGAGACAGAGTCTCACTGTTACCCAGGCTGCAGTGCAGTGGCGCGATCTTGGCTTACTACAACCTCTGTCTCCCAGGCTCAAGTGATTCTCCTGCCTCAGCCTCCCAAGTAGCTAGAATTACAGGCACGTACCACCACACCTGGATAATTTTTGTATTTTTAGTAGAGACGAGGTTTCACCATGTTGGCCAGGCTGGTCTCGAACTCCTGACCTCAGGTGACCCATCCATCTTGGCCTCCCAAGGTGCTGGGGTTATAGGCATGAGCCGCGCCTGGCCTCTATTCTAAAAGTTTTAGTATTCAACTATGGCTCTATCATAGTCTATATTATTCTGTAATGCCTTCTTATACCATAAAAGAATATAAGGATGTATATTCTGTTACGAATGTACATATATATATTTTACTACAAGAATTCATACTCTAGCAATATTCTGGAAATCAAATAGAAAAATGCTTAAGTAGGAAAGGGTTAAGAAATAGCAAAAGGGACAAACAAAAATTATTTCCAATTTTTTGGTAGATTCAGACTTACTATAAATCATACTAAAAGCAAGGTGTAAGTTTAATTTTTTTCTATAACAACTTCGAGCTATGTAGGTTGCTAGACAAACTACCAACTTTAGCCCTGCAAACTATCTTTAAAATGACCTTAAGAAGTGATGTTTTCAAAATGAACTGCTGATCTACTCTAATATAAAATCACAAGTACTTTCTTATTTACTGAACACACAAAAGGAGACCACATTATTCTGAGTCTCTCTCTTATAGAAAATAAGACCTAAATTAAATGCAAAGAGATGTTTCCACATATGGCATCAGTTTCTCATTACCTCACCACTACGTTGCAAGCTCCATAACAGCAAAGCACTTGGGTGTTCTGTTTACTCTTCAGATCATGATACAGAGAAAACAATAAATATTTTTGAATTATCATTAAACATGCTTTTGTAAGTACTTATTAAGTAAATCCCTTTTATTTCTTTGGGAAAACATACTGACTCCAGAACAACTGGTGCATAAGCTTTAGATATAGTCCACTTGCACGTTGATCTTCCTCTGCATGCCAACCCTCAGTTTTTCTAGGAATGAGACTCCCAACATTTAGGTAAATTCTCAAAAGACTATTATGTCCAAAAAGGTAAGAATAATATTTTACAAACTGCTTAGTGCACTGTAAGCAATCAATTAATAAATCCAAATATTCAAGATTAGCACCTTACTCCCAAAGGTATATTTTCCAAATAGCAATACACACACGGCAAAAGCTTTATTAAAGCAGAGATTTTTTATTTTTGAGTCTACAAACAAAAAAAATCTGTTAACTTTTTTTCTTCTGGTTTTCTTCTAACCATATAACTTCTTTTCTACTATTCTTTAAGTTCTAAAATCCTTCAGATACCTCAGATAAACTAATTTAAATTTCAATGACCTCTTTCAAACTAAACACAAAATGTTGCTTTCTAAGTTTCAAAGATTTTTTTAGGTAGAAACTAATGGATGTAGAAAGTAATCCTTAGAAGTTAACTGTGTGACTATAAATATGAATGGAAAAAAAGGGAAGTTAACATTTACTCAATACAAAAACTGTGAAGTAACATTTACATGCTGAGCATTCTATTAGAGACTTTACATACATTATCTCATTTATCCTCCAAACAAACCCCCTGGGTAAACAGAGGTATCAAAAAGCTTAAGCAGCTTGCACAAGGTCACACAGCTGGTAGTGGTAGAGACCAAATATGAACTCAAGCTAATATAAATCCCATAACATTCTCACCAACATATCATAAAGCCACAGCCTTTCTATATTATACAAGAGGAGCAAGAAGTTATTGTAGCCATTTTCTTCTCATCTTAGAACACTTAAACTCAAGTGGCTTGTTACTGCCAACTCACACTGGCATAGCAATTTTAAATGTCTTCCATATATCTAAAACAGCAGTCACAATCACAGAAACATGACAGTGAGAGGGTGTGGAATAGGTGAAGACAGCTGAGAAGAGGAATAAACGGATGAAAAATGTGAAATACTGTTATATGGAAACTTTCCAACAACTTATTGCAGGTAGCAATAATAATTTGGTACTACTTTACAATTTAAAAACATATAATAACCTCCTCAAAAGCCCGAAAATCTTTTATGTATGGCATTTTCAATAATTATAATTGAGAAAGTAATCTCAAAATAGGAAATAAAGTGCCGGCAATGGGACACTTCAGATGATCGTAAGACACCATAGTGACTATGGCCAGAGGAAATAGCTGAAGTAGAGAGAAAACTAAAGGTTAGTAAAATGGAGGTGGTCAACAAACACTAAAGCTAGAATGTCCATAAAGATGTAAAGTGATAGTGGAACACAGAGGAAAAGTGTGAGACAAGTACTTAAAGTTTGAATGAAAAATTGAGTAATGGGACAGATTTTAGATAGCAATGAGAACAGATAAATAAATCGCTTAGCAGGAAAAATGAAGAATAATCTATTATGGGTCAGCAAGCTATGACCCCAGGTCAATAAGCCTACCACCTGTTATGTTTTTATTACAGCTTTATTGAGATATAATTTATATACTATACAAACCATCTGGCTGAAGTATACAACTCAATGGTTTTAGTACACTCTTATTGTGCAAACATCACCACAATCAAATTTAGAGCATATTTATTACCCCAAAAAGTCTGTATCTACTGGCAGCCACTCCTCAACTCCCTCTCAGCCTAGCCCTAAGTAATCACAAATCTACTTTCTGGCTCTACATATTTGCCTATTCTGAATATTAGATACAAATGGAATTGTACAATATATGATCCTTTATGACTGGCTACTTAGTATCTTCAAGGTTAATCTAATGTGTTGTAACAAGTATCAACACACTTCTTTTTACTGGTGAACATTTCATTCGTACGGACATACCATATTTATCTATTCATCAGTTAATAGACACTGGGACTGTCCATTTTTGGCCATTATGAATAATGTTATTATGAACGTTTATGTCCAAGTTTTTCACTTCATTTCATGTTTCATTTCTTTTAGGTATATACCTAGGAATGGAATTACTAGGTCATATGGTAACTCTACGTTTAACATTTTGAGAAATTATCTTCTAATGCAGTTATAAACATTTACATTCCCACCAGCAATGTATGAGGATTCCAATTTCTCCACATCCTTAACAATACTTATCAGTCTTTTTTATTATAACCATCCTAGTGGGTGTGAAGTGTTATCTCACCGACATTTTGATTTGCAATTCTCTAATGATTAATGATGCTGAGGATCTTTTCATGCACTACTGACATTTGCATATCTTCTCTGGAGAAATATCCACTCAGATCCTTTGTCCATTTTTAAATTATTTGTCTCTCTATTGCTGAGTTATAAGAATTATTTATACATCCTAGACAGAAGTTTCTTACCAGATATATTTTGAGAAACTCACCCTTTCTGTGAATTGTCTTTTTATTTTCTTGCCTTTGAAGCTTAGATTTGTTAATTTTGATAACGTACTATTTATCTTGTTTTCTTTCATTGCCTGTGGTTTTGGTACCACATATTAAGAAACTACCCATCACCTGCATTTGTAAAGTTTTACTGGCATACTACCATGCTCATTCGTTTATGTATTGTCTATAGCTGCTTCACACTACAATGGCAGAGTTGAAATGATGCAACAGCCTGGCTCGCAAGCCTAAAATATTTATTATCTGGTCCTTTGCAGAGTTTTCCAACTCATGCTCTAAAACAATGTCAACAACTCTTAATTACCCCTAACCTAAAATGGACAGCTATGCTTCACTTGATAGAGCTTCAGGGGAGATAATAACAAACAGAGAGGAAGCAGAATTTTGGTTATGGTAAACTAGTCAATTACTCTGGTGAGGAGAATGACAACATGAGGGGATAGCTATGTACTGGTGAGGGAAGAGGTCAGTATAACATCAGAGGCCAGATATTCACAATCCTATCTGTAATCTGGGACCCTTATTCAGAGTACCTAATAAAATACTGATGAGGTTGTTTTTACTATCGTAAGGCCTAGACTCTAGTGATGGAAGATAACCTAGGGGCAGGTTATAAAAACTTAAATGCCAGGGTAACAAATGTGGCCTTCTTCTAGTATGGAAAAGCCACTGAGAATACAATGAAACCTAATGAAAAACCTTCTATGAGACTTTTTAGAAAGTTTTGCTCCCTAAATAAATACTTAAGGAAGCAGTCCCTGCTCTTCTTTGGCCAGATGATGGTGTCCAAAATTGCGGCAGCCCTCTGCTGACATGCAAAGGAGCTTTAAAGTAAGCAGGGCTTATGTCCTTGATGAAACTGAACTGCTGAACCAACCCTGTAACTCTCTGGCTCTGAGCTTCTCGTTTTGTGAAATAACGAGTTGCTTATGAAAGTCACTTTTAGTCAGGTATTGTTACTTGTAGCCAAAAATATCCTGATACATTCTCCACTTTGTTAATCAGTAAATTTCTGACAATGGGCTGCAGAGAAATTGGGATTATGAAACCTAGACCTGCCAAGAATACTGCATACTGGTTTCCAGCAGTTCAATTGAGTCTTTAAAAAATGTAAACAGAATTTTACCATTTATCAAACATCTTAAATAATTACCTACACCACTGCTCACAAGAACTGTGAATCAGGCAATCTTGTGGTCATTTTACAAATATTAACTTTTTTTTTTTTAATTTAGAGTACTCCCAAACAGGCCTTCCAAATCCATATCCCAATCTTGCTCAACCATATCATGTTACTTTTCATAATATCAATTAAATTTACTGAAAAGCAATGTAATCAACAACAAAATTATAGTATTCCTTCAGCACTGAACAATTACTTGACATTATATAATTCCATAAGTAATGTGACCAGAATGAGTAATAAAATGCCCAAACCGCTGCTACAAGTTCAAACACAACAAGCAGAGTAGCCAGAAGAAATCTAGCGCTTTATAATAGCTACTGAAGCACTTACCGTAATATTTCTCTCCACACACCTGACTCAATCTATGCTAAGTTTCTGGGGCTATATTTTTTTTCCATTCATCTTTATAAGTGAAATTATGTTTGATATATCCAGTAAGTGAATATTAAATGTTTGCTAAATGAAGGATATCAAAGTTGTAGACTTGCACTAACACTTTATTAACTGTTCTAGAATCTCCAGAACAACAAAAAAAGGTTATGATAAATTGGCTTAGGTAACCACTGCTCATAAATTTTGAGTTTCCTTTATTTACGAAAATGCTTACTTACCCTTTACAAATGAAAGTAACACCCTGACACCTAAGTCTCTACTCAGATATGTAACAAGAATTCTGAAGCATAAAAGCAGCTCTCTTTAAATCAATAGCAGCTTCCTTTCTGGTAGCTCTCCCGTTTGTGCCTAACACACTGGGGGTTTTCTAAACATTCATCTACAGGACTTGCAAAGGTCTCCCTAGTCCTAGACAATAAATATAACTCAGCTCCATTGCACCTCTGCATTAGGTGACAGATACAACAGGGACTAGACTTACAAAGACGAAAAAAATGCATCCACTGCTCTCAAGGAGCCAACAGCTTAGGAGGGCAGGCAATCAAACATAATGAAACATGGAATATACGACAGTGAATGTTACTTACAAATGACTATTAACTGCCTGGGAGAGTTGGGAACATTTTCACAGAATGCCACTGTGGATCTTAACGTTTGTCAGACAGAGAAAGGGGAGGGACATGCAGACAGAAGAAAGAGTACAAAGGCACCAATAAGTGAAAAAGGATGAGGCACTTTAGAAAGTCGCAGTTTGAACTAGTTACAGCATAAGGATGGCTAGAAATAAGGGTCAGGGCATGAGTGTCATGCAAAACAGCTTAAGATTTTTAATTCTGGAAGATGTAGCCTTGACTTTTAAATGAAAGCACTGACACAAGATTTCCTCATCCAAAGAAAAACTCTCATGGCAATACATAAGGCAGAATGAAGAAGAAAGAAACTACAGGCAAAAAGAAAAAAGTATTAAGTGGGCTATCAAAATAGCCCAAGTGAGAAACAAATGGAAGCACGACAATGTCAGTGGCAATGGGGATGAAGAAGCAGCTGATTCAAGAGGCACTGGGGGATCTAAATGAAGAGACATGTTTGCTATATAACATGGTATTTATGTTCCTGAAAAAACTTCATGTTCTTAAAACCACCCATTAAAAATAACATGGCTTAAGGAAAATTCAGTCCAGAAGAGACACTTAAAACCTATCCAACTTTGTAACCACAGTACTAACAAAAACAAAATCCTATTAAAAATATTAACATAAAGATGTGCTGAATAATAAACAAAAGACTTTTTAAAGGTAAAGATGAAAGTAACAGAAAAAGGTGTAAGGGGTAATTTGAAGCAAAGTTAATAAAACAAGGAAAAAATGCATAAAGATCTAGGAGAATTGTGCAGTAAATTGTTCCAACACAGATAAACAGCCAATATGAGTCAAGAGGAAGAATGTGGACTAAATAGACAGTATACAGTACCGTATTCTGTAGCTTGCTGCATTCAGCTGTTAGTATATTCTGAATTTATCTACCACCACTTGGTGGCACAAAGCATTAATACGCTGGGAATATTATGTTTCCCTGTTTACTGATAGAATATAAGTCAATTTGTGTTACAGAAATAAACAGTATATGAAGTGCAACTGATAACTGCCAAGACTTAGTAGTGAAGAGATGAAAAAGTATGACTGTACAAAGTTTCCAGGTAAAAGTGCATGGATAGATACTGTTTCCATTAAGAAAAAAATTATAAAGACTAATGAAACATCAATATGAAGAAGATAAATGAATGCGGTTTTGGTTACATTTCATTGAGTTTGAGGTGTCTTAGAAACAGCCTTATTTAGATAGTATGCAGTAAGCAGAACTATGGACTGGAGAACAGAATGATAAGGGCTAAAAAATATGAATGAATCATCAGTACGCAGGAAATACATGACACTTTGAGGGGGGGGGGGGAAGAGGAATCTGCGCATTTACTCAACAAATATTTACTGAATTTCTATAATGTGTAGGTTCCTATGCCAGTAGCAGTGGTATACAAAAGTTGTTAAATTAGCCTAGATTTGCCCTGTGGATGCCTCTGTACTTGAGTCCTTATATAGCTACATCCTGGCTCAGTAAACCAATTGAAAACCTAAGAGTACACAGATGGTCCCTAACTTAAAGTGGTTTCACTTAACGACTTTCAACTTTAGGATGGTACCCATACAACCATTCTGTTTTTCACTTTCAGTACAGTATTCAATAAACTACATAAGTATATAAATAATAATTACATGAGCATATAAAATAGGATTTGTGTTATCTATTTTGCCAACTGTAGGTTAATGTAAGTGTTCTAAGCTAAGGTTTACATTAAGTGTATTCAATGCATTTTCAACTTACAATGGGTTTATGAGGACGTAACCCCAACATAAGTCAAGGAGCATCTGTAATTTTATAACACAGGTGAGTCTCAGTCAATTACAACAGCTGAAAGTCAGTCAATCGCAGGCAACCAAAGATTCAAATAAGGCAAATGACCTGTAACCAATTAATCTCTGTACCTCAGCTCTGTCTCATACTTGACTTCTGTTTCTATCTATAAATACTACTTGACCACGTTGCTGGATGAAGTTCTTAGATCACTTCTGATTCTGAGAGTTATCCCATACGCCGATTTTTCTTTCTCAAACTCTGCTAAATTGAACTTGTATAAAGATTTTTTTCCGGGGGGCTGGGCTCACGCCTGTAGTCTTTGGGAGACCAATGTGGGTGGATCACAACGTCAGGAGTTCAAGACCAGCCTGGCCAAGATGGTGAAACCTATCTCTACTAAAAATACAGAAATTGGCCAGGTGTGGTGGTGGGCGCCTGTAATACCAGCTACTCAGGAGGCAGAGGCAGAGGTTGCATGAGCCAAGATCATGCCACTGTACTCCAGCCTGGGTGACAGAGTGGGACTCTATCTGATTTTCTCCTTTTAACAGATGCAAAACAAGACAGACAAGATGCCCATTCTCATAGAGTTCACATTAAATCATGGGGAGACAGAAAAGCGACCAAACACCTCAAAACTAATCAATTATGTGCTACAAAGGAAACTTAAAAGGTACTAAAAGAGTATAACATAGAACATGACCTGACCTGCTCTGGGAGTGTGTGGCTCCCACTTAACTGAGGGAGTTTTGAGGCATTCCAGTAGCATATGCAAAGGTTCGGATGGTGGAATAAAGCAAATGATCCTGGCTAAATGACACAAGGCCAAGTGGCTAGGGCGGAGAAAACAAAGTAGGAACATGCTGGAAGAGACAGAAGTAAGCAGATGTATAATCTGTGGAGTCTTATGAGCTTTGTTAAAGATTTTAGTCTTTACAATGCCAGGATTTTAAATGGGCAAGTTATACAATCATATTTGAGAGAGTCTTGGACCAAACCCAGATCAAATGCTGGAAACAGACTAAAAATGGTCAGAGAGGTAGATTAACAAATAGTAATAGGAGAAAAGGTCACAGAAGCCACAAGAGGAGAATTTCAAGACTTCCTGACAAGGTCCAACATTACAAAGAAGAAATATGTTAAACCAAACGCATTTAATGAATACCTATGGGATCTCCAGACACTGTACAGTGGTCCCTCAGTATCCACTGGGAACTGGTCCCATTTCCCCATGCCCACCCCTCAGAAACCAAACTCCACAGATGCTCAAGTACCTAATATAAAATGGCAGAGTATTTGAATGTAACCTTTGCACATCCTTCTATATACTTTAAGTCATCTCTGGATTACTTGCAATATTTAATACAATGTAAATAGTTTTTACGCTATATTTTTTATTTGTATTAGTTTTCATTGTTTTATTGATTTTTTTCCTATTATTTTTGATTCGATGCAGAACTCATGGGTATGGAAGGCCAACTGTATAATGTCACCACAATTTGAGGTGTTGTTATTCCCACTTTATATACATATGTACTGCACTAAGTAAGGTCTAGACAGCTTATGGTATTTGTTCAAGGTCACATTGCTAATAAATGGCAGACCTGGAATCTAAATTCAGATCTTCCCAACTCCAAATCTCATGCTGCTAATTTAGAAGATTACTCCCAATGCGGCCGGGTGCGGCGGCTCACACCTGTAATCCCAACATTTTGGGAGGCTGAGGCAGATGGATCACAAGGTCAGGAGTTTGAGACCAGCCTGAACAACATGATGAAACCCCATTTCTACTAAATTACAAAAATTAGCCGGGTGTGGTGGTGTGCACCTGTAATCCCAGCTACTCAGGAGGCTGAGGCAGGAGAATCGCTTGAATCCAGGAGGCAGAGGTTGTAGTGAGCCAAGAAAGTGCCACTGCACTCCAGCCTGGGCAACAGAGTAAGACTCTGTTCCCCCTCTACCCCCGCAAAAAAAAAGATTACTGCCCATGTACGTTTCATTAAAATGCCGGCATAAAATCATTGTAGATAAGCACAGTCTAATGGAAATTCCCGCCACGATGGATATGTTCTTTATCTGCACTAACACAGTAGCCACTAGCTATGTGTAGCTATTGTGTACTTGTAGATACTGTGAATGAAGAACTGAATTTATACTTTTACTTAATTTTAATTAAAATTTAAACAACCACATACAGCTAGTGTCTACTGAATTAAACATCACTGAACTGTGGTGGACTGAAAAAAGAAATGCACAAACAGACGTAACAGTCCAGAAGCAAGGTAAAAGCAGCATGACTGCCAGACAGGGAGACAAAGCTGAAGTATTCCTGTGTTTATAAGTTTACTCTTTCCTTGAGAAAGAGTGTATGTTAGTTTATAATTTATGAAATTCTATTTGTTAGGGAACACGGGTGCACCATGAACAAATATATAAGTACAGATTTCTCTTATTACCCATTATGATGTGTTTTTCCTGAGATTCCAATTTTTATTAAAGATTGCCTCACAAGAAATATTAGACAATGTCAGCTTACTGCATGCCTAAAACAGGGGCTTGCTTATGCCATTACACTCAGGAGGATATGAAAGAAAACCACCCCTGAAACTAGATAGATTAAGAATAAGTAAAACTACTAATGGATAGTGCTAAAAAGGGCCAAGAGTAAAGGTTTCATCCTTTTTGTAGACTGCTATGCTTCATCCTATCGTAACTAGGTTTTAAAATGCATACCTAATTCTAACATAAAAATACAAATGAATACTCTGTGTTGTTTGCAAAAGAGAGCTGGCCAACACAAGTGATTTTACCACTACCAGAAAAAAAAGTAAATGTGACATCTCATCTACAGAAATGTTTTTTTGGGATACCCTCTTTCCACTACTTATAAGAAAGGCCCAGTTTAAAACAAAATAAAACTCTAATAAACAAGAAAATTATAGGAATCTATGAATTGTTTAAATTATTAGTGCTAAATTTCTAAAGATTTCCTACAGAAATCTTCAAACATTTTAAATATTTCATAGTACAAGACTATAAAATCCAAAGACAAACCCAGGAACACATTTCATTTATCAAAATTTTATTCCTGCACCAGACCTATAAATTAGCTAGAATTACACTGTCAACTCACAAACACTGAGGAGATATGGGAGTCTATGGAGAAAATTCAGAAACGGAATAGATGAAGGTTGTTGGAGAAAAGGCTTATTTTGGAGGGTAAAAATGAGGAAGAAATTTTAATCAATCAAGCCTGAGTTTGAAGGCTTTATTCATTATACTTCAGAGGTCATTTTCTCTTTTAATTCAAGAATTTGTTATCCATGTAATGTTTAATAAGATATTAGGTAGAAATAGGCACAAAAAAAGTTCTAGTAAAATGTTTTCCCCAGAGTAATTTCTTAAGAACATGGTCATAGTTCAGACCCTCATTAAAGTAACAACCTCTATCATTATAAAATTTCTACCTAGTTATAATTATCAATTGTTCCTGACTCATTGTTTACATTTAAAATGCCATCAAACACTTTGGAATAAAACGGATTATAATGAGTAAACTATGAGTTCACTGACAGTTTGTAATAAGTAGCATATAATTAAAACTCCTTTACAATCAATCTTTTTAATAAGAACTAAATTATTTAAAAAATCCATATGCTGCCAGAGGCCAAAAAAAAAAGAGGGGAAAAAAATCCCACACAAAAAACTCTTGGACAAACATATGAACAAGAAACTTAATACTGGGGGAGGGGTAGTAAGGGAAACTTACTTTCCGTTTTGAAACTTACTTTCAATAGCATTTGAATTTTTAAGTGAATATATTAACGTAGTGTAGAAAAAAAAATTAAGAATACAGATCTAAAACTACACGATTTCCCTTCCATAAAAGCTGAACTCAAAAAATGGTTCCTTTTAGATCTATGTAAATTTATCAAAAGAACAAATAAATCTGAGTTACTAAAGCAAAGACTGCCAAAGTATTAAGCTCTTTTCTGGTTAAAATCCCTGTTTTCTAGATTCATTTCCTAGGTCACTGGCCCACTGCTGCCCTCTCCTAGGTCCTAGTTTACTATTTAGTTATATTTGTTTATTACCTTGTTAACTGCCTAACAATCTCCCAAACTGGGTAACATAATCCTCTTCCACAGCCCTCATCCCTCAAAACCACCCCAGTTGCCTCGGTCTCAATGTCAACCTCAGCAAATGAACTTGCCTCAAATTATCCCTAGATACTAAGATGATTTAGGCCACCACCTGGTATGAACTCCATTATTAAAACATATCTGTTGCCATGGCCTATTTCTCTTCACTCTGATTTTTATTCTCTTTTAACGTCTATCCTTTCCTTGTATCCTCTTCTAACTCTTCTAGCGCTCATTCCATTAATCACGCTCTTACAGCTCCCCTCTCCTGGTTTTTCTAATTCTCAAGAATATCCACATCTTTCCCTTACCCCAAAAATAACTTATTCCAACTGTAAACCACCGAAGTTAACTATCCTTTGTCTTTCTTTCATAAATGACTCAAAAAGAGGAACTGACGCTCACTGCCTCCAATGTCCCATGAGCACCTATTCCTTTTTACCACTTCACAGACTCCTTCTTCAAATTGTACTTAATATCTACTATATACCAAGTATCTGGAATATAACAATGAAAAGACAAAGACAAGACCTCTGCATTCAGAGAGTTTACATTCTCCTGCAATCTTATGTTTGTCACCTAGAACATGACTGCAGTTAGTCTTTAAAATTATCAATATTCTTCTAATGACTAATTCCATCAGTATTTTCTTAATCTTCATCTTTACAACTATCCCATCAGCTATTCCCCTGACTCAGAGATCCTATTTCTGGGCCAGGCCTGGTGGTTCATGCCTGTAATCCCAGCACTCTGGCAGGCTGAGGCAGGCAGATTGCTTGAGCTCAGGCATTTGAGACCAGCCTGGGCAACATGGCAAGACCCTATCTCTACAAAAAATACAAAAATTAGCTGGGTGTGGTGGTGTACACCTGCAGTCTTGGCTACTTGGGAGCCTGAGGTGTGAGGCTGGCTTCAGCCTAGGAGGTGGAGGCTGCAATGAGCTGACACTGCACCACTACACTCCAGTCTGGGCAACATAGCAAGATATTGTCTCCAAAAAAGAAAAAAAAAAGTATTCTGTTTATTTTCCAAGTACATTATCACATTTGTTAAATAATTACAGTACAATGTCTCAAGCCTATCAAATCAACTATCTAAAACCAAAGTTACCTTCTTCTAACACTAAATTTAACCAGCAACTCACTCATACTTTCCTGGTTTTAAATGTGCTATCTTTTTATCTAATTACCAGGTTGGGTCATCCTTCATGACTATTTCCTCATCATAAGTATCTAACTCTTTTCAACACTATATGTAAAATATCTCCATTTTTATTTGCTTTCAAATCCTTGTATCTTCATATTTGTAATATTACAAAGCAGTATTCCTTTGTGGAACTCACCTCACCTACAGTTTCCACCCTTTCCAAATCACCCAGCATCTTATTTCCAGATTAATCAATGGTTCCCCAATGGGACAAAACTTAAACAGTTAAACCATTTACAACTTAACACACGACTTCCTTTCCAGCCTAAACTCTTATATGACCTACATAATAATAGCTGTCATCTTTTTCTCCTTCCCTTTAATGTTAAAAGGATGAGAAAAATTTCCTTTCCTGTCTAGGGAGATTCATATACTCCCTCCTACCTCCCTGGAGACATTAAGTTGTCAATAATCCTCTCTTTTCCCTTTAAAAAGATGCAAAAGACAATCTCTCCCTTTTTACTGACTTTTTCTTTCAATCCCGAAATAAATCCTTCCTCAGAACTAAATTCTCTAGCTTTCATCCTCTCTGCTACTCAAAGCTTTAAAGAACAGTCTAAACTCAATGTCTGGCCATTCATTTATTACTCAATTCACTACATCCTGGCTTCCCTTGCCATCATTACAACAAACTACTGTTGCCCAAGTCATAGAAACTCTCCTGTTATCTCCAAAAGACATCTTTATGTTCTCTTTCTTGATCTCTGCAGTATCTGTTCACTGCTGACTCCTTCCTCTTTAAAACTCCTTTCAATCTGGCATAATCCTGCTCATTTCTCAACTACTTCTCCGGCTATTCACTGAAAAACTTCACAGGCTCCTGTCTTCTGCCTGCCTTTTTACCTGCACCATCTTTAGAGTTCATTCTCTTTACTTATCATATTATATTCTCTCTCCACAGGATTTCATACAGTTTCATGGCTTCAACTACTACCTAATATAAACACAGACAATGCTCAAATCTTTAATGCAAGTCCCAAATCTCTTCTCTGAGCTCCAGATATGGATAGCCAATTACCTATTGGCCATAACCACCTAGATGACCCAAGATTACTATTTTTTCCCCCCCGAAGACAGAGTCCTTGCTCTGTCACCCAGCTGGAATGCAGTCATGCAATCCTGGCTCACTGCAATCTCCACCTCCCAAGCTCAAGCCATCCTCCTATCTCTGCCTCCTGGGTAGTTGGAACTACAGGTGTGTGCCACTGTGGCCGGCTAATTTTTGTATTTTTTTGTACAGGTGGGCACTCACCATGTTGCCCAGGCTGGTCGCAAACTCCTGGGCCCAAGATCTGCCCACCTCAGCCTCCCAAAGTGCTAGGATTGTAGGGATGAGCCAGTGCACCTAGCCAACCTGTTGATTCCTTTAAATTCAACATGTCCAAAAATAAAAATCATCATCACTCCCCAAAAATCTTCTTCTCCTACATCTCCTAGGAGAATGTGCATTTCTAACAGGGTCCCAGATGATACCGATACTGTCCGTCCAGGATCCACTTCTTGAGAATCACTGCTCAAACATCATATGTGTCTCTTTCTACCTGCAGGCTATCAAGTTCTTTCGGCTATTTCCTAGGTCATGATATGTATGTACCAGGCACTGTTAATATTTCATAGCACTCTATCGTATTGGACTTGGAGTCTTGCAACACAGCACCCCAAGTACTAATTATCAAATGAGAATAGAAGACTAGAGATGAAACAATAGTCATCCCAGCAAACTCGAAGTTTCTCAAGGACAGGAACAGTATTCCCCCACGCATCCCTAAAACCTAACCTTAACCAAATAGGTGCTCAATAAATATTTGCTGGGTGGATAGCGTTATCCACAACCAGAAACCCCCAAAGCAGAATTCACCACCTCTTTTCTTCCCCATAATCCAATAGTCACCAAGTTCTTTCTTCTACCACCTAAATATATCTCCTATAGGGTCCCTCCTATCCATCTGCATTGTTACTGTATTCTTTCACGTTATTCTGTCTCACATAAATTACTGTAATTATTTCTTAATCCCCATATCTAAATACATTTATCCCATTATCCACATGGCCATCAGAATGGTCTGTAAAAAAAAGTAAATGAGACAATGTCATTCTCCTGCTTGAAAATAACTTCCCACTGCTTTTAGGGGGGAAAAGATTAACTCCTTCATGATATGCAAACCTCTCTATGATTTCGTGTCAATCCACCAGGCACTACCCCCTTCCTCTCCAGCCATGCTAAACTAATACTTTAGTTCTCTGAAGCGCTAGTACAGCTCATGCTTCCATGACTTCAAACAGAAGCTCTCTATGTGGTGTGTCCTTCCTCACTGGCTACTCATCCTTTTAAGACTCAGTTCAGGCACCACCTCTTCCAGGAAGCTTTCTTTAAGTGACATTCATCCCCAGTGTAGATTAAGCCTCTTCCCTGCCATGTGCTCGCTCTTACAGCATCCCATGTTTAGTTTAATAGAACATATCACACTGCATAATCACTCTCATTAACTCTCCTTGATTAATTTCCTTGGAGATAACAATCATATTTTACGTACATATAGTTGGTGCTAGGTAAAGAGACACCTGACTAAACTTTAAATAAACACATTCCTTCCTATTCTCTAAACAATGGTTCTCAAAATTTAGCCTACATCACAATCACCTGGAAGACCTATAAAACTTAGACTGCTTGGCTTATCTCCAGAGTTTCGGATTCAGTTGTTCCAAGGTGGGACCTGACAAGCCTCCAGATGATGCTGTTGCTGTTGGTTCAGAACTATTTTTTAAGAATCAGTGCTCCAAATGTACATTGTCTCTTCCGACCTTTAGGATTTAAAGTGCCGCCTTCTAGATGCCTCCAACTCTGCCTCCTGCAATACTGATCTTTTAGACCCAGATCAATTGTCACCTCCCTCATAAAACTTTTCCTAATCTCAGGCGAAAATGATCTCCCTCCTTCCTAAATTTCTATCATGCTTTGTGTGTACTATTCATATGACACTCATCATATGCTAACTTATTTCACAGTTACTGGCATTTGTCTTACATTCTCTACTTAAATGAATGTAGGAAACATGCCTTAATCATTGTAATATCCTCCACAACAGAGTGCACAATAACAAGTAAACAAAATCTACAAGGATTTGTTTACATGAATGAATCCCCGTTGCTTGCCCCAGACTCCGGGCCCATGGTCTGACTTACTTAATCCTCCTGGCCCAAGCTGACTTCCTTATACTGCCTTACTATCTGTAACAGATGTCTGATCTTTCCATACCTGTCTGTCCCTCTCATTGCTGACTGACCCTTAGTCAGTTTCTTAACCTTATACCTTGAGTCAGTTTAATTTTCTCATTCACCATTGGACAAAATGAGTGGATAAATTTTCTCAGGACAGATGTGAATTTAATTCTGCTGGTCGTTATGACAGGCTCCTTGCTTTTTTCTAAAAAGAAAAAGTGGCTTTGGCCACAGAATCTGAACTAGAATATGTTGTGTAAAACTTTACAGTTATAGATGGCAATAAATTTGTTTTAAATTCTAGTTACAGATCATGGAGATGAAAAAAAACTTAATTTTAAAGTTTAAAAGCACAAAGATATAAAAGGCCTTTATAAAATTTAAGGTTTCCTTAAGAAACAAAATGTAAAACAATTACCTTTATATTATGTTCATGTAAGCATCCACAACAAACTCCGTATTATGCATTTCAACAAAAATGGATATAAAACACCTGGCTCAGGGTAAATTCCTAGAAGCTCAGTATTTACACAATTTGTTTTACATATAACATTCATTCTCCCTTATGCTTAACAACTTAAAACTCAAATAAGGGTGAAGGTGAAGGGAGGGGAAGACTTTAACTTTCAGGAAAAAAAGAAATAAACTACTTTTAAGGCACCAACTAAAATTAATACCTGTCAGAAAAGATCCTTGAGAGATTCAATTAAATCTTACAAGCCTTTTTACTTTCTCCATACTTGAACTAGTGATATTTAACAAATACTGTAAATGCTGTTGACAAAATGTAAATAACAGTAAGAGTTCTAACAGAGATTTTCCAAAGGGTGTGAAAGTTTTCAGAATTGTATGTTCAATTAACCAGATCACCCCAAAGCCTGATTTATTTGAGTTAATCGACATCCCATATGGCAAAGTTGAGTTACGGGTATGGTCTTGATACTTTCAAACCAGTACCGTATTCAACAGACCAAAATAACCCTAAAGTTGGAAAGCCACTGCCAACAAGAATTACGTAGGTCCTGAAATGGTATTGGGAGGATGAAAGAGACAGAAAAAAAAAGAGCCGACGGTTAAATCAGAAAATAAACACTGAAAAGGAAACTGGAAAGAAAAGGAACATAATGACCTGGCAAGAAACAATATCGTCTGATACACCGTAAAATATTTTAAAAGACAAGAAAACAGAGTAAGAGAAAAAGGAATTTAAGAGCTAAAGGAGAATCTCCCAAATTCAGTCTGTTGTTCAAAAAACACAGGAGGGGAGCACCGCAAGGGAGTTACTATTTGGAAACCACACCACTTCACTATATAATACATAAACAACAAAAAGGCTAGAATTTTCCTAACCTTTGTTCCTCAATAAGTGTTGTTTATAAACCTAAGTAAAAACATTCCCTGCAATGAACAAAGATCTTCAAGATCCTGACCTTCAAGTAAAGTATGTACATAAAGAAATTCTGTTAAAAGCACTGAAATGTAATTCTTCACTTGAAAAGACTATGCCAACAAAAAGATTATATGATGAATGGCTATGATCTTTCTAATTTGTTTTGTGATTTTCTGGGGCCAAAGCTACCTCTTATCTGCCTCGAAAGTTGGCAGGGAAAAACTTTCTCTACACATCAAAAGCAATCATTTAAGTTTGCTCCTAATTGGGGTTTTAATTGCACCAATAAGCACTTACTCATTTGCCCTATATTTCAAATAGAAGCTGACTTACCTGAACATTCTAATTTCACTTTCTTCCCTCACTATCACCACCAAATCGATTTTAAGTTGTAAGCAACAGCATTTCTCCCTTCACTAATCCACCATATATACTGAAACACTTAAATTCTACATACAGGGTGGGATACCATACAGTGAAAAGATGCAAGAAATTACCCAAACGTCAAGCAGTTTAAGTCTTCAGACAACTGTTGAAAGACTTTTAGGGAAAGCATAACAACCAAATCACATGATGGAGCATCTGATATACACGGAATAGCACTCCAAACTTTCTCTACTGCGTACACAACTCCTGATTACAAAGAGGAAACTAACGACAAGGGCTTCCCCGAGCGAGAGAACCGGTAAAGTAATAAAAGGGCGTCGTTGATTTCTTGGCTACAGCGAGAGAGGCGGGAGACACACCCCTAGCGTCGGTCTGAAACACTACAGCAGCGAATTCTACCTAGGGATTAATGTAAGGGTAAGGAAAGACAAATTTAAATCGCCATGATTCAAAAACAACCACTCCAAGACAGAGACACACGAAGGTAACAAAGAAAATGAAAAAACCTTTGGTAGTAAAAGCAGCATGAAAAAATAAGTGTCCCCATTTCTCCGAGACCAAGTTCGCGTGTGTTTTCGTGAATATCCACCTTGGACCTTTCCGGTTAGCCAGGGCAGCGAGGAAAGCAGCAGCGAAAAGAAACCCCGCAAGGCTGCGCAGGGCAGCGAAATCGACGCTCGCATGAGAGGGGAAGTGAGTGAGTGGCAGGCTTCCCTGCCAAGACTCACTGCTGGGAAATAAGGAGTGAGTGGGAGAAGCAGCAGCTCTGGAGAGAAAGTGGGTCTTATGTAAAACGCCATTTGCCACACATTGTTATTTCCATAGGATTTCAGAATACCCTCGAACTTGAAAAACAAAGTGTGTGGAGGAGAAGGGGGGCTCCACGTGGAGGGTCGCGAGATAGGGAGCGCGCCGGGCTGACGGCCTGGGGTGCCGACGGGGGTCGAGGCCGGGCGGGATCCGCGGCGCGGGGGTGGGGCGGCGGCAGGTCGGCGGAGGGGCGCCGCGCAGAGGCCAGGGGCGGGGGCGGGCGCTGGGGCCCCGCCGCCGTCCTGTCACCAGTCGTCCCGCCGACGCCCCCCGGGCTGCTGCGGGCTCGCCCGCAACCGCCGCGGCTCCGGCCGGGCCCGGGTCTCTGGAATTTTCCACCGGGCACAGCCGACCTGGGGCGTCGGGGCTCGCCCCCGCACCCGACCCTGACGGCGACTGGCGGGGTAGGGATGGTGCATCGAGGAAGCCAAGATCTCACCATTTTGCTCGGCGGGTCGGCGGCTCGCTGGCTCGGAGAAGTGTCGCGCTCAGGCGGGCTCGCAGGAAGCGACGGCGGCGGGGGCCCAGCTGCGGCCCTAGGGTCGCCGGCGGGGAGGGGGCGCGCGTGGGGGAGGGGAAGCGGCGCCGCGGGGCCCTCGCCGGCCGGGTGACTGGGCACGCGAGGGACCGGGCAGGGCAGAGGGGAAATAAATTAAGGTCGAGATTCAGAGCTGGAGAGCGCGGGAGGAGCGGCGGCGACAAGCAGGAGAGGCAGAGAGGAAGAAAGGAGGGGGAGAGGGGGCGAAGAGGGCTGGGCGCCTCGGGGGCTGCAGCCTTGGGCTCGCGCTCGCGCCGGAGCCGTGACGGACTCACTGCAGTGGCTCGCGCTGACCCGCAACCTCAAGGCAAGAAAAAGGGGGAGGGCGGAGAGGGAGGGGAGAGCAGAGCGCTGCCGCGCGCGGGGCGGAGGCGGGGGCGCGCGCAAACCGGCGGCGGAGGCGGGGCTTCTGCAAGCGCCGCTCATCCGGGAACCCGCGCGCCCCGCTCAGCAGCCGCTGCCGCGGCGCTCTGGCGAGTTCTGGTTGGGGAACGCGGAGCGCGCGGACCACGTTCGGCCCTCCGCCGGCCGCCCCTTGCGTGCGGGGAGGGGGGTCGGGGCGCGGACGTCGGTGACGTCGCGTGGCGGAGCCCTTCCTGTCACGTGGCTGGAGGCGGCCGGGGAGGAAGGCAAGTTTGGGAGGGGGAAGGAGGAAATGCAAGGGTGCCCGGGAGGGAGGAAGCGCGAGGGGGTGCGCGAGTAAAAGGGGACTTGGGCGCTGGAGTGGAAGCCTTGCGGGAGAGGAGGCGCAGAGGAGCAGTCTTAGGGTGTAAGAACCACGCGGACGCCGCACACACACACACAAAAAACTGGAAAAATCAAGTCCTGGGGCGACAGTCAGTCAAAGGTATCTGTGCATCCACGTACCGACTTGGATCCACTACAGAATTGTCAGGACTGTTGTCACCCCGGTGCAGCACCCGCAGGCCCATCTGTAATATGAATTGGCAGAGTCAGGAACCAGGTTGCAAAGACAGGGAAGTGAGCCAAAGCTGGCCGCAGCTCGAGGCGTGGGGGGGAGAACCTGGACAAACGAGAAGGACTGCTTCCCACTCACAGAAAGACTTTCCACCCAGCTTTGCATTCCCATGAACCATCCAGACTGCCCTTTGGCGGGGTGCATCAGTCTTTGTTTAAAAAAAAAAAAAAAAAAAAAAAGACTCGAATGTAGATTGCTCGCTTATCCTTTTAGTATAGCTATATTCACTCTTGTGGCAATTCTCTTCCCAGAAAATTCAGGCTACAATAGGAAATGACGTCCAGAAAAGCATAAGGAGGAAATTTATGTTCGAGAGAAGAAGTAAAGCTGGCAGGAGAGGTGTGATGAGGATAACGAAGGAAGCATTTTGCAACTATTTTAACCAGTTACTCCTTTTTACAAGCCTTGATAATCCTCCGCGCTCGTGTGTGTGTGTGTGTGTGTGTGTGTGTGTGTGTATGTGAGGATGTTTTTTGAGTGATCGTAAACTCCTTATTGATTAAGCCTTTGAATCGTTTTATAAAAGGCCATTGTGTGTGTGTGTGTGTGTGTGTGTGTGTGTGTGTGTGTTTTTAAGTCTTAATGCTCCTTACATGAGAACATGAGAACTTTATTCTTTTTCTGTACTAATTGTTTTTCCATATGATGAGCATGCATTTTTTTCTAATAAACACCCAGCGATGTGCCCTAGGGGTAAATTGTGCCCCTCTCTCTGTCTGTGTGTGTGCGCCTCTCTCTCTCCCTCCCTATTTCTCCCCACTTTAGAAGCTACTTTGCTTCTGTGTCAGGATGAATAAGGAAAAGAATTTAGACATAAGCTGTGTCACACAGTGAATGTATCAAGGAAAGGCCAAGAAGGGACATTTTCTTCCACAAGTTTCTTGATTTAAATATGTTGCTATTTGATACTAATATATTACAGAACAGTTAGGAAAAAGTCCTTAAGCTATATGCGTGTAACGGTTTCCAGGTATACTATTTAAAATTAGTTTTTTATCATCAAAGACCTGCTTTTTTAAGAAAAAGTACTATATGAAAGATTCTTCCTCTCTCCTCTCACCAGAGGTAATCATGCTAACTGAATTTGTTTGTGTCCCTTGGACATTTTCAGTGAAAAATCATATTTTGACTAAAGGGTATGTACTAAGAAGGAATTCGAGCTGCATGGAATACAGTGGATTTAAAGTAACCCATAATTTTGTGGCAAATAATTTTTGTTGAGGCAATTTATATTAGTCTGAATCCAATAAGATAAGTAAATCCTGGCCAGGCCAGGTGGCTTACTCCTGTAATCCTAGCACTTTGGGAGGCTGAGGTGGGCGTATCACCTGAGGTCAGGAGTTTGAGACCAGCCTGCCCAACGTGGTAAAACCCCGTCTCTACTAAAAATACAAAAAAATTAGTCCGGGCGTGGTGGCAGGCGCCTGTAATCCCAGCTACTCAGGAGGCTGAGGGAGGAGAATCGCTTGAACCTGGGAGGCGGAGGTTGCAGTAAGCAGATCTTTCCATTACACTCGAGCTTGGGCAACAAGAGTAAAACTCCATCTAAGAAAAAAGAGAAAAAGTAAATCCAAAATGCACTTTAATAAGTTTCCCCCCCCAAGGCTGGGGGGGAAAAAAGTATGATAAGTAGTCATTCTCCTTTTTGTCTCTTTCCATTAAATTTTGGTATAAAGCTTAGTATGACTGGGAACAGGTACCAAATAGTCCTACAGAAGCATACGTATTTTTAAATATGTATGTACCAGCTAGCCCTGCTAAAAGCATACATGTTTTAAAATAACTAGATAAATGAAGAGGCAATGGACGTATCTTTATGGCTTATTTTTCCTAGAAAATTTAACAAGCTCTTAGATGATTATCAGGAAGAATTATTTCAGCTAAACGGAAGGGAGAAACAGTTAAGATAGGGATGCCAGTTACAAGAATTAGTAACAGGTAGGCATGAGGTGATCAGGAGTACCATGGCAGAGGAAAGGAAAGCGAATATGAACAACATGAAGCAAAAATGGACTGACTGTGCAACTTAGTGGATGTGTGGAACAGAGAGGGAGAAGTAAAAGGTGACCAGTTATAATTTTGATAACAGAAAATAGTGTTACCATTAAGAGAAATGGAGAAGTCAGAAGTTTGGCTATTGACTGAGAAGAGATTAGTTTAGATTTAAAGATGCAAAGTTTGAGTTGCTGATGAGCTATCCCAGTGGAAGCACCCAAATAGAAGTTGAAAGTGCAGGTTAGAAAGGAATAGAGATGTGGGAATCAACTTTAAAACAGAGATTAAAATGAAATCTTCAAATATGTTCTTATTTAATTAGTGATAGAAGAAAGAAAGGACCCAAAGATAATAATAAAGCTGCTAGGTAGAAAGAAAATGAAAAGAAAATAAATTTTTAAGAAAGAGAGGGTAGGCCAGGCGAAGTGGCTTGCTCCTGTAATCCCAGCACTTTGGGAGGCCAAGGTGGGCAGATCACCTGAAGTCCAGAGCTCGAAATCAGCCTGGCCAACATGGCGAAAGCCTGTCTCTACTAAAAATACAAAAATTAGCTGGGCATGGTGGCGTATGCCTATAATCCCAGCTGCTCGGCAGGCTGAGACAGGAGAATTGCTTGAACATGGGAGGTGGAGGTTGCAGTGAGCTGAGATTGCACCACCAATGCACTCCAGCCTGGGCAACAGAGCAAGACTTTATATCAAAAAAAAAAAAAAAAAGAGGCTAATGTTTACAGTCATGTTTGACTATAGGCAGCCTCAGGCTTCTGTGTCTCCACAATTTAGGAAGTTAGAATGTCACAGGATATTATTTCCTCCATAGACCTTTAAGATAATAGTGACATTCAGAAAGTTGCCTTGCTCTTAAAAGACTGATCACTGCCATTAATTTATATATAATATTTAAGGGTTGCAGAAGAAACAAATTACCATTTCTGTAGTTTAAGGTATTCTTTAGAGTATTACTCCCCAAATAGTCACTTTTAGTAATGATTATATTTACTAATATCAACTAGAAACTATGTTTGATTTTTCTATTCTTTTTGTATATAGGAAAAAAATGCCAATTAAAAATGAAAGTCAGTTAAAACCACTGGAAAGCAATATCTGTTCCTTTTTAGAACAGAAAGTTAGAGGAAACGTCAACCTCTCTTCTTAGATAAAATGCATGCCCCAGGTTAAGAATTCCAGGTTTAGGAATACTTCGTACCTTTTTCCCACATTGTTCCATATCACAAGATTGCCTTCTCAATGGGCACTGAGGTTGCATGGGGAATAGATCACCTTCCTTCCCAGAATTCTTGTTTGTAGTGAGGAGAATGCAGGGATCCAAGCTAGCCCCCTGCTCCAGGGTGTGGTTGAGAAAGGGCTCCTGGGCACCTGAGATGCCAAGAGAAGTGGGTCATTCCCTTCCTGCTAAGCAGCAGAGGTTTTTGCCAAGGAACTAATTTCCATCTTGGAAACTCATTTCTCCATAGAAACCATTTCACAAAGAGTTCTATAAACAATGGCCTTCCTGCAAAAAGCCTACTTAAATTATAATGTCGCTGAAATTCTATATACATAATACTAAAAGTTCAATGGTAGAAAATAATACTCTTAAATATATGTATCTTTGTGAATTGATGCATTTAGAAAAAAAAATGTATTCCAAGTACTAGATGGGTTTTTCTCTTTAATTGTACATATAACTACTTTTAAAATTATGACTTTATTTATTTTTCTTTTTTTATTGTTTTTGCTAAAATTATGGACTTTGTATAACTTTTCCAGTTCCCACAAGAGAATTAAGAATGTTGAATTTGATCAAAATAAAGCTTTCTATCACTTACTTTTTAGATGAAATACAAATTAGGACAATTTTTAAATTAGGAAAGGTTTCCTAATAAATTATGTGATAAATTGGTTACATAAGTTGTTTCTATATTATACAGTGAAACAAAAAGAAAAGGAAAATAAAAAAGACTTCCTAAGATTAATTCCTAAACCTCTTGCATTCACATCTAATTTTGTGTGTTGGAAGAAAAACACACAGTGTTTTTAAACAGTTTTTTAACACTCTTTACATCATGAACTTTATTCTTTTTTATGCCAATTATTTTTTCATATATGAGTACATTACATTTGGATAATGATGTACATAAAAATGACTTGAAATCAAGAGAGAGAGGACAGAGATCAGAGAGTGTAAATAGTATAGAGCCAGGTCGAGGCAGAACTAAAGGGAGCATCTACATTTCAGTGGCAGAAGGAAAAAAGAAGTGATAGGAAAGATGACGAACCAACCAGAAGGGGGCAGGTGACCCAGTGAGGATACCCTGGAGGCTGAAAGGGAGGAGTTCAAGATCAAAGATTGATCAACATCATCTAGTGCAGTGTGGCTGGGGGGGTCCAGCAGTGTGGTCAAAGAGGACCAAGACAGATGGAGGTGTCCACTGAGGTGTCCTAGATTATGTCATGACATTGTTCTTCTGAATTAAAAGTCTCATTTATTTGGTTTCTTGTAGATAAAAGTGAATACCAAGAAAAAGCCTGATTATTTGAACTTCCATAGTATTTCTATTCTACTACTTTACTAAGAGCACCTTATACCATCTTCTTAAACATAACAAAATGTAATGTAAATGTAAAACAAGTATGGCACTAGAGAATACCTATCTGTCATACTTGTTGACTCACTAATGCACATATGCACTCAAAAATATCTGCATGCTTAGCTCCACACATGAACCAGTGAGACTGGAGTGAGACCCTCGTTCTAATCTCACCTCTGGCTCCAGGCCTTCTTTTTTTTTTTTTTTTTTTTTTTTGAGACAGAGTCTCCCTCTGTTGCTCTCTCAGCTCACTACAACCTCCGTCTTCCAGGTTCAAGCATTCTCCTGCCTCAGCCTCCTGAGCAGCTGGGATTACAGGCGAGTGCCACCATGCTCAGCTAATTTTTTTTTGTAGTTTTAGTAGAGACTGGGTTTCACCATGTTGGCCAAGCAGGTCTTGAACTCCTGACCTTGTGATCCACCCTCCTCGGCCTCCCAAAGCGCTGGGATTACAGGCATGAGCAACCGCGCCCAATCCAGGCCATTTTTCTGTGAATTTTGGATAGTTATCTAGTCTAAGTTGTCTAATATGGTAGTCAATAGCCACTTTAAGCTATTTAGGCTTACATTAATTAAAACGAATAAACATTCAGTTCTTCTGTCTTGTGAACTACATTTCAAGTGTTTGGTAGCTGCATACCTAGTGGCTACCATATTGGACATTGCAGAAAGTTCCATTGGGCAGTACTCATGTAAGTCCTTTGCTTCAAATTATTCATCACCAACCACTAATATAATGCTTGTTTATTATAAAGGTAGGCACATTTCGAATATAATGAGTTAATTTAAACTACCTTAAGTGCTCTTACAATTTGAACGAACATAACTAAAACCCCTTTAAAAAAAAGAGAAAAATATATTCAAGCTAATGAAAACATACTAATATCAGAATACATATATTAGGTTTTATGTATATGAGAAACTGAAGACATGTTAAAGATATTGTCAGTACTTTTACCAAAATGCACATATTATTTATTAAAATGTGTCAAACATATTACAATGTAAAAAGATATGTTGCAACAAATGTAATAGAAAATTTTTAATTTATAAAAATATTTTAGCAACTGCATAACCTTAACAGTTAATTTACTTCAGAAATTGTATTTTGTTTTCATGAAAGATTTTTACTTTTCCCTGTAATCCAATTTTCATGTTTTACCCACAGCATTAAGATAGATTTCAAGTAGCAATCAGAACAGTATAGAAAAATTTTAAAATGCAGAGGGCATGTAGTAAGGGACATTTGGGTCATCTCACAACAATTCTTAAGAGATCTTTGATAAATAAAGGATTAGGATTTCAGTTTTATATTCTATCTAAAAATAACATTTCTCAATACTGAATCAGGACTTTGTGCTTGAACATACTGAATCCAGTTCTTTCAACTGTCAAAATTTTTCTCAGGGAGCTTTGATGGTAGACTGTGGCTTCTAAAGAAAAGATAAGCGTACAAGCTATTTTTGGAAGGAAAGAAAATGAGTAAATTAGTCAGAGAAGATTGGTTTAGCATAGAATATTTATTCATTAACTCATCTGATATTTGAAAAGGTATATACTCCAGGATCAGGCTGACCACTAGATAAGGGAACATTATTTTCAGACAATAATTTACATGTATAGGGATTAATTGGTTTTGGATGACAGGCCTCAGAAGTCCCCACTGACTCCTCTTGGGAATAAGGAGGCAATGCCATTGCAATGCCATTCAGTTATGAGTAAACAATGATGAGAACGTAAGTTAGGGCATTTCTAGGTAGGGATATATACAGAGCAGGGGATACTGAGGCTGTATATTGGGCATTAGTAAGCTGCCTTTGCCTGTCCTTTATTTCTGTTGTTTTCACTAGAAGAAAGTATTCTGAACATTGCGCTATAATTTTTGAGCAAGCCTGTTCTCTTTTTTTGCCTGACTCTGGACACTGGGTAATTGTTTAGTGGCATAAATGGAATAGCTTAATTCTAAAATATCCTTAGGGGAAACAGTATTGGATCATTAACATGGTTATTATAGAAGATGTTTTAAATATGGAAAAGGGTAAAGGAAGGAAAACCATCTGTAATCATATACCATAATCATTATTTATATTTGGATGTATAGCCAATCATATATAGAATGTATAGAGATTTTTTAATTGGAAATTACTGTTTTATTAAATGTTTTCCATTTAATGTTTGGGGAATATTCCTCACATCTTTTAATATTCTTTAAGAATATTTTTAATTTTATATATCCAACTATATTAGTATATGCCTTAATTTATTTAACAAATGCCTTATAAATTTTGATTTTGGTTGTTTTCAGTGTTTTTCTATTACAGACATATATATATATCTTTGACCAGGTCCCACTTTGTGGCCAGGCTGGAGTGCAGTGACACAATCGCAGCTCACTGCAGTCTCAGCTTCCTGGGCTCAAGCAATCATCCCGCCTCAGCATCACGTGTAGCTGGGACCACAGGTGCATGCCACCATACCCGGCTAACTTTTGTATTCTTTTTCTTTAGAGATGGGATTTTGCCATGTTGCCCAGGCTGGTCTCAAACTCCTGAGCGCAAGAAATCTGCCTTCCTTGGCCTCCCAAAGTGCTAGGGCTACAGATGAGAGCCACTGCACCCGGCCAGGAATAACATTTTCTATTAAAGTTTGTGCCACTGTATATTTCTATCAGAAGCACCCATTTTCCCACAGCTTTACAAACTATATATTGATGTTTCCTTTAAATGTAGGCTTTTAAATAAGTGGTATCTCATCTTAATTTGCATTTCTTGGTTTAATGATAATATTGAACATTTTCCAAAGTTTTGACCTTTTACATCAACCACTAAGAATATATCCCTGTGACTTACCTGTTTATTGCCCATTTTTCTTGGGGAAATTTGTCTATAAGAACTTTTTGTATATAAAGGATATGATCCCCTTACATTTGTTAGGATGATTCCCCCCAAGTTTATAGTTTGACTTTTGATTCTGTCTGTGGCATTTTTAAAGTTTATTTTTCATCCTATATATGGAAGAAAATACAACATATGAATGACAACTAAAGAGCTCATATCCTTAATATATAGGTATCCTAGTTAATTAAGAACTAGTTTTTTCTTATTATTAATCTACTGCTTCTATGCTGAAAATTGCATATATATTTAATGGCTAGACTTGAAGGTAAAATAGTAAATTAATAAAAAACTTTTTACTTACAGAACATGGGTTAATTAAGTCTTAGTTGACATTGGCTACTTTATCTTCTATTGAATAATACAATCCATTGAAAACTTCATTTTGACCTTAAAAATAAGCAAAACTAATTTATCAATCACTTTTTCAATGAAGGGTCAAGTAATGTTTGCAAATACTACATTAAGGCCACATGATGAACTACCCATACAACTGACAAATGAAATCTTCAGAGATTTTTTTAAAAAAACAGCTGAAGATAATATGGTCTGAAAATATCATATGATACAGGGTTAACTGCATGTGTTATTTCGTTGTAATTTCTACCAGTTGCACACATAAACCACATATGCATCTGGTGATAAAATGTTCTATATTTCATATACATTGTGTTATAGCATTTCTCTATCCAAGCACATACACCATTCTCAAAATTATGCAAAATTTTATATCATATTGTTCTTTCTTTCCCTGGTACCCTAAATAAAGTAATTGACAAAAAATAAAACCAGCCATTCATTTGTACCTTAAAACAATTGCAACATTGTTCCTCTATATCTACGTTCTATAAATGTAATAGAAGGATTTGCTTCAACAAAAGTAACATCATAACTAGGTATAGTTACAAGTCTGATTTACAATTTAGGAAATTGATTCCTTCTGTTTTCCTGGTGGAATAGATTTTTCCTTGTTCAATATTCTAAATTAGATATATCTTTTATAAAAAAGAATTGACTGCTTATATCAGTTCTCTTTGTAATAATTAAACTTATCATATACATTTGTTTTTTATTTTGGGGCAAACTTGTTGGAACAAAACTTAAAATATTCACTAGCACATTATAATGCTGTTCTTCCAGGAAATAGAAGAGTAATCAAAAAGGTATATTTTGAAGAAATACACTTGTAGAAATAAATACATATATAATTTATGTATATATGATATTGTAAATTGTTAAAATACAGAAAATGAGCCATGCCTCCGTGTTCAACATTTTATCACTAAAATTAATTAGTGTGCTTTAAAAATAATCTGCCCTTTTGAAAATAATTTATATGGTATAAGATATAAAATTTATAATACCGTAAGTAGAACTTATTTTTGCATAAATGGCAAATTACACTAGCACTAAAATTCTCAAGGTCAGAGCTGAAAATTGCACTGTAGATACATTTTGTGCATTTTATTAGAATGAGGAAGTTGGTTGCATTTCTGAGAAAATATTTAAAATTGTATATTTTTGAATAAAAATGAAATATTTGATAAATAAGTTTTTTGAGTGAATTCCACCTATTCTTTGATTTTAAAGAGCATGTTGAATTCCTCACAAAATCAAAAAGAGTTCTCTTAACCACTCAAGTGACAAATCTGAAGGAAGAGAGGTATTGACATGTAAGCAAATTCCTATATTCCAAAGCAATGAAGTTTGAGGGCCCATTTCACTTTAGGCACAAATTTTGTTGGTGATTTTGCTTAGTTTTAATTTTTTTTTCCCACTATATATCAAAATTGCTGCTCATTTTAGTTCCAAGACATCACTGTAATCATTAGTTACTCTGCCTAAGAAGAAATAATTCTTTCTTTTACTATCAGTATATTTACAATTAGCAGAGACTTGTGTCCTTTCCCAGCATCAGCATCTGTATAGGCATGGTTTGCCAATTAAAAAAAAAAAAAAAAAAAAAGACTTTGCAAAAAGTAATGGGGAATAGTGAGGCATTAAGAGTGCGGAAGCAGTAGAGCCTCCAGCATAACAATTGCACCTACGTCCTCCCAGAAACTCGTGTTCAAGCTATATGCTTTCTGGTCATCATTCCTCCTTTCTTGCCTACACTAATCTCAAACCCTGAGCTTAGAAATCCCCAACTTACACCTGTTTCCAACCCAGTCTTCTAGCCTTGCTTCTTTTTATGAGATCTTGTAAAGTGCTGAAATTAGCAATTATAGTGAATCTACCCAAGAGCCAGAGGATGGTTTTATTTGCAGAAAGCAGGTAACAAAAACCACTTTAAAATCTATTGTGCTGTCTACAATGCTGTGTAAACATTTTATCAGAATGAGGAAGTTGGTTGCATTTCTAAGAAAAATATTTAAAATTGTATATTTTTGAGTAAAAATGAAATGTTTGGTAAGTTTTGTTTTTCAGTGAATTCCACATGTTCTTTCATTTTAAACAGCATGTTCAATTTTCAGTTCCTCACAAAATCAAAAAGAGTTCTCTTTTTGACTGAACAGAACCTCCCCATGTCATGTAATTGGATAAACTGTAACTGAAGGGTACTGCCCACCGTGACATGTTGTAATCTGCTTTTCATTACAAAACTAGCTTGATGTTATAGAAGAAAGACCTTTCTTCTAACTGGAGAAGCATTAGACCCTATGGTCCTTCTTTAAATGTGACATTTCTTATTTTTTATTATCTATTTATTTATTTATTTTTTGAGACAGAGTCTCTGTCACGAAGGCTGGAGTGCAGTGGCGTGATCTTGGCTCACTGCAACCTCCACCTCCAGGTTCAAGAGATTCTCATGCCTCAGCCTCCCCAGTAGGTGAGATTATAGGCGTGTGCCACCACACTTAGCTAATTTGTGTATTTTTAGTAGAGATGGGGTTTCACCATGTGGGCCAGGCTGGACTCAAACTCCTGACCTCGTGATCTGCCTGCCTCAGCCTCCCAAAGTGCTGGGATTACAGCCATGAGCCACCACACCCAGCTTTTTTTTTTTTTTTTTTTTGAGACAGAGTCTCACTTTGTCGCCCAGGCTGGAGTGCAGTGGCGCAATCTCGGCTCACTGCAACCTTTACCTCCCTGGTTCTAGCAATTCTCCTGCCTCAGCCTCCTGAGTAGCTGGGATTACTAGCGTGTACCACCACGCCAGGCTAATTTTGTATTTTTAGTAGAGACAGAGTTTCATCCTATTGGTCAGGCTGGTCTCGAACTCCTGACCTTGTGATCCACCCGCCTTGGCCTTCCAAAGTGCTGGGATTACAGGCGTGAGCCACTGTGGCCGGCCAAGAAACTCTTCTTAATGGTATATCATAAAGAGAGATTGCATAAAGTGAAACATCGCATAATGGTATTCATTTTAAATTAAACCTAAATAGGTAAATATTCAAGGTTTACGTAATGGATAGTCTAAGTGTACAATAAAACCTCATTAATCTGGACACCAAAGATGTTGAACTATTTGCCTTTAGCAGATGCTTTGAGAAAAAGATTGGTTTTTGGAGACCCAAATGAAAAGATGCTGGTGTTCAAAGGTTGTATGTTTAAGAATAATGATTTATGAAGTTTAGGTCATGAGAAGAGTCTCAGAAGTGGTGGAGATGGGCATGTTCTTATAACAGAGTAACATAGGCATTGGATATAAAAGACCTATGTTTAAATAGTGATAGATAGGCAGGTTAGATACTATGAATACTGAGTTTAAGGACTTTGAACCCCAACAGTGTACTCCAGGACCCAGCACTGGTGGAGAAGCATTGAGAGATCTGAGCCTGGCTGGTTAGCATGGAATGAAGAATCACAGGTATGGCTGGAAGAGCATGGATATGAGTATTCATAGTTTTTAAAGGCACAATTTTAAGCACTTTGAAGCCCTACCATGTGCTATTTTTAAGTCTTCCCAGTTGACTGGGTCTAAGAAGAGTGGAGATTAAGTGCTGGGGCTGGAAGTTTAACTTAGGTCTGTGTGACTCCAAAACCCAAGCTTTTCACCACTATGTTACACTGCCATTTAGTGCATAACAATGGGGGAGGGGAGAGTGCAGGTGTGTGTACACACGCATTATACATTTCATTAGATATTTCATTTTCTTTTCTAAATAAAATAGGATCATGCCGTTTTGTAACTGTTTCTCTCATCAAATCTTTTGTTCACATAACGCATTAAGCTTTGGAGAGCTCTGGTGACAATCATTCAAGGTACCTGAACCTAAGCCTAAGGACCATGTGTAAACAATAGTCAATTCCCTCCATAAAGAATAGCCCCAGAAGGCCATACTAAAGCTACCAATGACTTAGGCAATTTGTCTGTCATCCAGTAAGCCCAGAAGTTGCAATGAGAATAGAGATATTGGTCCAATTTCTCTGACTTTGTCAAAACAGTCAAGTCACGGAGACATTTTGAGACATTCATGACCACAAATTCACCAACATTTTCTCATTTAGAACATTTTGGGCTATTATATAGAAATGGCAGAAAAACAGTTTTCTCTATTGTTTCTAAACAAGTTTCTACTCATTAGATGATAATATGCAACAGTAAATTTTTAAGAAATTACAAAAATGTTTATTCAATAAATAAATAAGTGTATTTCCAAGATACATGGGAAGCAGATACGTGGAGTAAGAAAATGAATTTTTAAACTATCATTTTTCGTTTAGACCACAATTATGCTTTCGTCCCATTGCTTGAACATGTAATCCTGCATAATACTGTTTTGTTATTTCAAAGTTGGCAGTTGTATTTATAAAATGTAATACTGAAATAAAAATCTGAGAAGTAACAAATGAAAATTTGAGAATAAGGTATTGAAATGAGAATCTGGGAAGAAAAAAGTTTTAAAAAATCAATTTTTATTACTCATATCTCCAGTTTCACAAGTTTACCTGTTACTCTTAATGAAATCCATGAAGCCCATTATAGAAAACAAAAGAGGCAATAAGCAACTCATAAATGAAAGAGACTGAAAAAGGAAACATATTATAAGAAAACAGAATAGGAAGAGGTTTTGTTTTGTTTTTTATGGCCTTTGTGCAGACCTCTTCTTCTCTTATCTGGAAAGGCTACTAGAGCATTTGGGCTGTGGGTAAGGTCATGTTATAGGTTAAAGCCTTTATTTTTAAAGGAATGATTTACTTTTTATTATTAATAAGATCATTATTGAGCAAAGCCAGAGATCTCAGTGATTTTTGAAATGTGAAACTTTTCATTACCTTTTATTTAACATTATCATTTCTTCTTTTTTTATTTTTCTGAGACAGAGTCTCGCTCTGTTGCCCAGGCGGGAGTGCAGTGGCCAGGTCTCGGCTCACTGCAAGCTCTGCCTTCTGGGTTCAAGCAATTCTCCTACCTTAGCCTCCTGAGTAGCTGGGATTATAGGTGCATGCAATCACACCTGGCTAATTTTTTTGTATTTTTAGTAGAGACGGATTTCACCATGTTAGCCAAGATGGTCTCTATCTCCTGACCTCATGATCCACCCACCTTGGCTTCCCAAAGTGCTGGGATTACAGGCGTGAGCCACCGTGCCTGGCCTAACGTTATCATTTCTGTCTCACACTTTCCAATACAGAAAGCTAAAAGAAATACCTTCTTCCTCAAAACATTATCCTTAACTGGTAACTATTCAAAAAGTCCATTTTAATTTTTTTGAAAGTCTTTCTTTAAAGGGAAGATGATAACAAATTGTACTATGGTGATACATTGGTTTTAGACACAAATTTCATTTAAAACATTTCATATTTGGAATTTATGATTAGGTTGGTTCTTCTACTTGAGGTGCTACCCAGATTTTGAAGTTGTTCTTAATTTATAATGGTAAGGGAAGTTTTTAAATCAAGGTAAACAAGTTGTTCCTAAATAGAAACAGACTGCAGTTGATTATCAAAATCTTAGCATGGCAAGCTTTCATTTATTTACAATGATGCTGTAGGTACTTATAATCACCCTTAAAATGTGACAATTTAAAAAAAAAAAAAAAACATACATATGACATCCTAGCCAGATCAATCAGGCAAGGGAAAAAATAAAAGGCATCCAAATTTGAAAAGAGAAAGTCAAATTATTTACTAACAATATCATCTTATACCTAGAAAACTTTAAAGACTCCTCCAAAGACTCCTAGATTTAATGAGTGAGTTAGTAACATTTCAAGATACAAGATCAATGTACACAAATCAGTAGCATTTCTATACACCAATAACAATCAAGCTGAGAACCAAATCAAGAAGTCAGTTCTGTTTAGGATAGCTACAAACAAAACAAAACAAAACCAACACGAGATGCCTAGGAATGTATTTAACCAAGAAGGTGAAGGATCTCAACACAAAACATTGATGAAAGAAATTGTAAATGACACAAACAAATGGAAACATCCCATGCTCATGGATTGGAAGCATCAATATTGTTAAAATGGCTGAATTGCCCAAAGCAGGGCAATCTACAGATTTAATGCAATTCCTATCAAAATACCAACTTTATTTTTAACATAATTAGAAAAAACCATTCTAAGATTCATATTAGCCAAAAAAGAGCCCAAATAGCCAAACCGATTCTGAGCACGAAGAACAAAGCTGGAGGCATCACATTAGTGGACTTCAAATTATACTACAAGGCAATAGTAACCAAAACAGGATGGTTCTAGTATAAAAATAGACATATAGATCAATGCAACAGCATAGAGAACTCGGCAATAAAGCCACTTACCTGCAGCCAACTGATCTTTGACAAGGTTGAGAAAAGCATACATTGGGGAAGGGACATGATATTCAATAAATGGTGTCAGGAAAATGGGATTGCCATATGTGGAAGAATGAAACTGGAACCCTCTTCTCACCATATACAAAAACTAACTCAAGATGGATTAAATACTTAAATGTAAGACCTGAAAATATAAAAACACTAGAAGAAAACCTAAACAAAAACTTTTCTGGACATTGGCCTTGGCAAAGAATTCATGACTAAGACTTCAAGAGCAAATGCAACAAAACCCAAAATAGACAAATGGGACTTGATTAAACTAAAAACTTTTGCGCTGCAAAAGAAGTAACAGGCCAGGCACAGTGATTCACGCCTGTAATCCCAGCACTTTGGGAGGCCGAGGCGGGCAGATCACCTGAGGTCGGAAGTTCAAGACCAGCCTGACCGACATGGAGAAACCCCATCTCTACTAAAAAAATACAAAATTAACTGCACATGGTGGCAAATGCCTGTAATTCCAGCTACTTGGGAGGCTGAGGCAGGAGAATCACTTGAACCAGGGAGGTGCAGATTGCAGTAAGCAGAGATCGCCATTGCAGTCCAGCCTGGGCAACAAGAGCAAGGCTCTGTCTCAAAAAAAAAAAAAAAGAAAAAGAAAAAAAAGAAATAACAGAGTGAACAGGCATCCTGCAGAATGGGAGAAAATATTTGCAAACCATGCACTGGAAAAGGGACTAATATCCAGAATCTACAAGGAACTCAGTATGGCTATTATGAAACAAACAAACAAACAAACAAAAAACAACAAAAAACATGTCGGCAAGGATGCAGAGAAAAGGGAACATTTATGCTCTGTTGGTGGGAATATAAATTAGTGCAACCTCTATGGAAAATAGTATGGTGATTTCTCAGAAAACTAAAAAAACTATCATTTGATCTAGCAATCCCACTACTGGGTATATACCCAAAGGAAAAAAATCATTATATCAAAAAGATACCTGCACTTGTAGGTATCTATGGCACTATTCAAAATTGCAAAGATACGGAATCAATCTAAGTTTCCATCAATGGATGATTAGATAAAGAAAATGTGGTATATAGCTATATATGTATATTTAGCCATAAAAAAGAATGAAATCATATCTTTTGCAGCAACATAGATGGAACTGGAGGCCATTAAGTGAAATAACTCAGAAAGTCAAATACCACATGTTCTCATTTGTGAGAGCTAAAAAATGTGTACACATTGACATAGAGTGTAGAATAACAGACACTGGAGACATGGGAGAACGGGAGGGTTGGGAGGGGAGTGAGGGATGAGAAATTACTTAATGGGTGCAGCATACACTATTTGGATGGTGATTACAGTAAAAGCCCAGACTTCAGCACTATGTAATATATCTATATATCAAAACTAAACTTGTATCCCCAAATTTATATGAATAAAAAAATTTGCCTCTGAATTTGGAACTCCAGACTTTGATACCCTAAGAACATATCTCTATTTTGATTTGTGTATTTCAGAATTAGCCAGTGTATATATTTTAAGTCGCTTATAGTTTTCAAAAGAAACACTGTGCTTCTGGTGCTCTGGCTTCTGTATATGGATTGAGTAGAACATCATATAGATGCCCTTATCACAGTAACACAGTTGTAGGATAACAGACCTGTAATTAAGGAGGTGTGATGTATAAAACTGAATTCAATGCAGTTAGCTTATTTCATTGTTCCAAAATGTATCAAATATCAGCTAATATAGGATGTTTATTTGAAGTAAAAATCCCTCAGAAATGCTCACAGAGGCTGGATGAAGATCAGTCCTAAACATCATTAAATCCTATTTTGGTATTTCAACATTCATTCTTTGAATCTGATTTCTCCTCTTCAGCTTTTTCAGATGTGTTTGAATTAAGATCACTATTTGGTTTATCAAACTTATAAAATGGAAAAGAGGGTCCCAAGGTGGGTGCAGTGGTGCAGATGTGTAGTCTCAGTTAACTGGGATCCTAAGGCAGGAAGAATGCTTGAGCCTAGGAGTTCAAGGCTCCAGTGCACTGTGATGGTGCATGTGAATAGCCACTGTACTTGAACATGGGCAACATGGTGAGATCCGGTCTCTTAAAAATAAGAGGGTTCTTATGGAAGGAATTTCTTTCTTTTTTTTTTTTAAAGGCGGGGTCTCACTATGTTGCTCAGGTTGGAGTGCCGTGGCTATTCACAGGCACGATCCCACTACTGATCAGCACAGGACTTTTGACCTGCTCCATTTCCGACCTGGGCCTGTTCACCCCTTCTTATGGAAGGAATTTCTTATGGAAGGAAGTAGTCAGTGCATTCTTAAAATCAGATAATGTGTTTTATTAATACAGAGGTTGGTGAATCAAATCCAGGTCTTTAAGTTTTGTTCTGTATTTTGCTCTGCATTTTATCAGTCCTTTCATGGGAACAAACTAAAACTTTGCCCCAATTTCTCCACCATGTGGATAGAGAAATCACAACCCATTTTGGGGTCCTAGTCCATTGGTAGAATATAAATATTTTTAATGTGAACTTGAATTAAAAATGGCTTTTTGAAATGAGCAAAAAGCCCAGTGCAGTGGCTCATACCTGTAGTGACTCTAGAGGCTGAGGCTTGAGGATTGCTTGAGCCCAGAAGTTTGAGGCTGCAGTGAGTCATGATCATGCCACTGCACTTTAGCCTGGGTAACAGAGCCAGACCACCACTTCAACAAAAACATTTTCTTTTGTTTTTGAGAAAGGGTCTCACTCTGTCGTCCAGGTTGGAGTGCAGTGGCGCAATCTTGGCTCACTGCAACCTCCACTTTCCTAGCTCAAGTGATTCTCATGCTGCAGCCTCCCAAGTAGTTGTGATTACAGTGTGCATCATCATGCCTGGATAATTTTTGTATTTTTTTGTAGAGACAGGGTTTCACTATGTTGCCCAGGCTGGTCTCAAACTCCTGACCTCAAGTGATCCAGCTGCCTCAGCCTCCCAAAGTGCTGGGATTACAGACGTGTCCCATAACACCCGGCCCCTAAAATTTTTCCAGAAGAGAAAAAGTAGAAAACACTCCTCTCAAAATCACAGTCCCTGTCTGGGATGCATTTTTCTCATCTCTAAAATGAGAAGCTTAGAAGAGATGAAGGCTAAGCTTCATCCCTTCCAATTCTAAAGGTCTATGCTTCTACTGTTTCCAGCAGACCTTTTGAAACCTGGCAGGGCAAAACCAGGCAAGGTCCAACTGCAGCCTCTTAAGAGGAACACAGAGGAGCCTCTTAATTTCTTGGGCTCAGCAACCATTTTACCTCAGAATATCATTTTAGTCTTCTGGCTACAGAACCGAATTTCCAACCTGAATCACATGAATCAATGTCCGAGTGAATCAGGCATTCTTATTCAAAATACACATGTGAACATATATTTGAAAAATAAATCTAAATAATATACCAATATTAAAAAGTTCCCAGAACAAAATGATTTTTTTTTTTTTTTTTTTTTGAGACAGAGTCTCGCTCTGTCACCTGGTTTGAGTGCAGTGGCTTGATCTCGGCTCACTGCAACCTCCGCCTCCCGGGTTCAAGTGATTCTCCTGCCTCAGCCTTCTGAGTAGCTGGGACTACAGGTGCGTGCCACCACGCCCAGCTATTTTTTTTTTTTAATTTTTTTGAGACGGAGTTTCATTTTTGTTGCCCAGGCAATGGTACGATCTCAGCTCACTGCAACCTCCGCCTCCTGGGTTCAAGCAATTGTCCTGCCTCAGCCTCCCAAGTTACTGGGATTATAGGCATGTGCCACCATACCCGGCTACTTTTGTATTTTTAGTAGAGACATTTAGTTTCTCCATTTTGGTCAAGCTGGTCTCGAACTCCCAATCTCAGGTGATCCACCCACCTCGGCCTCCCAAAGTGCTGGGATTACAGGCCTCAGCCACCGTGCCCGGCCTAATATTTGTATTTTTTAGTAGAGATGGGGTTTCACCATGTTGGCCAGGGTGGTTTTGATCTCTTGACCTCATGATCTACCCACCTCGGCCTCCCAAAGTGCTGGGATTACAGCTGTGAGCCACGGAGCCCGACCACAAAATGGGAAGGCACAGTGGCTCACAGCTATAAAAGGGAGGATGGGTAAATGGATCATCATGCCTGCCTGTAATCACCAGTTACTTGGAAGGCTGAGACAGGAAAATCATTTGAGTCCAGGAGTTCAAGGCTGCAGTGAGCTATGACTGTGCAACTGCACTCCAGACTGGGTGACACAGCAAGAACTTGTCTCTAAAAATAAAAATAATAAAATTTTCTAAAAAGGATCAGCAAATATCTCTGAATCACAAATTGCTTTTATTCCTGGGAATAAGACAAAACCTCTAAAGACAGCATTCGAAGATGCCTTTTGCAATTTCAAAAGATCCTTATTTCTGCCATGATGCAGCTAATAGAATATGTACATGGGGCCTTTTTTTTCCTTCCTTCCTTCCTTCAAGAAAAAAAAGAAAAAGGTCACTAGTAGATTAGGCTTTAATGTTTCAAGAGATTCTTTGGCATAGAAATTATTTTCAATGCCGAGAATGATGGAGGAAGAGAAGATAAATGGAGAGAAAATGGTTTGGATATATTTAGAAATAAAGATCTTCTAAAATAGCAAACACAAAAGGAGAACTAGTGGTAAATTTTACGTAATTGTTGAAGATATTTAAAGGCTTGTTGTCTTTCTTCACTTAGACCAAATGATTTTCTAAATTGTTAAAACTCAAAATACTTAATTTATCCTAAATGTACTTTACATGCGTTAAATTATTATGTAATAGTGATTTTCTTGAAGATTCTGTCAGCAACACAGCAACGGTAAATGCATGGTACAAGACTTCGTATTATAAATCATACTTAATGTACAGTATCAAAAATAAATCAAATCCACAACCTAACAACCAATCTGAAATCTAACTTCTCGCTGGAGGAATGAGATTTATTTTAATTATAGGTAATTGATTAGGTTTAATAACCAATTTAGAAAGCTTCAGTTTGCTAGCAATCAAAGTTATAACTGGGGCATACCAGCAAAAGAAAAAGGTAGCACTGGAATTAACACACAGATTCAAATGTTAGTTCACCCACATTCTGCCTACTACCCCCATTCTCCTCCTGAACTACACCCCCATGTGTCTTTTGCATACAGAGCTCTCTTTGAAGCCAGCAAGTGTTTCATGCATGGAAAATAAGGGGAATCAAAGCTACCTTATACAAAAGCATATGGTTAGGAGGCCAGGAGATGCTGAAAAACACTGCATACATACTTACAGTCTCCCTGTGGGGAGCTCCTCTGACTAAGAGACCCTCAAGTTTTGCATTTCTTGTGCCTATGGTGTTTAAATTGGTGGCCTCAATTTTATAACACATTTGTTTTCACATTTAGTTCCCTGGGATTTTTTTAAACTGACTTTGACAAAAAGGAAAAAAAAAAGAGAGTGCAAAATAGGAAAAGAAGGCAGGGAGTAGGGAAAGAATAAATCATTATGCAGCTCTCAGCCTCCACAGGGGAAACAGCAGTACAAACCCACAGATCCGAATTGTCAAGCAATGGGGCTGTTTGTTTACAAGTCACAGAATCAGTTATGTAACTAGGGAAGTTAAAGAAACCTAGTGAGTGTGTGAGAGACCGATACTTTTGAAATAGTCAAGAGACTTCATCTCTGAAATAGATTCATACAGATGTTCTGTTTTCTTATTTTTAGTTGCTCTATAAAGTTAGTTTTTGAGTTTTTCATGTAGATAATGACCCTTTATTCTTATTATTATTAGATACATTAAAACACTTTCTTATCATGGGAGTTGCTAAAGTATCAGCATACATTTTTAAGGGAAATTGGAATAGCTTTTTATCCTCTGACGTATTATGTTGGTGAAAAAGTAATTGCAGTTTTTGCCATTGACAGTAAGGGCAGAATCTCAATTACTTTTGTACCAATCTAATAGAATTCCTGTCTGATTTAGCAGGAAAAATTTATTACATGGTCAATGGATCATTCCAATTTCTGTCCACCCTTTACCCCATAACTTCTTTAAAAAAAAATTGTTTTCACTTTTATTCTCAAAGGAGGTGATCTTTTTTTTAATTGATGGCTTTTGTTGTTGTTGTTGTTGTTGTTTAAGTTCTGGGGCCATATAGTGTTTATAAGATGCAGACCTTTAAAAATACTTCCATGTAAGCCAGGAACAGTGGCTCACCCTTGTAATCCCAACACTGAGAGACTGAGGCAGGAGGATCGTTTGAAGCCAGGAGTTTGAGACCAGCCTCAGCAACATAGCAAGACCTCATCTTTAAAAATATAAAATGTATTTCCATGTAAATAATTTCTTTTAGGTCTGAGACAGTGTAAAAATTTCAACTCTAAAGAAAAAAATTTAGAAAATCAAATGATTTAAATAAATCATATTGAGTTATAGTAAATTTCATAAATAAGTTATTCTCAACAAAGGTCTTAGATAAGAAAGTTTTTATGATCTCTTTACTTAATATCTGCATTTATATTTAATACACTTTAAAAATGTGATTTTTTTTTTCCTGAAAACTTATAGCCACATTTCAGTGCTATATTGGTAAAACTGGGGATCAACTTTGAAAGAGTATAATTAATCAACTTCTGATAACACATTAAACTCAAACTATTGAGGTTGCAAAGTCAGTAAATCTATGAGACATTGTTTTTCTTTCTCATTCAGCTAACTCATTCTTCAGTGGGGTCAGTTTGGTGTCATATGTTACTCCATGGGGAAAAATCCTAAGGGGATTGATGGAAAAGAATTATGTTTTTCACCAGGCAGACAAAAGTCCTGAATTCGGTCCCTCAGGAATCTTCTCAGGCTGTTTTCTGCTAGTGGTACCACAGCCCTGTGACCAAGAGGGAACTACACTGCTGAGACTCAATACCCAGAAGGCTGCTCAGCTCTTGTTCCTGCTACAATAGACGCTGAGAATAGGGATTAAACCCTCATTAGTCTTTCGAGGTATGTGAGGAATGGCTATTTTGTTTTTGTTTAATTACAGTCTTGGTATAGAGCAGGACATTTAGTGGCCTATGTCCTTCTGCCCAATTTAAAGGTAGGGCTGAGCTGATTCACTATCTAGAGATGAGTAGTGCAATGAACTGCAATTAAAAAAAACACCTTTGCTCAGGGAGAATGTTTTAATAACTTATATGTTCTCAGGCCAGCAGCATCATAAAGCCTCTGTAGTTGAGGGTCTGATATTTACTATCTTAGAACAGTGGTATGGATTAGCCAAGGTCTCTTCATTTATTTAGTTGTCCGTGGCTGCTAAATAGAAATAAATGAGTCAAAATTAAAGGAAAAGATGGATATCAACTTGACATGGACTTCTCTGAATTACTATTTCAAATACTTGGGTCCTTCTGGACTTTAAGACCATATTTCTTCTATAATGGACAAGAAAGATGATTTATGCAGTTTATTTAGAGGTAAATTTTGTGGACAAAATTTTATACACATCCATATAATATGTGGGTTATAATCATTGTTTAAAAAAACAATGATAGCATACAGAGGTGCCAACAAAGTTTTTATTTGAAGTGTCAGGGTCTCTGTCACCCAGGCTGGAGTGCAATGTCGTGATCATGGCTCACTGTAACCTTGAACTCTTGGGCTCAATCAGTTCTCCTTCCTCAGCCTCCCAAGTATCAGGGACTACGTGCACATGCCACCATGTCCAGTAAGTTGTTTTTTATTTATTTCAGTATGGGGTCTTACTATGTTGCCCAGGTTAAATTTTAAACATTATCTTTATTTTTTTCTTGCCTGCTGCCCATAGCCGTAAGAAAATGTATCATTATCATTTAAAATGAAATCACAGTTATAATAATACTTTACTAATAATATTTTAATTTAAATATGGAGCTTAAACTTTCAAAGCACTCATAGATTTGTAGGCTAATTTATTCATTATTAGAGTTCGTTAGTACACATAGTACATTCCTCTGAGATGTGAAATGGCAATGATATGTACTTATTACAAAGTGAAGATGGGATAGATTTTAGATATTTCAAAAAACAAGTGTACTTTATTTCTGTTTATACAGTAGTCCCCCCCCAGCCCCCTGCTTATCCATGGTTTCACTTTTCATGGTTTCAATTGCCCAACATACAATACAACAAGATATTTTGAGAGAGAGAGACCATATTAACCTTTATTACAGTATATTGTTATAATTTTCCATTTTTTATTGTTAACTTCTTACTATGCCTAACTGATAAATTAAACTTTATCAAAAAGTTATGCATGCATAGAAGAAAACAGTATGTATGGGGTTCTGTATTATTTGCCGTTTCAGGCACCCAGAGGGTCTTGGAATGTATCCCCCATGGATAAGGGGAAACAACATACTTCAATACAAAGTTAAAAAGCCTCTGGCCATATAGTATTCATGTTAATTTGGTATTAAAAAATCACTAAAACTGAGTGAACTAATTCTCAAAAAAGGATATGTGTAGCTTTTATTTCTTCAAAAAATTTATAGAAGTGGTTTTTAAGAGTGATTTAAAATTACTTGTCTTTCAAGGTAACTTTTAACTGATGATTTGGGGGCACTCGTAAGTTCTCTGGGGTAAAACTGAGATTCCATTAGAATATCTTGGTTTAGGTTGGGCACAGTGGCTCATGCCTGTAATACCAGCACTTTGGGAGGCCAAGGAAGGAGAATCGCTTGAACCCAGATATTCGAGACCAGCCTGAAAAACGTGGTGAGATCTCTTCTCTTAAAAAAAAAAAAAAATTTTTTTTTTGGTTTAACTTTTAAGTTCAAAGAGAGAGAATAGGGATAAAGAAGTGAAGACATTCCTATCTGTAGAGGGCATCTTTAGGTATAACTTCTTGGTGGTGTCTGAGGTGGCAGAGAAAGAATGGCATCTGGGGTTTGATTCTCTGTACTGTTATTTAAGTTCACTGAACCTTGGTTTCCTTATCTATAAAATGAGAATGTTGTTTTGAGAAGCAGGTGCTTAGTACTATTATTGTAGGCAAAGGAGTTCAACTAAATGACTTCTTGGGTTTCTTTTAAATGCCAGAATTAAATAATTGTAATATAGGTGAACCAATTTTCCTTCATTTGTGAGAAGTTTAAAATGCCACCAAAGATTGCAGAATAAGCCATGAAAATGGCTTTTATAAAACTTTCTTCCTTTGGCTTTTATCAACTATAAATTAAAGCTATTCTATTCATAGCCTAAAGCTGAGGAAATAAGCTTTTGTAACCTACTAATATTTTCACCCCAGGAAAATAATTGTTCTTAGAAAAGCTAAAATGGGCCATGCACGGTGGCTCACGACTGTAATCATAGCACTTTGGGAGGCAGAGGTGGTTGGATCACCCAAGGTCAGGAGTTCAAGACCAGCCTGGCCAACATGGCGAAACCCCATCTCTACTAAAAATACAAAAATTAGCTGGGCATGGTGGTGGGCACCTGTAATCTAAGTTACTCAGGAGGACTGAACCCAAGAGGCGGAGGTTGCAATGAGCCAAGATCACACCATTGCACTCCAGCCTGGACAACAAGAAGGAAACTCCATATCAAAAAGAGAGAAAAGAAAAGAAAAGTTAAAATATTCCTATGCTTAATCCTACTGTTGGAAGTATAAAGATTTGTTATATTTCTTGCATGGGTTGAAAAACCAAGGACTGTTTCAAAACTTAAAGCAATGATCAGCTGTCATATAAATGTTAAGTTATATATCACCTGAGGACCTTAATGGAGCACATAATAAATACTAATTAATTTAACCAACACCCCTTTGGTAAACACATTATTACCCTTCCTCCGCTTTGAACGGGCAGGGAGACTAAGATTCCATGAGACCAAGCAACTTACCCTGGGGGATGTGTAGAAGAAGTTGCTTGAGCCAGAAAAAGGAACCTAGGAGGTTGGAATCTGAGTCCTATGTATTTACAACTTAAGAAGAGTCTCATTCTTCATGGATAAAAACATTTCTGCTTCCCTTTAGATTGATATATTTATGAGGAGAGAGTGGATTATGTATACTACTGAGACCCCCCCCCACTTCCCAAATGTTAGCTCTTTGTTTCCAGGACATGCAATGACAAATAGTTTGTTGGTAAAGCTAACACTTCAATCAGTTAGATCTACACTTACTTAGCTTCAAATTGTTCCTATAGATGGATTAAAAAAATGGAATTTAATAAGAAAAATGAAGACTGAAAGCAACAAGGGAAATAAAACATTTCTCCCTTAAGTGGATAAGTAACTTTTTTATATTTTATTTTTTGAGACAGGGTCTCACTCTGTTGCCCAGACTGGAGTGCAGTGGCGCAATCACAGTTCCCTGCAGCCTTGAACTCCTGGGCTCAAGTGATCCTCCCACCTCAGTCTCCCAGGAGGCTAGGACTACAGGGGCATGTCACAATGCCTGGCTAATTTTTTGCATTTTTAGTAGAGATGAGGTTTTGCCATGTTGCCCTGGCCAGTCTCGAACTCCTGGACTCAAGCAGTTCACTCACCCTGGCCTCCAAAGTGTTGGGATTACAGGTGTGAGCCACCACACCTGGCCATGCAGACAATTGATTTGTTTTTTTACTGTGACTTTACTTTTATAATTTTTCCCAATAGTTGTTACTTTAAGTAATCTATGAATTATTTTGTGATCTCTCCTGTCCTACCTCCTCAGTTTATAGAGGACTCTCAATAAGGACTTATTGGCTGAAGCATAATACTCTTCCCAGTCATAGATTCATCAGTGACTAGTATAGAATGTTGTATAATGGATAATACAATGTATAAGCAATTTACTCATTGTAGCACTCAGTTAATATTGTGCATTTACTCATTTAATCAGGAAATTTGTGATTAGAAGAATCCAAGAAATAAACCAGAACTAGCTGTGTTGATTTAAACCCAGTTAACTTTGACAAACACCGAGTGCAATTCTTTAGAAACTAAAAGTTTAATAACTGGACTATGATTTATGATTTTTAAAAAAACAAAAAGAGATTGAATGTGTCAAGAGCCAGCATAACACACATTCACCTAAATTTTATTTTCCAAAACATCACTTTTCTTAGCCAGGAATAAATGCCACAGGCTGCCTATCACTATGGAGTAGCATAAAAAAACAGAATTCACCATCACTGGGTAGTTTTTTTTTTTTATACTAAACTACAATACGGGTTTATTTAGCATATGTATAAGCTTCTTTCTGTCATACTTTTGGAGTTGTGATGTATAAAATAACACGTTGAAACTGTTAGCTGTAATACAGAAAAATAAAATTGAATTTGGGTCAACATTGAGGTACTACAGTGCACTTCTGAAAATAAGCCTTGCAAATGATTTTCCACTAGAATATTTATGGATATAGTAATTTAGATAGTCATTCACTAGATGAGATTATGACATGCCAGTAGTTGAAAGATGAGAATAAAACCTACAGTTTCCAGTTGCAACTAGAGAAAGATGTAAAAACAAAAACAAAAACCCAAAACACACATGCTTTTTTAAAAGGACCTTTTTTTCGTTTTCTATTTTAGATTGGTACTAAGTTTAAGAGGTCTACACATTTGGAAAACTCTCTGATGACTATTTCTGAAAGACCACATTCTTTCCTGTTTAGAGTTAAATAACTCCTGAGATTTTAATTTTAGTTTCTCAAAAAAGACAAAACCAGTTGAACTGCTTTATATTATTTCCTGAGTTAGGAATTGAAGCCAACAGCATTGAAAAGGTAAGCATGAGTTGACTTTCTGTGTTTTGTAGGTTGATACTAGCAGAGAAAAGGGCAAGTTGTTTATGTCCTTAAACACGATTTCAGAAGAAATGAAAGAGTCTTCATCTCACTATTAATCACATTATTTCTCACTCCTTTTTCAGAGGAAGAATTTATAAATGTCAGTAAAGTCCTTTTTATGCAGAAATTATTGGATTTGAATACATGCTAATTGCTGCTACTGATAGCTCTATCTGCAAGAGGGTTAAAGCTGTTAGAATATATTTTAAGAGTCTTGGCAGATGAGTGTTTTAATAATTATCACATTTTAGAGACCTTTCTAAATCATGAATTACATGAAATAAAGAAACTGAAACAAATTAGGCAAGATCGTTTCATTCGTACACATTATGTGCCAGGTATTTTTTTAAAGCAAAAAAAAAAGGTTGGGGGGTGTTTCAGCAGGCTTCCCTTTCCCTCTGGGGCCTATTAAATACTACATAAACAAGTCTGCCTCTTCCTTTGGCTTATTTGGCGTTGGTGCACATCTCTTAGGCAAGTGGGGCCAGCTCTCTAGAACTGGCTGTCTCATCTTGAACAGTTTGTTATTCATATTTCAGTCCTCTTTTTTTCACACCTGTTTTTCATTTCAAGGTATCTGAGTATCTGATACTGATTAAATCAATGGAAGATAGATGGGGATACAAGCATTTCAGACTAACACATTAGGAAAGTATTTATTTAGAAATGTCTTTTCACCTCTCTGTCAGGGTCACAGTGGCTTGCTGGGCCAAGCATTGAACAGAGAAGAAAGGCATCCATTTTCAAAAGCCACGTACTTTAGATGACATATGCAGAAGCAACATGCATTGGCATTTCATCATTTAGAATCTTATCCAGGTGCCAACATTTATCCTAACCTGGAGGGGAAGGGTGCCAAAGTAAAAAATGTGTTTACTTTGGCCTCATGAAATTCATGCTTGGGCAAATCTTAGGGGTATACAGCTTCTGTACGTTCACGTGTAACACCATTACTGTTAATAGGAGATAACCACTTAGGTCCAAAAGAAAACATAACCTTAGAATTGAACTTAGACCTTGGGGACGAAAAGATCTCCCGAGCTAATAGCTAATGGGAATTGTGCAGTCTCGAATTTGCTGCCTGCTAACTTGACATCATTGAATTTGGAGAAGCAGAGCCAGGTTCATTCAGGGGTAGCAGAGAAAGTGGCAAAAAAAACTGTTTTGAAAATAAAAGTGATTATAAATCAGGCTTTTAAATCATCACAGAAGTCCCTACCTCATTATATCATGAAACCAAGGTCCAGCTCATAGTTCTTAGAAAAGAGAAGGTTGTGATAGATTTATTCTTGTTTACAACTTTCAACCAAGCACTTGGTTTTTCTCAAAACAATAAAATTAGACTCAGCTAATAAAATTAGATTCATCTAATAATATAATATTTCAATTTGGAGATCAATATACTTTTAATTTTCAGGGATTCATGGTAAGGGAAAACAGATGGTCAAAATAATCTGACCTACAGAAAAACAAAAATTTTGATTTATATCCTATCACTAACCTTCTCGACCCCAAATGTGAACAAGGGGCCAGCCAATTACTGAAGCAACAGAGTGTTGAGAAACTGCTGTGGGCGGAACATCATGGGAGGTGCTGAAGGGAGACAAATGTAATAGAAAAGTACAGTTCTTGTATTCAAAGAAATGTATACCTAAGGCTGAATATCAGTACAAAGCATATGTATAAGTTTACATTTTCTATTTTGCTTTGACCTTGTCTCTCTCCTTTGAAAAGCATAGTGAACTAGAGTAAGGGGGAAAAAAGTAAAGGTCTTCAGTAGTCTATTAAATGGGGATGAACAAAGTCCTCCAAACAATTAGAGCCCTTAACTGTCTTCAGAACAGAATAGGAATTAAGAAGACAAGGTTTGAAAATAGATAAACCTGAGCGTGTCAATTGAACCTTTCCAAGCCTCTGTTTTCACATTTGTAAAATGGTAGCAATAATACTACTTTTCAGGGTGGCTGAAGAAATTGAGTAAGATAAAATATATGAAGAACTTAGCACAGGGCTTGGCAAACAGCAACAGTTCAAGTAAACAGTAGTCTTCATGGCTGGGTGCAGTGGCTCAGGCCTGTAATCCCAGCACTTTGGGAGGCCAAGGCAGGCAGATCACTTGAGGTCCCAAGTTTGAGACCAGCTTAGCCAACATGGTGAAAATCCATCTCTACTAAAAATACAAAAATTAGCTGGGCATGGTGATGGACACCTGTAATCTCAGCTACTCAGGAGGCTGAGGCACGAGAATCTCTTGAACCCATGAGGCAGAGGTTGCAGTGAGCGGAGATCGTGCCACTGCACTGTAGCCTGGGCAACAGCATAAGATTCTGTCTCAAAAAAACAAACAAACAAAAGTAGTCTTCATTATTATTAATAATGAGTAGTTGTAATATCCATTTAATACTTAATATCCTATGCATGGAATGTTCCTGACTTGCTTCTGTAGCATTTTATTGGTGGCTCAACTGGCCATGCAGGGAGTGTCAAATACAACTCAATAACCTTGGTCAATTTCTTCTTGGGTTCCATCCAAAGACTGACTCTGCGAAGTGCCCCTGCTGGAGGTGTTGGGGTTTGGGGATGGGGTGGGGTAAGAGGATGAAGAATCACGCGATACTCAGTGAGGATTACGACCAGGAGCATGTCTTAGCCAAGTCACAGCCACTGCAGGCTCCTCTTGGTTTTGCACCTATTAGGACTGAGTAGCATTGTGTGTGCCAGGCTGGCCCCATGGGTATCCTTAGGAGATCATGTGAGTGTTTTCACTGTGTCGCTTCTAGGCTATGCAAACTCCAGTATTGGGAATCTTGTTTTGGAATGAAGTGTTGTTTTCATACAAAGGACAATACAGTAGCTAGTTCAGACTATTCCATGATACAAGAGGCAATAAGCCCTGCTTAAAAGGAAAAAAAGTCCCCACAAATGAAATCACAAATGCCGCATTATCATGGGTTGCAATAAACATGGGTGAGTGTAGAAAGAACATGTGGCAACACTTTGTCTCCTGCCATGTCAACTGAGGTGATGGAAAACATGACAGTCTAAGGTAATTAAAGGTAACTGTTTGGAAATAAAAGCCTAGTCTTGGAATTAGGGAGCACAGGTGAATGATGCCATCAGAGTTTCATTACTTTTATGCATGTGATTAAGATTTGGCTTGGGAATATCATTGTAAAGTGGAAAGCTTGAGAAATATCTAGATATATGTGAACCAAACTATGTGCAACTTAGATTGATGCAGAAAGAACACTTTTTTATACTTGTAAATGTTTTGATACAAATTAAATACAGAAAAATACTACCTCTTATATCTAAGAAGGAAGAAAAATAGTCTGTGGACCTTGACCCCTAAGCTCCGAAGACACATGCTAATAATAATTGGCAAAGGTATTTGTTTATAAAGTTAAGAAGTTAGACCCACGTGCAGGTGTTTAAAATTCGATGGATATGCAGGTGTCATGGATGAACACAGGAAGCGTAAAAGCTGTCCAATCTGTGCTGCCACTAGTACCACCTAGTGGTAGCCAAGAAGATGTGTAAGCATCTTTTAAAAAACTTGCTTTAACAAATTTTAAAACCAATGCATCAATAAAACCTATTGTTTAAAACAATTGAAACATGGACAAGAATTCAGAGTAAATTGTCAAGGGTCCTTAAATTCCAGACTCTCCCAACCCACTCTCTTCCTTATTAATGGTAATCTTGCCTTTCCTATGCATTTCCTCAAATTTCAGCCTCTCTCTCCCTGCCATTCTCTCTTTCTAGGTGCTTAATATTTTGAAAACATAAATGAAATTATTTAATCATATATTTTATGGGGTGATGTTTTTCACTTAACAAATATCTTTAAACTTATTCTATAACACAGTAGAAACTATTGCTAATGGACCCAGACACTAGGATTGGCTCATAAGCTCAAGTATCAGGTCTGCTTTCAGATTCTGAGCTGGAAGAATTATCTGGCTATTGAAAATGCCTTCCCTGGATGAGGTTCTTGACTCAGACTAGGCTTTATCAGACATGGTCAGCTTCCCACCTCCTCCTTCCCTCCTGTCCTCTCACAGTCTGTTACTCTGCCTCAGAGACCCCAGCTGCCATCATCCTCATTTAGCTTCCCCACACCTCACCACTGCAGAAGACTCTGTTCTCATCTCTTGCCTCCAAACTGCTTCCAGGAAGATTGTTTCATAACTCACATATCATTCTATCATTTTATATTTAAAAACTTCCTCTGGTTCCCACTTTCTGTAGAACTAAACTTTAACTGCTCAGCGTGTGTAGAAGGCTCCTCATAGCCTTGCCCCATCCCATGCATCTCTCTCTTCCATATGCGCAGCCACAGAGTTCCTTCTTCCAGAGTGGATCATATATTTTTACATGCCAATATCATGCAGTTCCTTCTCTATGCCTGAAAGCAGCTCAAATATTATCTATGAAGCTGCCTCCAACTCCCACAGGCTCCTCCTCGTTGCTTTGATGTGTAGCTTTTCTAGTATAGCGCTGATCTCATTTTATTGTAATTATTTGGCTATAAGCAACTTGATTACTTATCACACTTCTATTGCCATCTCCTGCCCCCAAGGAACCTGGCACATGAATGCTTACTGAATGAATAAATGAACTTTAATAAGAAGGAGTACAGTGAGAAAACCCTAGGGTAGTGTTTTCCAAACTTTAATATGGTAAGAATCACCTAAAGTACTTATTAAAATACAGATGCATTGGCTTTACTCTCAGAGAGTTCGCTCCATTTAACAGGTCTAAAAAGGTGGAGTTTAGAAATCTACATTTTAACAAACCGCCCAATAATTCTGATGACCTGTGAAAAGCCCTCCCCTAGAATGCAAAGCAAATAATTTGGAAAAAAAAAAAGCAAAGAACATTTGTTCCTCGAGATGGCACACATTGAAGAGTGTGCTTATGCCTGTAAGAGATCCCTTGGGGTAATTGTTCCAGGCACGCCTGAGAATAAATAGATTTACTTTCAGAATAAGTTTGAGAAAACCACAGTTGGCTGGGTACAGTGACTCACACCTGTAATCCCAGCACTTTGGGAGGCCAAGGCAGGCAGATCTCTTGAGGTCAGGAGTTCAAGATCAGCCTGACCAACATGGTGAAACCCCATCTCTACTAAGAATACAAAAATTAGCCGGGCATGGTGGCACATGCTTGTAGTCCCAGCTACTCGGGAGGCTGAGGCAGGAGAATCGCTTCAGGCTGGGAGGCAGAGGTTGCAGTGAGCTGAGATCACGCCACTGCACTCCAGCCTGAGTGACAGAGCGAGACTGTCTCAAAAAAAAAAAAAAAACACCCCACACACAGTAAAGCGAATTCCCTGAAGACTATAAAGAAGCATCAAGTTCTGTGTAGAGGGCTAGATTGTTACTTTGTAAGGACAATTGTCGTGAACTCCCATATGTTTGTTTTGTTAAGATAGTCGCTATTTAGCTAGGCCCAAGCTGTTTTCACTAATATATTGTATTCGTGTCAAGCTTCTCTTTGGATGTTCTCGAAGCGTTTTAGCAGCTTTAAGCCTGTCTTCCCTTGTTCTCTGAGGGAGGAACAAGCACAAGTTCACGCCAACTCATTAGGGAGGCATTGCTCAAGAGCAACTCCTGGGACACCAGATGCAAGCAGGAGCGGAGCGAGGGAGTGGGATCCCTCCCAGCCCCCTCCCCTCTGTGCTGTCTCATTTTCCCCACCCACCCTCCCAAATGCTCATTATTATCTTCAGCAGGTGGCTTCCACTCCTGCCTTCAAGTCTGCTCAGACAGTCTCCCTCCCAAGATAGATAAGCTCCAAAAAGATTCACAGGTTCTAGACAATGCAAAACTGCCAAGGACCACATTGGCCAGAGCAATGCCTTCGGACAATCAATCTTAAGGGAGTTTACAGAGACAATGGTAAATGTGGATTAGGCTTTTGATCAGAAGGCAGAATGTTTGTGACCAGTGTGGACAACATGGTGAAACCCATCCCTACAAAAAATACAAAAATTAGCTGGACGTGGTGGTGTGCACCTGTGGTCCCAACTACTTGGGAGGCTGAGGTGAGAGAATCACTTGAGACAGCATCGCACTATGGCACTCCAGCCTGGGCTGCAGAGAAAGACACTGTCTGAAAAAAAAAAAAAAAAAAAAAAAGAAAAGGGAAAAGAAAAGAAAGGCAGAACCTTTAGGCAGCAGATGTCCACCAGAGGTATGTGTACATGTATGTGCGCATGCACATGTGTGTACACCCATATGAGTTTTAATACATGTATAGATTCATTCAACCACTGCTGCTATCAGGACCCAGAACCATCACCCCAGAAAGCTCCCTCCTGCTACCCATTTGAGTATATCCAAGCTTTATTTTAAGGCTTTAATCTCATAAAATCTCCAGGGAAAGGTTAAATGCTATAGAAAAGTTAAAGACAGTCTGTGTTCAATTATTTGAAGAAACTTGTCATTCACGGTTAGATTATTTCTATAGGGTGAAGACAAATTCCCATGACCTATATAGGTACTTATGTTGTCTTTCCAGGCAAGTTTGGTTAGCTATCCCCCTCCTACCCTGTCAAGCAAGAGCTATCTACCCCAGGATAAACTCCCTGAGTGGAAGCCTGATGATTTAAAGTTATGTCTACCGTACCCATTATTTTGAGACTAACATGAATCCAAAATCATTAGCTTGTAGCCATGAAAATTCTCAAAATAAACTTTCAGTATGGTCATATGAAATACATTTAAAAGTGTAACCATCTAGATTTGGGGAAATTAAGGACCTTCCTCTCTCTCTCTCTCTCTCTCTCTCTAAGGACCTTCTCTCTCTCTCTCTCTCACACACACACACACACACACACATACACATTCATACACACATCATATAATTCACACCAAAACACAAGCCTGATAAACTGTGAAAAGATCAAGATTCCAACTGGGTTTTGAGTTGGAAAAAAACAGTATTTTAAAATACATGTTTTTGTCAAAGAAAGTAACTACCTGATAAAGGTAAAGGAAAAACCAGCTGTTCCAGTTTTGGGAAATTCACAGTGCTCCTATGTTTAGTAAGTTTGTTTAACTTCTGAACATTCAAAAATATTTTTGTCAAATAATTTTGACATTTCAAATTCTGCTTCAAGCATGGAGGGAGGTTGCCACTAACACCATTGTTATCTCTGGGCCATGGTCTCCCTTCAGATGGTTATTTCAGTGGGAGGAAATACCCTGGGCTGTCAGAGGCTAAGGGTCTGGAAACTTCTAGAGGAGAGTAAGAGTGTTGGAGTCATACTGATTTGGATTTTCATTCTGTCTCCTCTACTTATACTACCTGTGTGACCTTGGGCAGGTAGCCTAACCTCTCTGAGCTTAATAGCCTTATTTTAACAATGGAAATCATATATACTTTTCAGAGTGGTTTTGAAAATTAAATGAGATCATATATATAAAATGTCTGCTATACAAAGGATAGTCAATGAATGCTAATTTTGTCTTTCCTTTCCCCCATGTAATTCATTTCTCTACCTCCAAATACAGCCTCATCATAACTAGGTCAGTCATAATTTATCTTATTTTTTAATACCATGGGAGAAAAAAAGATGGTTTAATCCTTCTCCTAATCCACCTTGTGACTTCTAACTTTCCCTGGCAGGAAATGGTTTCTTAGAACCAACTTCAAACAGTTACTTTTTTCTTTTTGGAGAAGTTTTACTTCACTGTCTTCAGCAGAAAAGGAGAGTAAGTGGTCTGGATTCCCCAGATGTGGATCAGGAAAGGCAAGGTTATGCTGCAGTAATGAACAATCTCAGAATCTTAGTGATGGTTTATATAATAGTTTCTTGTTCATCTCTCCACCCAAAAAAAGAGGCAGATTGATACAACATAAAGGACAGATAAGGGATAAAGCAAATATAGCAAACTGTTAATTGTGAAATCCAGGTGATAGGTATGGGAATGTTTGTTATGCAAGTCTTTCAACTTTTCTATACATTTCAACATTTTTCACAATAAAATGTTGGGAGAAAAGTCTATTTCTCACGTATGCTATGAGTCCAACAAAATTGGCTAGGGTTCCATGCCATACCTTCTCACTCCAAGACCTAAGATGATCAATCATCTTGAAAATGGCTGTTTGCCATGGCAAAGGGAAAGAGAGTTCTGTTGGGCATTGCACAGACTGTTGGATATTTCAGCCTGAAATGACATATCACTTCTGCTTACAACTCATTGGCCAGAACTACCAGCACATGGCCCTAGCCCAGGCCAAGGAGGTCAGATTCTATCATGTGCCTCGATGAGGGAGGGCTGGAAACATTTGCTAAGCAGCGCAAGTGATTAACCTGATGAAAATAAACAACTTCATAAACTTCAAAGAATAACATAACTTAGGACTATCATTAATAATACAAATGTGGCAAGGCAAATTCACTGAAAGCAATGTCAGTAAGAAAATTCAGAAACTTCTTTTTCATCCACGTTCCTTCTTTCAGTCTTCTTTAAAGGGAGCAGGAGAACTAACCCCATAAAGGCTAAAATATTGCAAGCTTCACGCTGGCTAGTTTGCAGCCGGCCAGCCAGCCAGCCAGCTCTTTCTAGAATCTCATCACCTTTTGTTGACTCAGCTCATTTTCCCTGCGCCAGTAAGAAGGTGTGGAAGCTGTCCAGAGATCTTAAGAAAAGCAGAAGTTAGGCTGAGGGTGGTAAAGCTTTTCAGAAATCGGATAATAAAATATCTGAGTAAACAATATTTCAGTATTTATATTGACTCAACATTTTAGAGGACTTAGGAAAGACTTCATAATGACATTTAAGCTGGCACTTGAAGGCGTTTGCGAGGTAGGAAATGGAGTAGGGCATTCAAAGCAGAGGAACAGACTGTGCAGTGTCAAGGAAACTGCTTTGGACTTGGTAGATCTGCAGGAGAATAAGAAATTCACTGTCGCCAGAGACTAGAACGCCTGTCAGGATTACTGTTAAAGTACTAGCGTAGGGCCAAAAATATTGTATTTTTCATCTGTTAGCAGGTAGAAATACTCTACTTGTTAAGGAAAAATTTTAGTCTTCTCTAGTGCTCTAACAATAGTTAACATGGCTTCGAAGAGAAAAGATTATGTGCAAGTATTTGCTATAAAAAGAACTATAGGCAAATGAGTTTCTAGCAACTGAATACTTCTGTCTGTTGGCAACAATTTTTGAGTCATGTATCTATTATATATATTATGTAACATATAATATATATAATATATATATATATATATGTATGTTAATATTTCTACAGCAACCTTCTTGGAGAAAACAAGTTACCTGCTAGGCTGCAAACAAATTAAGGCAAAACTACCAGGTTATAAAAACAAAAACTGCAGGAGAGTGGGCAGGTAATGAGGTGATTTTAAATGAAGTACATTTGTCAAGGGAACAGTGATGGGGAGAAGAAAAACAAGGAACTTTACATGTGATATGCCATTTAATCCTAATACATGTTGTGAAGTGAATGTTATTATCACCATTTCATAAATGAGAAAACTGAAGATCAATTAAAGTAGCTTCTTATAAAATGAGCTGTTTAAATTTGAGCCTTACTTTTCAGTTCCTGAGACACTTTTCCTCTGAAAAATGGAGATATGACACATGCTGCCTACCTCACAGGGCTGTTAGGAGGATTAAAAAGAAATAACAAGAGAAATTGACATCATTCTTGACCTTGACTTTTTAAATCAGAAAATCTTAAGTTTTCTGATTCTGTCCTGATATTTGTATATTCTTCAAAACTGGGTTGTTATTTAAGAGATGTTATGATGCCTGTTTGTGAAGGAAGTCTTTGTAGCATATTTTAAAATATACTATTTTAAACTATTTTTAAATAATTAAAAATGTTATCTTTCCAAGCATCAAAATAGAGAATAACCTTTGGCCTTTATCTGCAATCCATTCACGGAATATTTTAGGAAAATAATTTTTTTTTAAACTTCGTTAGTTTTTCTCTTGGCATTTTAAATAATTTTGTTTGAAAATGTATTCCTCCTTTTTCTTTTTCTTTCTTTTTTTTTTTTTTTTTTTGAGACAGAGTCTTGCTGTGTCACCCAGGCTGGAGTGTAGTGGCAGGATCTCAGCCCACTGCAACCTCCACCTCCAGGGCTCAAGAGATCCTTCCATCTCAGTCTCCTGAGTAAGTTGCACACCACCATGCCCAGCTAAGTTTTGTGTTTTCATGGAGACATCGTTCGGCCATGTTGCCTAGGCTGGTCTCAAACTCCTGGGCTCAAGCAAGCCACCTGCATTGGCCCCCAAAGTGCTGGGATTACAGGCATGAGCCACCATGCCCGGCCTTCCTTTCTTTTTAATTGAAATGTACCAACTAATGACGTTATGTTCCAGGAACTGCTCCAAAGGTTTAATGTACATTAACTTAATTAATCCTTATAACCATTCTTCAAGGTAAAAACTATTATCTCCATTTTCCAAATGAGAAAATTGAGGTGCAGAGGTATTAAGTGACTTGCCTAGACCACACAGCTAATAAACAGCTAAGCCAGGATTTAAATTGAGGTATTTTGGCTCCAGAATCTGAACTTTTTTTTTTTTTTTTTTTTTGAGATGGAGTCTCACTCTGAAACCCAGGCTGGACTGCAGTGGTGCGATCCATCTCACTGTAACCTCCTTCTCCTGGGTTCAAGTGATTCTCTGGCTCAGCCTCCCAAGTAGCTGAGATTACAGGCATGTGCCACTATGCTGGCTAATTTTTCTATTTTTAGTAGAAACGAGGTTTTGCTATGTTGGCCAGGCTGGTCTTGAACTGCTGACCTCAAGCAGTCTACCTGCCTCAGCTTCCCAAAGTGCTGGGATTACAGGTGTGAGCTACCAAGCTTGGTGGAAAATCTGAACTTTTAAACACTTAACCATGATACATTGCTGACAATAATGGGCCCTGTTTCTAAATGAATCAGGACTATCATTATGCTTATCAAGTTTTATTTGATCTACAGAAACTACTGTGGTTTAGTACAAGATTGTGTACCTGCAGGATAGAGATGTCCCCATCTACTATTCTTTTGACTTATTTTGTCTGCTTTTTATAGTTTTTCTGTCTTCTCTGAAAAAAAGAATATTTTCAGTATATTTACCTCTACAAATTGTCTTCTTCCCTCTAATTGTTCTACTTCCAATTTCATAACAGTCAGAAACCAGATCACCCCACACATTAGAACTGTGTCTAAAGTAGGAGTCATGAGGCCTTGAGAGAAGACCCAAGCCTTTAATGAATGGACTTTGTGACATCTGTGACAGGGATCTTTATTTTTTGGCATGTTTTCTGTTCTTAACTGTGATCCAGATAGTTTAGATGGCTGGATAAGTGACTTCTCAGTAAGCGAGGTGTCACAAAATATAAACTCAAGGCATTTCTGTTCTTCCACCTGTTCAAAAATGTTTTAGTCATCATCATAATTGGAAGGATGGCCTAGTTCCTCAAGCTTCTGGGTAGCCATCTGATGCTTGGAGGTAGAGAGACATGGCTACAACTTGTATAAAAATAGCCCTTCCAGATGGCTAAGGGGCAAGGTTACAACTCAGCAGCTCGATATAGCTGAGCACTCAAATTTTGGAGTAGGAGGAGAGCTATGTGAGAAGTAGCCAGAGAGACTGGGCTGGAATCCAGTCATAAGTAAAACAGTATATGCCAGGAGAGATCACTTAACGTGCAGATTAGCTGTTAAGATTTTCTGTTACTTCATCTCCATCTCCTCCCTACCTCCCTTGATTCAACCTTACTTCTGGCCCTAAGGGAACACATACACATACAACATACATACATAGGAACACACAGTTTCCTTTTTTTTTTTTTTAAAAAAAAAAGGAGCATAAAATAGAGGTACAAACTACAACTCTTTAAAGGCTTTAGAATTCTACTAGTCTAACTCTCTGTTTTAGAGGTAAGCAAACTGAGACAGAGAAAGGTGTAATGACCATCCAGGATGTGACGGGGACTCATGCTCCAGGTGCTCGGCCAGGGCTCATCTTCTGGCTCGTTTGTGGGAGAATGTGTGCAGTTATCCTAGGACATGCTTCCTCCATGCCTGCCTTGACTCATTTTAAACTCGAAATAAAGCCTTTAGTTTTTAATTTTAAAAAGTATGGATAATTGCAAAAGTCATGATAATGCCTCCATCCTCAACACAAATACTCAATCTCTAGTAGATGAGTCACTGGCTTGGAAACCTGTTTCACAAGTGAAAATATATACTAATCAAATTAATAAATATTAAATTAAAATGTGTAGTTTTTTTTTTTTTTTAAACCTTCTAATCACTCTGCATTTCTATTGGATATTCTGGAAGAAAACTTAAGCCTCTGTAGTTAATCCATTGTTTTAAATATCTTAATGTCTGTTCAAATAATTGAGTATTGGTTTTAAAAAATATAAGTAATTAGGAATGGGTTAGTACTTACGTTTAGCAATTGTAATAAAGGCTTTTATTTTTATTTTTTTGAAAAACAAGCAAATTGAGAAACATGTTACGCTCCTTTAACATCATTTATGATCCCCAAAAGGCAAGGCATTGCTGTTCCCTGGTGGCTGTACAGCATCATTGCAGGTAAGCTATTTGGAGGTGGAAAAGGTGTTGAGTGCCAGCCTTTCAAAATCAGTTCTAAATAAATCTACCCTTTAAAATACTCCCAGCAGCTTGCATTGTCTTATAAGAAGGGTTTACAGGTAGCAAAAACAAGCAATCTCCAACCAACTTTTTCCAACACAATAAGATTTGTGCTGCTCAAGTAAATATTACAATATTATTGGAAAATAGTATGTTACTTTTCAAGAGGCAGTTTCTTTCCTTATTATGGAATTTATACTTAAAGTGTATGGTATATGGGTTTTGTGCCAGGTGCTGGAAGTAGGCAAAGAGGTCTCAATCCTGATGTACACACACTATTTTAGCATCATTGCTCTCCTGCTACTGAGCCACATAGCTGACCAACAGAGGAGGGGGTCACCATAGAAAGAGTAATGGAGTGAGATAGGGACAAGCATTTTTTGATTGCCCACCAAGCACCTGGGCCTGTGCTAGCTCTGTTAAACTTAGCTGGAGCAATCCTGCTAAAAGGTCAAACTTGATCCATGAATAGGTATGCTAATTCTACTCCGGTACATCCCCCTCATCCTGTAGCATGCAGGCCTGAGTGGAGCTGGGCTAGAGCAGGGATCCATCTGCGAGATAGCTATTGGCCAAATTAAGAATGCAAGTCAGGGCATGATTTTTCAATGTCTTTATTAAGAAATATCAAAAGTCAATTACAGGTCCATACACAGTTTTACAAAGTTCAAGTGAAGAAGAATGTAGGGATGCCATAAATGTGGATGTCTGAAGACTATGGAAGCTTGTCAAAGGGGTAACCCTACAACTCCTGTCACTTTAATGGTGGTCCACAGCAATGCTTTCCCCCCCATTTCTACTAGGCCATTGCACAATACCTTAAGTAACTCTTAAGTTACTTAAAAGAGTTTTAATACGTTATAAATACGTACCTATTTGTCCTTTAGTTTGTTATCATCCTTCCATTAAAAAGCTGAGCTGTTTATAGGAAGCATAACATTTGAGTCCCATTCACTGCTGTTTGTATTATATTTTCACAAAGGCTGCTTTGAAAGCTGACAAACACTGCAAGTTACATATTACCATATTACACATGGGAGGACCCATACACATTGTTATTTTTAAATTTAACATTGGAAAAAAAAAAGGAGGAATCACTTCACTTGGAAACAAAACACCAAGGTCAGTCAGTAGAATGGTCAAGAGTAGGACAAGCCTGCCAGTTTCACTGAAATGCAGTCACGAGTGGTCAATAGCATGACCAAGAACAACTGGATGCAGGAACACCAGCACAAAATATGGACGGGAATATTCTTGGGGGTGGTACATCACCATCTTGTACATGAGGGATATTGTATCAGAGGGGAATTACACTTTCAAAATAACCAGGGCTAGTAAGTCATCAGTACCAGATGGGGAACAGCAATGGTGTGGCGTGCCTTGTTTAAGGCTTGTGCTGGTTTATCTAAAAGTAGGTTTCTTAAAAGATTGTCCAGCAGCATCAGAAAGAGCCACTTTCACAGGAAGGACTCCTTGTTCACCCACATCAGGCTGCGTGTCTCGTTGGGCTTGCATTCATACTCAATGACAGAGAAGGGGCTTCCCCACTGGCAGTGATCCCGCTTGTGGTAGTTATAGAACTTGACCTGCCACACCGTCTCGAAGGTCCCAATGTCCGTGAACTGAGGGAAGAGAAACATGCTTGATAAAAATCTCATTCTGCCATGAGCAATAGATGAGAGCTAACATTAGTGACGAAGCGCCTGGATAATCAAGCAGACCCAGTCAAGACTCTCTTGGCCTACAAGGCTTGGAAGCCTTTCCTTTAGTGGCCTATCTCCCTCCTTTATGATGGGAGATGCTTTCGTAAAAAGCTGTCTGTAAACCATTCTTCTTTGTAAAATTTGATTCCCATCGCACGCATGGCACTTGCTTTCATATTGCTTTTAATAAAAATAACTCCAAAGTGTATCTGTTTTTCAAGTTTAATTTTTTGAAAACTTAGAATTTGGCTGGGTACAGTGGCTCATGCCTGTAATCTCAACACTTTGGGAGGCCAAGGTGGGTGGATCATGAGGTCAGGAGATCGAGACCATATTCGCTAACATGGTGAAACGCTGTCTCTACTAAAAATACAAAAAATTAGCCGGGTATGGTGGCATGTGCCTGTAGTCCTAGCTATTTGGGAGGCTGAGGCAGGAGAACTGCTTGAACCCAGGAGGCAGAGGTTGCAGTGAGCCGAGATCATGCCACTGCACTCCAGCCTGGGTGACAGAGCGAGACTCCATCTCAAAACAAAAACAAACACAAAAAACAAAACAGAAAAAACCTTAGAATTTTAAAGCTTGCTCTAAAATGGTCCTTTCTGGCCAGGTGCAGTTCATGCCTGTAATCCCAGGCTGAGGCAGGATGATAGGGGTTCCAGAACAGCCTAAACAACAATGCAAGACTCTGTCTCTAAAACAAACCTCCACTCTCACCCCCCAAGTGGTCCCTGCTACAGAAAGCAAATGGCAAAGGGAAGAGAAGGAATAATGTTTACTGGCTTTTTGTTTTCTTTCTCAAAATACAGTGGTACAAAATAACATGTTTAATACATCTACATAAGCTATAATTTCCATCATTAGTTTCAATTCCAAGAAAAACATTTCATTGAAATTGATAACCAAAAATATTTCACTGGAAGTGTTTGTTAAAGGCCCTACATTAACTATTAAACATTGAGTACTTATAAGTCAGGAGTCCATGCCTATTTCTTGGGCTTTGATTATACATTATCCAAAACCATTTTTGAGTATCTACTATGTACCTTGCATGTATAAAAGCTTGTGTAAGGCAGGATTGTAGCTCTTAAGAAGTTTGCATTCTACTTCCAGAAGGTCGGCCCTATAAATCACTGCAGAGAACTCTCCTGAGGGAGAAAGTACACATTTCTCTTGCAGCTGAGAAGAGGACATGGAATACCCTGGAGGCCACTGGGCAGATGCTCAAGTGGCCTGTGGGGTAGCCTGACCCTGCTACTGCCTTCTGGAGCTATTTAGGGGATCTGGCATTAAACTGCATGATGCCTGTCGTTATTTTCTCCTCTGACCCTCCCCTGTCATGGGAGGGGAAGGGACTGACTTGGCAGGATTCTTAGACTTGTCAGGAGCCAGAAGACATGGACAGAGGAAGGCAGTGAGCATTAGGAGTCTTATGCTTCTTGCTGATACAGGAGGAGGGTGATCAGGTGCTTCCCAGAGAGCTTTCCAAGATGCTCTCAAAATTATATCTTGCACCATTGCCTCATCCTGCTAATTTGATCCCAAAAGAAGATCTGGACTTTCCTTTGGGAAATCTGCTTGATTTGAAATAGTGGATGATATACCTAGAGACCACAGACCTCCTAGGTATCAAAACAAATTATCTCTTTTTAGAGAGCCATGGCTTAAAGACCTATATAAATGTACAGCAGCTTTATTCACAATAGCCCCAGGTTGGAATTGACCCAAATGTTTAATTATTTACCTGTTGATAGGCAAGTTTTGGTATATTTATAAAATGGCCTTGTGCTGAACAATAAAGAAAGACATGCTGATTCAAGCAGCAACAGGGACCTTGAAGACATGCTGAGCAAAAGAATCCAGGCCCCAAAATACATACTGTATGCTTCCATCTACATAGTGACAGAATGTAATCTACATTGACAGGAAACATCCATGGTTATCTGGGGCCTGGGGTCAGAAGGGGGACTGATGCAAATGTGCAAGAGGGGAACTTTTTAGGGGTGATGGAAGCATTCTACATCTTGATTGGGGTGGTGGTTACATGGCTGTACATATATGTTGGTCAAAACTTATTGAACTGTATACTCAAAATGAGTACATTTATTACATGTAAACTATACCTCAAAGTTAAGAAAAACAAATATCCATTTTTAGTGAGCTATAAGAAAATAGGTATTCTAAACGTTGCTAATGGGAATTGAATTAGAGCCTTTTGGAAGGATAATTTGTATGAAGTTAAAGGTGTGAGTACATTCAGACCCAGCAATTCCATTTATAATTTATCTTAAGAACATCACCAAGTTTAGAGTAGTAAACAATGCAGCACTACAGATGGAATACTATGTAGTATTTTTAAATGTAAAGTATTTAATAAAGTTTTTATTTTATATTGTTACATGAACTAAGCAGAGTACCATGAAGAACATGAAGTATTAATTCAATTAAAATTATACTTGGCTGGGTGCGGCAGCTGTCACCTATAATTCCAACACTTTGGAAGACCAAGATGAGAGGATTGCTTGAGGCCAGGAGTTTGAGACTAGCCTGGGCAACATAGTGAGACCTGCCTCAACAAAAAATATTTGAAAATTAGCTGGGTGTGGTGGCACACCCTGTAGTCCTAGCTATTCAGGAGACTGAGATAGGAGGATTGCTTGAGCCCAGGAGTTTGAGGCTGCAGTGAGCTATAATCATGCTACTGCATTCCAGCCTGTGCAACAGAGAAAGACCCTGTCTCCAAAAATATATATATTCCACCTTATATTTATAGTATATATTTATATATCATATGCATATATGCATATAAATGTATATAAATTTAATAAATTTATATTAATTTTAAATTTATTTAATTCATATTGTATGAAAAAATAAATTTATATAAATATATAAAATATTTATAGACAAATATAAATATGTAAAATATGGAGGAAAGTATTTCATTCAAAGTGATAATAAAAAACATTTCATTGGAAGTGTTTGTTCAAGGCCCTACTTTAACTCTTAAACATTGAGTAGTTAGAAGTCAGTAGTCCATGCCTAGGTCTTGGGCTTTGATTATACATTATCCAAAACCATATCTGAGTTTTAAATATATATACATAATATGTAATTGTATATATTACTAATTATATATAATTATTATATATTTACTGTTAGAAATTCTGATGGAATATGTTTTATTTTCTATGTTCTTTTTCGAATTTTTTAAAATTTTTACTATTTTTTTTTTGAGATGGAGTCTAGCTCTGTTGCCCAGGCTTGGCCATCTTGGCTCACTGCAACCTTTGTCGCCCAGGTCAGACAGTTTTCCTGCCTCAGCCTCCTAGTAGCTGGGATTATAGGCCTGAGCCACTATACCCGGCTAATTTCTGTATTTTTTAGTAGAGATGGGGTTTACCATGTTCCCCAGGCTGGTCTCGAAATCCTGACTTCAAGTGATCTGCCCACCTCGGCTTCCCAAAGTGCTGGATTACAGGCATGAGCCACTGCACCCGGCCCATTTTCTTTTATGTGCTTATTTGTATTTTCAAAATTTAATGATTACTTTTTATAACCAGAAAAAAAACATTAAACCAAAACTATATGTCCCAAAAGTATTACCAAATAGTCATTATCCTTAATATAAAGGACTATATGTATTATTAGTAAGTACTACTAAGAACACTGAAATAAAAAATTAAAACAGTTCATTAAAAAGAAAAAAATAGGCCGGGCGCAGTGGCTCATGCCTGTAATCCCAGCATTTCGGAAGGCCAACATGGGAGGATCTCTTGAACCCAGAAGTTTAAGACCAGCTTAGGCAACATGGTAAAACCGTGTCTCTACAAAAAATTTAAAAATTAGCTGGGCATGGGAGTGTGCGTCTGTAGTCCCAGCTACTCAGGAGGCTGAGGTGGAAGGATAGCTTGAGCCCAGGAGGCAGAGGTTGCAGTGAGCTGAGATCTTGCCACTGCATTTCAGCCTGAGCAACAGAGCAAGACCCTGTCTCAGAAAAAAAAAAAAAAAAGGAAAAAATGACTAACACCCGGAAAAACATTCAAATGCAATTAGTAATTAAAGAAATTTATAAACTTGGTGGCATATCCATATGATAAACTTACAAAGCCATTAAAAAGGAATTTAGCCTTGTTGATGATTCAAGAAAATGCTTAGAACAATGTTAAAAGAAAGATGAATTGGAATGGTTTATATACATTCTGAGCTCAAATATGTAAAGTAAGATGTATAGAAAAAATAAAATGAAAAATATTACCTTCTAAGTAAATAAATTGAATTTTTCTATCTTTTCACTCAGATTTTTCTACAATAAATGTTACTTTTAAAATCAGATTTTTTTTTAATGGTGAAATGGATTTATCATCTTACAACAATATACATAGCCCACAAGCCCAAGGGATTTTATAAGTTCTATTAAAAATATGTACATTCTAATGAAAATATTATGACTTTGTTCACAGTAGGTTAGTGGTGGTATGTATAAATAAAAATCTCATTTTATAGTTCACCAAGACTTTTAAAGAGGATTTAATATTATTTATTTTTGATCAGCACAAGGCATTACACACTTTAAGTACAACTGAATTTTATAGTTCAATTAACATTTGAATTCTAAATTATAAAAATATTTTGTAATAAAATATATACTGAAATATGAACCTCATACTAAAAATATTTTATTATAATACTTTTCAAACACCAGCTAATTTTTTTTTTTGGTTTTTTTTTTTTTTGAGACAGAGTCTTGCTCTTGTTGCCCAGGCTGGAATGCAATGGCATGATCTCAGCTCACCACAACCTCTGCCTCCTGGGTTAAAGCGATTCTCCTGCCTCAGGCTCTCGAGTAGCTAGAATTACAGGCATGCACCACCATGCCCTGCTAATTTTTTTGTACTTTTAGAAGAGACAGGGTTTCTCCATGTTGGTCAGGCCAGAGCTTAGATGGTCTGCCTGCCGCGGCCTCCCAAAGTGCTGAGATTACAGGCATGAGCCACCTCGCCCAGTCTCCAGCTAATCTTTTGAAGGAAGCAACTTAAAATCATGCCAAGTAAGTGAGAGAAACAATACTGAGATTTTTATTTGTTGAAATAAAAGTTGGTTACAGAAATAAAAAGCCCACCAAGCTGATTACAACCACATGCAAGAAAAACATAAGGCTTATGTCTAAATAAAATTTAAAAATTCTCAGTCTGAGAATTCTCAGTAACAAAGGGACCAAAGTTAAAATCTGCTGATAGCAACAGTCACAGCTAAAGATATGAGATATTTAAGTATTTGTGTTAATATTTCAAGTTTGGTTTCTCTTTTATTAATGTTGGATCCAAGGTCACGTTGAAGTAAATGTAACTATGCGTATGTCTTCCTCTCTGCCATGCGTTAGCTGTTTACACTTCCCATTAGCCCTCTTCCTATTCTTTCTTTTGGAGCTCTATTTCCTGGGCCTCTTACTACCTGGCTCAGAATTTCTTCTTGTCTGGCTAGGAACAGATGAGGTCTTGAAAGCTGACATTCTTCTGAAAGAACAGGAACAACTATACAGGCTCTTCACTCCCTCCTAGGCCATCTGTCCCTTCTAAGGAAAATCTACTCAGGCAGGCTCCTAGGTGGTACAATTTATGCACAGGTATAATTTTGTATATTTGTATAGCACTCTACTTTATGTGATACCTTTGCATACATCATTCCACCTTAATCTTGTGCCTGGTTTTGTTATCTCCATTTTATGGATGAAAAAAAAAACTAAGATTCAGAGAGATTAAATGACTTTCCCTCAGTTTATACTCCAAAACCAGTTAATGATAGGTACAGGACAAGAACCTAGGTCTCCTAATTCCTAGCTAGGAGCTATTTGTCACTGTACAAAACTGCTGGTATAAATGGTTATAGTGGACAGTTTTTTTCTTTCTGAATGAGAAATTACATGAATTGTCACAGGTAGAATGCTTTAGGACATTACTATGGGCTGAATGTTTATGCCCTTCCCCTGTGCCAATTCACATGGTGAAGCCTAAATCCCAGCTATAATGGTATTTGGAGGTAGGGCCTTTGGGAAGTATGAGGGTCATGAGGGTAGAGCTCACGTGAATGGGTTCAGTGCCCTTATAAGGGACATGAGAAAGATGGTCTCTCTCTCTCTCTGCCATGTGAAGATACATCAAGAAAGTGTCTATGGACCAAAAGAGGGTCCTCACCAGACTAGTGCCTTGAATTTTGGACTTCCCAGCTTCCAGAACTCAGAAATAGATATTTGTTGTTTAAGCCACCCAATCTATGGTATTTTGTTTTAGCAGCCCCAGTGGAGACAGACACTCTAAGTGGACATTTTATTTGCTAGTGTTCTTACAAGTTGCAAGCCTGGATCCACTTTTTACTTCACAACTAACGTGGAAGAGAATACATCTGATTCCAAGGAGAGCAGACTCATCTCTTGTCCTCAATAATAAATGAGGAATCTGAAGAGCTTGTTTTAAACAATTGTGGTGGTCTTAACAACCCATTGGCATAGAATCCCCAGAGTACCTCTTTCTATTCACCATGCCACCTACTTCTACTGCAGACATGAAATTAATCAAGAATAAGATCACTTAGAAACCCATTGACTTGGAAGCATAGAACAATCTTATTAATAGAAACATGATGCTACTTTATTAGTAAACAAATTCAGTAAAAATATGCATCTGTGACTTTCAGTGTGGTGTGACCTATCAATTTCCACTGAATTTCAAGCCTTTCTATTCCTGTATTGTTTGAGGTTTTATTAGTAAATGGTTCCCATTTCTCTTCGCTAAATAGATAGGACTAAAAGTTCTAGGTCTTATAGAGTGCATTTATCTTTATAAGAAACTGTTAAACTTTTCCTAGGTTCCTAAGTGATTGTGCCCATTTCATATTCTCACCAGCAATGAGAATTTCAATTGCTCTACATCCTCTTCAACACTTGGGCAGTCCTTTCAATTTTAGCCAGTTTGGTGACTATATAATGATAAGACAAAGAAAGGAAATAAAGAGGCCGGGTGTGGTGGCTCATGCCTCTAATTCCAGCACTTTGGGAGGCCGAGGCAGGTGGATCACGAGGTCAGGAGTTCAAGACCAGCCTGGCCAAGATGGTGAAACCCTGTCTCTACTAAAAATACAAAAATTAGCCAGGTGTGATAGCAGGTGTCTATAATTCCCAGCTACTCAGGAGGCTGAGGCAGGAGAATCTCTTGAACTAGGGAGGCAGAGGTTGCAGTGAGCCAAGATCGCGCCACTGCACTCCAGCCTAGGTGTCAGAGCAAGACTCTGTCTCAAAAAAAAAAAAAAAAAAAGAAAAAGGAAATAAAGATCATAAACAGCAGAAATCAATGAATTAGAAACGACAGAGAAAACAATGAAACTAAAATCTAGATTTTTGAAAATATCTTTAAAATTAATAAACCCCTAACAAAACTGAGCAAGAAAAATTATGAATATTAGGAATGAAAGCGAGAACATCACTGTCGATCCTATAGAACTTAAATTAGGAAAACCTTATACTAATAATTTCAACAAAATGGACAAGTTCTTCCTTGAAAGACACAAACTATGAGTTGACCTCTAATGAAGAAACTGAATTTGTAGAAAGATCCACATCTTGAAGCAGCAGCTGATTGACAGTTGATTGTTCCCCATGCTGATCATACAGCTTTTGGTTTGAGCATTGGTCATTTATTTGTATCTTATTTCTAATAGGCTGATTATAAAGAAAATGATTGAAAATATAAGTTTTCTGATCAAGTCAGCAGCTCCTGTGTTAAGTTCAAATTTTTATTCTAGTCTTGAAGCCTTCAGATAGCCAACACAATCTGATGACATTTTAAAGTCACCAACATTTCAAGCTTATGTATTAAAAAATATAGACACCACACTCTCATGGACAATAGTGAAAACTTGACATGTCCAGGTAAACCCAATCAATTAAGTGGCAAGTCCCTGGATTCTTCAGAGTTCGTCAAGGGAAATGTCATCAGTGTGGATGCCTGAGAAAAGCCAGAATGTCAGAATTGAAACTGGAAGTTAAGAAGTTTCAAGCCTGAGCACAGTAGCTCATGCTTATCATCCCAGCACTTTGGGAGGCCAAGAGAGGAGAATTACTTGAGGCCAGGAGTTCAAGACCAGAATGAGCCACATAGTGAGACCTTGTCTCTACTACACATAAAAATCTTTTGCTGGGTGTGGTGGTGCGTGCCTCTGGTCCCAGCCACTTGGGAGGCTGAGGTGGGAGGATCACTTGCCAGAGGTCAAGGCTGCAATGAGCTAGGACCATGTCACTTCATTGCAGCCTGGGCAGCAGAGACTCCATCTTTACAAAAAATAAAAAATAAAAATTAGCTGGGTATGGCAGTACGCACTGGTATCCCAGCTACTCAGCAGGTTGAGGTGGGAAGATCTCTTGAGCCTGAGAGGTCAAGGTTACAGTGAGCTATAATTGCACTGCTGCACTTCAGCCTGGGTAACAGTGAGATCCTATCTCTTTAAAAAAAAAAAAAAAGGAAAATAAAAGATATCAGAATACTATCTACCTCTAATGAACTGTGTGGTCTTAGACATATCTTAACTTGGTGGGCCTGAGTTTTCAATGCAAAGTGTATTCCACTATCTGATCTCTAAGGGCACTTTTAGCTCTAACATGATATAATGATTACAAACGTACCTTTAAGGGTATTGCAGTAGCTAATTATTGAAGAAAGTCAGATTCTCAAATACTGTCATTTACGATCATATCATTCAGGACAGAAGACTATTCAAGTCCCTGTAGAATTCCATTTGGTTGGGTATGGAGGGGAGGGCTAGGAATGTGTCCCAGCATCTTAGATGATTTCCATGATTTTAAAAAGTGAAATAAGATTCATAAATTTGAGCAAAGTTTTGAGGTGGCAGTAATCCTTACATTTTGATTCAGTTCATTTTCAGATCACCTTCACATATGTATATTTTACAGTTGCAATTATTTAACATTAAATGTTATACAATTGTATATATTATCTAACTACATATTCATTGTTACAGTTTTGTCAAAATGTTATACAGCTGTACATATGGTCTAACTACATATTCATTGATATCACTCTGTGGCCCAGATTTTTTATATAGACATATCTATATCTATCTATCTATCTACACACACACACACACACACATATATATATGCACCTATATATGTGTATGTGTGTGTGTGTGTGTATAAAACATTTTACAAAGAAGATGGTGTTTAGCATTTTATGTAAAATGAGAAATATACACATAATAATGGTCTGGAAAATAATATAAGCATATTAAACATAATGCTTGGTTTGAGCTTAGATTTGGTGCTGGGCTGTCTGGTGGCTGGTGCAAAAATTAAAAAAAAACCAGATTGTCATTATCAGTGATTTTAACATTTTTGCAGTAGAACTTTTTTTGTTTTCTACCCAATAAAGCAGCACATGATTAGATGAACAAGAGAGGTGCTTGCCCTCTTCCTGCGCCTTTCAGTGAGCACTGAAATATCGCAGGTGAACCTAGACTTCAGAAAGCAGTCTGAAAAAGAATGAGTTAAATCATTCTCATCATTAGAAGGGAGAAAAACGATCTCAGTTTCTCAGAAGAAAAAAAAAAAGTTAAAAAGCCTTCCTAGCTCTAATTTGTAACAAAACAAAACAAAAATAAAAATAAAAACACTCCACATGGACCATTTAGGGCATTTTGCTGTGAGCTGTTTTTATACACAGCTATTTCTTAGAGCAAATTTTCATAACTCTTGAAAGCCCAGTGTCAATGTGCAACTCAGTTAAAGTGGTTCTAAACTTGTTTAAGGGTGTTGTTTTTGATGGCTTAACTGTTCTATCAATAGCATTTAACATTTCTAGAGGTCTGAACATACATTTTTAAATTCCATAGAAATAGATGTTTTTCTCAGAAAAACATTATAGTCATTCAATAAAACCCCCAAAAGGCAAACGTCATGGGCTAAAATGAGAGTTCAAGACATTCCTTCCAAGTATCTTTACTTTTGGTCTTGACTTTTAAGGAAAATTTCTGTCAGACTTTTAAGTAACAGGTAACTCCTATGCTATGTAAATTGTTTCAGAGCATAAACTATAAAAGTGTTCCTAATTCACTTCGCAAAGCTATTAACCCTAACATCAAAATTTAAGACCGCAAAAACCTTCTAATTGTTCTTTGCCTTTTTGTCTCCCTTTCTAATCTAAACACTGGCCACAGAGTGATTTTAAGGTGTTTATCTTATCATGTTACCAGAAACTAGAATGCTTGCATTGAAAGGTTTTTAAAAAGAGGAGTAAAGGTAGAATGGAGTTGAGTGAAACTTACACAACTATAAAATCTGACAAATGTAAAAAGCTATTTGAGGGTCTTAGAAAGTGACTAAAAGTGGGACCAAAGCCAGAAGAGTCACCTTTGAAAGAATTCACCTGCAATAGTTAAGAATTTTATTTGCGGCTTTTTTGCCTGAGGGTAGTACTCAACCCCTTGAAGGCCTGGCAGGAGAAAATGACAGTCCTATCTGTTGGAAGCAGCAGAAGACAGCATCAGGACTGGCAGAGAAGCTGGAAATATAGGTAGCAAATCCTGGAAGAAAGAGATCTGCAGAAGGAATAGAATCCTAAATCTGACTATAAACTCTGCTGTAATCCCTAGCTAACTGCATATCAAGAATAGTAAGACAGGGACACCCTACAGGGGCTGTTGAAAAAGCAGACAAACCAGCAAAGAGTCAATCCTTGAAAGACAAAGTTGTGATGAATAAGATTAATAGGTGCTTTATTTTTATTTATTTATTTAGTTAAATTTGAGAATATTTCCTAATCTCAGAAGTAGGAGCCTTACTGGTTTGAGGTGTCAGAGTAAAGGGTTTTGGATTGGCAGAGCAGCTGGAGAAACAGGGGAACCTCAGGGTGGGTATATCCAAAAATCTCAGTATAAGTTGTCTAGTTCCTTGGCTGACTGCTAAATTCCATGGGCACAAAAGGAGGTCAGGCTAGAAAAGCAGCAACTGGAAGTTGTAAAAATTGAGCAAAGAGATCACCTGCTGCATACTGCTAGAAGATGGAATTTGAAGTTTGAGTACAGAAATGTTTACTGCCAGCTAGAATACAAAAAGCAATAATATTCAGAAGAACAAAGCAGCAACTAGAATCATAAACTATCCACAATATTAAGTTTCTAGCCAAAAATCACCAGACATGTAATGAAACATAAAGTGTGACCCATATTCAAGAAAAAAAAGTCAGGCTATAGTAATTTACTCTAACTAGAGCCAGGTGTTAGATTTATTAAATATTTCAAACCATCAATTACAAATGTGCTCAGATAAATTAAGGAAAACATGGCCTCAATTAGCCAACATAAGGAATCTTGAGAAACTGAAACTGCAAAAAAGACAAATGAAAATTCTAGAGCTAAAAAATATAATAGAATTTAGAAGATAAGCACAAGACTAGAAATAGAAGAATCAGTGAACATAAGGATACAACAGTAGAAATGATCTCATCTGAAGATCCATTAAAAAAATGAAAGAAAATTGAACATGGCCTCAAAGACTTAAGGGATAATACCAGGCTTTTCAACATATGTTTAGTTGGAGTCCTACAAAGAAAGGAGAGGATGGAGTATTAAAGTATTTAACAAAACGATGGACAATAATACTCCAATTTTGGTGAAAACATTAACCTCTAGATTCAAGAAATTCAGTGATCCCCAAGGGGAAAAAAACCACTTAGGTGCATCATAACCAAACTACTGACAAGCAGAACCCTACAAATGGATCATTTTACTGTATATGTATTATACCTAAGTTAAAATATTTCAAAGCAAACAAGGGAAGGACATAAATATAGGATTAGAAAACAATGAAGTAGAAAAACAGAGTGAAGCATGTGAATAAAAAAAGCTAGGATTTTGAAAAAGCCAATAAAACTGAAATGTCTAGCTAGACTAATCAGAGGGGGGAAATATAAAAATTTTGAATATAAAGGATGAAAGAGTAGGCCAAGCATGGTGGTTCAGGCCTGTAATCCAGGCCCTTTGGGAAGCCAAGGCAGGAGGATCACCTGAAGTCAGGAGTTCAAGATCAGCCTAGCCAACATGACAAAACCTCATCTCTACAAAACAAAAATAAGCCAGGTGTGGTGGTGTGCACCTGTAATCCCAGCTACCTGGGAGGCTGAGGCAGGAGAATTGCTTGAACCTGGGAGGCAGAGGTTGCAGTGAGCCAAGATCACACCACTGTACTCCAGCCTGGGAGACAGAGCAAGACTCTGTCACTGGAAAAAAAAAAAAGAATGAAAGAGTAAAAGAGTAGACATTGGATCCTAAGACATTAAAGAACGGCAGAGATTATAAACAACTTTATGCCAATACATTTGACAATTTAATTGAAATAAATGACTTCAAAGACAAATTATCAAAACTAACTCAGGACATAAAACCTGAATAGCCCAATATCTATTAAGGAAATTGAATCTGTAATAGAAAATCTTCAAATAAAGTATAATCTATTGCTTTCATTGGTGAATTCCATCTGACATTAAGAAAAATGTCAATTCTATATGAACTCTTCTAGAAAATGGAAGAGTGAACATTTCCAAATCATTTTACGCAGCCAGCATTACCAATACCCAAAACTAGACAAAGGCATTATAAGAAAAGAAAACCATAGACCTGTATCTTCCAGGAACATAGATGTCAAAAATCCTCAACAAAATATTAATGAATCAAATACAACTATACATACAGAGAATAAACGATGACCAAGAGGTATTTAACCTGGGAATTCAAGATTATTTTAACATTGAAGAAGCATTGTAACCTACCATAAAAATAATAAAAAATAAAACACCTTATGATCATTTCAAAATATACAGAAAAACTATTTGAAAACATGTTATAATACATTCATGATAAAAAAAATTAGTAAACAGGAATAGAAGAGAACTTCCTTAACCTGATAAAAAGATTTACAATAAAGAACCATATTATTACACTTTGTGTTGAAAAGCAGAATGCTTTCTCCCTCAGACTGAGGGACAAGAATGTTCACTCTCACCATTTCTTAATTAGCAGCATACTGCTAAGGTCCTAGCCATTGCAAATAGGCCATAAATAAAAGGAATACAGATTGGAAAGAAAGAGAATAACTATTTACAGATGACATGATAGCACATTTAGAAAATCCTAAGGATCCTACAAAAATAGTTATTAGGATTAGTGAGTGAGTTTAGCTAAGTCTCAGGATTCAATACCAATATACAAAAATTGATTTTATTTCCATATACCAGCAAAGATTCCATTTATAGAATTCAAAAATATGAAATAATTAATAAGAAATTTAACAAAATATGTATAAAGTCTTCAGAGGAAATATTGTAATATATTACAGAGAAAATTAAAGATGACCTAAGAGATATTTCATGTTCATGGTATAGAAAACTCTATATTAAGATGTCAAGTATCTTTAATGTGACTTATAGATTTAATGGAAACTCTATATCCCAATTTTTGGAGGGACCAACAAGCTCATTCTAAAATCTATATAAAACACAAAGGACCTAGAATAACCAAAATAACTTTGAATAAACAAAGCTGGAATATTTATGCTACCTGATTTAAGGGCTACAATATAGATCAAACAAGATTGTTTTGGGTCCCCTAGGTCTTTTGCATTTCCAAATTAAAAAGATTGACCTACATTTAGTATGTAAAGCAACTAGAATTATTATACACTGCTAGCAGATATACAAAATGGTACAACATTCTGGATATTTCTTATATAGATAAACGTATACTTTTAGCAGTTGTCCTCTTAGATATTTACTCAAGAGAAATGAAAATGTGTTCACACTGAGACTTATACACAAATGTTCACAGCAGCTTTTCTCATAATAGCAAAAGCTGAAAACAACCCAGATGTCCATTTATTATTGGTAAAGGATATTTACTGGTAAAGGATTATGTTATATGTTATATCCACACAACATAATGTACTGCCCAGCAATAAAATGAACCAACTACTGATATGTGCAACATAGATGAATTTCAACATTATACTAAGTGAAAGAAGTCAAACAGCACTATTCTATTTACATGAAATTTTTAAATAGTTAAAACTAACATTGAGACGGCAAGATCAGGGTAGGCTAGGTTGGGAGGAATTCGCTGCAAATAATTTTCAGAGTAATAGAAGTGTTCTATATTTTTATTGGGGTGGTGAATATATAGTAGCCTCTACTTGTCAAAACCTATATAGCTATTAAGTTGGTGCATTTTATGTTAATCATATCTCAAAGTTGATTTTAAAAACTTCAATGAATTCCTATAGTCATAGGGTAAATCCAGTAGCAAGAAGGTTCTATATCATCTAACCCCTACTTACCTCTCTGGCTTTATCTTTACCATCTCTGCCTCACCCTGTGCCGGCTATGTTGGGTTTCCCATCCATTAAAACACATGCTGTCTCTAGCCTTTGACTTTTGCAGCCCTTTCCTCAAATGCTCTTTCTTTCCCCCAACTCTTACTCATCCTTCATTTTTTTTCTCAAAAAAAAAAAAAACAAAAAAAAAATCCCCCAAATCTTGGACTAGGATAAGACCTCTGGTATATACTCTAATAGCATTACTTTTTCACTATACTTTTCATATTAGCAATTATTTGCCTTATTATTAATAATCATATATAAAGTATGTTTCCACCTTCTAGATCAGAAACTCTATGAAACCAGGGATATCTATTTTGTTCACCACTCTTCCCTTATTTCCCTGATGTACAGGAAATCCTCAAATATTTAATGATAAAGCAAGCAAATTTTTAAAAATCTAAAAATTCTAAATAAAAGAGCCTATAGAATTTAGCAACATATATGTTTAGGCTGGGCATGGTGGCTCATACCTGTAATCCCAGCACTTTGGGAGGCTGAGGTGGGCAGATCACGAGGTCAGGAGATCGAGACCATCCTGGCCAACATGACAAAACCTCGTCTCTCCTAAAATATAGAAAATTAGCCAAGTGTGGTGGCGCATGCCTATAGTCTCAGCTACTTGGGAGGCTGAGGCAGGGAAGGTGGAGGTTGCAGTGAGCCAAGATCATGCCACTCCAGCCTGGCAAAAGCAAGAGTCCATCTCTCTCTCTCTCTCTCTCTCTCTTTCCCCCACACACACACACACACACACACACAAAACATGTTTAAGTAGAGCTTACTGTAAGAAATAACGTTTAGTATTTGGAAGTTTATTACTTTATGTAATTCAACAAATATGTCAAATAAGATAAATTATCTCCAACTACTGCTAATAGTAGTAGTTGACTGCTAGTAGCAGTCAACATTATTCTAAAAACATGAGACAATGCAATATGACCAGGAAAAAAAATGACAGTTATATTCACATTCTGACCATCTATATGAAAAACCCAAAATGATTAGCTGAAAAATTTTAGTAAGTTCAGTAAGGTGGTCAGTTACAAAGCACATGAACACATATTATAAAAACAGTGTATTTAAACCAATGCAGCATTGGAATAACAATAGACAGATCAATGGAATAGATTAGAAAGCAGAGGAGGAGACAAAATTTTTGCCATATAAGAAATTTCTATGAAATGAACCTTTGGAGAAGCCTAGATTAAATAATTGCATTAGGACATTGTGGGTAAATACTTTCCAATATGGAAGTATGAACTGAAATAATTCTAAATCTGTAATTCATCTAAAGTTTAACAAATGAAACCATAAGAGTTCAGATTAAAATACACAAATGCCACTGTGTATATGTCTATACATAATTAATTAATCTGAGAGTCAAGAAAGGCTTCTAAGCTGGATCTTAACTGCAAAACAATAAAGGAAAAGGCTAACATGTTAGACTACAAAATTTATAGTTTGTATTGTAAACGAAGTAAAAATGCAAATATTAAATGAACACTCAAGATGTCATAAAAATGACTATTTGAAATTTATAAAGATTTTTCAAAAAAATCAATAAGATACACTTAAGCAGAAAAATGGGTGAAAACTATGAACATATAATCCAGGAAAAAAATATAAATAGTAAATGAACGTGTCAAGATTTCAGATTAAGTAAGTAAAAATTAAAGTACTTCAACCAGATTAAAAATATGTAAAAATGACACACTATACCTGGTGCAGAGAGAAATGGATACTTAAATATAGATGATAGGAATGTAAATTGCCTAGCTTTTCTGGAGGTCAGTGAGGCAGTTTTATAAAATGCCTTAACATGCACATTGCTTCTAGGAATCAAGAAAACATTAGACAATTGTGCAGTACTGAGTGATTTGTAATGTGGTTTTCTTTATAATACTGAAAAACAGAAATGATCAGCAGTAAGTGGCTGAGGATAATTTGATACATTCATAAAATACAGTACCCATACAGACTTTAACATACATTCTGTATATATAGGCATATATTTGACATCAAAAGATGTATACAAGTAGAAAAAAAGTATATATATGGAATTATACTCATATATATATTTAGTGACAGGGTCTCACTCTGTCACCCAGGCTGGAGCACAGTGGTGTGATCATAGCTCACTGCAGCCTCAACCTCCTGGATTCAAGTGATCCTTCTGCCTCAGCCTTCCAAGTTGCTGGTACTACAGGTGCGGTATTACCATACCAGGTTAATAACAAAAAAATTTTTAGAGACAGGGTCCCACTATGTTGCCCAGGCTCACACATATACATTCAAAGACATAGAAACAACTTTCTAAGAACATTCATTGACATGTTAACATACTGCTCTCTTGCAGGAATTACACATTTCCCCATTTTTGTATTTTTTTCTGTCGAAGGTTCTTTGATAGAACAACAGAACACTTTCTAAAAATAGTTCAAACATTGGATGCAAAGGGATGAGCTGCTGGATTATTTCTTTATGACTGTTGTTAATTTTTTAAATTTTATTTATTTATTTTTTGAGATTGAGTTCTGCTCTTGTCGCCCAGGCTGGAATGCAGTGGCACAATCTCCACTCACTGCAACCTCCGCCTCCCAGTTTCAAGTGATTCTCCCGGCTCAGCCTTCCAAGTAGCTGGGATAACAGGCGCCCGCCACCACGCCTGGCTAATATTTTTATATTTTTAGTAGAGATGGGGTTTTGCCATGTTGGGCAGGCTGGTCTCGAACTCCATTGGGCAGGCTAGTCTCAAGCTCCTGACCTCAGGGGGATCCACCCGCCTGGGCCTCCCAAAGTGCTGGGATTACAGGCGTGAGCCACCATGCCCGGTCATGGTTTTTAAAAGTATATTGGGGACTGTGAACACTTAATATTTTAAAGGCTAGATGGGTGTTTCTCAAAGTGCATTCCCCAGACCATCCCCTTCAGGATCTGGTATGCTTGCTAAGAGTTTCTTGTCCCCCACACTAGCTCTACTGAGCTAAGATCACTAGAGGGGGAACCTAGGACTGGCATTTTAAACAAACTCCCAAGGAGATTCTTATGCATACTGATTTGAGAACCCCTGTGATAGTTGCTATAAAGCTAGAGGGCAGACAATTGAAGGCTGTTCTTGCAGAGGGAAAAGGCAGCCCAGTTTGCAAGCAGCAGTTTAGGTGAACCTTCCTTTTCCTGTGCTTTAGCAAGCTTACTTCATCATCTGTTTATTATGTTTGCACACAGGGTTAAATCTATGTCTTGACTCTATCTTTTCTACCAATTTGTTTTCTCTTACTTGGGGCTATGTTACCAGGGTATATCATTTTATTATATATAATATCTGGAAGGACTAGATATTAAGAGGTGTATTATTTCCCATGGCACTTTTTTAGCTCTATGTAGGAAAATGTCATTCAAATCAACTTTCTCATAACCAGGAGATTGTGGCCTACTTGGAATCAGAAACTTTTCATGGCCAATTATCTAAACCAGTTCTGACGTAGACTGTAACTGGGAAAATGGCAACGTCTCTTCCAGAATCATCTGCTTCTACTTATGGTATCATTTCAGCATCTATAGGGTCAGTCTGTCATGCAGAAGAGCATTAATTAAGTAGTTCTCTCTCCAGCAGATACTTGAAGGAAATTCACAACTCAATTTTCACAGTAATTGGCTCCCAATACACCTTTTCTTAGAGGGAGATGGTGATTGGTTTCTTTTCTGTGGTTTCCATTTTCCTTGGCAGCACGCTCCTACACCCCCAAGCAGGCCTTACCGGCATGGTGATCTGGATAGGTTGCCGTTCTCCACTCTTGGTTGGGGTCACACCTTCTGTGTCGTATGTACCCGTATAAACAACTCTGTCCCCATCAGGCTCTTTAGACTTCAGCTCCAGTGGGACAAGCACACCGCCAATGGAAATATTCCTGCAATAGACTTGAGTTGACCACATATGGTTGAAATTAGCCTAGGCACCCTGTCCTGTTCTGGACCAAAACTCTAGGCAGGAAACTTACAGGGTTTGGCTAAGGGGGACATTGTGGTGTGGGAGAAAGTTCTGAAAGTTCAGGAGGCAGTGCTTCTCCTTTTTAGTTATGCATTAAAAACCTACCTATCCCCCAGCCCCCAGACATTAGGATTCTGTTGGCCTGGGATGTAGTTTGGACACTGGTAAATTTATTTTAAGGTTATCTAGGTGATCTTAATATGCAGGTAGGCTTGAGAATACTGAACTCGTTCTGTAATATTTTTTTTCTCCTGTTCCAACAATCAGGGGGTCCTATGATTTGGAGTGCCTCAAGCCTTCTACACTCACTGGCATCATTCTTTTGTGTTAGGATAATGATTCTCAAAGCCAAGTCCCTGGATCAGCAGTATCAGCATCACCTGCAGACCTTAGAAAGCAAATTCTTAGGCCCTACCATAGACTAAACTAGAAACTCTGGGGAAAGCTCCAGCGTCTGTGTTTTAACAAGCCCTCGGGTGATTCTGAAGTATACTCAGACTTGAGAACCACTGGGTTAGAGTTGAAAAATCCTTAATCGCATTAAAATGTAACTGGAAAAAAATAGTTTTGTTCATAACAAATTAACTTCCAGATTAGTTTGAACCCTAGAGGACTACTCTGAAAAAAAAAAAAGGAATATAGAACAGATAACTCCGGGGATAAGTTTAGCAGGAAAGAAGGGAAAGGAAAAGCCTGGATTATATCCAGGTGCACAGAACACTGGGAAATATGAGAATGAGGGTGCACGGAGCTGTGGGGGGATGCTGACAAATAGATGGACCAGGAGTACCAGAAACCATCTAGATTTGGTTCTAGGTCCTTGCACCTTGGAAAGCTAACACAAATTTATTGAATTAAAATGTAAACTATAAGTGGTATCTGATTAATTCAAAGTTCTTCCACCCCCCAAGTTTTAATGTCCAGCATGTGGTAGATATAATAAATGCTGGTTTATTTTCTCTCTGCAGGCTAGACTTCACACAATGCTTAGGTAGAAGCAAGAGGTTAAGGACTCCACCCCGCAGTTCTTCCCGGTAGGCTACTGCATGCTCCCACACACTTTCCCGCCAGAGGTCTACTGGGGTGCATCATCCAGCGGTCGCTGGGAAGAGATCATTCCTGCCATCATGGATAAACCAAACAAACATCCTTTTGCTGTGAGGATGTTGCTAATCCCAGGCACCACCACCAGGCTGAACAGACAACTCAGGAGAAAAAAGCATATGGCATGGAAAACCGTGAAACTAGGCCCGAGAATGGGCGGCCGCTCTCTTACTAGTGTCTGCTGCTCCACCCCAGGGTCCCAGCCACGGAAGACTGGGGAGCCCAGGGAGCCCCAGTAACCACCCCTGCCCTGCCTTTCCACCTCATTCCTCCTTCTCCCTCCTTCAGCCTTGCGGGCAGACCCGGTGGGGACGCCTGGACCTCGCGCAGGAGTGCTGGGATTGCGGTACTGAACCCTGGGGAGCCTCTCCCATCTGCTCCACCCCGACCGCCTGCGGATGCGCGCTCAAGCCTGGACGGAAGGCAGGAGAAATTTTTAAGAGACAAGCAAAAATCCTGGCTTCTTGTCGCTGATTTTAAAGAACCCACTGAGGTCACCGCGATGGGTGGAGGGAAGAGAGAATGGAGGAAAACAAGCCAAAGGGAAGGAGGGGGACTAAGATGGACAGGGAATGACCTCTTCTCCAACCCTCGAGCCCGCTGGGCGCGGCTCTAGGCCAGAGGTCCCCGAGAGGCTCAGGCTGTCTCGGGGGCCTCGGTCCTCCGCCTGAAATCCAAGGGGGACCCTGTTGCCACCTGACGCCCCGCACTCACTCGACCTGCAGCGTGCTGGGCTTAATCTTCACCTCAACCTTGTAGGAAGAGCCGGTGAGCAGCTTGATGGTGCGGTTCTGGCCGAAGCGCTGCCCGTCCACCTTGTAGAAGACCGGGCCGTCATTGGGCTGGATGCGCAGCGCGATGGAGAGGCGCACAAGGCCCGGCAGGTCCCCCATGTCTGGGCGAGGGTCTGGCGCGGCGGCTCCCGGGGGCGGAGGACAGCGCGGGCTGTGGCCGAGTGGCTGGAGCGCGAGGGGCGGAGAGGAAGCGCGGGGAGGGTGAGGGAGGTGGTAGAGCGGAGGCTGCCTCTAGGAACCCGCGCCGTCGCCGCCGTCCGCCGGGGCTTTTGAGCAGCAGCTCCTGAGGCTGTGGCCCCCTTCCGCACTCGGCAAGGAAGCGAGTCCAAGAGAAGACTCCGAGGCCGCGCGCTTCCCCATCCCCCGCTCCGGTGCGGCGCCCTCTGTGCACCCGATGGCTCGCTCCGGCCCGTAGGCCGCCGCGCAGATCCGCGCAGCTGGGGGCGAGGGAGTTAATCCTGTTTACGCACCACAATCCCCTTCAGCTGGGGAAGCGGACATTTAGGCTCCTCCTAGAACAGCCCGGGCGGGAGGAGGGGGAGAGGCTTGGCAGGCACTGGGAAGGCGCTGGGGTTAAGTGACCGCTATGTCAAGGAGCGAGACCACCGGAATCTGGATACCGCCGCCGCCAACTATGCGAGGTGGACACTGCTGCTCGCGGATACGGCGGCAGTCAGGCGGGAGGAGGCTGAGAGGGGGAATGAGAGACGGGGAAGCGGGGACAGGAAACCTCTAGCTGGTGATTTAAATTTAAGGAAATATGACTCTTTCCAAAGCTTAGGAGAAATGGCCGAGGAAAGGCGCAATTCCGCGTGATGGAGCCACACTGGATTAGGAATATCCGGATGCAAGAGAAAGAAAATAACCATATCCAAGGAGCTGCATCTTCTTGTGGGTGTTTATTTGCATTATACGTGTGCTGGCCTCAAAAGTGACATATACATAAATGTACATAATGAATCACATATATTTACACAGATTTTGAAGGGTGAGCTATTAACCCTGTAAAAGGCAACTGGCATGAGCCTAAGGCGTACTGGTGACAATGGCCAAGAGGAGGAATGGGTCGAAGGATTATTGGCAGGGCACCTTATAAGACACCACAGAGTTATTTGCATATTAAGAGTGATTAGACAGTTTTCGTGGCAGAAGTCGGTTGACAGCTGCTGAGTTTTGGAGGCAAGGAGAGACTCAGGGTATGAGAGTTGTACTGGGAATGGCTTCCCAGAGCAGAGTGAGCACCTGCTTCAGCACCACCAAGGTGGATAGTACCAGAGCCAGGGAGGACACCTGGGAAATGAAGGGCTAGTGAGAACAAATGGGTAGGGATGGGTTTGCTTGGCAGTTTTTGTTTACCCAAGTTAGACTGCTTTTTTTTTTTTAAAGAAATAATAAGCTATACATGTAATATATATTTAATATGGGTATTTATTGCAACATTGGTTGCAAAGATCAAAATAAAACTAAATGAAATGTTAATCAATAAATAAATGGCTGAATAAATTCGTATATATCCATACTATAGAAAGGTATATAACTATCAAAATAATAAAATATATGTTGCATTGGCAAACACATATGCAAAAACTGTTAATGGTAAAAGTGGGGTGGGTGGGAAACAAAGCCTGAGGGCAAGCATTTTGTCTGTTTTGTTTGTTACTGTTTCCCCAGCATGCACAAAACAGTGTCTGATACATAGTAGGTGCTCCAGAGATAGTTGTTGAATTAACTTACGGTTGTCGTCTTAATCACGTGCATAGGTAAATTCTTTAATATCTTTAATTAGTGATTTACCTAGAATGTGATTTACCTGGAATGACGAAAAGAAATCTAATTGCAAGTAGCATCGCTAGTGTTTTAGAACAATGAAAAATTTAAAAAGTATATAAATATGTATGTTTTGATTAGCACTTTAAAAAGAATAAGAGGGTTAGACAGTAAACTTAATGTTAGTTACTCTGGTGTATGAGTAGTGGAAAGAGGATGGGTATCTTTTGGGGTCATTTAAAAGCCTTTGGAAATTTTGCCTTTTTTCCAAAACTTTGTTTAGCAACCCCACAATATCGAGCCAGCTTCCACCTGTGTATGGAAAGGAGTGTTGGACTTGGAGGACAATGGCTCTGTTTTAAAACCTGATTCTAAGGCCGGCATGGTGGATCACACCTGGAATCCCAGCACTTTGGGATGCTGAGGTGAGCAGATCACTTGAGGCCAGAAGTTCAAGACCAGTCTGACCAAAATGGCAAAACCCATCTCTACTAAAAATACAAAAAATTAGCCAGGCATAGTGGCACACACCTGTAGTCCCAGCTACTTGGGAAGCTGAGGCATGAGAATTGCTTGAGCCTGGGAGGCAGAGGTTGCAGTGAGCCGAGATCGCCCCACTGTATTCCAGCCTGGGCAACACAGTGAGACTGCTAAAAAAAAAAAAAAAAAAAAAAAAAAAAAAAAAAACTCCAAAAAACCAACCAAACCAAACCAAAAAACCCTGTTTCTAGCCTGGCTGGGTAGTGCACTCTTATAGTCCCAGCTACTCGGGAGGCTAAGATGGGAAGATCACTTATGCCCATGAGTTTGAGGCCAGTCTGGGCAACATAGTAAGATTGCCATCTCATAAATAAATAAAACATAAAAATAAAAATAAATAAAACCTAACTCTGCCACTTTTTAGTTTCTTTATGGAAAGAATGTAACATCTTTATGTTTCAATTTTCATCCTTTGTAAAATGAGGATTAAAATACCTCCTTCCCAACATTGTGAGAATTAAATGAGGAAATGGAAATTGTTTGAAAAAATAAATTACTTTTCAAATATGAGGTGTTACTAATGCTGGGCAATATCCACTAGGAATAACATTTTCAGGACCATACAATGTAATGTCTTAAACAAAAGTAATAAATATAAAAGTAATTGGAAAATTTATCATCACTGATACATATGTGCAAAGAATATGAATATGGAGTCTGATGGATCTGTGTTTGTATTGCCAGATCTGTGGCTTACAAGCTGCGCGACCTTGAACAAAGCTGTTTCATGCTCTTGGAGCCCCAGTTTTTTCATTTGTAAAATGATGGTGGCGTAGATGATGCTTATAGAACCAATGAAATTATATAATACATGCAAGAGTATCAGGCCAATATAGACACTCAACACATTGTAACTCTTTCTGTTTAAAAGTATACTTACTGATTATATAGCTACTTTAGTTCAGGTTTGTTACTTGGGTGTATTGCATGATGCTGAGCTTAGGAGTAGAAATGATTCCATCACCTAGGTACTGAGTATAGTACCCCACAGTTAGTTTTTCAACTCTTGACCCTCTTCCTCTCTCCCCAGCTAGTGGTACTATTACATTACCTATGGCTTCATTACATTACCTATGGAATGAAGACTACTAGCCAGGGAGGGAGGGAGAGGGGGTAAGGGTTGAAAAACTAACTGTTTTATGTTCATGGGTACCCAATGGTTAGCACTCACTCAAAAGTGAGAATATGTGGTATTTGGTTTTTCCTTCCTGCGTTAATTCACTTCTTGCTGTATATATTTTTAAGGTATTTAGTGCTTTCAGTCTTTTTGTAGATTTGTTAATTATTACCTCAGATTGGTGATCTTAAACATTGTCTATCTAATGGACAACGCTTATTATCATTATTTTGAAACTTGGGAAATTGAGCCCAGGTGAGTGATGGACTTAATTGTCATTCAGAGGAATCAAATGCTATGGCCTGACTGCTTGTATTCTCCCAAAATGCCTATGTTGAAACCGAATCCCCAAAGCAATAGTATTAAGAAGTGGGTTCTTTGGGAGGTGATTAGGTCATAAGGGCTCTTCTCCCCCACATGAATGGGATTAATACCCTTTAAAAGAGGCTTGAGGAAGCTTGTTTGCCCCCTTCTGCCATGTGCGGATGCAGCAGGAAGTTGCTATCTATAAAGCAGATAGAGAGCCCTCACCAGATTCCAAATTTGCTTGTGCCTTGACCTTGGACTTCCAAACCTCCAGAATTATAAGCAATAGATTTCTGTTGTTTATAAATTATCCAGTCTAAGGTATTTTGTTATAACAGCATGAACAGACTAAGACATTGTGCTAACAACAGTTCCATATTTGCTGTTCCAATCTCTGCTGAATTCATACTATAGACTTCAAAAAGCAGTTAGCATTAGGACATAGGACATAGTCATGTTCATGTATATGAAAATAAAGTAGTTAAGAGTGCTGGGGCTGGATTATACACATACATATTTATATACACATAATTATGTCATGTGTCATAATGTGTCCTGGGTTTGGATCATACAAACACATATACGCAATGTAATACCAGCACATTTAACAATGTATTCTCCTTTTTATTCATGTTTGTATTCAGGTGCAGCTTAACATCTGCAGGAGTTTCTTTTCTTTTCTTTTTTCTTGTTTGTTTTGGTTTTTGAGACGGAATCTTGCTCTGTCGCCCAGGCTGGAGTGCAGTGGCACAATCTTGGCTCACGGCAACCTCCGCCTCCCACATTCAAGTGATTCCCCTGCCTCATCCTCTTGAGTAGCTGGGATTACAGGTGTGCACCACCACACCCAGCTAATTTTTTGTATTTTAGTAGAGACGGGGTTTCACCATGTTGGCCAGGATGGTTTCGATCTCATAACCTTGTGATCCACCTCCCTCGGCCTCCCAAAGTGCTGAAATTACAGGCGTGAGCCACCAAGCTCAGCCTGCAGAAATAACTATTTCTTATTTTTATTTTTAAATTACTGTCAATGATTTATGATGGGCTTGACTCCTCCCCTTTGCCTACCTCAGAAATTCTTAGCATTAGAGATCTTAACTGGTATACTTCATATTTTATTTTACTTTATTTTATTTTTGAGATGGAGTCTAGCTCTGTCACCCAGGTTGGAGTGCAGTGGTGCGATCTTGGCTCACTGAAATCTCCACCTTCCAGGTTCAAGCAATTCTTATGCCTCAGCCTCCTGAGTAGCTAGGATTACAGGCATGTGCTACCATGCTGGACTGATTTTTTTGTATTTTTTTTTTTTAAAGCGGAGACGGAGTTTCCCTATATTGGTCAGGCTGGTCTCGAACTCGTGACCTCAAGTGATCCACCTGCCTCCACCTCCCAAAGTGTTAGGATTACAGGTGTGAGCCACCGTGCCCAGCCAGGTACACTTTACATTTATATTAGGGCTTTCTTTTCTGGCTACATTTGCTAGTCATAAAGACAAAGCCATCCTCCTGGACCAATTCTGAAGAACCTAAGTCTTCCCTTAGGCCCAAAGGATTTTGTAGCCATGGCAATGAGCAAATGGTCTCATTTGTCTACTAGGCTCTTAGGGGATCTGGTTACCTCCTTATACAGTCATGCACACCTTGATCCATCAATAGTGATAGTAATGTCAGTTTTGTATTTTGTTCTGGGCCAATTTAGCATAGCAATTTATGTTCCAAATAAAACTTTTGCTTTTTCCAGACATAATTGCTATCTGTCCTGAACAACCAGGACAGTCCCACTCACTTTTTCTCCAGAAATGTAAGTAAATACTCAGTTAAAACTAGATTTCATGGAAATTGTTTTCTACTTTTTCTGTTCTTGACTCTTTTTATGAGGCTGGCTAGGGTTCCATGGAAAAAGAACATGAATTTCTCCTTACATTAGGTGGAAAGGTCTGTATTAAATACCACCACCACACCAATACTTCTACTTTTATATCTACAGGTTCAAACATCTCTAAGTTCCAGATTCACATAACCACCTCCTGGCAGAATGTCTCCATTTATGTGTCTAATAGGTTAATAGGTGTCCCAAGCATAACCTAGCCAAAAGTGAATTCTCAATTTTTCTTTTTTAACCTCAAACTCATTCTCCCTGAGGTTTACTTTTTTTTTTTTTTTTTTCCAGTGTTCTGCTTGAGGGTGATAGTGGCCTGCACCGCAGTGGTAACAGTGGGAATGGTAAGAAGTGTCAGGAAACGGCTTGCTTGTGAAGAACTGATAGGACTTCCTGATTGATTGGATGCAAAGGGTTAGAAAGACAGGCATCAGGCCAGGCGTGATTCTGTTTCTTACTCATTCTGTCACCCAGGGGAGTGCAGTGGCGTGATCGTGGTTCACTGCAGTCTCTGCCTCTCAGGTTCAAGTAATTCGCCTGCCTCAGCCTCCTGTGTAGCTGGGATTACAGGCGCCTGCCACCATGCCGGCTAATTTTTATATTTTTAGTAGAGATGGGGTCTCACCATGTTGGGCAGGCTAGTCGCAAGCTCCTGACCTCAAGAGATCCACCCACCTTGGCCTCCCAAAGTGCTGGGATTACACGTATGAGCCACCGCACCCAGCCGAGGTTTTTTTTATCTCGGTAAGAGGCACCATAGTTTATTCTGTTGCTCAGGTAAAATTATTGTTTTATTCTTAATGTCTGCCTGTCTTTCTTTCTTCTTTTTTTTTTTTTTTTTTTTTTTTGAGATGGAGTCTTGTTCTGTCACCCAGGCTGGAGTGCAGTGGCTCGATCTCGGCTCACTGCAACCTCCGCCTCCCAGGTTTAAGCAATTCTCTGCCTCAGTTTCCCAAGTAGCTGAGATTACAGGTGGGTGCTACCACACCCAGCGAATTTCTTTGTATTTTTTAGTAGAGACTGTGTTTCACCATCATGGTCAGGCTGGACTTGAACTCCTGACCTCGTGATCCACCACCTCAGCCTCCCAAAGTGCTGGGATTACAGGTGTGAGCCACTGCACCTGGTCGGATACCTGTCTTTCTAACCCTTTGCATCCAATCTATCAGGAAGTCCTAACAGTTCTTCACAAGCAAGCTGTTTCCAGGCACTTCTCACCATTCCCACTGTTACCATGGTGGTGCAGGCCACTATCACCTGCATGCAGAACACTGCACATGGCATCCTGATGTCCGTCCCTTGCCCTTTCCCCTTACAGTCTGCTGTGAGTATTTCTCTGCCTGTATCACACTCCAGGTCCTCACTCCCTTTATTTTTCTTCAGAGAACTTGTCACCAACTGTAATTACAAAAGAAAGTTGCCTACTTGTATATTGTGCTCCCACCCCCCACCACCCTCTGCAACCCCAGTGTATAAAAATAGCTTTAGGACACAGATTCTATTCTGCTTATAACTATATTCTCAGTACTTAGAACTGACCCCAGTGCATAGGGGTGCCTAATATTGGTTCAGTGAATGAACAGATACATTAATTATTCAAGATTATTTGTCATTTTTCTCCTTCACCAAGGCCCAAGTCAAGTTCTTCCTTCTCCTTGAAGCTATCATTGACTAGTCCAGCCCCCACCAATGCTCACTTCTTTTGAAGTCCTACAGCAATCATGGTATGGGCCACTTTCAATTAATCAAAATGCCTGCGGGTCATGGAGGGCTGGGAGAAAAGAAGGTGGCCTGGATAATCCAAATTCATGATAAAAATAGTAAAAAATCCAGTACAAAATATAATATTTATAATATACCTGATTTTTAGGGTATATTTTTCCTGTGTAGATTTCTTTCAAAGGTAAAAATGATACAGCTACTTTTAGGAACACAAAATGTTACAAAAATTGCTCAACCAAAAAAATAGCAGTTGTCTTTGGTTTTCAAATAATATAGTGAGGTCCATGTCATATGAATGTGTCAATGAACAAACTGTCTTTTTAAGTTCTGTATTTTCTAGCCATTGTCTGAAATATTGATCTCAATTTTATTTTTGCTCTCTGCTTCTCCAACACCATCATTTCCCATCTTCACACTGAGCAACCTCAGAAAGCTATCATTTTTCAATGATAGCTTTGCAAACCAGGTTTCCATGTATTGGACCAAGCCACTGGTCACTGCCATTTTCTTCAGTGTGTTCTCTGAAAAACTAATGATATTGTATGAATATGGTTACTGAGCAAAATAACACATTAAAGTTATCTTCTGTTCTTAAGGCTGCAAATATTTTTTGTTTAGTGTAGGTCAAACCAAACAAGGGCCATTTCCTAAGTCTCCTGTAATGGATCCAATCTGTTACATCCTTCTCTTTTCCAAGAAAAACAGTTTTCCATAATGCTTTTTCTTTTCTTTTCTTTTTTTTAACTCAAACGCATGTGACAATGATTCAGGTTGCTTAATATGTGCCTCTCCCCCCATTTTCCTAATTGTCCAAATATTTCAAACATGTTCAAGTATTTCAAACGTTGTTAAGATGCTGACATTTTGATTACTAAGGTTATCTTAATGACACATAAACTTTTAGATGTTCAACAGCAGCATATAGCTTAGATTTCTAGAGAACAGTGGCTGAATGTCAGGCTGTGGCATGGTAGGTTGTATCTGATTGGTGAGGGGTTTAATGCTTAGCAGATGGTGTTAGCTAACAGATGTTTTAAAATATACAGATGCTATGGCAATTTTAATATTTTTCCACAGATGCAATATTGCTTTTTAAATGCAATTATGTTGCAAACCAATTAGTATGCCACCAGATAATTAGTAATTAATTACCCTAACAATTATATTTATATACTATCTTACGTGATTCTCTTATTTTTTTCTTCTTTATATGTCTTATGTTTCAATCAGACTATAATTTCCTCTTCTTTTATGTATGTCACAAAACCCAGCACAGCTGAATTAGTCAGGATTCTTTTGCAAGTGGTTTCAATTATAAAAATTCAATTCTAACTAGCTTAGGGGATGATTACCTGGGTGTATTATGTCACAAAAGAAAGAGTTGATGAAGCAATACACAAGAGACAGAAAGGATCAGCTGGACCTCAGGAATAACCAGAACTAGAAACTTTAGAGCCAAATGGGTGGAAAGGGAGAATCATGGCTCTATATAAAGGGTGCTATTTCCCAAGGAAGGGACCAGTGAAGATTCTGGGAAGACAAAATTAAAAATAAAAACAATAATAAATGACAGAGGTGGGATTTGAGCTGAGATGGTCCAACTCCAGTGCCTGAACTCTGAGCACAGTGCCTGCCAAACCCACCATCACTGATAACCCTTATTGTATTAGTCAAATAACTGTAACCCTGTCTAATCTTATAGAAGACATAGTTATGGAGTTCAAAGACAAGGTGGGAGTTTTTAATAATCTCTTGAAGTTTGTTCTGCATCTAGAGTCCTGTGATTAAGAAACAAACTGAATAAGGGAAGTTAGGGAATCTGGATATTCCCACTTCCCACACCCAGCCTCTTCTCCCGACATCCACATGCGTGGCCACATGCTCAGGTGCCTGGAACCCCCACACGGAAGTAGCATACACAATCCCCATCACTTGTCTAAATGTATAGGAGGTATTTGTTGACATTAAGAAACACCAATGCCCTTAAAGTACAAAATAGAATCAGATTTCCTACTAATGATGACTGGTCTGGCTTTAAGCTATTGGGATCATGTGATTGGCTTGGCAGAGTGACTGTTATTTTCTTGCTTGTCCTGCCTTATGTTTTACAAAATGTCATTCTTGAATAATCACAGGACTTATAGTACTTACAAGTAAGAAGTAATAAACAGTGGAATAGACTGTGTACTCTAGAGGAAAATCAGAGGACTGGTTGAAAAACAAAGCACAATTCCTAAAGATCAAATTGTCACTTAAAGTAAAGTGCAATATACCATTATTGCACTTTATGCACTGTTATCTATGGATTACAGGTGTGAGCCACTGTACCTGGTCTAACCACCGGAGCTGTCCTAAAACTAATGTTTGAGAACATACTGAAAAGTGTGAATAAGGAGAGTATGGACAGTTATATAAATAGATTAGGAAGCAGTGAATAAACTTACTTTTTTCTCTTGAGGGAAAAGATGCTATTGTATTACAAGATTCAGAAAATCTGACCAGTGTTTTATGGAAAATAATGTGCAGGGAATTCCCCCCTCTTCCTTTGCTAGTTCTGTAGGTTACACATAGACACTCCAAAGATGGGAGTCAGTTTCAGGGAGTGTCTGATACAGCAGTGTTCACAGACTGGGTGTCCAGACAAGGTACTGGGCTATGAGGTGGAGCAGAAGGCTCTTGAGAGCAGCAATATGCCAGTAGTTAGTATCAGGAATCCAATAGATCCTGTTCTAACATAGGCACCGTTAGCTATGGATGCATAAAAAGTGGCCCCATAACTTAGCAGCTTAAAACAACAAACATTTATTATCCTACAGTTTCTGGGTGTTAAAGAGTCCAGGGCCGTTCAGTTGGGTGGTTTTGGCTCAAGGTCTTTCATGAGGTTGCATTTAGGCTGTTAGCTGGGACAGCAGTTTCTGAAGGCTCCACTGGGTCTGGTGCATCTGCTTCCAAGTTGACTCACATAGGTGATGGCAGGTCTCAGTTTCTCTCTGTCTGTTGGCTGGAGGCTTCAGTTTTTTGCCATGTGGGCCTTACCACATGACATGGCAGAGATGGAAAGAGAGGAAAAGAGCATGCACTCAAGACAGAAGCTGCAGTCTTTATAAGCTCATCTCAGAAGTGGCATGTTACCGTTTCTAGTGTAGGCTGTTGCAATGTGGGAAGAGGACTGACTACGCAAGGGACTACACTGACGACCAGCAGGCAGGGATTGTTGGGGGCCAATTTGGAGCCTGGGTACCACAGGCACAAAAGCATTCATTAAGATTGTTCTTCCTCAGAAATGCCAGGTCAAATCCATAATATTCCTAACAAGAAAGCCCAAGAGAATAGACATATTTTGGTTTGAATAAATAGCATTGTGTGTGTGTGTGTGTGTGTGTGTGTGTGTGTGTGCGCCATCATTGCTCTACAAATATTCAAAACAGGGGTCAGCAAACTATAGCCTTTGGGCCAATAAGGCTGCCTATTTTTGTATGGCCCATAAAATAAGAATGGTTTCACAGTTTTTATTTATTTATTTATTTATTTATTTATTTATTTATTTATTGAGATGGAGTCTCACTCTGTCACCCAGGCTGGAGTGCAGTGGCACCATCTCAGCTCACTGCAACCTCTGCCTCCCAGGTTCAAGCCGTTCTTGCTTCGAGCCTCAGCCCCACAAGTAGCTGGGACCACATGCACACCATCACATCTGGCTCATTTTTTTGTGTTTTTGGTAGAGACTGGGTTTTGCCATGTTGCCCAGGCTAGTCTCAAACTCCTGAGCTCAAGCGATCACCTGCCTCAGCCTCCCAAAGTGCTGGGATTACAGGTGTGAGCCACTGCACCTGGTCTAGCCACTACAGCTGGCCTCACATTTTTAAATTCTTGGTAAAAAAATCAAAGCAAAAACTATACTGATGACATGGGAAAACTACATGGTTCAAATTTCAGTGTCCACAAATAAAGTTTTATTGAAACACATTAAATTTTGGACAAATTTTGTAATATTAAGTACCTCTAAAATATTAAACCAATGTTTCATAAACTATTTAAACAGAACATTGATCTCACAAGAATTATTAGGTGTTCCATGACAAATGATCTGTGGTCAAGTAATTGCAGGAAATCCAAAATTTAAAAATATTAACATATATGTGTATATACATATGTATGTGTACACACACACACAACACTAGAACTTTCTAAAGACTTCAGTTTGATATGGTAAACATACTAAATTATATTTCCAAAAATCATACTAAATTATATTTTTAATTAAATATATATTTGCCAAATATCTATTTATACTAAATTTTTGGAAATATAATTTAGTATGCAATGTTTTCTAAATGTTTTTCAACTGCCAAAACTCTTTCCTCAAAACTAATGTTAATTTCACTGAGGGCACTAGTATTCCATCAACTACTGTTCCCATAAGTATTGAGAAATATTGCATTAGATATATACCATACATATATCCTGTTATGTGCCACTTGTTAAGAGTATAGAACAGATGCACACCATCTACTATTAATCTTTAAAATAAATATAATCAACCTGGATCTTGCTGTAATTATGTGTAATGAACTTAGGGGTATCATGGCCTCTGCTCACTGTGAACTTTTTGTTTTCCTTCCTCTGAAGACGCAGCCATTTTTGATGGGATGAAGACAGGAAGAACAATGGAGGCAACAGACAGCTATGGTCCTCAGCAACTGAGGCCCACTCAGGAAATCCACCAAGACAATGAGCCCCCTCAGTCCTTTCTTGAAGCAACATAAATTCATTAACCCTGGTCATGACCAGAAAGGAGAAAGAAAAAAATAGGTATATGACAAGCCCAAGATGTTTCCCAGCTCAGAGAGGGGGTTTGAAATATCCCCTTTTATTCACCCCCACTTTTATGGTGGCAGAACCATTCTCTTACTCATTTGTACTAACTGTCTGGCCTTGCCCTGTTCCATGTGGTCTTAGTGGAAATGCTGAATACAGTGCTTTGTGCTGGCTGTCACTCAGGGAAAAATGCAGTGTGGAGATGAGTCAGCCATTGACAGGGTTGTAAGGAGATTGTCTATGATTTTCATGAGGAGAGCTGGGAGCCATGGGTTGCAAGGTTCCTGTGCATTCTGAGGTCTGGGCATTCTATTTCAATAATGCCAGCTTTCCAATATCCTTCCTTCCTTCCTTCTTCCTTCCTTCCTTCCTTCCTTCCTTCCTTCTTCTCTCTCTCTCTCTCTCTTTCTTTCTTTTTTTTTTCTTTTTTTTTTTTTTGGAATTATTAATATCTCATATGCTCAATAGCTTTTCTTTCTTTATAAATCAATATTATTCAAGACATGGGCTCTTCTTTTTTTTTTATTTTAAGAAAGAAAAGAAAGAAAAGAAAGAGAGAAAGAAAGAAAAAAGAGAATACAAGAAAGGGAAAAAGAAGAACAAAAAGAGGGAGAGAGAATGGGAATCTTGCTCTATTGCTCAGGCTAGAATGCAGTCTAAAAATGGGTATTAAAAAGCTCTTTTATACTAATAATTGTGTTATACGATGGAGACAGGAAGGAATAAGGGAGGAAAATAACAAACAGCCAACCAATGTTTCATTTGAACCTATGAAATACTATGTAATTGCTGGGGAGTGATCTACTCCCAACCATGTGGTCTCTTTTAGAATAAATGTGATGTGTTACTGAAAAAAAAAATGTATGTTTTGTGGATTTGGAGTAGAGAGTTCTGTAAATGTTTATTAAGTTTACTTGTTCGAGGTATAAGTTCAAGTCCCGGATATCCTTGTTAACCTTCTGTTTCATTGATCTATCCACTATTGACAATGTAGTGTTAAAGTCTCCCACTATTATTGTGTGGGAGTCCAAGTCTCTTTGTAAGTCACCAAGAACTTGCCCTATGTATCTGGGTGCTCCTATATTGTGTGTGCATAGACTTAGGATAGTTAACTCTTCCCATTACATTGATCCCTCTACCATTATACAATGTCCTTCTTGTCTCTTTTGTTTTCTATTACTTTAAAGTCTATTTTGTCAGAGATGAGAATTGTAACTCCTGTTTTTTTTTTTCTCTCCATTCGGTTGGCAAATCTTCCTCCATCCCTTTGTTTTGAGTCTCTGTATATCCTTGCATGTGAGATGGGTCTGGATGCAGCTTACTGATGGGTTTTTTAGAATGGCTGATACTGGTTGTTCCTTTCTGTACATAGTGCTTCTTTCAGAAGCTCTTGTAAAGCAGGCCTGGTGGTAATGAAATCTCTGAGTACTTGCTTGTTCGTAAAAAATTTTATTTTTCCTTCACTTATGAAACTTAATTTGGCTGGATATGAAATTCTGGGTTGAAAGTTATTTTCTTTAAGGATGTTGAATATTGGCCCCCACTCTCTTCTGGCTTGTAGGGTTTCTGCTGAGAGATCTGCTGTGAGTCTGATAGGCTTCCCCTTGTGGGTAACCTGTCCTTTCTCTCTGGCTGCCCTTAGTATTTTCTCCTTCGTTTCAATCCTGGTGAATCTAATGATTATGTGCCTTGGGGTTGCTCTTTTTGAGGAATATCTCTGTGGTGTTCTCTGTATCACCTGGAGTTGAGCATTGTCCCGCCTTGCTAGGTTAGGAAAGTTCTCCTGGACAATATCCTGAAAAACATTTTCCAGCTTGGATTCATTCTCCCCGTCACACTCAGGTACACCTCTCAAACGTAGATTAGGTCTTTTCACATAGTCCCATATTTCTTGGAGACTTTGCTCATTCCTTTTTACCCTTTTTTCTCTAATCTTGTCTTCTCGTTTTATTTTGTTAAGTTGGTCTTCGACCTCTGAAATCCTTTCTTCTGCTTGATCAATTCGACTGTTTAGACTTGTGCATACTTCTCGAAGTTCTTGTATTGTGTTTTTTAGCTCCATTAATTCACTTATATTCCTTTCTAAATTGTCCATTCTCGTCAACATTTCGTCAAACCTTTTTTCAAGGTTCTTAGTTTCCTTGCATTGGGCTAGAACATGTTCTTTTAGCTCACAGAAGTTTCTCATTATCCACCTTCTGAAGCCTGATTCCGTTGATTCCTCACATTCGTTCTCGATCAGGCCTTGTTCAATTGGTGATGAGGCACTGCAATCCTCTGCAGGAGGAAAGGCATTCTGATTTCCGGTGTTTTCAGCCTTTTTGCGCTGGTTTCTTCCCATCTTTGTTGATTTATCCACCTGTCGTCTGTGTAATTGCTGACGTTCAGATTAGGTCTCTGAGTGGACGTCCAACTTGTTGGTGGTAAAATTTTTTCTGTTTCTTAATTTTCCTTCGGCGGACGCCCCTCCCCCACAGAGCTGGACCTTCCCGGGTTCATCTGTACTTGCTGTGAAACTCTCAATCCTCAGCAGTGCCAACTGCTGTTTTTTTTTGTGTGTGTGTAGGGGGGTACCAGCCTTCCCCTGCGGCGACCCACCACGCCAACTGAAACAGCGGCGTTGAGATTCGTGGTGCTTTTCTGCCCGGGAATCTCCCGGTCTGCTTCCCCCGCTTCAGTCCGCTTTTCAATCAGCTGAATGGGAGACTCTGCCTTCCCGGAGCTCCAACGCCAACCAAAAGGGCACTCAGTCCCGTATACTCCGGACTGAGAACCGCCGCGCCGGGGCGCCTGCAAAACGGCAGCGCCGGCCAAAGAGTCGCGCTGGCGACCCATGGGGCTCCTCCGCCAGGAATCTCTTGGTCCGTGGGCAATAAAAATTCGTCTGAAAATGTGGCGTCCACTCACTCTCTGCGCTTTCAGTGGGAGCTACAATCCTGAGCTGCTGCTAATCGGCCATCTTGGATCCTTTCTTTCTTTTTATTTATTTATTTATTTATTTATTCTCTCTCTCTCTCTTTCTTTCTTTCTCTTTTTTCTTTCTTTCTTTTTTGGAGATGGGGTTTCACTATGTTGCCCAGACTGGACTCCAACTCCCCAGCTCAAGTGATCCTCCAGCCTCCCAAGTAGCTGGGACTACAGGCACACACTATTCTGTCGAGCTCAGTATGCTTCTAATAAACACTTTTTATTGTTTAGTAATTCAAAGCCAATTTTCCTTTCTGGCAATCAAATAATTACAGTAGAGTTGGGGTCAGGGTGCAGTATAATCAGAGAATATGTACTAAGATTTTAACAGTAACAGTTACTTTCTAAAATTTTTCTTGTCTGTATTTTCTGCAATGAATAATGAATATGTATCATTTTTATAATATCAAATGAAAGCATAATAAAGCTAGTTTACAGGGATCAAAGACAGACACACAACCAGGCAGATGGGATTTGCTGATTACCACAATTGAGCCTGAATTTAGCTCTAAGGTTTCTGGGAGTTAAGGAGGAAAGTTGAAACAGGAAACATATGGGTTATTTAGTCTGACAAAAAGAAGAAAACATATTTTGCTAAAGAGATGAGGTTTTTCCTGGCACTGAATTTAAGGAGAAATCTTGTACATGTGTGGGTTCTTGTGTAAGGTACATAGAGTAACTTAATGGCTATTATCTTGAAATGTGGTTTTACAAAAGACAAAATGTTTTTCAGATGGATTTTTATATTAGTATGGTATAAAAACTAAGAGACTCACAGTAAATCTTAACATAATGAAGCTAGATATCTATACAAGATACCAAAATAGTAAGGCCAGATAAATTTCATTCTTCAGGTATCAACCTAATGTGGGAAAATCCCAGCTCTTACTTTCACTTACCTAAAAGCATTACTTCTTCCAACATAGATCCAATTCACAACATTATTCTTAACAAGTGGATATATTTGTGGTTAGTTTGTGCACATTCCTTACTGAACAGCAGATATTTAATCAAACATTTCCAGTTGAATTTGCTCTTCTTCCCAGTTATCTCTTTTCACTTCTTTCTCATCCCCCAAATTTCCATACATCCTCTCTGATCTAAGTTCACCTCTTGTCCTCAATAAGGAGATTCAAGGTTTTGCCTACCTTACTCAATACAAAAAAGTATGGTTTAGTTAGTAGAATAATTTCCATTTATTGTTCTCAAACAAGGCCTTTAATGCCTTACCAACCTACCAAAAGATATTCTCTTGGGACTTCTGCTTTTGACATGATGGTGAACCATATCGTCTTAAAGAGCTCTCCTCTTACCAAACAACTTGAACCAACACAAAACCTAATTTTTATAATGTTGCTTATATCACAGAAAATAGGTAGCTTTCCAAAGGAAAACAACAACAGCAACAATAATAACAGACATCCAGTGAGTCTTGAGTGCCTCTGGGAAGGTAGAGTTGAAGAGGGGGCAAACAAAATTAAGAGATGAGTCGGGCAGTTCATAAACTCAGCTGATGCCCAGTGGTAAGATGAGGGAAGTTGGGGGAAAGGGACAAGTTTGAAACCCCAGATGCTCCAAATATAGATTAAAAGTGTTTGCAGGTTTGTTAACAGCCCTGAACTCCTCGACAAAGTGAATAAAAATCATCTCTGGAGGAAGAATTCTTAATTTAAGCCTGTACATTTTTCAACAGATAAACTTCAGCAAAATATCATCTCGTCATCAAAGATCACCAAAACCATACAGAAGAAAAAAGAATAAGATTTCCCACAAAAAATAAGAAACACACTTAGACCATTAATGAATTCAGTTACTAGAACACAAGATAGGAAATATAAAATAGCTATGGATGAACTGTTTAAAGAAATAAAAGATGAAGCCCCAAAGATGAACTAGGTCATGAGACTATAAAATATGCTAAGGTAGCTATAAAAAATAATTTAAAATTCATTGAGAACAGGTAGCAGTGTTCCATTTCCAAACAACATTATAGAGCTGGGGAAAGAATCAACTGTCCAACAGCAGTAGAATGGATACATTATGGGCAATAGAATACCATGCATTAATGAAAATGAACCAACTAGATCTACATGTAATAATATGAATGCATCTCTCAATACTAAATGAAAGAAACAAGATCTTCAAGAATAAAAATAATAGGATCCCATATATTTGAAAAACAAGTAAATTATTATACCGGTTAGAGTGCACTTTCATTTGTGTGTTTATATGTGCACATAAATGATAAAGGAAATCAAGAAAATGATTATCATGCAATCAAGATAGCTATAATCCCTGGGAGTGAGTGAAGGAGGGATGTATGAAGGAGAGAGAGAGGCACATGAGGTTTCTAGGACGCTGGAACTATTCTATTCCTTGACTTGAGTGGTTACACACATATTCATTTCCTCATTTTTCTTTAAACTACACATTTTATGCACTACTCTGTATATGCATTACATGATAAAAGCAAAGGAAAAAGCCACACAGGGTCCTACACTCCCACCAATGAGGACAATTATTTGTCTTTTTTTTTAAATTTATTTATTTTACTTTCAGTGCATACTATATCTGGCATTTCTCCCCATGTTATCCCTCCCCCACCGTCCCCTCCCTCCCCACCCCCCCATTCTCTCTCCCCTACCCCGACAACTGTCCCCTGTGTGTGATGCTCCTCTCCCTGAGTCCTCGTGTTCTCGTTGTTCAACACCCACCTGTGAGTGAGAACATATGGTGCTTGGCTTTCTGTTCTTGGGTCAGTTTGCTGAGAATGGTGGTTTCCAGATTCATCCAAGTCCCTACAAAGGACACGAACTCATCGTTTTTTTATGGCTGCATAGTATTCCATGGTGTATATGTACCACATTTTCTTCGTCCAGTCTGTCATTGATGGGCATTTGGGTTGGTTCCAGGTCTTTGCTATTGTACACAGGGCTGCAATGAACATACGTGTGCATGTGTCTTTATAGTAGAACGATTTATAGTTCTTTGGGTATATACCCAATAGTGGGATTGCTGGGTCAAATGGAATTTCTATTTCTAGTTCTTATCTGACTACAATCCCTCAGTAGGCAACGTATCAGAGCTGCCACTTAAAAAAATAAAAAATAAAAACAAAAGCAACAACAACCCCCCAAAAAACTCAATAAAAAAGTAGAGAAAATTATTAAAATGGATTGTACTACAATTAAGAATGCTTGTTCATCAAAGACACCATAAAGGAGAGGAAAGGCAATCTATAGAGTGTGAGGAAATATTTATAAAAAAGTCAGATATACACTAAGGGCTCATCTGGGGTAACTACCTCATTTTAATTTTAGATGCCTGGTGCCATCTCTGTCTCTAATTTTGCTTGTAAAAATAGTTTTATTATCCTTTCATATTATAAAAATAATACATATTCATTATTTATTGTAGGAAATATAGTCAAGGAAAATGAAAAGAAAAGCAACTGTTACTTTAAAAATCTTATTGTATATTATCTGATTCTATATCCTCCTGCCATGCCCCGACTGCATTATTGCTATTTGGTTGCCAGTAAGGAAAATTGACTCCGACTTACCTAAAGAATAAAAAGTATATATATATATACTTAAAAATATATATATATATATTTTAAGCTGGAGTTTTGCTGTGTTGCCCAGGCTGGAGTACAATGGCGCAATCTTGGCTCATCACAGCCTCCACCTCCTGGGTTAAAGCAATTCTCCTGCCTGAGCCTCCTGAGTAGCTGGGATCACAGGCGCTCGCCACAGGAAAAGTATTTATTAGAAGAATACTATAGAGGTTTGTGCAAATCAAGCAGAGTGATCAGGCCACGGAATACACAGGAACCTTGGTGGCCCTCTGCTGTCAGCAACCGAAATCAAAGACAATCTCCCTAGGACCCCTCCTAGGGTTGTTTTATCTTTAAACAACCTTTGTTCCTGAATGGTTACACTCCAGATCTGAAATCCCAGGAAAAGTGCTTATTAGTGGGCATGGAGCACTGTGTTAGGAGATCCCATGAATACATGGAATGTGACAAGGGCAGGCACCCAGACCAAAGGAGTATGTTTATATTTGCAGGGATGGGGGCGGGGAGGTTGTAAGGGGACAGTTATTTTCCCATGAAAACAAGGTAAAAATGATGAGACATCCAAAACAACAAACATAAGACCATCCTCTACATATTGTTTTAAGGCAGTGCTTTAATTTTCATTATTTTTATTTTTTATTTTTTTGAGACAGAGTTTCACTCTGGAGTGCAATGGTGTGATCTCAGCTCACTGCAACCCTTGCCTCCCATATTCAAGATTCTCCTGCCTCAACCTTCCAAATAGCTGGGATTACAGGAGCATGTCACCATGCCCAGCTATTTTATTTATTTATTTATTTTTAGGAGAGACAGGGTGTCACCATTTTGGCCATGCTGGTCTTGAACTCCTGAGCTCAGGTGATCCACCCACTTCAGCCTCCCAAAGTGCTGGGATTACAAGCATGAGCCACTGCGCCTGGCCTTAAGGTAGTATTTTAAAACGTAGTATTTCTCAATATTTCTATGTCCTTAAGAATTCCTTAGAATTATTTTTGGCTTTTATATTGAAATATACAATGCATCCAAAGAGTACAAAAATTGTAAGGGCATAGGCTGATGAATTCTCACTATGTAACTATCACTAACATCCAGAAATAAAATAGTGTCCTCCAAACTCCCCTAATCATTACTCACATATTCCTTCCCAAAGATAACCACCAACCTGATGTCTAACATCATGAATTAGTTTTTCCTGTTTTTGAACTTTGTGTGAATGGAATCTGCGAATTCTTTTGTCTGGCTTCTTTTGATAAGTTTATTTGTGAGATTCATTCCTGTTGCTGTGTTTGGCAGCTGTCTATCCATGCATATGTTATTAGCCTTTCGGTTGAATAAAAATACCATGATTTATTTGATATATTTATTTACTGTTGAGGGAAAGTAAGCTGTTTCTACCTTTTAGTTAGTACAAAGACTACAGTGATGAACTCTATACAGGTTTTTTTTTCTTCTGGTGAACATATGGATGCATTTGCTAATGTTCAACTCTAGCAAATATTGCCAAATGGCTTTCCAAAATCGTTTTGCTAATTTACATCCCCCATCAGTGTACAAGAAATTCCAGTTCCTCAACGTTATTGTCAACATTTGTGATTGCTAATCTTTGAAATGTTAGCCATTTTGGTGGGTGAGTAATGGTATCTCATTGTGGTTTTATGTCTAGATTTTAAATTACATTTCCATAATGACTAATGGGATTGAGTGTTTCTCCCATAAATTTAGTGGGACTTTAAAATATTCTCTTTTATAAAAAGTATCTGTTTGTGTCTTTTGCAAATTAAAAAGTCTATTTTTTCTTATTTATTTGTAAGAGTTCTTTGCATATTCTGGATATGATCCTTTTGTTGGCTAGATATATTCCCACTACCTGTTCCCACTCTGTAACTTGTATTTTCATTCTCCCCAATGATGTCTTTTGATAAACAGAAGTTCCTCATGTTAATATAATTTTATTTCTTAATTTTATATATGTCTTTTGGCTTAACCTAAGTTCTTAAGTATCTTTCCACATATTTATTCATTAAAGCTTTTGTTTTCCCTTTCACATTTAGATCTATACACATTTGGAATTGGTTTTAATCTCACTTCCCTCCACTAAAAAATAAGTTATAATTTTTAAACAGTAGAATATACTGCAGTGAGATACTCAACTCTGTGAATTTTAACACATGCAGTTATATAACTACTACCACAGTTGAGATATAGAACATCTCTATCACCTCCCCAAATACACTCATGCCTTGTAGTCAAATGTTTCCCCCATTCTCAGGCCCAAATAACCATAGATATTTTTACTGTCTTTATATTTTTTCTCACCCAGAATGTCATATAAGTGGAATCATACAGTATGAGCCTTTGAGGCTTTTTCATTTTGCATAATGCAATTGAGAGTCATCCATGTTAGTGTGTATCTTTTTTACTGCTGGATAGTATTCCATAGTGTGGATATATCATTGTTTACCATTTACCAGTTGAATTACATTTGAATTGTTTTCAGTTTGGACAATTATAAATAAAGACACTCTAAACATTCATGTCTATTCATAGAATTTTAGGTTAGCTTTACTTATCATTTAATTTGAATAAATATATAGATGTGGAATTCTTGGGTAATGTGATAAGTATATGTTTAACTTTATAAGAAATTACCGAATTATTTCTTAAAATGACTGTGCCATTTTATATTTTAACCAGCAGTATATGAGATTTCCAGTTGTGGAAATCTCAAGTATATCCTCACCAGTACTTGGCATTATCAGTTTAAAAATTTTAGCCATGTTAGTAGATGTGCAATGGAATCTCATAATTTTAATTTGCATTTTTCTAATGACTAATGATGTTGAACATCTTTGCATGTGCTTATTTTGTCACATATGATCTTCTTTGGTGAAGTATTTACTTGTTTCCCATTGCTGCTGTAACAAATGACCACAGAATTAGTGGCTTAAAAAAACATAAATGTAGTATCACACAGTTTGGAGGTCAGAAAGTCCTAAAACAAAGTGTTGGCAGGGCTGTGTTCATTCTGAAGGCTTGAGGGGGAAAATCAATTTATTTGCCTTTTTCTAGCCTCCAGTGGCCACCTGCATTCTTTGGCTGATGAACTGAGTCAGCAGCATATTATCTTCCAATCCCTTTCTGCTTTCATCATCACATTGCCTTTTCCTGACCTTGACCCTCCTTCCTCTCTTTGATAAGAACACTCATGACTACATTAGACCCACCTGGATAATCCCTGTCTCAAGATCCTTAACTTAGTTACATTTACAAAGCTCGTTTTTGTCACGTATGATAACAGCTTCACAAGTTCCAGGGTTAAGATGTGGACATCCCTGAAGATGGAGATGCATACAATCTGCATAATGTGCTTGTTTAATTTATTTTGCCCAGTTTGTACTGGGTTGTTTGTGTTTTATTATACAGTTTTGAGAGTTCTTCATATATTCTGGATTCAACACAGCATGTGATTTGCAACTATTTTCTCCCAATTTATGCCTTGTTTTTCTTCTTCTTGATGGTGCTTTTCAAGGAGCAGACGTTGTTCATTTTGAAGGATTTCAGCATTTCAATTTGTCTTTCTTATTGATCATGAGTTTGTTGCATCTGACAAACCTTTGCTAACCTAAGGTTGCAATGATTTTTTCCTATTTCTTCTGCAAGTTTTCTAGTTTTAGTGTTTATATTTAGAGCTGTTACTCATGTTTAGTTAATTTTTGTGTATGATGTAAGGCATGGATCTTTTCTAGGAATTTGAATCTTGAATAAATGATGCAAAGACTAAAACATAATTAGAATTCATTAAGCCAGGCATGGTGGCTCACTCTTGTAATCTCAGCACGTTGGGAGGCTGAGGTGGGCAGATCACTTGAGCCCAGGAGTTTGAGACCAGCCTGGGCAATGAGGTGAAATGCTGTTTCTAGAAAAATTACAAAAATTAGATGGGCATGGTAGTACACACCTGTGGTCCCAGCTAGTAGGAAGGCTGAGGCAGGAGGATTGCTCGAGTCTAGGAGGTAGAGGCTGCAGTGAGCTGTGATCATGCCAATGTACTCTAGCCTGGGTAACAGAGTCAGACCCTGTCTCAAAAAAAAAATCATCAGCCGTAGTTGTAGTTCGTGGTGGATATCCTGTAGCAGCAGCCTTCTGGCCATATTGTTTTTTCCACAGCACCTTTAATTTCTGTCTTTAAGTATGATAAGGTATCATATTGTGATTTATAATAAGAAATATATATTTTGGTTTTTATCCCCAGTTTCTGGCACAGAGCTTCTAAGACATTTGTAAGTTCCAGAGTAACAATAGTGTCTGACGTAGAGCTCCTAAGTCCATTGGAATTTCCTGGGTGATAGAAACATCTTTTGTTCTAGTAAGGTGACTCTTAGTGGGTTCCTGGATGTTGGGGGTGGTCACCAGAAGGATCAAGCCATGATTAGACACTTGGAACTTTTAACCCTATTCCCCTGCTCTCCAGGAAGGAGAGAGAGGCTAGAACTTGAGTTAATGATTGATCACGCCTATGTCATGAAGCTTCCTGACCTCAGGTGATTTGCCTGCCTCGGCCTCTCAAAGTGCTGGGACTACAGGCGTGAACCACTGTGCCCAGCTAATGTCCTAGAATATTGCTTGCTGGATCCATTCCTTGTTTATGTGTCTTGGTTCCCGTAATGGAAAGAGATCTTCCCCTTATAACTATATTCTAATATTAAGTTATTATTTGGTGGAAATTTGAGAGACAATTAAATATGAGTTCTTAAAACACTCTGGACCTCTAAATGCTTACACTTAATTTTTATGTTTATCTTTGCCTTTATTATATTGTGCATTGTATTTATTTTATTAGTAGTGACACAAGGATTTCCATGAATCATTTCTGAATGAGCACTTGCAAATGCTAACTACTACAGGATCAGAGATGAGAGAACATGAGCCTTGGTACTAGATGGACCTGGGTTTCAATCCCACTTTTGACATTTATTAGACTTTACAGAGGTTCTTAGCCTCTTTATGCCTCAATTTACCCTTCTGTAAAATGGAGATGATGATACCTTCCTGGGATGCACAGATTAGGTGCTCTATAAATATAGTGCTATATAGGAGGACATGGGGGTTGAGAAGAGACGGAATTTGCATTCTCAAGGGCATTTACTGAAGAGCATTTTGGAGTGAATCCTAAGGGATGGATCTGACTTTTGCTTTTCACCTGCTTTTTTGTAGCTGTGACAAATTATGAGTTCCTCCTTTACTGCCTGCCTGCCTCTGCTGTTACCATGGCAATCCAGGTTCATTTTAGGAGTCTGTGACAGGACAGATTGGTTTTTGTCATTTATAAAAATCTCACTCTCTAAAAATAAGAACCAGGCAGCCAGGGTGGCAGTAACAACGTGGTGTTGGGTAGAGTTTCTGCCGCCTCCCAGCTACAAGGTAGTAGTGAGGAACCTATTGTGAGCTTGGCATACCACCGGATTCTGGATCTCTGGGTTTATCTGAGGAATAGTCAACTGACTGATAAATTATAGCAGTTACAGATTGCTGTTAGCTTTTCAGTTTCCTTCCCTTCATTTTCTTTTTCACACCGCGTGCCTGCATGTTCCGCCCTTTCTAGCACCAAGCACCTGCTCTCAGATCATTCATTCTTATCAAGTGGACACAGTAGAAGTCATTTGATGGGCAACAAACATAGAGATTCCTATAGATTAATTTAAGAAAACTTTTTATTATGGAAAATTGCAAACATGAAAAAGTGGACTGAGCTCATCACCCAACATCAAGAATTACCATCACCCTTGGCTATATTTTTGAGCAAATCCCCAAAATTATTATTACTTAGTTCATAAATATTTCAATAGAACCTCTAAAAGATGAAAGTTAGGTGTGTGTGTGTGCACATGTATGTTTTTAACATGACCACAATACTATTTAAATTGACCTTGGAGATACTCTTTATCACTCTTGGGAAGTTTTGAAGAAAAAAATTATTTTCTTGTGCTTCTTCCAGTGAAGGTTTAATGGCTGCTAGAACGTCCCTCCTGAAACAAACAACTAGAAAATTGAAGAAGTATATATAACAACTGTTTTCAGACAGTGGACAACTGGCAACATAGGACTACGAAACCTGAGAGGAGGAAAATCAATACGACGAGCCCTGTGAAGGTTGCAGCTCACTGTCAGAAACCAACTCAGGGCCACCGAGCAGAAAGGAGAACTGAAACAGAGCCTGGCTGACTCACCAAGTTAAGGAGGCAGCAATCAGAGTCAGGGGAGCCTGGCTAGGATTTGCAGGGCAGATATCAGTGAGGAGGGGGATAGCAGGGGCAGGGACCTTGCCTTTTTTCACGTAATGGTGTATTCATTAATTCATTCATTAATTCATTCATCATTTAAACATGATTTCGAGAGCTCCTCATATGTGCCAGGTCCTGTTCTAGACGCTGGTGTTGCAGCCTGCATGATGATATATTGTCCATCATCAGCAGTAGTTCCGGTTTCAGACTGGCCATCCAACCAGTAAGACACAACGGGACTGAGTCTAACGCTAAGTTTGCTCTATTGATGGGAAACAGCGAGAAAACATCTTTGGTCTCATCAGTGATCCAAAAACTGCTTGCTGGAAATGCAGTTACCATGAACCAGGTCAAGGTATGTGCAACTCATTTTGAAACAGAAAATGTACTTCCCTAATACTCCACCTGTCTTTTGACATGCTTTCAGTTACCTAGGTCCAAGACTTAAGTGCCACTTTGCAGCTCCCCAGTAAACAAGACAGATAGCCAACTCATGGTATGTACTATTTGACATTTATGCAAGGAAACTGTGCTTTGAGAAGGAAATCCCAGGGTCATCTCTCCAAGCAGGCCTGCAGTTTACCCTTTAGCCACCTGCATACTTTTGGTAGGGATACTGACAAAGCCAAGTATATGATAAAGACAGTAATCATAAATGTTATGATGGTCAATAAAATCAAAAAAGATAGAGGATGATGGAAGGTGCTGCTTTCTACCTTAGTGAGGGGAATCCTTGTATATTTATCATTTGCACACAGCTAAGTATATCCATGAGACAATTGCTCAGAAGCAGATTTGCTGAGTCAAAGTATATGTGCTTTCATAATTTGGTAAATATTGCCAAATTTCCTGTTGCAGAGTTGTTTCATTTTGCGTTTCTAAAAGTAGTCACAGCAACTCTCCCTGACCTTCGTCAACACTGGGTAAAATCTAAGTTTTGCATTTGAACCATTTGGTATGTGAAGAACAGCATCTCATCATTCCTTTGTGCATTCCTTTTATTATAAGTGGCTTCATACATTTTTTTCACAAACTTGAGAATCATTTGAGCTGTCTTTTCTGTCATTTCATGTCCTTTATTCATTTTCTATTGTCCTTATCATATTTCTCTGTATGAATTCCTAGTACTTTAGGGAAATTAGACTTTTGTCCATGATCTGTAATAACTTTTTTTTTTCAATTTGACATTTGTCTTTTCACTTTGCTTGTGATGCTTTTCTCACACATACTTTTTTACTTTTGCAACTTAATCTACCGTTATGGTATTATAAAAATAATTTTATCCCATGGTTTTGGATAGAACTTTCCTGATGTCATTTTTAATGTTTACATTTTTAATCTATCTAGAATTATTTTGATATAAGGTATGAGATATAAAATCTAAATTTATCTGTTTTTCCCATTTGACTATCCTTACAATTCCACTATTTATTGAATAATAATTTGATTATATTTCAAAGCATACATATTTACTCTTTATTGGCCACATAGAATATGCACACTTTAGGGCTTTGTAAAAAACTGTAAACTCAAACCTTTGCTGCTCAAGTTTTATCCTAAGCACTGTGATGAAAAATGATTTCTGTGGAAGATTTTTTAAAGGATATTCATCTGAGATTGGGTATTTCTTCTTCTTTTCCTGTTTCATTTTTGAAAGACAGATGATTAGAGAGTTTTATATATGGCTCCTATTGTGTTAACACCCATCAGAGGAAGAGCTCTTTCTTTCTTTCTCTCTCTCTCTCTCTCTTTCTCTCACTGTGTCACCCAGGCTGAAGTGCAGTGGCCTGATCTCGGCTCACTACAACTTTTGCCTCCCAGGTTCAAGCGATTCTCCTGCCTCAGCCTCCCGATTAGCTGGGATTATAGCCACACGCCACCATGCCCAGCTAATATTTGTGTTTTTAGTAGAGATGGGGTTTCACCATGTTGGTCAGGTTGGTTTTGAACACCTGACCTCAGGTGTTCCACCCGTCTCAGCCTCCCAAAGTGCTGGGATTATAGGCATGAGCCACTGCTCCCCGTGTCGGCCTTCTTCAAGTTGAGCATTTATTTCCTTACTTAGGATCTGTTGAGAGATTTTTTTAAATGGCTGTACAAAATCTAAGACTGCATTTATTATAGAGATTTTTTTTTTCAGTGCCTTCTTTATGAAAAACACAGGAAGCAGTTTTTTTTCTCTAAGAGTCAAGAGTCAAAGCAGCTTTGTTTATCCTGCGGGAAAGTGGCTCTTTTGGGGAGTTGATGTTAATTTAATGATTGATTTCTTTTGGCTGCCAAGCAACACAGCCTAGTGGCCTAGGCATGCTGGGTGTTGTTTGGAGCTTGCAGGCTCTGGAGTGGGGCAGACCTGGATCAAGTGCCTACTGTTACTCAAATAAGCTGAGCTGCTTTGAGAAGTTATTTAACTTCTCTGTTCTAGCTGCTTTATGTGTAAGACAGGAATAATAATAATGATAGCTGCCTCATTAAATTGGGAGGATTCGATGAGATTAAAAATAAGCAAAAGGTTTAGCATAATGCCAACACATAATAAGCAATACACATTGGCTCTTATTATTACTGTGGATTCATTTTGATCGAGGTGTTAAGAATCATATGATTTTTGAAAAGGTTGATAGCATTTGGAAGACTAACAGAAGTCTTAGATGCATTAACATCTGTCCCTCCCATGAAGAAGTGAATTATTTCTCTGTTGTTATTGTTCTGAATAGCCTATAAACTATGAGCTTGAACAAGATTAAACTATCCAAAAATAAACAAAATGTGAATGAATCCTTTTTATAGAATTTCAGAATCTAGGTGTTGGGTTGGAACTAGATATTATCTAATCCAATCTCTCTTTCCAAAGTTATTTGGTAAATATGTAAATAAATTCAGATTTTACCTTTTTCCCCTACGCATGAGACTAAAATGTCTTTTAAAGAAATGTGAAGCCTACTTGAATCAGAATAAAATATATACATATTATTCATATTAATTCTAAACTTTAGAGTGTCAAAATAGTCTCAGAACTGAATTGTAGTCTGACATTTCATTTGGTCTAAATGTCATTGGGAAGCAGTTTCCTCCACTTTTTAAGGGAGGTGGGAAGCTGCAGGGCATGAGATCCCTCCACACTGGGGGCACCACATCTACCTCCACACCCTGCGCAGCGCAGCCAGGCTGTATGTAACTAGCAAGGACTGCCGCTGCTGCAGAGAGGAGGTTGTGATGACCCAGGAATAACAGCTCTTAGCTGATGATGTCAGTAACTTTTAAAATAGCTTATTTAAAAATCTTTTCAGGGACTTCAGCTACACTTAATGCTAGTTAGCTCATCTGGACATGGGCAGGAAATGTAAGAAGGATGGGTGACAACTGGAACTCCAAGCAGCTGTATCCTAAGAATCCCATTTTAGGAAAGAACTTGTCTGAACAAGTTGGAGATTGAAGATACCGTCAATATCTAGTGACCATGATGTAGATATAGATCCAGTGTGTCCCTGGCCGTGCAAGTCTGCAGAAAATCTAGCATTGCAGGAACAGTTACACATGGTGTTTCTAGAGCTCTGCCCATATCTTCTGTAATGGCAACTCTGGTGCCCTTTCTGGGTCTCCTATGTGTTTTGGAGTTTCTGCGGATAACTCACAGGGACTCATGGACTTAATTCTATCAGTCTCTATGTGTTTCCCCTATTGCCCTTCCTTACAATTCTCTCCTGCAGCTGTGTGGCCACTGCAGCAGGTGATGCCTGGATTCTGCTGCATCCAGGCTGCAGATGCCAGATGGCTGATGCTCTTGGGTGCTGATGTCTGCACCGAGAGCACATCTTCCAACTGCAGAATCCAGGTTGATGGTGCTGCCGCCAGCAGAAGTGTTGATGGGCCAAGCTCCTACAAAGTTTTTTGGGTCCTCTGTAGCCTTCAGTGTGTTGAAGCCACACCAAAGCAGAAGGCGCTTTCTCATTAGTTCAACAGTCTGTTAATTGGACACCAAAGCTATACCACAAAATCACCCACATTGTATAGTTGTTACTATTGGTCCATTATTAAACATGCTCTTATTAAAAATTTGACCATTTATTCCACAGCACCTAAATCATCACAGGACTAGAGACACCTTTTCAGCATAATAAAAGTTATGAGTTTGCTTTGTAAAAATCAGCACATTAAAACCATCAATGGGCTCATGTCCTGTTTTTTCACTTCTACTGATTGCCTTTTATTTTATTCTAGATATATAATAATTCATTTTACCAATCATCTGTTCTTGTATATTTAGATTTTCCCTGCAACTTCTTGTTATTATAAACTATACTGTGATGAACATCCTCATGGCTATTTTGTTTTCACAGCAACAATTATTTCCTTAGGAGGCAAAGTCCTGATTGCTCAGCAAAAGGGTTTGTAGTTTTAAGGCATTTGGTATGTACTGTTGTAATTGCCCTCTGAAATGGGATGAATTTGCATTCCTACCACATACTTGACAAGTTGGGGGTGAATCACTAAAATGAATGTTCATTAAATTAAAAAAAATATTGCAGTGATACATGTTGTAAGATGTTCAAACAATATAGAAGTGATTAAAGTATAAAGTGAAAGCCTTACCCCCCTTCTCCTCCCATATCTTGAAACATTTTGTATCAGGGTAATGGCTTTGTGTGCGTCCTTCCAAGCAAACTTCTGTGCACATGCAGATGGAAGGAGGTAATTCTAATATTTTGGCATTTACCTCTTCTGATATGATGAAAATTACCCTCTTGAAATATAAAATCACCAATTTTAACAGAAGACATTAATTCAACCTCTTTCATTTCCATATTAACTTTATTCATTTTTGTACTATTTGAAATGTTCACAGGTTTGTATCATTTTGATAATCCAAAGCAACTCCAAAATATACAAATATACTTACAAATATGTTAGAATTGAATTAACCTCTAAGGGATACCAGATGTTTCCCTAAACCACAAAACATTTGTTGTATTTATTATAATATATGCATATTGCATATGAAATACTGAGAAAATGGTTAGAAATTCAGTTGAGGATTTTTCTGTTGCTGTCTAGAGTTAAAAATGAAGGATCATTCTATACCTTATTTGTTTAATCTGATCAAAGCAGGAATTCCAACCATTAGATTACAGGTGGACAAACTATGGCCCACTGGCTAAAACTAGCCTGCCGCCTCTTTTTGTATGGCCTGCAAGCTAAGAATGTCTTTTACATCTTTTAATAGTTGAAAAATCAAAAGAATAATAATATTTTGTGAGTCATGAAAATTATAGGACACTCAGTTTTAGTGTCCATAAATAATGTTTTATTGGAACAGAGTCACACTCACTCATTTGTGTATTGTCTATGGTGGCTTTTATGCCACAATAGAACTGAGTAGTATTAACAGAGACCTATGGCTCTTAGCACCTGAAATATTTACTATCTGTTTATTTTTATTTTTATTTTTGATGGAGTCACACTCTGTCGCCCAGGCTGGAGTGCAGTGGCATGATCTCAGCTCACTGCAACCTCCAACTCCCGGGTTCAAGTGATTCTCATGTCTCAGCATCCTGAGTAGCTGGGATTACAGACACGTGCCACCACATCTGGCTATTTTCATATTTTATTAGAGATGGGGTTTTGCCATGTTGGTCAGGCTAGTCTGGAACTCCTGACCTCAAGTAATCCACCTGCCTTGGCTTCCCAAACTGCTGGGATTATAGGCGTGAGCCTCCAAGCCTGGCCTTACTATCTGGCTTTTTACAGAAAAGGTGTACCAACCCTTTATTTTTATTTTTATTAATAATATTTTGAACTCATCAAAATACTACCTGTTTACCAGTTTATTGTAAAGGTCATAACTCAGGAACAGCCAAATGGAAGAGAGATAAAGGGCAAAGGCCATGTTGAGGGAAGATGGGATGGGTAAATAATCTTCCAACCCTTCATTTAGATTTTCAAATGAAAATCTAGAGTTCCACTATTGAATATAAATTTAAAGAAGATGAATAATCCCATGGTGGATTTTGAAGAGGAGTTAGAGTATTACATTTGAGGGTGCAGATCACAGTGAAATCTTGAAGCACAAGTGGACTTTTCTTAGAAGAATCAATGCATTGGTTCTTTCAGGGATAAGCAAATGTGGGAAGTATATGACTCTTGAGACATATAATTGATCTGTCTCACAGCAGGCATTTAAAATTTTGAAAGATACTACACATTGTTCTCCAAAGAGATTTTTACTAATTCATATTCTCACTATAGTATATTAGAGTGTCTGTGGGCTCTTACCAATATGAAAAAATTTCCAAGTCTGAGAGCAACAAATAACACATCCTTGTTGTTTTAGGTTGCCTTAAAAAAATTACTAGTTAGTGAAATCATAGCAGTCTCTGAGACCACAGTGCAATCAAATTAGAACTCAAGATTAAGATTCACTCAAAACCACACAATTACATGGAAATTGAACAAACTGATCCTGAATGATTCCTGGGTTAATAATGAAATTAAGGCAAAAATCAAGAAGTTTTTTGAACCAATGAGAACAAAAGACAACATACCAGAATCTCTGGTACAGCTGAAATGGTGTTAAGAGGGAAATTTACAGCACTAAATGCCCACATCAGAGAGCTAGAAAGATCTCAAGTTGACAGCCTAACATCACAGTTAGAAGAGTTAGAACGGCAAGAGCAAACTAACCCAAAACCTGGCAGAAGACAAGAAATAATTAAGATCATAGCAGAACTGAAGGAGCTAGAGATACAAAAGCCCTGCAAAAAAGTCAATGAATCCAGGAATTGGTTTTTTGAAAAAATTAGCAACATAGACCACTGGCTAGACTAATGAAGAAGAAAAGAGAGAAGAATCAAATAGACACAATAAAAAATGATAAAGGGGATATCACCACTGACCTCACAGAAATACAAACTACCATCAGAGAATACTATAAACACCTGTATGCCAATAAACTAGAAAATCTAGAAGAAATGGATAAATTCCTGGACACATACACTCTCCCAAGACTAAACCAGGAAGAAGTCAAATCCTTGAATAGACCAATAACAAGTTCTGAATTTGAGGCAGTAATTAATAGTAGACTACCAACCAAAAAAGCCCAGGACTAACTAGACAGATTCACAGCCGATTTCTACCAGAGGTACAAAGAGGAGCTGGTATAATTCCTTCTGAAACTATGACAAACAATTGAAAAGGAGGTACTCCTCCCTAACTCATTTTATAAAGCCAGGATCATCCTGATACCAAAACCTGGCAGTGACACAACAAAAAAAAAGAAAACTTCAGGCCAATATTCCTGGTGACTATTGATGCAAAAGTACTCAATAAAATACTGACATACTGAATTCAGCAGCACATCAAAAAACTTACCTACCAAGATCAAGTCAGCTTCATCCCTGGAATGCAAGGCTGGTTCAACATATGCAAATCAATAAATGTAATCCATCACATAAACAGAACCAAAGGAAAAAAAACCACATGATTATCTCAATAGATGCAGAAAAGGCCTTTGATAAAATTCAACTTCGCTTCATGTTAAAAACTCTCAATAAAGCAGGTATTGATGGAACATATCTCAAAATAATAAGAGCTCTTTATGACAAACCCACAGTGAATATAATATTGAATGGGCAAAAGCTTGAAGCTCTCCCTTTGAAAACTGGTATAAAACAAAGATGCCCTCTCTCACCACTCCTATTCAATATAGTATTGGAAATTCTGGTTAGGGCAATCAGGCAAGAGAAAGAAATAAAGTGTATTCTAATAGGAAGAGAGGAAGTTAAATTGCCTTTGTTTGCAAACAACATGGTTCTGTATTGCGAAAACCCCATCATCTCAGCCCCAAAACTCCTTAAGCTGATAAGCAACTTCAGCAAAGTCTCAGGATACAAAATCAGTGTGCAAAAATCACAAACATTCCTTTACATCAACAATATACAAGCAGAGAGCCAAATCATGAATTAATACCCATTTACAATTGCTACAAAGAGAATAAAATACCTAGAAATACAGCTAACAAGGGATGTGAAAAACCTCTTCAAGGAGAACTGGAAACCACTGCTCAAGGAATGAGAAAGGATACAAACAAATGGAAAAACATTCCATCCTCATGGATAGGAAGAATCAATATCATGAAAATGGCCATACTGCCCAAAGTAATTTAATTTATAGATTCAGTGCTATCCCCATCAAACTACCATTGACATGTTTCACAGAATTAGGGGGAAAAAAACACTTTATAGCATTAAAGAAGACCCTGTATAACCAAGATAATCCTAAGCAAAACAGCAAAACTGGAGGCATCATGCTACCTGACTTCAAACTATACTACAAGGCTACAGTACCAAAACAGCATGGTACTGGTACCAAAACAGACATATAAACCAATGGAACAGAACAGAGACCTCAGAAATAACACCACACATCTACAACCATCTGCTCTTGAACAAATCTGGCAAAAACAAGCAATGGGGAAAGGATCTCCTGTTCAATAAATGATGTTGGGGAAACTGGCTAGCCATATGCAGAAAACTGAAACTGGACCCCTTCCTTATACCTTATAGAAAAATTAACTCAAGAAGGATTAAAGACTTAAACGTAAAACTCCAAACCATAAAAACCCTGGGAAATACCATTCAGGACATAGGCATGGGCAAAGACTTCATGACAAAAATGCCAAAAGCAATTGCAACAAAATTCAGAATTGACAAATGGGATCTAATTAAACTAAAGAGCTTCTGTACAGCAAAAGAAACTACCATTAGAGTAAACAGGCAACCTACAGAATGGGAGAATTTTTTTGCAATCTACCCATCTGACAAAGGTCTAATATCCAGAGTCTACGAGGGAATATAAATCATTCTACTATAAAGACTCATGCACACTTAGGTTTATTGCCACACTATTTACAATAGCAAAGTCATGGAACCAACTCAAATGCCCATCAGTGAGAGACTGGATAAAGAAAATGTGGTACATATGCACCATGGAATACTATGCAGACATAAAAGGGAAAGAGATCATGTCCTTTGCAGGGACATGGATGAAGCTGAAAGCCATCATCCTTAGCAAACTAACACAGGAATGGAAAACCGAACACTGCATATTCTCATTCATAAGTGGGAGATGAACAATGAAAACACACAGACACAGGGAGGGGGAACAACACACACCAGGGCCTGTTGGGACTGGGGGACGAGGGGAGGGAACTTAGAGAACAGGTCAATAGGTGCAGCAAACTACCATGGCACTTGTATACCTATGCAACAAACCTGCACGTTCTGCACATGTATCCCGGAACTTAAAGTAAAAAAAAAAATCACTAGTTAGATGGACATTTTTTCATCATTACTGGCCATCTATATTTCTTTCGTAAAATAAGTTTTCTTGTCTTTTGTCCACTTTTTTTCTCTTAGATTTTCTTTCCATGTATCACTTGTAGTAGGAGTTTTTCCTGTGTTATAAATAGTAACTTTTTGTATTTTATACTTATTTCAAATATTTTTCTAGGCTGTCATTTGTGTTTTAACTTAAAAAAAAATAGCTAATATTAACAAAATACTTACTACCTACCAGACATTCAGCTAAGAGTTGTACACATACTACCTCATTAACTTCTTCTTCTTCTTTATTTTTGGCGGGGGGGGGGAAGAGAGTCTCACTCTGTTGCCCAGGCTGGAGCTCAGTGGTGCAATCTCAGCTCACTGCAACCGCTGCCTCCTGGGTTCGAGTGATTCTCTTGCCTCACTCAGCCTCCTGGGTAGATAGAATTACAGGTGTGTGCCACCACACCCAGCTAATATTTGTATTTTTGATAGAGACGGGGTTTTACCATGTTGGCCAGGCTAATCTCAAACTCCTGACCTCAGGTGATTCGCCTGCCTCAGCCTCCAAAGTGCTTGGATTACAGATGTGAGCCACCACACCCAGCCTACCTCATGTATTTCTCATTGTAAATTTATGAGGAGGGGAACTATTATTACCCTGGTGTTACAAACAATAAAACTGAGTCACAAAAAAGCCAAGTAACTTGCCCAAGGTCACATGGCTAGGAAATATCAGAGCTGGGGTTAGAACCCAGGCAAGATCTTCACCAGTCCTCCATACTGCCCCCATCACAGGCATTACTCAAGATCTCATTTAATCTTTTTTTTTTTTTTTTTTTTTTTGAGACAGAGTCTCACTCCGTCACCAGGCGCCAGGCTGGAGTGCAGTGGCGCGACCTTGGCTCACTGCAACCTCCGCTGCCCGGGTTCAAGCATTCTCCTGCCTCAGCCTCCCGAGTAGCTGGGACTACAGGCGCGCGCCACCACGCCCAGCTAATTTTTTTGTATTTTTAGTAGAGACGGGGTTTCACCTTGTTGATAGGGCGGTCTCGATCTCTTGACCTCGTGATCCGCCCGCCTCGGCCTCCCAAAGTGCTGGGATTACAGGCGTGAGCCACCGCGCCCGGCCCGATCTCATTTAATCTTTACAATGACCCTAGAGGTAGCGACGATTGCTCTCTGCAATAGATCTCATTTCACAGATGAGGAAACTGAGGCCCAGAGAGGTGAAAGTCCTTTGCCCAGGATAAGAGGTAGGGCTGGAATTTGAATGCAAGTCTGTCTGAGTCCAAAACCTGTGATGTTTCTCCATGTTACAATTCCAAGGCATCTTTCTTTTATCTTGAGGGCCTCTCTTAAAAGATAAAAGAAAGGTAAAAGTCGAGGTGGGCTTGCGAAGACCTTGCTAGGAACTGATGGAGTCACAGAGCTTTCTGCTCAGGACTTCTAGGCTCCTTTAGAGACCTGCCCAGTTTTCTGACTGCACTGGTTTAGAATACTCCCTTTCTCTATTCTAAACCTCAACGAGCATCCTAGTACAATATGCCATCACTGCACTGGTCAGTGTCTAATGGGACATTTGAGTCTGTAGGTTACTTGCATCTAACAGAACCTCTTTTCCTTTGCTCTGGAACACAGCTTGCCCCCTACCCACTTCTGCTTTGGAAAACATGAGTTGAGAACATGGGGGAAGGTAGTGCTAGAATACATCATCTCTGTGAAAAGAGATTTCAGGGTCTGTATCATGGGCACCCTTCAAGAAAATTTACCTTATAATGGGAACCAGGCATCCAGATCGAGGGGGCCTGGCTCCACAGATTGTACAGTGGTTCTGGCCTTAGATAGTTTGTCACATGAGAGAGGAATATATGTATTTTGGATAAGCTTGGGTTTTATTTAACAAATACCCAATTTCATGCTGAGACAGCTAATAAGCAAATAATTATTGGTAATTAGAGAAAAGACAAATTAAAACCACGAGATACCACTTTATCTCCACTAGATTGGCACAAATTTAAAAGTCTGACAATACTAATTGTTAGAAATGTGGAACAACAAGAACCCTACTAATGTGAGAATAAATGTGTTAATTTTGTAAAACAATTTGGTGGTTGTTACCTTGTAAAATATGATGTTGTTGTCTGGGCGCAATGGCTTATAACTGTAATCCCAGCACTTTGGGAGGCCGAGGCAAGTGGATGACCTGAGGTCAGGAGTTCAAGACCAACCTGGCCAAAATGGTGAAAACTCGTCTCCACTAAAAATATAAAAAATTATCCAGGCATGGTGGCAGGCACCTGTAATCCCAGCTACTGGAAAGGCTGAGGCAGGAGAATCACTTGAACCTGTCAGGTGGAGGTTGCAGTGAGCTGAGATCATGTTATTTGTACTCCAGCCTGGGCAACAAGAGCCGTCTCAAAAAAAAAAAAAAAAAAAAAAGACGCTGTGATTCCAGTTCTCACTATATCCCCAACATAAATGAGAGCACATAGGCTGGAAATAACTCAAACATCTATTCACAGGAGAACTATAAATAATTTTGGGTATATTCACAGAACAGAATGTTATACAGAGGTGTAAATGAGTGAATACATGTACAGCTATATGTACCAACATAATGCCTGTGATGTTTGAACTTTAGGAATGTAATATTGAGTAACATAAACAAATTACAAAAGAATGTATATAATATTATGTTTCCAGTTCTTGTGCAATATATGCTGTTAACTCTCTGAGGTTATTAATTATAACAAATAGATTTTTTTCTTTTGCTCCTTGCATTGTTCTTCTCACACAGTTCTTTGTGATCTGCTTATTTGTTTTCATTTCTAGCTTCATCTTAACGGTTTTCTTCTTGTGCCTAGTTATCTTTTGATGCCATTCATGTTCAGAAATAGGGCACTAAAAGTCTTACTTGTGCTCAGGTGGTATTTTTCAACTTATCTTGCTCCCAGTGGCTGACTAGGCAGAGACCTGGTTGTTTGCTGGAGACCTTCTCAATGTTCATATCTGATAGTTGTTTCCCGAGGAAGGTATACCCCAATCATCTGCTGGATGGGTGTTGGCCTGGCTGCCAACATACCCCACTCAAGAAGAGGGGGTGAGCTGACCACCTCATTGTCCGGTGTGCAAACTTTCTCTGTTTTCATATGTGCTTTATCTCCATTTTTAGCTGTGATGGTTTTCTCAGAATCCTCTCTTGTCTTTCTTGTTCAATATCTCTGAAATGAGCAGTTCTCAAAGTATCCTGAGCGGCTCTGAGACTCGAGAGTCTAGAGGTCAAAACTATTTTCATAAATAATACCAAGATGTTATTTTATTTTTTAATTATGTCAACATTTGCATCAACAGTGCAAAAAAAATACTAAAATTGCTGACACCTTAGCATGAATCAAGGCAGAAATATTGTGATTTTCACTGTGATTCAGAGGGGGAAAAACAAGCAAATAACCTTTGAAATGTCCTTGAAGATGCAGCAAAAGTTATTAGTTTTATGAAATCTTTACCCTTGGGTGCATGTTTTTATAATACTCTGTGTTATTATAATATCCAAAGGAAAAACATACATGTGTGATTCTTGGAGCTGTGAGTTGAACTAGCCACTTTTTTTGTGGAAACACAATTTTTGCTTGAAAGAAATGACAGTCTGGCTATTCAGACTTGGGTATTTGGTAGACATTTTCTTGAAAATGAATAAAATGACCCCATCACTTCAGACAAAATGGTGTTGGTTGCCAATGATATGATTCAAACTTTCAAGCAAAAATTAGAATTTTGAAAAACTTGTATTTGGTATCATAATCTTGACAGTTTCCCAATAATTTAATGTTATGATATTGGGGATGTTATTTTCAAAAATGTGATTTAAAAATGTTGTGGAATAAGCCATCAATATTTAGAAGATCCGTATAACTTGGTGAGCCAATATTTTTCAAATGATCAATGCATGATCCTACTAAATGGTGCAAGGATAACATAAATCTATTCGAAGTGCAAGGCAGATCAATAATTTAGATAACAGCATACCAAAAGTTTATTGATATGGCTGTAAATTTTACATCATGACTAACCTTTAGAAACGAGTTTTGGTGTGTTTGTAAGAAGAATATACATAATTATCTCAAAAGACTATTAAAATACCGTTTTCTTTTTCAAATCTGTGTGAGGTCATATTTTCCTCATTTACTTCAGCCATAGCAACATATTACAACTGTTCAAACACAGAAGCAGCTATGAGAATCCAGCTATGATTTATCGAGTCAGATATTAACATGCTTTAAAAAAATGTAAAACAGTATAACTCACCATAGATTATTTTTATTTTAGAAAACAAAACATTTTCATCAAGATATGTTATTTGTGTTAACTTGTAATGGGCTATTATTGTTATTTTTAAATGAATGGTGAATATTTTTAAATTTGTCAGTTTTAAATTTCTAATTGGTAATGTCAATAAGTAGAATTCATACAAACCAAAGCTCCTTGGGAGTCCTCAACAATTTTTAAGAGTATGGGCTGGGCACGGTGGCTCATGCCTGTAATCCCAGAATTTTGGGAGGCTGAGGCAGGCCAATTTCCTGAAGTCAAGAGTTTGAGACCAACCCTGTCTCTACTGAAAATACAAAAATTCGCTGGGCGTGGTGGTGGGCTCCTGTAATCCCAGCTATTCAGGAGGCTGAGGCAGGAGAATCGCTTGAACCTGGGAAGCAGAGGTTGCAGTGAGCCGAGCTCATACCACTGCACTCCAGCCTGGGTGACAGAGGGAGATCCTACCTCAAAATAAATAAATAAATAAAAATAAAAAGAGTATAAAAGGATCCTGAGACCAATAATGTTTGAATTTGAGAACCATTGCTCTATGAAGTAAACCTTTCCTCTTTTATTGTAGCAGTGGTGATCCAGTCATTGGTCTGTGGTGGTTGTGAGAGAGCAGGAATCAACTTAACTCTTCCATAAACGGACTTTCAAATATATATATGCATATATTTCCAGATCCCATTCTCTGAGTGCGAGGGAACAGGCTTCTTACTGATGTTTCTTCCTGCAAATGATTAGGGTTAGTCTGAGTAATTAATTTTTTGGTTAGCTCATATAGTTCATCAAGTTCTTTTTCTGAAAAGTGAAAAAGGTATATGCATGTATACTTTCCAACCCCTTAAACACTGAAAATGTCTTTTTGAAAAGTCTTCAAATATATACGATAGATTGACTGTGAGTCTGGGAAAATTTTGTTGCTAGTTTTCTGATTTGTCAGTTTGGTTTTCTGCAGCTCTACTCTGCTCTCCTTCTGAACGATTGAATTTGTAGCCACATGTCGGACCAGATCTTGGAGCTTTGCCGGAAGCTCCACGCCAGAAAGGAACTCACTAGTGTCAAATACTTTTACATTCTGAGTAAGTTTCTAGACCAGGGGTCAGCACACTTTTTCTGTGAAAGGCACAATAGTAAATATTTTAGGCTTTGTGGGTCATATAATTGCTGTCACAACTACTCAACTCTGCTTTTGTAGTGTGAAAATGGCCACAGACAATATGGAGACATAAGCACGGCTGTATTCCAAGAACGCTTCTTATTTATTTATTTATTTATTTAGAGACAGGGTCTTGCTCTGTTGCTGAGGCTGGAGTGCAGTGGTGTGATTTCCTCTCACTGCAGCCTCTGCCTCATGGGCTCAAGTGATTCTCCTGCCTCGGCCTCCCAAGTAGCTGGGATTACAGGTGTGTGCCATCATGCCTGACTAATTTTTGTATTTTTAGTAAAGAAGAGGTTTCACCATGTTGACCAGGTTGGTCTTGATCTCCTGACCTCAAGAGATCCGCCTGCCTTGATCTCCCAAAGTGCTGGGATTCCAGATATGATCCACCACACTCGGCCATAAACACTTTATTTATGGCACTGAAATGTGACTTTCATATAGTTTTCATGTGTCACAATATGTTATACTTCTGTTGAGTTTTAAAACCATTTAATAATGGAAAAACCAGTCTTTGCTCATGGACAAAGAATGGACAAGAAAGAAAGGGTGGAGGGCAATATTATCTGCAGGACGTGATTTGCTGACCACTGTGTTAAACCATTCACCATTCACGTAGGACTTGCTAACGGGGTAAAAACGTTCTACTAGATCAGCCAACCGCTGGGCTGCCGCTGCATACTGAGATTGGGAAGACTGAGGAGAGGATTTCTCTGGAGCCTGGTCAGTGTGCTGGAGTCCCAACTCCTCTACTTCTCTTTATTTGGGAGAGAAGGACACGCTTCCCTTGCCTCAGACCAAGTCGGGGAGCTTTCAGGGGGACCTTCAGAGTGCTCCAAACCTGAAAGGTCTGAAGGAGGCAGGCACTGGAACAGAGCTGCACTCCTACTGCTGGAGGCCTAGGAGCTTGGATTCTGGGGCCAGATGCAGATCCCTTGATGAAAGCAGGCCTGGGGTTGGCTAAAAAGGATCCTGTCCAAGAGGAACAACAGGAAGGATGAGGGACTTTTCATAGAGAGCTTGCCTGCAGGGACTCACTCCAGAGGCTGATCATGGAGTGGGAATCAAACCACTGAAAGGGTCACTTTGTCCACATTGAAAATTTGTCATCATCTGTGTCCAATGGCAGAACTAGCATGAACATCCCAGGAGAGAAGGAGTCAGCCATGGGCCACCAGCCAAGCAGGGGCTGAGCTCACCAGGCAAGACCTAGTGCAGGGCTTCCCTAGTGGGGCATGGACCTGGGGCAGCTGAACAAGTGGGGCCACTTGAAGGACCCCTCTGTAGGGCATCTTGATGGTCCCTTAGGTTATCGTGAAAAGATGAATTTTTCAAATTAAGTTGTAGAGATGTGTAGGAATGAGGAGTTAATGTCCAAAGCCTAATGGACCGTCCCCTTCCTCACACACTGGAACTGTTCAAGAGACAGGCCTGATGACATATTTTTTTTCACCTTCCCCCTTTGACCCTGGAGAAATAATAAAATCAGATCTGGCAAATGGGGCTGGACAGGAAGCTAGGCTATGAGGAAGACGCTGATCACTGCCTTCTTCCTCTACTCCACTTTTTATGTTGGAGATGGGTAAACACTGTAAATTTTTTTTAAAAAAAGGATTATAGTGTTTTCTATTACACTGGACTAGAGTTATATGGAAATTAGACTGATTTGGATTTTATTAAAGCTAGGAGGCATTAGGAAATCTGGGAAACCTGCCTAAGATTTCATCCAAGGGACAGAAGAAAAACCTGATTGTCAGAATGGGGAGTATTGAGAAAAAAATACGATGTTATGATTGTTCCATATGGGGTCCAGCTCCTTTATGAATGTGTTACATTTGCAGCTACCAGTTTTTCATATGGGCTAATTTTGTTGTTGTTTACTCTTTGTCCTTCAAGAGGCGGATCTCTATATTTCAATGTTAGAATTGACATTAACTTCTGTTCCTGTTCCTATCGTTGTAGGAAAAAACTAGATTATTGTCACACAACCAGGAAAGATTAGGTATGCGGACACTTTGAAGGGTAAGGGGCTACAGAAATTATTGGGCAAAAAGGAAAAAAAGACTCTCTCAGCAAAGCAAGAGGGGTTCCTGTTAACAGGCTCCCATCTCATAGATTGAATCCCAGGTTACCACCCAGAAATACGAGAGACCAGGCTCCTCTCTGCTGCAAATGGTGTGAAGTTCCCGCGGCCCCACCCTGTCCTCCCAGTGCATAGGCTGATCAGGGATTCTCTGGGGAGCCCTTTTATCACTGTCCTACTATCATTTGAGTCCTAATAAAAAGTACAGTAAATTTTAGATTCATCATATCCAGGCAGGTGTAACTCCATGAGCACAGGATTTAACTGGAGGAGGGTACTATTGCACACAAGAAAAAGGTACCTCTTCCCCAGGGCAGCCTCAACTTGTGCTGGAGTGCAGCATTGGGGACTTGCTAGACACAGCTTGGATTCCAGCCTTCAATTGCCTTCATGGCCGTCACAAACAAACAAACTACACAGTGCTCTGTAAACTTGCAGCTCCCCTTAGCATGCCCTTTCATTAGAGCAATTGTACTCATTCTCAGGCAGAGTAGCCATACTCCTTTAGGTGGTTGGCTCTGTGCCAGTGTGAGCTGGCAGCCAGTGCCTGGCAGTACTGTTCCATGCACTGGGCCTGCTGTACTTCCCTGAATTTCTGGCGGGACTGGTATTTGGTCCTCATCGACCCTCAGCAGTCCACACCGCCAGTAGTTGAGCTCTGGGCTGACTTGCATTAATTAGATTCTTCTAGAGGATTCATTCTCTTAGTTATTGGTTGTTGTTGTTGGTGCTTTAAAAAATCTGAAATCTGAATGCTTTCCATCTTGAGACAACCAGAGAGTTATACCCTAAATTAAAATCTAAAACTTAACAAAGGCATATCGTTTAAAAAGCAACCTTCTGTAACTCCATAATCTTCAAGGGGAGAGGAAGAACTGATCAAACAAAGACCCCACTGCAAAAAGAATTCTTATTTAATTTAAAACCTTTCTGAATGAAGAGAATGTGAACATAACAATATGGAAATGGTTGCATTGGAATCTCCATCTGTACATGATGAAAATGAGAAAATGGAGATGAATTGGAAATGCTTTCTTTTTACTAAAATAACTTCTATTTTTTATTTTATTTCATTTTATTTTTATTTTTTTGAGATGGAATGTGACTCTGTCACCCAGGTTGGAATGCAGTTGCATGATTTCGGCTCACTGCAACCTCCACTACCTGGGTTTAAGCGATTCTCCCACCTCAGCCTCCTGAATAGCTGGCATTACAGGCGCCCACCACCACACCTGGCTAATTTTTGTATTTTTCATAGAGATGGGATTTCACCATGCTGGCCAGGCTGATCTCGAACTCCTGACCTCAGGTGATCCACCTGCCTCGACCTCCTAAAGTGCTAGGATTACAGGTGTGAGCCACCATGCCTGGCCCTTTATAATTTCAGAATAATTTTAGTTTTACAGAAAAATTAAGTTAGTACCCATGTACCCCACATCGAGTTTCTTCTATTAACATTTACATTAGCGTGGCACATTTGTCATGATTAATTAACCAAAATGGATACGTTTATCATTATAAAAATTTATACTTTCTCTTTCGATATGCCTAGTTTCCTCCTCATGTCCTTTCTCTGTTCTTGGATCCCATGCAGGATATTACATGACAATTAGTTGTCATGTCTCCTTAGGCTCCTCTTGGGAGTGACAGCTTCTCAGACTTCCCTTGGTTTTGATGACCTTCAGTTTTGAGGGGCACTAGTCAGGTCTTTCATAGACGGTCACTCAACTGAGATTTGGTCTAGTGTTTTTCTCATGATTAGATACCAAGGATATATGCTATAATCTGACTTATGACCATGATGTTAACCTTGATCACTTGGCTCTGGCTGAGGTTGCATATGTCAGGTTTCTCCACCATGAAGTTACTCCTTTTTTCTCCTTTCTGTACCGTACTTTTTATAAAGTCACTATACACAGCCTACAGTTAAGGAGTGAGGATTCATGCTCCACCTCTTTAAGGGTGGAGAATCTATATAACTTATTTGGAATTCTTGGAATCTTGGAATAGATTTGTGTATTCTCTCTTATTTATTTACTCAATCATTTATTTATTCATTTTTAGACTTTGACTATTATCCAATACTATTTTCTTGCTCCAAATTTTCTAGCTTTGGCCACTAGGAGCTCATTCAGTTGGCTCTTGGGTCCCTTTCACCACCATCATGGTTTTAGTTTTTTGTTTTTTTAGTTAAAAATTTTAGCACTTTCTTACTTTCTGGTACTGCAGGATGCTTCAGGGTCATCTTGCGTATTTCCTGCTGAAATCTTAGCGCCATCTTATTCCATCTTAATCCTCCCATTCCTTTCATCGGAGAATCGTATCGGTAATCAAGATCTGGGAGCTAGATGTGCTTGACGCTACCAGGATGTTGTTGCTCCTAGGCTTTCTCCACTAGCAGAGCAAGGAAATATATGTGTGAAGGTGCTTTCTTTTGAGCAAATGGATATATATGTGTTCACACTTTTATATATTCTTAAATCATTTCCATAGGAATTTATGTATCTGTTGAAAGGAGATTACTCAGTATGGGGGCTCAGTTCCCTCTCTTGAACTGGAAGCCCACTGGGCACCAACCAGATATTCTCTAGTAGGTTTAAGTGAATTAGACAACTTAGTGCTTTTTTTTGTTGTTGGGAGAAAGTTCTCCATGGATCTTTTGTATATCTGTACAACTTGCAAGCAGAGGCACTGTATTTTATGGATGCTTGTGCAGTGAACAACAGCCTTGAAGATAGAGGATGTCTCCTTCCAGAGCAAAGGGCAGATTCACTTACTGTCCAGTATAATAAAGATAAGGTCTGCCTCTGAGGCAAAGTTTGGGCAGTTTTGCTTGCAGCCCATTACAAAAGATTGTGTTCCCTAAGCTCTGGGTCCTCAGTTGTGACGCAAACCCTCTGTATGTGCAGCATCATCTGGGCTGCTCCACTTTGCCCTTGGTAGATTTAGGGCCAAAGAGCATCAAGGCCAATATGGAGCTCATTCTGTAGACTGTGCTGTGAGTAGCAAAGTTCTTTGTCTCATTCAAAACTCTAGAAGTCTTGCATCTTCTGTGAGCATCCATGAAACCGGCAGTCTGACTTGTTAGCTTGCAAGTAGGGTAACATCTCAGACTGTTCTCACAGGTTTTGATACCTTTTACTTAATTTATGTTTAGCACTAGAGGTGTTCTGATATTTCTCAGCTAAATTTAATGTCTCTTTTGAGTTACCAATGCTAAATAATAAATTTTAAAAAGATAAAACTATGACTCATATTAAATAGAATGAAAACATGTCAAAATTTTATTTAACTCACGAATTAAAGGGGAAACTAGCCAGAGGTCACAGCTGGTTCAAAGGAAAGGTCGAAGAACAATTTATATAGAGTAAGGTAACGTTGAACTTAATTTACCGATGGACACAAAATTGGCTTTTTCCATGGGAGGTGGGGTGGAGTGAGGGTATGGGATGAGGTGGAGTCTACTAAACTTCCATAAGGCCAAATTTATTTGCATGTTTATAGACAAGAATTATTTGTATTTATCTAAAATCTACAGAGTTCTGAAATAACTCCAAGACAAGAAAAGACACAAACTACATAGAAACAAATAAGTTAGAAAGGTGTGCTGTAAAGAATGGATAGTTTTCCACTGGAGATGCTCAGTAATCATTTCTGCTAATTCAAAAGTCTTAACTTTCCCTTACAGCAATAAAATGTATTAAAAGTATAATGTTTCCAAGGTTATTGATCAAATGTGTACAGAAAGAGATTTTAAAAAGTCATTCTAGGCTCGATGCAGTGGCTTATACCTGTAATCTCAGAACTTTAGGAGGCCAAGGCAGGCAGATCACCTGAGGTCAGGAGTTCAAGACCAGCTGGCCAACATAGTGAAACTACTAAAAGTACAAAAATTAGTCGGGCGTGCTGGCGCGTCCCATGTAATCCCAGCTACTCAGGAGGCTGAGGTGGAAGGATCACTTGAACCTGGGAGGTGGAGGTTGCAGTCAGCAGAGATAGTGCCACTGCACTCCAGCCTGGGCGACGGAGCAAGATTCTGTCTCAATTAAAAAAAAAAAAAAGATAATTCTAGACACACATACATAAGAAAGATATTGGAAGAGGTTCTAATGATCTGATCTGGGAGGAGGATCTGACACAGCAGAAAAACACTTGCTGAAATTCTGTGGAGAGGAAGTCCTAACCGGCGTCATTGATTCAGACAGTTCTCTTTACTGACCACTAGGTGTCGCTAAGCAGGCGCCGCGACACGTGGCAGGAGGAAGAGGGGTAAAGGCGGCAACATCTAATCCATCAGTGGTGCCGTTCGGCAGATTCACAAATGCGGGAGGTTCCTTGGTGGCAAGACATTTTTACCCCTGCACCTATTCTGGCGCCTGGCACATATTAAGCACTTAATGCTATGTTTCTTGAAGTGAATTATTGAGAACGCAGGGGGTGCTTTTACACGGTAGGCATTCAAAAATACTATGTTTCTGAATAAGGGTTCTTTAAAGCCTTCCGATCATGCTAGGATAAGAAAAACGGAGAAAACGAAAACATTCCAAATTAGAAGTCACTTGGTCAGTTAAACAAAGGGAGATACGTTTAGCTATGAAATCAGACCTGGTAAATCTATGAGTAGTTTCCATTGACTGTACAAACATAGCAAAATACTTGTTTGAATGCAGATACAGAAAATTACCCTTTTATTTCTTCCTGTTTTGCTCAGGTGCCATCAAGTGTTGATTCCTCTACTCTCAGCCCCCAATACTTTATAATAATTTCTAATTAATTTTGGTGCAATGAGAAACTGATGAGAAACCATCAACAAGTTTATGTAATGTATGTTAGTGTAAAATGAAAAGTGGGAAATACAGGAGCAGTGACTGTTGGCTAGAAACAAAGCTGGAGGGGAAGAGGAGAGGGAATCAGGAAGCTCTCAGAAAACCCCGAGAACAGAACTTCTTTCCCCTAACTTTTCTGGCTCCTCAGATGCTGTTGTGTATGTCTGTCGTTTTGCCTTCTTAGGGGCCATTTCTCTTCTACTGTTAATAGCATCTTGGTTTTACTTTAGAGGACACCTCCCTTCCCGCATTGAGCATGGTCCTCCTGGTGCTGTCGGTTCACATGTTCCCTCTTCAGACACCTGAGAGGAGCACTAGGCCAAGTTATGCCAATCAGAGGCCTGATCCTGGAGACTACCACAGAGTCCGAAACTTTCATCTTGGTGTCTTGCTTCCTAGAGCCCCACAACTGCCTTGATTCTTCCTTTCAAAGACCCCAGGCTTCATTTTTCCTTCAGTCTGTGGTCCATCTCATTCTCTTCCAGTAAATTCCTATTTGCCTCTATTAGCCAGAGTTGTTATCTGTTGATTGCAGCAAAAGAACACTGACTGGTGTAATGAGGAAAATCTGGCCCTACGATTACTTTTATCATCTCTGTTGAACTTATCATTGAAAAGATCAGCCCTAGGATAATGGAGACTTGCCTTGAAGATGAGGAATAACTATTATTTATGGACACTTGTTATGTTTCAGACACTCTTCTAAATACTTCTACATGTATATTATTTAATCTTCAGAATGACCTCATTGGAGAGGTGTTATCCCCATTTTACAGATGAGAAAACGGAGGCACAAAGTAATTAACAAACTTGCTCATTTTCACATGGCCGGATTAACGTGTCTCAACATTTGTTTTATGGAATATTAGCTTTTCAGAATTGTATTGGTTTCCTGAGGCTGCCATAACAAAGTACCACAAACTGGTGTCTTCAAACAACAGAAATGTATTGTCTCACAGTTCTGGAGGCTGTAAGTCTGAAATCACGGTGTCGGCAGTGACATGTTCCCTATGGCAGCTCTAGGAGAATCATTGCATGCCTCTTCCAGCTTCTGGGGGCTGCTGGCCATCCTTGGCATTCCTTGGCTTGTAAACACATCACTCTGTTGTCACATGGCTGTTTTCTGTGTGCCTTTTTCTTATAAGGACACCAGTCACATTGGAGTAAGGGCCCATTTGCTCCAGTATGACCTCATCTTAACTAATTATATCTGTAATGACCCTATTTCCAAATAAGGATGCATTCTGAGGCACTGAGGGTTGGGACTTCTCTTTTGGGAGATAGAATTCAATCTATGACACAAAATGTTAATAGAAATTGTTCAAAAAAGAATTCTATGGCCAAGTAAGTTTGGGAAACACCATTATAGGATTCTTTGCTGTAGTACTTTGGCAGGGGGGAGGGTCTTTAATTTGTTCATCATTGAGAAGAGTTGCCAACCTGGGACTATTATGTACTGTTTCTTAAAAACATGTTTGATGATGAACTTCATTTTACAGGCTGACTGTGGGATCAGCCATCAGTGTGGAACACCTGTTCTCACTCCTGACGAGAGGCAGTGACACCCTAGCGCGTTCCTCCCTGGTCTTCTGCTTTCCCCTGTGACCTGCAGCATCAACTTAAGACAACTTTTTCTTCTCTGAGCCCGAGTTTCCTTATCCCTAAGATAAGGAAAATAATATACTTTCCCTATGGGTTTCACGTGCAGACTCATTTTTGTTGTTGGTTTTGAGATGAAGTCTTGCTCTGTCGCCCAGGCTGGAGTGCAGTGGCAGCATCTTGGCTCACTGCAACCTCCACCTACTGGGTTCAAGCAGTTCTCCTGCTTCAGCCTTCCAAGTAGCTGGGATTACAGGCATGCGCCACCATGCCCAGCTAATTTTTGTATTTTTAGTAGAGATGGGGTTTCACCATGTTGGCCAGGCTAATCTTGAACTCCTGACCCCAAGTGATCCATCTGCCTGGACCTCCCAAAGTGCTGGGAGTACAAGTATGAGCAACCACGCCCAGCCTATGTGCAGCCTAATTTAATTTAAAATAGATAGGCTGAGAAACACATGGTACAGGGCTTGGCATATAGAGAAGTAGGCATTCATTAATTTTAAAAAAATTTTAAATTTTTATTTTGAGATGGAGTCTCGCACTGTCGCTTGAGTTGGAGTGCAGTGGCGTGATCTCGGCTCACTGCAATCTTCGCCTCTCGGGTTCAAGCAATTCTTCTGCCTCAGCCTCCCGAGTAGCTGGGATTACAGGTGTCCACCACCATGCCCAGCTAAGTTTTTGTGTTTTTAGTAAAGATGGGGTTTCCCCATGTTGGCTAGGCTGGTCTCGAACTCCTGACCTTGTGGTTCACCTGACTCGGCCTCCCAAAGTGCTGGGATTATAGGCGTGAGCCACCGCTCCTGGCCAGCACTCAATTAGGAGTTAACTATGTTATGTTAACCAGATGGTTCTAAATTTCTTGGCATTTTTATTAGGCATTTCCAGGATCTCAAGAATAATCCCTAATCAGGACAATTTCCACCAACAAGTTTTTCTTATTCATCTTCCTCTTCCTTTCATCACTTCTTTTTCCCTTTAAAAGAATGATTTTCTGTATGGTAGTAAGAATTTACCTTAGGTAACTATTCAACCCAATTGTGGTTTTAATAAGTCTTCTCCAGCATTAGCAAAGAATGGGTGGTTTACTCTGCAGTTCCTTATTCTGATCTTCCACCCCAGTGAGGGGGAAGAGGATGTGATCATGCGACTGCCAGCAGAAGGGAAATTGTGAAAGCGACCTGGGGTACAAAAGGCAGCCCACAGCCACCTCAGTGCACAGAGGAGGCCCAGCTGCTGAGAGGAGGTGCCTGAGAGTGACCTTTGCATCTGCCTGTCCAGCTAGCATGGAACCAAAGCGGATCAGAGAAGGCTACCTTGTGAAGAAGGTGAGCAGAGGTGCCATTTACGAGGGTGTCACTGGCCACGGACTGGGGAGGCTTGAGTCCAGCTCCACGGGATACCTGCTCATCTTAGGAATGTTTCCTGCTCATCCATTGGGTTGAAATAGGAGAGCGTGGTAGCACACAGAATGTTGAAATGGGGTTAGGAAAGTGGGGGATACTCATCCAGCCCCGGCTTCCTTACAGTTTGATTTTATTGTCTGAGAATTCCGGATGGCAGGGTCTGGAAGGTGGGGGTCTAGGCTAACGCCCTCCATATTTAGAATATCTTTTTTAAGAGTCACACAAATGTGTTCTGTCAAAAGATATACTCCTCTGCAATAGAGGTTACGTGGAGAGACTATTCATTTTTTAATTTAAATCCCCCTTCCCCTCAGTTATTTTGTTTTGGGAGGGAAGGGAAAAAAGTGATTAAAGAATTGATATAATAATACAGTAATTACAGCTTATTTCTTGGACCATCTTCTTGGAATTGACACATAAAAAAACCTCATCTTTTTTTTTTTAATTGGGCTGAAATCTCTTCACTCACAATTCTTAGTAAATTTGCATAATGTGACATTGAGTTGGTAGATGCACCATTTTAAAGATTAGTGTACTAAAAAAGGCTTAGCCTTCCTGGTGTGGTATCAGGAAAATTGAATTTTCTTAGCACTGTTGGTCTGTCTTCAGATGCGAGTGTGTGCTGTGTTGTTGTGGAAGCTCCCCCGGGATGTGAATTCACACATAGGACTTGGCACCCTGTGGGCCACATCTGTACACACAGATATGCCCACAGTAATCTTAGTGAGTGGATTGTTTCAGAACTGAGCTGAATGTAGTGGCTGCCTTCAGATGCCTAGCTTTTTAATTGAATGAACAGCAAATGTGAGTTTGTTTTAGGCCATTCATTGGTTTCACGTTTTAGCCTACAATGTTCTACCTGTAAGGGGGGTAAAAGAGCACACATTGCTGCCTGCTTCCATTTTGACTTCAGGCTGGAGGGACTTTAGGTCATCTGGCCCAATTCCTTCATTTGCAGAAGAGGAGACAGACCCAGAAGTCTCCGCGATTGCCCCAAGTCACATGGGTGTGACAGTTGGGACCAGCAACTCCTTCTCTGACGCCTAGGTTTCTGACTCACGGCACTGACCTTTGTTCATTACTCCAGCATTTTCTTAAGGCAAATTTATTCTAAGTTAGGATTTGTAGTGTATTTGTGATGGTGAGAGTTCAGAGGTGGTACTGGAGAATAAGTGGGACCTCAGCTGCTAATCTCTCTAGCCAGCTGTACTTTGAAACATCCTTTGGAAAAGACACACATATATGTAGAGGTATAAAAGATTCCTTGCAACAGGCACCAATAATAATTGGTGAGATCTAGTAACAATGAATGTTGACTTATTCCTTTCCTGATCACTTGTGCTAGTATCCTGAGAAAAGCAAGTGAATGGAAACATTGCTGCAAGTTTTTGTTTGTTTGTTTTTTAAACAATTAAAAATATCTTGCAGTGAAAATTGCTGTTATAAAACTTGTATGCTCATATTTTAATCTCCCTAAATTACAAAAATATGAAGACTGAATTTCTAATAAGTGAAGCTGTCTCACTAAAAAATGGGGATGATAGAGTCAGGGTTGTCAAGCACCTGGGATTTAAATTAAAAAATGGTTTCTAATTAGTGAGAGTAGTTCTCTCAGATTATAAAAGCCAATCTAGAAAAGGTACCTGGAATTAAACAGTGAAATTTTTTGTATCTCCATAATTTTCATGTTTACAAGTTACATCTTCCATAATTTTTGCATTTTTCTCTGGGACCTTTTGAACACTCCCTGATATAATGCATTAAGATTCTCTTTTTATTTTTTTATTCTTCTAAAACTTGTATTTTAGGTTCAGGGGTATATGTTCAGGTGTGTTACAGAGGTAAACTTCTGTGACAGGCGTTTGTTGTACAGATTATTTCGTTACCCAAGTACTAAGCCTAGTATCCAACAGTAGTTTTTTCTGATCCTCTCCCCTCCCTCCCACCCCCCCACTCTCACATAGCTCCCAGTGTCTCATTTGAGATTTTTGACAAATGTTTGGTCCAGAAATATTCCCTTTGTCAGCTGCAGAAGTAAACCTAAAGACAGAATTTCCCAAGAAGGTATTAAAGTTCTTAACTTCTTTAGGCATCAAGTTTCCTTCAGTTACCTCATGTATGGGTTAAAAACTGTATATGTCAGGAACCTGACACATAATTGGTGTCGCATTAGCTGCATAAGACACTAATTATTCGTATCAGCATCAATATACATTTCAGTAGTTAGTGGGGCCTCTCCTAGATGTTAATGGGAGTATGTACTGGTTCCTGGGTTGGTTGCCAAATTAATCATGAAGGAAGGGCCATAAAAATCTTTGAAAAGACTGTTAGAAGCCTTGGCTATGGTTTTTGATGTTAAAGCATGAAAAAAAAAGAAAAAAAAAACCAATCTCCCTCCTTTTCCTCTTATGCAGTTCAAGATACCTGGGTAGTAACAGAGAACATCTTTGTCCTGTGTCTTGTTTTATGGAATAATTTTATTGCAGATAAGATGTTTTGGGTGGGAAAAATACAGCATTAGAAAATGCTGGTGCAGGAATTTTGTCAAGTCAGAAATCTTGGAGTCAACAGTGTGAAGTGTAAAACGTTTCTGCTTTTCTTCTGTGTAAGATAACTGTTGACATTTCATAATCCACATTTCCTCTTTTGCTTCCTGATTAAGATCTCTTAATAAAGACAGTGGTTAAGAGTGGGAGGGAAAATACACGACTCTGTCATTTTCCAACTTTTTTATTCAAGTAACACCCATGTCTCTTTGCCTCAGAGTCTTTCTCCTTACTTTTTTGTTTTAAAAAAGAGCAAATCTAGCCAACCATGGAACAGTGAGCTGCTATACAAATATGACCTCATTTAATCCTAACCACCCTAGGTGATCCCCATCTTACAGATAACAATACTGAGGCTCACAGAGAATAAGTGACTCGCTCACAGTCAAACAGCCGGCAAGAGGATGACCTAGGATTCAAATCCAGGCCTCCTTAAGAGCAAAACCTACCATCTCGTTGATCCCAGGCAGCATTCTGAAAGGGAGGCTTACCCCAGCCTGCAAAAGAAACGTCAGATGAACTCACTAGAGCCAGAGTGAGGCATGAACAAATTGTACTGTGGGCAAGATTGGGTTTAATAACCTCAGCCTCCCTTCCTCTCTGTTCAGGGGGTTTCTTTCTGGGCAATAAACATGTTTGGAACGTCCTTGAATACTTAATACTGAATTAGATATGTTCATCATCATGGCTGGAAAAAAAAAAGAGAGAGGAGAAAATTATATGCTCTGCATAACCTAGAGTCCTCCAAGCCATGTCTCAAACCAGCCTCATTCTGAGAGGTTTATGTCGTTTCTAGGACAACCAACCGCACAAGCAGTTGGCACAGCAGGACTGACTCAGAAAGCGGCTGAGGGAATTGGATGTCCTGTAAGTCTGGGAGAAAACGTAGGACTCAGGGTGATGAGAAGAAGAAGGGCAAGCAGCAGGGACAGGAAAGAAAAGGGCTGCAGAAAGCTGTGGTAGAAGTGGAAAATCAGGGGCAAGAGAGAGAGCAGGAGAGTCAGGGTCCTGGCCCAGGAGTTATCTCCTGCGTCTACCTTGTCTTCTAGGTGGGGATGAAATAATCTCAAGTGATTTGCACCTACTAGTTCATCGTCATTGTAATAGCTAACACATGTGGTGTTTACTCTGAAGCAGGAACAGTTCCAAGCATTTCATGCGTTAATGCATTTATACAACATACTTTTGACAACTCTGCAAAATAGGGACAATTATCCTTACTTAACAGACGAGGAAATTGAGGTACAGCGAGGCAAAGGGCCTTGTCCAAAGTCACACAGTTAATAAGTGGCAGAGCTGGTTTGGAACCCAGCGGTGTAGCCCAGCATCACGCGGCGCCTAACCACTTTCTATGTGGCCCTTGCAGGCTTGTACTGCAGTGACTTTCTTTTCCAAAGCACTGTCACGATGATGGGTGGTACCCAGGAGAAACTTATGCCAGAATGACTCTACAGTGTTGCCTGCAAAACCGTACTCTTACCTGTCTCTATGATTGCCATGTTTCAAATGTCTACTACGTGCTGGCCACTGTGCTGAATGCTTTATGTATATTGCCTTGTTTAATCTCCACAATAATGGGGAGCAGGTACTCTGTTACTTTCATTTTACAGGTGAGGAGACTAATGCTTGGAAAAATTAAGTAACTTGCCTAAGATTACAGAGCCTGGAAGAGGCAAAGTTGAGATCTGAACTTAAATCTAAGGCTCCAGAAATCATGCTGTTAAGCATTCTCTGTGCCATTTCTGTATTGCTTATTTAATATGTTTTCACTGAGAAATTTTCCAACCTGGAAGAGTTAACTTATGTAAAAGAAATGCTACTAAATAGACTAGTTCCTTTGCCTTCAGTGAGTTTATATAGGCACAAAGCAACCATTTGTTTGGGACATTAGGTCAGTGATTTGATGGATCAGGTTGGAAAACTAGATGATGTGATTTATGCTGTAGCTGATATAAGGGCTTAATTGAATGCAACATCAACTTAAAATAACATGTCCCATGGGTGTGTGAGAATAGATAATAGTAGCTGACAGTTCTGCTTTAGATACATAGTTTTGATCACAGTGTAATTTTCCTTTGAATTCCAGCCATACATCAGTATGTGAAAAGAGAAATTTGAGGGGAAAGGGGAAGTTAAAAGAGATGTTTTCACTTTGTGGGGAGTATTTGAGAGGAGTTCTAAATGCAAATATCCTATTGCCCCAACCCTCAGCCATTGGTTGTGGCTTCTTTCTGTGATGCTGGGTGTACACAGAAAGGCACACCTGAATTTGTGCATTTGTCACACTGACCTGGAGGTCACTCTCTCCCATGTAAGATTGTGAACTATTTGAGAGCAAAGATGGAGTCTTGTTTATTTTTGTTTTTATTTATTTTATTTTATTTATGTATTTTGAGACAGAGTCTTGCTCTGTAGTACAGGCTGGAATACAATGGTGCAATCTTGGCTCACTGCAACCTCCACCTCCTGGGTTCAAGTGATTCTCTTACCTCAGCCTCCCAAGAAGCTGGGACTACAGGCATGCGTCACCACGCCCAGCTAATTTTTATATTTTTAGTAGAGATAGGGTTCACCATGTTGGCCAGGCTGGTCTTGAACTCTTAACCTCAAGACAAGTGATCCACCCGCCTTGGTCTCCCAAAGTGCTGGGATTCCAGGTATGAGTCACTGTGCCTGGACTTGCTTATTTTTATACCCCAACAACCAGGCCAGTGTTGGAAGCATCGTAGCCATTCTATCATTATTTGTTGAATAAACATGTCCCAAATAAAGAAACTTGCCTAAAATAGACTCATAGAGACCAAAGAATCAGGATTCTACATTAGAGTAACTTTTTAAGTCTTAAGAAAAGTAATTTCAATGCGGGTAGTCATTTTTAGATGATCATGTAGAATATATTTCAAAATTTATATTTTTTTGGCTTTCAAGCAAGCCTAAGGATTGGCAGGGACACCTGGAAATAGAAGACTAAAGGGGGAAAGGAGGGACAGCGAGCTCCTTGGAATAGATGTGTAGGATCTCAGGGTAGAAAGAGATGTTACAGATTTAATCCAACTTCTCATCCATGGCTTGCATTTCTTTTATTCATCTGTTAACAAGCATGCTTGAATACTTCTCTTGTTAGGGAACTTACCAATTAAATTTTCTCCCTTAAGTTATGCAGAAAACTGTTTTCCTAAAACCTCCACCTGCTGGGACTTCAAAACAATCCAGGTGTTCACACCTGCTCTGCCTGTTCCTTTATGGGCTAAAACCTAGCCAGTTTCTCCAATAGGTAGAGCGATGATACTATCTTGGTGCCCTGTTTCAAACAGGCTCTGGTTTCTCTGCAGCTTTGAGGTCTCTTGAACTCAGTATAGTATTCCAGGGGCACCTGATAAGCATAAAACTGTAAGGAATAGGTACTATTTAATGAGTGATTACTATATGCCAGATATTAATTTAAGCAATTTACATGAATTGTTTTCATCTCCCAACAACCCTAAGATGTAGATATCATCATATCTGCTTGCTAGATGGAGAAAATGAGGTTTAAAAACTTGCTCAAGGCAACATTACTAGAAAGTGGCAGAGTCGGGATTTGAGTCTGAGCCATCCAGCACCAGAGCCCATGGTCACCTGCAGGCTATGCTTTGTTTAAAGACAGGATTATCATTTTCCTTGCTTTTGATCTTACACTTCTATTTATACAACCACAATGAGTTTAGGTTTTTTTTGACAGCACACATCACACTGCTGACTCATAGGGCTCCTTTTTCCCCTCATGCTCATTTTCCCACACCTTACAAGTTTTTAAAAAAATATTATTAGAGAGAAAGACTGTATCTAATTTAATTTTAATTTTCACTTTTTATTGCTGTCAAAGCAATCAATTATGTTTTATTGGACCCAGGTATTTATTCTTTTGAGAATTGCTTGCTTATATTGTTTGCCCATGTGAAAAATTGTGAGAGTTTATATATTTCTTATTCTAAAGAGTTTTAAAAAATTAAAGATACTAACTTTTAATCATATGATGATACAAATATCTATGTATTTTAATTTGCTTTTCAGTTGTTGCAGTTTTTTAAATATAGAGAAGTTTATTTTATATTTTGTCTTGAGATGCAGTCTCACTCTGTTGCCCAGTCTGGAGTGCAATGGCATAATCTACGCTCATTGCAACCTCCACATCCTGGGTTCAAACGATTCTCCTGCCTCAGCCTCCCAAGTAGCTGGGACTACAGGTGTGCACCACCAGGCCCAGCTAATTTTTGTGTACTTTTAGTAGAGATGGTCTGAACCGTGTTGTTCAGGCTGGTCTCAAATTCCTAGCCTCAAGTGATCCACCCACCTCAGCCTCCCAAAGTGCTGGGATTACAGGCATGAGCCACTGTGCCCAGCTGAGAAGCTCATTCCTAATATGGTTAAATCTCCCATTCTTTATGATTTCTTCTTTTGGTGTCATGCAATGTCAGACTCTTAGGTGCCAAATTATACCAGTCCCATGATGATGAACAGTTATTTACCAGAAAACTTTAAATCTGACTCAGTATCCCATTGTGGACATGTACAGGTTTTGGCATATATTAGATGAAAACACACATATACTATACACACACACACACACACACACACACACAAACAGCATATGGAGATGTATATATGTGTAAATATATATATATCTCCATTAAAGTGAAATAGCTAGCTAAGTGGTCTAAAGAAATTGATCCAGATTCCATAATGACTTAATGTTATGCAAGAACCAAAATGAAGATTGCATCTGAGGGGAAGGGAAAGAGCATAAAATTGAGAATCAGGAGACCTGGATTCTAGTCTTAGTTTTACATTAACTGGTCAGATGTACTAGGCCAATCACTTAACTGGGCCTCCACTTTTCTATCAATATGGTGACAGTGCTGGTAGATGACCCTAAATTCCTCTGTCATTTGGACATTCCATAATCACACTTCCAGGTTTGGGTGAGCATCAAGTGGGTTGGGGCCAGAAAGGGGAAAATGTAGGGATGGTCGAGGAGAGGTGCTGCCAGGTTGCCCAAGTGAGAAATTGGTAGCTGCAGTAGCGGCAAAGAGGAGAGAGAAACCTCCCCAGATTCCATCACCCTGACCTAACTCAGCACTATCAGGCCTGGAAGAATGTTTAAGCTTTATAAGTGGTCAGATTTCTCTTGTTTCGTAAAGTACAGGCCTCTTCATTGTGCATGATGACCCTGAATCCCAAATGACACTTCCTCCTCAGAGTCAGACCCCTGAGGCTGCACTTGAATTAAAAAAGCATAAACTCATTTTGGACAGTAGGCTCCAGAGGCTTTGTCTATTGAAGGAGTGCAATGCTGGCTTAGCTCTACCGATGCATCCCAATTTCAGGATCAAAAGCCCTGAGTGATGATGGCAGTTAATAATTTCAGATAGTCCTGAGGCTGAATACTAAATTTTAGATTTAAAAGGGATTCTGGCAATCATCTAGTCCAACTTTACATTTCTAGCTCTGAGAACATGTCTTTCTTTTCTTATTTCCAGTTATTTTTAAAATTCTTTATTAAATAGATTTGTCTATGTATTTCGCTAAAAGTATATTATAAATTTTAATACATAGCAGAGTCATATGTTATTCATTCATTTAATAACTTTCCCAAGTTATTTTAAAAAGTCAAACCCACAGAAAAATGGGGAAACTAGTACCATTATTCATATACCCTTTACCTAGATTAATCGATTGATAATGGATGGGCATATTTACTTCGTCTCTCCCTATCTCTGTATTTCTATATAAATATACACACATATCATTTTAGGTTAGTTGAGAGTAATTTTAGTTAGTTGAGAGTAATTTGCAGACATCATGCTACCTCACCCCCAAATACTTCAACATACATCTTCTAAGAAAAAGGACATTTTTCTATATAATCACAATGCCATTATCACACCTAAGAAATTTATGACTGATAAAATGCCATTATCTAATACACGTTTTACATTCAACTAATGCCAGATCACTCAATAACATTCTGCACAGTGGATTTTAAGAGAATCCACGATTCAATCAAGGACAATTCATTGCATGAATATGCTGTTTTTCCAGTGATTAAGTAAGAGAAGTAACTCATGTGGAATAGTTTCCTTCTATAGAAGCAACTTGAAGGGTGGTGTTATTATAATCACTGTATACCCCTTCATGAAGTTAACTAACAGGACCTGTAGTCAACAACTTTGTTTTTTAATTGAAGGATAACTTAAATACAATAAGGTACACAAAATGTGTCATAATTTTTACACACTTATGCCTCATGTAAGCAACACACAGATAAAGACAGAGACATTTCTAGTATACCATAAAGTTCCATTGTTCCTTTCCTAGTCTATCCTCCCATTCTCAGTAACGATTATTCTAACATTTTCTCATAAGCTATGCCTGTTGTTGAACTTCATATGAATGCAATCATACTATAAGTAAATGTTTTGCTTGTTTGCTTTTCACTCAACACCTATGAGATTTATTTATAATGTTCCAGGTACTAGCGATTCTTTTTTGTTCAAATTGCTAAGTTGTTTTCCATAGTATACATTTACTGTGTTAATAATGAATTTATGTATTATATTATATTATATTATATACTTTATGTATTCATTCTCCTGTTAATGGGCATTTGGGTTAGTCTCTGTTTTTGGCTACTATGAGTGAAGGTGCCATGAACATTCTTACATGTAACCTTTGCGGCGATATGCATTCATTTCTCTCAGATCTTTGCCCAGGAGTGAAATTGCTGGTGCAAAGGACACATATGTGTTTAGCTTTAGCATAAAACCTCCAGATATTTTTTTCTGAGTAGGATGTGATATTCTGCACTCCTGCCAGCTATGTACATGAGTTCCAGTTATTCTCTCTCCTTGTCAAGTCTCATTCTTCTCTGCCTTTTAAAATGTTAGGTACTCTAGCAGGTGCATAGAGGTATCTTACTGTGATTTGAATCTGCATTTTCCTGATAAATAATGATGTTGAACACTTTTTCATAAGCTTTTGGATGTTTTCTTTACTAATTTGCCTGCTCAATACTTTTTGCCCATTTTAAAATAGGATTGTTTGTACTTTTCTTATTGATTTTCAGGAGCTCTTTGTATTCTAGATATGTTTCCTTCAAATGTAAAACAGAAAGGTATTTGACTGGAATTATTTCATGTGTTGGCATAATGTCTTATCTTGCTCATTTTTAAAAAGGGAAATAATCCAGTGTTAGTCTGGAATAGTTATTCTGCCCATGCAGAAAAGAGATAGGGTGTTTTAATTTAGAAAATTATTTTAGTAACTAGAACAAAGGAAATATTTGGACAAGCAAAGTGATAGTCCCACAAGTGTTTATCTTTGCATAAATAGTCTTCCTTTTGGGCAACTGGACCGTTATATAGAGGCCCTTTGTATTTTGAGATAAGCAGCAGGGTATCTTGGGAACTGGATGATAATTATATTTTGTGGTAGTCATGACAGGGTGATGTCATTGGTTAAAAAATAGACCTTTGCCAAAATTCTCCCAAAATATGGACCAGAAATAGAGACTTCCCTGTTTTAATCAGAATGGCCAATTTATTGCTAAAGGGGCAGCTGGCATGAACCCAAATTGAAAACATTTTAAGTAAGGATTTTCTTAAGGGTTACATTGATGTGGATAGCCTCATTCTGGCATTATAGATCTTTTGCAAGTGATTTTCATACAACTTAGCCATGCCTGCACACAAGGCTGCTGCCTGAGTTTCTGTTTGACATTCATATTCAGATAAAATCTGATTAGCCCAAGGGATGGAAGCAAATTCAGGGTTCATGCCACCACTTATGGCTGCTTTGCCCATGGGAGACATGGCTGTAGGACACTTTTCCATTGAGACCAGCCTCAGGCATCCACTACTACTCAGTCTGAATTGACACTTGAGATAGATTCTACTTGCCGTTCTTGAACTGAACTCAGTGGGCAGGTTTGGGAGCAGTAAACAAACCACAGAGAATCAGCTTGAAATGTGTCAGATGGAAAGTAGAGATTCATGAGGACCTTATGGGCTGACTGTGAATGTATATACATTTTATCTTAATTAAAAAAAATTCCTATAGAATGACAGTTCTCCTCTCCGCTGAAGGCATCTTTCCTGTGCAGCCTGGCTGTGCAAACGTGGACCACTTTCCTCCACCCTGGCCAAAGCTGTGCTGCATACTGTCCTGCAGAGTTCTATAGAATCATTTCAGGAAATATTGTTACCTTTATTGTGTCTATTCTTATGTTAATTATCTCATTATGTCCTCTTTATTCAGTCTTATCTATTCATTAATACATAATGTGATTTTATTTTTTTTTTTTAATTTTTGTGGGTGCATAGTAGGTATATATATTTATAAGGTACATGAGATGTTTTGAAACAGGCATGCAATGCATAATAATAACATGGAGAATGGGATATCTGTCCCTACTAAGCATTTGTCCTCTGTGTTACAAACAATCCAGTTACCCTCTTTTAGTTTTTTTAAAATGTACAGTTAAGTTGGCAATAGTCACGCTGTTGTGCTATCAAATCGTAGGTCTCATTTATTCCTTCTGTTTTCTATTTTTTGCTACCCATTAACCATCCTCACCTTCCCCCGACTCCCTTACTTCCCTTCCTGGCCTCTGGTAACCATCCTTCTACTCTCTGTGCCCATGAGTTCAGTTGTTTTGATTTTTAGATCCCACAGATAAGTGAGAACATGTGATGTCTGTCTTTCTGAGCCTGGCTTATTTCACTTAACATAATGATCTTCGGGTCCATCCATGTTATTGCAGATCACAGGATCTCATTCTTTTTATGGCTGGATAGCACTCCATTGTGTATCACACTTTCTTTACCCATTCATCTGTTGAGGGACACTTAGGCTGCTTCCAAATCTTATCTATTGTGAACAGTGCTGCAACAAACATGGGAGTGGAGATATTTCTTCCAACTACTGATTTCCTCTTTTTTCAGTATAGACCCAGCAGTGAGATTGCTGGATCAAACAGTAGTTCTGTTTTTAATTTTTTGAGGAACCTCCAAACTGTTTTCCATAGTGGTTGTACTAATTTACATTCCCACCAATAGTGCACAAGTATTGCCTTTTCTCCACATCTTCATCAACATTTCTTATTGCCTGTTTTTTGGTTAAAAGCCATTTTAACTGAGATGAGCTGATGTCTCATTGTAGTTTTGATTTGCATTTCTCTGATGATCAGTGATTTTGAGCACCTTTTCATATGCCCACTTGCCATTTGTATATCTGCTTTTGTGAAATGTCTATTCAAATCTTTTGCCCATTTTTTGAATGGATTATTAGACTTTTTTTCCTCTAGAGTCATTTGAGCTCCTGATATATTCTGGCTACCAATCCTTTGTCAGATGGGTAGTTTGCAAATATTTTCTGTCATTCTGTGGGTTGTCTCTTCACTTAGTTGACTGTTTGCTTTGCTGTGCAAAAGCTTTTTACCTTGATGTGATCCCATTTGCTTATTTTTCCTTTGGTAGTCTGTGCTTGTAGGGTATTGCTCAAGAAATCTGTGGTCAGACCAATGTCCTGGAGATTTTCCCCAATATTTTCTTATAGTCATAATGTGATTTTAATTACAACCATTCATTCCACAAATTATTGACTGAACACCTGGCAATATCATGGTGAAGTAAGTTCTTGCCCCCCTGGAACTTATAGTTGGGTGGCAATAGTTGACAGTGTTTTTACACACTTTACATATAAAACATATGTATACATATATATTTAAAAATATATATACATTGTATAATGCATATGTACATTGTTCACATATAAGCATATTGCATGCATTATGCACTTATATATACATAATTTATACATGATCTAAATATCATTAATACTTATTATGCTTTAAGATGGAATTATTATCTCCCTCTTAGAAAAAAAAAGGCCAGGTACAGTGGCTCATGCCTATAATCCTGGCACTTTGGGAGGCTGAGGCAGGTGGATCACAAAGTCAGAAGTTCGAGACCAGCCTGGCCAACAGGGTGAAACCCCATCTCGCTAAAAATACAAAAATTTAGCCAGGTGTGGTGACACGTGCCTGTAATCCCATCTACTCAGGAGGCTGAGGCAGGAGAATCACTTGAACCCAGGAGGCAGAGGTTGTAGTGAGCAGAAATCGTGCCATTGCACTCCAGCCTGGGTGACAGAGCAAGACTTCGTCTCATAAAAAATAAAAAATAAAATAAAATAAAAAACTGTGGCTCAGGAAATTAAACATTTTACCCAAAGACATGTACAACTAATAAGTGGTTGACATGAGGCTCAAATGTAGGTTCAAGGTTTGACCCCAAATCATAGCATACATTCAGGCATCCTAAATACTTCAAGCATCATTGTATGACATGTCATCCAACAATGGAGGAGGCCTGCAAGTGTGAGGCAGGCCAGATTCTTTCCAATCCCAAACCTCATTCTACCTGAAGAGAAACCAAAGGGAGGTGTGGTTCCTCACAAATACATTCATACAGAGCCTCAGAGCCTTCAGCTTTCCCATTCATTACTCCAAATGGCAACTGGCTAAATACTTTTGACCCTTCCCTCATTGGGACGATAGTGATACCAGTTCATTATCATTTTCCAAGAATAGAGAGGATGAAGGAGCAGCTGTTTATTGTGTTGGAAACTCAAAGCATGGAAGACATTCATACACAACCATCTCTCAAGATGTTTAATAATATAACCTCTCGTTTGTAGAGCACATTCAAACTTATAAAGTCTTATCCAAATTATTTCACTTCATATGTACTAGGAATCTCTAAGGTAGTCATTCTTATCATTTTAGTGCTGGGAACTGAGCCTTAGAGAGGGGAAGTGGCTTGCCCAAGTGTGGGAACTAAGGAAGCAATAGAGCTGGCTGGGCATGATGGCTTACACCTGTAATCCCAGTAGTCTGGGAGGCCGAGGCACTTGAGGTCAGGAGTTCAACAGCCTGGCCAACATTGTGAAACCCTGTCTCTACTGAAAAAAAACAGCACAAAAATTAGCTGGGTGTGGTTATGTGCACCTGTAATCCCAGCTACCTGGGAGGCTGCGGTGGGAGAATTGCCTGAACCCGAGAGGCAGAGGTTGCAGTGAGCCGAGATCATGCCATTGCACTCCAGCCAGGGCGACAGAGAGAGGCCCTGTCTAAAAAAAAGAAAGGAGAGAGAGAGAGAACACTTGAGTTAGATCATCTAAGATTCAGCCAGCCATCTCAGCAGTGTTACTAGAGCTTATAAGTGAAGGCAAATTTGGGGTAAAACCAGCTTTTATTTATACCCGTCTTCAATGAGTCAGATTAATTGGTTTGCAGACCATATTTTGGAAAGCACTAGGAAAAGAACTTTCTGCATTTTGACTTTAGGATATTTAATTCTTTCTCCAATTCTGACTAACCCTCCAAGAATTAAAATGTTCTAAAACCCTTAAAAATAAAAACTCTTCCAACCAAACACCAGTAATTATCGTTTTTATATTTTTTCTCCTCAAAAGAGTCAGTTAAACATGTAAAAATAAATGAAGACCTCAAAAAAAAAAAAAAAAAAAGAACTGTAAGATCATGTGTAAGATGTAGTTTCAGAAGCAAGATCTGCCGGCAGTTCTTACACATAGTGGGGGGTGAGAATGTTTCTGTGAGGTCGCTCCTTTGTGGTTCTTGGTGATGTGAACCAGGCATGAAAAGGGAGGTGCAGGGGAAATTATAGCAGGAAAGGGTTTGGGTGGGGATGAAGTAGACAGTAAGAAGGATTGGTTGCTCTTCTCAATGAGGTGTAATAGCTGCTAGCGCTTGGCAGTTTGGGAAATGATCTTCTTTTTTATTATTTTAATGAACATCCCCTGTGTGCTCAGTATCATGAGCCAAGGAAAGCACCTGATGATGTAGTTGCCGTGGAGAAGGAAAGATAACCATATCAAAGACAATTAAAGAACTATATGAAGAAATATATGACAAAGGTCCGGGATGTGTGGCATAATCAGTGAGAAAAGCGGGAAGGGCCCCTGAGATCAGGGTGGGTCTGTGCAGTTTTGGAAGCCTCATCCATGAGGTGGGCAAGCTGAGCCTTGAAGGATAGGGGAGAGGGTAGGCAAAGGGAGAAAGAGGAGAGTGCAGAGGTGGGAAAGAGTGTTCCAGAGAGTGGGGTCAGCTTGAGTAAAGAGCCGGGGGTAGAAATGAGAATGAATCCCCAAGAAGTCACTGATTTGAGAGGACTTAGGTTGAAGGAACAAAGATGATGTCACAAAACATTTTTAAAGCCAACTGTAAGTAAATATAGGATCTTTCCTATTAGGAAAAAAACACAGTTTACGAAGAGCCCTGCCCATCTCAGCCCTTTTGGTTGTCATTACAGGGGAGCATGTTCAATACTTGGAAACCCATGTGGGTTGTATTGTTAGAAGATGGAATTGAATTCTACAAGAAGAAAAGTGACAACAGCCCCAAAGGAATGATCCCACTGAAAGGGAGCACTCTGACTAGCCCTTGTCAGGACTTTGGCAAAAGGATGGTGAGTTGACATCATGACCTGCTGTGAACCCCTGGTCAGGCACTCACATTTTGGTGCAAGCATCACCCTCAATGTGGGTGGTGCTCCTTGGGCTGGTTCCTCTCACCACCACCCACAGCCAGCCCTGGCATTTGGGTGTCTCTTGGCCAGAACCGCTTTAGGCCAATGGCCTCTGCTTCATGAGGGGGCCCCAGCCCCTTGAAATAAGTCATTCCTAATGGGATGTGTTTTGATTTTCAGTTTGTGTTTAAGATCACTGCGACCAAACAGCAGGACCACTTCTTCCAGGCAGCCTTTCTGGAAGAGAGAGATGCCTGGGTTCGGGATATCAAGAAGGCCATTAAATGCATTGAAGGAGGCCAGAAGTTTGCCAGGAAATCTACCAGGAGGTCCATTCGACTGCCAGAAACCATTGACTTAGGGTAATTTTCTATGTTTACTTCTCTTTACCCCTTCCTTCTGATAGACACAAACACAGCAGATCCTGCTCTAAGGCTTGCTTTGGCCACCTCTGACGTTGTATCCACTCTGCCAGGTGGCACTTAGTGTACTAAGATGTTTACCTGGATCTGAAGGAGAGATCCAAGGCCTTCCAGCTGAGGAGAGGAGGCCAATGGAGTACAAATTCCCTCATAAGGGGTCGAGAGAGAGAGAGAGAGAGAGAGAGAGAGAAGAGAGAGAGAGAAACCTCATCATTGCATTTATAAAGCAGACATAATAAGTCAGTCTTGAAATAAAGCTTTAGGATCTTTAGATAGAAAGGAAAAGGCAGGGGCTATGCATCCAAACAAGCAAGGTTTGAAGTTCAATTTCATGCATCACACCGTAGGAAGGGCCAGCCAGGGTGAACACCCATCCCGGTGGAAACCATTTATGCCCTGACCTGGTTTAATGGCCTCTGATGTTGGCTGCTTGGAATTGCAGGTGATAGTTGTAGCCTAAAGGTGGTCAGAGGTCAACAGGTAAATCTAGCTCCTGACAGACATTGGGATGGGATTTCTTCTTCCTGAATATGTCACATCTTTGGTTGCATAAATCCCTTTCTAGAAGTCCCTTTCTTCTTGGTAGTTTTGCTTTTTTGTTGAGCATTCCCTGAAACAGCACCCTGTCGAGAAGAACCCCATGTTGGCTGCTTAAAATGTCCAACAAGAATTTTATTTTTATGGAGGATGGGGTGGGGAGAGGCACTGAGAGGAGCCTAAAGACACCCCTTCTGCACTTCTGCATGACGAACACATGACTTGGCATGGCACAGGAGTTTGACAAAGTTTGTGAACTGAGCTGAGTGAGACTCAGCAGTCCCCCTCACCACAAAAGCTTTTTGGCAAAGAGCTCCGAGGAGGAACCCAGTGTAGCTGCAGCCGCTGATGGGGACCATCGAGTGACCACAGCCTTGGCCAGGGCTGTCAGAACTAAGTGGGAAGGATGCTCAGACTAGAGGGAGCCACAGGCTACATGGAAGGGGCCTTCTGTTTTGTTGCTTAAAACTTCTCTTGTAAGGCTATCTTTGGTGCATTCTTCAAGGACAAAAATGAGAAGTTCTCACTGTTTTGCCTTATATCTCATCATTTTAAAGATAAGACATATGCTTAGTGGAAGCATTCACTTCCTTAAAGGAAAATGTCTACCACGGATGCTCCCTTGAAGAGAATTAAAGAATTGGGATAGGAAGATTGAGGGATATGAAAGATCTAGAATGTGTAGAAAATGGACCCTGAGAACCTTTCATCTTTGACCTCTAAAGTGGGACAACTTTGCATCCCAGGCACCGATAATTAAATCAACAAAAAGCTGAATGAATTTAAGAGAATTTAGGAGACTTTAAGTACCTTCCTGCATTTCTAAATGCTGTGCAGCCTACAGAGTTATGTAGATATGAGTGCTGCCCCTCCACTACCTATGACCTGATGGAGGAAGATTAAGCTCAGGGGATACCTGGGGTGGGGGAGTTTGTGTTCACTTATGCCCTAACCCAGTTTAATGGCCTCTGATGTTGGCTGCTTAAAATTTCAGGTGATAGTTGTAGCCTGAAGTTGGTCAGAGGCCAACAGGTAAATCTAACTCCTGACGGAGGTTGGGAATGAAGTTTCTTCCTTCCTGAATATTTCTATCCTAGGCACCATCCTGGCTCTGCAACTTGCTAGCTATAAAACCTTGGGTCAATAACTTAGCCTCTCTGTGCTTCACTTTCTCTGTCTATAGAGTGGGGATAATCACAGTGCACCTACTTCATAGGCTTGCCATCATGTGTGTAGGGCAGTGCCTGACATACACTAAGTGCTGTATGGTGCAAGCTCAAGTCGTTATTGTGTTTTAAGGGGTCACATGTCTGTATAACCAATTCCAGGGGTTCAGAAAAGAGAAAGAGCTCAGGGGATGATGGGGTGAATAGGAGGTGGTACCCAGCCTCTTCAAGGTGACAACTCCCAGAGAGAACTTACCATTCTGAAATGTTCCCCACTCATCCGTTTGTTTTTTTTTTCTGTGCAGTGCCTTATATTTGTCCATGAAAGACACTGAAAAAGGAATAAAAGAACTGAACCTAGAGAAGGACAAGAAGATTTTTAATCACTGCTTCACAGGTAAAAGCACTTGTGGGCCTGAAATAGGGCAACTGGGAAGGCAATATGGAGTCCTCCTTCAGCTTCCTGTGTGAGGTGGGGGTGTAAAGTGTGGGGATTGGAAAGGGTCCCAGAATGCAGCCTGGTGAGCCTGAGAATGGAGCTTCTGCAGAGTGAAAATAGAAAGAACTTTGTTGTTCAAGCTAACATTTTTGTTCAAACCCTGTTTGTTCAAGTTAACATTGGTTCAAGTTAACGTTCCAGTCAAAGGATATTTTTCTCAATAAATGGCATTATGTTGAGAGTTGCTAGAAATAGACACAGAATTGGATAAGATGCAACCCTTACTATGATAAACAGGGATCAAGGCATATAATGTAAGATTTAAATGACAATATTAGGGATATCAGAGCTGCACAGGGTCAGGTATTGAGTGTTATGAGTTTAGGTAGTATGGTGTAGTGGTTAAAAACATGTTCTTTAGAGCCAGACTACCTTGGTTCAAATCCTGACTCTGCAACTTAACTAGCTATAAAACCTTGGGTCAATAACTTAGCCTCTCTGTGCTTCACTTACTCTGTCTATAAAGTGGGGATAATCACAGTGCACCTACCTCACAGGCTTGCCATCATGTGTGTAGAGCAGTGCCTGTCACACATATGGTGCAAGCTCAAGTAATTACTGTGTTTTAAGGGGTCACATGTCTGTACAACCAATTCCAGGGGTCCGGAAAAGAGAAAGAGCTCAGGGGTTGATGGGGTGAATAGGAGGTGGTACCTAGACTTGACCCTGAAAGATGGGTAGAATTTCATTAAGTATTTATGGGGAGGATTTTTGATGAGGAGGTAGGACAGAGGTTGGGCAGAGGATGGTGAGGACAAAGTTACGGGGCAGACATGCGCAGAATATGCATCTAGAAAAACAAACTGACCAGCCTGGTAGGGTGGATGGTTAATCAGGAGGAATAAAATGGGATGTACAATTGGTACTAAGTTTGTCAGATGCCAAGCCATGGCTTTCTTATGGTGACAAGAGAGAACAAAGGAAGAAAACTCTGAGATAATACAACAGATGTGGAATTTAAGACATTGTGCTGTCAACAGATAATCCATGAAATCGGTGTAGGTCAGGATCGGCAAGGCTATGGGGAAGAGGCTATGATCAGTGGTGATGAGGTAGTCCCTTGTGGGAATGAGCCTGAGAGTCAAGGCAGCAGCCCATGAGCATCAGATAAGACAGGGGTGAGATTTGGGATCAAGACGCTAGGCTGTGGGTGGTGGTATGAGAAACTGACAAGAGCAAGGCAGGGTCCTAACTCTAGAAGGACTGAGGTCACTGCAACAGCCTCGGGCAAAGGGAACAGGAGGGGGTTTCAAGGTAGACTTGGGCAAAAGATCCAGATCAGACTAATTTCTGTGTAATGTGTTACTGAGTCCCAGAGTATTGGGGTGGTACTTCTTCTTCCCCCCGCTTTTTTTTTTTGAGACGGAGTTTCGCTTTTTTTGCTCATGCTGGAGTCAGTGGCATGATCTCAGCTCTCTGCAACCTCCACCACCCGGGTTCAAGCGATTCCTGTGCCTCAGCCTCCTGAGTAGCTGGGATTACAGACGTGTGCCACCACCCCTGGCTAATTTTTGTAGTTTTAGTAGAGATGGGGTTTCACCATGTTGGCCAGGCTGATCTCAAACTCTTGAACTCAGGTGATCTGCTCACCTTGGCCTCTCAACATGGCCTGTAATCCCAAAGATTACAGGTGGGCTAGTACCTCTTAAATCCTTCTTGCTGCAGGTCAGGGTAGATTCTAGAGATTTCTGTGGTGGAGACTTCATGGAGGAGTCAGGTGTCCTCAGCTGGGAGATAGAGGCTGCAGCAGAGACTGGGACCCAGCAGTGCTGACACATGATTGAGGACCTTAAATGTCCGATGACTGGGAGATTAGACCAAACTTGTCTTTCAAGCTTCAGTATGCCTCACTGAGTGAGCATGGATGCAAGGTTTAGAATACTTAAAAGTGACAGCCCAGAGTAGTTATAACTTTGGCTTAAGGTGACTCAAATTCCCTGAGCCTTAATTGTTTTCATCCTTAAAGTGAGGACTACAATTACTGCCCTACCTCTTTGACAAGGTTGCTATGAGGACAAAAAGAAGAAATGCAGGGTCAATTAGCTTATCCTTGTGGAGAAAGAAATGTGAGCAAAAGCCTTTCATACATGAAATCACGGAAGTCTCGCTACTCAATTTCTGTCACTCCTGTTTGGAGGGAGGCATCCCTACTGCTTTTGCCTGAATAACACAGGACAGGCAGGCTGCTATGTCGACTCCTTTGTTGGCTACATATGTAAGGAACACACTGCTTTTTATTTTTATTATTTTTTAAGTTGACACATGATGGTACATAGTTACGGGGCACAGTTAATGTTCTGATATATGTATACATTGTGCAATGATCAAATCATGGTAATTAGGGTATCCATCACCTCAAACATTTACCATTTTTTTGTTGTAAGAACAAACATGCTGTTTTTAATACAAAACTTCCTTGTAACCTGCTAATAATCCAATGTGTGGGTCAATTTCATTTTCTTCTCTTTGCAATTATCTCTTGAGGCAGAAGCATGCTTAAATGACTTCTCAAGGTCCCTGCTAGACTCTGCAAAGGCATGACAATCAGTGCAGGTGATGTCATCAAAGTTTAATTTAGGACATATATTCATCACGTTACTTCCTGTTTAAAAACTTGCAATGATTTCTCATTGCCAAATTTCTTACTGTGCCATCAAAGTTCTCCCCCACCCACCCTTCACCTTCCTCCTCCTCTTGTTTCCTTTTGCCTTCTTTCCACCAACTCCTTCCCTGCCCCATAGGGTTGCTTAATGCCTGCATGCATCTGTTCACACTGCTGCCCCCTCAGCCTGTGCTGCTTCCTCTGCATCCTGCCTCACATGCTTGGCAAACACCTACTCATGTTTTAAGCCTCTGCCCAGTGTCACTTCCTCTATCAATTTTTTCCTGATGGTGCACGCACAGCCCCCTTCTCTCACCTCCTCCACCTCTTTCACACCTTCAGATTTGACCCAGTGTCTCGAAATTGACTTATATAGCAGAGCGCTTGTTACAAGACTTACGTATTACACCCATCGTGCTCTTTTACAGTCCCTGAGGGAATTTCTCCAACACCCCATAGAGCACCCAGCATCTAGTAGGTGCTCAGTAAATGTTTGTTCATTAATGGGATAAGTGAGTGGGTTAGTAAAAGCCATTTCTTTGATGCATGTGTTGCTTTTTTTCTTTTTTTAAGACAAAGACTTTATTTTTTAATTTTTAAAGTTATTATTTTTTGAGATGGAATCTTGCTATGTTGCTCAGGCTGGTCTTGAACTCCTGGGCTCAAGTGATCTTCCTGCCTCAGCTTCCAGAATAGCTGGGACAAGAGGTGTGCAACCACACCTGGCCATGTGTTGCTTCTTAAGCAGCATGTGGTTGATCTTAAAAACCCTTTGCATAGTTTTTTTTTTTTAAACTGGGTTTCTATCCCACTGATTTTGTTTGAAATAACAGGAGAGACAAGACAAGTCAGACCTGTGGGTGCTCTGGAGTCAGTTTAGGGGTGATTGTCAGGGGCTTGTTCTTTAGTAAGGAGAGTTAACCTTCCCTGTGCTGATCCCATCTAGGTAACTGCGTCATTGATTGGCTGGTATCCAACCAGTCTGTTAGGAATCGCCAGGAAGGCCTTATGATTGCTTCATCACTGCTCAATGAGGGGTATCTGCAGCCTGCTGGAGACATGTCCAAGAGTGCAGTGGACGGAACCGCTGAAAACCCTTTCCTGGACAACCCTGATGCCTTCTACTACTTTGTAAGAAAAGCTACTCATCTCTTCCTCCTATAAGAAAGGCTGCCCTGAGCATATTCTAGGTTTTTTTCAGTTCATACATACGTATGCAAAATAAAGGGCCCAGCCCTACCGGGGCTTTTAGGCAGGGGGTAGGGAGGTCAGCTGGGAAGAACAAGGGAATACCTGAAGCTTCCAGGTCCATTGAGAGCTTCTGTTATACCAGCATTTCCCAGCTCAGCAGCTGCCCTCTCCACAACACTTGCCCTGTCCAAATAAATTCGTTATTATAACAGGATACTACTATTTACTTGAAAAAAATTTTTAAATGGACTTTAAAAAATGTATTGTTTCCTTTATTTTATTTTATTTTTGTTTTTTTAGACAGAGTCTTGCTCTGTCATCCAAGCTGGAGTGCAGTGGTGCCATCTCGGCTCACGGCAACCTCCACCTCCCGCGTTCGAGCGATTCGCCACCATGCCCACCTAATTTTTGTATTTTTAGTAGAGATCGTGTTTCACCATGTTGGCCAGGCTGGTCTTGAGCCTCTGACCTCAAGTGATCCACCTGCCTTGGCTTCCCAACTATCTTATTCTAAGCAATAATTTATTTGTAAAAATGTCTTAGGCCCTAGTCTATGGCAAGCACTCTCTTAGACAAGGAGATACAGCCACCTAGACAAGCATGCTGGAGAAACAGGCAAAAATCCCACCCTCCTGGAGCTTCCTTTCCAGAGGGGGAATCCATAAATCACAGGTGTGATGTGTTAGGTGCATTGTTCCAAATGTACATTAAAATACGTGACTCTCAGTATACAATGTGTCCATCGATGTCACTTCCTGCAGTCATCTTGTGTAACTCCCGTGGTATGCTTACCTAGGATTGGGAAACACTATATTACACAATGCGAACCTATTCTTAGGCCATGTGAGAAATCCAGGAATGGTGGATTTCTTGGGGGATTTTGGTAGTTTTGTTTCTATTTTGGATCAGAGCACAGAAGTTAGGAAGTTACTTAAGAGAAGCATTCTTCTTATAAACATGAAGTGAACACCCTAGAGAGTTTCATTTCATTTTGGGGGAAGTTCCACAGTCTGGTTTTTTTTTTTTTCCTTCAGTTCTTTGATCTGGTTGCTTATAGTCATTTCAGTGCAGGAGTCTAAAAATACTCATTACCGTGGCTTCTCTTCCTTGGTTTGATTCATCATCCACTTTTGCTGAGCAAGTCCCAATTACCTCATAACCTCAGGGGAAGAGGCTGGACACATGCTCTCAGTTTTCTCCAAGAGAGGGCTCACTGGCAGATGTTGAGCTGGTGATAGTAGCCTGCCCTGCTTTCAAGGATGTGACCATGATATCCCAAGAGAAGGAAGGCTTTGAAGGCACACATGTGCCTGGTTAGGAAGATGGAGTTGAAGTTAGAATACAGCTTGGGAGACCCTCCAGAATAAAAGGATATGGACAAGTGCACACTTGAATGGAGACAAGAAAGGAACAGTCCCGAAGGAAGTAAAAGGAGGAGGAGAAACTTGCTCACCAAGGATGACCTTTGAAGTTCAGATTGGGACGTACACAAGAATGGAGGGAAAAGGAGGAGGCTGCCCTAGTGGCTGGAAGGGTGGGGGGAGGTGGAGATGGCACAAGTTGCAAAGTGCCTAAGACTGGTGACGTCAGCTCTCTGTTTGATTTCCCAACAGCCAGACAGTGGGTTCTTCTGTGAAGAGAATTCCAGTGATGATGACGTGATTCTGAAGGAAGAATTCAGAGGGGTCATTATCAAGCAGGGATGTTTGCTGAAGCAGGTAAGTGGCCACTACTGCTTCCATCTTACCTTATCCCTTTACAAGGTCCTTTTTATTTCTAAATTATCCAATGACATTTGGTTTGTTTTGTTAATAGTCAAGCAGAAAATGAAACCCACAAAGTGGAAGATAGATGAATAGCTATGTAGCTATCAAAGTGGCTTTAGGTCAGGAAGATTGAGTCAGACAGGGCAGAAGATGCCCCTAAAAGTAGGAAAATGCCTCTTTTATCAATAGCACAGGAAAAAAAAAGATGTTTCAAGAAAAATATGGCCAGAGGAGATAAATTGTCTAAGAGATGATATCTAAAAGACAAAGATGTCTCATGGTAAAACTACTTCCATTTTACCTCTCCCTTCAAAGTAACCAGGTAAACAGGAACAGGCCACACCCAGAAGAAGAACATAGTATACCACTGAGCACAAAGAAGTACCATTCCAGTCTGTGGGTAGGGCATGACAAGACCAAAATCCAGGCATGTGGAGGCCAGTTCACAGGAATAGCAGGCAAAAGTCAAATGCAGACTGAGGGTGTAGACAGAGTCCTGGGAGGATGTCCAGGTGTCCACAGGTACAGGCCACCATCAGTCTTGGAGGCAAGGGCTGGGGAGTACTGAAGAGCTCTAGTCAGTTACCAGGTGCCAAGGCATATGATGCCAACAGGTAAGACATGGACAGGGGCTGAGATGACTGAGGAAGCCAGGGCCAGCACTCTGTTGGAGGAAGTCGCAGGAAGACATGAGAACGTTCAGAGGGAAGCTAGTTGATACTAGCACAAGGTGTCACAGAGGCCACGGTTGCTTTACAGGGCCAACGTCTTGCCTTCCTGGCTGCACTGTGAATTGTCTGCTCGGTATATAATGGAGAGAATCGATTGCCATCAGGAGATTTTCATGTACTGTCTCTAGGCTCCGTGGGACTGGGGGATTTGACTTACTTCATGTTAGGACCCTGAGTATACATCTTAGTGATTAATGGAATGGGCAAGGAGGGAAGAACCAGAGAAGAGCCTATATTTACATTTACAAAGAGGGACTTTGGGTTGTGCTAGCTGAGAATAAGTATAGGTATGGATCTTGAGTTTCAGTGGGGGAAGTGGGACATTAGAATGGAAAACTTACCTTCACATCAGGTTTTAAGAGAACACTGTCCTAAGAAATATATGGCAAGGATTTATAAAGACTTCATGGACTATTATGATATCTTTTTATATAGGGTGACCAACTGGTTAGCTTAAAGGAGAGGCGTAGGGCAGGGCCAGCCTTAACCAGGGGGAGGCCCAGGCATTTGCCCATGGACAGAGTTTGCCCGTTGCTGCTTCCTTGTTGGTTCTGCCAAACATTCCTATGTTCCTGGCTCTTCAATTGCAGGTGCTGGAATGTGGTCGTTAAGACAAGAAGAGTAACTTCGGAGGGAATTTTCTTATTTTGTTGGTTTTTTCCGTAATTCTATCTGTTTATTAGCTATTTCTTGAATTAGTTGATCGGACAAGCCCTAGTCTAGAATGGAGCTCTTGGAAAGCCAAGGATGAAGGTTAACAAAGGGTAAAGTTGGGACTGGACTGGAGTCATGTCTCAGTGAAGCAGCCCAGTAGGAGACCTGGGATGGCCAAAAATTGTGTGTGGTAATGGGTGCCTGGGTGTATTTTGAATACAATAGGGACAAGGATTGAACTTACTTATGTGTTTTCCTTTGCCTGGCCTTTGATAGGTACAATTTAGCCTTAGCTAGCTCAGCTGGTGCACATTTGAATCTCCCAGGGAACTGTTAAAACTGCACGCCAGGCCAATTAAATCAGAGTCTCTGGATTTTTACAGTTCCCAAGTGATTCTGATGTGCAGCCAAGGCTGAGAACCACTGAGCCAGCCTTTTTCTTAAGAGCTAATTTATTCTATTATCAATATACAAGTTAAATAGCCTTTCTTAGAAGCTTCCTTTTTATGTGAAGGAAACAGAAATCTATGTGGATTCAGGAATTTTGTTCTTTTATAATATTCTTTGAACTTTTTTTTTTCAGGGGGTGGGGAGCAGAAACCTCTTTAATTTGAATTGATACTCCCCCTTAATGTTTCTACTCTCTTAGCTCAGTGGTTAATAACTGTGATTTACATCAAAATCACCCAAGGGAATTTTAAGAATTTTAAAAACTTTTTCTTAAAGTTCCAAAAGTAAACCTCCCTTGTGTCCGCTGCTGGGAGTTAGCCAGGATTAACCTCCATAGAAGGCTTATTATAATGAAGAAGGTCACCTGTGCTCTACACCTCACAGATGAGAAACAGCTGTGGCCAACTGGAGGCCATCACCTCTACCCTATTATTTCCACTTTTCTCATCCCAGGAGAAATAATCCTACTTGGCAGCAAGTTTTAGGATGAATGATCTTGGATTACATTCAATATGATCCCTTTTTTATATAATTCTTTCTGTTATGGCGATGAATAAAGTATCTGCTTAATTCTTAACCACATGTAGATTCCTTGAGAGAGAGGGACAGTGTGTTATAAATGTTTCTCTTGTATCTGCTGCAGAGTTTGGCATCCTTCTTGATCTATAATAGGCAATGAACACTTGTGGAGCTAATTAAGTCAAATATAAGTAGATGACTTTGACAGTTCAGCAACAATTCTTAGAAACCTGGAGGCATACATGTATTTCTTAATATTCATTAGAAAATACTCATTCAGTGAAAGATGACCAGACATGTACCTACTAACATTCAACGTGTCAACACGCCACATTGTGATGTCATTGAGGGCTTAAAGGGAATATGATGGTTGAGCAGCATTGGTTGATTTCACATCCTCTTGTGACCTTCCTCTTTCATTGACTCATAATAAGTTGGTGATTGCCCAGCAATTGCATAAGACAGCATGAAATGTGGGTCTGTCAGTGAAGAGGAAATGGTGTGAGGGGGGCAACTTGAGTGTTGTTATTTTGAAGGGCAACATTAGTTAAGGTGAAGAGCAGGAATGTACACTTTTGGAAGTCTATGCTTTGCAAAAGCCATTTTGGACATGATACAGCAGTTAGAAATATTTTCTGTCCTTGCATGTGACTCTACAGGGGTTCCAGCTCCATCCTTCAGGAAGTACAAAGTTCTTTGGAAATGAGTTTCTTCACCAAATGTTTAGCCAAAAGACTTAGGCCCGTTTCTGAAGGCTTTCTTGAAACTCCTCTAGATTTATAAAGGAAGCACTGTTTGTTAAAACCACACATGTTTTATTGCTTTTAGCACAAGTACAGTGAAAAATGTTGGAAAATTTGTATACATGCTTGCCAATATGTGGTGCTTTAGAAATTACAGATAATATTTCTTGTATTGGCAAGATAGAAACTACATATCTTTTAATCTAATATTATTTTTGGCTTCTGGAGTTATGTCATTTGAATTCCCTGTGGGAAATCATAGAGTCAGGTTTACCATGACATTTTAAAATCTGCTGTACACTAATGGAAATAACTTGGTAACTCATGGCAAGTACAGATATGAAGCAGCTGCTATGTGACAGGCACTGTGGTGCTGGGAGGCAAAGACAAGCAAGACACAAATCCCACCCTTAAAACTAGACAATGTCTAGACCAAAAACGTCTAGACAACGTCAGTGTTTAATTCTATTGGGAAAGACCAAGTCATCACCTTCTTTCTTCTTCTTCCTTCCTCTTTCTTTCTTCCTTTTCCTCCTCCTCTCCTCCTCCATCACCTCCTCCTCCTCCTCCTCCTCCTCCTCCTTCCTCTTCTTCCTTCTTCCTCATGTCTGTTACAGCAACACACAATTTCATTCCCACTGCTGCTATCTAAGATTTAGTTTCTAATAACTTTATGCCTGGATTGTTGTAATGCTTCCCTAATAAATTCCTTTTTACTTATCATCTTTTCCCTGGCTTTCCTTTAATCTAGCTGGTTGGTCCATCCTGCACTTTGTCACCATATTAAGCTTCTTAAAATGTAATTGTAATCCTTTCACTTCCTACTCAAAAGCCATCAACAACAAACCCTGCCTTTTATTTCTATTAAATCCCTGTCCACTTTTCTCACCTTGCCTCTGCTACTCTTCACAAACCCTACATTCTAACCAGACTGGTCTTATTCGTCAACACCTGAGTATGTCTCTTGCATTCCCACTTCTGCTCTTGTGTTGTCACTTGTCCTCCCGCCCACCTTTGTCTTGCGCATCTAAATCCTGTGTCCTGTATGGATAAGTGCAGGTCTTTATGAGGCTTTCTTTGATATCCAAAGCCAACAATTACATATTCCTCATTTAATGCCTTTGAAATCCATTATCTAACCAATTATTTGACTTAGGCATTTTCTACTTTATATTTCAACATAGGTCATAAACTCTTTAAAGATCAGGGCATCTTAAGCCTCCTTATTCCCTCTACATTACCTAATGTTGTACATCGTACTTGGTACTGCCTTATATCACACTAAAGCTGGAAGACAATAATTAGAAATAATTTAATCCTTTGTAGGGACATGGATGAACCTGGAAACCATCATTCTCAGCAAACTGACACAAGAACAGAAAGCCAAACACCGCATGTCCTCACTCATAGGCAGGTGTTGAACAATGAGAACACATGGACACAGGGAGGGGAGCATCACACACTGGGGTCTGTCAGGGGAAATAGGGGAGGGACAGTGGGGGGGTGGGGAGTTGGGGAGAGATAGCATGGGGAGAAATGCCAGATATAGATGATGGGGGAGGAAGGCAGCAAATCACACTGCCATGTGTGTACCTATGCAACAATTTTACATGTTCTTCACATGTACCCCAAAACCTAAAATGCAATTAAAAAAAAGAAATAATTTAATCCACCTGTTTCATCTAATAACATCCAAATAATTAATTCGCTTTAGTGTTATCTCCCCCGACAAAGACCTAGGCTGGGATATTGTTATCCTGGAGTTAGTATTTCATTTTTTCTTTCTTTTCTCAATTCAGCAAAAGACTTATTCTGTAGGTATTGTATGTACTGAGTGATGCTGGAAACTCATCATTCCTTTCTTTTAATGTTGATCCTGGATACAGGGGCATAGGAGGAAAAACTGGAAAGTGAGGAAGTTCATCCTGAGAGAAGACCCTGCCTACCTGCATTACTATGACCCTGCTGGGGTGAGATCCTATGGTTGATCAATCCATTCAAATAAATAAAACCACTGCATTTATGATCTGGGCTTCCCATTCCTCTTTTCTACTCTGTTGATATCCCCTTTTTCTCTTTACTGGCGTACTTTTTTTTCCTCACATTCTCCTCTACCTTTTTCTATCCCCTTTCAATTCAAAGCTCTGAGATCTTGGGCCTCTGAGGTTAGCATAAGCTTAGGAATGGAACAAAATCTCAATATATTATAATTTACTTGGTCAACTCAGCATAATTTTTTTTGTCTTCCCCCAATCTGATATTTTCAGGGGAATTCAATCAGTCCATGGTTTAATATGCATAAAGGTAATAATTCCTCATCTAGGTCAACTTGGATGAGGGCATTGTTTAAGTCCAGCAATTTGGGCTGTTGATTGTCAAAGAGGGCTTTTTCCACCATAAAATGTACCATCCTTAAAGTGTGAAGACAACTCTGGGTTGGGTGCTCAGCCTCTGCTTGCAGCACTGGACTCTTTGACTCCCCCTTGATGGTTATATTGCTGCATCAGGTGCTTGGGACCAAAAAGCTCTGGAAACATGCAGCTCTTCTTTAGTGGAATATGGTGACCTGAACCTCTCCACCTCCCCTGCTGCTTTTCTTCAGACTGAAGTCCAGATTGACTTGTATTTTCTCATCCAGCCTGCTGGCCCCACTGAAGCCAGGTGTGGAGGATCTGGAAGAACCCTAGATCTGGAAAGAGTTTTCTTTAATCTCCTTCTGCTCTTACTTATTTTGGGGCCCCTGATCTATGCAAGAGTGAGTCTGGCTTTTTCACCAACAGGATGAGGTCTATGTATATGCTATATTTTGGAAATATAATGAACAACTCCTTTCTTCTTTAGGGAGAAGATCCCCTGGGAGCAATTCACTTGAGAGGCTGTGTGGTGACTTCAGTGGAGAGCAACTCAGATGGTAAGATGAATTTCTATGTGAGAGAGGTGGGTCTGCTCAGACTCCCCTCCCATACCTGGACCTCCTGGGTCAACATTAATTAATCAATTAATCAGGATAAGCAGGAATAGGTCAGGCATGGTGGGTCAGGCATGGTGGCTCACGCCTGTAATCCCAGCATGTTGAGAGGCCAAGGTGGGCAGATCACTTGTGGTCAGGAGTTCGAGACTAGCCTGGCCAACTTGGTGAAACCCTGTCTCTACTAAAAATACAAAAATTAACTGGGCGTTGTGCCACGTGCCTGTGAATTGCTTGAATTTGGCAGGTTGAAGTGAGCCAAGATTTTGCCACTGCACTCCAGCCTGAGTGACAGAGCAATACTCCATCTCAAAAAAAAAAAAAAAAAAAAAAAAAAAGCAGGAATGAATTTGCTGTCTGAAAACCTTGGAGAAACCAGGAGTTATTTTTTGTCATCCAACTGCTGTCCAGGCTCTCCAGGCCTTGGGGAGTTGGATGGCTTTTGTGGATGCCTTGAGCAAGTCCATGAGCAATGCTGGGAAAATTCCACTTCACCATGGCTTAGAAGAAGAGCAATGAGGGGGTTGCACTAGAGAACCCCAGACCACAAGGCTGTGATTTAGTACATGGAATAACCATGTGGGTGTAGTTCAGCTTCTCAGGTGCTGAGGACAAATGGCATCACTGGGGAGATGTGGTTTTGACATCCCAAGCCCTGGTTTTGTCTTGCCATTTTTGGTTTATAGTATGATCAAGGCTGACAGGAAAACATATGAACTGCAAATGCCTAGAGTTTTACTATGCCTGAATTTGCCCACCTCCACCCCCACCACCTAGAATTGTACTTTGGTTTTAGGGCAGGACGCATGTTTGCTCTTATTTGGTTTGTGATGTTTTAAGTCTTGTCACAGTGTTGGTCAGGTTATTGCCTTTTAATCTTCAGCAGAGCTCTGACTTAGCCCCGGATGAAAAACAGTTCAGACTATACTTGTGGTACTGGTGGTAGGTCTGGCTTTGTGTATGTATATAAACATATACATATACACATATATTATAAACATAAATCTATATTGATAGAAAGACAGGTAGGTAGATAGATATCAAGAGCAACCCTTGGTTTTGATTATGAGCAGAGGAATGGTACCCATTAGAAACAGAGGTTACTCATTAAACACTGTTGCTATACAAAGGTGAGAAATTTAGTTTACCTGTAAACTGTGAAAAAAAATGTTTCTCCTCGAGTGTTTTACCTATTTCTTAAAAACATATATATACACACACAACCATACTATGTATCTACATATAAATACTATATATAGAATTGTGCAATGAATTATTCTGTAATCATACATTGTTTGTATGTTTGCAAGCCACATAATTTCCTTAGAACACTAAGAAAACAGAGATTTCATGGCTTGCACAGGAGGGTAGACCAAGTGGTCTTTCCTGTGCGTGCTGCCATTTCCCTTCTTTTTCCCCAGGCAGGAAGAGTGAGGAAGAGAACCTTTTTGAGATCATCACAGCAGATGAAGTGCACTATTTCTTGCAAGCAGCCACCCCCAAGGAGCGTACAGAGTGGATCAAAGCCATTCAGGTGGCCTCCCGAACTGGGAAGTAAAGACACACCTGCACTCCTCACCCCTCCTGAGGGAAGCCCATGGACAAGCTCAGCCCAGGACCTGTCCACTTCTGTGACAAATCAACAGGAAAGGGCCCAGGGGGTGGGAAGTTTTCGTCCACAGGGGATTCTGAATGTAACTCGCCCCATGGTGTACAAGGTTCCCTGGTAGCCCCTCTGCCCCTCTCTGTAGTCCCCATGCAGATAGAACAAGCTGTGCAGCCACAGTAGGCTGCTTGCCCTCTCCTAGGCCTCAGGACCTCTTCTGGAAAATGAAGAAATTCAACTAGCAGATTCTGGAGGTCTCCCCTAGCTTAAAATTAAAAAAAAAAAACTTCCCTGTGATTCTAACACTTGCAGAAGTGAAAGTGTATCTAGTTGTTCTGCTGGTGTCCTTCCTTGGCTAAGTCTTGGCCTTCAGCTGTCTTCAAATGTACCAGAACCTGAGCCAGCGCTTCCCTTTGACACTGTTTGAGACTGTTGCTGATCTGCAGTATAGTACCAGCAAGAAACCTCTTTTGTTCTCTTTAGTCATCTTCTACTTGCTCTTGGCCTTGAGATCCTGTAACCAAATGAAGGAGACAGTGTTTTCTCTCTGTCTCCCTCATCCTACTCAAAAATGTCCCAAGAGCAGTGGTGGCTTTGAGGGTTTTGCCTTCTATTACTTTTCACAGCCTGGAAAGTTGTGTCTTCTGGGAAAGAGACCCAGGGAAGCCAGGAGTAGCTGAGGGTCCTTTCTGTGCCCTGAAGCCACCTAGAGGAGCCCTATTCCACTCCAGTTTGAGGCTGATCTGAGAGGGTCTCCTTTTGTTTCTTTCTGGAGCATTTCTCTAACATTTATTATAATTAGGAGGGGACCTCCACATCTGTGAGATTCTGTTTCATTTGAGGTTTACAGAAAAAAAAAGTGGCCAGATGGGTTCTCCCCCTCCCCGCCATGGGTGAGTGTCCTGGGCAACTGTCTGGTGAGTGTGTCTCCCCCACAGCTGCAGGAAGTGGAGGGGCTAAGACTACCGGCCCTTCCACTTGCTGGGAAGGGTTAATATCACAACTGCACTGAAAGGACTCAGAGCCACACAGAAGTTCTGAGAGGAGCTGTTAACATCGTGCAGCACCTTCAGTTCTCTAGTTAATGATACTGTGTTTGTGCCTGAGCTTTAAGCACAAGCAGTAGCAGCTCCTGCTTGAATTCTGAGGGTGTCATGACCCTATGAGTAACCAGAGTGAGCTAACCTAGACCGAAATTGGGAACTTGTTTGCAGTTTTTGACCCTGACCACTAACTAGTGATTCTTTTCCAAAATTGAGAAAGACAGCACCCATTAAACCAGATATGTGTGTGAAAAAATATTTTTCCATTCCAGAGTTTTAATTTTAAGTCCCCAGGAAGGAAAGGAGAGTAGAACATTTTTCCTGATTTTATCAACTCCTTTCTTGCTCTCCTTCAATTCCCCTGTAACATTCCTGAGGCTGTTCCTACTCCCAGATTTTTTTTCTATCAATAGCCTAGAGGTAAAGAACTGTCTTTTTCTCTGTTTTAATAAATTGTCTTTATAGAATATGCACAAGTTTTTCTACACTCAGTATAAAAATATTTATTAAAAGGAAGTCAACTTACTGTTTTGAAATAAATATATGACTGTGTTTAATGCATTTTTGGTGTGATGACTCTGTTTTGACTCCCACTGATAACTCTCCCTTCTGGCTGGGCACGGTGGCTCACACCTGTAATCCCAGCACTTTGAGAGGCCGAGGCGGGTGGATCACTTGAGGTCAGGAGTTCGAGATCAGCCTGGCCAACATGGTGAAACCCCATCTCTACTAAAACAAAACAAACAAATAACTCTCCTTCTTACAGCTCACTATTATTTTCTGAGGATAACACTATCTTTTATTGTTCATCATCTCAATAGCTATATTTTTTTAAATAAAATCTATTCTAAGGGATAATAAAAATATAGGAAAAGCATATCTTTACTTTCTTAAGAAAGTAGGCTTAAGAAATAGGAAAATATATGGACAGTCTGTATCACTGATTTTTAAATTACAAGATCTTGATTACAGTAGTTAGGCAAGAAAAAGAATCCACTAAAGATATAAAAACTATTAACATTAGGGGAAAAGAAGTTTCCTACTGAAGGGCTGCCACGTGTGGTTGAGCAGAATGTACACTGCAGAAGTCCAGAGGGCAATATTCACATTGTAGTCTAGGTAACTGTTGTCCCCTGGGGCTTGCATTACACAATTTGCATATTTGTACACAGTAGCCTGATGAGTATTCAGAGCATCATCAAGGCTTCCTAACATGGACAATTGACTCTTCCTGGTAGAATGAAAGTGTCACTTGTCAAAGTGGATATTTAAAGGATAGGTATAGATGTTTATGTCTGAACCTCTTTGGCTGAGAAATCAAGCTTAGACCCTCTCAGACATAGTACTAGGGTAATCCATATGGGTCTGAACCTCAGAGTGACAGACTTTATCCCCAGTGATGTGGAGGAAGGTGTAGACAAACTGCCAATTGCATTTGAAGAACACTTAAAGCTGAAAATAAAGAGTGGTTAGAGGCTGGCCATAGTGGCTCATTCCTGTAATCCCAATATTTTGGGACGCCGAGGTGGGAGGATCACAAGGTCAGGAGTTCGAGACCAGCCTGACCTACATAGTTAAATCCTGTCTCTACTAAAAATGCAAAATTAGCTGGGTGTAGTGTTGCGTGCCTCTAATCCCAGCTATTCAGGAGGCTGAGGCTTGAACCTGGGAGTCAGAGGTTGCAATAAACCGAGATTGTACCATTGCACTCCAGCCTGGGTGACAGAGTGAGACTCCATCTCAAAAAAAAAAAAAAAAAAGAAAAGAAAAGAAAGGGTGGTTAGCATTTACTCAGGATTCCAGTTTAAAGAAGGAGGAAAACAAAATATAATCAACTGTGGAGCAATTAATAAAGTATGTGTAAGAGAGGAAAATGTCTTTTGTATCATGTGACTGATAATAAGTCATCTTTGGAACTGATGATTGGTGCCACAAAGAAAAATCAGCACTGAGACAAAGAATCTCTCAGCAAGGCAATTTTACTTTCTGCAGAAAGAGTGCTCCGGTTAGTCATCTTGCCAGAATATATGGACAGACTGTATCACTGATTTTTAATTTACAAGATCTTGATTACAAGAGTACAATGAAAAAAGGAAAAGCAGACATACATATCCTTTATGCATTTGGGGTTGTCCTTACTGCTGTGTCTGATCTCCATTGGTTGGAGCCAGAACTCACAATCTAAACTAAAACCTGATTGGCTAACAACATAAAACTTTTCTAAGCAGGTAAAAGCAATGGAGAACAAAAGGAAGTCCAAATAAGGAAGGGGCATAGGCTGTGAGCTGGGGCAGGTCTGTGAGCACGTCTAGCACAGATATCTTGGTTAAAGTACAAGGACACAGAATGTGCTGCATGCCTGTGAGCATGTCCAACATAAATATCTTGTTTAAAGCACAAGGACATAGAATGTACTTATTCCTTTATATCTAACAGCTACATAGGATAAGACTTAACAAAGAGTCACTAGTAAAAAGCAAAAAGGCTTTGAAGAAAGCCTTTAAAAGAGACTATTATTTCTAAAATTTATTATTATTCTTTAACAAGAATGAAAATTTTGAAGAGGAACTTTTCTACTTCCCACAGTCAGAAATATAAAGATTTCAATCTGAAAAATTTAACAACCTTTGGGAAAAATAGAAGTAGGAATGTAAGATGAGAATCTTACACACGGTTGAAAATACAGTACTGAGTTAAGGAGAGATATTAAGTGTCTCTTGTAGATACACACAGAAACATACACACATACAGTGGCTAAAATTCTACCCACAGAGAATGGTTTAGAAAAGCAGAATGAGGAATTTGATTGGGTTAAAATAGCAACAGTGAGCCAGGTGAGGTGGTATATGTTTGTCAGCTACTTGAGAGGCTGAGATAGATGGATCCCTTGAGACTGTAAGTTCAAGGCTGTGGTACGCAATCATCATGCCTATGAATAGCCACTGCAATCCAGCCTGTGCAACATAGTGAGACCCTATCACTAAAAAAAAAAGACAGACAAAACCCCAGTCTCTTCGCGTTTGTTCGTAGCAAGCTAAACAGCATGTCAACATCATTTCTTTTGGATGTTGTGTGAAGCCTGACACACAATCCCCACTAGCTTTAGGGTAAAAAGAAAATCACCAAAGTAATTCCTTAATATTTCAGATTTCATTGTGCATTCCACTCTGAATAAGGAATTTCAGAACTACAGGGTGTATTGGGAAATGTCATAGAGGAAAGGGTAGAAGAAAGAGAAGCAAAGTTATGAGGAAGTTAATTTAGCTGCTTTAAAAAAATAAACTTAGTGTGAAATTATAGCCCTCAGTGGTTTTGGCTCAGTTTCAGGGTAAAGGGAAGGTAAAATTTAGCTGTCACTGAGGGAGAGAAAAGAGGATGTGAGGAGAGGAGAGTTTTTTAACACCACATTTGTGACTTCATTTGAGCTGCAGTAAGTTTCAAGGGGAAAATGCACAGGGCTGTTCACGGGAGGCCAAGTGACAGAGTGGGAAAGGCAGTGGCCTTGGAGCCTGGAGCCTCAATTTGAATCCCTGGTTTTACTGCATTTGTGACATCTTTTGAGTATCAGCTTCTTTGTCTCTAAAATAAAAATAGTATTTTTCTGATAGTGTTGTTGTTAGGACTAAGTGAAATAATACCTGTAAGTCACCTGGAACGGGTTGGCACTCAGCAAGTTCTCGTTTCCTTTCCTCTGACCCCACTGCTGTGGAAGGCACGAGTGGCAATCTACACTCTAGCAGTGGCTTGCAACTTTTGGTTTATGTCAGAATTGCCAGTGGAATTTTTTCATGGAACATATGCCTGAGGCCCAACTTTAGGAATTCTGATTTCCTATGCGTGCGGTTGGGTCTACACACTTGCACTGCTGCTTTTTTTAAAAAACAAAAAAAAACCCCACATCGTTAATTTTTACCAAAATTAAACTTAAAAACTAACAATAAACTACTTGACTCTCCACTGCTTACAGTTCAGACACTGATGCAATAGCCTAGCATTTAAGGCCCTTCACAAACTGGCCCTGACTTCTCTTTCCAGAAGGATTTCCCCCTCTGCTCTCTTTTCACTCCAGACATACTGGCCTCTCGATGGTCCTTGGAGGGGTATCAGCTTTTGCAGCCTTGTCTTGCCTATGCAACCCCATGGTCTAGAATATCTCTGCTCCAGCTCTCTGTTTCTTTAATTCTTCTTTTTGCTTGAAGTCTTAGCCATCCCTGTTATTCACTGTACTTTCCCCCACTTCCATGACAGACCCACTGCTACAGAATTTCTCTATTATCTATTTGCACCAGGCATTTACAAATAGTCACATAACATGTTGTCTGTTTTAGAGTTTGTGTTTTGGGGGTCAGAAAAGTGTTCGTGCTTCACCGTTTCTTCAATCCTTTCTAATGCTTAGTTTGGTGCTTGTGCATAGTGGTGCACTGTCAATAGCTACTGGAATGAAGTAATTACTGTCATCGTGAGGAGGCTCCTTATACAGGCATCCTGTGTTTTACTGCATGTTGCTTTATTGCACTCCTCAGAGTTTGCATTTTTTACCAATTAAAAGTTTCTGGCAATCCTGCATGGAGTAAGTCTAACTGCACCATTTTTCCAACAGCTCGTCCTCACTTCATGTCTCTGTGGCACATTTGGGCAATTCTTGCAATATCTTAAACGTTTTCATGCTTGTTATGTCTGTTACAGTCATCTGTGGTCAGTGATCTTTGAAGTTACTGTTGTTATTGTTTTGGGACACTAGGAACCATGCCCATATAAGTGTGCAAACTTAATCAATAAACAGTGACTGTTCCACTGAGCTGGCTGTTTCCCTCTCTCTCTCCCTCTCCTCAGATCTCACTATTCTCTGAAACAGAACAATATTGAAATTAGGACAATTAATAACCCTACAGTGGCCTCTAAGTGTTCAAGTGAATGGAAGAGTCACACATCTGTCACCTAAAATCAAACGCTAGAGATGATTACTCTTAGTGAGGAAGGTGTGCTGACAGCCGAGACAGGCTGAAAGCTAGGATCCTCGTGCCAGATAGTTAGCCAAGTTTTGAATTCAGAGGAGACGTTCCAGAGGAAATTAAAAGTGTAGCTCTAATTTACACATTAATGATAAGAAAGTGAAGCAGGCAAAAAAAAAAAAAAAAGAAGTGAAGCAGGCTTTTTGCTGATATGGAGAAAGTTTTAGTGGTCTGGATAGAAAATCAGGCCGGGCGCAGTGGCTCATGCCTGTAATCCCAGCATTTTGGGAGGCCAAGGTGGGCTTATGGCCTGAGTTCAGGAGTTTGAGACCAGCCTGGACAATAAGGCGAAACCCTGTCTCTACCAAAAATACAAAAAAATTAGCCGGGCGTGTTGGCATGAGTCTGTGGTCCCACTTGGAATGCTGAGGTGGGAGGATCGCTTCAGCCCGGAAGGTTGAAGCTGCAGTGAGCCAAGATTGTGCCACTGAACTCCAGCCTGGGTGACAGAGGGAGACCCTGTCTCAAAAAAGAAAATCAAACCAGTCACAATATTCCCTTAAGCTAAAGCCTAATCCAGACCAAGGCCCTCAACATCGAGACAAGACTCCACCAGCAAAAAAATTATGACTCACTGAAGGCTCAAATGATTGTTAGCATTTTTTAGCAATAAAGTATTTTTAAATGAAGGTATGTACATTGTTTTCCTAGACATAATGCTGTTCCATGCTTCATAGACTACAGTGTAGGGTAAACATAACTTTTATATGCACTGGGAAACCAAAAAAACTGTGCGACTCCCTTTATTGTGATATTTCAGTATTTGGAACTGAACCTGTACTATCTCCAAGGTATGCCTGTGTATCGATGTGAACTTAGGAAGATCACTGCAGCTGTAATAGCAAATCCATCCTGTCTGCTACCACCATCCTATGTACTTTATGCTACCTCAGTTAACTTTCATAGCAACCTTAGGTTTTACCATATTATTCCCATTTTACAGATGAGGTTATTGTGGCACAGAGAGGTGAAGATACTTGTCCCAGGTCACACAGCCAGCAATTGACAGAGTCAGTGTTCTAGCCCATTCTGGCTGGTCCCAGAGTTCATGCTTTTCATTCTCATTTTAAAATTCCCCTTCATTATATCAGCTAGAGTTTAGTTAGTTCTCACCATGAGTGCCAGGGTCTTTGCTATATACCATACAAATTTCTCACTTAATTTGCACAACAACCAAGTGCAGCTTCAAGGTGAGGCAGCTTCATTCCCATTTTACAAATGAAGAAAATGAGGTTGATAAGCTTGCTCAAAAGCCCTAGGCCGGTAGTGGAAAGGGATGCCAATCCAGGTCCACCTGGCTTCTGAAGCTATGCACTTAAGCTCTTGGCTCTGTCATGGGTCTATTTGGTTCATAGCACTTTTTTGGCTAGCTATCTTGTTGCCATGGGAACCTCTGGCTTATTGTGCCCACCACTCAAGTCCTATCAGCTGCAGCAACATTTCCCCTTAGACCACAGCCAGCCATGACATTGCGTTCTAGGCTTTTCTTTGTTTAAAGGAAAACCCCTGTGGTCAGATACAGCTACACAAGTAGCTCTGCCCTGCTGATACTGGTTTTGAGGCTTCTGGGGATTTTATTCTCTAATATCATGTCACAAAATATTTTCCTGGTTAGCATGTGTGTGTCTTTTTATATATACATATTGTACATGTGTGTATGTACTTAAAACTTTTTAAGCCTAAGTCTACTGATGATAATCACTTTGAAGAACAGCTTGACAGTTTCTTTAAAAGCCAAACACACATTCATTCACTCAACTCATAGATATATATCCAAGAGAAAAAAACTGATGTATGATCAAAAGTCATGTTTTGTCAATAATATGAAAATAATAAAAAGGAGGGGTGCTTTACCAAATATATGTGAATGGCAAATAAACACATGAAAACATGCTCATTGCCATTAGTCTTTGGGGAAATGCAAATTAACACTATAATGAGATACTGCTGTGTACTTATTAGGATGTCCAAAATTATAAGGACTGGCAACTTCAAGTGTTGACAAGAGTGTGAAAGAATTGAAACTCTCATATGGTGCTGGTGGGAAAGTAAAATGGTACAACCACTTTGGAGAACAGCTTGACAGTTTCTTAAAAAGCTAAACACACACCATTCACTCTACTCCTAGATATATATCCAAGAGAAATGAAAGCCTATGTCCATACAAAACTTATACATTAACGTTCATTGCAGCTTTCTTTGTAATTGAAACAACTTAAATGTCAAGCAAAAGATTAATAGATAAACAAATTCTGTATAGTCATTCAATGGTATACTTCTCAGCAATAAAAAGAAATGAACTATTGCTATGTGCAACATGGACGAATTGCAAAATAAGTATGCTGAGTAAAAAAGGCCATAAAAAAGAGTACTTGCTGTGTGTCTTTGATAAAAATTTCTAGAAAATGCAAACTAGTCTATAATGACAAAAAACAGATCAGTGGTTGCCTGGATGTTACAGGATTCCTCTGGTGCTGCTTTGCCAACCAGAAATCTCTGTGGCTGCTTTTGCCTCTGCCCAGGCCTTGCTTGGGGCCCTCTGGGCTCGCCTCTACCTGCTCAACCCAGCAGGCTGGGCTCAGCTCTTGCCCTGGCTGGGATCCTGTGCCCACTGTGGCTCCGCACTCAGCGCATGGCTGAATAGGGTGTGCCACAAGTGGCTTCTATCTTGGGCATCAGTGTCTAGACAAGGGGAATGTGGTGATGCCTGAAAACTTGGAGATGCCAGCAATTGTGGAGCCCCAAGGGGTGTTACAGCTCTTACTGGAGGAGTCCCAAGGTCTGAGCCCCTAAGAGATGTTGCAGATCTTCACTCCCCTAGCTTGGCAACTGGGAGCATGTCCTAGCTCTCTTTCCCCTACAGTCTGGAGATCAGGAGTGTGTGTTACAAACCCTTTTATTCCTGCTGCCTACAGTTCAGTGGGCAGAAGGGAGGGTTACAGCTTATTCATTCCCATCACCTGCAGCTTGGTGAACAGGAGGGTTAGAGCCCATTTGTTCCCGCTGCCTGCAGCTAGGTTAATGGGAGGGTGCAGCACAAGTAGCTCTTTTCACTCCCGCCATTCAGCAGGTTCTGGGTTCTTGTCCCAAGACCAAGAGGAATGAGGTATATGGACACTGGAGAGTGAGTAAAGCAAAGAAGAATTTTATTAAGCAACATAAGGAAAGCTCGATCCTGAGTGGGTATCTGCCTGTGTAGCTGAGTCTGGGTTTTTTATGGCCTTGGAATGGGAGAATGCATGCTGATTGGTCCATGGGTGGAAAAACACCATTTGATTGGTTAAAAGCATCATCCAGAAAGAACCAATCAAGAGATATAGGGTAAGATGGGGATAGGAGTTCTCACTCTGGTCATGCACTCTATCTGGAACAAGCAGCTCAGTTTTTCAGGTTTCAGGTCGTCTTTGGCTTGAAGGTTGGGTTTCACTGGGGACCTGTCCCTGTTTGCCTAGCAATTTGTCTGTCTCTTGTTGCTTTCATGAGGATGAGGGGGAGGGCAGAGAGGAATAATTGGTGGAAGTAATTACAAAGGGAAAAGAAAATTCTTAAGAGGAATAGATTTGTTCATATATCTTGATTGTGGTAATGGTTTTTACAGGTGGATACATATATCAAAACTTGCCAAATTGTACAATTTAAATATATGTAGTTTACTGTTTGTCAGTTTTATCCCAATAAAGCCATGTTTTGCACATAGAAGGCTGTGAATCTGGGGTTTGGCAGACACAGCGCCCTGTAGTGTGAGTAGCTGCCCATGACTTTCTTGGCTGAGTTTTCCTGCTCTCAGGACTCTTCAAGGGCTGGCCCATGAGAAGTCAGCATGATTTAAAGCACCATCCCTCATTTCTGGTGAGGGGAGTGGCATCTGAGCACAGCAAGATCCCTGGTCAGCAGAGGGAATTTCAGGAAGCTTCCCTCCAGTTCTTATGATGGCGGGAGTCTGGCCTTATAGCTTTTGGAAGGTTGTCAAGTTAAAGACTTAATATTAGGAGAATGCCTGATTAATACTCAAAGAGTGAGAAATCTCAGCCTGAACTTTGCATCCCCAAAGCATTCTGGCATACCCAAATTTCACTTGTGCAGGGAATGAGGAGGAAATGGGGAATGTGGAAGGGAGTGAGGCACATCTGAGCAGAGTCAGGACATCACCAGGAAGTTGTTTTCCTAAACACCCTCCACCCTCAAATCTCTCACATTGACCTCCTTTGTTGTGACTTGCCTCTTTTCTTTAAAAATGAAATGTAGAAGACAATTTCTGTTATTCTGGAGTTCTGATCAGTGGGTTTTGTTTAGTTGAAAGTTTCTCGTAACTGGAGAAGTTCCCTCTTATGGCCTTAGAATGGGAAAATGCATTCTGTTCTCAGCACTCTTCAGGGGCTGGCCCAGGAGAAGTCAGCAGGATTTAAAGCGCCATCCCTCATCTCTGGTGAGGGGAGCAGCATGAATGACAGCTCAGAGGAAATAGAGTTTCTGATGTGTGCAAACCCATAAAGCCAAACAGCTTCCCAAACATGGCCAGAGTGACACACGGATGGTAAGCCCAGAAGTGGAGAGATCACCCTGAGACAGAAGCACTGTTTGCTTTGTGTTCAGACAGGGAGCCTGTAGAAGGCACTGACAGATGATCATCTGCTGGAGTTGCATATTTTTAAATGATTCCGGATTTTTCTACCACTTCTACAGAAGGGTTTAATATCTCATAATCTGTAGACAGGTTAAATACCAGACCTGCTTCATCAGTTCCTATCTAACCTCTCTGAGCCTTGCATATGCGTCTGTGATATGAGGATATTGATACCTAGCTTGCATTGTTGATGTGAGGATTAAATAAGATAATGTAAATAAAATGACACTAATGTGGATGTCCAACACATGGTAGTTTAATAAGATGTTAAAATGAGATTCCTTTTGTCTCTATTCAGCTGAAGCTCTCATAAGAACCAGAACCAAATAGTAGGTGGCAAGTACTCCCACATCAAAGCCATGTGGGACTTGCAAAACAATGGCCAAAAGCCAGTTCTGCAACTCTTAGCTCTCTTCCATCTGGAAGATCTAAAAAGGCTGAAGAACCATAAGAGGCTACTTGAAAATTAGAGAAATAGTTTCTTTGGGGAAAACAGTTGCAGTGCAATGGAATTTTTCTTTCCCCTCCATGGGAGTGGTGGGAGGGTGCTTCCCTTTACCCCAAGCAGACTGTGAGGTGCTTCAAAAAGACTGACCTTGACCTGTGTCAGTTGGAATCTGTGTAGCCGAGGCTGGTGGTAGATCATGCCCGGAAACAGCCTAAAGGCCAGAGGCTATGGCTGACTGGTGCCCTGGTGGCCAAGGAGATGACTGCACTGGAATCTGCCTGTGCTCCTGTATTGCCAGAGCAAAGGATGCCCAAGTGAGTGCGTCCCATTGCAGACAAGCAGGATAAGGCCCTGTGGGGCTTGTGAAAATACTGCAGAAGAGGACTAACTGAACAGCAGCGGTATGATCTCAACAAAGGGGATGACCACCTGATCCTCAGAGGCTGAAGGAGAAAACATAGGCAGCCAGCCACAGGAACACAGGTGGCTTGCCTCATGGGAAGTGCATCTGAATGCTTCTGAGGTGAGGGTGGAGGTGGAGGGGTGGAAATGATGTTTCTAAACCCTCCTCTGAAAGGCAGCTTTGAACATCCACAAACTGACAGGAGGCCAATGCTAGGTTAGGTTGGCACCAAGAAAGTGTGGTCTTTCCTGCCGCTGGCTACGGTTTGCTCCCATCCTACCTCATTTCTAGAAGAGTTGAAGGAAGCAGGGACAGGCACAGGGCAGGGAAATAGAGAGGACCTCGCCTCATTAGCCACCCTGCCCAGGCTTCTCCAGACTTGCAGTCCCAACTTGAAAAAGGCAGACTCCTTAACCCTAAATGAGATTCAGAGTATTGGATGGAATGTTGTATTTTAATTACTGAGTCGGGATGGTTTTGTGACTTGAAGTGGCTGGAAGTCTTTTTATTCTCTAAGAGAGACAGGGAATATGATAGAAGCTGCCTGAGAGTCCATGCTGGGGTGGGGAAAGAACTGATTTGAATGGGTCATGGGAGGAAAAAAATTAAAGGCTTATTCTGATGTCCTCCTAGGGGCCTGGCTTATTCAACATAATTGTTATAGTAGCTATTGTTATAGGGAGATATTATTCACAAAGACAAATGTGGCCGTCTTGAAGGTTTGCTCACTGCTTATTCCCAAGCTCTCTGCCTTCCAGGGACATGGTAGGGCTGTACTTCCCAGCCCTTGGGTTTGGGAAGGACAATCAGTTCGGTGTTGAGCATTTCATTGTGGTGTAAGATCCTCTGGAGCTCTCTTTCTCTATAAACATACAGACCCACCCTACAGCCACTGTGTAGCCACATGTAGCCACTGGGCACTTGAAAGTGGCTAGTGCAAATTGAGATGTGCCATAAGTGAAAAAAGACATATTGGATTTCAAAGACTTAGTACAAAAAATACATGTAAAATATCAATAATTTTTGTATGTTATTACTTGTTGAAAAGATACTATTTGAATCTAGTAGGTTAAATTAAAAATATTATTGAAATTAATTTTATGTGCTTCTTTTTGCTGTTTAAAATATGGCTATGAGAAATTCAGACTCACACAGGTGGCTCACATTTGTGGCTTGCATTATGTTTTTAGTGGACAATGTGGTTCCTGACAGTTGTTCCTTTTTCAGTCTGCCTGGTTCCTAAACCGAGGCTGTCAAAAGCATGGAGTAGATATCATGGACAACAGACAATGGATGCGTAATGGAGCAATAATAAGTTTTTGCTATTTTAAAGCACTGGGGCTTGAGATTGCTTGTTATTGCATCATGCATACCCTAGCTATCCCAGCTGACTTAGCAGGGAGGAGAAAGGCAGCAGAAGTGAACTCATTCACCATCCTATCCTCTGAAATCTTCATGAATGTCTACCTTTCTTCTTTAGACCCCTCGTCTCCATGCCCAACAACTGGAAATGTCAGAATCTTTTTAGAATTTTCCACATCCTCTGCATTGGACTCTGGTTGAGTAGTAATTCAGGAGATTAGCAAATCTAGTATCATTGTGTGGGTTTTCCTTTATCATCAATGTCTGGACACACAAGGGAAATAACTTTCTGCTTGTCTTGTCTTTGGGTTACCAACGAGGCCATCGTAAGACCAGAATACTCACTGCCTTAGTTTGGCCATGTGTTTCCTGTTACAGTGAGTGATGCAGCTGGATAAACAGCACACTCTTTCTGTTGTGCCTCCTTTCCCATTTCCTGCGAAGTTGTAAGGTGCTGGGATTGCCACAGCAGATGTAACTTCACTTGAGGAGACTTGAACTTGTTCATATTTTCTTTGAGAACATTCATAGGGAGTTCTCCTTTGATTCTTAAGTGAACAGTGTTTTAATAGGGAAACAATGCACATTTGAAGATACTAGGGATGGTAGCATCTAACTTTTATTTTGCTGCTTAAGGAATTTAGTATAAACAATCATTTTTGCAATCTTCTGACTCTAAAAAATCTTTGGTGGATAGTTATGGATAGAATTGGCTGGACTGGGGTCCTTGGTTGCATTTAAGGCTTGGTGATAGGCAATCAGCAGAGTTTCCTATTGTTATGAATCAGTTGTGTGCTCCTGGGCAAGTCTCTTACTCTTTGGGCCTCTCCATGATATATTCACGTTAGAGTTTTCTAAGCTCATTCTGACCTCCACATTGTGGAGGTGGTTTGGAGCTAGGCATCCCTGGGAGAATAACGGTAGTCACACCTGTTGTCATAATTCAGGTGAGAGATGATTAGGTTTGAATCACAGCAGGGAAGGTAAGGCAGGTGGGTGTTAAGTTCGATTGACAGCTCCACAGATGTTTAGAGCTCCACCCTATGTCAGAACTGTGCTAAGATGGAAGATAACCAAGCCTTACTCTCTGCCCTCAAGAACCCATCCTTCTTGGGGGAGAAGAGAGCTCCTAAATTAATGATTTCAGCATCCCCTGGTTGCTAAGTGCTGTGATTGGCAGATGAGTGAGGACAAAGGGACTGTTCAGAGAGAGCTTCCTGGAAATGGTGGTAACAGAGCACAGCTTTAAAGGATGAATAGGATGAAAAAGGTAAGAGAGATTCAAAACCCACTTAAGAGGAAAAGCCAGCAAGAGAGGAAAGATTCTAAGATGACTGCCAGTTTAGAACTTAGTGACTTGGATGATGGTCATTTCATTGATGAGTGTAGCAAATACAAAATGAACAACTTTGTTAGGGGAAAGGATGATGCATTTAGATAGGGAAACACTGAATTGAAAGTTCCAGTTAGGAATCCAGGAGTGAATGCCCTGTAGATTAGAGATCTACAGGACTGGAGCAAAGGAGAAAGGTCACAATGGAATTTTACACTGAAGGGTCGTGCCTGTGGGTGTGAAGTGGTAAGAATGGGTGAGAATTCCCAGGGAAACAAAAGCCCATGCATCCATTCTCTCGTGTATTCAGGATACACTGAGAGTCCACTGTGTGGTGATTGAAGAAATGTGAGAGCAACCTGTAGAGTGTATTCCTTAAAGGCAAACAGGAGTGTAGACTCTTCTTTCAAGAACCTGATTGTGCGGGGGAAAGAAATAAATAGGTAATAATCAGATGAAACAGGAAACCAAGGGAGTACTTAAGGATAAAAGAAACATTCTGCAGTTGAAAATTTATTTGAATTTTTAATCTACATGTGAAAAAAACTTTTTTGTCAGCAAGAGGAAAAATTAACATTTTGAGTTGATCATATACATAACTGTTAATATTGTTAGACTTTGCAGTGATTTCATCATATTTATTAATGTAATTGTTCACTTCTATTTTCCGATTCTTTTTCTCTGCAAATAATGGATGTAGAAGATTTATGTGTCAAAAGAAATTGATAAAACAAATATTGATTGAATATCTCCTGAGCTGGCTGTGTTACACAGGTGCAGAAAGTGAAGACCCAATCCTGCCTTCTGGGGCTTGGCATCTGTTTATAAAGATTAATGCCACTGAACGGCATAGATGATCACTGTGATGGAATTATAACTTCACTTATAGAAAATACCCTAAAAAGTAAGAAAGTGAAAATGTTGAGGAAAGTCTAGAAAACTGGCTTTAGGCACTATTTGTGCTGAAAAAATAATTAAAGGACCTGAGCTTTGCCTTTTTTCTTTGTAGGCAATGAGGAGCCATTTATTAAAAGGGGCCTGGGTGTAGTTAGCTTGGAGGAAGGTGTATTAGTCCATTCTCATGCTGCTATAAAGAACTTCCCTTCTTAGCCTGTTGATTTAAAGGTAGGAGGATCCCAGAGTTTCCAGGTGGCAATCTTTTTTCTTTCTTTTTTTTTTTTTTTCGAGACGGAGTCTTGCTCTGTGACCAGGTTGGAGTGCAGTGGTGCAATCTTGGCTCACTGCAACGTCCGTCCAGCTGGCAATCTTAACTTCCAGTTAAGTGTTGCCTGGTGTGATTGACCCAGACTATCAAGATGAAATCAGTCTACTACTTCACAACAGAAGTAAGGAAGAGTTTCCATGGAATACAGGAGCTCCATTAGGGCATCTCTAGTATTATCATGGCCTGTGATTAAGGTCAATGGGAAACTACAACAGCCCAATCCAGGCAGAACTACAAATAGCTCCGACTCTTGAGGAATGAAGGTTTGGGTCACTCCACCAGGAAAAAAACCATGGCATGCTAGGCGCTTGCTGAAGGCAAAGAGGATACAGAATGGGTAGCAAAAGAAGGTCGTCATCAATACCGGCTACGACCATGTGACCAGCTGCAAAAACGAGGACTGTATAACTGTCATGAGTATTTCCTGCTTCTTTTGTTAAAACATGTTTGTGTATGTGTACACTTGCAGTAAGAAAATATCTTCATTTTATTTCCGTTTCCTTCATCATGTGTCATAAGACTTACTGACTTCACATCAACATTTAAGTATTTTTAACTTTATGTAATCATATTTGGGTTGGGGATTGGTGCATTTCCAGTTGTACGAAGGACAGTTGTATTATGTTACGTGTAACTATGACCTTATTATTGTCTTTATTGAAGATTATGTATGAACTCAGGAGATGTGTATGGGTTCAAGGTGATAAGGGGTGGACTTATGATGGTTGATACTGACTGTCAACTTGATTGGATTAAAGGATGCAAAGTATTAATCCTGGGTGTGTCTGTGAGGGTGTTACCACAGAAGACTAACATTTGAGTCAGTGGGCTACGGAAGGTAAAACCACCCTCAAGCTGAATGGGCACCCTTAATCATCTGCCAGCAAATATAAAGCAGGCAGAAAAACGTGAAAAGGTGAGACTGGCCTAGCCTCCCAGGCTGCATCTTTCTTCTATGCTGGATACTTCCTGCTCTTGAACATTGGACTCTGAGATGTTGGCACCATTGTTCAACCTTAGTTAGCAGAAGCCTGTTTCCAGTGGGTTGGCTGATGGGTGCACCTGGAGGAAGGCAGCCCCTGGGAGAAGGAGAGGATGGGGGTTTATTTCTCTTATTCTTGCAGGTGCTCAGGTGGATTTTGTGCCTCCACCACAAGTCACTGCTCCAGGCAGGCGGCCGGCAAGCTCCTTCCAGCTGCTTCTGTGAATTCTGGCCAACTTATTCTTCTGCCCTGCAAGCCCATAGCTGGTGACAGCTGTTTCCCTAATCTGCCGTCCTTGTCAATTGTCCTTTACTCATCTCTCCCTGGTGACCTGGCTCCAGCACACCACCTGCTTCCTGCTGGGCCTTAACTGAAAGAACCAGGTAGGAGTGCTCTTCAGGTTTTATTGCTAATTTTTTTAGTTGTGATAATTGGGGGATATGTTTAAGAGTGAAAGGTTTCCATGTCCATAATTTAAGATGGCTCTGCAAAATAGAAAAAGAGAAAAAGCAAACTATTAACAATTGTTGAACCTAGGTAGACATGACTGTTCATGGTACTATTCTTTTCACTTTTCTCTGTTTGAAAATTTGCATAATAAAAAGCAAAAACGAACAAACAAACAAACAAAAAGAACTTCCCAAGACTGGCAATTTATAAAGAAAAGAGGCTTAAAAGTTCTGCAGGGATAGAGAGACCTCAGAAAACTTACAACCATGGCAGAAGGGGAGGCAAGCATGTCCTTCTTCACATAGCAGCAGGAAGAAGAAGAATGAGAGCCAAGCAAAGGGGGAAGTTCCTTATAAAACCATCAGATTTTGCGAGAACTTACTCACTATCATGGGAGTGGCATGGGGGAAAATGCCCCCATAATTCAATTACCTCTCACCGGGTCCCTCCTATGACAAGTGAGGATTATGGGAACTACAATTCAAGATGAGATTTGGGTGGGGACACAGCCAAACCATATCAAAAGATGACTCAAGAGATGGGGAAATTAGTTAGTGGACTTCTGGAGTAGATCTCTATGGGAGGTGACAAGAGTGTCAGCAGTAGAAAGAAGGATGAACAGAACCATTTCAAAGGAAGAATCCACAGATTGCAATAAGATGGTGAGAGTTAAGAGGTGTTCTCTATTCTTTGGGAAGAGCAGTTTCTTAACAGAAAAAGGAAAGTCATAGCATGAGGATGGGTTTGGAACATGAGTTTGAAGGTAAGGGGAGAGATTGATGATGCAGAGATTGATTTAGACTCACAAGCAAAGAAGTAACAGCTGAAGTCCTAGGGAATGTGTTCACCAAAAACAAAAATGGAGAACTGATAAATTGATACCGTTTTGTGTCAAGACACCTGGGAAGACTTGTGAATGGAGATCAGAAGTAGAAAGAGGAGCCAGAAAAGAGTTGGTAAAGATTTGGTCTGCAGAATAAGTGACTCAGAATCCTAGAGAGACGAGAGATTCTGCAAGAAAAGGTAAGTGGTCAGCAATGTCAAATGCACAGAGGTTAAGGTAGCTGAGATCTTAAAAATGATGGTTTTGTTTGGTCACTAAAGCACCATGGTGACCTTCAGGGCAACAGTTTCAAAAGAATGAAGGGAGATGTTACACTACAGAGAAATGGGGAACAATGGTGAAAAAAGGAAAGCAATGGTCATAGATTATTCATTCCGGAAGTTTGTTATAGTGAATTATATAGTAGAGAACTGGCTTGTAGCTTCCAGGAGTAATAGGTTGACTCATTCATTTACTGATTCAAGAGGCCTGTATTTATTAGATCCCACTAGGTGCTTGTTCACTGCTAGGTGAGTAAAGCAGGTAAGATCCCACTATTATGGAGTTTGCATTCTAGTGTGAGAGAGAGAGTCTGTAAATGATGAAGACAATTGCAGACATTTAAAGTGCTCTGATGAAAATGAAACAAGGCACAAAATAAGCATATTCCAGTCTATACAAAGAGAAAGTGCATAGATTGAGCACTGTATGTCTGGTGCTTGATAAACCATGGGCAAAGTGGTAGAAGACATCACAGAGGTAGAGAAGGAGTCTGTGTTTTACTCTAAGTGCAAGGGCATGCTATCAGTAGATTATAAACAGAGAAGTAACATGGTTAGATTTACAACTTTTAAATTCTCTTAGTCTGCTTTGTGAAGAGTGGTGGACTGTAAAGGGCAAGAGTTGAAATGAAAAATATGATGGGAAGATGCTGATAATTCATTCAAGGAATAAATGTGGTTTAGATCCAGCTGGTACACTGCGAATGTTGAGTTTCACCATGTTGGCCAGGCTGGTCTCAGACTCCTGAGCTCAAGCTATCCTCCTGCCTCAGCCTCCCAAAATGCTGGGATTGCAGGCATGAGCCACCACATCTGGCCTTAAGTGCTTTTGGAAATAAAAAACTGACCAGAAGATCTTCCTTGTAGGTTAATTTGATATATTTTACTTTTTAATATATATTTATCTTTCTCTGATTTTAAAAAAGAAAAAACACTTGTTTCAGAAGTACAAACTAAGGACATGTATGAAAAAGAGACCAACATTCAGCCACATTCTTAGGGTCTGTTATGATACTAGAAGGAGCAGAATAATGGAAGTTTCATCTTCCAGGGAGTTATCACTGACAGGCAGGTTAGCCGCAGAGTGACTCCTTCCTGATTAGATGACCTTCAGCCAGTTACTTAGCATAGCCTCCATTTCTTTATCAGTAGAATGGGCGTGTGAATAATATAGTACATAGGGTTAATATAAGGATTACATTACATTCAGGGATGAAAATTTGCATATTCGAAAGCCTATGTGAAAATTTACATATTTTAATTATGTAAATACCTTAGGGCAGTTCCTGGTTCATAATGAAATCTCAAAAAAAGTTACACTTGTATATGAGGACGGTACTAGGGTGAGAAATCACTAAGTTAAGCAAACTGTTAATACAGTGTAAGGGTTGCTCCTGCTTGGAGGTCTTTGGTCTACTTCAGGTATAGACCATTGTCTTCAAGGTACTCACCATTCATGACAGTTCAGGAGGAGTACCCCAGAGGACTGAGGAGACAAGATACACCCCTTATCTGAAGTTGCTCATCAGGGAATGGAAGCTGAGGCGTAGGCAAAGGGGAACAGGATGTGGAGACTTTGATTTGAGATGAGAAGCAACAGAGCAGAAGCCGGGGTATTGGAATGGAATGCAGGGTTCTCCAGGGGGCCTCTCATCCATTTCACTTGGTGTTACACCTTTTCTCTTAGTTACATAAGTTCACAGTACCAATATGATTGCTGTTGCAATAACACAGCTGCAAATAAAAAACCATAAAAATCCAGAAAAAAAATCTGAGCTCCCCCCCAACTATCCTTGAATAGGGGTTAACTTGGAAGTCCCCATTTCTGATTGCAGCATATCCACAAGTCTAAATAAACATTGATGGAACACTATGTTAAGAGTTCAGTATAACCATGAGTAAGGTTATATAAAATGTTTAATATGCCATGTGGTACTGGTAGGGTAGAAATAGTACATTATTTCTAATGCATTTAGTAACTAAGCCCTTTTTGAAAGTTCTTGTAACTGCAAGCTCTGCTTGAACTACAGCAACACTACATCTATGTGTGAGAGAATAATAAAAAAACCCTAGTCTTGGTTCTTTAATATTATCTGCCTTCCCTGGCAGATGAACAGTATACTGGAGTATTTTGCGGACTTGTAAATTTGTTTGTCAGGGGCAAGAGGGTACAGTTTGGGTGGGCATAGTTTTTAACCACCTGCTCGCAATTCTTCTGTGAAAATGCCCACTATCATTATTCCTGGGGAAGTGACACACATGTGAGTTTCCCAGAATTTAATAAAATAACAACCATTTACAGAATATGTAGTGTAGGCCAGGAACTTGGTTAAGTACTTTTCAAGAATTGTTTTCAATCTCACCCTAACCCTTTGAGATAGTTCCTTTTGTTATCACCACTTTACAGAGGAAGACACTGAGACTCAAAAAGGTGAAGTAAATTAGGCAGGGTGACACAACCAAGTAGGATAGCAGAGATGGGATTCAAACCCAGAGTTTGCACTTCTAATCCATGCTGTTTTCTTTTCTTCCTACTCATACTCTTCCCAGATGTATCATTCTAACTTATTGCTGCATTTAGCATGCACTGTATCAGGAATTCTCCAGCCTTCTGGGTTGTCCTTTACTTTGGCATCCAAATAAAATAACTCCAGTCTTGTACAACTTTCTGTGGAAATGCTGCTGGCCTTACCAATTTCCCCCCAAATTTTTGGGAGTAGAGGAGAAGATTTATATTGTTTTATCCGTTCTCATTCTGAATTCTTCCTCTTGTATTAGTTCTCATCACCTACTCCATGACATAAAGCAGTTACTGTATTTCTCTCCATACAGTATCACCCTGCACATGCACATAGCTCTTTTTCCATTTCTCTAAACATGACTCCTCCAAAGGTATAAAGAGGTCAGCCGGTTTCTCTGGAAAGCAGGTGCTGAGACAGAAGTAAGAGTGGAAGAGGTTTGATGAGAAGGGGAAGGAGTAATCCCATGAGAGATAAAGGAGGAAGGAAGCAGAATTTGGGGTAGGAAAAGCCTTTGGAATGCAATGCAAATCTGACACCAGGATTGGCCTTGAAAGACAGTGGCAAAGGGCAGTCTTTCCTATAGACAGAGTTTGAGTAGGACACCTGGTGATAATATGTGTATGGACTCATACACAGTGACGAATGGTCTGTGCAGTTATTCAGGGGCCTGTAAGGAAAAGATCAGAAGTTCGGAGACAGGAAGTCTAGTTAACTTTTAAAATGAACTCTAAGCTATATTCCAATCTTTTGGCTTCCCTGGGCCATAATGGAAGATGAAGAATTGTCTTGGGCCACACATAAAATACAGTAACACTAACGATAGCTGATGAGCTTTAAAAAAATCACAAAAAACTCTCAATGTTCTAAGAAAGTTCATTAATTTGTGTTGGGTGGGATTCAAAGCTGTCCTGGGCCGTATGCAGCCCAGAGGCCATGTGTCAGGCAAGCTTGGCATACTCCTCTAGCTTTGGCTCAACTAAACTCAAAATTCCTCTCTTATCCCAATATGACCTGGCACTTAGTAACAAAAACATTGGCTTTCAAAGTTATTATCTCTAAAGTAGAAATCAATTTTTTACAGCTGGGTTCTTCACTCTTCTCTGAAGGGGCTAAGGGAGTAAGAAAGATTGCCAGGAATAAAAAGTACTTCTGACTTATTTCAAATTACTAACTTGCAGGAATTAATCACATGATTTTACTTATGTGAGGTGTAAAATAAGGCAAAATTAACCAACATTTATAAAAGTCAGAATAGAGACTACTTTTTGAGGCTGTGATATTGTGACATATTAAGAATAGAAGAAACATGTATTAGGTCTTCATCTCCAGTTCCTGGCACATAGCTCCTAAACCCTTGTAAAATCTTGGATGAAAAAGGCTGGAGAAATGTCTTTTGTTATTTATATTAATTATTGTATGTTATTTAATCATATCTGAATTTGTTTTCATGAGGTGACTCTCAGAGGCTGGTGGTTACCAGAGGAATCACATGGCTGATTACAGGGTGGTAAGCTTTCAGCGCTCCCTCTCTCCCTCAACCTCTGGAGAGGGGAGAAGGGCTGGAGATTGAGTTCAGTCACCAATGGCCCATGATTTAGTCCAACTCCCAGCCTGTGGACCAGTACCAGTCTGTGGCCTGTTAGTAACTGCGCTGCAAAGCAGAAGGTGAGCCACGGGCGAGCAAGCACTCCCTCCTGAGCTCCGCCTCCTGTCAGACCATCAGCAGCATTAGATTCTCGTAGGAGTGTGAACCCTGTTGTGAACCAAGCATGCAAGGGATCTAGGTTGCGTCTTCCTTATAAGAACCAAATGATAAATATAATGCACTTGAATCATCCTGAAACCATACGCCTCATCTGTGGAAAAACTGTCTTCCACGAAACTGGTCCCTGGTGCCAAAAAGGTTGGGGACACTGATTAGTCAATCATGCCTACCTGATAGAACCTCCATAAAATCCCTAACTGACAGGACTTGGAGGACTTCTGGATTGGTGGACACATGGATGTGCTGGGAGGGTAGAGTGCCTGGAGCAGGACGGAACCTCTGAGCTCCAACCTCATACTTTGTCCTGTGTATGTCTTCATCTGGTTGGTCTTAAGTGGTATCCTTTAAAATAAACTGGTAATTGTAAGTAAAGCCCTTTCTTGAGTTCTGTGAGTCATTCTAGCAAATTATCAAACTTAAGGAGGATGTCATGGCAACCCCCAATGTCTAGCTAGTTAGCCAGATGGACAGGTCATGGTTTGGGACATGTGACTGGTATCTAAAGTTGGTGGCAGCCTTGAGAGGCTGAGCCCTCAACTTGTAGGGTCTGCACTAACTCTAGGTAGTGTCATGAGTGAATTGTAGGACACCTAGTTGGTACCTGGAGAGTTGGAGAACTGCTTAATGTGAGTTAAACCCCACACATTTGGTGTCAGAAGTATTTTGAGTGTATGAAAGGTTTTTTTTCCTTTTAGGGGTGTGTTGAACAAACTGGGCAGTTGCAGGAGGGAATCATAGGCTGCTGCTGTGATGTGCTATGACCTGATCTACGAGTTAGCTACACTCAGTTCATATGTGGAAGACAACTCTTCAAGCTGTACACTTAAGATGAGTATACTTTTTGCACTTAATTGTATATTCTTTCTATAAAAATTATTGTATGTTTCCTATCGTGGTAACAAATAACCACACATTTAGCAGCTTAAAACAACACACATTTATTAGCTCACAGTTCTGGAGGGTATAAGTCTGAAATGGGTCTCAGGATGTTGGCAGGGCTGCATCCCTTGATGGAGGCTGTAATTTTCTAATTTTGCCCTTCACTTAATCTTTCAACAGATGCTTAGTGATTGTCAGCCACTAAAAGCCTCTAATTACAACTATCCGCCTTCTAATTCCACGCTATTCTCCTCATGCAGGTAGATGACTACGTTAGGCTTTTATTTTCAGGAAGGCTAAAGAATAAGGCACATTCAACTTGTTACAGGCATATTCAACTTACCGATACTATCTTGTTGCCTGTATATTTACACACATTCATGTGACTATCATTATTATTAGAGAGGATGTTTTAATCATTCTCTCTCTATAAAGATGTTGTCTCAGGGCCCTCTGTCTTGTTAGAAATTGTAAAAGAACTTCCAATTCCCTTCACAGATGATTCTCTTCATATTCTCTCCATTTGCTTTTTTAATATATTTTTTGAGGCAGGGTCTTAACAGTGTTACCCAGTCTGGAATTCTGTCGTGTGATCAGGTCTCACTGCACCCTCAACCTCCTGGGGTCAAACAATTCTCCAACCTCAATCTCCCAAGTATCTGGGACTACAGGCATCTTGATATATTGCCCAGGCTGGTTTTGAACTCCTGGGCTCAAGTGATTCTCCCATTTCCTCTTCCCAAATTGTTGAGATTACAGGTGTGAGCCACTGTGCCCAGCCTTCGTTCAGATTTGCCCGTGTACTTTTTCATTCTTGACAAATGAGTCAGCAAAGTTGCAAACATCCCCTTATTTGACTTGGTTCAGTGTTTTAATGTCATTCTGAAACAAAGATGCCAGTGATGCTATTCCAAAGTCTATGGTCTCTGTGCATATGGAAGCTCTAGTGAGGGCATGCTATTTCTCTTTTCCACTCAATCCGCACACTGGGGTGATGGCTACAAATGCTCATTGTATTACGGGATACTTGGGATGTCACTTCACCAACTGGAAACCTCTGTGGCCAGTGGCGCCATTGCCTGAGTTTTGCTCTGGCCCACTGGGCTTGTTCCACCCAGTTGGCCTGGCAGATTACGCTTAGCTCATGCTACTGGCCTGGATCCCATGCCTGCCAAGGGAGAGCCACGCATGGAGTTATGAGGGGTGTGTGAGTGAGCATGGGGTCCAGCCACTGCACATAGCCAGGCATGCCAGCTGCATCTGGACTAGGCTCATCACAAGCTGCTTCCACAGCTGGCACTGGAGAATTCGGTGGGGGCCTGGAAGCTTGGAGACTCCAGGAGCTGCAGGGTTCCAAAGAGGGAATCATAGCCCTGGCTCAGGGAACTCCCAGGTCTGGGGTCCCTGAAGGGCTGCAGCTCTTCTCTCCTTCTTTTTGCCTGCAATGTGGTGAGCAGGGGCATGTTTCAGCACTGTTTGTGTTACAGCTATTTTAGTCCCACCATTCAGTGGGTCCCCAAGTTCTTGTCCCATGTTCAGGAAGAATGAGGTATGAAGACAAGTGGAGGGTGAGTGAGATGAAGAGGAGTTTTATTAAGCAATAGAACAGCTCAGAGGAGACCCACAGTGGATAGCTCCTCTCCATAGCCAGGTAACCCAATGAGTGTTCAGCTCTCAGCAGAGAGGGTAGCTCCCCTCTGCAGGCAGGTGAGTCCCATGAGTGTTCAGCTCTCAGCAGAGAGGGTAGCTCCTCTCTGCAGGCAGGTCAGTGCCATGAGTGTTCAGCTCTCAGCAGAGAGGGTAGCTCCTCTCTGCAGGCAGGTCATCCTATCATATCTTCAGCCTTCAGCACAGAGGTAGCACCTCTCTGCTGGCAGGCTGTTCTGCCGTCTCTGCGGCTCTCAGCACAGAGAAGGCCCTGGAGTGGGTGGATCCTCTCTGCAGGCAGGTCATCTCTTTGTCCTCCTGTCATCTCCCCATTGTCTTTCCATTCTCTCTGTCCTCTCTTTGACTCTGGCTGAGTCTGGGGTTTTTATGGGTCTCAGGGAGGAGGAAGTTTTCTGCCGACTGGTCCATGGGCAGCCATTGGCAGGCCCAGGGAAAAGCACTACAAATTCCCCCTTGGTCCACAGGTCCCAGGCTTCAGGCCATCCCTGGCTTGAAAATGGGGCTTCACTGGGGGACCCACCCCCTCCTACCAAGGATCCTGTGTGCCTCCTGCCACTGTTCATGGTGCTCAGGCTGTTCATGCCAAGGAGCACCTGCAAGCTGGCACTGGGCTTTCCTCAGCCCCCCACTCAGCCTCCCTCCTGTGTTTGTCAATGCCCAAAGTCCAGAGGGTGCCAAGGCAGCATGGGGCTGGTGTGTCGATGCTTCCCTGCGTGTGTGCACGCCTGGCTGGGCTGTGACAGCACCGGGGCTTGGCCCCACCTTTGATCCGAGATTGGAGCAGATGCTGATAGCTGGGAGAAGCCAGGCAGTGGAAGCAGGCACTTCCTAACCTGCAGTGGAAGGAGAGGGTGGCTTCTCAGGCCTCCAAGAGTGCAGAGATGCCTGGATCTGCAGCCACAGCTTGGGTGTAGCTGTGCCTGGGATGGTGGCGTTCCTGCCTGCTCCTGACTCCCAAGAGCACAGGAGTGCCCTGGTTGCAGCTGCAGCTTGGGTGACTGCAGTTGCCTCTGGAGAGCTCTCTGCCCTGCCAACTTGGAAGGGGTGGGGCTCTTGCTTGTTCCCCCACTTCTGTGGGCTCCATGGAGTGCACCCCCTGGCCACACCTCCTTTCGGCGCTTTCCCTGTAGCAGCAGTGGATGAGGTGCAGGTGGCACAGCAGCCCCAGCCAACCCCTGCACAAATGAACACGACACTCCAGGGGCAGCCCTGTGGGTCCCCTCCCACAGCTATCATAATAACAATAATGCCTATCACATTATAAATACATAAATCTATAAGGTGGTGATAGTTATGACATTAATATGTGAGATAATAGAAATAGAGTCAAGGGTCAGTGACTAGTGGTGTTCTTTTAGCAAGGCTAGTCAGGGAAGTCCTTGCTAATAAAATGACACTGCAGCAGAAACCTAAAGGAAGAGAGTGAGCCATGTTGACATCTGGGGAAAAGCATTCTAGACAGAGGGAACAGCAAGTACAAGGCCCTGAAGCAAGAGTCTGCTTGAGGAGCATCAGGATCAGTATGGCAAAAGCAAAGTGTGCATGGAAGATGTGAAGAAAAAGGGCCTGATGGTGAGATGAAAGCAGCAGTGGCGTGGTGGAGTAGTGAGCCATCAGAGCCAATTGGCATAATGGTTCCATCCTTTGACCTATGAACAACACTTGACATCATTAGTCCTCCTCCCTTTCTCCTTACAGTGTTTCACTTTACTTCCCAGTTTCCCTCTGCCTCGCTTGTCAGTCCCTTTGCTGGCTTCATCTCTGGAGATAGAGTGACCCAGGGCTCAGTTCTTGGACCTCTTTTTAATCTACTTAATCCTGTGTTTGAAAAAGTCTCAAGATTTTTAATATAAATCAATGAATATGATGATTCTCCTGCAATGATTGGTGTTAATGCTGGACTTGTTATAAAACTTAAATTCAAAAACAAAATATTTTGCAAGAATATAATGCATCTGAGTGTTTGTTGCAGTGACCAGGAATGATCTCTCCTCAAAATAAAAAAACGGAGAACACTATGAATGTATCACTATAAACTAAATACTGTCACATTGCTCAATCCCTGCACAGTTTTATGCACTCCTTAATAAATTGGCTGCACAAGTGGTCGAAGCAATTAACTTAGTTCTGCCAAATGTTAAAGAGATTTCTCGAAATGTTAATTTAAAAAAGTTAATTTTTTTAAACCTCCCTTAAATAACCAGGAAGATTGGATCGGACTTGGTTCTTTGATTGACATTTTAACACATGGCATTTTGACTATACCCCTTCATGGGTATTCGTAGGTGGTTATATAAACACATTGTGTAATCCACTCATTCCTAGTGAAATTGTCTCTTAAGGGAAATCAACTGGCAAATAATTTGACCTACTTTGCTATATTGAAGTCAGTTTCCAAAAATAGAAATCATGATATGAAGTATATTTGTGAAGCTGTGGACTAAATTTCAGAAAAATTGCCTGATTTCAAACTTTATGAAAATTAGTTAAGACTTTTCTTTTTATCATCTAACTTAATATTGACAGTGTGGAAAAATTGCTACTAAAAAAGCAGAAGTTACTAAACAGTTGCTAAACGAGATCATAAAAAAGAAACAGTTATTTTAAAAGAGCAGAATTTTATAAATATCTTAAGAGTGGTTAGCCTAGATATGAAAATCATCGTGCAAAGATTGTATCCATATTTGGAAGTACCTATACTTGTTATCAGCTGTTTTCACTATGTATAAAAATAAATCTCTCTCCTACTAAAGGACTTAAGGCTAAATTCTGTGTTGTAAACTGAATAAGAAACACAAGACCTAACAGTGATGGGTGGGTGAGGAAGAAAATGTGTGAGGTTTTAGCTTCAAATTGAAGAAATAAGAAATCTTAAAAGAAAATGTCATCTAACAGGGAAGCATTTCTGTGCCTTTCCAGGTACACGACAATCTTCCTTAGCCATGGGGGAGATTCAGATCTATTACAGAAGCCACGTGAGAGAGACTAAGGTAACATTCCAACTTTGACATTTTTGAGCTTGACAGCAAGGCTTACAATCCAGTCATTGGTGAGAGGGAAGGGGTTTCCTGTTTCAGACTTGAAAATTCAGATGGTGGCACTCATGGAAAGAAGATGCTTCAGCTGGGTTGCCAGGTGATGGGGCCAGAAGAGGGTGGTGGTGATAGAAACCTGACCCTCCTAGTTCTGGTGCTGTGGGAAAGTCAGGGAGAGAGAATCAGGAGGGACAGAAAAAATCTTAGGTCAATCCAATAACAATGTGTCGTGCTCAAGCCTCTGAGCCATGGTGTGGAGAGTGGGAGGTTAGATAACTTGGAGACAGAGTGGCTTTCCCTGCTTACAGATTGAGATTCTGGAGGAGACGAGGCTCCATGCCAAAGTGGGGTGAACCAGCACAGCCAAGACCATTGCTGGGTGTGACCAGGAAGAGAGTAGCTCTGATTTAACTCCAAGCCTCTCTGTTTCAGAGGGAAAGGCAAGGGATTTGTCATCACCCCTGCCATTGGGAGGGTCTGGTTGCCCCACAGCAGATATTGGAGGGAGACTGACTGGCTGTGTGGGTCTACATGGACTTGGAAGAGATCTGGGTCTATAGCCAGGCAATAGCTAAGGGTAGGCCTGATTAATATGAGATGCCAGTCCCTCCCACGCCTCGCCCCCTCTCCCCTCCCCCCTCCATTTACTGTTTCACAGAGAAGAGGCCACGCATGCATCACCTATAAGGCAGGAGTAGATGCCAGCAGAAAGCCCAGGGACACTATCAGCCAGTCATACTCCAGCAGACCTAACATCAGATACTGTAACCGGGTTTTGGGGTGCATGGGAGGCACAGCTCCCCCGAGAGAATGTTGTAGGTTCTTGGTCTCTCGCCCTCTCAAGAATGAGAGAGGGGACCACAGCAGCAGCATGGTAAGCTTGTAAAGTAAATGTCGGACCCAAAAAGTGTTGCAGAAAAGTTATTTATTTATTTAGAGAGAGAGAGACAGGAGAAGAGAGAAAACTTCCACACAAGAGGGAAAAAGTGTGTGGAAGGGGATTCAAACATGGAATCCAAAGGGATGTGGAAGAAGGGGACTTTTAACCTGGGAGGAACCCCCACCTTCTCCAGGATCTCTGGCCAATGAAAGGAGTTCCTTAGAACTTCCACTGGAGTGATTGACTTTTTGATTCTTCCCCGCACCCTCGAAAACTAAAACAGAGACTGTTAAATTTCCCGGATGGAGAGAGATGGGAGGGGGGGAATGGTGCTGGGAATTCTTTCCCTTGAAACTAAGCAGCCCCCTGGGGGTTGCTTAGTTTCAGGGCCAGAATTCCTAGCAGGGGGACTTGAGACAGTCCACCCCCTGGTGGACCCGGAAAGAGAACACATTCCCTCAATACTGGGCTGCTTGGGATAGCAATGATGGAAGAATAGATGTTACATGACTTCTCCTGGCACAAAATCACATGAATCCTTCTGTGTCCAGGTGCCACTATGAATGGGAATAGCATAGAAGGTGGCAGATAAACAGGGCAATGAGCATTTTCTTCAAAAATCTGATATTTAATCATTGTTATTACATTGGCCTAAGGTTTGAAATGGATTGAATGTTAAATCTTTCTCCCCTGCTGAAACCCAAAGGTTGGGGTCTTGGGAGGAACACCTGCTCTCTTATATCAGTTAAAAAAAGAAACAACACTTTTCTATATATATAGATTGTGTAAAAAAAAAAACCTCTCGGCTGTGTGCAGTGGCTCACGCCTGTAATCCCAGCATTATGTGAGGCCGAGGCAGGCAGATCACCTGAGGTCAGGAGTTCGAGACCAGCCTGACCAACATGGTGAAACCCATCTCTACTAATAAATAAATAAATAAATATAATTAGCCGGGCATGGTGGCGCATGCCTATAATCCCAACTACTTGGGAAGTTGAGGCAGGACAATCACTTGAACCCGGGAGGTGGAGGTAGCAGTGAGCTGAGACCATGGCATTGTATGCACTCCAGCCTGGGCAACAAGAGCAAAACTCTGTCTCAAAAAAAAAAAAAAAAAAAAAAAACAAAAAAAACCTCTGGCAGCATTCAGGATAACTAAATATTTAATTTTTCTATCTGTGATCCATTTCATTTGCAAAATAAAATTTGCAATGTTATACAAATGTGTGTGGATTACGTGCTTTTGCCATAGTTCTGTAAAAATAAGGCAAGTCTGGTTATGACTTTCATCAGGTGATTTTTCTTTCATTGAGCCTGTTTATTCCTGTATGTCACTGCCTTGGCCCCCGGAGCCATTTTGGGGTTTATGCATTTCTGCATTAAAAGAAATCAAATACCTCTTCAGGAACTCCTTGACACTGTGAAGGGAATACAAAGGGAGGACAGCAAAGAAAACTCACACACAAAACTCACTCAACAAAAGGATTTGTTAGTAATTTCATAGACAGTGGACATGAATGCAGGAAAAAAACTATGCATAGAAGTAGGGTTGTAAAGAATGGGCTGCTGCATTCTATGGCAGTTTGTAAGACAGACAAACACTATATAGTTCCTCATAAAAGTAAGCCTGCACTACACTAGGGGGAGCTTCTTTATCTTTCCTTTCTCTTATTTTCTATCTGGGTTCAGTGCTAGGCACTGGGATCTCACAAGGAATGAGACAGGTGTGATGGTGCCCCACAATTTTAGTCAGCAGAGAAGCAGAAAGAGAGAAAAGCCAGTAAAGACATACATAAAGTAAACTAATTTCCAAGTGCACTAAGTCCTCCTTACAAGGGGAACAGGATGTTGAAATGAGAAATAACGGGATCTTGAGAGGGCGGTCAGGGGAGCAGTCTGCTTTCGATACAGCAGGCAAGGAAAGTCTTGCTGAGGAACTGGTACAGGAGCTAAGACTTGAATGTAGGTGATCAGCTTGACCCAGTTTGATCAGGACTTTCTTGGTTTTAAAATTAAAAGTCCTGCATCTCAGGAGTCTCTTTAGTCCCAGGCAAAACAAGATGGTTGGTCACCCTACTTGAAAGATGAGAAAGAACCAGCATTGCACAGAGTAGGGGAGCAAGTACCCCAGAAAGAGGGACTCACATGTACGACGGTTTGGCGTGAGAGAGACCTTGGCATGGCCAAGGAACCAAAGGGTCGGTGTGAGGGAGGAGGCTGAGGGAACCAGCTGAGGCGGAAGAGGCAGGTGAGGACCATGCCACATGGTGGAGGCTTCAGTAAATAGCTCTGGTTTTACTTGAGATGCATTGAGAAATCATTGACAGGTTTCGTGTAGGGAGTGATGTGATCCCATTCGGTGCTACGTGGAGAATAGATAGAAGGAATCAAGATTAGAAGCAAAGTTGGGATGATGTGGGAATAGCCCAGGTGAGAAGTGAAATTGATGAGAAGAGGAAAAATATGGGCCACAGTTTGGAGGTGGAATGCACAGAACTTGTGTGGATGTCTCATGGGTTTCTGGTTCAAGCAATGGGATTCATGGTTTAAAGCAATGGAGAAAATTGGAGGAAGAAGAGGCATTTTCTGCCTGATCTCCGCCCTTTCTATAGATGAGTTATATGTCAGAGACCATAAGTTTTTAGAAGATGTAACTCTTTACAAAGAGACATTCATTCTAGTATTTCAAATATGGTGCCTGCGTAAGTAGGAAGCTTAGGGCCCTGGGAAGGGGTTGTCATTCTTCCGTCTCTGTCTTAGCCCAGTTCCTTATTTTTGGAGAAAAACACTGAAGATAATGAATGATTTGCTGAGCAGTCAAAAAGATAAATGCAGAGATGGCTAGAAAGAAAAAAAAAGTATCCAATGTTCCATATGTGTGCATTCACCACAGCTGTGTTGCTTCTAAATCATAAACCCTGCCCAGCATTGGCTTGAGAGTTAAAAAAAAAAAAAAGAATAAAATATTTTTTAAATACTATGGGCAAAAGAGAACACATTTAAAAAGAAAAGCATGCAAATAAAAATTTAAGTTAAAAGAATAAAAATGGAACCATAAGTGAAATGATTGAGCCAAGAATGATTCAGAAATTAAAGTAATAGATTCAGTTAAAAATAAATGAAGGAAATATCAAAAGAGAAATAACTAAAAAGTTAAAGATTAAGGTAAAAAATTATGGCTAAATAAAAAATAGATTAAAAGGATGAAATATACATTGTGAAGTCAAGAATAGAAAGGGTGAAAAGTAAAAATGCTGGACCCCTATGATTTAGAAAGATAAAATCATGACAAAGTTAAAATAAGCTGAAGGATAAATAGAGAGAACAAAAATAGACAGGTGGCAAAAGACTAAAGGAGGAATTGCATACAATCAAAATATTAAAACTTGCTAAAACTTAACTCTAAATCCCCAAGCAGTTTATGGAATAAAGGTCTGGAAAAATAAGCTCCCATTACTTAAAAAGGAACAAGGCTGACAAGCCACATGAGTTACTAAGAGCAGCCTCTGAGCTGACGCAAACCTCATGGGTTGGGGCTCTAGTCCAGCTTCTTAGGCAGGGCAGAAGGCCTGAATTGCAGAAGGCCTGAATGTGTATTAGTGTGTTCTCATGCTGCTGATAAAGACGTATCTGAGACTGGGTAATTCATTCAGGAAAAAGCATTTCATGGATTTATAGTTCCACATGGCTGGAGAGGTCTCACAAACATGGTGGAAGGCAAAGAGGAGAAAGTCACATCTTACGTGGATGGCAGCAGGTAAAAAGAGAGCTTGTGCAGGTCAACTCCCATTTTTAAAACCATTAGCTCTCATGAGACCCATTCACTATCATGAGAACAGCACAGGAATGACCTGCCCCTATAATTAAGTCATCTCTCACTGGGTCCCTCCGACAAGATGCGGGAATTATAGAAGCTACAAGATGAGATTTGGGTGGGGATACAGAGCCCAACCATATCAGTGTGTGACCCCTCAAGTGCTGCTTTAAGGCCAACAGCAGGTACTCAGCCTGGGACATTGCTGCTAGCTAGAGTCAACAGTGTTTCTGCGCTATCTCTGTTCCTACTTGTTACTGCACAAAACTGTGCAATACAGAAAATACCAGAGCGACAATAGTCCTTGAGTGTGAATGTACTGTACATTCCTTCTGCAACTTTAATGACAAAAGAAGAATATTCTAGGCTGAGATTGGCAGGGAAGACAGCCCAATCACTCAGAAATCTTTTCTTCTGGGGCAGCTTTTCTCTCTCCTCCTTATGAAACACTCCTCCAGCTAAGGTAAAATTATAAAGACTTTCTTCCTGGGACTCAGAATAGCCAAAACAATCATTAAAAAGAACCAAGTTGAAGACTTGGAATAGAATTGAGGGCCCCAGAATGAACCCATTCATCTATAGGCCAATTGATTTTCAACAAGACCATTCAGTGGGGAAAGAATAGTTTTTCAACAAAGGGCGCTGAGACAACTGGAGAGCCATATATAAGAAAATGAAGCTCTCTATCTCATACCATGTGCAAAAATTAACCCAAAATGAAATGTCCAGGATGAGCAAATCTATAGAGACAGGAAGTAGGTTAGTAGTGGCTGAGGTGGTGGCAAGGTAGAGCAGTGGTCCTCAAACATTTTGGACCAGGGACCAGTTTTGTGGAAGATAATTTTTCCACAGACTCCAGGAGTGAGGAGCAGGGTGGGGGTGGTTTCAGGATGAAGCTGTTCCACTTCAGATCATCAGTCATTAGATTCTCACAGGAGTGCACAACCCAGATCTCTCGCACACACAGTTCACAATAGGGGTCACACTCCTATGAGAATCTAATGCAGCCGCTGATCTGACAGCAGGTGGAGCTCAGGTGGAAATGCTTGCTTCCCTGTCACTCACCTACTGCTGTGTGGTCCGGTTCCTAACAGGTCACCAACCAGTACCAGTCCACAGCCCAGGAATTGAGGACCCCTGAGTTAGGGGATATGCACATGGGATGTGACTGCTAATCTTCCTACGAGTTCCATAAGGTGGATACTTTCATAATCTTCATTTTAAAGGTAAAAATCCGAGGCACAGATAATAAGGTGCAGTTGGCAGGAAAGGAATTCCTCCAAGAGTTGTTGGCAGGATAGCTTCTGTACAGTAAGCACTCAACTATTATTGTTATCTATGGACATTAATCTTGAGTGTTGACTTTTGAATCAAAAATACACTGTACTTTGGGCAGAGTCAGGAAAGTAGAATCCAAGAGTAAGACATACTGAGATAAAATTATACACCATACTTAGACACATTTTACTTTCCATTTTGAGTTGTGGATATTTTGTGGGTGTGTGTGTGCGTATGTGTGTGTGTGTGTGTGTGTGTGTGTGTGTACTAAAGCACATAATCCAGGAGATGAATTTCAAAATTTCCATGTGATAGGTTTATTTTTAAATGAAACTGAATCTTGTGTGTGAATTTTGATTACATTGCTTAACTCCCCCAAGGCCTCTGGCTTATTCTTTCTGCCTATGCGAATTTTCAGAGGGAAAGAATAAAAACATAATCTTAGAAATGTTTCATCCCCAGGTGAACAACTCCTTTTATAGTCTTTAAGTGTAAGAGACTAGAATTTATTCACAATATTAGTAAAAGGGGAACCCAAACTCAGAGCTCATATCTGCTATGTCAACAGAATATGCTCACACCTACAGCCTGGCTTCGCAGAGCTACAGAGTCAGTGGAGATGCCAGGCTGAAGCTTTGGAAAACAAATCCATATGAAATAATATCCCTGTGGCAAAACATTCACACAGAATAATAACTTGGACCTTTGTGGATAAAATATGCAAAAGCTGAATTTAAATGTTCTTTATTGGGCCTTTGGAGGTTGAGATAGAAACCTATGGGGTTGCCTGTTGGCCAGGCCAGGTCTAAAGTGTGGAGTGTGGTGAGAAGTCTATTCACTGGAGTCTTAGGTTCCCTGATACCTATTTCCAGCGGTAGAGGCTTTTTGTCATTTTGGGGCTATATGTTCTCTTTGGGGGAAACACCCTACTCCACTTTCAGTCCAACCCTCCCATCTGTTTTTGGCAGGACTAGTTTCCGTTCTTTCATTTGCAGCCGAAAGGGTTCAGACAAATTCTGACTTTTGAGGTTTTGCAATCGGCAAACAGGGCTGCAATGAGGAGCCAGCTTCTCCCACACAAGCGCTTTGACAGAAATATTGCGCCCTCTGCTGGCAGAGGATTAGCATTGACCAGCTCTCAAGGACGATATGACAGAAAGCATTTTAGAGCCAGTCCTGGAGTCAAGGTCTTTCTCCTCCATATGCAAGCTGTTTTACCTTGCTTAAGTAATGTTACTTCTATAAGTCTGCATTTTTGTATCTGAAAAATATTAATGTTAGAAACTACCTTTCAAGACTCTTTGATGAGTACATAAATGGCTATATGAAAGGTACTTAATCACTGAAAGAGATACTATAAGACAGTTTTGGAGAAGAAAGCCGGCATGTTTATCAAGTTTTTTCATGGTTCTAAAATATGATATTCAATGTTATTGGTTCTCTGGAGATGAGAAAACATACATATATTGCATCAATTTAAGAAACTATTGTTATGTTATAGAATGTGGTCCCAGCACATTGAGAGGCTGACAGGAGGATTGCTTGAGCCCAGAAGTTTGAGACCAGTCTGGGCAACATGGGGAGACTGTCTCTACACACACACACACACACACACACACACACACACACACACACACACACACAAGAGAGTTATTTGGGTATGATGGTGCATTGTCTGTAGTTCCAGCTACTTGGGAAGCTGAGGTGGGAGGATCATTTGAGCCAAGGGGGGTCAAAGCTGCAGGGAGCCATGATTGTACCACTGCACTTCAGCATGGGCAACAGAACAAGACCCCAGATCTAAAAATATAAATAAAATAAAATATAAGGAACATATATATATATATATATATATATATATATATATACCACAAGCAAAGTCAAAAGACAGGTGACAAATTGGGAGAAATATAATTGCAACACATGTCATAAAGAACTAAACTCCTCAATTTACAAAACACTAAAAAATTGAGAAACAGATTCAGACTCACCAAAACCCACAGGTGCCCTTAAACATAGAACTTCATATTTATGGCAGAGAAATTCAGATTAAACTTACAATGAGGAAGTTATTTTCAACTTTAGTGTATGTCTGGAAAAGCTCATAATAAATTACTCAGAAAAAATTAATATATTTCTCATTTTCAGGTTGGTACACATTCAGAAGCTTGAAAACACATTGTTCTGTGATCAGCTGAGGGAAATTGCAATCTGAACTGGGTATTAGATGATTTCATTATTGTATGAAAGTTAAATTTCTTGGGTGTGACTATGGTTATGCAGGCATGTATACATGTCCTTAAGAAATACATGCTATGATATTTAGGGGCAAAATGTCATGAAGTCCACAAACCTACTTTCAAATACAACAGCTCAATAAAAGTGTTTGTGGTTTTTAATTCATTTTTTAATTTATTTCTTTTATTTCTTTTTTGACTATCTCAATAAAAGTTTATTCACAGACATTGTAATTTGAATTTCATGATTTTCATGTCATGAAATATATCTTTAACTTGTTTTCAGCCACTTTTAAATGTAAAAATCATTCACAGGTCATATATCAGGCAGTGGACAGGACTCAGACACAGGCCATTTTGCCAACACTATCCTAAGTGAAGATACCAACGAGGCCAACCTGAACTTCTCCTAAAATCAATACTTTCAAAGCAGACTATTAACAAGAGCATGCCCTGTGCCAGATGACCCAGAAGCATCAAGGAGGTCAGGCTGCTGGGAGAGGAGGGCAATGGTCTGGCATGTCCCCTCTGTTCTGAAACCTTTGGCCCCCAGCACTGTGACTTCCAATAGTGTGGGAAGTCACCCAACCTGTGACTTCCAATCATTTAGTTCTGTCCTTTAGGATGCCTGATGTTTTGAGTGCAGACATTATATATGAAAAACTGTAGAGGCTCCAGATGATGTCATCTTCCTCTAGAGTGAATTCACTTTATCCTCTGTTAGGCAGTGGGGTTTGCTCACCTTAATCAAATTGGGGATTTGCCTGAATTGAGGCTGGAGCCCTTTATATGGAGCCCACCAAAGGTTTCAACTGAGAGCCTGAGTTGTTTACCAAGTTCCTTCCCTCTGCTGGATCATCAACTGTAATCAGTGTGTCCTCAGTAGTTTGAGACTGGGCAAAAACTTCTTTGCTTCTAAGAGACTCTCACTTAGCTCTTAGCCACCAATCCCTCAGAGCTTCAGAATTTGGTAAATGTCTTGAGGAGAAAACCAGCCATATGTCAGATAATGTCTGTAAAGCACTTAGCATAGTGTTGGCAATAGGGGAGTATACTAGAAATGGATTGTTGAAAGAAATAAACATTGGCTATTTGGAAAAATGTCTCTTTCAGTGAAGAGATTTGGTGATTACCACCTCAACCAAAATGTCAGACTTAACCATCTTGTATAGTAGAACAATGAGACATTATGTGCTTCTTATGTGATGCAGTGAGAAGTGTATTTCATCACTTGCAGTATAAATGCTATGTAGTATAATTGCTAAATATGTTTTAGCTGAATCTTTTTTTTTTTTTTTTTTTTGAGATGGTCTCACTCTGTTGTGCAGGCTGGAATGCAGTGTTGTGATCACAGCTCACTGCAGCCTTGACCTCCTTGCTCCCACCTCAGCCTCCCAGGTAGCTGGTACTACAGGCACCCACCACCATGCCCAGCCAATTTATTAAAAAATTTTTTTTGTAGAAACGGGATCTCGCTACATTGCTTGGGCTGGTCTTAAACTCCTGGGCTCAAGTAATCCTCCCGCATTGACCTCCTAAAGTATTGGGATTACAGGTGTGAGCCAGTGTGCCTTGCCCTCTGGATCAAATTATGAACACAGAATCAGATAAATCAACTACAGAATATTCTATAAGATAACCAGTCTCAATCCTTAAAAAAATAGTCAATATCCTAAAAAATAAAACCAAAACCAGGGAACATGTCTGGTTAAAAGAAATTAAAGAGACAAGAAAAACTCAGATGCACGTATAAATCTTTTTTTGCAGCCTGCATTCAAAAAAATACATAAAAGATATTTGGGGGGCCGCTGGGGAATTTAAATATGGATTGTAAATTACATGGTATTATTGAATTAATATAAGACATTTTAGATGTGATAACGATATGGCATATGGGAGTGTATTCTTAGGAGATACATGCTGAAGTATTTAGGGAGGAAGTATCATCATGTCTGCAACTTGTTTTCAGTGTTTCAGCAAAAATAAATAATAAATAAAACAAACCATAGAAACATGTTAACAGCTTGTATTTCTAGGTAGGTGTACAAAATAGTGGTTTGTCAACATGTTTTTACTTTTCTGTGGGTTGAAATTTTTCAAATGAATAACTTAAAGGAACATTCTTGGCTGTTCCATCTAAGTTATTCATTCTAAGTTTCTGAATTCATACAATAAACATTTATTGAATACCTACTATGTATGAATATTTTTTGTAGGTGCTGGGAAGTGGTGATGAAATAGATGGATAAGATCATTCTCTTTCAGTTTCCCTCATCCATAAAATAGATACAGAGTAAGCATACACTGTGTAAGTACAAGAAGGCATTCAATGAATGTTCACTGTTATAGTTAATCAACTTTGTCCATTGTTGATCTGATTTTCATCAATTCGATGTTTTCGGCCTTAAACTAAATAAAAATGTATGATCTTCCATCTTATGTATTGTTCCCAATCCATTTCCTGAGGTTACTACTCATCTTACTTTTGTTAATATTATTAGGGCATTTGAAGTCTTGGAGAGAACACATGATATGAAGTCAAAGCAAAGGTGAAGTTAAAGTGATCAGGGGTATGTTACATTTTTCTTTTCATTTCTCTTGAGACAGGGTCTCACTGTGTCACCCAGGCTGGAGTGCAGTGGTGCGATCACAACTCATTGCAGCCTCAGTCTCCTGAGCTCAAGCAATCCTCCCACCTTAGCTTCCCCAGTAGCTTGGACTACAGGCATGCACCACCAAACCTGGCTGATTTTTAAAATTTTTAGTGCAGACAAGGTCTCACTATGTTGCCCAGGTTGGTCTTCAACTCCTGAGCTCAAGCAATCCATCTGCCTCAGCCTCCCAAAATGTTGGGATTACAGGTATGAGCTGTTACTTCCAGCCATATTTTAAAAATTAGGTTTGTATATATGCAAGTATCCTTAGGTCAAAAGTATATATTCACAGAGATTTTATTGATGATTACGTTCTGGTCTAAGATTGGGTTATAAACTACAAGAAACTAAAAAAAGGTTTCTAAATTTATTTTTCTAAATACTAGATCTTAAACTGATTAAAAACACTGGAAGTTCCTTAATACTCTTCCCCAAGAATCTTGCTTCTTGGACACAGGGTGCACATTTAACATGTTATTTTATCTATGAGTAAGAACACTCCTTCCTTCCATGCTGCTCTACCCACTCATGTCTTCAGATGCTAATGGCTTGACCTGATAAAGGCATGGTTCATTCTAAGCCCATATCATAAAATTTATCAGTAAGTTCCAAAGGTTTCCTTTCAGTGTAGACTGTGATCATAACACATAATTTATTAAATAAAGAATTATTTTAGTTCAATAGCACTTAAAAAATCGAAGGTAATGTTCATTCATATAACTTGCAAATGTAATACTTAAAACTGATGGGAGTGATTCAATAATTCAAAATAATAAGTGACATTTTTGAGGTTAAGTTTATTTTCAAGTGTTCTAAAAAATAAAACAAAACATTTTCATTTTCCTATTTCCTTCTTACAGGTTTGGAGAAGACTAGAACAATTATTCAAATATTTGTATTACTATAAAGCATCCCATATACCTTAAGGATTGTACACCGTATTTTGATACTATCTTGTTCACTAACAATACAGTAAATTATTTTTATATATTCTGGGTAGGATTAAAATAAATAACAATAGAAATAATTTAACAAATTTAACAAAGTAGGTTATAAAACACCTACTGTGTACTACGTTTTTAAGACACAAAAATAAATAAAAAATGGTCCCTGTCATTAAGAAAGTCACAGTGTAAAGGGGCAGACACACAAATAAAACAGACAATTTAATGTAATATGACAGCTTTGAGAGAGGTCTATACAAAGAACCACAGGAACATTTAATAAGTCATTTAATCCAGAACAGTAGTTGTTATAGATCATTTCCAAGCCAAGATGGTAAGTTTTACAATAGATCTTATGAAAAAAAGAATCAACAATGGGGATTACTCCAGGTATGTAAAACAGCCTGTGCAAAGGCAGAGAAATTATAAATTTTTATGAAATAGTTTTGTAAGACTGAACTGAAAGATATAGGGTGGGACAGTTGTGAGAGAAGAGGCTTGAGAGGTAAGTCAGACCACATCATTAAAGGCCCCACAGGCTTTACTAGAGAATTTTGATGTCTACCTGAATGTAGTCAGGTGTTTAAGTTAGGGGTGACATGCTAATTTGGAGTTTAACAAAGATTATACTGCTAACAGTAAAAGGAAGGAACTGGAGGCAGGAACACCCGTTAAGAGGTTATTTTAGAAATCCCAGTTTTGAATAAGGACAAGAATTAAGTAATGAGGCAGCGATAAAGATGGAGAAGGGGTGAATTACTTAAATATTTGGATAATAAAATCAGTAAGAATTGACTTGACTGGACATGGAGAATGATGGAGAAAAGTAAAATATGTTGATTTTTTTAACAGGACCTATCATTCACTGAGATAGGAACTGGAAGAAGAACTACTTTTATAAGATAACAAGTTTTGATTCAGGTGTTTATAACTTTGCTAAAAATCCAAAAGATAGTAACATATGTATTTCTGGAACATCTCCAGGAGATCTGATGTTGGGACATGAACATGGACATCATCAGCACCAACAATGGTAGCTGACACAGGAGTAGTAGATGGGATCACCAAAGATGTTAGAATATAGAGACGAGAGGACAGCAGTCAGAACCTTGGGGAACACTAACATGGAATGAGTAGATGAACAAAAGTGAGTCTTTGGAGGAAACTGCAAAGACTGGTTAGAGAAGGGAAAGAAAAGTCCAAGAGACTGTAGGTCCAAACCATGGAGGAGAGGGTTTTTCAGAAGTACTTATGTGTGTCAGTGTGTTTATGTGTGTCAAATATATTAATGACTAAAATGCATCCAATGGATTTAGCCATTAAGTCACTTGTAATTTGGATAACAACAGTTTCAACCATGTGGAGTGATGGCCATATGATAGCAGGTTGATAAATGAATGACTGGTGAGGAAGTCAGAGTAAAATCTAAGATACTAATGTAAGCCACAAATACTGCATTTTAAAAATAGGCAAAGAAATCACATCAGGTGGGGGCTCCCAGTATGATGCCAAAACTCGATTTGACATAGTTTAGGTAAGCAGATGAGGAATGGCTGGGACCAGGGTCTGGAATTATAATGAGGCCTCTTTCCCTGCAACTGTTCTCTCTCCTGGTGGCTCCGTATTCTCTTACCTAAGATCCATTTTCTTTGCATGGCAGGGAACAGTTTCAACAGCAAAGAGGAAAGGGCTTCTTTCTTCCAACTTATGGAAAGGGTGGATTGGATCAAGTTTCCATCCTGAGACTAAACACAGAGGCTGCGAAAGATAGGATAATGTTAAAAAAAAAAAAAAAAAAAAGCTCACATGCATAGTAGGTGGTTGGAAGTGAGATGGATGAGTCTCCTTAATTAGGATAACTTCTATTAACAGATGATGGTGATAGTAAGGGAGTTGGACAAAAATAATCCACATCCATTACAAAAAAACAGCTAAAAATATGTGTGCATATACTATTGTACATAGATGCTATTCAGCAAGATGCTTATAATAATTTTTCCCATATTTTGAAAATTTCAAAGTGCTTTCTTATCTTTTATGAAATAAAATTAGTAAGATACCTTTCTTTTGTTAAGAGAACATGGACAGAAGAGAATGCTGTTGGGTCTAGAAATTATACTCTATGATTATCAGTGGAATTAGGAAGAAAATCTAGGAAGAGACAGGCTAGCAGTCTTCAAATATCTGGCAATCATAAAGGAGGAGGACTGAATCAGCCTGGTTCTAGAGGGTAGATGTGGGGCTAGAAGGCAAACATTACAGAGAGGTGGTCTTCAGTTCAATGAGGAAGAAATTCTAATGCTCAGAGCAAGCCTAGACTAGAACCATACTGTTCTGTGACATATTAGAGGTTCTATTAGTAGAAGTACAGGATTTGAGCTTGGGCTGGCTGACTGACAGTGTTCCTATTGAGAAAATTACTAGATAATGCTGGAGATTTAACTGCCTGATTTTCAAGGCCTCTTCCAACTCTAAGAAGATAGTAGGAGACAATTAATTATCTACTGCTTGATTCAACATAGGGAATTTGCATATAGTGGGACATCTTTCTAATATTTGTCTATCTGTTAAATACTGGTTTCCTGGATTCTTATATTTAATGCTATAGAGAACACTTTTTAAAAAGAAAATGCCATACTAACTAAAGCATTTTGTAGACACTTTTTACTATGGTGCTGACTACAGATTCAGAATAAACAATTTGTATAGTGAGTAGTATATCATCTGTTTTTATGAAAAAGAGAAACAAAAGTTAAAATGAAAAAAGTTAGCTGGGCACGGTGGCTCACGCCTGTAATCCCAGCACTTTGGGAGGCCAAGGCGGGCAGATCATCTGAGGTCAGGAGTTTGAGACCAGCCTGACCAACATGGTGAAATCCTGTCTCTACTAAAAAAAAAAAAATAAGCCAGGTGTGATAGCACACGCTTGTAGTCCCAGCTACTTGGGAGGCTGAGGCAGGAGACTCGCTTGAACCTGGGAGGCAGAGGTTGCAGTGAGCCGAGATCTTGTCACTGTACTATAGCCTGAATAACAGAGTGAGGCTCCATCTCAAAAAAAAAAAAAAAAAAAAAAATTAAAAAGTAAAAATAAAAAAATATAAAGTTAAAGGTTCCTAAAAAGTTATAAACTTTAACAAAAACTAGTGTTAAGGATTCTTTAGAATAATAGCTTTCTTTCTTTTTATTATGGAGAAAACAAAAAGGAGCTGAAACTCCTTTGTCTGAGTATCTAAGAATAGCACACTAGATGGTGCTATAAGGCTGTCAGAAAGAGAGTTTTACCGGGCTAGTGTGGCAGCTCTGATGGTAGTTAAGTGTTCTGGAAACTTTCCACATACTTTCAGCTCCTGAGAGCCATTCCAGGTTTACATAAGCTCTAAGATCACATTAACTTAAAACTAAACCACAGCCTTAACATATTTAAAATTCACTATTGGACATTTCAATCTGATTCCACTGAAATGGAAACGTTAAAGTCATTAAAATGCCAATGTATTAATTTAAATGTATTGCTATTAATTTTACTTAGCTAGTCTTCCCATGAGCCTAGTTATATCTACCACTTAATGAATCTTAGGTTTCAAGTGGCTTCCTGAAATTCTGAATTATCATTAAGCTGAACATGCCAGTCACCCTTTCATTTAGTATTGTGAATATATTATCACAAATGCATGAAGCATTATATTTTGAAATCACTCTGTTAGTATATTATCCTTATAAAAATAACATTTCGCCATACTGCCCAAAGTAATTTATAGATTCAGTGCTATCCCCATCAAGCTACCACTGACTTTCTTTATAGAATTAGAAAAAACTACTTTAAATCTCATGTGGAACCGAAAAAAAAAAAAAGACCATATAGCCAAGACAATCCTAAGCTAAAAGAATAAAGTAGGAGACATCACACTACCTGACTTCAAACTGTACTATGAGGCTACAGGCTACAGTAACCAAAACAGCATGTTACTGGTACCAAAACAGATATAGGGACCAATGGAACAGAACAGAGGCATCACAAGTGATGCCACACATCTACAACCATCTGATCTTTGACAAACCTGACAAAAACAAGCAATGGGGAAAGGATTCCCTTATTTAATAAATGGTGTTGGGAAAACTGGCTAGCCATATGCAGAAAACTGAAACTGGACCCCTTCCTTATACCTTATATAGAAATTAACTCAAGATGGATTAAAGACTTAAATGTCAGACCTAAAACCATAAAACCCCTAGAGGAAAACCTAGGCAATATCATTCAGGACATAGGCATGGGCAAAGACTTCATCACTAAAACAGCAAAAACAATGGCAAGAAAAGCCAAAATTGACAAAGGGGATCTAATTAAACCAAAGAACTTCTGCACAGCAAAAGAAACTATCATCGGAGTGAACAAGAAACCTATAGAATGGGAGAAAAATTTTGCAATCTATCCATCTGACAAATTTTGCAATCGATCCAGAATCTATGAAGAACTTAAATAAATTTACAAGGAAAAAACCCATCAAAAAGTGGGTGGAGGATATGAACAGACATTTTTCAAAAGAAGACATTTATGTGGTCAACGAAAATAAGAAAAAGGGCTCATCATCACTAGACATTAGAGAAATGCAAATCAAAACCAAAATGAGATACCATCTCACACCAGTTAGAATGGCAATCATTAAAAAGTCAGGAAACAACAGATGCTGGAGAGGATGTGGAGAAACAGGAATGCTTTTACACTGTTGGTGGGAGTATAAATTAGTTCAACCATTGTGGAAGACAGCATGGCAATTCCTCAAGGATCTAGAACTAGAAATATCATTTGACCCAGCAATCCCATTACTGAGTATATACTCAAAGGATTATAAATCATTCCACTATAAAGACACATGCACACATATGTTTACTGTGGCACTATTCACAATAGCAAAGACTTGGAACCAACCCAAATGCCCATCAATGATAGACTGGATAAAGAAAATGCGGCACATATACGCCATGGAATACTATGCAGCCATAAAAAAGGGATGAGTTCATGTCCTTTGCAGGGACATGGATGATGCTGGAAACCATAATTCTCAGCAAACTAACACAGGAACAGAAAACCAAACACTGCATGTTCTCACTCATAAGTGGGAGTTGAACAATGAGAACACATGGACACAGGAAGGGAAATATCACACACTGGGGCCTGTCAGGGGGTGGGGGCCTAGGGGAGGGACAGCATTAGGAGAAATACTTAATGTAGATGACGGGTTGATGGGCACAGCAAACCACCATGGCACATATATACCTATGTAATAAACCTGCACATTCTGTACATGTATCCCAGAACTTAAAGTATAATTTAAAAATATTTAAATATTAAAAAAATAACATTGCATGATTTTCCACATTATAATAAAACCAGAAAAATATTTTGTACTAAAGTGCAAAACAAAAATAAAGCTTTACTTTTATAATATTTTCTATTTCCTTTTCTTTTAAAAAGGTGAACAACAACAAAACGAACAAATAAAGATATTCCTTTTGCAACCTAAGAGTCATTTGAGTTTTAAACTCTCAAAGACCTGAGATCTGTTTGTGAATTTTTCCCCCTTATCTTTCCAGTTCTGCTTCTAGAATTTCCCCCATGTATCTGCATCCATTGGGTACATGATTCTTTCTGGTAGGCTAATGGAAGACAAATGTTGCTATATCTGCCACTTAGCCATTCGTGTTTCACTTTACTCTTCTGGTAATTCCTCAGGAGTATTACCTGAAAGAGATAAATCACCATTAAAAAAGACTGTAGTAGGTGGTTGTGTTTAAAGCTAGAGAAGGGGATTGACAGGCTGAAAAAAAAAGAGTATCTACATTGCTATACACATATACTAATAAATTTGTGTATCTGTGTATGTGTGTGCATGCATATGTGTATTTATAGAGTGGGCCACATTGTTTACTGGGGGTTTGGGATAAGGTGAAGTGAAAAGAAGGAGCTAATTCCCTTCTGGTCAACAGAGGAAAATTCCTGAATTTGGAAATTAAAAAATGCAAAAGGATAAATGAAAGATACTGTGGAAACAGTGTGGTTAGCAGGAAAAGACTATTAACTTTAACTGGTTTCCAAAAGTCAATACAGTCTCTATGTTATTCTGCATATGCAATTCTATCTCCTCCAAGCAGCAGAAGTTGTAATTGGTTCAAAATCATGACACTGTCAAAAACACTGCAGATTGCAAAGATTAAACTTACCCTCCAAGAATAACCACTTTCTAGATCATCATCTATTTCTCTTCGGCACACAGCTCTTAGAGTCATGCAGTGAGGTTTCCATAAAGAGTCATTGTTTCTTACTGTGTCATTCCAGCTCCTGCATGTCAAGGAAGCCCTGCACAAACTCCGTATGTCCAGCTGACTGAAAATTTTTAAACTGATTTCTTCAGGCAGCAGGTCAACAAAGTTGTTTTGACTCTCATGTTTTTCCTTCTCAGCATCCACAGAGTTCGTCTCTGTGTGAGAAACTCTTGAATTATTGCTCCTCTTGGAGTTTTTCTGCATAGCTTAATGTTTTAGTAAATTATCCTCACATGTAACCTAAAAGGCAAAATTTAAACATGCTTAGTCTCCAAATAGGGCTATAAATCCTACTTTGAGTCAGATGCTTTTTGGGTATAATTTAAGAACTCTAACTTTCTTGACTTTAGTGTCTCAATCTGTAAAATGGGCCAATGCTGCTCCTCTCCTGAAAGTTCTTGCAAGGATTAACAGGGATAATGTGTAAAACATCTAGTCTTGCTACATCTTTAGTGCACCTGGGAGGCACTCAACATGTTAGTTTCACTCTCACCCAGGCTGGAGTGCAGCTGTGTCAGCATAGCTCACTGCAGCCTCAACCTCCAGCCTCAAGTGGTTCTCTCAACTTAGTGTCCCCCCACACCTTTTTTTTTTAAAACAAAACAAAACAAAACAAAACAAAAAACCAAAAACTTTTTGAGAAATTGTTCTTGCTATGTTGCCTAGGCTGGTCTAGAACTCTCGTCCTCAAGCGATCCTCCTGCCTAGGCCTCCCAAAGTGCTAGGATGACAGGCAGGAGCCGCCACACCCAGTACTTTTGTATCTTTGAAAATGTATATGAGTCAATCCTATTAAACTTCTAAATACTTGTTGTATATGGGAACTGATGCCTTGTCATTAAATTTTTGATTTGCAATTTGTGACTTAATCATAAACCTGCTGGACTTCTAGTTGTTTATATAATAATGTTATCTACTGGTATGTAATGGGTAGGTAGGTGCTTACATTTGACACAAATACTATCTGAAATGGACTAGCAGATCAGATCTGGGTTAGGACGCAAAGTTACGCAAAGTCTCAAATATTCAACTCAGTTATTAGTATTTTAGAAATGACCCCTTGAAGCTATCCTACATGCATAGTTAATTAAGAGTTAAGCATAACAGTCACTGAAGCCATCAAGCAACAGTGAGTGACAACTGTAAACAATGTTTAGAACTCAGCTAGGTATAGCTTGTGACTATTTGAAGCCCAGATTTAAAGGTCAGTTTCAGCTAATGTACTTAAGGTGAATGGTGCAGGTTTCTCAAATAAGTTGAAAGCATGACTGGGTACATCACTACCCTTGAGTTACTTTTGTATACAAAGACAGCTTGTACTCACTTAAAATCAATTTATTCCATTTTGCACTTCCTTTTATAATGGGGGTGGTTGTGCAACAGGAGGGGTTTGAGATAGAGCTAAATACTTCTTTTAACTCAGTAAAACACAAATCTCTTTTGTAGATTAACTACTCAGCTATATGTTTCTGGACTTGTCAAGACCATGGTGGCTCTCATTCATGAGGTTGATTTATGATCCAGATTAGCTGTGGTGGCTGGAACTGTAGTCTGTGTTCAACAGAGGTCTTCTTCTTGAGGGTTTGGGGAAGGAAGAAAGCAAACTGGTAAAAACAAGAGTGAGTCAAGAGCAACTTTTTGCCACATACCTTGGCCCCCTCCCACCATCAATACAAACCAAAGCCAAACCACCAGGTTCTTGAAAATCTCACATTAGGAAAACGTTACAGTGTGTTTATCCACTTCTTCCAGGATCTTACTAGGGGGAATCAAATGCCTCCCCTTGTGGAATTCCCTTAACGGGAATGAAGGCTTTTGAATTTCATAGCAGGGGGTGCCTTGGCGAGGTTCTAAAATCCCACCAGGAATCTTTCTTCTACGTCCAGGTTCCCTGGATGCTTGGAAACGACTCCTTTTTTTTTTTTTGCCCTTTCTCCTTTATGAACCGAGCTTGCTGAATCCTCTCTCAAGTGAGGTAAAATCCGTTCCCCTTTCAACTGTCACTCGGAGGGATGGATCGGAGGCAGCGCAGTCGGAGGAGCTGGGAGCCACACTTCGTCCAGATCCCGTGGGTCAGGGCTAATCACCCCACGTCCCATCTGGGCCACCCCTCCTTGTGTCCCGCGCGGGCTACAGCTGCTGGAGCCCAAGAACACGGGACACAGACAAGTGAAAAACAACAACCGTCAGCGCTGTCACCGCAACTCCAGGCTGCGGAGGGGGAGGCTCAGCTTGCGTCGGGGCCGCGCCCCGACCGCGTAGACACCTAAGCCAACGCGTAGACACCTAAGCGCGCAGACACCTAAGCCACCTAAGCCAATGGAAGACCTTCCTACCTACTGGATGGCGGTGGCTTCTGCCGCGATTTAAATTCTCCGGAATTCGAATCCTTCCCCATAGCCCTCCACATCCGCCCTCCTGAGCCCCGCCCTGTTGACTCGAAACTCGCGCAGGCGCCGAGAGGGGCACGAAGTGCCTTTGGGGATTGGTAGTTTTTGCCAGGGCGTCTCAGCTCGGGAAAGGAAGGAAAGAAAGGCTCCAGGGACTACAAGGCCCGGCACCCTCCAAGTTGGGTGGGCGGTGAGAAGGGTGGTGGGGAATAAGCCGGGATTTTTAAATAATAAAATTTTGAGGCAGTGTGATGCGGGAATCCCCCCAATTGCGTCATCAGTAGGCGTGGAGGGGCTGGACTCGGGAGGCTGGGGCCTGGCTCTTAGAGAGGACCGGCGTAGCCGCAGAGGAGCCTGTGTTTTCTCGAGGTCTGGGTTTGCCCCGCGCGTGTCTGTGGAGGGCGGAAACAGCGGAGGGGTCAGTCTCCTGGAGAAGAGGACTAATCCTCGCCCGTCATGTCCGGGGTCTTCGAGCTGCAGCCGCGGGACGGCGGTCGCCGGGTGGCCCTGGCGCCCGGGGAGACGGTGATTGGCCGCGGGCCGCTGCTGGGAGTAAGTGTGGGCAGGGGCTCCTGAGGTTCCTGAGGACTGGCTCCAGTCTTGGCCCCATTCCCCCACAGCGCCGGTCCGCCTGTCTTGATTTTAAAAAGTTTGGGGCCGCACGTTTTTCAGTCACCTTTAAGCAGTTCATAAACATTTCTTTATGTTGCTTTTAAAACACCAGGGGTTGGCAAACTAGAGTCTGGGGGCCAAATCCAGCCTGTTTTTGTATGACCCCATAAACTAAGAATGATTCTTAAATTCTAAAATGTAAAATGTAAACAAGAAACCTAATTTTTCAGGGAGAATAGGTGCTCCAAGGGTTGAGGGTATTGCGGCGTGTCCTGTAATGCCTAAAATAGTTACGGTAGTGTCTGGCCCTTTACAGAGAAGTTTGCCAAACTGTGATATTATGTCCTTTAGGCTAATTTCTTTTAAGCTTTGGTCTCCTTTGCAGGGCTGTGTGGACCTTACTTGTTTGTTTATATTATTTATTATTTACAGTAAAATGAGTAACCCTTAATAAGTAATGTGTATAGCATTCAAGTCATTGATCTAAGGAGACTTTACCTACCTATACCAACATCTCTGTTTCAAAACCCTATCAATTAGGTGTTTTTATTATTCTCATTGTTCAGATGAGAAAATTAGCCGTACATGCATTATTTAAAGTCCGTACATAACATTTTGGACACATAATGCCACAAAGCTAAATATGTTCTACCTTCTTTGGGAGGTTTAGGAATGAGAACATTTGCGTATTGCATTCTGGAATTCTAGAGATCTCTTCTTAAGAACATCTAGTTTTTTTTTTTTTTTTCTTTAACATTCAGCATTTCTTATTTAGTGCTCGATCCGTAGAACATTTTTCAGATCCTAGCACTGTGGGGCACACAAAGATGATTGGAACTTGGGTCTCTACCCGCTAGGCGTTTTCTCTTGGGACTAGAGAGACAGACCTGTGTGCAGTGAGTTAACACCAACGAGTAAGGAGTGTGTACTGTTATCCTGGTTAACTTCCAGAATCTAAATGGAGCCATTGGTACTTGCCTTAGGTCCCTTATGGGAGCAGGGAAACGAGTGGTAGTTTAAGATTGTATTATGGAAGTTGGTACTAAAGGAGTGTGTGTGTGTGTGTGTGTGTGTGTGTGTGTGTGTGTGTGTACATGTACGTGTACACGCACATGTGTATGTAGTAAGGTTATTGAGGAAGTAGATGGTCCCTTGCTGTTCGTTTTTTTTTTTACTGGGCAAGTGATTATTTAAATGTTTAAGTAACATCATTTCTACTTTTTTTCCGTTAATTAGCCTATACAAACACCAGAAGGAACTGTCTGGAGGCTTTCTTTTCTTTTTTTCTTTTGAATGCATAGGTTAGAAACTTAGAGTATATGCTTCGTCTAGTAATCATATGTCTGATGACTAACGAGTTTTGACTTGCTTAAGAAATTGTCACCAGTAGAGTACTGTGAGTCGGATTAAAAGATGGATGAATTTAGGCCCCTGTTTTAGAAACATGGCAACAGATGGCAGACCCTTTCATTTTTTGTAGCTTGTTCTTTGGATTGTCTGCTTGCTAATGTGAGATGAGCCTATTTGATATCTGTTTTTAAAAATGGTAAGGAGTAAAAGCTGTGCAATTATCTGGTCAAGATTTTGCTTTTCCTTTTGAAAGAATATTCAGTGGTGAGATTCTGTTGTCAAGGTTGGCAGGTATCAGAAGTGGTTATGAATAACATCCTAAGTGTATTGAAGGAAAAATTTGGAGAACAAACAAATCACCTTGTGGTTTTTTGATTTTGGAGCAGACAGATGCACTCATTTCTTCTCTGCAATAGTTAAAACACAACATAAGGGCTTCTGTTTCCAACAACAGCAATTCCAGTGAGATTATTTTTATTTTGTGAGAGAGTGAAGACTGAATTCTAAGTGGAAAATTCAAGAAGTTCACTGTAAATCGGTATACATCGGAAATGATTAGTATGAATAAGGGTGATTTTGAACTTTTTTACCTAATTGGCCATGTTTTTCTGAGACAAGCTTCACAAACCTTGATGGCCACACAAACATAAAGGTTTATAATCCCACTGTGTAAAATAGTCTTGTTAGTAAAACGGTTTGACAATGAGAATGTTTTTATATTGTTACAGTGGTAGGAAAGCACAGCAGAAAAACCTGTCACAGAAAACAAAGCACAGTGAAATTTAATCTTTCTTGTGCCCTTTGCTTTTGTGTGAGTCATCAGCGAACCCCAGGTCTTTGTTTACTAGATTTTGATTCTGCTCCAAGATTGGCATCAGAAGGTTTACAGCAGGATTAATCTTCAGAGAACTTCAGAGTTAAAACAGCCAATCCAAAAGATTACATATTGTATGATTCCATTTATATAACGTTACTGAAATTGCAAAATTACAAAAATGGAGAACAGATTAATGGTTGCCAAAGGTTAAAAAATTAGGCAGCAGGGCAGAGGGGGAATAAATATGGCTATGAAATAACAACATGAGGGATATTTGTGGTGATAGAAATGTGCTTTGTCTGGACTGTCAGTATCAATATCTTTGGTTGATATATTGTACTATAGTTTTGTAACATGTTACCACTGGGAGAAACTGGATAAATGGTTCAAGAGATCTTTCTATATTATATCTTTCAACTATGTGTGAATCCACCATTATCTTAAGAAATTTAATTTAAAATGGTTTTACAGTACAACATGTCAAGCACTGTTAGGCCAAAGAATTTGCTTTATGTTTTTTCTTTGATTAAAGCTGTTACACTCTTAAATGAAATATACTATTTCTGATTTCAAATTTTTCTTATTTTGACAACAGGGATTATATGACACTTTTCTTTATGATTGATTTTTCTTCTAGGGAACAAGATAACGCAAGATATCTAGTGAGACTTTCTCAATGTAGATGTAATTAAATTGACTACTTTGATTAAAAAGAGAAGAAACCCCAGTTGGGGGGAACAGGGAAGGTCATAGGCTTCATATAGACTCTTTAGGTGACATCAGTTCGCCACTTCTAAAAATGTTATAAATGTTCTACAAAGTTTACACAAAGTAACCATTCCCTGACCTGGCAGCCCAAGAGTTTAACTGCTTATGGCAGAATCCTCCTGGCTGTCCTGGAATGCTCTTCCTACCTGCTCCAACACAAGTTTCTTCCCTGACACTTCTTTTATTTCTAGATTTGTCCTTCACTCATTTTGATTATTTAGCCTACAACCAGTGCCTAGTACATAGTAGGCCTTTAACACATGATTTCTTCCTTCCATTCCTGCATCTCAGCCTCTCATTGACTCTACCCTCAAAAGGAACCTAATTGTGACTTAGATATGAAAATGGGTTTCATTGAGTTTCAAAGTGAATTTAAATATAGTAAAGATGCAGTCCTACCAACTTCTAACCTTAGGGAATAACATTCATAATGAATTAAGTGTTAACATTTTTCCTATTTGTTGATTGATAATTCACCAAATTCAGGAAATAGTTGATGAACATATACTATGGTTGGATGGGAGGAAGTATAGGAGAAATAAAGATGAATGAGAAACAAATCCTTACTCTCAGGAGACTTATAGTTTTGGGTTTGAGAGACAAATAAATATTAATAACTAAACAAAGCTACAGCCTCACATGGGGACTGGAGCCAGGCTGGCATTGGAATGGGCAAAGAAGAAAAACAACACAGGGACAATAATAAATGACAACAATTCTGCCTCAGTGTTGGGAAGGCCACACGGGGAGGGTCTCTATGCAATCCCTGCTATTTTCCCCTATGCCCATCTGGTAACAGTGTCATATTGTTTTTTTAAGAATAGTAAGAAATTTGAATTTTTAGATATAATTTCTGATTTTTAAAATGTCACATTTAATGAAAAGTTTTGGTTAAATATCATGAGCCTGTTGACAAAAAGAGTTAAATTCTATAAACTATTTCAAGAGATTTATTCTGAGGCAAATATGAGTGACCATGGGCTGTGACACACCCCTCAGGAGGTCCTGAGAACATGTGTCCAAGGTGGTCAGGGTACAGCTTGGTTTTCTATATTTTAGGAAGGCATGAGACATCAATCAAGTACATTTAAGAAATATATTGGTTTCATTCAGAAAGGCGGGACAACTCAACATGGGGGTTGGGGCTGGTTTGGGGAGCTTCCAGGCTATAGGTAAATTTAAACATTTTCTGATTGACAATTGCTTGAGTTTATCTGAAGACCTGAGGTCAAAGGAAATGTTCAGGTTAAGATAAGATTATGGAGACCAAGTTTTATTATTCAGACCTCTCAGATAGCAGACTTTAGAGAGAGCAGGTTGTAAAAGTTTCTTATCAGACTTGAAAGGGTGCCTGGCTCTTAGTTGATTATCTCCTGGATCTGGAAAGGAAGGAATGGAAACAAGGGGGAAATGGGATTCTCTGTAGAATGTGGATTTTTTTTCCACAAGGGACTTTATGGGGCAATTCCAAGGTATGGCAAGGAAATATATTTTGGGTTAAAACATTTTGATTTTCTTCCTTGTTATGCCAGAGTCAGACTGGAAAGTAAGTCACGGTATACAGGGTTAAATAAAACTCATCTGATGAGAATTTATGATTTGTAGGGCATGACTCCCCAGCTCCCTTAGAAAGGAATTTGGGTAAGATAAAAAAAAAAAATCAGAGCTTAGTCCTCAAGCCAGAAAGAATGATGTCAACATGGTACAGAGGGGTATAAGAAGGAACCTGCATTTAAGAGGTGGGATCAGGGAAACAAAGCTTCATGAACTTGGTAGCATATTGAGCTTGACTGTGGTGTGTTGGAACAGTTAGAATTTTGGTAGGTGAAGAGTGAGTGGTGTAGGGAAGGGCTTGTGTGGTTTAAGGCTCTAAGATGTGACATGTTGGATAATTGGGTAAGTGTTGACCAGACTTGTGGGATGATCACATTATGTCCATGATCCTGTTTATCTTTTACAAACATTGTTTTTTAATATATTAGTTTTTAAACTAGACTATTTTATGGAACAGTTTTAGGTTCACAGCAAAACAGTGGAAAGTACAGAGAGTTCTCATATATACTCTGCCCTCTTACATGTACAGCTTCCCCCCGCTATCAACATTCTACACCAGTGTGGTATGTTTGTTACAATCGATGAATCCACATTGACATGTCATTATTATCCAAAGTTCGTAGTTTACACTAGGGTTAACTCTTGCTATTGTATATCCTATGGGTTTTGACAAATGTGTAATGACATGTATCCACCACTGCAGTATAACACAGAATTGTTCCACTGCCCTAAAATTTTCTGTGCTCTGCCTATTCATCCCCCCAGAGGTTCCCCGGGACCCCTGGCAACTACTGGACTCTTTTACTTTCTCCACGGTTTTGCTTTTTTCAGAATGTCCTAGAGTTGGAGTCATACAGTACACAGACTTTTCAGGTTTCACTTAGTAATATGCATTTAAGGTTCTTCCATGTCTTTTCATGGCTTGATAGCTCATTTCTCTTTCATGATGAATAGTATTCCCTTGTCTGGATGTACCAGTTTATCCATTCACTTACTAAAGGTCATCTTGGTTCCTTTCAAGTTTTAGTGACTGTGGATAATACTACTATAAATATTTGTGTGCAGATTTTTGTGTGGACATAGGTCTTCAACTCATTTAGGTAAATACTAAGGAGCACAGTTGCTGGATTGGATAGTAAAGTTGTATAATAATAGTATGTTTAGTGTTGTAAGAAACTGCCAAACTGTCTTCCACAATGGCTGTACTATTTGCATTCCCACCAGCAATGAATGACAGTTCTTGTTGCTGGACATCCTTGTCAACATTTGGTGTTATCAGTGTTTTAAATTTTGATCATTCTAATAGATGTGAGATGAATCACTTTTAAAATATATATTCTGAGTGAACAAAAATACAATAATCAACACAGAAGACTCCTGTGATCGAATATGTGGTGATTTCTCCCCAACAACAAGCAAGCAGTCACTTTTGCAGCGGACATCAACTGATGTCCTCTTATTCAATTTAATTCTGGCACCATCTCTCTGGAGATAGCATCAGCTCCCACAGGTTGAGGGCTCAGTTCCCAAGATTCCCCCCATTCTCATGCTAATTGCAAGCCCCAAGTTGTTTTACCTGTGCTTCTTGACCACTGGCTGTAAACTGGGGATCCCATGACCCTTTCCTTGGGCTCTGTTAATTTGCTGGAGCAGCTCTTAAAATTGGTTTGTTATAAGGGATATGACAAAGGACATAGATGAGGAGATGGATAAGATAAACTATGGGAAGGGGTGCAGAGCTTCCAAGCATTGCTCAGATTTCATCACCACCAGGCCTGCCTTACAAGAGCTCCTGAAAGAAGCACTAAACATAGAAACAACCAGTACCAGCCACTCCAAAGATGTACCAAATGGTAAGAGCATCGACACAATGAAGAAACTGTGTCAACTAATGGGCAGAACAACCAGCTAGCATCAAAGTGGCAGGATCAAATTCACACATAACAATATTAACCTTAAATGTAAATGGGCTAAATGCCCCAATCAAAAGACACAGACTGGAAAATTGGATAAAAGTCAAAACCCATTGGTGTGCTGTATCCAGGAAACCCATCTCAAGGGCAAGGATACACATAGGCTCAAAATAAAGGGATGGAGGAAGATTTACCAAGCAAATGGAGAGCAAAAAAAAGCAGGAGTTGCAATCCTACTCTCTGATAAAATAGACTTTAAACCAACAAAGATCAAAAGAGACAAAGAAGGGCATTACATAATGGTAAAAGGATCAATGCAGCAAGAAGAGCTAATGATCCTAAATATATATGCACCCAATACAGGAGCACCCAGTTACATGAAGCAAGTTCTTAATGACCTACAAAGAAACTCAGACTCCCATACAATAATAGTGGGGAGACTTTAACACTCCACTGTCAATATTAAATAGATCAACAAGACAGAAAATTACCAAGGATATCCAGGATTTGAACTCAGACTTGGACCAAGCAAACCTAATAGACATCTACAGAACTCTCCACACTAAATCCACAGAATATACATTCTTCTTAGCACCACATCACACCTACTGTAAAATTGACCACATAATTGGAAGTAAATTACTCCTCAGCAAATGCAAAAGAACAGAAGTCATAGCAAACAGTCTCTCAGACCACAGTGCAATCAAATTAGAACTCAGGATTAAGAAAACTCAGAATTGCACAACTTCATGGAAACTGAATAACTGGTTCTTGAATGTTGACTGGAAAAACAATGAAATGAAGGCAGAAATAAAGATGTTTTTTGAAACCAACGAGAACGAAGACACAATGTACCAGAATCTCTGGGACACATTTAAAGCAGTGTCTAGAGGAAAATTATAGCAATAAATGCCTACATGAGAAGCAAGGAAAGATCTAAGTTGACACCCTATCATCAAAATAGAAAGAGCTAGAGGAGCAAGATCAAAACAACTCAAAAGCTAGCGGAAGACAAGAAATAACTAAGATCAGAGCAGAACTGAGGGAGATAGAGACACAAAAAACCCTTCCAAAAAATCAGTAAATCCAGGAGCTGCTTTTTGAAAAGATCAACAAAAAAGACCACTAGCCAGATTAATAAAAAAAGAAAGAGAGTAGAATCAAATAGATGCAATAAAAAACAATAAAGGGGATATCACACCAATCCCACAGAAATACAAACTACAATCAGAGATTACTACAAACAACTCTATGCACACAAACCAGTCAACCTGGAAGAAATGGATAAATTCCTGGACACTTGCACTCTCCCAAGCCTAAACCAGGAAGAAGTTGAAACCCTGAATAGACCAATAACAAGGGCTGAAGTTGAGGCAGCAATTAATAGCCTACCAACCAAAAAAGCCCAGGTCCAGATGGGTTCACAGCTGATGTACAGAGCTGCCTCTCTGTACAACCATTCTTTTGGTTGTATAAAGAGAATGTTTAGAAATGAAGATCCTTTTTCTGAATTGGTTCTATCAATGCTTTGTCACTGAAGTCAGGGCCGGTAAGAGACTGCCTTTTAGAATTCTTTTGAACAATGCCTCTGGCCAGAGTGCGGTAATGAAGGTGCTGAAGTGGTCTACTTCCCCCCAAACACAGCATCTCTAATTTAGCTACTAGATGAGGGAGTCAGAAGGCTTTTAAGGCTCATTGTACACAGTACTCTATGGAAAAGATTGTCAGTGTTACAGAAGAGAATCTCCCTAGAGAGAACATCACGAGTACGTGTTTCTTTTGTTCCCGTATTGATATCTGCTCATCTGGTGGAATAGTTGCCTCTTCTAATTTTATGGAGTAGCTTTCACAGGGAAAGAGCTATTCCTGTAGATGGGTCTTATGGTGTCTGATGGGTAGAGTGTGTTGGCTTAGGTTCTGAGTGAGCACAGTAGTATGGTCTCTGTGCAGTTTCCTCAGCTGTAACCCATGTTAGTGATGTTTGCAAGTGCCTCAATGGCCTAGGCTATGGAAGTTTGTGGTGGTGGTGGTAGTGTGACTTTGCCAGAGATGGGCTTGCCAGGCTGGTTGTTGGGCCAGGGGTGTGCATGTACACATAGTGAGTCAGCTGGGTCACTGGAGGCAGGGCTGCTAGGCTACTTCTCAGGCTGAGGGTGCTGGTGTGCAGCTGGTTGGCCAGCTCAGGGACTGGTTCTCTGGGCTGTTTATCAGACTTATGGTACAGATATGTTGTGTTTTGGCAGCTCAGGGTTTGGCTCACTGAGGAAAGAGCCACCAGGCTGTTTATCCAGCTAGAGGTGCAGGTGTACAGCAGTTTGGCTGGTTTGTGGAGTATGTCTGCCTAGGGTGGTTCCACCAGACTGTTTCCTCATTTGGGGGTATGGACACACAACGACTAGGCCAGTTTGTTGGCATGCCCACTGGGGGTGGTCAGCTGTTTCTCTGGCTGGCGTGTGAGCTCACAGTGGTTTGGCTATCTTGGGGAAGGGCGTACCAGAAGTGGGCTGCTGGGCTGTTTCTGCAGCTGGGGGCACAGGCATGTGGTGGTTTGGCCAGCCTGGGGTTGACTTCCCCATTATGCAGTACCAGAGTCATGGCTGTCCCTGGGTCCAGGCTCTCAGTAACTGGAGTCATTGCATTGCAGTCCTTCATGTGGTCTTTGTGGAATGATGGCAGAGCCTCAAAGCTAGATAGATGTGGTGGCTACTGGCCCCAAAGCAGGCCACCCTCCAACAGTGGCTCTGGTTTCAAGAAGGTGCCATGCTGTAGCAGCTTAGGTCATGCAAGGGCGGGGAGTGCATAACACAAGCTCCTACTCTGGAGTAATGTTGCTGCGTAAATTCCACGTAGCTCTCCAAACACCTCATGGCTTGTAAGGACTGTGGATTCTCCTGTGGTAAGGACTTTAAGTGTCTGTCGTTGGGGCCTTGTGCTTACCATTGCCCTGTAAGAAGATGTACTTCCTGGCTCCAAGCCAGTCTCATTGGGAAGATAGGACAGCAGAGGCAGGGTGCCTTTCACCTCCTTTCATGCTGCTTTTGTGCCCCACAGGGATCTTGCCACTCCCTTGCTGCACTTCAGTGCTCCCTCTCAGGCACTCCAGTTGAATTGTAGTTGATTCTGTGTTTTGGTCCCTTTTTGTTCGGCAAGGGCATACATCAGGCACATCTAGTCAGCCATCTTTCTGATTTTATTTGTATAAGATAATTTTTATAAAATTAAATTAACGTATAAAGTATTATATAATTTTTAGCTTAACCTTTCCTTTGTAATATAGTTTATACTGAAAAACAAAAAAATCTTGCCTATTTTCTTATTATGTACAGGAACCAAGTTACATGAGAACATTGAATTAATGTGATATATTATACCTGTCTATGATGTTCAGAAACTTCTCTAGAAAACACAAGTTAATTTTACAAAAAATTAACTTGTGTTACATATATATAAGCAAAAAATGAAATGAAAGGTACCACCCTCTTCTGTTTCAGGATCCGGTAGCTTTTCTGCTTTTACTTTATTCAGGTTTGTTTCTTTCATTTTTAGAATTTTGAGAATTACAATCAAACAAACAGATCACAGACTTTGATTCAAAATAAGTATTTCTACTTGTCACATAAGAAAATCTCCATTTTATTTGACTTCAATAAATATCAAAAATAAGTATTTGGTAACAAATAGATCATAAACAGTTCTTTTATTTTTTGCATGTCTTTATCTTTTCTTCTTGTATAATCTTCGTATCTTAAAACCAGAGAAGGGACCTGTATGTATATTATAGTGGATGAAGTATCCTATTAGTATTTAAAACCAGAAAATCAAATATAAGGGATCCACAAGGTATCAATACAAAAGTGGTATAAGAATAGAGAGATCTGTTCTCATTCAAGAAACAATATTAAGAATTCAGTTTAACGCCAGGCATGGTGGCTCATGCCTGTAATCCCAGCACTTTCGGAGGCCGAGGCAGGTGGATCATTTGAAGTCAGGAGTTTGAGACCAGCCTGACCAACATGTTGAAACCCCGTCTCTACTAAATACAAAAAAAATTAGCTGGGTGTTGGAGCCCATGCCTGTAATCTCAGCTGCTGGGGAGGCTGAGTCAGGAGAATCGCTTGAATCTGGGAGGCGGGAGTTGCAGTGTACCGAGATTGTGCCATTGTACTTCAGCCTGGGCAACAGAGTGAAACTCCAGCTCAAAAAAAAAAAAAAAAAAAAAAGAATTGAGTTTAAGGCCACGCGCAGTGACTCATGCCTGTAAATCTCAGCACCTTGGGAGGCCCAGGTGGGCGGATCAGTTGGGGCCAGGAGTTTGAGACCAGCTGGCCAACATGGCAAAATACCATCTCTAAAAAAAAAAGTCTCATATCAATGTAACAATTGTTAGAGGAATGTGTATTAATCACAGTTGCTTTTGACTATAAGTAACAGAAATTTGACAAACAACAATTTAATCAAATAAGGCATTGATTTTTCTTCTATAAAATGTCTATGTGTGTGTGCGCGCTTTTTTCTTTCCCATGAACACAGTTGAAAGTACACTGCAAGCATTATGGCACTTTATCATTAAATATGTCAACTTGTGTCACCTAAGAACAGGGACATTTCTACATAGCTATATTCTGTTGTTATATTCTAGAAATGTGTAACTGTGCCATCAATTTTAATATTCTATACTCAGTTTTGTTCAATAATGTACATTTTGCATTTTTAAAAAATCAGGATCCAGTTAAATATGTTTTCATTTAATCTAGAATGGTTTTCTTGCCTTTTGTCTTTAATGACATCAATGCTTCTGTGGGTCCAGGCCAATTATTTATAATGTCCCACAATTTTGATTTGTTTGATTGCTTGCACATAATTTGATTCACATTAAACATTTTTGGTGAAAATATTAAGTAGTTGATGTGAATTCAGAGTACCACATTAGGAAGCATATCTATCAGTTTGTCCTGTTGTAGTGATGTGGTAAGTGTGATCACCTGGGTAAGGTGGTGTTTGCCAGATTTCCCAGTTAAGATATCATTTCCTTTGTCAGTAATCTGTGGAGTGATACTGAGACTTCATAAGTATTTTTTCCCCACAAGCCTTTTTCTGAAAGTTAACATCCTTTTATCCTTTCCTAACTTAATTTTTACATTGATAGTTAGAAAATAGTGATTTTTCTGGTTCTACTATTTCTTCTACTTAAGCTGGCATTCTTTTATAAAGAAAAGCATCTCCCCCAGCCTTACCCTCCCATAATCCTGAAATACAGCACATTGAATCCCAAAACAGTCTATGATTCAGACTCATGGATTGTTTTGGGATTCAATATGCTATATTCCAGTATTCTCACTATTTATTTTGATGCTCAAATCGTTCTAAATTTGGTCAGCGAGAGTTTTTTCTCTGCGGTTTCTCTGTCCTTCTGACATGCTCCCATCTATTTTTGAGCATATCTTAGTCCTCTGGCACAAGAAGATATCCTAGGTCCGCATTATACTTTTTCTGCCTCAGACCTGGAATATGACATTTCTCAAAAGAGCTCTGGTTTCTTTTAGTGGGGAATGGTATTTAGAAACCAAGATCCGTACTATTGGATTTATTTTTTCTTCCAAGTGTCCTCCTTCTCCCTGAGAAATGCTGCCTTTTCTGAGCTTGCTATACCTGGTTCCACATATTTTTATGCCTCTCTTTTGGATTCTTTATTAGCTTGGCTTCTGCAATGTTGGATCTGAAATGTGTTTTTAGTATTTCCCACTATCAGTGTGACTTAATTTTTTCTGGGAGTGATACCAGTGCTTCAGCACCCCTAGATCCCCCACTCCCTCTATCCTTTTTTTCTTTCAGTTGCCACCTGCTTTTCTCTGCTCCAGCATAGGTTCTGGGACTTGATCTTCTGAAATTGGCATTTCTCATCTCTCTTACATATAAGTTAAAACTTTTAGTAATCTCCATCTCCTAGTTTTGCATTAGATATGGGATGGGATATGTATTGTTTTATTTGCTGTATTTGTTGATTTCTTTGATTTTTTTTTGAAGAATATACGTTGTGATTAGAATTTAGGTGGCTATAGTTATTCTATAAAAATTGGAATTCCTCAATTTAACTATTTTTATGGCTTTCTAAGATGTGAAATATCTGACTTTGAGTTGAAGTTTTGATTTAAACTTGTTGACTCTTGGTAAACTTGGGCAAGTCTACAGTATATTTTGAAGTATGTTATGCCGTTTGTCCTACTCTAAATGGCCTCTAGCCAGTGTATTCTGAGTCCTTGGGTTTCTTTGCTTTTTAGTAGCCTTTTTCTTACCACTTGCAGACCAACATCAGCCATTTTCTCCTATTGTCAGTGTGCTGCCTACTAAACCCTATCCACTTTATGAATAGAGAATTGGGAATTTGGATGACATATCTTGTTAGACTTAGCTATGCCATTAGGATCAGCAGGACCAAATGAAAGCCTGAGGGTCTCTTGGAGCTTTATTTAGGATCTGAATCTCCTCTGAATGTCTATTTGATTATTAAATAGCCATTTCTACCTTGTTTTCAGTTCTTTATTATGTTCTAGTTTAGACAGTTAAACTGGATAAATACTCTTAAAAACTGAGGTTTTGGTTTAGGTTTTGTTTAATAATATTGAGGGATGCAATACAACATTAAGAGCATGGATGGTTCTGGAATCTGATTCCTTAGGTTCAGATCCTGGCCCTACTACTTATTGGTTATGTAACTGAGTAGTTGCTTAAACTTTCTGTTACTTCCATTTTCTCACCTATGAAGTGAAGTATAATAATAGTGTTTTCTTCATAGGTTTTGTGAAGACTGAAAAAGATAATACATGACAAGTCTAGAATGGTGCCTTGGTGTTGATAATTGATTGTTATTACAGTTGATATATTAATTAATAAATAATAAAAATGTGTTGGCTATTCATTCTGTACAAGGAGCAATGATAGGCTGTTAAAGCAGATCACCAGATCTTTAGGATAATCTGTATGTCACTTGCTCCCCACCCCCCTCTCCGTATATCAATCCTGAAATTAAAGTGTTTTAATGGTAATTTATTAAACCTTTACACTTCCCATTGAGAAAGTGCAAATGGTTATTTTATAGCGTATTCACTATTTAGGGGTTTACTTTAAAAGGAACACTATAAATGTATGAGTGATGTTAATTTCAAAGACTCTCTTGATAGCATTCTTTTTGTATTCTGTGGAGACACATAGCTTGTAATGAAATTACACTGTTGTCGAGTTATGTGTCCACTAGAGGTCACATTATACTTTTATATTACTTAAAATGTCTTTTATCTTCGTAATGTCAGTGAAGCCTACTTCAAAGAAAGGCAGAGACAGGAAAAGTTCATTTATTGCTTCCTGCAAAAATACAGTTTTAAAAAGAAAAGAAAGAAATTTAAGATAGACTGTTACAGGAACCATCTTTATATGCCATAGTTTGATATTTGATAGCTGTTACTCTGTTGGTTAGAAAATTGGTTTGTAGTATTGAAGTAACAATGAGATTTTGGTACTCAAGCCAGAAATAGGAACTTTTTGCTCTCAGTCATAGAATAATGTGTATTTTTTGAAATTTTTGAATGATTACATGTAAGTATAGTCATGTATAAATGTGTTCTCACATTTATTATTATTACTTTTTTTTTTTTTGAAACAGCATCTCACCCTGTTCCCCAGGCTGGAGTGCAGTGGCATGATCATGGCTCACTGCAACCTTGACCTCCTGGGCTCAAGCAATCCTCCTACCTCAGTCTCCCAAGTATTAATAGTTGGAACTCTAGGCACATGCTACCCTGTCCAACTAATTTTTTATTTTATAAAGATGGGAGTCTCACTATGTTGCCCAGGCTGGTCTTGAACTCCTGGGCTCAAGCAATCCTCCCACTTCAGCCTCCCAAAGTGCTGGGATTGCAGCCACCGCACCCTGCCTATTACTTATTTTTATTAAAAAGAGTATGGATTTGGAGTAACTGCCTACTTGGAGAGTGACCTACCCAAGTTACTTAAATTCTCTGGACTTTCAATTTCTTTGTAAAGTGTGAATAATAGCTGTGGCAATGTTAGGTTGAATCACAGCATTTAAGCGAAAGTTCTATGTAAATGATGAAATGAGTCGACAGATAACTGCTGTTGTTTTTAGCCTACTAAGGTGCATTCTGGGAAAAAGAAAGGAATCTTTAAATTTTTAATAGATTATTAGTTTGTACTTCTTGGATAGCCATTGTGGCTAACAATAGATTGTGAAAAATTCATTCACGTGATACTCATTCCAATGCTTGATGTTACTCTCTGTATGTCACAGCCTTAAGTGTGGAACCACTGTCTGGTTAAAAAAATGAGTACTGACTCCTGGCAGGTCTACATTTTTTTGTGTGTGGACTAATAGGTTTAATTGAATTTTTATGTTGGCTTGGTCTGTTTTTACTGATAATTTTGGTCCTCATGCGGTAATGCCAGAGTTCAAGTGCTAAATACCAAGGTTACAAACAGATGGGTCAGGTAGTTAGGTGTTAGTGAAGTTGGTGCTTAACATGATCTTTTAAATTTTTTTTACTCTATAGATAACAGACAAGAGAGTATCCAGAAGACATGCCATTCTTGAGGTGGCGGGTGGTGAGCTGCGAATCAAACCGGTAAATATGTTATTAATTATTTGTTTTTACTTTTGTCTCTTACTCTTTCATTTCCCAAGCAGAGGTGCCTATTTTCTAAGGTTATGGGAATAGGGAATTAATGTTAGAATATATCCTTCTCATTGCCAGAAAATAACTAGGAGATAAAGATCTAAACTATGAGAAAAATTATGTATTTTCTCATATGACAATGCCACATTTACATAATTAGAATTTTAATGAAAGATAACTACCAGTTCATGTATATGTTATGATTTGGTTTAAAATTGAATATTCCAAATAATATCCAATAAGAAAGCTCATAACTATGTAATGGTTGGTTTTTTGAGCTGGGGTAGTGACCAAAGTCACTTAAATGTTACAGGGTAATATTTTAACACATTCTATATCACTCTGTGTAGAGTTGAATATTTCTAGAATTTAGACCTTGTTCAACTTTGAGGTTTTAAAAATGATTTTAATTTGAAAGTTTTTGTTGAGGGCTAGAATTTTAATTGCTTGCTTTATAGTTTACTGCTGCAAAATCACTGATGATATGCAGGGACAGCCAGTTTCTAAGAATATACAATGTAATTATTCCTTTTCGTTTGCAGAGTCTATTGTGTAGGAGAATGAAATATGTGTGTGAGGGTCCATTTATTTTAGACTAGATAGTACGGTGGTAACATTTTATGGAATTAAATTCATTAATTATAACGTCTTTAAACCAATTTATATTTTCATCTGTTATATACAACTGCCTGTTGTATTATTAGTTCTTTCTTTTACATAGCTAGTACTTGCTTTTATTATCCTATATTAAACTGTTTCCAAATTTGGAAAGCATCTTTTTAATTTTAATACTTGGAAATTTTTTGAATAACATTGTATTCACCTTATCTCAACCTTGAATAAATAATCTTTAAAAAGGTTTATATCTCATCTTCATTCTGCATTGTCTTAGTGTCTTGAAAGAGTTAATAAATATCTGGAGTCAACACTCCTGAAAGAGCCACTTTATTTACCATCAGTTATTCATCTCTGTATCCTCTCCAGCTATCTTATTCTTCTGAGATGACATACTGGATCATATGGTCCTTGAGTATAGGAACTCCGACTAATCTTTGTATCCCTAATGTTTAGCGTAATGTCTAAGACATAGTAGGTATTTAATTAATATTTGTTGAATGCATGAGTAAATGCTGTGGTGGGAATTATTTATGGCATTTCTAGGTGTGAGAACACGATAGATTTTTACAAAAGTATGTTGTTCTCTGGTGCCCAATTTCTAACATCCTGCCAATAAACTACCATGGCCTAAAATAAGTTTTTCGTTGTTACTGAAGCACATTAAAGGAAAGAATAGAGAGAGATCTTGAAATTCTTATCCTGCCTTTTCTTTTCTTTTTTTTTTTGTTGAGATGAGTCTCACTGTGTCACCTAGGCTGGAGTGCAGTGGTGTGATCTCGACTCACTGCAACCTCCGGCTCCCAGGTTCAAGTGATTCTCCTGCTTCAGCCTCCCAAGTAGCTGGGACTACAGGTGTGCACACAATGCCGGGCTAAGTTTTGTATTTTTAGTAGAGATAGGGTTTCATCACATTGGTTAGGCTGGTCTTGAACTCCTGACTTAACGTGTGATCTGCCTGCCTTGGCCTTCCAAAGTGCTGGGATTACAGGCCTGAGCCACAGCACCTGGCCTTATCCTGCTTTTCTAATAGAACATGTTTTCAGTAGATTTACTTTTTTCAAAATAGCAATTCTAAGTTGTAAAAAAAAGGTACTTGAAAAAGGATAAAAAAGATCTACCTTTCTCCCATGACTAAACATCACATTTGTGGGAAAGTTTACTTTTTACTTTATTATGAAGGCAAGCTCTTGATTAATACCTGTAACTCCTGCTACAGCTTTTTTTTTTCAGTGCTGTTTTTGCTCCAATGATATCTGAAAATATATGGTAGCATAGTATTTGTAAATGGTGAATGACTCATTTTAGGAACTCAGCATATTTAGAAATGATTATATTTTATTTTTATAGATTTAGGGGGTACAATGCAGTTTTGTTACATGGTCATATTGTGAAGTGGTGAAGTTTGGGCTTTTAGTGTAACCATCACCTGAATAGCGCACATTGTACCCATTAGGTAATTTCTCAACCCTCACTCACCTCTCACACTACCACTTTTCTGAGTCTCTAGTGTCTGTTATTCCACTGTTTCCATGTCAGCACATTTATTTTGGGAGCAAGTTAATCAGTGGAATTGTGAACAACTCAATAGATATCAGGGTTTCTCTTTACATTCTTTATTTACTTAGTGATAAGAAGAAACCCTTCTTGTAACAAGATTGACATGGCATTAAATTTTTGTATATTAAAAATAAGTCATTGGAAAACCTTCATATTTACTAATGCATGAATATTTTAAATATTTGCATTTTTCTCAGTGTTAATCAAGGAAATTTATATTTTAGAAACTAGAGTGTTTTACAAATTGGCTTTAATACAGGTGCTTAGTTGGATTTGTGTCTATACTTGGCTGAAAATTATTCAGATATATTTTGTACTTCTGTGGCCATTCAAAAGAGTACTAATAATGTAAAATAAGTATGCCCAAATTAAAGGGGATTTTATTAGTTGAAGATCTTATCTTGAGTTAAATTTTATCCAGTATGTAGTGGGCCAAATTTCTATGTGGGATTTTGGCAGTGTTCAGTTAAAAAAAAGCCTCCTTTTTGAAAATACTCTTCACCTTTACTGCATCTTTAATTAGATGGTACTCAGATCATAAAACAACTATATATGACATTAGCAAGTGTCTTTTGAGCACAAAACTGTAGTAGAAATAATACTAGAAACTAGAGCAAAAATTCCTCAGGAGACTATAGATATAAAACTAAAATTTGGAATGATTTATTTAAGTTATATCTCTGTTTATGATCTTTTAAATATTATTTAGGGTAATTTTGTAAACTTTCCCATAAATGTAATGTTTAGACATGGCAGAAAGGTAGATATTTTTTATCCTTTTTTGAGTACCTTTTTTTTTTGACAACTTAGAATGTCACACTCTTCAGAAGAATGTCTGTTCTTAAATACTCTGCAAATTCTAGACAGGGAGTTAGAGCCCAGGCTCTTTGAAATCTGTGTAATACTTTGTTGTTGTTGTTATGTTTCTGAAATCAGGATTCTCTTGGTATTGGGTGTCTCTTCTTTAAAAAAATTTCTTCAAGTTAAAACTAATTGATGATCTATCTTAACAAGAAGTTTTAGTGCCTTCAGTTGAATAAAATTTTAGAACTGAAAGCAGCCTTAGATTTAGACTTACGTATGTGGAAATTTGACTGGGCCAGGGCTAGCATTACATATCAGTGGGGAAGAGGAGTTTGTATCAGTAGATGGTACTGGGACAGTTACCTATGTGGAAAAAAAAATTAGACCCCTACTGAAGACCCAAAAATCTACTCCAGGTGGATTAAATGCGAGAGTCAAACTATAAAACTCTTAGAATATAATATAGGGGAAACCCCTTATGACTTTAGAGCAGGGAAAGCATGAACCATAAAAACAGTTGTAAAAAGCCAATTAAATTAAAATTAAGAAACTTTATCAAAAGACACTGTAATGAAAATGATAACTACAACAGGGAGAAGATATTTAAAACACATGTAATTGGCAGATGAATTGTATTAGGCCGTTCTTACATTGGTATAAAGAAATACCTGAGACTGGGTAATCTATAAAGGAAAGAGACTTAGGCTGGGTGCAGTGGCTTATGCCTGTAGTCCCAGCATTTTGGGAGACAGAGGCGGGCAGATCACTTAAGGTCAGGAGTTTGAGACCAGCCTGGCCAACATGGTAAAACCCTGTCTCTACTTAATATACAAAAATTAGCCAGGTGTGGTGGTGTAATGTTTAGACATGGGAGAAAGGTAGATATTGCCTGTATCTTGGTTACTTGGGAGGCCGAGGCAGGAGAATTGCTTGAACCCCAGGGGACGGAGGTTGCAGTGAACTGAGATCGCACCATTTCGTTCCAGCCTGGGGAGAGAGAGTGAGACCCTGTCTCAAAAACAAAAACAAACAAACAAAAAATTTAATTGCCTGATAGTTCTGCAGACTTTACAGGACGCATGGTGCCATCATCTGCTACATTTCTGGGGAAGCCTTAGGTAGCTTTCAGTCATAGCCGAAGGCAAAGGGGGAACAGGCATGTCACATGTCAAAAGAAGGAGCAAGGGAGAGAGAGTGAGGGGAAGGTGTCACACACTTTTTTTTTCTTCGACTTTTAAGTTCAGGGATACATGTGCAGGATGTGCAGGTTTATTACATAGGTAATTGTGTGCCATGGTGGTTTGCTACAGAGATCATTCCATTATCCAGCTGATAAGCCCAGGATCCATTAGCTATTCTTTCTGACGTTCTCCCTCCTCCCACCCCCCCACTCTTCAATAGGCCCTAGTGTATGTTGTTCCCTACCATGTGTCTATGTGTTCTCATCATTCAGCTCCCACTGATAAGTGAGAACATGTGGTGTCTGGTTTTCTGTTTCTGCATTACATTGCTAAGGATAATGGCTTCCAACTCCATCCATGTGCCTTCAAAGGACATGATCTTGTTCCTTTTTTATGGCTGCATAGTAATTTATGGTGTATATATACCACATTTTCTTTCCAGTCTATCATTGATGGGCATTTAGTTTGACTCCAAGTCTTTGCTATTGTGAATAAGCCACGCACTTTTAAACTACCAGGTCTCACGAGGACTCACTCACTATTCTGAAGATAGCACCAAGCCATGAGGGATCCCCACCCCCATGATTAAAATACATCCCACCAGGCCCCACTTCCAGTGTTTGTGGATTACAATTCAACATGAGTTTCAGGTGAGGACAAATATCCAAACTATATCATTCTGCCCCTGGCCCCTCCCAAATCTCATGTCCTTCTCACATTGCAAGATACAATCATGCCTTTCCAATAATCTTCCAAAGTCTTAACTCATTCCAGCATTACCTCAGAAGCCCAAAGTCTCAGCTGAGACAAGGCAAATCTCTTTCATTTATGAGCCTATAAAATCAAAAGTTGTTTACTTTCAAGAAACAATGGGGGTATAGGCATGTGATAAACATCCCAGTTTCAAAACAAAAAAGGGTCCGTAGGACCAACACAAGTTCAAAACCCATTAGGGCAGTCAGTAAGTCTCAAAGCTCCAAAGTAATCTTTGACTCCGTGTCCTTATCCTGGGGCACACTGATGCAAATGGTGGGCTCCCAAGACCTTTGGCAGCTCCACCCCTCTGGCTTTACAGGGTTCATCCTCTGAGGCTGGTGTCACAGGCTGGAATTGGTAGATCTACTATGTTTGGGTCTGGCAGATGGTGGCTCTCTTCTCACAGCTCTACTAGGCAGTGCTGCAGTGGGGGATTCTGTGTGAGGCCTCCCACCCCACATTTCCTCTCTGCTCTTCCCTAGTAGAAGTTCCCTTATGAGGGATTTGCTGCTACAGCAGGCTTCTGCCTGGATACCAAGGCTTTTCCATACATCCTCTGAAATCTAGGTGGAGGCTGCCAAGAATCCACCACTCTTACACTCTGTGCACCCACACGTTTAACACCATATGGAAGCTGTCATGGCTTATGGCTTGCATCCTCCAAAGTGGTAGTTTAAGCTGTATATGGGGTCCTTTGAGCCATAACTGGAGCCAGAGCAGTGGGAATGTGGATAGTATTGTCCCAAGGCCATGCAGGGCAACAGGGCCCTGGGACTGTCCCATGAGATCATTCTCCTCTCCTAGGCCTCTGGGCCTGTGATTAGAGGGGTTGCCATGAAGGTCTCTGAAATGCATTTGAGGCCTTTTCACTATTGTCTTGAATATTAGAACTTGGCTTTTTTTTTCTTTTTTTCTTTTTGAGACGGAGTCTTGCTTTGTTGCCCAAGCTGGAGTAGTGGCATGATCTTGGCTCACTGCAACCTCTGCCTCCTGGGTTCAAGCAATTCTCCTGCCTCAGCCTGCCAAGTAACTGGGATTACAGGGGTGTGCCACCACGCCTGGCTAACTTTTTGTATTTCTAGTAGAGATGGGGTTTTGCCATGTTGGCCAGGCTGGTCTCAAACTGCTGACCTTAGGTGATCAGTCTGCCTCAGCTTCCCAAAGTATTGGGATTACAGGCATGAGCCACTGCACCCAGCCTGGCTTTTTTTTTTAAGTTGTGCAAATATCTCTAGCAAGTGGTTGCTCCACAGCCTGCTTGAATTCCTCTACTGAAAAAGTTTTTTTTCTCTCCCACATGACTAGGCTACAAATTTATCAAGCTTTTGCACTCTGCTTCCTGTTTAAATATGTGTTGCAACTTTAAGTCATTTCTTCACTTATACATTTGAGTGCAGGTTGTTAGAAGCAGCCAGGCCACATCTTGATCACTTTGCTGCTTAGAGGTTTTCTCTGCCAGATCCTCTAAATCATCATTCTTTAGGTCAAACTTCCACATATCCCTAGGACATCAACTGAATTCAGCCAAGCTCTTTGTTAGGCTTAACATGCTTGACCTTTGCTTTAGTTCCCAATAATTTCCTCAATTCCATCTTAGACCTCCTCATGAAGGTACTACATTGTCCTTCTCAGCCTGTACTACATTGTCCACATCACTGTCAGCATTTTGGTCACAAATTTGCCCATCATTTGGTCATTTAATGAGTCTCTAAGAAATTCCAAACTTTCTCTCACCCTCCTGTCTTCTTCTCAGCCTTCCAAACTCTTCTGACTTCTGCCTGTTAGTCAGTTCTGAAGTCACTTCCACACTTTTAGGTATCTTCGTAGCAATGCCCCACTTCCATTCCCAATTTTCTGTATTATGCCATTCTTGTGTTGCTATGAAGAAATACCCAAGACTGGGTAATTTATAAAAAGAGGTTTAATTGGCTCACAGTTTTGCAAGCTTTACATGAAGCATGGTGCCGGCATCTGCTTGGCTTCCAGGGAGGCCCCAGGAAGCTTACAATAATGGAAAAAGGCTAAGGGGGAACCAGCACATCACATGTTGAAAGCAGGAGCAAGTGAGAGAGAGTGGGAGGGTGATATGGTTTGGATTTGTGTCCCTGCCCAAATCTCATGTCAAATTGTAATCCCCAGTATTGGAGGAGGGGCCTGGTGGGAGGTGATTGGATCATGGGGGCATTTAATTTTCCCCTTGCTGTTCTCATGATAGTGAGTGAGTTCTCATGAGATATGGTTGTTTAAAAGTGTGTAGCACCTTCCCCTTCTCTCTCTTTCTCCTGCTCCAGCAATATCAAACTTGCCTGCTTCCCCTTTGCCTTCTACCATGAGTAAAAGTTTCCTGAGGCCTCCGCAGCCATGCTTTCTGTACAGGCTATGGAACTGTGAGTCAATGAAACCTCTTTTCTTTATAAATTACACAGTCTCAGGTAGTTGTTTATAGCAATGTAAAACAGACTAATACGGAGTGGGAGGTGCCACACACCTTTAAATGACCAGATCTCACGAGACTCAACTATCTTGAAGGCAGCACCAAGCCATGAGGCATCTGCCCCTATAATCTAAGCACCTCCTGCCCGGCCCCACTTCCAGCATTGCGGATTGAAATTCACCACGAGATTTGGGCAGTGACAAATATTCAAGCTCTATCAGGAGTGCTATCCAAAATGTATGACAGATGCCTTTAATCAATTAAAAAAAATAAAAAATCCAGTAGAAAAATGGGCTGAAGACTTGAGTTGCACATTAGAAACCTGACTGGCTAATAAACATGTTTATATTAATATAGTTTTAATAAAAATGCCCCTTATCTTGAAATAGATTGATGTATTTATTCAGCAACTTATTGTAGCTACACCTACAAGGTGCAATTTAAATAAATTTAGATAAATTCTATAACTGATTTTAATTGTTAATGGAAGTTTAAAGATCTTGAAAATCAGAAAGAGGGACAAGTGACTTCTAGTTCATTCATTTTATCTTAATGTTTGTTAAATATCACTTATTTTCTGTTCCCTCATCAATCACAAATTCTTTGATATACTAAAGCAAATTATATATACAACAGTAATAAAACGTTGAGAGGGAAATTTTAGTTAAAAATCTTTATAAAATTACATAAATGAATATAGCAAGTTTTTTTATGATGGTCCCTTCATATACTGCATAACCCAAATAATATTTAAGTGATTAAATATATTTTTTTTTTTTTTGCTTTTCTTTAACTTGGAAATCTACCGTGTAAACTTACCACCAAATAAGAAAATAGCTTTGACAAAGAGAGTTGAATGCAATTAGGGCAATTACTAATTTGTACTTTTGAGTTGGGTGATTTTCTGCCTTTTTTCCCTCTAATATTTCTCCTACAAAAAATGCTCTAGCTCTCCAGCAGTTCTTGGAAATGGTGCATGAGGAGATGATGCTAGCTCTTGAGGAGATGATGTTAGCTTTTTTATGTATCATTTAAATTTAATCTACAGTCTAGTATCAGCAGGGAGAAAAGACATTATAAAAGCAAACTGAGGATGATGTTCTTGGTGAATGACTGCATCACCAGTGATTGGTTATGTCCTCAGGCTGAATTCATAGCTGTCAGTGCTTTTATTTCATTTTAATAAAATCTTACTCATTTGGGGTCTTGGATGATTGAGACAGTAGCTCTATAACTACATATAAATTGTGGTTTTTCTTTTTTTCTTTTGTTATCAACCCTCAAATATATGTCTTTGGGTGGTTGTGTTTGTTTTATTGCACAAGGTTCCCGAGTTGAGATTGTTTTTCTTTTCATGAAATTAAAAGTATACTTGTGAAATATCTGGAAAATCCTATAATAGCCTTTTCTCAACTTACTTTGTTTAAAAAAAAGTTTTCCAAATTAAAAAAAAACACTGAAAATCAGGTGTTTTCGGGGGTTATACATCTATCATTCTTTAAAATGTAATGATAACTCTAAAATAAAGCTATAGAAAATTGATTTGTATTTTAGTTCCATTTTTTTGCAGGGATAATACATCCTTTGCACCACTTCTAAAGTTATAGCATTATCTATTTAAGTTTGAATTTATAATCCCACAGATTTGTTAAAAGGCACACACCGATCATATGTCTCTCATGTAGGTAGTTATATCTTTTCATCACTGTGGGTTTGGGTTTGCCAATATTTTGTCTGCTCTTGTTTGCTTTTAGAATCAAAGCAAATGAGAAAAATTGTCTCATTGAAGCAGTTGGGGATCCTTAACCCTTTTTGGTGTCAAGAAGAGTTTGAATACTCAGAAAAATCTTTAAATCCACTGTGGTCTGGTTTTGGGAGAGATTGAAAAGATTTTTAATTATTTATTGTTCTTTGAAATGTTACAGGTCCAATTCAGTCTCTTTTCTATTTTTTGCTATTGTCATTACTCAGCATATGTCCATTCCCAGGGTGATAATTACTTTGCTGTGATGTCTCCAGAAAAAGTCTCATTTAAATTGATTAAATAGACAGAAGGAAGGGTAATAAAGATAGGTGCTCTATATAAGATTGTACTAAAAAAAAAAAACCCAAAGATGTGCATTATGTAGATTGCTTTGTCATATCCTAAAGCTTATTATTTAAAAAACCCAGTGATATTGATGACAAAAAGGCTATTTGACTTATGGAAATAGCCAGTTTTAGCTTGAATCTCGTTAGAATTTTTAAGGCACTTCATAATAGGTCTTTTTTTTTTTTTTTTTGAAGCAACTCTTGTTATCTTTGCTAACACGGAAATAGTGGCAAACACAATTTAAAATAGTGGATATTGTAATCGTTTTAACTTTGGGATCTGTTTACTACTTGTGATTTGAATGAGGATGATCTTCATAGTGGGAGTTTTATTTAAACAAGTAAGATGATTTCTCTTTCAGGTAGAAAGAAAGCTGTATTGTTTGCTTGAGAGATTTGATTAGAATCTTCCTTCCCATATGTCTTAGTTCATTTTGTGCTGCTATAACAGAATACCTGAGGCTGGGTAATTTATAATGAACAGACATTTATTTGGCTCACCATTCTGGAAGCTGGGAAGTCTAAAATGCAGGGGCCGCATCTGGTCAAAGCCTTTTTGCTGCATTATAATGTGGTGAAAGGCATTACATGGAGAGAGAGCATGCATGAGAGAGTGAGCAAGAGAAGGCCAAACTTGCATTTATGACAAACCCACTCTCGAGATAGCAGACTTGCTCCTGAGATAATGAATCCACTCTGGTGATAATGCCATTAATAAATTCATGAGGGCGTTTCCCTTATGACCTAATTACATGTTAAAGGTCTTACTTGTCAACGTTGTTGCATTAGGGTTGGCGTTTCCAACACATGGACTTTGGGGGATACATTCAAACCATAGCATTATAGTTTCTGTTTTTTTAGTTGTAGTAAGAAATTAGTAGGAGAAAATAAATGGTAAAGAAACTAGCCATTGTCAGGGAATTAGTGCATTTTGGATATAGAAGTTGGGGGACTCAGTTTTTCCATACTAAGAATTATTTTTCATGTTTCTCCTTGTGATGTCCAGTTGTATCTATTAAGCAAAATAGAAGACTCTTTTAACCAATTAAGTGATAACTTCGCTTTTTTTCTTTGATTCCTGGAGAAATGGGAGGTATACCATAGCTTCTTTCTCCTTTATATATAAATAATAATTATGGTACTTATAAGAGTTAGATTAATTAGTCTAAGTTTATGCTTAAATTGTTTTGATACCAAAATTCTGAATTCATATTTAATTGTATTTTTGTCATAATTTTGAGTCACAACATTATTGTATTGTATTCTTTTTTAATTTAATTATATTCTTTTTAAATTTTTTAGATACACACAAATCCGTGTTTTTATCAGTCTTCAGAGAAGAGTCAGCTTGTACCATTGAAGACAAATCTATGGTGCTATTTGAATCCTGGAGATAGTTTTTCTTTGTTAGTTGACAAATACATTTTCCGCATTCTCTCTATACCCTCTGAAGTGGAAATGGAATGTACCTTAAGGTAAGTGCTTGATGAAATGAGAGTAAGAATGCTATTTTTAATCTAATTCCTCAGACCTCACAAATCCTTTGGTAGGAACCAGTAGAAACCATTAAACTGAATTGGAGATAAAGTAGGTGTGTAATGTGTGTGTGTGCATGTGTGTGTTTTGTGCACATGCACATGTGTATCTGTTTCTAGAAAACATTTGACTTTGGAAACTTACCAGGCCTTGATAGCAGTTGCTCCCATATGTGATGTCTTTTACCATTGTATTTGGAATGTATTTTCCATCGAACAGTATTCAGTTAGTTAATTTGAAATTGACTACCTTTTCCTCATTTTTTTTAGCTTTTTAAATTTTATTAAGGTATTAATTTCCAACTTACATTATACTTGTATAACTCCTCTTTCTTATAAAAATAGAAAATATAGAACAGGGAATCTGAGGACATGAGGTATTAGAATAAATATACTGATATCTGGCTTACAGTTAAAATTCATACACTAGTTTTTTTAGTCAGTCTTAGAAGATTATTTGGCTTCGTTTCTGCTTTTAAATTATAGAATGCATAAACTAGACTTATAGAAGTAGATGGATAGAATTATGCAGAGTATGTTCTCTGATTGCAATGGTATTAAGTCAATAAATCATTAACAATAAAATAGCTATACAAATCTACAAATACTTTGAAATTAAATAACACACTTCTAAATTACCCTTGGGTCAAAGAGAAGTCATAGAGAAATTAGAAAACATTTTAAACAGAGTGATATTGAAAACAGCATAAAATATTGTGAGATGCAAGTAAATTAGTCCTTAGGGGGATGCTTATAGTTGAATGCCTGTATTAGAAGAGAAGAAAGCTATAAAACCAGTGATCTGTGCTTCTACTTTAGGAGGATAGACAAAAAACTAATTAATCCCAAAGAAAATAGAAAAAAGAAGAAAATTAAAACTAGAAGTCAATGAAATAAAAATAGATGAAAAGAAAATCAGTAAAGCTATAGGGTGGTTTAGTGAGAAGCAGCCTTTACTACAATAACGTAAGTACTTTACTTGGTAAGGCTTACCAAGAAAAAAGTGAGAAAACATGAATTATCAATATCAACAGAAGACGTGATATCATTACTGATACTACAGACCTTAGAAGAAAAATAAGGAAATATTATATAAAACTTTATGCCAATAAATTTGGCAGTTAAAATGAATGGGCATATTTCTTTAAAAAAAAAAACTGATTCAGGAAAAAATAGAAATCTGATGAATTCCTTATCCATTTAAAAAATTGAATTCACGAAAAAGTGGAGAGAGATCCAAGATGGCCGATTAGCAGCAGCTCAGGATTGTAGCTCCCACTGAAAGCGCAGAGAGTGAGTGGACGCCACATTTTCAGACGAATTTTCATAGCCCACGGACCAAGAGATTCTTGGCGGAGGAGCCCCACAGGTCACCAGCGCGACCCTTTTGGAGGGCGCAGCCGTTTTGCAGGCGCCCCGACGCGGTGGTTCTAGTCCGGAGTATACGGGACTGAGTGCCCTTTGGTTGGCGTTGGAGCTCTGGGAAAGCAAGTCTCCCATTAGCTGATTAAAAAGCAGACTGAAGTGGGGGAACCAGATCGGGAGATTCCCGGGCAGAAAGCGCCACGAATCTTACGCCGCTGTTTGAGCCGGCGTGGCGGGGTCACCGCAGGGGAAGGCTGGTACCCCCCTCCACAAAAAATAAAAAATAAAAAACAGCAGTTGGAACTGCTGAAGATTGAGAGTTTCACAGCAAGTGCAGCTGAACCCGGGGAAGGTCCAGCCCTGTGGGGGGAGGGGGCATCCGCTGAAGGAAAATTAAGAAATAGAGGAAACTTTATCACCAGCAAGCTGGACGTCCACTCAGAGACCTAGTCTGAAGGTCAGCAATTACACAGACGACAGGTGGATAAATCCACGAAGATGGGAAGAAACCAGCGCAGAAAGGCTGAAAACACCCAAAATCAGAATGCCTCTCTTCCTACAGAGGATTGCAGTGCCTCATCACCAATTGAACAAGGCCTGATAGAAAATGAATGTGAGGAATCAACAGAATCAGGCTTCAGAAGGTGGATAATGAGAAACTTCTGTGAGCTAAAAGAACATGTTCTAGCCCAATGCAAGGAAACTAAGAACCTTGAAAAAAGGTTTCACGAAATGTTCATGAGAATGGACAATTTAAAGAGGAATATAAGTGAATTAATGGAGCTAAAAACACAATACGAGAACTTCGAGAAGTATGCACAAGTTTTAACAGTCGAATTGATCAAGCAGAAGAAAGGATTTCAGAGGTCGAAGACCAACTTAACGAAATAAAACGAGAAGACAAGATTAGAGAAAAAAGGGTAAAAAGGAATGAGCAAAAGTCTCCAAGAAATATGGGACTATGTGAAAAGACCTAATCTACGTTTGATAGGTGTACCTGAATGTGACAAAGAGAATGAATCCAAGCTGGAAAATATTTTTAGGATATTATCCAGGAAAATTTTCCTAACCTAGCAAGGCAAGACAATACCCAACTCCAGGTAATACAGAGAACACCACAAAGATATTCCTCAAAAAAAGCAACCCCAAGGCACATAATCATTAGATTCATCAGGGTTGAAACGAAGGAGAAAATACTACGGGCGGCCAGAGAGAAAGGTCAGGTTACCCACAAGGGGGAAGCCTATAGACTCACAGCTGATCTCTCAGCAGAAACCCTACAAGCCAGAAGAGAGTGGGGGCCAATATTCAACATCCTCAAAAGAAAAGAACTTTCAACCCAGAATTTCATATCCAGCCAAACTAAGTTTCATAAGTGAAGGAAAAATAAAATTTTTTTGCAAACAAGCAAGTACTCAGAGATTTCATTACCACCAGGCCTGCTTTACAAGAGCTTCTGAAGGAGGCACTATGTATAGAGGGGAACAACCAGTATCAGCCACTTCAAAGGACCCATCAGTAAGCTGCATCCAGATCCATCTTACATGCAAGGATATACAGAGACTTAAAACAAAGGGATGGAGGAAGATTTGCCAAGCAAATGGAGAGAAAAAAAAAAAAAAAAAAAAAAGCAGTAGTTGCAATTCTCATCTCTGATAAAATAGACTTTAAAGTAATAGAAACCAAAAGAGATAAGAAGGACATTGTATAATGGTAGAGGGATCAATGTAACGGGAAGAGCTAATGACCCTAAGTCTATGCGCACCCAATATAGGAGCACCCAGATATATAGGGCAACTTCTTGGTGACTTACAAAGAGACTTGGACTCCCACACAATAATAGTGGGAGACTTTAACATTATATTGTCAATATTGGGCAAATTAATGAGACAGAAGGTTAAGAAGGTTACCCGGGACTTGAACTTAAATCTCAAACAAGTAAACTTAATAAACATTTACAGAACTCTCTACTCCAAATCCACAAAATATACATTTTTTTTTTTTTCAGTAACACATTTATTCTAAAAGTGACCACATGGTTGGGAGTAAATCACTCCCTAGCAATTGCATAGCATTTCATAGGTTTAAATGAAATATTGGTTGGCTGTTTGTTTGTTATTTTCCTCCCTTATTCCTCTCCTGTCTCCATTGTATAACACAATTATTAGTATAAAAAAAGCTTTTAATATCCATTTGTAGACTGCATTCTAGCCTGGGGCAATAGAGCAAGATTCCCGTTCTCTCTCCCTTTTTTTTTTTTTTTCCTTCTTCTTCTTTTCTCTATATTTCATTTTTTTTCTTCCTTCTTTCTCTTTTCTCTTTTTTCAAAAAAAAAAAAAAAAAAAAAATTGAATTCACAATTTAAGGATTTCCTGCAAGGATCATCACTAATGAATTCTGTTAAACTTACAAGGAAGAAATAAATGCCAATATTATTCCTTTTTCTCAAAAATAGAAGAAGATATACTTTCTAACTCATTTTATGAAGCTTCTATAATTCAGATACTAAAATCAGACAAGATTTTATTAAAAAAATCCCCCAAACTACGGACCGATATTCTTTATAACAAAGTATTTACAAATCAAGTAAAAAGGATAATACTCTATTACAAAGTGGGGCTTGTTAAGGAATATAAGGTTAGTTTATCATATAAAAATCAAAGCAATTCACCATAACAGACTAAAGAACTATCATTTTAATAGATGCTCGAAAATAATTTTGACAAAATTCAACACCTGTTCATGATTTTTAAAATTTTTGTGAAAACAAGGAAAAGAAGGAAACTTTTTTGCCTACAAAAAACCTGTTAGTGAAATGTTGAAAGTTCTCTCCCTAGGATTGGGCCTACAACAAAGATAATATATATCAGATTTGAAAGGAAGAAGTAAAACTGTATTTGTTTGGAGATGACATGATTGTATATTTAGAAAATCCTGGGAATCTACTAAAAGAAAAGCAAGTCACAAACAGTATCTATTATATTATTACATTTATATTAAATTCTGTAATAAGTAAACTGATCTGTTAAATAGAAATTTAATCAATGGTTATTTCCAAGGGGATTGACTAGGAAGAAGCTACAAGGGAGCTTTTTGTTTGGCTTTGTTTCAGCTTTTAAACAAATATGGACTTATTCTGTGTCTTGTTAAGGGTGCAGATTATGTGGGTATATGCATTTGTCAAAACTGATCAAATTGCACACTTCAGATATGTGCATTTTGTATATAAATTATATCTAAAAATGCTTAAACATAAGTGGAAAAAAAAGTCAGGAAGTTTTTAGTTAAATGAAATTCATTAATTATTGCTTACTACTTTATTTATTTATTTATTTATTTAGAGATGTAGTCTCACTCTGTTGCCAAGGCTGGAGTGCAGTGGCAGGATCTTGGCTCACTGCAACCTCCACTTCCTGGGTTCAGGTGATTCTCCTGCCTTAGCCTCTCAGGTAGCTGAGACTACAGGTGTATGTCACCACACCAAGCTAATTTTTGTATTTTTAGTAGAGACTGGGTGTCACCATATTGGCCAGGCTGACCACGAACTCCTGACCTTGTGATCTGCCTGCCCCGGCTTCCTGAATGCTTACTACTTTAAAGTTCAAGTCTTTTCTCTTGTCATACATGTGTGAAGCATGCTGTTTTAAAATAGCTGTTGAAATGAGACATGTAAAGAACCGATTTTTTGTTACAATAAACTTTCTTAATAAAATTATATACTTTTTTCAAAAATTAGGAAAATACGCATCCTTATGAAACAAAGTATGGTCGTTGCCTGATAACTTATTTAAAGTATTATATGTCTATTTAAATTTTCTTTATATTAATTCACATCAGCTTATTCCCTTAGTGTGAAAGACCAGTGTCTTTAAGGTCAGTGTCACACTTTAAATATATCAGGTTATGAGATTAGTGAATTTTGAATTTTTTCATATTGATGAAACTGAAAATAAACCCACTTTCACAGCACTATACTTTTCTCAGGCTATTTAAACCTTGGATTCTGTCATTTGCTGGAAGGGCTCACAGAACTCAGGAACAGTTTACTTACTACTAGATTACTGGTTTATTACAAATGCTATATTACAGCATACAAATTAATGGCTAGATGAGGAGATACATAGGGTAAGGTCTGGAAGGGTCGCCAGCACAGGAGCTTCTGTTCCAGTGGAGTGTTGGAGTATACCACTCTCCCAGCACTTGGACATGTTCTTGTTCACCAACCTGTAAGCCCTCTGAACTTTGTCTTTTTGGGTTTTTATGGAGGCTTCATTACAAAGGCATGATTGAGTAAATCATTGGCCAATGAGATTAAGTCAATCTCCAGTCCTTCTCCCCTCCCTGGAGGTGGTGGGTGGTGGTTTGGGAGTTCCTACCCTCTAATCATATGATTGGTTTTCCTGAAAACTAGCCCTTCATCTTTAGAGGCTTTCCAAAAGTCACCTCATTAACATAAATTCAGGTGTGGTTGAAAGGGGCGTGTTGTGAATAACAAAAGATGCTCCTTTCACCTGTTTTGGATTTCCAGCCAGGAACCAGAAGTGAAGACCAACATATGTGTTTCTTACTATATCACACCATTGCAGGCACATTCTTGTGGTTTCTGCCAGTGGTCAGGACTTGTAGCTCTTCAGTGAATTTTTAGTTTCCTATTGAAGCAAGGACAGTACTTCTCTAGTCAGGTAATGATGAGTTAACTCTGATTATTAGATTAGAAGCCATGAGGGGGAGGTGTGGGCAGATTTTGAATTCGAGTATCATCATGAGAGATGTCTATCTGGATGAGGCAGCTGCCTGATTTCCAGAGAGGGAGAGTCCACTGTCTGCTAGCAAGAAGAAGTGGACTATATCTTAGACTGGAAGCATTGAAATACACTTTAGACATTTCTTTATATCATTGGGATTTTCATGTTTTTGAACTAGCTCTGTTTTGCAGTGTCAATCACATAAAAACACTGCTTACTGTTGTACAAGCTTTACATGTATGAAATTTTTAATCTTCATAATAATCTCTATGAGGACTAAGTATTGTTAATATCCTTACATTACAGATGAAGAAACTGAGACACAGAAGGTTTAAGGCTTGCCCAAGGTCACAACTTAATACATGGCAGAGGTGGGATCCAAACTCAAGCCTGTTTCCAGAGTTGATGCTCTTACTGACTACCCCATGCTGTATGAGAATGCTTACTATAGCACTCATTTGAATTGTGAAAACAGCTGTAGAAAGGCTAAATAAATTTGGTATAGTCCTATAATTATGTGAAAGAGAATGAACTAGGAGAGAGTTCAGGTTAAAACATGGATAAATCTCTCCACTGTAATGTTTAGGGAAAAACCCCAAAAAGGTTATAAACATATAAAACATATATAATTTCTATAAAATAGTGGATGCATACATACGAATAATAAAAGTATAAAGACATGCATGGGAACAATAAAATCAATTTCAGGCTGACGTTTACTTTTGGAGAAGGAATGGGAGAGAGAGGAACAAGACTAAGGCTGGGCAGGGAGAGGGCTTGAATTATATTTGTAATTAATCTGGAGCAAATATGAGAAAATGTTTCTTTTGGGGTGGTGGATACACAAGTATTTATATTCTTAGATATGTAGAGAGACTACATATATTCTCTATATATTTTTGCATGTTGAAATATTTAAGAAATTTAAAAAGAATAGAAGAAAGTTTACATCCTTTGTAGAAGTTGTTAGGACTCTCTTGCCATGATAATTCTTTTCGTCCAACCAGTTGTAAATTTAAGAAAGGGATCTGAACCACAAACCAACCACAGAAAAACTTGTCATTTCTTTAGGTTTTCCTTTTACTCATATTAAAATGTTTTTTACATATAGAGCTTAGATTCTGCATATTTAGTCCTACTCATTGCCTACTTTGAAGGAATATGTAAGTCTATACATGTCAGTTCTAGTTTATTCATTCTGGACTCTTCTCTATATATGTAACTATGAAATTATTCTGCCTGGAGTATCAAAACCCATGCTTTTATGAGAAGTCAAAGAGAAAGCCAAATAACAAAAAGAATACTTGTTTTTATATTTTAGTAAATTAAATTATAGCACATTTCACATAGAAGCACTAATATTAATTCTTCCTCCCCAATAGTAGGTGCTTAGTAAGTATTGGTTGTTTGAATACATTAATGAAATGTCTGAGGATATTAAATTGAGTGATAATGTGATAAGTATAACATTTTGTTTTTGTAGCTGAATTTCATTGCTGATAAGGAAGTATGACATTGTCCCTCTAGGGAGATTATTTATTTTAAGACACTTATGAGGAAAGTAAAGTAAATCCTTTGTCATACTGAATTACTTTTTTTTTCAAATTGTTGAAAATCTATGTACATAGATTCCATATAAATAACTACTAATTTTGATTACTGTTATTGAAGAATCAATAAAATGTTGATGAAAATGTCATGATAGTATGATAATATGCAAGTTTCAAATTCATTTATAATTATTTAAAAATGTATTTTTAGATCCAGGTTATTCATAATAGTAGCATATTTTATATTCAAGATATGAAAATACATAACATATTTAAACAAAATTTTGAATATATTTGAAAGACTTTAAGAATAACTTAATTGCCAAAACAACCTTAGAAAAAAGAAAAAGGGCCGGGCGCGGTGGCTCACGCCTGTAATCCCAGCACTTTGGGAGGCCGAGGCGGGCGGATCACGAGGTCAAGAGATCGAGACCGTCCTGGTCAACATGGTGAAACCCCGTCTCTACTAAAAATACAAAAAAATTAGCTGGGTGTGGTGGCGCGCGCCTGTAGTCCCAGCTACTCGGGAGGCTGAGGCAGGAGAATGCTTGAACCCGGGCAGGCGGAGGTTGCAGTGAGCCAAGGTCGCGCCACTGCACTCCAGCCTGGCGCCTGGTGACTGAGTGAGACTCTGTCTCAAAAAAAAAAAAAGAAAAGAAGAAAAAAGTTGGATGGTTCACACTTCTTGACTTCAAAACCTACTATGAAGCTACAGTAATCAAGACAGTCCTGATATAAAGAAAGACATATAGATCAAATAAATAGAATTGAGGGTCCAGAAGTAAACCATTACATTTAGGGTCAGTTGGTTTTTGACAAAGACGTCAAGACAATTAAATGGGAGAAAGAATAGTCTTTTCAACAAATGGTGCTGGGACAACTGGATATCCACATGAAAAAGAATGAAATTAGACTCCTGCTGTACACCATATTAAAAATTATCTTAAAATGATCAGAGGCCTAAATATAATATAAGCACTAAAACTATGAAACTCTTAGAAAAAAACAGGTGTAAATCTTTGTGACCTTGCATTAGGCAATGGTTATAACACCAGAAACACAAGCAAACAAAGAAAAAGTAGATAAATTGGACACAGTAAAGAAAGTGAAAAGACAACCACAGAATGAGAGAAAATATTTGTAAATCACATATCTCATAACAGACTTATATTCAGAATATTTAAAGAATTCTCAACAACACAAAGGCAAACAACCCAATTTTAAAATGCATAACTGATTTGAATAGACATTTTTCCAAAGAAGGTATACAAATGGTCAATAGAACATGAAAAAATGTTCAACATCATTAGTCACAGGGAAATGCAAATCAGAACCACAGTGAGATACCTCTTCACATCTACTAGGAAAGCTGCAAGCAAAAAGATAATAACAAATGTTGGTGAGGTTGTGGAGAAACTGAACTATTATACATTGTGGTGGGATTATAAAATGGTATAGCCTCTTTGGAACATATTCTGGCAGTTCCTCAGAAGTTTAAACATGGAATTACTATGTGGCTCAACATTTCCACTCCTATGTATATACCCAAAAGAATTGAAAACCTATGTCCACATAAAAACTTGTACATAGATGTTCAGCAGCATTACTCATAATAGCCAAAAGTGGAAATAGCCCAGCTGTCCAGTAACTGTTGAATAGATAAACAAATATTGTGTAGTCATACAGTAGAGTATTATTTGACCATAAAGAGGAATGAAATACTTATATATGCAACAACACAGATGAATCTTGAAACATTGTGCTAAATGAAAAAGCTAGATATGAAAAACCACATACTGTATTTCATTTATATGAAATATCTAGGAAATGCAAATCCGTAGAGACAGAAGGTAGATTAATGGTTGCCAGGAGCAGGAGGAAGAGGCAACGGGAAGAGACTGCTAATGCGTATGGAATTTCTTTATGAGGTGATGAATGTGTTCTAAAATTATATATTGATGATGGTTGCACAACTCTGTTAACATTACTAATAACCACTGGATAGTATACTTGAACAGGATGAATTTATCCTTATATGGATTATTTTTCAATAAAGCTATTATAAAAAAAAGATAATTACCTTTATTACACCACATTTAACTTCCAAATTTTGATTTTTTATTTAAAATATCCTGTAATAATGCTTTATAAATCCTGTGATAGTTGATTGCTCCTAGAAGTATTTGAACATAAAATAAAAATATGTATCACAGTGACAGTGTTTGATATTTAAATAAAGGTATAATAGAACAATTTGTACTTGTACTTTTTTTGAACAAAATGTTAAATAGAATTTTGTTCTGAGGTTATTACATTTATTCTGGGTAACTGTTAATAAAAGTTACATATGGACTATGGAGTGTGTATGAATTTATCTCAGACTTATGCCAGAATAGAAAATAAACTAGAAATGGAATTGATGATGTTACTTAATTCCTATCACTTGTGAAAAATTATCACACTACTGTTAAATATTTCTTAATATTTTCCATGTTAAATATTAAGAAACCTTGAGAAAAAAATTATGATTTGGAAGTACACCTGTAACTTATGAGTAAAATGGATCTGGTATTGTAGTGGAGTGAACTTTTATAGATATGACAATCATACATTTCCAAGAATTTGTCTCCAGCACCTGGCACAGTGTGTGACACACAGTGGAAGTTTAAAAAATATTGATTGAATGAACCAAAAATGTGATGCTGCGTGGTATTTACTCTCAGTAAATTTTCTCTTTTGGCTGATTCCTGCCATTGAAATTCAAGGCTGTCTTTGAAGGAAATTATTCACTGTATAAGAAATACTAAAACAAACAAATAAAACAAGTGGTTAATTAGATTCCTCTAGCTAGATGCACTTCTAAAATCTTATATCTTAGTTTTTAAAAATTCACATTTAATGAGGACAATCTACACACAGTAGAATTCATCCCTTTTAAATGTGCAATTCAATGCACTAAAAATGATAATATAGTCATTTAAAATACTACCAGAGTGAGATATAGAACATTTCCATTTCCCCACATATTCTTTCATGGCTCTCTGTAGTGTGTCCCTTCACTCCACTACAAATCCCTGGCAACTATTAATACGGTTTCTGTCCTTGTAGCTTTGTATTTCAGGATGTTATATAAATGGAATAATACAATATGCCTTTGGTGTCTGGCTTCTTTCACTTAGCAAAATGCCTTTGGGATTCATCTGTATTCATACACACATCAGTAGTTCATTCCTTGTTATTTCTGAGTAGTATTTCGTCTATAGTTTCAAATTTTCAAAAAGGCAAATTTGTTGGATCATGTCTATGCATACATAAGTAATAATGACCCAGCAACTTTGGATGACCTTACTGCATATCGCAGAGAGTATGAGGTAATTGGTTCTGCTAGTATGTCCCACATGTGACCATGGATGTTCCTGTGCCAGAACATTTAGCTTGCAGCTATACTGCAGTTTGGGGATATTTCATAAGTAGCTCTATTAATACTTGCCTGAACTTCAGTAGCAGCTATGTGTCAACTGAAACTCAGGATTTTATTTATTTTTTCTCTAAGAGTCTAACTAGCTTGACTGACACCATTGCAGTTTACATGATCTCTCTGGAGGCTGGGTGGTGGTCTTAATTTTTATGGACTATCTGCACAAATATTAAATAAAGAGCTTGTAAGCCTTGAGAGAGAAGGCTGCCACACATCTCATAAAGAATTGTGGTTTCTAGGCCCATGATTTGGAAAGATTGATGTATTTCATGGCTAGCAGGTAGGAAATAAAGAACATATTCTAGTCTATATATTTTATTCTAGTATACTATAATCTGCTTTTTTTGTTTTTGCTAAGTCTGAGAAAAGGGATATAACTCAGATGTAGTCTGAAGGCAGCAGAAATGTGTTGCATTTAAAATTTAAGACAAGTTTCTATTTTATCTTATAGAAACAGTCAAATGCTTGATGAAGATAATGTATTGAATGAAACACGAAAATCCCCCGTTATTAATTTACCTCATGAGACTACTGGTGCCTCACAACCGGAAGGAAGTGCAGAAATAGCCAAGACCCAGATGACTACCACAAATAGTGTGGTGAGAAATTTGAGATCTCATCCATTGATAACATGTTCTTCAAGTTATTATAAAGGCAGAGAAGACCACTGAAATTAGGCCTATTATGACGATATTGCTAGCATTTATCAACTTTTGCTGATTTTAAGTTAAGCTCTGAGAATATGGCAGTAGTCCAACATTTAATAGAAATAATTAATTTCTTTGTTTAAGAAATTTGATGAACTCAGTATACAGTTGCATATGGGTATTTTAATGGTAGCATTCTGCAAAGCAAATATTTTACAAATTCATCAAGGATGTATGATTATTTGTAGTAATTTGTAGGTATCTTTTTAGTCTTTCTAGGTGAATGTAGAGACTTCAGTAAGCAGCAGCCAGTCCTTGCCGAGAGGAAAAGAATCCTTCCAGCTTGGATGTTAGCAGAACATTTAAGTGATCAAAACCTTTCAGTACCAGCAATCAGTGGAGGTAAGTTTTTGTTTCTACTAATGCTGACTTTCAATAAAACATTAAACAGAATTTGAAAGTTTTTCTGAAGAAAATCTATGAACTGTCTCTATAGAGATAGAGTTGTGTAAGTGTATAGCTTAGCCTAGTTTTTTTTAGATGTGAACATGAAGTCTAATTTAAAACATAGGCTATTACCATTCATCAAATACCATTTATACCATTTACCAAAACACTTGTTTTCATTTAACAAGTGCTATTATGTGCTAGAATTATATTAATAAAGACTTTCAAAGAAACCTCTTGGTGCTATGCCTAAGATAAAAGGCCAGCACAATAAGAATGTTTAAAATTAATGTTTAAAAATGCCAGATGAATTGATATACCTTCAAGTTTACTGATTGTTTTTTCTGCCATCTCTAATTTGCTGTTAAGTCTATCTAGCAAATTATTTATTTTAATTACTGTACTTTTTAGTTCTAAAATTCCTATTTGGTTCTTTTTTGTATAGTTTATGTTTCTCTGATAAGATTCCCCATTTATTCAATCTTCTGTATATTTTTCTGTAAGTCTTTGATCATATTTATAATAGCTGCATTAAAGTCTGCATCTGTGTACAACTTTGTCATTTCAGACTTATTTTTTATTGACTGCTTGTTTTTTATGGGGGTCACATTTTCCTGTGTATTCTGTACCTAGTGATTTTCTATCGATATTGGATATTGTGGATGATACATTGCTCTTGATTATGTTATATTCCTCAGAAGAAGTATTTTTGTTGTAATAGCAATTAATTTGGCTGGATTCAGAGTCTACACTGTTTCACCTGTTATGGATGACAGCTGCAGTCTCTATGTAGTCCTTTCACTTTCCAGCTGCTACATTTTTCTCTGGGTCCCTGGGTTAGCCCCATGCAAATGTAGTCGAGCAGTCAACCAAGAATTTGGGTCAAGTTTATAGGTAGGTTTTTGCTCTTGCCCCTTCTGAGGCTGCCTTCCCTCCAGGATTTATCCCTCACCCCTCTCTCTCTCTTCTAGCCTTAAATTCTCTGCTCTGACCATTTAAACCAGTAAAGTTACAGCTTTCTGCCACAAGTGAATTGGAGAATGCCCTCAGGAAAAAAGTCACAAGTTCACAAACCTCATAGGTTATAGTTAATTTCAACGTTGACACCTCTCCAACTCTGCCTCTTTGGTCAATCTCCAGTGCCTACAGATAGTTTAAGAAATATTTTTTCCTGAATTTATAATGGTTTTATTTGCAGTAATTAGTTTAGTTATGCTATTTTGCCATTTTACCTTAAACATTATTTAAAAAAAATTAACAGCACAAACGAATACACATTTTAGTTGGAACATTATACTCTCGGTGCTTTGTGTATTTTGCATAGTGGTCATAGAAGTCTTCTAAAGTTTTGGATTAAATGTATTATGCACAGAATTTATCTTAATGCTAGTTTGGATTATACTAGGATCAAAGTGTTCTCATGGGAGAAGTATAGTATACATTATGTGTTAAAGGGGATGTGGTTTAATCTGGAGAATTTTCCAATCTAAGCCTAAGAATTTTGCAGTGAGTTTTATTCTAGTACAGTTGTTTTCAGTTCTCCCCCACCCCCCACAATTCATGTTTAATATATATGTATTTTTATCAATAACATCTCTGACTGTATGTGTTGATGCTCAATTTGTAGGAAGGATATGGGGAATGGTAGTGGGGGAGGTGCAGGCACTTTCCCTCCATAGAACAATTTCTCTGGTAAAAGAAAGACTTGACCAAAAATTGGACCAATGTGAACTGGTCTCTGCAAACAACTCCTTTTCTTTCAGAGTTGTTTTGTACTGCAACTGCTTCTGGGCTACCACTTATAACAGTTCAACGTGTATTTTGTTTCAAATACATTTTCTTTCACTTGATAGATGTTCCATATAAAATATGAAGCACCTTTTTGGGCACTTCACTTTGGAAAATACGTATGAGAGTAATTTGACATTGGTCTGGAATATTGCATGTGTACAACATACTTAAAATGCTAAAGCTTCAAAATAAGATAGAAAAGTCTTTGGATTCAGGTAATCTTTTTATAAACTAAGACTGTGGGAGAAGTACGGTGTAAGAGCAAGATTAGGTTACCTAATTCCTTTAAAGACAGGTTAGTATTTTAAAACAGTTTAGTACCTTAATCCTGCTAATTAAAAGTTAAAACAATTAGACTTCTTCTGTGGTGCTGTTAATTTTTTTAAAAATTATTTTGTGTGTTTAATAAATGATGGAGATCAATAGGCCAATGTGAGAGATTTTAAAAAATCAATTTGCAGGATGCATTGCGGCTTGTTCAGATATGGTTAACTTTCATATGTCTTTTGCAGCTTTAGGACTGTAACTATGGTTATTGGTCTTTATGTAGATTATCTGAGACTAACTTGATATTTTGGAATCTTTGGAATCATTAGGAACAGAACAAATAGCATTAATTGATGTTATTTGACTTATTAAAGAGCATATAATAAATGCCAGAGCTGTAATTGAGACCTAGCTCTGACTAACTTTAAAGCCCATGTCCTAAGGCATGTCATTGTACAGCCACCTAAATTTACTCTTTATATGTTTGGTTTTTGTTTGTTTGCCTTTTTTGATATGCCCTTGCAATCTCTCCTGGATTGTCTCTCAGTTTAACTCTTTGTTCAATCCTTTATATGTAGGGGAATTTTTGCTGTTATCAGGCTTTTTCATTTTTTCAGCCAATATAGTTTTTTATTGTTATCATCATCATTACTATATTTGTTTTATTATCATTATTTTATTTCAGTAGGTTTTTGTGAAACAGTTGGTGTTTGGTTACATGGATAACTTCTTCGGTGATGATTTCTAAGATTTTGGGGCACCTACTGCCTGAGCAGTGTACACTGTACCCAATGTATAGTCTTTTATTCCTCACTCCCTGACCTTTCCTCCCAAGTCCCCAAAGTCCATCGTGTTATTCTCATGCCTTTGCATCCTCATAGTTTAGCTCCCACTTATAAATGAGAACATACAATGTTTGGTTTTCCATTCCTGAGTTACTTCACTAAGAATAATGGTCTCCAGTTCCATCCAGGTTGCTGCAACTGCCATTATTTCATTCCTTTTTGTGGCTGAGTAGTATTCCATGGTGTGTGTAGCATGGTGTGTGTGTATTCCATGGCGTGTGTACACACACACACACAGATTAAATATATTTTATATATATCAGTTTCTTTACTCATTGATTGGCATTTGGGCTGGCTCCATATTTTTGCAATTGTGAATTGTGCTTTTATAAACATGTGTGTCCAGGTGTCTTCATATAATGACTTCTTTTCTTTTGGGTATGTCTCCAGTAGTGGGATTACTGGATCAAATGGTAGATCTACTTTTAGTTGTTTAAGGGCTCCCCCAAGCAATTTTCCGTTAAGGTTGTACTAGTTTACTTTCCCACCAGCAGTGTAAAAGTGTTCCCTTTTCACCACAGCCATACCAACCTCTGTTACTTTTTTGATTTTTAAATTATGACCATTCTTGCAGGAGTAAGGTGTCATCGCATTGTGGTTTTGGTTTACATTTCCCTGATAATTAGTGATGTTGAGCATTTATTTTTGTATGTTTGTTGCCCGTTTATATATCTTCTTTTGAGAATTGTCTGTTCATGTTCTTGGCTTACTTCTTGATGGAATTATTTGTTTTTTTTTTCTTGCTGATTTGTTTTTTCTTGTAGATTCTGGATATTTGTCCTTTGTCAGATGCTTAGTTTGTGAAGATTTTCTCCCACTCTGTGGGTTATGTGTTTACATTGCTGATTATCTCTTTTGCTGAGCAGGAGCTTTTTAGTTTAATTAAGTCCCATCTATTTATCTTTGTTTTTATTGCATTTTGCTTTTGAGTTCTTGGTCATGAAGTCTTTGCCTAAGCCAGTGCCCAGAAATTTTCTGATATTCTAGAATTTTTATGGTATCAGGTCTTAGATTTAAGTCTTTAATCCATATTGAGTTGTTTTTTGTATAAGGTGAGAGATGAGGATCCAGTTTCATTCTCCTGCATGGGGCTTGCCAATTATCCCAGCACCATTTGTTGAATAGGGTGTCTTTTCTCTACTTTGTATTTCTGTTTGCTTTGTTGAAAATCAGTTGGCTGTAATTATTTGGCTTTATTTTTGGGTTATCTATTCTCTTCCATTGGTCTATGTGCCTGTTTTTGTACCAGTACCATACTATTTTACTGGCTGTAGCTTTGTAGTATAGTTTGAAGTTGGGTAATGTGATGCCTCTAGATTTGTTCTTTTTGCTTAGTGTTGCTTTGGCTAGACTTGCTTTGGGCTATCTTTTGGTTTTACATGAATTTGGGATTGTTTTTTCTAGTTCTGTGAAGAATGATGGCAGTATTTTGATGAGAATTTCATTGAATTTGTAGATTACTTTTGGCAGTATGGTCATTTTCACAATATTGATTCTACCGATCCATGAGCATGGGATATGTTTCCATTTGTTTGTGTCATTTGTGATTTCTTTTAGCAGTGTTTTATAGTTTTCCTTGTAGAGGTATTTTACCTCCTTGGTTAGGTATACTCCTAAGTTTTGCTTTGCTTTTTTATTTTATTTTTTGCAACTATTGTAAAAGGGGTTGAGTTCTTGATTTGATTCTCAAGAACTGTTGGTGCATAGCAGTACTTAGGATTTGTGCACACTGGTTTTGTATCCTGAAACTTTACTGAATTTATCAGTTCTAGGAGCTTTTTGGATGTGTCTCTAGAGTTTTCTAGGTATATGGTCATATCATCAGCAAACAATGACAGTTTGACTCATTGACTCTTCACTGATTTGGATGCACTTTATTTTTTCTCTTGTCTGGTTGCTCTGGCTAGGACTTCCAGTGCTATGTTGAATGGAAGTGTTGAAAGTGGACAGCCAAAATAGTTCTAATGTATTTTATTTTTTATGTCTCAGGTACTAGCTCTTGGATGTTGTCATGAGTTTCTGAGGCCTGGGCTAAATTTTTTTACATGTCCTTAGTGATTGAGAACTAAATATATTTAGGGAAAGGCTTTCAGAACCTCCTCTTTCTTGAACTCCAGTTATCTCTGTTCCTTCAGCCTTCTAGGCTGCAGACTAATCATAACTCTTAGGTTAAGATACTCTTGGTAGATTGAAAAGGGAGCTTTTATATTTTCACTGGCATCACGCTATTCCACAGAACTCTCTTCCTCCATCTTGTAAACTTCCAACATGAAGTTGTAAGACGTGGCACATGCTGGTGAAGATTGAACTGGTCCTCATACTGTTTGGTTTGCATTTAATTTTATACTGTGAATATTTTCAGTATGGCAATTTGATGCAGATTATAAATATTGAGCTAGCATTATTTTAATTGGACTACAGTTCAAAATGTACTTACATTTATGTAAAGTGCTAGCTATTCTGTTTACTTTGTTTCCAGCAACTTTGCCAAGTTACCTAATTTTAATAGTTTTTGAACCTCATATTTTCTAGCTGTATAATCATATTATCTATAGAATTAGGATAAATTTTGCTCTTCTGATCTACCTACTGCTTTCTTTTCTTGTCTTATTAGCTTAACCCTATAAACTTTAAATAAAAATGCTTAAAATTGGTCTGTTGTTGTTCCTGATTTTAATAGAAATTCTCTTAGTATTTTGGCATTTTATATGGTTGGTATTAGATTCTGATGAAGAGTCATCTCATGTTTAGCATGATTCATTTTATTTTTACTGTTTTCTCAGGAATAACTGTTGAATTATTTTAAAAATGTTTTGGTATAGAAATAGTTCTGCATTATCATGTGTTAATGTAATTAATTATATTAGTAGATATCCTAATATAATATACTATGCTAGTGTTCCTGGAATAAGTTCAGTCTTATGATAACTTATTGTTTTTATACTCTGTTAGATTAAATTTGCTAATGTTTGATTTAGGATATCTCTATTTATAGTTATGATTAGTCTGTATTTTTCTTTATGTATGCCTTCTGTGTGAGATTTTAATGTTAGAGCACTGAATTGAGAGGTTTTCCATATATTGTCAGGGACAATTTGAATAATTGAAAAATTATGTTTCTTCATGTAACTCTCCTGATCTGGGCCTGATGCCCGTTTTTAGTAGTTGATAATTCTAGTAGAGGAATAGGTAAGTTAGTTAGACCAGTTAAAAAAAAAAAAAAAAGAATGAAACACCCAGAAACAGATTTAAAAAACATACATTTAATATATAAATACATATCAGTTCACACTGATAGAGAAAAGATACATTATTCAACAAATGACACTGAGAAAATTGGCTCTCCATTTGGAAGAAAATAGTGTTAAAGTACTACTTTATACTACATTCAGAAACAAATTTCTATTGAATTAATAGTCAATATAAAAATTAAAACAAGGCATTTGAAGAAAGTATGGGAAAAATATTTTGATTACTTCTGTACATTTTCTTAAGATCATAGAGAGCCTGAAATCCTCAGGGAAAAACTGATAGATTTACCTAAATAAAAAGGAAAAATACTTGTATGCAAAAGATACTATAAATAAAGTCAGAGGTAAATAACAGACTGGTAAATGATATACTGAGATATATCTACCACATTTATAAAAGAAGGTTTTTTAAGCATTGTTTACTTAGTAACAAAAATGATAAAACTCAGTAGAAATTTTGAACATTATATATGACATACTACAGAAGAATAAATACAAATAGTAAATATATGACTTTACGATCAAGTAGGAAAATATAAATTGAAAACAACTAGTTACCATTTTTTGTTCATTAACTCATCAACATTTAAGCAATTGATAATATCCAGTGTTGGCAGAAAGGAGTATTATCGAACATTACTTGTGGAGGTATAAATTAGTATAGCCTTTCAAAGTCACTTGTAGTATCTCTTAAATTTTTACATATACAATACACTTTGATCCAGAAATTGCAATCCTAGGTATTTAAACCACAGAAATAATAACATTTGTACTTTTAGTCCTGTATATGTTTATGCATATGTATTTGTAGATATATTTGCTTAAACACAGGAAAAAATTGAGAAGTATATACATGTAATAATTAATATAGCTGTTTGGGAGTAGTTCCTCTAGAGGGTAAGATTGGATGGATATATTTTTAATGATACATATATATAATTGCGCTATTGTTCATGTAGTTTTAGTATAACAGCTCATGTAAGTACCATTATTAATAGTTAAAATTAAGCTGTTTTATATTAATAGTTAATTTCTTTTATATTTCTATCATTTAACTGTACCTATTTTAGATTTCAGAAGAATATTTGTCATACCAGATATAAAGACTGTTTTGAGCCATTTTGAGCTATTCATTTTTATACACTCTTTGTGAAGAGCATTTTAATAATATCAAAATGACTTCTTATGCAAAAAAACAAAAATTAGCCCTAGTCCCTAGAGGGGGTTTGTAGTAAAGAATTTAGAGTTTTGAGTATTTAAAATATATTTTTTTTAATTTTAGAATTTTGGGTACATGTGTGACACTTGGAATATATAGACTACCATTTGAGTAGAAGCTGTGTCTTGTTTAATTTACTATAGTTCTTAGCATAATTGGCAATACTATTAGTTCAATATTTCACTTGGTTTAATTCATAACTGTTACTATTCACTTGGTTTAATTCATAACTGACCTATTTGGTCATTTGGTGTACCAGGGTACACAGACCTATTAAGTCATGTTTATGACAGTTTCCAGAAATGATATGAAATATTTCCTAATTTAGATTCATGATGAATATTTAAATAATTTAGTTAAAGTTTAGTTTTTAGAATGGTTTATTCACAAGTTTCCTTTGATAAATATGGTATTTTTACATTGGTTCAATTGATATTCCTATTTGATAATAAGGACAGTATTCCATTGGCAGTTCTTTCCTCAACTTAAAGAGTGAATGTTATTTCAGGCTACTTGAATGTCCTTTAGAACTGGACTAAGCAAACTACAGCCCATGTGCCAAATTTGGCCCACTGCCTATTTTTATAAATAAAGTTTTATTGGAACATGGCCATGGTCAGCCATATATGTATTGTCTGTGACTGCTTTCATGTTACAAGGGCAGAGTTGGGTAGTAGTGACAGACACTGTATGGCCCACAGAGCTTAATATATTTACTCTCTGGCTTTTTACAGAAAATGTCTGCTAATCCGTGCTTTAGAATATTGGAATAATGACTACATATTGCTTTACATACCTGTATACTGGCCCTTAAGAGAACCTTTGGACAAATTGTTTATGTTAAGAATTCATTTAGTCAGAAATATTTATTGAACACCAGTTTTGTGCTAGGCACAGTTGCAGATACTAGAGACACAAGGGAGGAACAGTGAACAAGGCATGTAAAGTTTTTGCTTTCATGAAGACATCACTCTCAAGTAAAGGAGAAGGACAATTTGCCATGGACAATTGTGAATTTGTTAACAAAATATGATAGTGACTTAGGTTTGCCAACTGCATTAAACTTTGGGTAAGTATTTTATGGGATACAATGTCCATTGTTATTGAGATTTATTTACTTCATGGACAAAGTTGGTAGAAATCACTCTCCTGTTTGGGTTATGTTGGGTTTGCCTGTAATCCCAGCACTTTGGGAGGCCTAGATGGGCAGATCACCTGAGGTCAGGAGTTTGAGACTAGCCTGGCTAATGTGGTGAAACCCCGTCTCTATTAAAAACACAAAATTCAGCTAGGTGTGGTGGCACGCACCTGTAATCCCAGCTACTTGGGAGGCTGAGGCAAGAGAATTGCTTGAACCCGGGAGGTGAAGGTTGCAGTGAGCCGAGATTGTGCCACTGTACTGCAGCCTGGGTGACAGAGCAAGACTCCATGTCATAAAAAAAAAATGAGCTTAATTCCTCACTGTGGGTGTTAGAGTTTAATAAATATATGTAAAGTTCATTGGATAGCTGTGAGTCAGATTTTCTGTCAGAGAAATTCAATTCTACAATTATAAAAATAACATGTATCAGGTACTCTGCTAGTTTATATATCTTCATTTACTTCTCCTAATAATTCCATGAATCATAATTCCCATTATCCATGTTATGAAACCAAAGTTGAGAAAGGTAAGATAAAATAGTTAAAGGATGGAGCCCCCGTTGGCATCTCAGCCTGGTAGAATCCAGGGCTGGAGCCCTTGACCATTTTGCTGCCTAATACTTTCTGAGATTTGCACATAAGTGTTTTCAAGTTAGCATTACTATAAATGGAATTTTAATTTTATTTGCCCTTTTATCCTTTTTCTTCCCCCCCCCACCCCCACCTTTTTTTTTTTTTTTTTTGACAGAGGCTCACTCTGTCGCCCAGGCTGGAGTGCAGTGGCATGATCTCAGCTCACTGCAACCTCCACCCCCTGAGTTCAAGTGATTCTCATGCCTCTGCCTCCTGAGAAGTTGGAATTACAGGTGCACGCCACCACACTCGGCTGTCTTTTGTATTTTTAGTAGAGACCAGGTTTCACCATGTTGGCCGGGCTGGTCTCGAATCCTTTTTCTTTTTTTTAGTATGGATTATTGACATCTAAAAATACAGAAGGTAATTTTCTTCTTCTTTTTCTTTATGTGTGTCTAAGGTAATGTAACCCAGGGAAGTGGAAAAGAAGAAATCTGCAAAGATAACACCCAACTAAACATAACACAGCAAGGAAGAAGGCAATTAATTTCTGCAGGAAGTTCAAGAATACATCAGCAGAACAAGACACAGGAGAAAAGTGCAAAAGTGCTGATCAGGAAGAGTCTGTCATTTCAACCAAGGTGATTTTTAAAAATTCATTATTTAATTGTTTCTTTGTTAGGTATTTTAGATAGAAATTAATCATATGTGGTATAAGGAGAAGCCAAAACTGCCTTTTTTTGTTGAGTCTATGAAGACAAAAACTAGCTCAATTTTTTCAGACTTACTGAAACGAATCTTTAATATAGTATTTGTTTGCTTTGTAGAAAATAAAACCATGACATTTAGAAATTTTCAGACTGCAAAAAAAAGTGGAGACCACTTGACTCTGGTCATAATTTGGCACTTCCATTGTGAAAACCTGGCTTCTCTTATTCCATTGGTTGTTCTCAGATTGCATTTAGCCACCATTTTCTTGCTAAGTGTGATGAGAAGAACAAATGATGGGATAGTTCTTAATTACCTGTTGCAGGATCACTTCTGGGCTGACTCACAGTATTTCTAGACCTTCTTTCCTCTTTCAGTTTTTTGCTAACTCACTAGAATGGTTTGACTGAAATATGCATTCTGTAACACTGGGTACTTAAAGAAAATGAGGAAGTAATAAAGAGACCTCATCTCTTTCTACTTTATTAGAAGTACTTAAAAGAGAGAGAAAGATAGAGATGGCCCCTGGGCAGAAAGTTCAGGCATGCTTCCTCTCTAGTGAGAGGTGGCTTATGATGACAGTTTTCATGATCCTTGTAGTCTTGTAGGTGAGCTCTGTGGATGGATCCCTGTCTTAGTCTCAGGGAAAACCAAAGGAAGAGGATTGGTCATAGAAGACTGTGCACTAAAATGATTGAAATGCCAGCATCTACCTTAGAGGTCAGTCTTTGAATATATTCTTCTCACTCCTCCCCCTCTCGCCCAGAGAGAGAAACGAGCTTCTCACTGGAGCCTGTCTTCCAGCTGGAGAAGTGGGGCCTGGTCACTATACACTCAATTCCTTTGCTTTACTTATGGAGACAAGCTTAATAAATGAAAACAAAATGTTTTCTGGCTCACATATATTTGCTATAAAACTTATTAAAATAATATTAAAATAATTTTTTTTGTATAAACTTTGAGCCCTCATATACTCTATTCTCTGAACTCTGAACATGACAATTGACGTTGCCTTTTTTCAAGAGAAATTATTGTATTCATAAGAAAATCTATAGTATACATGTTTTCCTCTATTTATCCCAACCCATAAAGTTTGATAATCACAAGAAAAACTTTGAGAAACATCTTAATTGATAGATTATAGAGAGGAGCAGATTTAAAATATTCAAGGTGTTGTGAGGTTTTGATGACATCAGGGGAGTATTATAGCCAGGTCCCCAAAATGCCCAAGTTCTGTTTGGTCAATTGCTTTTTCTTTCCTTCCTTCTGAGGGAGATTTACCTCTTCTAGCACAGGAAAAATAAGGCTTAAGTTTTCATGATCCTTTATGCAGGGCTCTCTGGTAAAGCTGAGGCAGAGAACATGACTTAAACTGAAGATCCCAGCAGGGCCTTTCTAAACTCCACCCTCCATCCCTGACTAGTTTGAGTCTGAACACTGAATCTTTAGAACAGCTAGTCCTAAAGGGATGGCTGTAGTGCAGAGCAGGTGAGAGGAGACAAGAGGCTAGGCTCACCTATCTAGTCTAATGACAGGAGGTTGCCAGCTACAAAAAAACCAACAACAGTTTAGCCAGGCCTACATTTGGATCAATGTACTTGGAATGAATTACATTCTCTTTTGGAAAAGTAGGAGAAGCAGTGGAAAGAAGGGACAAAATCACTTTTGTCCAACTAGACCTTGTTTCTGAGATTCTGATTCATTCGGTGTGTGGAGCCTGTGCATCAGTGGTATCTTAAATTCTCCCAATTTTAGTGTCCCTTCAAAGTTAAGAGCTACTGATGTGCCATCACTGAATGCCTCAGAGGAAACTAAGGCCCAAGTTCATGTTGTTAGGAACCTTGGCTTCAAACGTATGTCTTTTTATTTTGGGTATAATGAATTTTTCTACCATACATATTAGACTATGAAAAGAATTTTGTGACTCTAGTAACTTCTCTTCATAGGACAATATTCAAAAATAGTCTATATTTTTCATCAGTTCTTATATGTCTTTCTACAAAATTATGTAACTGTCTAGAAGTGAAAATGAGGGTACTTGAATTGATTAACTTTAGTGAAAAGGATGGTTGCCATGGTTTGAGTGTTTTTGTCTCCTCTAAAGATTTATGTTGAAACTTAATCCTCAGTGCAACAGTACTGGGAGGTGGGCCTAATGGGAGGCCGTTTAGGTTATATACTCCATGCTCATGAATGGATAATGCTGCTGTAAAAGGGCTTGCAAAGCTGGATGCAGTGCCTGTAGTCCCAGCTACTTGGGAAGCTGAAGCAGGAGGATTGCTTAAGCTCAGGAGTTTAAGGTCAGCCTGGGCGACATAAGGAGACCTCATCTCTGTAACAAGGTGGGCTTGGCTTGTAGGAGTGGGTTTATGCTTTCACTCTTCTGCCATGAATGACACAGCATTCATCCTTTCATGCCCTTCCATCTTCCCTCATGTAAGAACACAGTAAAAAGGCCCACACCAGATGCTGGTGTCTTGATCTTGGACTTTCCAGACCCAAGAACTGTGAGAGAATAAATGTCTGTTCTTTATAAATTGCCCAGTTTGTGGTATTGTTATTGCAGTTACAAAACAGACTAAGACAATGTATTTCCATTACATAATCTAATGAGAACTCTTGTAAATGATGGAAGCCTTACTGAAACAACGTAAGTGAAAGTAGTATGGTAAAGTGTTTTAGCTGTCTATTGCTGTGAAACAAGCTACCCCAACACTTAGTGGCTTAACACATGATTATATCAGCGATTATGATTATATTCTGTCTTATAATTGTGAAGGTTAGCCACTCAGTTGGGCAATTCTTTTATGATACATTTTTGGTGTCAGCTGGGCTTCATTCAGCTGAGAACTCAGCTGAAGATGGAGCATCTGTGATAGCTTTACTCATGTGAATGGTGCCTCAGCAAAGGTTGATGGAGTGGCTGGGGGCTGGCTGTGCCCACCTCCCTCCTTGTACCATGAAGTAGCCCAGACTGAGCATCTTCACCTGACAGCTGGGCCCCAAAAAAGTGATGTCAAAGCTGTTAGATCTTTTAAGGCCTACAACTGGAATTGTCATTTATGCTGAATTCTTTTGGTCAGAGCAAGTTACCAGGCCTCAGATAGATGGCAGTGTGAGATGAAGGTGAAGACAACAGTGCAACCAGTTTATAGAGAGGGGCCTTGAAATGTTTTAAGTCACAGATATAATCCTGGCAGCTTGCTAGAGGAGAGATTGGAAAAGAACGAGATTAAAGATTTGGAGGTAAGGGAAGAGATTGTGGAATTAATACAGTGATGAAATAGAGAATCTAAGCTAGGGCAGTGACGTTAAGGATGGTAAGAAGTATTGGATTATATAAGTATTTAGGAATAAAATTGTAGGACTTCTTGCTTGCATCTGGGGAGAGAGGGCAAGAAGGAGTAAAATAGACTTCTACATTTCTATCTAGCATGAATAGATGAAATGTGTTGGCAGAAACTATGCCAGAGAACACAGAGGCCGAATGTCAGTTTTGACATTTAGAGTTTGAGGAGCATAGAATATTGAGAAAGAAATGTGTAGCTAGTGGTTGAATGTATGAGTTTGAAGCTCAGGAGTGAAGTTGGAGCTGGAGGTTAGGAGTTTTTAGTCTTGTAGCACGTCAGTGTTAATGGAATTGATGCAGGACTTTTAAGGTAATTTATCACCACAGACATTCTTGCCAGGAGCAGTTTGGAAACAACAATAAATTACTTTATTGAATTTGTTCTAGGTGGAAGTTCTTTATCTTCTCCCTTCTAGTACATTAACACTCAGATGGTTGAGGGGCAGGAGAAGGGCTTGTTTGACAGGGTTAACCGGCTATTTTAATAGCCTTAATAATACCTTCCCACCACCTCCAAACACCCAGGTCCCCCCTCTATCAGCTCCATGCTCTTCAGTCCCTCAGGTCTCTAACGTGTATATTTACATTGTAGGGGATCTGACCACTCTATTCTGAGTTACCAGCCTTCCACATTTAATCCTGCACATTTTCATCTAATCTAAGAAATAAACAATGTGGGATGCTTAGGAAATATAACGCACTCTGCTTTTCTCCTACTTCTAAGTACAGAGCACCTTCCATCTTTCCTATTCCCTCACTTGCCAGTTCAGTGACTTACTCTAGCTCCTGAGCTTTGTAATTGGCACAGTGCAAATTTCTGTCTCAGCAAACTTACAAATTACTGCATGTAATGGATTTTTGGACCATTTATAAATAATTTAAACTATGAATGTTAAATTCTTGAATGCCAAGGGTGTACTATAAATCAGTATTTCATGGAGTTCATGAAGAGCATTATGATTTCCAGCTTTTGATCCTCTTAAAATATATTTGAGAACCTCTGATCCATAGTATCGATATTTGGGACTTTAACATTTCTTTCTCTTTTAGAATAAGTTAACGTATTAAACATACTCCTTGTGAGGATTTAAAAATAAAACAAACTCTTCTCTAATCTTTCACAGAAGTTGATGGAGTTGAAATATGATATTCTACATTTCTTTTCTTATATTTCATTTTGTTGGTTTTTTTTATTTTTAAATGGCAACATAATACATGTTTATCGTCAAAAATGGAAGTATCAGAAGCATTTGAAGAATGAAAACCTCCATTTGCTTCATCTTTCAATATTATTGCCTTACTAATTTTTTGGTTTATATACTTATAACCCTTTTCATTTGGATTTACACAGTGAAGGCACACATAGATATATAAGGAATTTTTAAAAAACTAAATGGCATCACAGTATAGATATTGTTCTTGTTTAGTTAAAAACATCTTTAGATGTTTTTATTTTAATGTCTGCATAGTGTTTCAAAATAAGAATATAATCTCATTTTTTTAACCACTTCCCTAGTTGTGCTTTTTTTTTTTTTTTTTTTTTTTTAAATGTGATAGGATATTGAATGGAATTGTTTCCCTGTTGTCCCAGAACTGCTGCTAAGGCTCAAAGCTGTGAACAGGAGTACTAATAAAGTATCCCATGTTAAGGGGCCCTCAGCAGTAAAAAACGGCCCTTTCCCTTTATGGTTTATTGAAAGGTATGAAAAGTGACCACCATCCCAACCCTTAGGCTTTATACAAAGAGAATTGAGAGGCCAAAAGGTTTTAAGGTTAAGGGAAGTGCAGTGTTCATGGGAGAAATTATTTCTTCCTTTTCTAAAATCAAGAGAAGAGGGACACTCTAAGAGAATTACTTGTGGAGTTTGGAAATGCCAACAGGAACAGGAGATACATTTTATTGGACATCTGTTAACCAGTGCTACCTGAACAAGGAAAAAGAAAACTGGGGGAGAACTGACCCAACGAGGGACTACCAAGTAGGGGGCTGGGTTAGGATTGCCCAATTCTCACTCGAGAATTCCAGTTGCTGGCACCGGCCAGTTGGTCCTGTAGTTGGGGGGATGAGATTGGGGTGTAACTGTGCAGCTTGAGAGCAAACGGCATATGTTTTAGAGAGATATGATATGAATGTTGCAGTGAGGGTCAGCTCCAAGAGATAGCCAAAGCATTGTTTTCCCCGTAGGTTATCTGCTGCTATAAGAACCATGATAAGATCTAGGTTCCTTTTTTCAAGGCAGTCAGTCAGTTTCGGTAGCATTGTAAATTTATTTACTGTTTCTTAAAAAATGAAATATCTTCTTAAGAAATTTAAGCTATGAAATATTAGGTAATGTAAAACCAGCTTTTTTCAGATGGCATCCAGCATACATGAGTCCTTAGTTATAAATGGAAGCAAACATTGATGTGTATCTGGGGTTGTTATCACATCCTAGAAATGGTTACCAGGAGGACTGGGATTTATCTGAGCATTGTTTCTACTCCACAAGAAGTATAAGTAATTAAAAGATCATTTTTAACAGAATAAGACCAGGCTTATTGTTTGTGCTGGTAGTAAGTACAAATTATAAAGGTTCTACAGTAATAATGAGAGTATTTGGTTAAAAGCGCTTTCAATTTGGTTAAACTCAAGCCTTTATTAAGATAGAATTTAAAGTCTTAAGACTTTAAATTTTGCATAAAGCTATGTTCTGACCAACTTGGAAAAAGAATCATATCTTGCAAAATTTTCCGTGGGGGGCAAAACAATTTTATCATTCGGCTATGTTAAAATCATGACTATATTTAGAGGGCAGAAATAATGTATTATACATTAATGTAGCTTATAAGAAATGATAAGGGGCCAGGTGCAGTGGCTTATGCCTGTAATCTCAGCACTTTGGGAGGCTGAGGTGGGCGGATCACCTGAGGTAAGCAGTTCGAGACCAGCCTGGCCAACATGGTGAAACCCCAGCTCTACTAAAAATGCAAAAATTAGCCGGGCATGGTGGCATGTGCCTATAATCCCAACTACTTGGCAAGCTGAGGTGGAAGAATCGCTTGAATCTGGGAGACAGGTTGAATGAGCAGAGATGGTGCCACTGCACGCCAGGCTGTGGGACAGAGCAAGACTCCATCTCAAAAAAAAAAAAAAAAAAAAGAAATTATAAGGACAGTGCATGTTAAGAACATGACACATTGTTGAACATGACGTATTGTTGAACAGTGACATTTAAGAGATATTAAAGATTACATTTAATGAAAGCAGATGTCTTCTGTTATATTTTATTGTATTTTCTGGTTATTCTTCACTGAAGGTTTGACATGATTGTAAAGGTTTAATACAACTGTAAATTTCTTTTCTAATAACTAAAAATGTTTTAAGTTATTAAACTAAGAACAGAAAAGAGTGGCATTTAATAACTTTAAAATGTGAATCTTGAAGTTTTAAGTTTACATTTTGCATGGATCTTGTAGTTTTGTGCTGATATGCTTGAGTTTCTTTTTAAAAATGTTTCATTTATTTCTGATGTTTTTCATATTTGTTTTATAGGAAATGCCACAATCATTTTCTGCAGTCACATTAAGTAACGCAGAGATGAATAATATTAAGACTAATACACAGAAAAATAAACTTCCAATAGAGGAACTTGGTAAAGTTTCTAAACGTAAAATTGCCACCAAAAGAAAACCACATAAAGAAGATGAGGCAGTGAGCTGTTTTGAGAATTGTTTGAGTGCCCAGGGCGAGTCATTCCAGGATGAGTCTCAAGGGTCTCATCCTGAGTCCAGCTCTAATCCCTCCAATTCAGTTCTACAAGGTTCTGAAGAAAACAAGGTCAAGAGGACATCCTGCATGTATGGGGCAAACTGCTATAGGTAAAATGAATTTTTTGATAACATTTTAGTAGCTTTTAATTCCATTATTTTGATAGCATGTAACTATGTAGATACATGCTACAGTGTATTAAAAATCTGATAAAACCCACTGGCCTAAAGGTTAGGGGCTTTAATCATGTTTCTACTGTTTGTACTTTCTCAGTATATTTTCTAGACATGCTGACTAATGTGAAGATCTGAATACTGGGGAATCCAGACATGAAAACTGAATCCCTCAGACCTAAACACCTGTTGTTTAATCTCTTCTAGATATTAGAGAGATGGCTTCCTAAATAGTTGTTGTATACAGTATAACTATAATTTTAGGTTGTGTTTAGGTGTCTTATTCATACATGTGCATTTTTCTTTGTATTTTTCTAATGATGCTTTGAATCATCATGGTACCCTCTAAAACAACTGAATATAATAATCCTGGATTGATGGTTGCTCCTATACTTGCTTCATTTATTTACATTGCCCTATATATTCTAATTTCTTATTTTGAGAATTCAAATTATGATCTCTTAGTTTTAGCTATACTTTCATCCATAGTGTTTACAGTAACATGTTATAATTACATAACCCTATTTCAGAAAGATTTATTTGCCATTCTAACTTGGCAAACCAAAATATTCTAGCAATGCATTCCAGTAGATTATTGTCTTCTGTGTCAATAAGACATTAGTCAGCATGTGTACATATAAAACATTTAATTCCCCCACTGTATCTTAAAAGCCTATAGCAGGATTTTCTAGAAGATGGATATCTTTGTTGCAATAGTTTAGTTTAACATATTCTGTTAATTTCACATTCATATTATTTCTCTTTAAAATGTATTGCCATTTTAGCACTTGAATAACTCATATTTTTCAATTTGAATAGTTCTGATTTATGCCTTTTAAAAAGCATAAATATTATATCCTGAAACTTTGCATGCAAAGGCAACTGATTCAGTTCAATTTTGGGAGGTAGGGAACAATTCAGTTCATAACACAGTTTAAAAGAAAAAATTCATAATGATTATCTCAATGGAGAAAAGTCATTTGATAAAATTCAACATCCCATTTGTTAAAAAAATTCTTAATAAAATAAGAATAGAAAATACTTCTTCAGTTTAATAAAGAATATCTACAGAAACCAACAGCTAACTTCATACTTAATAGTGAAATATTAAAGTTTCTCCCATGATATTGGAACTAACCCAGTATGTCTACTATAGCCACTCCTATTCAACATTGCAGTAAAGATCATAACACCACTAAGCATATACTTATCATACACTAAGGCAAGAAAAAAGAATAGCTAATGTAGAGCGGAAAGGAAGATATAAAACTGTAATTACGTACAGATGACATGATTGTATAATTTTGAAAATTCAGAATAATCTCTTTTTAAATTATACTTCAAGTTCTGGGGTACATGTGCAGAACGTGCAGGTTTATTACACAGGTATACATGTGCTATGGTGGTTTGCTGTACCCATCTAGGTTTTAAGCCCCACATGCATTAGGTATCTCTCCTTATGCTATCCTTCCCCTTGCCCCACACCACCCCGACATGCTCCCTTCCCTGTGTCCATGTATTCTTATTGTTCAACTCCCACTTATGAGTGAGAACATGCAGTGTTTGATTTTCTCTTCTGTGCTAGTCTGCTGAGAATGATGGTTTTCAGCTTCATCCATGTCCTTGCCAGGGATATGAACTCATTTTTCTTTATGTCTGCATAGTATTCTATGGTGTTTGTGTGTCCCATTTTCTTTATTTAATCTATCATTGATGGGCATTTGGGTTGGTTCCAAGTCTTTGCTATTGTGAACAATGCCACAGTAAATGTACATGTGCATGTGTCTTTATAGTATAATGATTTATAATCCTTTGGGTATATACCAGTTATAAGATTGCTGGGTCAAATGGTATTTCTGATTCTAGATCCTTGAAGAATTGCCACACTGTCTTCTACAATGGTTGAACTAATTTATGTTCCCACCAACAGTGTAAAAGTGTAAAAGTATTTCTATTTCTCCACATCTTCTCCAGCATCTGTTTCCCAACTTTTTAATGATCACCATTCTAACTGGTGTGAGATGGTATTTGTTTAAGTTTCTTGTAGATTCTGGATATTAGCCTTTTGTCAGATGGATAGATAGCAAAATTTTTCTCCCATTCTGTAGGTAGCCTGTTCACTCTGATGGTAGTTTCTTTTGCTGTGCAGAAGCTCTTTAGTTTAATGAGATCTCATTTATCAATTTTGGCTTTTGTTGCCATTGCTTTTGGAGTTTTAGTCATGACGTCTTACCCGTGCCTGTGTCCTGAATGGTATTGCCTAGGTTTTCTTCTAGGGTTTTTATGGTTTTAGATATTTTAAGTCTTTAATCCATCTCGAGTTAATTTTTGTATAAGGTGTAAGGAAGAGGTCCAGTTTCAGTTTTCTGCATATGGCTACCCAGTTTTCCCAACACCATTTATTAAATAAGGGAATCCTTTCCCCATTGCTTGTTTTTGTCAGGTTTGTCAAAGATCAGATGGTTGTAGATGTGTGGTATTACTTGTGATGCCTCTGTTCTGTTCCATTGGTCTATATATCTGTTTTGGTACCAGTACCATTCTGTTTTGGTTACAGTAGCCTTGTGGTATAGTTTGAAGTCGGGTAGCATGATGCCTCTAGCTTTGCTCTTTTTGCTTAGATTGTCTTGCCTGTACAGGCTCTGTTTTTGGTTTCATATGAAATTTAAAGTAGTTTTTTCTAATTCGGTGAAGTCAATGGTAGCTTGATGGGAATATCATTGAATCTATAAATTACTTTGGGCAGTATGGTCATTTTCACAATATTGATTCTTCCCATCCATGGATATGAAATAAGAGAAAATTCAGAATAATCTTAAGATAAACTGAATTAATAAATGAAGTTAAGACAGTCATTCAATTCAAAATGAACATTCAAAAATAAATATATTTTTTGTTTCCTAGTAACAAATATCCACAGGAAAATGCATATAGATGTGCATCAAAAGGCTTATACTAGAATGCTGATTGCAGTGTTATTTATAAAAGTCAATACCTGAAATGAACTCAAAAGTTTATCAGTAGTGAAATGGATAAAGTATAATAGCATCATCAAATGGATGATGGTATTACTACATAGTAATAAAAGTGTACTTACTGCTACATGTAACAACACGAATGAATCATATAAACATAAAAGGGCAGGTTCAAAGAAATGCATACTAGTATATATTTTCATTTAAGTTCAAAGGCAGACAATACTGATCTGTTGTTTTATAATATCACTTCTTAAAGTATGATCCAGAGAACCCTGGAAGTCCCCAGAACACTTCTAAGAAATCTGTTAGGTCAAAAGTATTTTCTATTCTTTTTCTTTTTCTTTTTCATTTTTTTGAGATGGAGTCTTGCTCTGTTGCCCAGGCTGGAGTGCAGTGGCACAATCTTGGCTCACTGCAACCTCTGCCTCCCAAGTTCAAGCGATTCTCCTGTCTCAGCCTCCCAAGTAGCTGGGATTACAGGCATGTGCCACCACACCAGCTAGTTGTTGTATTTTTAGTAGAGATGGGGTTTCACTGTGTTGACCAGGCTGGTCTTGAACTCCTGACCTCAAGTGATCTACCCGCCTTGGCTCCCAAAGTGCTGGGATTACAGGTGTGAGCCACCACAACCGACACAAATGTATTTTCATAATAGTACTGTGACTTTTCATGAATGCCTTTTTTTTACTGTCATTTACTCTTTCACAATTGCACAGTGGAGTTTCCCAGAGGCCACATGGTATGTGTTGTTGTTAATGGATTGAATGCAGAAGCAGGCATGAGAAGCCAAATGTCTTCTCTAAAGCAGAGATTAAATAAATTTCCATAATATAAAACAACATTGCCATGAATTTTTTCTTGAAAATTAAGAAATTTATATTAAGATATGCTATTATGATAGTATGTAAAGGGTTTATTATTGTTCTATTTAAGTCAATAAATTTTTTTTTTCAATTTCTCATTTTTAATTTCTAACAGGGTAAATAGCCTATGTAAACAAAAACTCTCTGGAGTTTTAATCATTTTTTGAGTGTAAAGAGTCTTGAGACTCAAAAGTTTTGAAAAACACATTTAGAAGTTAGTATAGTTACCTTTGGGTAGTAAAATGGGTTTAGTGATTGGAAGAGGGGACATGGGGCCTTTCTAGGATGTTGGAATGTTCTGTTTTTTATCTTAGCAAAGGGTACAATATATATGTTCATTTTATTTAAAGTTTTGAAAAGCTATATATGCTTATGATATTTATATTATATGCTGCATACATATGTGTCCTATGTATATTGTAATGTTTGCAAGTTGTCTACTGATATTCATGTCTCATCACATGACACCAGAAATGTATTATGTTACTGTGAGAGTCTGTACTGAGCTGATATCATCAACTTGATGTCATCAATTTAACATGTTGCTATAATGTATGCTTATGTCATCAGTGTAGCGTGTTGGTTTGTATTCAGGAATAGGCAGATGTGGATTGCCTGGTTTTCTGCTATATCCACTATAATCTAGACTGTTCTATTTATTTTTTCTGACAGTTTGTTTGTTGCCCTCCTAGGAAGAATCCTGTTCATTTTCAATGTTTTAGTCATCCTGGTGATAGTGATTATGGAGGTGTACAAATTGTGGGCCAAGATGAGACTGATGACCGGCCTGAATGTCCCTACGGACCATCCTGTTATAGGTATAGAAACTGAAATGTTTGCCTGTACTCCTTTTCTTTCTTATCTCTGTTATTTATTTGGGAGAAACTAACAGCAGCTTGTTATGTCAAGCCTTTTAATTTTCATTTTTAAACTTCTGTAGATTACAGGTTTTCATATTGGTAACAGGTAGGATTATCTTTCTTTTGGATAATTCTAAATTACTGAAGTTGCATGTCTTACAAGTGCCTGAATTTTTTTCTTATTTCTTACTTTCTAAAATGCAAATTAGATCACTTAAGAGCTGTTGATGCTATCCCAACATACACTCTATTAACTGTACACGTGTCCTAGGTGTGACATATAAATCCATTTTGGATGTTATCTCTGCATCCCTCTGCTTCCTCAACTTTTACTACTCCACTGCTCTTGCCAACACATAAAATACAATTCTAAAAGAAGAGTAAGAATACCTCTCCTCTCAGTTTTCATGGCATCTTGTCCATGTCTTTATCATGCACAGAGTAGGATTTATTTCATGAGATTATGTTTGTTTCTTTATCAGAAACGTCTCTTCCTACAGGTAGCAAGTATCTTGACAGCAAGGACTCTTGTCCTTGTATCTTGCAACTTTGCTTAATAAATGAATGAACTTGAAATGAAACAGACTACCAAAGAAAGAATTAGTGATTTCAGCTTTAGAGAGCTTTAATTCCAGACAACCATAATTCTTAGATATTTTTAAATACAGATTGCTGAACCTACTGGGCTATTTGAAGTTGTTGCTATTTCTGTGATTGTGGTATTCAATGAGAAGACAAAGTAAGTTTCTGGGACCAGAAAGGAAAAAGGCTTACACTTTTTTAGAAAGATAAGTGTTCATTATGATCAACTTTACTAATAAACTTGAAAAATTTTGGAGAAATTAACAAATTCTTAGAAAAGTACAACTTTAAGAAACATATACAAGAAAAATGAAAATGGAGTTAATGTAAGAGAAATTGAATACATGATTTATTAAAGCTTTCCACGAAAGAAATGATAGATCTGTTTGGTTTTAATGGCAAGTTCTAATAAACATTTAAAGAAGCAGCACTTCATTTTTACACAAACTACTCCAAAAAATTAAAAGAGTGTGTATTTCCCAGCTCATGATGTGAGACCAGCACAAGCTTGATACCAAAACCTAGCAAAAATAATATAAGAATAAAAAATTGCAGGATAAGCTTACTTTTAAACATAGTTGTAAATATCCTGAGGGGGGGGAGAAATGTTATGAGAATCAAGCAATAAATAAAAAGGAAAATATAATATGCCCAACTGTGGTTTATCTAAGGAATGCATGTTTTAACATTAAAAAATAATATCATTTACCATGTTATCAGAGTAAGTAGAAAAGTCATCTCCACAGATGATTGGAAAGAAAAAACCTGACAAACCAAAATCAGCATTCATTTATGAAAAAATCTTTTTACAAAGTAGGAATAGAAGGAAACTTCTTTAATATCAAAAAGAATATCTACAAAAAACTTATAGCAAATATTATACTTAGTGTAAAATGTTAACAATTTCCCTTCTGAAATCAGAAATGATACAGGAATGCCTGTTATTACCACTTCTGTTCATCATTATATGGAGAGTGAAGACAGTATCCTAAGATAAGAAAAGGAAAATGTATAAGGATTGCAAAGGAAGAAATAAAATTTTGTGTTAACAGATGACATTCTTGTATATGCAGTAAAGACAAACTGGCCCACTGATGAATTATAAACTTAATAAGTGCTTAGGAAGGTTATTGGATAGAAAAATCAATATGCAAAACCAATTATATTTCTATAGTCCAACATTAACCAGTAAGAAAATAAAAATTTTAGAAGATTATAACAACATCAAAAAGAAGTCCTTAGGAATAAATATAAAAGGTGGAGTCCTCTATGAAGAAAACTGTAAAACTTTAAATGTAAAATGAGAAAATATTTTTTGGAAAGAGCTAAACAATTATGATCAAAATGTTCATGATTGAATTATCCACTAGTGTCAAAATACCAATTTTCCTCAATGGATTTGTATACAAACTGATTCAAAATCATAATAGCTTTTATATAGAAATTCATAATATGATTCTAAAATTTATATGGATTATAAAAGATAAAAATAGCTGTGACAATCATACATAATGAAGAATAGGTGGCAGGATGTGTTATACTTTATAGTTACTAAGGCAGTGTGGTATGGGCACAAAGATCAAGTAACATGACCAGAACAGAATGGTACTTCAAAATAGAGTTATACATATAAGGTGACATGTTTATGAAAAGGGACATTGCAGGTATTGAGAAAAATGAATTTTTTCAGTTGATTATGAGGGGGATAAGTAATATTCATCTGAAGAAAAAATAAAACTGGACCCTTATATCACATCATAGTCAAAAACTGAATTTCAAATGACTCATAGTACTAAATGTAAAAAACAAAATAATAAAGCTTTAAAAATAAATAGAAGGGAATTGTTTCATGATCTCAGGGAAGGGATTATTTTCTAAAACAAGAAACAAGCAGTAATTAAAATGGAAAACATTTAATTATTTGACTACATTAAAAGTAAGGTGTTTTTAATGCATCAGTACACAACATTAAGAGAGTAAAAACAAAGCACAAAGAAAAAATATATTTATAAACCACATAACTGACAGTAGCATTTATCTAGAGCAATCAAACAATATTTTAACTTGCTATTGCTTTTGCTTAGTAATATACATAGGCTTTTTGCCCAAAATGAAATCCAAATATTAATAATATATGAAAAAGTACTCAGTGTCACTAGTAATCAGGGAAATTACAGACACATCCACACACACGTAAACATATCACCTCGAAGTAACTGTTTTCTCCTATTTATTTATTCAAAAAATATTTTCCAGAGAATCAAGTACCAAGTATTGATGAAACAATGTTGAGATATACTTGTAGAACAAACATATTTATATATATATTTTTATATATTGGAACAAAGCCACCTTTGATAGCTCATGTTGTACGTAATTCATGGCACAGTGGTGATGTGCCTTTTCATTTGTTTAGAAAAAAAACTTTTGTAATGGAGAATTTTATCCATAAATATAAGTGAAGAGAATGTAGAATAAGTTCCAGTGAAGCCACCACCTAGTTTGCGCAGTTATCAACTCATGGCCAATATTGCTTCATCTACCCCCCCCCAAACTACTTGCTACCCCATCCCTGTATTATTTTGAATCAAATACCTAACCTCGTATCTTTTTATCCCATTTGATCTATGAGTATCTTAGTGTGTATCTGTAAAAATGCTGTCTAAAAACATACCATAACAGTGTTATTAAATAAATCTTTAATATTATTTAGTATCCTGTCAGATATCTACATTTCCCTGTAGTGTCTTTTTTAATTTTTTTAATTTATTTTTTTAATTTATTTTTTTTTTAAAGATGGGGTTTCACCATGATGGCCAGGCTGGTCTTGAACTCCTGACCTCAGGTGATCCACCTACCTCGGCCTCCCAAAGTACTAGGATCACAGGCGTGAGCCACTGTGCCCGGCTTTTTTTTTTTTTTTTTACAGTTTATCTGAATTAGTATCTGCTTAAGTTCTATATGGCAAAAGGTAGCCATGTCTCGTAATTTATTTAATCAATAGGTTTCTCTTTATTTTTTTTCCTTGCTATATATTTGTTGAAGAAAGCTAATCATTTGTTCTGAAGAGGATTCCATCATTCACACTTTGTTGATTGTATTTTCAGGATGTATTCAGGTTCTCCTGTATTTCCTAAAAATTTATAGTTTGAACTAGAGGGTTGATCAGATATCAGTTCTAAAAATTGTTTATAATATAACTACTGTAGGTTATGTGGTTAGTGTTTGTGTAATATCTTTTTTAATCCTTTTAGTTTTAACATGTGTTCTTATATTTAAAACATGTCTCTTATAAAGAGCATATAGTTGGTTCATTGGTTTTCTTTTTAATCCAGTCTGGTAGTCTTTGCCTTTTAGGTGGAGTACTTAGTCCATTTACATTTTTTTTTTTGAGATTGAGTTTTGCTCTATTGCCCAGGCTGGAGTGCTGCTATCTTGCCCAGGCTGGAGTGCAGTGGTGCAATCTCAGCTCACTGCAGCCTCCACTTCCTGGGTTCAAGTGAGTCTCCTTCCTCAGCCTCCTGAGTAGCTGGGATTACAGGCATGCACCACCATGCCTGGCTAATTTTTGTATTTTTAGTAGAGATGGGGTTTCACATGTTGGTCAGGCTGGTCTCAAACTCCTGACCTCGTGATCTACCTGTCACATATATACATATATATGTGTGTGTGTGTGTGTGTGTGTGTGTGTGTGCATGTATATATGTATATGTGTATATATGTGTGTATATATATGTGTGTGTATATATATGAATACTACTCAGCCATAAAAAGGAATGAATTAATGGCATTTGCAGCGACCTGGATGAGATTGGAGACTATTATTCTAAGTGAAGTAACTCAGGAATGGAAAACCAAACATTATATGTTCTCACTTATATGTGGGAGCTAAGCTATGAGGATGCAAAGGCATAAGAAAGGCACAGTGGGCTTTGGGATCTCAGGGAGAGAGGGTGGGAAGGGTCTGGGGGATAAAAGACCACAAATTAGTAGCAGTGTATACTGCTTGGGTGATGGGTGCACCAAAATCTCACAAATCACCACTAAAGAACCAACTCACATAACTGAATACCACTCGTTCCACAATAACCTATGGAAATAAAAAAATTTAATTAAAAAAAGAAGTATCTTCCTGTCAACTAATTTATTCTTTTTGTGCTGTCCACTGCTGTTTGTCAGAATACTTACTCAGTTTAATGGATTTCATTAGTTTAAGGCACTTGTCTGAATTAGAACATTAGATACTTAATGTCCAGTGATTGCTCTTCCTACCTCTGATTCATTTAGTTCCTCTGAATAATAGGATTTTATGTGGTGTGTATTCCTGTTCTTATTTGTTGAAGTAAGCACTTATCTTAGAATATAAACACACTGATATGAATAGAGTCTGTTTTCAACCAACTTGGAGTAAGGATGTAAAGTCAAACTCATGTACGTTGCCTTGGATTACAAAACCTTAGGCTGCCATGTGTCATGCAAATAAAATGTTGGTGTCTTGATGTCTTTCAGAAGCTAGTGTTCTATATATTTTTAAATTATAGTGTCTTCTAAGAGGGATAACTTAAGGAGGTGTGTCAGTTATCAGCTATAAGTGCTCTCAGTGTAATATTAAATCTGTAACGTGGCCTGTGTTGTGTGAAAAACAATGTTTTGACACAAGCACATATATATGATAGTGAGTAAATTAATTATTTTTTGTTATTTGCTGATCCTGGTATGATCTAAAATTTTTTGCTAGTTCCTCTTTTATTTTTGAAAAGTTTTCCAAGTTGTCGTAATGCTATCTTAGTTGACAGAAAGTACAGACTGTCTTTGGTATCTGCGGGGGATTGGTTCCAGGACCCCAGGGCATACCAAAATCTGGGGATGCTCAAGTCTCTTATGTACAATAGTATAATATTTGCATATATCCTACATACATCCTTCCATGTACTTTAAATAATCCCTAGATTCCTTGTAATTCTTAACAAAATGTAAATACTATGTAAATAGTTATTGTACTGTACTGTTTAGGAAATAATAACAAGAAGCAAAAGTCTATACATGTTCAGTAAGGATGCCATCATTGCAGGCCTAACTACATTTTCAATCTGCAGTTGGTTGAATCTGCAGATGCTGAATCCCGCTATTAGGGCTGACTACATCTGTAGATGTACACTTCAAGCTGCAAAATAATAATTTTTAGAAACCACTTAACAAAAAATAAGAATGTGTGTTGTTTAGTGTAAATCCACATTATATTTCATTAGCAAAAATAGATAGAACTTCATAAGGAGACCCCTAGTTGCCAGGTAGTTAAGATTTTCAGAATCAGTCATGTGATACTGTCAATTTATTTATAGTTAAGAATAGTCAAAGTTGGCTGGGCATGGTGGCTCACGCCTGTAATCCCAGCACTTTGGGAGGCTGAGGTGGGCGGATCACGAGGTCAAGAGATTGAGACCATCCTGACCAACATGGTGAAACCCCGTCTCTACTAAAAATACAAAAAAATCAGCTGGGTGTGGTGGCACGTGCCTGTAGTCCCAGCTACTCAGGAGACTGAGGCAGGAGAATTGCTTGAACCCAGGAGGTGGAGGTTGCAGTGAACCGAGGTCACACTACTGTACTCCAGCCTGGTGCCTGGTGATGGAGTGAGACTCTGTCTCAAAAACAAAAAACAAAAAACAAAAATTAATCAGTGTGGTGATGCACACCTGCAGTACGAGCTACTCGGGAGACTGAGGCAGGAGAATCACTTGAACCCAGGAGGCAGAGGTTACAGTGAGCTGAGATTGCACCATCGCACTCCAACCTGGGCAACAAAACGAGACTCCATCTGAAAAAAAAAAAAAAAAGAATAGTCAAAGTTGGTAGCACCTTAATCCATTTTTATAGGTTCTGCATATATAGAAAGTAACTTACTATCATTTGCCATGCTTACAGTTCTTTAATTGTGTATAAGAATATGATCTTGGAAAAATTATCTTAAATATTAATTACTTGCTTCACAGTTTTATATAAGACTTGGCTATAATATTTTTTAAACTCTATTTAGAAATTACTGTAACAGCATCAATTATATTCATGTAGCCTTGACAAAATGCACTGGAATGTCTTCTGTGGTTTTGTTTTTCTTTTTCATTTATTTAAATAAGCAATTATTTTCATAATAATAAATATGTTCTTTGTTATATTTACTGTTAATTATACATACATAAAAATTTTCACAGTTCTTTTGGCATACTTAGTAAATTGTAGTGATTATCAGGTAACAAAGTGAGTACTTTTTACTATTTTATGCTAGTTTACTTGTCTAATATTAATAAAGACAATATTTAAACATTTTTCTTCTTCTCCTAAATTTTGAGACCTAGATATTTGATAATATGGGATTTATGGTTTTGTTTCAGCTTTTAAAATAGAAATTGAATTTCAAAAATGCAAGATAACCTATTTTGTTTTGGCAGGACAAAAATATAGTATGCTCATTTCTTCACTGGGTAAATATTGAGCATCTAAAATGTGCTATTCACTGATCTAGGAGCTGATGTAAAACAGTTCTTTTTTTTTTCTCTTCAGCTTTTATTTTAAGTTCTGGGGTATCTGTGCAGGATGTGCAGGTTTGTTACATAGGTAAACATTTGCCATGATGATTTGCTGCACAGATCAACCCATCACCTAGGTATTAAGCCCAGCATCCATTAGCTATTCCTCCTTATGCTCTCCCCTCCGCCTGCACCCCTACCGCCCACCACCGGCAAGACCCAGTGTTTGTTGTTCCCCACAATGTGTCCATGTGTTCTCATTGTTGAGTTCCCACTTGTGAGAACATACGGTGTTTGGTTTTCAAACAGTTTTTTAGGTTCATTTAAAACCATGGTGTTAAGTTAGCAAATCTTTGGAAGTAAATAAAACTAAAAACTATTATTCTGTTATTGCTACCACTGTCTACTTAATCTTTAGGTACTTCTTTATGATGAAATGATAAAGTGTTTTTAAATTAGCAGACTTAGATTCTAGTTATGGTTATGTTAATTCTGTAGCATGACTTTGCATCAGCTAGTTGTTTTTCCTGGGTTTCAGTTTCTTGTGAAAACATAAAAAATACAGAGTTGGATTGCTCTGGGGATCTTGATTCATGATGGAGAAATCTAGAGCAGAGAGCTGTATCTTCATATTCATAAAGTCAGCTCAGTTAAATGCCTGGCTACCTTTCCTCAGCCACCTTTGCTGTCTCTTCTTCTTCTTCCCTGTTTGTAAATATTATAGAGCCACAGGGCTCTGTTGTCAGATCTCTTTCTTTCTGTTTTTATTTCTAGGTGAGCTAATTCAATTTAATGGTTCCAGATTCATATGTTTAAATGCCTCCACTTGATTGTATAATAGGTAGCTCAGACTTACCACATCTAAGTCAGACTCTTGATTTTTATTGTGAAAACAACTCTTTCTAAAGTGTTCTTTACCTCTATAAAGGAATCCACCTCATGTAGTATTCAGGCACACTAGCAAGAACCACCTTTGATTCTTCTCTTTCCTTCATATCACTCATTCAGTCTATCAGCACTTCTTGCCATTTCAACCTTTAAAATATATTAGGAACCTAATCATTTCTAGGTCCTCTACATTTGCCCTCTACCACCCTAGTCATAACCACCATCCTCTCTTGCCTGGAATACTATAGTAGTTTCCCAATATCTCTGTTTTATCTTTTGTCCTCCTGTAGTTAATTCTCCACATAGCAATGAGAGCACTTCTTTAAATGTAAGTCATTTCATGTTACCTTCTTACTCATAACTTTCCAGTGGCTTCCTATAATAAACTTTATCAAGGCTTACAAGTTCCTTGACTTCATTTTCTACTATTTTCCTTTTTTCTCATTCCCATTGAAGTATATCAATCTTCATTATGTTTTTTTTTTTTTTTTTTTTTTACCCAATACCTTAGCTTGTTAGGGGCCTTAGCAAACGTAAAGACATTTGCTGTTTCCTCTTCCTGGAGTATTCTTCCTTTAGGTATGTATGTGATGTACTTCCTTGGAAATGCCCTTCTCTAACCTCTCTACCTAAATACGTTCAGTCACTATATCCCTTGCTTTATTTTTCTTCATAACAATCACTTCCTGAAATTATAAATATATATTTGTTTCCCTGCCTTATCCACCAGCTTATAAACTCCATGAAAGCAGAGACTGTCTGCTTGTTTACTACTGACTGAGTCTCTGGAACCTAGAACAGTGCTTGGCATATAGTAGATATTCAGTGAATTTTTATTGATAGGCAGTTTGAGTGTAATGGATGGTAATAGGACCGTTTTATTTATTTCTATTTAAACATTGTTTGTAGGAGCATCATCAGAAAATATTAGAAAGGGTCAAATTTTCCATTGGTTCATTATAATTACAAATATTTATAACTTTGTCATAATGGAAAAATTTATAAACTACTATGTTCCTTACAGTATTACCTAAACTTTTTGTTATTTATGCAACTGCATCATTAAAATCAGAATAATGTTTTTGAAAATACATATTTTAAAATGTAACAGCTCACAAAAATCTAATGTGATATGGTTGTATAGCTTTATGTTTAGATCTCAAACTGTTAATAATTAACAACAATGAAAAAAACAAAAAGGATTTTGAGTCCAGCTGAGTTACAGAAAATGCCATTTGAGAAAAAGGCAGATGTAAATCTTTTATGAATGAGCTGTGATTAAGTAATCCCCTTCATTGTTAGGAAAAAGATCTGGTGGAATTCGGCATTGCACTTGAAAGTTATTTCAAATGCTCATATTTTCCCAAAGAGTTGTACAGAGTTGCCATTTAGCTGTGACTTAGGGTTACATGAAAAAGGTATTTTTCCTTATTATGAAGTAACTGATTTCTGAAAATGGAATGTGCATAGTCAGATGTTAGAAAATCTTATATAAAAGTGTGAGATATGACAGGGAAAAATATTCAGCAGCAAATTTTATTATTGAAGGAAAAATTCAGCTATTTAATTTGACAGTGACTTTTACTAGCATGCAGGATTTCTGGCCATTGTTGTAAAGTAAAATTGATTTTTATGTCTATCTGAATAACTGGTATCTGTAAAATGCTTAATAGCCTACAGATTTTTATACACACTACTTTAACCCTTGGAACAATCTTATATGAGGTAGACAGTGTTATCCCTCCTTTTCAGATGAGGAAAGAGAGTTGGTTCAAAGGAGTTGCCCTAACGTGTACACCCAATAAAAAGTGTAGTTTGAATTTAGGCTCAGCTCTTCTGATCCTAAAATCTGAGCTCCTTCCACAACATAATGCTAGTGATCCAAAGTTTAAATTGCCAGATGAGAACAGGCCCAAGACACTGTGGCATCTTACATCTTAAGTGTTTCTGGTTGACCTGAGTGATTGATTGACTAGAGCTAAGTGTATTACAATGCTGAGCAGTCTGTATCTCAGGAACCTGATTACAATAGAATCTGATTAATATGAGTGTCAGATTTTCATTGTTTCCCGAGGAAGTGATATGCATTGTTAATGGCAGGAAATTCTGACATATTTTAGTCTTGGGTTTGTGTAGGAAGATTCAATGAGTACTTTGATTATTAACTTTATAGGTGTGAGTGCAGAGCAATTTCAGCACATTGACAGTCTCTTCAAGCCAGTGAGAATAGCCATTCTCTGGAATATATCCCACAGAAAAACTGTTTTTCAAAGGGTAGATTTCTGAAAATCATTAGAATCTATAGATTTGGGTTTACTAAAAATAAAAAATTAGAAGTGTTAGCATTAACTCAAGAAAGTTTTAGTCCAGCAACTATTAGAAACTCTTTTGTACTTTAACCAATGAGAATTTTAAACATCTGCTTTGTGTTGCAAGTGATGGAATCCATGTAAATATCCATCAGTGGATAAAGGGATAAAGAAAATGTGGTATATATATATACACAACAGAATACAATTCAGCCTTAAAAAAGAAGGAAATGATATTGTTTGTGATAAGGTAGATGAACCTAGAGAACATTATGTTAAATGAAATATGCCAGGTACAGAAAAGCAAATACCACATGGTATCACTTATATGTGGAATCTTAAGAACTTCCCATGAGAGTAGAATGGTGGTTATAAAGGCAGGGAGTGGGTGTGGGTTGGAGAGGTATTGGTCAAAGGATACAAAACTCATTTTGAAAACTCATATGTAAGCTTAACTTAAAAAATACATTCTTGAAGAAAAAGGTCGATAATGTTCTAGTAGATCGATTGATCTATGAAAAATGTAATTGAAAACCAGCTGGAGAGAGGCACTTTTGTAGGTGCTATGAAAGATACTAAAAAGTTTAAGAAAACTCTGATGCTCTCCAGCCACTTATTTGACAGATGATCGAGATGATGCATACATGTGCAAGTGTATGTTTGTGTGTGTGTCCTGAAAATTTAGATGACAGGACAAGAAATGACATGGTAGGTACCAGGTGGTAAATATAGACAATACATTCTGAAGCTATTTTCCAATATTATCAAAGTTACTTTCATGAAAGAGATATGATTTGAACTTAGGTAGTAGTATAGAGTTAGAAGAATATACTTCCTAAAAAAGCTATGAACAAATTCCTATCAGTGGGGAAAAATCACGACGTACTCCCCAAGAGTAGAAACAAAAGATTGAGCTGCTAATAAAGAGTGACACTGAGATTATGAAGGACCTTGTAGGAAAAGATAATTTAAGAATTTAGCATTCAGAAAACTCAATTTAGCATTTAAATTTTTATGTAAACCAAACATACCTAAAATTTGTTTTTGAGTGTGTGCTTTTGCATGTGATAAACTATCTTTTCTGTTTGGGCTCATTTTCTTGTTAAAGTCCGTCTATTCTGTGAGTTCTGTTTATCATCAAAGAGAATAAATACCCCAACAGGAAACTCTTGGGCCTGTCATAGATATTCTTTTCCTTCATTTTCAGTGAAATAGCTAGCAAAGTTTTATTGATATTAATTCTTTTGCTTTAGGTTGGAAGGTCAGTGTCCAATTGAAAAACACCAACTCAGCTAGTTTCTTCTGTTCTGCATTACAGTCTTTTACCTGTCTTTATGAAAAGAGCAAGTTCTAGGAAAGGATGGAAGATCCTCAAAGAAACAGCTTTTCCCCTTCTAAGGCAGATCAAAACCTGTACGTGGGCCTGAAATTTTTTTCCCATTTTTAAAATATAAAATTTCACATTACATTTTCTGCTCTTCCTTTCTGGAATAATTAAATGTAACATTTCTTTCATAGTTATTTGTTCATTTATTCTGAAATGGCTTGCCATTTCCTAAGTAGGAGGTTGGAGGATGTAGACGATGCATGTGAGTGCAACTGTGAATGTGTTCCAAGATAATAGAGAATGAGGAACTACCTTCTGAAACTTTAAGGTTGAACCCCACTCCCCTACTTTGCGATACCCTGTCTTTACTTTCTCTTTTTAAAAAGTTGCCCTCCTTTTTAATCTTTCTAGCCTGACAACTGATGTCAGCAGTCTTTCCATCTCTATTTGGTGCTTAAACCATACTTGAGTCCCTAACTCCCTAGGTTTAATTACTGTACTGTTTTTAAAAAGCCTGGCATTTAGTTACTTGAGCATTTCTAAAGCAGCGTTGAAGGAGGCTCTAGTAGCAAACAATTAAGACCATATTTAACTTTTCAATAATCCTACTTAACTCTTAAGGACAAAGCAGGAAAAGAGGACTGCTTGGTACCTGAAGCAAGCATACATTAAAAGAAGGAGAAAAAGCCTTAATCTGAAATGATTATAGATAATAAGACACCCATGTAGAATGTTAACACTTGAAAAATCTCGATGAAGTTATATGGAATTTCACTGTACTAGTCTTACCTGCTTTTTAAAGTAGATGTGAAATTTTTTCAAAATAAAATGTTCCTGAAAAGAATCCCAATGACTAGTAACCGTTTTTTTTTTTTTTTTTTTTTGAGATGGAGTCTCACTCTGTCACCCAGGCTGGAGTGCAATGGTGTGATCTCGGCTCACTGCAAACTCCTCCTCCTGGGTTGAAGCGATTCTCCTGCCTCAGCCTCCTGAGTAGCTGGGATTACAGGCATACGCCACCACGCCTGGCTAACTTTTTTGTATTTTTAGTAGAGATGGGGTTTCACCATGTTGGTCAGGCTGGTCTTGAACTCCTGACCTCAAATAATCCACCCACTTCGACCTCCCAAAGTGCTGGGATTACAGGCACAAGCCACTATGCCCAGCCAGTAACTTTTTTTCTAAAGTAAAGGTGAAGAATATCTTCGGTATTAATGTTCCCCATTTTTATCTTTCTCTGTTCCTGATGCCCAGCATTAATTATACTTTAATAAGACTGAACTTATGTCAGTGACCTGCACTAGCATGGTCAATAGGAAAGATCTTCCCACAAATCATCACCATAGCTTTGTTCGTTAGCAACTGTCTTCATCACAGCTAAATTGTCCAGTTTTTTTTCTTTTTTTAAGTTTGAATTTCTTTTTCATTGAAAGGTCAAATTTGGGTTAATTATGCTAAACACACAATCTTGTATAGAATCTTTTTTCCACTTTTCAAAGTTGTTGAATTAGGACCTTAATTAACTGTGCAGTTACACTTTTGCACTGTGTTTAATGCTCACATTGTAGGAAAAGAAAGATTAGGGATGAGTGTCACACCTGACACAAGGCCTGATATGTAGTAAGTATTCTGTGACTGTTTCTTGAACTAATAATGAATGGATCAAAGGCTAACATAATTTATTTACCACCTATCGATTTCTTAAAGACTTGTTGTGCATTATCTCATGAATCCTCAAAACAGCTTCATGTGATTATGGGTTCTGTTGTTATCCCCCCTTTTACAAATGGGAAAACTGAAGCTTAGACAACATACAGGGAGGTGGCTGAGTTAGGATTCTGATGTCTTTCTGACTATAGTCACTGACCTCATATTTTCAATAATGCCACTTCTACCTACAAAATGTTTACCTTGTTTGAGGGTTACTTCATAAGAAAGAGGGTGTTTGTTTGTTGGTTTTGAGAGGATTAATTGTAATTAATCTTGGCTGGGGAGAGAAGATCTCCTTTTTCTTGATTTTTGAAATAAAACTGTTGTCCACTATGATAGCCACTAGCCACATGTGACTGTTTACGTTTAAATCTGAATTAAGTAAATAAAATTTAGAATTCATTTCCTCAGCTTTATTACCCATATTTCAAGGGCTCAACAGTCACATACAGTTAGTGGCTCTATATTGGACAACACAGAGCAAATTTCCCTCATTATAAAAAATTCTGTTGGATAGCATTACAGACTCCAGGGTTATCAGTTGAAACTCTTGAAAGTAACACTAGTTAAAACCTATCTTCAAAAATAGACTTCATAATTACCACAGCTTTTAAAAGCAATAACACTATTTTTCTTGGTTTTATCAAGTAATTTAAATTTATGTATTTATAATTACTTCCTCTTGCCCAACAAATTATGATGGAGATATAGGAAATTAGGATGGGCTCAGTGACTCATACCTGCAGTCCTAGCTGTACTCAAGAGGCTGAGGTGGGAGGATCACCTGAGCTCAAGAGTTTGAGGCTGCAGTGAGCTATAATTGTGCCCTGCACTCCAGCCTGAGTAACAGAGTGAGACCTGTCTCTAAGATAGATGGATGGATGATAGATAGATAGATAGATAGATAGATAGATAAAGGAAGTCAATATGTGGAGCAAGTATAAGATAGTAGGCAATGCTGGAAACAAGAAAACAAATATTTTTCAAGCAGATGGTTCTCTTTGATTAGAAATTATTTATTTTCCTTTGTTTCTAATATCACAATAGTGTCAAAGGCACAGAGTAAAAAATACAATATTTTTAAAGTATAATTTTTATTATAAAATATTTTTAACAGTGTATACTTTTTTAAATGATGAAAAAGAGCAGTTGGATACATTTTTTTACAGTAGACTCATAAAGGAATTTATAAGTGGAACATTTAATCCCCTGATTATTGCAGAGATATTTTAAGAATTTAGTTCATAATTTTGCCTGGACCTCTGTCTTAATATGATCATTACCCAAGTTGGAAAGCACAAACCCTGGGCATGAACTTCATCTCCTTAGGCTCACATTGCTCATCCGTCACCTGGAGGAGGTGGAGTAGCTACTCTGAGATCATGCCTAGTACATATTTACATTCTGTGACTCACAGACTAGGTTTGGGGTTAGAGATCCACTTCCTGAGACTGGCCATTTTTCTCTGTTGCAGTAGATGTGGAATTATAAAGTTGAATGGGAGGACTTATAGAAAAAATTAAAGTGGTATTTTACCTAAGTTACATAATTTTTTTTTAAATTGCCTTATTTGCCCTATTGAAAAGGAAAAAAAAAGAAGAACAAATGTTATTTAGCCTGAGAAAGAGGAGATTTAAGGCTTGACTTAGTTCCTGTGTCCTAAAAGATATATTATAATGAGTATTTCCTATCTTCACAGAAGATATTCTTATTTTTCAATGAAGAAAATGCTTCTTTAATGTGTGTCTTGCTCCTGCCCCCAGACTGTGTCTCTTTAGGGGCAAGAATGTGTATCTGGTTAAATATTTTATCCTCAGTGCCTGTTTAGAGCCAGAATATAGTGAAATATTAGCCAATACTTGCTGAATGAACAAATGAACATTTGTTATGTAAAAATAATCACTATTCAAATATGTATATATATCATTGTTAGTGTATACCATTGTTAGTGTACCCCAGCCCTGCTTTGTCAGTTCCCTGAGGGAGGGGTATCAGCCAGTTTGGTCATGATGAACCTTTGACTTAGATTTTACTGCTGGGACATTTGGAGAATGTCTTGTACATATAGGGTGCCCAAACATTTGTTTTTTTTTTTTTTTTTTTTTTTTGAGATGGAGTTTTGCTCTTGTTGCCCAGGCTGGAGTGCAATGGCACGATCTCGGCTCACTGCAACCTCCGCCTCCTGGGTTCAAGCAATTCTCCTGCCTCAACCTCCCGAGTAGCTGGGACTACAGACATATGCCACCATGCCCAGCTAATTTTTGTATTTTTAGTAGAGACAGGGTTTCACCATGTTGACCAAGATGGTCTCGATCTCTTACCTCGTGATTCACCCGCCTCGGCCTCCCAAAGTGCTGGGATTATAGACATGAGCCACCACGCCCGGCCTACATTTGTTTAACTAACAAAATAATAGAAGGCATCACAAGTACATATAATTAAAAATAGATCTTCACATACTAATTACTGTTTGACTTCAGAATATGTTATCTTGAATTTCTCAACAAAATTAACTTTTGTGGTTTTTCATAATGGTGTTCTTTTGAGAGAATACTATTTTCTTTAGATTCAAGAAGAACCTTAGAATTTTTAAATACTGTACACACATACACATATTTGATATTTGTGTCATGAGTTTTGGATTCTATTTTATATTATATTTTTATATGTGTGATACATCACAGTTTAAAAGTATATATTTTGGAAATACGTATTTTGTCTTTTCCATCTTTCTAGAGTGTAAGTTCTTGAGGTAAGGACTTTGTCTTGTTCATCACTCTATCTTTGCATCTAGAAATGTACCTGGCATGGCGTAGGCACAAAGGAAATATTGTGATTAAACAACAAATGCCTTTTCATAAGAGGTCTATTGGGTCCTAAGTTTATTTGTAAGTTAGTCAGTAATATTGTAGTTTAGTGTATATAATCATCAATTTTTAGTAATTGGAAGACTAGCTCTTATTTTTGCATTCTTCTTTCAGGAAGAATCCCCAGCACAAGACAGAATATAGACATAGTGTGCTTCCAGGTAAGTAATTTTACTTCAGGAAACTTAAAATGAAAACTTTAAACGATTCTCCCATTAAACCTAGATACAGTTTCCAGTTATTATGAAAATTAAAAAAAAAATCTCTTCTGTGAATTTGTTGAATTGCTGATTTTAATAATTTTTCTTATTAAAAAAACACAACTGTAAACCTTTTATATAGTAAATGCTTTCCCCATTGTCCACAATATATATTTGCCCTTATATCTCTTAGGATTCTTTTTGTTTGCAAGTACCTGAAAACAAAATCTCAAACTGGCCTAAATGATAATTGGCTTCTGTAACTAAAATGTCCAGAGCTAGGGCTGGATTTAGATAAGCTGTATTGCTTTGGCTCATTAATAATGTCAATAGCATCCCCCAAGGACCCAATTTTTTTTCCCTCATTCTGTCTTTAGAGGGGTCATTATCATCCTAAGGCTGTTTCCTCTTCCAATGAGGGGGCCACATGGGAAGATGGGATGTTGTGAATATGATTGTGATATTAAGGAACCATTGTTATTAATCTCATGGGCCATTTTAGTTTGAGGAGCCTCATGGTAGGTAAAGTTAGAATAATAAATAACGAAGCATCATTTTAGTGCCCTTTTCAGAAATTTGTAGTGGTAAGCTATACATTAGTAAAATTAATTCTCTGGATGCAGTAAAACATTTTATAGTTATATGTCTGTCCTCCCAGGTTGAGTGGTGATTGCTGTGCTGTGTACCAATCTTCTGTTTTTCAGTGAGAAATGTTTTAGATGAAGATAATGATAATGTTGAGCAACCCAATGAGTATGACCTGAATGACAGCTTTCTAGATGATGAAGAAGAAGACTATGAGCCAACAGATGAAGATTCTGACTGGGAACCAGGAAAAGAAGATGAAGAGAAGGAAGACATGGAAGAGCTTTTGAAAGAAGCAAAAAAGTTTATGAAAAGAAAAAAATAACTCATTTCTGTAGTCATATGTACCTAACATTTACTTCTTCTTTGTGGGAAAACATCTATGAACTAAGGAGGTACTTAAGTGACAGTTATTTTCCTTCTTTTGATAATGACTTTTATTACTGACTCTTTACAAATGAGACATTGAAATGTCAGCCTTCAGTATAGTGGATGGAATTTATTTTGTTGCCTTGCCTTTTCTTTCCTACTTAAAGCATATGGAAATAGGAAGACAGAGAAGGTAGAGTAAAAATGGGTATTTTTAATGTACTTTGTATACTGGTAATAAAAGGAAAAGCCATAGGTTTTACAAAACTTTGGTCGTTTAAAATTTTTTTCCAAAGATTATCTTTATGGAGTACTCTGCAAGTATAGCCAGGCAAATTATGTGAAAACCTACCTCTTTCATTGTTACTGAAGTAATTCTTTAAGCAGAACCAGGCTTTAAAAATGCAGCCAGGAGGGAGGATCCAAGATGGCTGAATAGGAACAGCTCTGGATTGCAGTTCCCAGCGAAAAATGCAGAGGGTGAGTGATCACCACATTTCCCAATGAATTTTTACTGCCCACAGACCAGGAGATTCCTGGGTGGAAAAGTGCCATGAGTCTCCAGCACGGCACAGCCAGTGCAGCAGGTCTCTGTACAAAACACACAAATCTGGGCACCGTTTCAACTGGCGACTGGAATGCCTGAGAGACACAGTTGCTTGTTCAACTGAAAAAAAGGGGGCTGAAACAGGGAGCCAGGTGAACTGGCTTCGCCGGTCCCACCCCCTACAAAGACCAGCAATCTGAAATGCTCTGGATTGAGAGTTTCAGAGCAAGCACAGCTGGTCCTGGGACGGTCCAGCTCTGTGGGGGGCGAAGGACTTCCTACCATTACTGAGGCAGTCCATATTACTGAGGCAGTCTGCCATTACAGAGACACTCCACCATTACAGAGGCAGACCACCATTACTGAGGCAGTTCTAACTATACCCCTATAAACAAAACTGCAAGGAGGTTCACACAGAAGCTGGGTAGAGCCCACTGCAGCTCAGCAATGCCTCTGCTGGCAGACTGTGACTAGGCTACCTCTTCGCTGGGCAGGGAATCTCTGAAAAAAGGCAGCAGCATGACAGGAACTTATAAATAAAGCCCCACCTTCCCAGGACAGAGCACCTGGGAGAGAAAGGCGGTTATGAGTTCCACTGCAGCAGACTTAAACATACCTGCCCAGCAGCTCTGAATGGAACAGCAGAGCTCACAGATCAGCACTTGAGCTCCTATAAGATACAGACTGTCTCCTCAAGCAGCTCCCCAGTGCCCCATATATCCAAAGAGGCACCTCATAAAGGAGAGCTCAGGCTGACATCCGGTGGGTATCCTTCTGGGACAAAGATAACAGAAAAAGAAAGCGGCAGCAACCCTTACTGTTCTGCAGCCACTGCAGGTGATCCCCCAGGCACTCAGGCTCTGGAGTGGACCTCCAGCAGTCCTATAGCAGAGGGGCCTGTTAGGAGGAAAACTAAGAAACAGAAAGAAATAACTTCATCATCAACAAAAAGGATGTCCACTCAGAGACCCCATCTGAAAGTCACCAACTGCAAAGACCACAGGTACATAAATCCACAAAGATGGGAAGAAACCAGCACAAAAAGGATGAAAACACCCAAAACGAGAATGCATCTCCTCTTCCAAGGGATTACAACTCCTCACCAGCAAGGGAACAAGGCTGGATGGAGAATGAGTCAGGTAAATTGACAGAACAGGCTTCAGAACGTGGGTAATGACAAACTTCTCTGAGCTAAAGAATATGTTCCAACCTAATGCAAAGAAACTAAGAACCTTGAAAAAAGGTTTGATGAAATGCTAACAAGAATAAACAGCTTAGAGAGGAATATAAATGAATTGATGGAGCTGAAAAACACAACATGAGAACTTCACGAAGCATACACAAGTTTCAATAGCCAAATTGACCAAGCAGAAGAAAGGATATCAGAGATTGAAGATCAACTCAATGAAATAAAATGGGAAGGCAAGATTAGAGAAGAAAGAGTAAAAAGAAATTAACAAAGCCTCCAAGAAATATGAGATTATGTGAAAAGACCCAATCTGTGCTTGATAGGTGTACCTGAATGTGATGGAGAGAATGAATCCAAGCTGGAAAACACTCTTAAGGATATTATCCAGGAGAACTTCCCAAACCTAGCAAGGCAGACCAATATTCAAGTCCAGGAAATACAGAGAACACCACAAAGATATTACTCAAGAAGAGCAACCCCAAGGCACATAATCGTCAGATTCACCAGGGTTGAAATGAAGGAAAAGATGCTAAGGGCAGCCGGAGAGAAAGATCAGGTTACCCACAAAGGGAAGCCCATCAGACTTACAGCGGATCTCTCAGCAGAAACCCTACAAGCCAGAATAGAGTGGGGGCCAATATTCAACATCATTAAAGAAAAGAACTTTCAGCCTAGAATTTCATATCCAGTCAAACTAAGCTTCATAAGTGAAGGAGAAATAAAATCCTTTACGAATAAGCAAGTACTCAGAGATTTCATCACCACCAGGCCAGCTTTACAAGAGCTCCTGAAAGAAGCACTAAACATAAAAAGGAACAACCAGTACCAGCTACTCCAAAAACATACCAAATGGTAAAGAGCATCGACACAATGAAGAAACTGTGTCAACTAATAGGCAGAACAACCAGTTAGCATCAAAGTGGCAGGATCAAATTCACACATAACAATATTAACCTTAAATGTAAATGGGCTAAGTGCCTCAATCAAAAGACACAGACTGGCAAATTGGATAAAAAGTCAAAACCCATTGGTGTGCTGTATCCAGGAAACCCATCTCACATGCAAGGATACACATAGGCTCAAAATAAAGGGATGGAGGAAGATTTACCAAGCAAATAGAGAGCAAAAAAAAAGCATGAGTTGTAATGCTACTCTCTGATAAAATAGACTTTAAACCAACAAAGATCAAAAAAGACAAAGAAGGGCATTACATAATGGTAAAAGGATCAATGCAACAAGAAGTGGTAATGATCCTAAATATATACGGACCCAATACAGGAGCAGCCAGATACATAAGGCAAGTTCTGAATGACCTACAAAGAGACTTAGACTCCCATACAATAATAATGAGAGACTTTAACACTCCACTGTCAATATTAGATCAACGAGACAGAAAATTACCATGGATATCCAGGACTTGAACTCAGACTTGGACCAAGCAAACCTAATAGACGTGTACAGAACTCTCCACCCCAAATCCACAGAATATACATTCTTCTCACCACTATATCACACCTATTCAAAAATTGACCACATAATTGGAAGTAAATCACTCCTCAGCAAATGCAAAAAAAAAAAAAAAAAAAAAAACGGAAATCATAACAAACAGTCTCTCAGACCACAGTGCAATCAAATTTGAACTCAGAATTCAGAAACTAACTCAGAACCGCACAACTTCATGGAAACTGAACAACTGCCACTTGAATGTTGACTGGATAAACAATGAAGTGAGGGCAGAAATAAAGATGTTCTTTGAAACCAATGAGAACAAAGACACAACATACCAGAATCTCTGGGACACATTTAAAGCAGTGTCTAGAGGACAATTTATAGCAATAAATGCCCACATGAGAAGCAAGGAAAGATCTAAAATCGACACCCTATTGTCATAATTGAAAGAGCTAGAGGAGCAAGATCAAAACAACTCAAAAGCTAGCAGAAGACAAGAAATAACTAAGATCAGAGCAGAACTGAAGAAGCTAGAGACACAAAAAACTCTTCAAAAAATCAATAAATCCAGGAGCTGGTTTTTTTGAAAAGATCAACAAAATAGACCACTAGCCAGATTAATAAAAAGAAAAGAGAGAATAACCAAATAGATGCAATAAAAAACAATAAAGGGGATATCACCACAGATTCCACAGAAATACAAACCATCATCAGAGATTACTACAAACAACTCTATGCACATAAACCAGTAAACCTGGAAGAAATTGATAAATTGCTGGACACTTGCACCCTCCCAACCCTAAACCAGGAAGAAGTCGAAATCCTAAAATAGACCAATTACAAGGGCTGAAGTTGAGGGAGCAATTAAGAGCCTACCAACCAAAAAAAGCCCAGGTACAGATGAGTTCACAGCTGAATTCTATCAGACATACAAAGAGGAGCTGGTACCACTCTTTCTGAAACTGTTCCAAACAATCCAAAAAGAGGGAATCCTTCCCAAATCATTTTATGAGACCAACATCATCATGATACCAAAACCTGGCAGAGACTAACCAAGAAAAAGAAAACATCAGGCCAACATCCATGATGAACATAGATGCAAAAATCTTCAATACAATGCTGGCAAACTCATTGCAACAACACATCAAAAAGCTTATCCATCACGGTCAAGTAGGCTTTATCCCCAGGGATGTAAGGCTGGCTCAACATACGCAAGTCTATAAACGTAATTTACCACATAAACAGAACCAAAGACGAAAACCACATGATTATCTCAATTGATGCAGAGAAGGCCTTCGACAAAATTCAGCAGGCCTTTATGCTAAAAACTCTCAATAAACTAGGTATTGACAGAACGTATCTCAAAATAATAAAAGCTATTTATGACAAACCCACAGCCAATATCATACTGAATAGGCAAAAACTGGAAGCATTCCCTTTGAAATCTGTCACTAGACAAGGGTGCTCTCTCTCACCACTCCTATTCAATATAGTATTGGAAGTTCTAGCCAGCACAATCAGGCAAGAAAAAGAAATAAAGGGTATTCAGTTAGGAAAGGAGGAAGTCAAATTGTCTCTATTTGCAGACAACATGATTGTATATCTAGAAGACCCCATCGTCTCAGCCCAAAATCTCCTGAAACTGATAAGCAACTTCAGCAAAGTCTCAGGATAGAAAATCAATGTGCAAAAATCACAAGCATTCCTATACACCAATAACAGGCTTAAAGAGAGCCAAATCAAGAATGAACTGTCATTCACAATTGCTACAAAGAGAATAAAATACCTAGGAATACAACTAACAAAGATGTAAAGGACCTCTTCAAGGAGAACTACAAACCATTGCTCAATGAAATAAGAGAGAACACAAACAGATGGAGAAACATTACATACTCATGATTAGGAAGAATCAATATCATGAAAATGGCCATACTGCCCAAAGTATTTTATAGATTCAATGCTACCCCATCAAGCTACCAATGACCTTCTTCACAGAACTGAAAAAACCACCTTAAACTTCATATGGAACCAAAAGAGAGCCTGCATAACCAAGTCAATTCTAAACAAAAAGAACAAAGCTGGAGGCATCACACTCCCAGACTTCAAACTATACTACAAGCTACAGTAATCAAAACAGCATGGTACTGGTACAAAAACAGAGATGTAGACCAATGGAACAGAACAGAGGCCTTGGAGGTAATGCCACACATCTACAACCATCTGATCTTTGACAAACCTGACAAAAGCAATGGGGAAAGGATTCCCCTGTTTAATAAATGGTGTTGGGAAAACTGGCTAGCCATGTTCAGAAAGCAGAAACTGGACCCCTTCCTGACACCTTACACTAAAATTAACTCCAGATGAATTAAAGACTTAAACATAAGACCTAACACCATAAAAACCCTAGAAGAAAACCTAGGCAAAACCATTCAGGACATAGGCATAGGCAAGGACTTCATGACTAAAACACCAAAAGCATTGGCAACAAAAGCCAAAATAGACAAATGGGATCTAATTAAATTCCAGAGCTTCTGCACAGTAAAAGAAACATTCATTAGAGTGAACCAGCAATGAACAGAATGGGAAAAAGTTTTTGCAATCTGCTTATCTGACAGAGGACTTATATCCAGAATCTACAAAGAACTAAAACAAATTTATAAGAAAGAAACAAACCCATTCAAAAGTGGGTGAAGGATATGAACAGATACTTTTCAAAAGAAGACATATATGAGGCCAAGAAACATATGAAAAAATGCTCATCATCACTGGTCATTAGAGAAATGCAAATCAAAACTACATTGAGATACCATCTCATGCCAGTTAGAATAGCGATCATCAAAAAATCTGGAGATGACAGATGCTGGAGAGGATGTGGAGAAATAGGAACACTTTTACACTGTTGATGGGGAGTCTAAATTGGTTCAACAGTTGTGGAAGATAGTGTGGCGATTCCTCAAGGACCTAGAAATAGGAATTCCATTTGACCCAGCAATCCCATTACTGGGTATATACTCACAGGATTATAAATCATTCTATTATAAAGACACATGCACACGTATGTTCATTGTAGCACTGTTTACATAGCAAAGACTTGGAACAAACCCAAATGCCCACCGATGACAGACTGGACAGGGAAAATGTGGCACATATACACCATGGAATACTATGCAGCCGTAAAAAAACTATGAGTTCGTGTCTTTTGTAGGGACATGGATGAACCTGGAAACCATTCTCAGCCAACTGACACAAGAACAGAAAATCAAACACCACATGTTCTCACTCATAGGTGGGTGTTGAACAATGAGAACATATGGACACAGGGAGGGGAGTATCACACACTGAGATATGTGGGGGGACTAGGGAAGGGACAGCGGTGTGTAGGGAGTTGGGGAGGGATAACATGGGGGAGAAATGCCAGATATAGGTGAAGGGGATGGAGGCAGCAAACCACATTGCCATATGTGTACCTATGCAACAATCCAGCATGTTCTTCGCATGTACCCCAGAACCTAAAATGCAATGTTATATATATATATATGTATGTGTGTGTGTATATATGTATATATATGTATGTATGTGTATATATATGGGGAGGGGTTGGGAGGAAAAGAAAAAAGTGAAAACAAAAATAATGTGCCTTGAAAAACAAAAATAAAAATAATAATAAAAATGCAGCCATTACATAATGGCTATTTTTTTCTAGTATCCTAGATGTGAGCTTTGCAATTTCACTTACTACTTTTATCTTTCAAAACTTGGGAAGATTGTGACCGGCAAGATGGCTGAATGGAACAGCTCTGGTCTGCAGCTCCCAGCGAGATCAATTCAGAAGGTGGGTGATTTCTGCATTTTCAACTGGGGTACCTTTCTCATCTTATTGGGACTTGTTAGACAGTGGGTGCAGCCCACAGAAGGTGAGCTGAAGCAGTGGAGGATGTCACCTCACCTGGGAAGCACAAGGGGTTGGGGAACTCCCTTCCCTAGCCAAGGGAAGCCGTGAGGGACTCTGCCATGAGAAATGGTGCACTGTGGCCCAGATACTACACATTTCCCATGGTCTTTGTAACCTGCAGACCAGGAGATTCCGTCAGGTGCCTACACCACCAGGGCCTGGGATTTCAAGTACAAAACTAGGCAGCCATTTGGGCAGACACCGAACTAGCTGCAGGAGATTTTTTTTTCTTACCCTAGTGGCACCTGGAATGCCAGCAAGACAGAACCATTGACTCCCCCTGGAAAGAGGGCTGAAGCTAGGGAGCCAAGTGGTCTAGCTCAGCAGATCCCACCCCCACAGAACCCAGCAAGCTAAGATCCACTGGCTTGAAATTCTTGCTGCCAGCACAGCAGTCTGAAGTCAACCTGGAACACTCGAGCTTGCGGGGAGGGGCATCCACCATTACTGAGGCTTGCATAGGCATTTTTCCTCCCACAGTGTAAACAAAGCCACTGGGAAGTTCAAACTTGGCAGAGCCCACCACAGCTTGGCAAAGCCCCTATAGCTAGACTGCCTCTCTGGATTTCTCCTTTCTGGGCATGGCATCTCTGAAAGAAAGGCAGCAGCCCCAGTCAGGGGCTTATAGATAAAACTCCTATCCTCCTGGAGCACCTGGGGAAGGGGCAGCTGTGGGCACAGTTTCAGCAGACTTAAATGTTCCTGTCTGCCAGCTCTGAAGAGAGCAATGGATCTCCCAGCACAGCACTTGAGCTCTGCTAAGGGTCAGACTGCCTCCTCAAGTGGGTCCCTACCCCCTGTGCCTCCTGACTGGGAGATACCCTCCAGCAGAAGTCGACAGACAACTCATACAGGAGAGCTCCAGCTGGCATCTGGTGAGTGCCCCTCTGGGACAAAGCCTCCAGAGGAAGGAACAGGTAGCAATCTTTGCAGTTCTGCAGCTTCTGCTGCAGGCAAACAGGGAAACAGATACCCAGGCAAACAGGGTCTGGAGTGGACCTCCAGCAGACTCCAGCAGACCTGCAGCAGAGGGGCTTGACTGTTAGAAGGAAAACCAACAAACAGAGAGGAATAGCATCAACATCAACAAAAAGGATATCCACACAGAAACCCCATATGAAGGTCACCAACATCAAAGACCAAAGGCAGATAAATCCATGAAGATGAGGAAAAACCAGTGCAAAAAGGCTGAAAATTCCAAAAACCAGAAGGCATCTTTTCCTCCAAAGGATCACAACTCCTCCCCCAGCAAGGGAACAAAACTGGCAGAGAATGAGTTTGATGAATTGACAGAAGCTTCAGAAAGTGAGTAATAACAAACTCTTCCAAGCTACAGGAGCATATTCTAACCCAATGCAAGGAAGCTAAGAACCTTGAAAAAAAGGTTAGATGAATTGCTAACTAGAATAACCAGTTTAGAAAAGAATATAAATGAGCTGATGGAGCTGAAAAGCACAGCACGAGAACTTCGTGAAGCATACACAAGTATCAATAGCCAAATCAATGAAGTGGAAGAAAGGGTATTAGAGATTGAAGATCAACTTAATGAAATAAAGCATAAAGACAAGATTAGAGAAAAAAGAATGAAAAGAACAAAGCCTCCACAAAATATGGGACTATGTGAAAAGACCAAACCTACATTTCACTGGTGTACCTGAAAGTGATGGGGAGAATGGAACCAAGTTGGAAAATTCTCTGTTAGGATATTATCCAAGAGAACTTCCCCAACCTAGCAGGACTGGCCGACATTCAAATTTAGGAAATAGAACACCACAAAGATACTCCTTGAGAAGAGCAACCCCAAACACATAATAGTCAGATTCACCAAGGTTGAAATGAAGAAAAAAATATTAAGGGCAGCCAGAGACAAAAGGTCAGGTTACCCACAAAGGGAAGCCCATCAGACTAACATCGGATCTCTCTGCAGAAACCCTAGAAGCCAGAAGGGGGTGGGGGCCAATACTCAACATTCTTAAAGAAAGAATTTTCAACCCACATTTTCATGTCCAGCCAAACGAAGCTTTATAAGCAAAGGAGAAATAAAATCCTTTACTGACAAATTCTGAGAGATTTTGTCACCATCAGGCCTGCCTTACAAGAGCTTCTGAAGGAAGGACTAAATATGGAAAGAAAAAACTGATACCAGCCACTGCAAAAACATACCAAATTGTAAAGACCATTGACACTATGAAGAAATTGCATCAACTAATGGGCAAAATAACCAGCTAGCATCATAATGACAGGATTAGATGCACACATAACAATATTAACCTAAATGTAAATGGGCTAAATGCCCCAGTTAAAATACACAGACTGGCAAATTGCATAAAGAGTCAAGACCCATTGGTGTGTTATATTCAAGAGACCCACCTCACGTGCAAAGACACAATAGGCTCAAAATAAAGGGATGGAAGAATATTTACTAAGCAAATGGAAAGGAAAAAAAAGCCAGGTAGCAATCCTAGTCTCTGATAAAACAGATTTTATATCAACAAAGATCAAAAAAGACAAGGGCATTACATAATGGTAAAGGTATCAATGCAACAAGAAGAACTAACTCTCCTAAATATATATACACCCAATACAGGAGTACCCAGATTCATAAAACAAGTTCTTAGAGACCTACAAAGAGACTTAGACTCCCACACAATAATAGTGGGAGGCTTTAACATCCCACTGTCACTATTAGACAGATCAATGACACAGAAAATTAACAAGGATATTCAGGACTTAAACTCAGTTCTGGGCCAAGCAGACCTAATAGACATCTATAGAACTCTCCATCCCAAATCAACTGAATATGCATTCTTCTCAGCACCACATTGTACTTATTCTAAAATTGACCACATAATTGGAAGTAAAACACTCCTCAGCAAATGCAAAAGAATAGAAATCATAACAGACAGTCTGTCAGACCGCAGTACAATCAGATTAGAACTCAGGATTAAGAAACTCACTCAAAACTGCACAACTACATGGAAACTGAACAATCTGCTCCTGAATGAGTACTGGGTAAATAACAAAATTAAGGATCCAGGAGCTGTTTTTTTGAAAAGATTAACAAAATAGATAGACCGCTAGTCAGACTAATAAAGAAGAAAAAAGAGAAGAATCAAATAGATACAATAAAAAATGATAAAAGGGATATTACCACTGATCCCACAGAGAGACAAACTACCAACAGAGAATACTATAAACACTTCTACACAAAACAGAGAATACTATAAACACCTCTACTCAAATAAGCTAGAAAATCTAGAGAAATTGTTAAATTTCTGGACACATACACTCTCCCATGTCTAAACCAGGAAGAAGTCGAATCCCTGAATATAACAAGTTCTGAAATTGAGGCAGTAATTAATGGCCTACCAACCAAAAAAAGCCCAGGACCAGACAGATTCACAGCTGAATTCTACCAGAGGTGCAAAGAGGAGCTGGTACCATTCCTTCTGAAACTATTCCAAACAATAGAAAAAAGGGACTCCCCCCCTAACTCATTTTATGAGGCCAGCATCATCCTGATACCAAAACTTGGCAGAGATACAACAAAAAAAATTTCAGGCCAATATTCCTGATGAATATTGATGCAAAAATTCTCAATAAAATACAGGCAAATCAAATCCAGCAGCACATCCAAAAAGCTTATCCACCACAATCAAATTGGCTTCATCCCTAGGAGACAAGGCTGGTTCAACATATGCTAATCAGTAAACATAATCCATCACATAAACAAAACGAATGACAAAAAACACGATTATTTCAATAGATGCAGAAAAGGCCTTTGATAAAATTCAACACGCCTTCTGCCAAAAACTCTCAGTAAACTAGGTATTGATGGAATGTATCTCAAAATAATAAAAGTTATTTACAACAAACCCACAGCCAATATAATACTGAATGGGCAAAAGCTGGAAGCATTCCCTTTGAAAACCAGCACAAGACAAGGATGCCCTCTCTCACCACTCCTGTTCAACATAGTACTGGAAGCTCTGGCCAAGGCAATCAGGCAAGAGAAAGAAAGAAAGTGTATTCAAACATGAAGGGAGGAAATAAAATTGCCTCTGTTTGCAGATGACATGATTGTATATTTAGAAAACCCCATCATCTCAGCCCAAAATCTCCTTAAGCTGATAAGCAAATTTAGCAAAGTCTCAGGATACAAAATCAATGTGCAAAAATTATAAGCATTCCTATACACCAATAATAGAGAACCAAATCATGAGGGAACTCCCATTAACAATTGCTACAAAGAGAATAAAATACCAACATTTTGAGGGGTGATGGGTTTTCTAGGATCCTGGGAAAGTGGACAGCTGAAGAGTTTCAGGACACTTGAACACGGACTTTGTTTTTTTTCCCCAGGTTGAGGACGACCCTATTGATACTGAGTTTCTAGAATGAGAGGATCCTAAGCATTCATTGTAATGAAAGCAGATAGATTGTGAGTATAATTCTTCCAGAATGTTGAGGTAAAGCTGATAATAAATGGATAGTTTCTTACAACTAATTGTTCAGTGTCACCAGCACACCTCACTGAGGGGGAAACTGTCCACCAGCATGCTGCATCCAGCCCTGCTCTGTGAGACCACCTCATTCCCATTCAGTTCTCTTGTTGGCCAGGAGTCCATAATGGTATGTGCATATCAGCGAGGGGAATCTTTTCTTGCCAATCTGCAAATCTAGCCTACAAAGCTGCATCTCTACAATATGTACTGAAAGTAAAGTGATAAAGAATAATTATGACTGAGATTATTATTGACCACCCTAATATTATGTACATAATAAACTTTACCATCATAAACAACCACAGTTATACTCTATTGTGCTCAAGATACTGCCTCAGGTATCTGCAATTCGAAGAGTAACATAGAATCCCTATTTTCAATGTGCTTACTATCTATTCTGGACAATACAATATTTACTCATTCAGTAATAGTGACTACTAAATACCATGAAAGATACAAGGAAGAAAAGGAAATGGTATCTACAATGAAAGATTTTACAAAGGCAATGAGGCAAGCATTCAAATAACGGTGGATAGAACAGGACCAGTCAGAGAAGGGGATGCTAGAGTATAATTGAAATAACTCTCTGGCTGTATCCTGAAGTATATACAGTCTCAGTCATGAGAGAAATATTTGTGTGATTGAGTTGCAGGGTGAACTAACAGATTTTTTAATGGAATAAAATTTTTACTTGAAAGAATGACTGGCAGACATGCTATGATTATTCAAACTTGAGTATTTGGCAGGCATTTTATCAAACATAAACTAATAAGCCTCTTTTGTCAAGGAAAACAACCAGTGGTATTAGTTGTAATGCTGAAATTTGAGCTTTTAAGCAAAAGTCAGAATTTTGGAAAAACTTGGATTCACTACCATTAGCTTGATAGCTTTTCAAAACTCAATGATATTGTAGGTGTTGTGATATAATAAAATGTATCAATATTTGGAAGATCTGCAAAACTCAGTGAGCCAACATTTTCCACATAACCAGTGTATGATGTTCTAAAACCAGGCATGGGTAAGAGATCCAGTGAAAGTGTAAGATGAAGCAATGGAGCTTAATGTAACAGAATCTGTAAAATTCATTAATATGGTTTCAGATTCCATATTTCAGCTAATTTTTTAGAAACTGCCATTTGTCTATTTTTGTGACATATCAAGAAGAATATTCACCATGATCTGAAAAGCCTATTAAAATACTCCTTCCTTTTCAACTACGTATCAGTGTAAGGCCTGATTTTCTCCATGTACTTCAAGCAAAACAACATATGAGAGCAGATATGGGAATCTACCTGTCTTCTACAGAAGACAGACATTAAAGAGGTCTTCAAAAATGTAAAACAATGCCACTCATCTCACTAAATTTTTTAAAATATATAATTATTTTGTATAAAACATATGTTTGTGTTAGTGTGTAATAGATTTACTGTTCCTTTTAAGTGAATAAATATTTTAAAAATTTCCCAATTATAATCTCCAGTATGGTAACTATCTACAAATATGACCCTCATAAACAAAAGCTTTTGGGGTTTCTCAGTGATTTTTAAGAGTGGAAAGAGTCCTGAGGCTCTACATTTTGAGAACCACTCTATTAGGTCACTGTACCATTCAGTTAGACTAGTTATGCTAGGATAACCCCAAAATCTCAGTGCCTTAACACAAGGAAAGTTTTCTTATACCAAGATTTTCTGTGTTGGGTGACTCTCTAGGACATGGTCTTCCATGTAGCAACTCAGCATTCCAGCTTTTTAGAGTCTCCACCTTCTTGTAGTTGTATCATCTGTATCATGAGACCTTCTTAATCATGACTACAAGGGGAAGAGAGAAAGTAGAGGGTTATGGTGTGGTAATTAAAGGCTTCAGGCTGAAGTGACATCACTCCTGGTTGCAGCCCATTGGCCAGAAGTAGTTACATGCCTTTATCCACTAGAAGGGGCTTGGGAAGTACAGACTTATGGGTGTCCAGAAAAGATGAGAAACAGAGTGAACACTAGTAATGTCTACCACAGTCGCTAAAGGAGTAAGTGGTAGAAGAAAGTTGAGGACAAGATCTTAAGTGTCATCATTTAAGGGCTAGGAAGGTAAATAAAAAGATTCTTCAGAGGAATTACAAGAAGAGGAATGTAGGAACTTTCTGTGTCACAGGAGCTAAAAGTACAATAAATATTAAGAAGGAAGAAGTAGTCAATATTGTCAGTTGTTACAGAATGGTTACACACCATTAAATAAAGATAAAGAACTGAGATTAGATTTGGCTTCCTACATCACCGAGATAATTGAAGCTGTTGGATGAGAACTTTTACAAACACTCACCTGCATCTACCCACCTACGAGCTATTCTCAAATTCCTTATATTCTCCACTGGTATTATAGATAAATTGTTTATGATTTTATTTAAAATTGTTTCCCTCAATCCAGGCATCCCTTACATGCTCAAGGACATTACACTGGTAATTTCTCCCCCTCTCCCATCTCATCAGTTTTTTTCCTATGTAATGATTCATTCCCATCACCATGTAAACTTAATGATATTTCTTCCATCTTAAAGAGAAACAAACAAAAAGAAAACTTTCCATAATTCACTCCCCCAACAGCTTTACTACCCTATTTATCTTCTCTCCTTAACAGCAAAATTCCTCAAAAGTGTTGTCTATACTTGCTGTCACCAATGCCTCTCCTTTAGATCCTTCAAAAGAACTAACATAACTAATTCCATTTTTGTTTAAGGGGCCTTTACCTGTTGCTACACATGGGCTAGGATAATTTTAGAGCACTGAAATTAAATGCAAAAACTTGAATCATGTAGTTTTTGAAACTAATTCTGGGATTATAGAGGAAGTATGTAAGCAACTATGTTTTATTAAAGATTTATAGGTGCACTGTGACCTGAAAAAGGACAAAGAAGTTCCCAAACTCCTTGTACTCTTGCTGGTGTCCAGATATTTGTACTCATTGGTCACCTCTTGTTCCCAACCCCCTCCTCTTCCTTTTTTTCCTTAACATAAAAACAGCCTGAAATTTGTTCTGATTTAAGATGGTAATTTAGGACACTAGTCTGCCATCTTCTTAGCTTACTGACTTTCCAAAAGTTGTCTTCCTTGCTCCAACTCCTTGTCTCTCTACTCATTGGCTGTTGTGTGGTGAGCAGGATGATTTTGAACTTGGTTGCAAAATCAAGCTTTTCCCCACCACCTTTATATTGAAACTGCTTTTGTCAGGTCCATTAATGATTTCCAGTCTCCTGAATCCTATGGTCAATTCTCAGCCCTCATCCTTCGCAACCTTTCTGCAACATTTGAAACAAGAGGTCATTCCCACCTTCCTGGAACATTTCCTTCATTGACTTCCAGGAAATTAGAATATCTTGAGTCTTCTACCCACCTTACTCTCAGGGTTCTTTGCTTGGTATTTTTTTCCATTAACACTTAGAGTGTTCCAGGGTAGAGTTCTTGGTCCTCAGTTCCTTTTCCTCTCTCATTTCCTTGGTGATTTTATGCAATCGTGTGGCTCTTTTCTATATGCTGATAATACCTAAATTCAGATCTCAAGCACAGACCTTTTCCTTAAGCTCCAGGCTTTTATATATCCAACTGCCTCCCCAACATTTTCACTTGAATGTTGGATAAACACCTCAAACTTCACATATTTAATGCTGAATTCTAATTGTCCTTCTAAAACTGCCTTAGCTCAGGCCACAAAACCTTTAAAAATATTTATTCTTCAGTCCCACTTCCTTCCATAGTCAGCAAAATCTTGTTGATTCTACTTTCAAAATATATTCAGAATCTGATATATTTCTGCACTTCACCGGCTATCAACTTGGGCTCCCTGATCCAACCTTTGGTCCCCTGTAAGTTTATTCAGAGCACAGCAGTCAGAGTAATCCTATTATAGCTTAAGTCAAATCATATTACATCCTTGCCCCAAACCCTCCAGTGGTCCTCTCACTCAGGCCAAAGCCAGAGTCTTTATTATGTCCTTTATTATCTCCCCAACCTCACCTACTACTATTTTTCACTTTCCCCAGATCCAACTGGATTTGCCTCCTAATTTTTTCTCACATATGTTCCTGACTTCAGGTCTATGGCCTGGCTGTTCATTCTGCCTCGAATGCTCATTCCCAAGATAATCACATGGATCAGATCATCACCTCCTTCAAGGGTTTTTCCCATTGAGGGAAATGTCTAAGCCTTCCTTGGTCACCCTATTTGACATTTCTGCTTCCTCCACTCCATCCCCACATACACACTTCTGATCTCCCATACCTAGCTCTATTTTTTTCATAATATGTATTTCTCAAAGTACTGTGTAATTTATCTCTGTTCATTTTTTTTTCTCACTTTGTTAGAATGTAAGCTCCATCAAGACAAGGGTATTTTTCCATTGCTTTCACTGCCAAATTTCCAGCATTAAGAACAATGCCTAGAACATAACTGGCACTCAATATATATTTGTTCAATGGATAAATGACTGTTTGGATATTAGCGATGATGACCAAAAGAGTAGCATGGGAAGAAGCCAGATGTCAGGGTGTTCAGGAAGAAATGGTGGAGAGGAAATAAATATATTAATTCCAGTCACTCTGGGGAAGTTTAGAAATGATAAAATCAGTGGAGGTTTGTTTTGTGTGGCATTGTTTTTACAGTGGGAACACAGCATGTTTTACAGGCAGAAAGAAGGAATCTGCAGAAAGAGAGAGAACAGTGTTGTGGAAGTTAAGTAACAGGTACTTGTACTTCTGTTAGCATTTTTGTATGTAGTTAAATTTATTAATACAGTGATCCTTAACCTAGCTGTTCATCAGAATCTTCTGTGAAGTTCTTTTAAAAAAAATAGGTGCTGGGTTCCATGAGAGACCTACTATGTCAGAATCTCACAGATGGGGCACTAGTATTAGTATTAAACACACACACACTGTACTTTCTGGTTCATGGATAAGATGCTGTTGAAGGCCAGCTTTGGAAAGCAAGCAGTATAAGCCCACTTCCATATATCTCTAATAAGCAGTTCAGTCCAGCCCCAACAATCAAAATCAAGCAGAGTTTGTGACACCTCGAAGGAAAATTAATCATTCTGAAGTCTGGTATTAATCTGTGAGACTTTCATTTTTCATAAAGCATAAAAGATGGAAAGTCAAGAATATAAGTAGCCAATACTCTTTGAAACCATAAAATTATACACAGTAATTCCATCAGCGTCACACATTATTCTTGAGATTTTAAACTTCATTAGCTGTGAGTTTAGCAGCTCACATTGGTGCTAACTACACTGGCAGAAAACTTCCTTGTATGTGCCATGAGTGTCATTTTGTCTGTGGAGTCCACAGTGGAAACCTCCTATGGTGTAATGAAATTAGAAACAACCAAAGAACAGGAAAAATAAATCTAATAGATGTGATATTTTAATCTATCCTTCTGAATAGATTAAAATCATACTTCTGAAAAAAAAAGACATCATGTTGAACTTGTAAACTATTTAAAAATAAGCAACAATTAGAGTATTATGTTACTATTATGTAGCAAGTAAGATATTTGAAGAAAAATAATATTGCCTTAAATGTATATATTAGAAAAAAGATTAATAACAAATCAACTAAGTATTTTAGAGCTAGACAAAACAGAGCATCAAAATTAGCCGAAAACAGGACAGAATTAATAAAGTAAAATCTTGAGATAAAAGACTAAAAAAAGAAAACCCAACAGACGTGATCAATAAGACAACAATAGAGACAACTCTTAGCAAAAAAAGACAAACATTAAAAATGAAAAAGGTTAGAACTATAAATATGGATGTTTTAAAATTTTGTAAGAGGGCATGTCAATTTGTAAATCGACATTCATGTCAATTTGTAAATCTAGATAAATATATGATTTTCTAAAAAAAACAGCAACTTTCCAAAGTGCACTTTAAAAGATATTAAAAAGTGTGAACAGACCAGGCACTGTGGCTCACGCTTATAATCCCAGCACTTTTGGAGGCCGAGGTGGGCAGATCACAAGGCCAAGAGATCGAGACCATCCTGGCCACCATGGTGAAACCCCGTCTATACTAAAAATACAAAAATTAGTTGGGCATGGTGGCATGCACCTGTAGCCCCAGCTACTGGGGAAGCTGAGGCAGGAGAATCACTTGAATCCAGGAGGCAGAGGTTGCAGTGAGCCAAGATTGCGCCACTGCACTCCAGTCTGGTGACAGAGTGAGACTCCATCTCAAAAAAAAAAAAAAAAAAAAAAAAGTGTGAGCAGATTAATAGCCACAAAGGAAATTGAAAGTATTCACATTTCTACTCCTAGGATAGTACTAAATATTGTGTATTACAGGTTAATTATATCAGACTTTTATTCAGCAAATAATTTCCCTGTTATGAGAATTCTTATAGAATATGGAAAAACATGGAAACTTTCCAATTCCTTACATTAGCCAAAGAAAACTTATAAATTAACCTCAATATAAACATAGATATTAAAATCCTAAATAACTACTCAACTGACTTTAACAGTGCATTAATATATCCTGACCTGGAAGGATTTCTGCTGAGAGTATAAGGGTAGTTCAGTGTCAATAAATCTATTACTACAATTCATCACATCAGCAAATTAAAGGAATAACTTAATGATCTCATGAAGGGCTGAAAAAAGTACTGATAATTCTGCATTGTTCCCCTTCAAAATACAAACTCATAAAAAGAAAATTCTTGGTAAGTTAGGAGTAGAATGAAACTGTTTTGACTTGATGAGTACCTGTTAGAAACCCACAGTAAGCTTCTAAGTTCACAGGGAAACATTAGTAGTGTTCCCAGTGAAGTCTGACACAAGACACAGGTGTCCACTATCACCTCTACTCTTTTGTGTTCTTCTGAAATCCTTAAGAATCCCTTTCTTAAGAAATTATGTATTGAATAGGAAAACAAAAAAAGAACCTGGTACTATACATAACATGTTTAACTATTTAAGAAACACAAGAATATCAACTGAAAAATTATTAAAATTAACATTTAAAAAAAAATTGGCTAAATACAAGGTCATCCAAAATTAAGTTTTCCTACATATCAGCAGTAAACAGTCAGAAAAACGTAAAGAATAAAGATCTTATATAGAAGATCAACAACCCAAAATACCTAGAAATAAACCTAACATAATTGCGTTACCAGTGGAGGGTGTGCAGGTTCTTGGCATTTTGAACAAAGAATTGGATCAAATGCACAAACAAAGCAAGGAAAGAATGAAGCAACAAAAGCAGAGATTAGCTGAAAATGAAAGTATGCTCCACAGTGTAGGAGCTGGCTGAGCAGCAGGCTCAAGGGCCCCAGACACAGAATCTTCTCTGGTCCAAATACTCCCCTAGAGGTTTCCCATTGGCCCCTTGGTGTTCACCTCATGCAAATGAAATGGTGGGCCTGCAATTAGTCTGATTGGTTATGGAAAGCAACCAATCAGAGGCTGAGGTAAAGTTACAAAGGTCATACTCCTATGCAAACTCCTATGCAAACATTGATTGATTCTCGCAACCAATCAGAGGCTAAAGTGAAGTTAAAAAGTTGCACTTCTATGCAAACAAAGACTTGGCTGGCAATCAGTCTGATTGATTGTAGGCAGCAGGCATTAGTCCGATTGGTTGCCAGACTAATCGGACTGATGCCTGCTGTCCACAATCAATCAGACTGATTGCAGACAGTGAAATTACAATGTTGCACTCCTATGCAAACGTCAGGTTGATTGCTTTATGCAGAAAAAGACAATTGCTTTATGCAACCAATCAGAGATTCTTTCAGTTTTCCATCTGCTGCCAGAAAAGGTGGGGGCTTTGCAAAGGGTGTAGCCTCTGGTCCTTTTGTTACTTAGGCATGAAAAGTTGGGATTTTTCTTTTGATTTAGTTCTAGGAAATCAATATGAATTGGCCTTAGGTTCCCTATCTCCAGATCCTATTCTCCTGCCTCAATTGTGCAATATCTATACAATTAAAACTTCAAAACTTTAAGGGACATGAGGGCCTGATACAAATGGAGATGCACACACCATATTTCTAGCTAGAAAAATGCAATGTTGAAAGGTATAAATTCTCCCCAAATTATAAATTTCATGAAGCCTCACTCAAAACTCCAAATGGATTATTTATATATGAAGTTTTACAATCTAATGCTAAAGTTCATTTTAAAGAAAATTGCACTAGGTGAATCAATAATTTTTGAACAAGAACAGTGGGAAGACTTGCCTACCATGTTAAAATGTCTACATCAAAACAATAGAGTTACATGTGCTTTTTTTTTTTTAAGTGATATTGGCGTAGAAAAAGACAATTAAATAAATAAAACAGAAGAGAGATTCCAGAAACATCCAGGTCTATATAGGAATTTAATTTATGATAAAAATGCAATTTTAAACCAATTGGAACAATTCAAAAATAATGAAATTATACTCCTGCTTCATTTTCTGAAAAATAAAATTTTGGTGAATTGAAAAGCAACCATGAGAAAAAAATTAAAATATAGGAAGGAAATGTAAAGTGTTCCCTAAACTTATATTGAGGAAAGTGCTTTTAAGTAAAGCCTACACCTCAAAATCTATAAAGAAAAAAATTGGCCAGTTGTGGTGACTCACACCTGCAATCCCAGTACTTTGGGAGGCCCAGGGGGATGGATCCCTTGAGTCCAGGAGTTTGAGACCAGCCTGGGCAATATAGTGAGATCTCCTCTCCATAGAATAAAAATTAAAAGAAAAAACATTATCCAGGCATGGCAGCATACACCTCTAGTTTTAACTACTTGGGTAGCTGAGGCTGGAGGATTGCTTAAGCCTGGGAGGTTGAGGCTGCAGTGAGACATTATTGTGCCACTTCTCTTTAGCCTGGGTGACAGAGTGAGACCCTGTCTCAAAAAACAAGGAGAGGAAGAAGAAAAAGGAACTTATTTCATTTATAAAAATTAGAAAGTTTTGTTTTAATGAAGCAACAGACTGGGAGAAAATATTTGCAGCACATATAATATATACATACAAAAAGCTCCTAAAAATGTAAAATAAAAATGGATGAGAGGTAATTTTTCTCTTTCATAGAACAATTCATAGAAGATAAACAGTTTGCCAATGTATATATAAAAACATGTTCAACCACTCTTGTAACCATAGGTACAAATTAAAATGAAGAAATATTTCTTGACCAAGTTTAGAAATCTAAAATGTTTATAATTTTCAGTGATAACAAGGAAGTGTTCATTGGTCAAGTCTTTCTGGAAGGTAACTGAGACACAGCTATAATATTGAAGATGCATACCCTTTGACTTGGGTGTTTCTATTTTAGGAAACTGTCCTATAGAAACATTTGTGAATCAGTGTAAAGCTGTATATATTGGAAGTCCAGCTCTATCTGTAATAAGAGAAAAAAATAAAAATAAAAAAACAAACCAAAGAAAATAACCCAGATTTCCATCATGGGGAAGTAGTTAAATATGTTGCATCCATACTGTGGAATATTGTGCCATCCTGAAGAAAAATGAGGTTGACTTATATGCTGATGTGAAAAGATTGGCAAGAAACACATTTAAAAAAAAAAGGAAATCAGAGACTTCCGCCAAGATGGCTGAATAGGAACAGCTCCGGAGCGCAGCTCCCAGGGAGAGAGATGCAGAAAATGAATGAACTTGCATTTCCAACCGAGGTACCAGGTGCATTTCAGTGGGACTGGTTGGACAGTGGGTGTAGCCCAGGGAAGGCAAACCAAGGCAGGGTGGGGTGCTGCCCCACCCACGAAGTGCAACTGACTGGAGGATCAGGGACTTCACCCTTTTCAGCACTCTGGTTCAGATACTGTGCTTCTCTCATTCCCTTTGAACCCACAGTCCGGGGAGAACACTGCCAGGCTGAGAAGCACTGTGAGTTGCCAGTGCAGTTCTGAGTGACAGCTCCGGCTGGCCTGGTACTGCAAGTTGTCAGCACAGAACTGGGCAGAGGTTTTGGCTAGCACCTATGGCACCTGTGGAATGGATATACCCACCCCCCCAGAAAAAGGGAGAGCTGAAAGCAGGGAGACAGGTGATATGGCTTGGCAGGTCCCACCCCAACAAAGACCAGCAAACTGAAGCCCTCTTGCTTGAGAGTTTTGCAGCCAGCACATCAGTTCAAGCTCGACCCAGGACAATCCAGCTTGGTGAGGGGAAGGGCATCCACCATTGTGAAAGCAAGTCTAATCTCACCTGAATAAACAAAAGCCAGAGGAAGCCTACACAGCAGCTGGGCTGAGTCTGAGGCAGCCCAGCAGTATCTCTACAGGCAGACAAGGGACAGACTGCCTCCTTAAGTGGCTCCCTGACCCCTGTATAACAAAAAACAAAAAAACAAAAACACAAACCAAAAAACAACAAAACCTTCATACAGCAGAGGGGCCTGACAGTTAGAAGGAAAACTAAAAAACAAAAAGAAATTGCTTCACAGCAGATCTCTCAGCAGAAACCCTACAAGCCAGAAGAGAGTGGAGGCCAATATTCAACATCCTTAAAGAAAAGAACTTTGAACCCAGAACTTCATATCTAGCCAAACTAAGTTTCATAAGTGAAGGAAAAATAAAATTTTTTATCAACAAGCAAGTACTCAGAGATTTCATTACAACCAGGTCTGCTTTACAAGAGCTTCTGAAAGAAGCACTATATACAGAAAGGAACAACCAGTATCAGCCATTCCAAGAAACCCATCGGTAAGCTGCATCCAGACCCGTCTCACATGCAAGGATATACAGAGACTCAAAAGAAAGGGATGGAGGAAGATTTGCCAACCAAATGGAGAGCCAAAAAAAAAAAAAAAAAAAGCAGGAGTTGCAATTCTCGTCTCTGATAAAGTAGACTTTAAAGTAATAGAAACCAAGAGATAAGAAGGACATTGTATAATGGTAGAGGGATCAATATAATGGGAAGAGCTAACGATCCTAAGCCTATGCCCACCCAATATAGGAGCACCCAGATACATAGGGATAAAAAAAAAAAAAAAAAGAAAGAAAGAAAGAAATTGCTTCAACATCAACAGAAAGGATGTCCACTCAGAGATCCCATCTGAAATCACCAACTTCAAAGATGAAAGGTAGATAAACCCACGAAGATGGGAAGAAACCGGCACAAAAAGGATGAAATCATCAAAGACTAGAACATCTCTCCTCCTTCAAGGGATTACAACTCCTCCCCAGCAAGGGAACAAAACAGGTTGGAGAATGAGTTTGACAAATTGACAGAAACAGGCTTAAGAAGGTGGCTAATAACAAACTTCTCTGAGCTAAAGAAACATGTTCTAACCCAATGCAAAGAAACTAAAAACCTTGAGAAAAGATTAGACAAAATGCTAACTAGAATAACCAGCTTAGAGAAGAACATAAACGACTTGATGGAGCTGAAAAACACAGCACAAGAACTTTGCGAAGCATACACAAGTTTCAATAGCTGAATCGATCAAGCAGAAGAGAGGATATCAGAGATTGAAGATCAACGCAGTGAAATAAAATGAGAAGGCAGGAATAGAGAAAAAAGAGTGAAAAGAAATGAACAAATCCTCCAAGAAATATGAGATTATGTGTAAAGACCTAATCTAGGCTTGATCAGTGAATGTGAGGGGAGAGAATGAATCCAAGCTGAAAAACACTCTTCGGGATATTATCCAGGAGAACTTCCCTAACCTAGCAAGGCAGACCAACATTCAAATACAGGAAATATGGATATCATTACAAAGATACTCCTCAAGAAGAGCAACCCCAAGGCACATAATCATCATATTCACCAGAGTTGAAACAAAGGAAAAATGCTAAGGACAGCCAGAGAGAAAGGTTGGGTCACCCACAAAGGGAAGCCCAGCAGACTCACAGTGGATCTCTCAGCAGAAACCCTACAAGCCAGAAAAGAGTGGGGCCAATATTCAACATTCTTAAAGAAAAGAACTTTCAACCCAGAATTTCATATCCAGCCAAACTAAGGTTCGTAAGTGAAGGAGAAATAAAATCCTTTATGGACAAGCAATTGCTGAGAGATTTTGTCACTACCAGACCTGCCTTAGGAGAGCTCCTGAAGGAAGCACTAGACATGGAGAGGGACAACCAGTACTAGCCACTGCAAAATCATACCAAGTGGTAAAGACAAATGTCATAATGAAGAAACTGCATCAACTAATGAGCAAAACAACCAGCCAGTAACAAAATGGCAGGATCAAATTCACACATAACAATATTAACATTAAATGTAAATGGCCTAAAGGCCCCAATCAAAAGACACAGACTGGCAAACTGGATAAAAAGTCAAGACCCATCGGTGTGCAGTATTCAAGAGACCTATCTCACATGCAAAGACACACATAGACTCAAAGGGATGGAAGAAGATTTACTAAGCAAATGGAGAGCAAAAAAAAAGCAGGGGTTGTAAACCTAGTCTCTGATAAAATGGACTTTAAACCAACAAAGATCAAAAGAGACAAAGAAGGGCATTACATAGTGGTAAAAGGATCAATGCAACAAGAGCTAACTATCCTAAATATATGTGCACCCAATACAGGAGCACCCAGATACATAAAGCAAGTTCTTAATGACCTACAAAGAGACTTAGACTCCCACACAATAATAATGAGAGACTTTAACACTCCACTGTCAATATTAGACAGATCAGAGACAGAAAATCAACAAGGATATCCAGGACTTGAATGCAGATCTGGACCAACTGGACCTAATAGACATCTACAGAACTCTCCACCCCAAATCCACAGAATATACAATCTTCTCAGCACCACATCACACTTACTCTAAAATTGACTACATAATTGGAAGTAAATCACTCCTCAGCAAATGCAAAAGAATGGAAATCATAACAAACCATCTCTCAGACCACAGTACAGTCAAATTAGAACTCAGAATTAAGACACTCACTCAAAACCACCCAACTACATGGAAACTGAACAACTGGCTCCTAAATGATGACTGAATAAACAAAGAAATGAAGGCAGAAATAAAGATGTTCTTTGAAACCAATGAGAACAAATACACAACGTACCAGAAACTCTGGGACACATTTAAAGATTCACATGCCTGCTACATGTGAACAGCATCTCTGTCTCCTTGGTATTCTGTAGGAATAGGCTATAGTTATTTTTATTTTCTCTCTACCAATTAAAACAAGGCTTTTCCTCAATAAGGCATATTGTTATTTTAAAACTTATGGACCCTGTGAATTTTACAACTGACTTTCCCCTTTGTTGGGTAAGATTGAGAGCTGGATTTGATCCTCTATAGAATGGTGTATGAGCTATAAGGCAGTGAATACATGAGGCCACCAGACTCAGCTTCTGAGCCCAAGTCAGACCTGAGACTCAATATGGGCCATGTGTTAAAGAGAGTGCAGCCAGGTCCCAGTGAGAGGTAGATCACAGATAACTTGCATCAGAGTTCCCCTAAAGAATTAGCTGACTCCACCCTTGCCAAAAATGTTTACCCAAATCTAATTAAGCCTTTAAACCTAACTCAGGATACAAGTAAAAATGGTAAAGAGTAGCAAGTTGAAGAGGCAAGGGATTTACCTTCACTCTCCTAACAATAGCCTCCAACCTTTATTTCTTACCATGAGGAGGGGAGTTTTATATTGGAGAAGGCTGGAACTGGGGTATGACTGGGTACTGCTGTACTGGAGGTTCCTGTCACCCATGTGAGACAAGCATGGGTGACACATTGCTCACCTCAATGTAGCTCTTTGGTAACAAAGTCTCCCGAGTGGCCACCAGCAGATAGACTTTCTCTTCTCTTAAGTGAACCCCAGATCCCAGTGCCCAGACTCCTGAGAGTGGATTCTGTTCTGGCCTACAACAGAAATTAGGAAATTGGAGAAGGGAGAAAGGGAAGGAAGTAGGGGATTGTCCAGAGGTCAAGAGATGTCATTCTCCTCTAAACTATTGTCAACAGTTTTCAATTGCCAACAGCAATCTTTCCTAATGGAATTCTGATTCTATAGATATTTACAGGTGAGGCTCAAAAAGGGTACAGCGATGAAATGAATTTTGAAATGTGGAATTAAATGGGTCTGTTGCTTTGAGACTTGACATAGCCTTGCATAAGCAAATTTGTCCTGTGAATCTTTAAAACTGAGTTTATACTATCTGCAGTTTCTAAAGCTTACATAATTATAATTTTTTTTTCTAGGGCATTCTGAAAATTCTGGAACATTTTCCTGATGGAAGGGGCCTTAGAATTCATTGAGAAGCAATATAGACTGTAGACGAATATTCACTAAAATTTGAGTCAATGATGAGTTACTTCCCCTATTGTAAACCGATGTGTAAAAAATGGGGTTTTCATAAAAAAATTAATCGGTAGCTAGTGCATAACTCAATCTTAAGGAAACTTTGATGTATAAAAATCAAAGAATATTTAAATTTCATAACATGCTTTAAATTTCATTTCAGAAAAACTATAGAAAGCAGACAAGCTGAAAGAACAACATAAAAATCACTCCTAACCACCATCACCTTCAGACCATTACTAGTGAATTCCTTTTTGAGCATCCTATTCCTGTTTTACAACTGGCAAATTAAAGATTCAGGAGTTTAAGTGAATTCACCAAAGTTACAGAGGAAAAATTAGTTGCAGTGGTGGTTCTAGAGGCAATGGCAGGTGATTGAGGCCTCTTCCTCACTAACTCTGAATGGATTCAAGTACTCCCTTCCCATCTACCAATCTTGATTTCTCGCCACACACCTCTTTAATTTTTGAAGTCACTGCTAGTTGGTAGTGGTGGATTCAAGGGATAGAACCCAGTTCTTCTGTCTGGATCAATCACTTTCATGCCTAAACTTATAAACAAAATGAATTGCCATTGGTATCTCATACTTTGATCTTGCTTCAGGGCACTACTTTAGAATGTGGAGAGTTCATGACAAATTAATACAATTATTAACCCTACTGAAATCTATCAAATCTTAGTAAACTAAGGTCTTGTTTGCTAGATTTGCTATTAAAAAAAAAAAACCAGGATACAGTAAGGGAATAAAATAGATGCCAAGTTGGCATATTTTTTCAGTGATAAATAAAATATTCTGACAGACAAGTTCCTGATTAAAGATGCAAGGACCCTGTCATGCTAACTGCAGCTGATTTCCTGACTTGAAATTTCTTCCTGCTTGTGTCATTGCCAATGACTGACAGCTGGCTTAATAATTAAATTCAAGAAGTGTTTGGTTTTCTTGACCTTTACTGAGAAACAAATTTTCAAGCTCTGGACATGAGTAGAGTGTTTTAATTTGGGGAGAATAATGTGTTTGCATCATTTCCAGCAACCTGTGTCTGTGATTACCTGTGTTATTTCACATTCCACTTCACAGCGGACTTCTAGAGGATGGCTGGTAGTTGAAGTCACTCAGTAATTAATATCCAGCTTTGGCTCTCTGCACATGTGTAACCCAAAAGAGGGCATATTTTTGTCTGGTAGACATAATAAGGGTTCTAGCAGCCCACTGTTCTCAAGTGTATCCAAAGCCAATTTATTTTGAACATGTAAGTTTTTCATAGTCGGTAAAGGTCTTTAGTCATTCTTGCTTATAAAAACAGTTCTTTTTCTCCATTTGTAGGCTTGATTTATTTGCCTTTCTTTACCTTTTCTCTTTCCTTTTGTTTTCTTACATGCTCTCCATTGCCCTCTACCGAGGCAGACAGGGTGGTGTAGCAGCAAAGAGCTCCCAGACCTGGGTGAGCTTCAGATTTTTATCTGGAAAATGGGGATAACACACCCATCTTGTAGAATTGTTGAAGGATGAGGAGGAAAGATGTATGTAATGTGTCTGTCAAGTACTTAGTACATGGTGTGGTAAGCACTGAATACATGAAACTGCAGCTGTTATTTTCTTTTGCTCTTTTTTTCAAAGATCATCAGCATTTATTTATTTATTTTTATTTATCAGCTTTTAAGTTCTAGGGTACATGTGTGAGATGTGCAGGTTTGTTACATAGGTAAACATGTGCCATGGTGGTTTGCTGCATCCATCAACCCATCACCTAGATATTAAGCCCAGCACCCATTCCCTGTTCTTCCTGATGCTCTCCCTCTTGACAGTCCCCAGTGTGTGTTGTTCCCTGCCCACCCCGTGTGTCCATGTGTTCTCATCATTCAGCTCCCACTTATAAGTGAGAACATGTGTGTTTGGTTTTCTGTTCCTGTGTTAGTTTGCTGGGGGATAACAGCTTCCAGCTCCATCCATGGCCCTACACAGGACATGATCTCATTCCTTTTTATGGCTGCATAGTATTATATGGTGTATATATGTCACATTTTCTTTATTCAGTCTATGATTGATGGGCATTCGGGTTGATTCCATGTCTTTGCTATTGTGAATAGTGCAGCTGTTATTTTCCTATGTATCCAAAGACCTCTTTGTGACCTTTCTTTCCCCTGCTTTGTGGGCTCTGCAGGTTGCCCTCTTCTTTGAAATCCCAGCATCCTTTTCTCAGATCTTTCAAAGAGAACCAATTTCTTGGGAGAAAACTTCTCTTCCTTATCAGGATCAGTTTGGCTATTGCAGAACATGCTGGGGTTCTTTCTGTCTGGTTGGTACCTACCTTGGATTGTCTCCAGTCCTCCCATGTTAGTGGAGGGTGCAACCTTGAAGCATACAGCTGCCTATTGGAGGCAGCCTCATCTTTAAATAAAATTTCTGAGTCCAAGGACAAGTAAGGACAAACCTATGTTTAGCCTATGTTTAGGGATGTCCAGATATATTATGTATAGAGAGGGTGACCATATAATTCAACACCACATTGGAACACTTCTGAAAATGAAAGAAAACACTAAAATATTTTAAAATGATTTAAAAATACTTACTTATTAAACAAAAAATTGAAAATTGTTTTTGTTGTGTTAGCAGACCTGCAAAATAGTTTTATTCAAATTATTTTTCAAAAATGAATTTAAAAACATAAATTCATCTGCGTATATTTAACCAAAATTTAAAATTTTATTATGTTTTAAAATTTTTTAAAATAACATAAGCAGAATATTTATTATTCATACATATTCTAGTACTTGGATCAGTTTCTTAACCATATTTGTCTCTAATTCTGTGACACTAGTATTTTACTAAAGAATGTATTTTTAAAAATGTGATCTTATTTTTATTATTTTCATAAAATTATCTGAAGTCTTGTTCACAGGTATCATTTGTGGTTAATAAATTTGAAATTGTTTGTGCCTTCATTTGTCTCTTCTCTGCAGAACATAATATTGTTAAGTTATACTCTCACTATACATACTGAGGTACCCAGTCAGCTTAAAGCAAATTCATCTAATTGGAGGCTATCCCCAGATCCATTTGGTTTTGTATTGAAATGAAGCAATATGTCAGCCCCAGCATTTTCAGAGGTACTGTCTTTTATCTCTATTCAGAATATCTTTTCTTAATGAATGTTTTTACATAAGAAACAGATCAAATATAAGTTGTCTGTATAAGCCTTTGGAGTCTTTCAGCAGATTTTCAGATGTTATGAAAATCATAGGCCTATTTAATTTCATTTCATTCCAGCACAGAATGTACAATTATCTAATTATAAGTAGGAACTCCATCAGGAAATTATTTTCTGAGGGCCCAAAAACTATAAGACATACAGAAAACAATGAACAAAATGGCAGTAGTAAATTTTTCTTTGTCCATAATTATATTGAATGTAAGTGAATGTAAGTGGTTAAACTCTTCAATCGAAACACATAGATTGGCTGCTGAATAAATAACAAATCATGATTCTACTATATGCTGTCTCACTTTAGAGACAAAAAAGACATTTTAGATTTAAGGACATGCCTAGGTTGAAATTAAACACATGGAAAAGATATTCCATCCAAATTGTAACCAAGAGTGATGGAATAGCATACTAATAATATCACACAGAATAGACTTTAAGTCAAAGATGTTATAAGAGAGAAAAAGAACATTATTAATGATAAAAAGATTAATTTACCAAGAGGATATAACAATTATAAATATATATGTGCTAACATTAGAGCTCCTAAATATATAAAACAAACATTGAAAGAATTGAAAGGAGAAATAGATCTACAATAATAGTAGGAAACTTCAATACTTCACTTTCAGTAATGGCTAGAACAGCTTATAAAAGATCAATAAGCAAACTAAAGGACATGAACAACACTATAGAGCTGTTGGTACTAACAGACATATACAGACCATCTACCCACAAGAGTAAGATACACATTTTTCTCAGGTATGCATTCCCCCACAATAGACCACATGTTAGTCCACAAAATAAGTCTTAACAAATTTAAGAAAATGTAAGTCATACAAAGTATCTTTTCCAATTACAATGGAATGAAATTAGAAATTAATAGCAGAAGGACAAAACTTCAGCTTAACTAAGACAAAAAGAGAGAAGATTTAACTAAAATAAAAAATAAAACAGGGACCATTACAGCCAATTATACAATAAGGATTATTGGATAATACTATAAACACTTATACTTGAACAAATTTGGTAACCTAGATGAAATGAGTAAGTTCCTAGAAGCATATACCCTACCAAGACTGAATCATGAAGAAGCAAATTGTGAACCGACTTATAACTAGTAAAGAGATTGAGTCAGTAATAAAAAACCTACCAACAAAGAAAATCCAAGGACCAGAGGGTTTCACTGGTGAATTCTACCAAACATTTAAAGAAGAATTGACACCAATTCTCCTCAGCCTCTTCCAATACTTTGAAGAGAAGGGGCCACTTTCAAACTCATTTTGATTCCAAAGCCAGGCAAAGACACTACAAGAGAATAAAACTACAGTCTCAGATGCCTGATGAAGACTGATGCAGAAAAAGTATTTGACAAAATTAAATACCCTTTAATGAACAAAACACTCAACAAAATAGGAACAGAAGAAAACTACCTCAACATATAAACATCATAAGTGACAACCACACAGCTAACATCATACTCAGTAGTGAAAGACTGAAAGCTTTTCCTCTAAAAACAGGAACAAAATAAAAATACCTGGTTTTAGTACTTCTGTAGCATAGTACTGGAAGTCCTAGCTTGAGTAATCAGACCAGTTTTTTAAAAAACATCAAAATCGGAAAGAAAGAAGAAGCAAAATTATTTCTGTTTACAGTCAACATGACCTTACATACAGGAAACCCTAAAGATGCCACAAAATCTATTAGAATTAATAAGTAAGTTTAGCAAAGTTGTAGGATATAAAATAAACACACAAAAGTCAGTTGTATTTCTGTACACTAACAATAAACAATCTGAAAACAAAATTAAGAGAACAATTTTGTTTACAATAGTATCAAAAAGAATAAAATATTTAAGAATAAAGTTAAACAAAGAAGTAAAAGACTTACACACTGAAAACTATAAACACTGCTCAGAAAAAGAGGACAAAAGCAAATGGGAAGATATTCTGTGTTCATGGATTGGAAGACTTAATATCACAAAGATGCCAATACTCTCAAAGGGATCTACAAAGTTAGTGCAATTCTTGTCAAAATACCAGTGACATTTTTTGCAGAAATAGAAAAATCCATCCTAAAATTAACATAATTTAATTCTTAAAGCATCTCAAATAGCCAAAACAATCTTGAAAAAGATCAAGGCTGGAGGTCTCACACTTTCTGATTTCAAAACTTATTACAAAGCTACAGTAATCCAAACAGCATGGTACTGGCATAACAGAGACATACAGACCACTGGAATAGACTAGAGAGCTCAGAAATAAATTCTTGTATATATGGTCATATGATTTTCAACAATAGTGTCAAGACAATTCAATGAAGAAAGAATAGTTTTTTCAACAAATAGTGTTGGGAAAATACAAAAGAATGAAGTCAGATGCCTACTTCATACCATATTTCAAAAATTAACTTAAAATGATTCAAGGAACCTAAACATAAAACCTGCAACTATAAAGCATAGGACAAAACTTCATGCCATTTGATTTGGGAATAATTTCTTGAATATGACACCAAAGCACAGGCAACAAAAGTAAAAATAGACAAATTGGACTGCATCAAAATAAAAAACTTCTGTACATGAAAGGGTATAAGCAATAGAACAAAAACAGAAACCTATACAATGGTAGAAAATGTTTGCAAATCTTATATCTGATAAGGGTTTAATATCCAGAATGTATAAAGGATGCCAACAACTCAACAAGAAAATACAAATAACCATTCAAAAGTGGGCAACCGACTTGAATAAACACTTCACTAGAGAAAATATACAAACGATCAATGGGCATATAAAAAAATACTTAGAATCACTACTCATTAGAGAAATGAAAATCAAAACCTCCCATCTATTAGGATGGCTACTATCGAAACAAAATAAAACAGAAAATAATAAGTGTTTATGAGGATGTGGAAAAATTGGAGCCCCTGTGCACTGTTGATAGGAAAGTAAGATGGTGCAGCCACTGTGGAAAATAGTATGTTATAAAAAATGTTTCTCAAAAAATTAAAAATGAAATTATTATATGATTCAACAATATCACTACTGGGCATATTTCCAAAAGTATTGAAAGCAGGATCTCAAAGCGACATTTGTACACTCATATTTATAGTGTCACTATTATAGCCAAGAAGTGGAAGCAGCTTGTGTTCATTGACAGATGATTGGATAAACAACATGACATATACATTTGATGGAATATTATTCAGCCTCAAAACAAAAGGAATTCTGACACATGCTACAATATAAATAACCCTCGAAGACATCATGCTATGTACAATAAGCCAGTCACACAACAATTGCATAATTCTACTTATGTAGTCAAATTCAAAAAGAATAGTGGTTTCAAAGACTGAGGCTAGTGGAAAAATGGGGAGCTGTTTAAAGAGTATGGAGTTTCAATTTTGCAAGATGAAACAATTCTAGAGGTTAGATGCAAAACAATTTGAATATACTTAACATTACTGAGATGTACACTTAAACCTTGTTAATATGGTAAATTTTATTTTGTGTTTTTTCAACAGTTAAAAATAAATAGATTCTTCTCACATGTAGAGATATTCCAAAGCATTATCAGAGTTAAAGCTTCTCATTTAATTTTTCCATTTCTCCAGCTTTGAAAAAAATAAATTTCAACATTTCTGTTTAGGAGCTTTGTTCTCAATAATTGTAATTTTATGAAACTTTCAAAATTTAAGTTGTTTTGGTGTTATAATCATTGAATAATTAGAGACTTTAAATTGCTTATGTTCAAAATGCAATCAAAATTTAGAGAAAGTATTAAAAATTCTAATACATTTCTGAGACAAATTGATTTACAAAGTAATTTTTCAAAGGCAGAAACATGTCTAAAATCTGAGTAATAACAGAAAGCAAAGAGAAAATGTACCTGCTGCCAACCTTAAGAGTTTTTTTTTTAAATGTAATGATATTACCAATGTAAAGATGTTGTACTTATGTTATTCTGTGTATATATGTAATATTTATAAATGGTGCCAACTGTGGCTTCTATTTGGTTTTTAGAATATTGCGTTTGAATATAATTATGAATTTGTGTGTAAAAACCTAATTTTGTATGTTTCTGCTTCATAAGTTTCTTAATAAGAACATTGTTTTACCATAATACTATGCTTCATTAAAATTCAGTTGCACACACACAATAGTACTTTTATTTTCAGTGTTGAACTTATTTCTTGGATTTATAATAGCATTTACAGTAATGTCAAATGTTTTCCTTTGCTAGAATAAAATTCCAAAAGCTTTACTATCATTCTGAATGTTGGAAAAAAAAAAAAAGGAAGATTAAACCTTTGTTGGAATCAGCTCAATTGAATTTCAGTTGGACTCATTTGAAGGCACCAATATAAAATGTTTATATGTAATTTTTCTTTTATAAATGGAGCCAATATATTAATAGCTATTTTTTTTTTGCACACACCAAAAAACTTTGAATTAAAGCGGAGTTTAATTAACTTAAAAGAATGGTTATTTGATCTAAATGAAAAGTCAGACATCGTGGAGTAATAAGTAAATGCATCTTCTACCATTGGATATGGCAAATTGAACACAGTCTTCTTAAAATAACTTCTCTTTCTGGTAGTAGATTCTAATGCTTTTCCAGGGGATTTGTATCTTCTTGTTTTCCTGTGGGCAGTGATGTCATTGTGGCCCCCATATCAATTATCATCAACTTTCCTAAGTTACTTGGAGCATTTTGCAGGCCACAGCATGGGCCATGGAACAACTGGCTGGTTTATTAAGTAATCACCATAGACACTAACACTAAATACTTCTACCCTCACTGGCAGACCTGAGGCATTAGATAAACCTCAAGTCTAGTTATCTCTTACAGCTTAACTTATTTACGTTGCCTTCTAGGCAGACACTTGCAACTTCTGGTTCTAAAATGTTTTATGGCATCCAGACTTGTTAAGGTGAATATTTGTTTCTAGTCTTTGGATTTCTCTAGGTGATTTCAAATACCTCTAATATATATCCACTTTCTCAAGTACCTATAATGAAAGCAAAGTGATGCTCCCCCTTCCTGCAGTGGACGCTGAAAGTACTAAATGACAGCATAGAGTTTGGACCTACATTTGTCTGACTCCAATGCTCCTGTTCTGTTCAAGTCCCCAGACATCTTTCTTTTGTGCCTAAGCACTGATGAAAACCCAAATGATGGATAATAATAAGAGTTACTGTTTATTGAAAGCTGCCAGGTCCTGTAGCAAGCATTTTAGGTTCTGAAGCACTTCAAAGTTTCAATGTGGTTTTGAGATACTAGGGTTGGATAATTTTTATGCAGTAATCAATAATTAATACATAATTATAAACATTCATTCTTTCAATCAACCCACTAACCTTATTCAGCTTCCATTGTTGCCCGAGTAACTTACACAGGGAGAACAGGTGATTCATGGGCATCTGTGTATTCAAGATCCATGAAAGTTAGAGTTCTCTCTAACTCTACTTTAAATTTGTAAATGTAAATGTTGGCTTTATTTTCCAAGTCTTGTGCCTGACTGATACGAGTCCAACTCTAAGAGATGGATCAGTCCTTGTTTGACCACAAAATCGTGTTGCTGAGCCTGCAAGGCTGAAGGCCATGTGGTTGTAGAGCACAGGAAGTTAATGATTGATTGCCTGTGAGAGTAAGACAAGCTTCTGGAGACTTCTTCAGTGAATTCACCTATTTTTCCACATAAAACTCCTCAACATGGCTATCTGGAAGTAACAGTAGAAGCCCTCATGGAATCTTGAATACGCAGAGCCCCCTGACTGATTTATTCTCTCTGTTTATATTTATTAGGCCACAGTGGAAGTTGGATAATGTTGAAGGGATAGCTGGTTAAAGGAACTGAATGCTTATGGTTGTATGAATTATTGATTGCTGCATAAAAATTATCTGAACTTAGCAGCTTAAAACAACAAACATTTATTATCCCATGGGTCAGGAATCTGGGCATATTTTAGCAGAGGGCCTCTGGCTTCAGATCTCTCACAAGACTGCAATCAAGGTGTCATATAGGGTTGAGGTCATGTAAGGCTCAAGTGGGTGAGGATCACTCATGTGGGTGGTGGCAGGCCTCAAGTCCTTGCCATTCAGGCCTTTCCATAGGGCAGCTCACAACGTGATAGCTTGCTGGCTCTAAATCAAATGAGAGAGGATGCCCAAGTCTTTGGGTGCCATAGTCTTTTAGTAACCTAATCTCAGGAGTGATATATCATTTTTGTCATATGTATTCATCATAGGAATACAGATCGTTTTGTAGGGCCAAACCATCTCAAAGGGAGGGGATTACACAAGGGCATGAATAGTAGGAGGCAGAGATAATTGGAGACCCTCTTAGAAACTACCTATTCTAACCTTTCCTGATCTTTTTCAAAATTGTCATGGTTATTCTTAAAGATTACCTTTAGAATAAATTTGTCAGATTTAGTAAGAAATTCTATTCAAATTTTTAGTGGGAATGAAATGTACAATTTAATTTGGGAAGTGCTAATATATTTATAAAATTTAATCTCAACCAGGAACATGAGCCCTTCCATCTATTCAGTTCTTGTTTCATGTCCATTCTCATAACGGTGTTCTTGTCTTGCACATTTCTTGTTACTCTTATTTTTAAGCACTTTATAATTATTTTTGCCTTTGTGAATAAAACATTTTCTAATTAGTTATTTCTTTTGCTATGAATAAGAAAACAGCTTAATTTTCCTATGCTGACATTTTATTGGGCCATTAAATAAACTGCCTTAAGATTTTAATATGCATTTCAATATATTATTAGAGACTTTCCTTTTTTATAACTTCAGCTTTTATTTTAGATTTGGGGGTATGTGTGTGGATTTATTGATTGGTATATTGTGTGATGCTGAGGTGTGGGGTGTGAATGATCCTGTCACTCAAGTAGTGAGCTTAGTATAATATGTAGTTTTTCAAACTTTGCTCCCTTCCCTCTCTCCCTCTTCTGGTAGTCTCAGTGTTTGTTGTTTTGTCCATGTAGATCCAATGTTTAGGTCCCACTTAGAAGTGAGAACGTATGGTATTTGTATTTTGGTTTCTGTGTTGATTTGCTTAGGATATGGCCTCCAGCTATATCCATGTTTCCATAAAAAACATAATCTCATTCATTTTTATTGCTGTGTATATTTCATGGTATATGGAAATAAATATGTACCACATTTTCTTTATCAAATCCACTGTTGGTGGGCACCAAGGCCGACCCCATGTCTTTGTTATTGTGAATAGTGCTGCAATGAACACACAAGTGTATGTGTATGTTTGGTGGAATGATTTATTTTCTTTTGGGTATATACCCAGTAATGGGACTGCTAGGTTGAATGGTAGTTTTGTTTTAAGTTCTTCAAGAAATCTTCAAACTACTTCCCACAGCTACTGAACATTTACATTCCCATCTATGGTATGTAAGTGTTCCCTTTCTCTACAGGCTCACCACATCTGTTGTTTTTTGACTTTTTAATAATAGGCATTCTGACTGGTGTGAGATGGTATCTCATTGTGTTTTCAATTTGCATTTGTCAGATGATTAGTAATGATGAGCATTTTAAAATATATTTATTGGCTACTTGTATGTCTTCTATTGAGAAGTAATTGCTCATGTCTTTTGCACATTTTTAAATGGGGTTGTTTTTTGCTTGTTGAATTATTTAAGTTCCTTATAGATTCTGGATATTCCACCTTTGTCAGATGCATAGTTTGCAAATAATTTCTCCCATTATGTAGGTTGTCTGTTTGTTCTGTTGATAGTTTCTTCTGCTATACAGAAGCTCTTTAGTTTAACTGTCAATTTTTTGTTTTGTTGCAACTGCTTTTGAGGACTTAGTCATAAATTCTTTTCCAAAGCCCATGTTCAGAATGGTGTTTCCTAGGTTTTCTTCTAGAATTTTTATAGTTTGAGGTCTTATACTTATACCATTAATCCATCTTGAGTTTATTTTTGTATATGGTGAAAGGTAAGTGTCCAGTTTCATTCTTCTGCATATGGCTAGCCAGCTATCCCAGCACTATTTGTTGAATGGGAAGTCCTTTTCCCCATTGTTTATTTTTGTCAGTTTTGTCAAAGATTATATGGCTGTAGGTATGCAGCTTTATTATTGGGTTCTCTATTTCATTTGAGATCTTTCTACTACTTGATGTAAGCATTTATCACTATAAACTTCTCTCTTAACACTGTTTTTGTTGTATTCCAGATATTTTGGTAGTTTATGTGTCTGTTTTGTACCAGCACCATGCTGTTTTGGTTTCTATAGCCTTATTATATACTTTGAAGTGGGGTAATGTGATGCTTTCAGCTTTGTTTTTTTTGCTTAGGATTGTCTGACTATTGAGTCTCTTTTTTTCTTTTCCATGTGAATTTTAGATAGTTTTTTCTAATTCTGTGAAAAATAACATTGGCAGTTTGATAGGAATAGCGTTGAATCTGTAGATTGCATTGTGCAGTTGGACCGTTTTAATGATATTCTTTCAATCCATAAGCATTGACTGTCTTTCAATTTGATAGTGTCATCTGTGATTTCTTTCAGCAGTGGTTTGTAGTTCTCCTTGTAGATACCTTTTATCTTGGTTAGATGTATTTCTAGGTATTTTATTTTTGTGTGGCTATTGTAAATGAGATTGCATTCTTTATTTGTCTCTCAGCTTGAACATTTTTGGTGTCTAGAAATGCTAATAATTGTCGAACACTGATTTTGTAGCCTGAAACTTTACCGAAGTCATTTATCAGTTCTAGGAGCCTTTCAGTGGAATCTCTAGGGTTTTCTAGACATGTAATCATATTATCAGCAAAGAGACATGTTTTGACTTCTTTTTCTATTTGGATGCTTTTATCTCTTTCTCTTGCCTTACTGCTCTGGCTAGGACTTCTATTACTATGTTGAATAGGAGTGGCAAGAGTGGACATCCTTGTCTTGCTTCTGTTTTTAAGGGGAATTGTTCCAGTTTTTGCCTATTCAGTATGATGTTGGCTGTGGGTTCATCATAGATGGCTCTAATTGTTTTGAGATATGTTCCTTTGATGCCTAGTTTCTTGAGCATTCTTATTATGAAGGGATGTTGGATTTTATCAAGAACTTTTCCTGCATCTATTGAGATAATCATATGCTTTTTGTTTTTAATTTTCTTTATGTGATGAATCATATTTATTAATTTTCACATGTTAAACCAACCTGGCATCCCAGGAGTAAAGCCTGCTTCATCATAGGGAATTAACTTTTTGATGTGCTGCTGGATTCAATACGCTAGTATTTTGTTGAAGATTTTTGCATCTATGTTCATCAGGGATATTGACATGTAGTTTTCTTTTTTCATTGTGTTTTTTTCAGATTTTGGTATCAGAGTGACACTGGCTTCATAAAGTAAGCTAGGGAGGCATCCCTTCAACTCAATTTTTTGGAACAGTTTTAGTAGAAAACTATTCTACTCCAGCTCTTCTTTGTATTTCTGGTAGAATTCAGCTGTGAATCTATCTGGGCCAAGGCTTTTCTTTGTTAGTACTTAAAAAATTTACACAAGTACAGTACTCAACATTGGTCTGTTCAGGGTTTCCATTTCTTCCTGATTAAATCTTGGGAGGTTGTGTGTTTCTAGGAATTTTTCCCTTCCCTCTAGATTTTCTAGTTTATGTGTGTAGAGAGGCTCATAATACATTCCAAGGATCTTTTGTATTTCTGTGGGACTGGCTGCAATGTCACCCTTATTTCTGATTGTGCTTATTTGCATCTTTTCTCTTTTCCTTTTTAAATCTAGCTAGCCATTGATCTTGTTTATCCTTTCAAAGAACCACCTTTTGGTTACATCGATCCTTTGTATGGATTTTTGGATCTCAATTTCATTCAATTCTACTTTAATTTTAATTTTTCCTTTTCTTCTGCTAGCTTTAGAGTTAGTCTGTTCTTGATTTTCTAGTTCCTCTAGGTATGATGTTAGATCATTAATTTGAGATCTTTCCAACTTCTTGATGTAAGCATTTAGCTCTATATATTCGCTTCTTAGCACTGCTTCTGCTGCATTCTAGATATTTCGGTATCTTGTATCTTTATTTTCATTTATTTCAAATGATTTTTTTTCTTGTGAATTTTAGCTCCAGATCAACTGCAAGAACAAACCAGCAACCCTGAGAGGACCCACAGACCCTCTGAAAAAAGTGGACTGCTCCTGCAAGACCCAGGAGACCCCCACAAAACTGTGAGTGCCCCAACTGTGTAAGTGGGAAAGGGAGACCATTCTCTCCCCGAACATATTCCCCCACTGGAGAAGTGAAGGTCTGTTTGTGGGAGAAGTTTCCAATGTTATCTGGAGCTGAGTCAATTTGGAGAGCCAAGTGAAATATAGAGGTAAAGGAAGCAGCAGAAAGGCCCTGGGAGCTCTCTGGGTCCTCTAGCAGGCCATTCCTGCCTGGCAACACAGGGATCCAATGGGAAAGGAGCAGTGGGTAAAACTACACAGGGAGAAGCAAATCTCTAGTCGGTCTTTGTAACAATTTGAACAGGGTGAGAAGCCTCCTAAGCAGAACTCAGGGGAGAGTGCAAATCCAGTGTGCAGGCTCCACAGGCCTGGGAAGAACCAAGCCCTTTTCTTTCACACCTGGGAGGTGGACAGCCTGGGGCAGGTTTTCAAGCTTGGTGGGAGTGAGACTGGGCCTTTGGTTTGGGTGGGAGCTGGATGAGGCCTGTGCCTGCTGGCTTTCCCTGACTTCCCTGAGAACCTGCAATGACTCAGCAGAGGCAGCCATAATCCTAGGTACACAACTCCAGTGACCTGGCAATCTCACCCCTAGCTCCCACAGAAGCTGCGGCAAGACCCGCCCAAGGAGAGTCTGAGCTCAGACACACTTACCCACTCCCCCACCTGATGGTTCTTCCCTACCCACCCTGGTAGCAGAAGACAAAGGGCATATAAACTTGGAAGTTCTAGGGCCCCGCCCACCACTGTTTCTTCCCCATAGAAACACAGCTGATGCTCTCTGCAAAGTACCACCTCCTGGCAGGAGACCAACCAGCCCCAAAATTGAACATTAAACCACCAAAGCTAAGAACCGTCATGAAGTCCATTGCATCCCCTTTCACCTCCACCAGAACAGGTGCTGGTATCTACATCTGAGACACCCATAGACGGTTCACATCACAGGATGCTGTGCAGACAACCCCCAGTACTAGCCCAGAGCCAGGTAGACTTGCTGGGTGGCTAGACCCAGAAGAGAGACAACAATCACTGCAGTTTGGCTCACAGGAAGCTACATCCATAGGAAAAGGGGGAGAGTACTACATCAAGGGAACACCCCAAGGGATAAAAGAATGTGAATAACAGCCTTCAGCCCTAGACCTCCCCTCTGACAGAGCCTACCCAAATAAGAAGAAGCCAGAAAAACAACCCTGGTAATATGATAAAACAAGGCTCTTCAACACCGCCCAAAATCACACTAGTTCACCAGCAGTGGATCCAAACCAAGAAGAAATACCTGATTTATCTGAAAAATAATTCAGGAGGTTAGTTATTAAGCTAACCAGGGAGGGATCAGAGAAAGGTGAAGCCCAATGCAAGGAAATTTTAAAAACTGATATAAGAAGTGAAGGGAGAAATATTCAAGAAAATAGATAGCTTAAATAAAAAACAATAAAAAATTCAGGAAACTCTGCACACACTGTTAGAAATGCAAAATGCTCTGGAAAGTCTCAGCAATAGAATTCAACAAGTAGAAAAAAGAAACTCAGAGCTCAAAGACACCTCTAATTAACCAAATCCAATAAAGACAAAAAAAAAAAAAAAAAAAGAAAATATGAACAAAGCCTCCAAGAAGTCTGGGATTATGTTAGATGAACAAACCTAAGAATAATCAGTGTTCCTGAGGAAGAAAAGAATTCTAAAAGCTCGGAAAGCATATTTGGGGGGAATAATTGAGGGAAACTTCCCTGGCCTTGCTAGAGACCTAGACATCCAAATACAAGAAGCACAAAGAACATCCAGGATACTCATTGCAGAAAGATCTTCACCTGGTCACATTGTCATCAGGTTATCCAAAGTTAAGACAAAGGAAAGAATCTTAAGAACTATGAGACAGAAGTGCCAGGTAACCTATAAGGGAAAACCTAACACATTAACAGCAGATTTCTCAGCAGAAAAAGTACAAACTAGAAGGCAGTGGGGCCCTATCTTCAACCTCTTCAAGCAAAACAAATATCAGCCAATAATTTTGTATCCAGTGAAACTAAGCATCATATATGAAGGAAAGATGCAGTCTTTTTCAGACAAACAAATGCTAAGAGAATTTGCCATTACCAAGCCACCACTATAACAACTGCTAAACGGAACTCTAAATCTTGAAACAAATCCTGGAAACATCAAAACAGAACCTCTTTAAATCATAAATCACACAGGACCTATAAAACAAAAATACAAGTTAAAAAGCCAAAAAAAAAACAAAAAAAAAAAAAAACCAAACAGACAAAAAAAAATACACAGGCAACAAAGACTATGATGAATGCAAGGGTACCTCACATTTCAATACTAGCATTGAATGTAAATGGCCTAAATGCTCCACTTAAAAGATACAGAACCACAAAATGTATAAGAACTCACCAACTAACTGTCTGCTGTCTTCAGGAGACTCACCTAGCACATAAGAACTCACATAAAGTAAAGTGGGACTAGTGGGGAAGAGTGGGAGGGGAGTGAGGGATAGAAGATGACAAATATGGTGCAATGTATAGTGCTCAGGTGATGGGTGCACCAAAATCTCACAGATCACCACTAAAGAACTTACTCATGAAACCAAATACTGCCTGTACTCCAATAAACTTATGGAAAAAAATAAATAAAAATAAATAAAACAAATAAAATTTATTAAAAAAATAAACAAAAGTCAATTTACCCCAGGAGATAGGGAAACAGAAACAAAAATGTACTTAATAACTATATTTCAAATACATAAATAAATAAATGACCTAACTTCAATCTAGTAGAACCTTTCTGAACAATCACTTTGTTTTTCTGTCGTGAAAAAAAAAAAGCTATTCCCTTTTCCTGAAATGCCCTCCCTGCCTCTGTCTCCCTTTTGCTTCTTTCAAGACTTACACTGCCTAGCATGGGGCTTTGCATATATCAAGCAGTCAATAAATTGTTAAATTTTTGGTTGAATTTAACCTTTTCTTCTTGATGTGACTTTTAAAACCACAGCTTTTCAAATGGCAGGCATTCAAAAGACTGAACTGAATTGATGATGGGAAAAAAAACACAGCTCTTTAAATATAACTGTTGATTGACACCTAGACAACCATTCCTGATTCAAGAAATTATGAACAAAATAACAAAATGCCATCCTATTGAGATGTTCTAACATCTTCAAGATCCAATAACTTAGTCCTAAATTAATTAACATCTATCTTTTTTTATTCAATATATTTCTTTTGAGCTTAATTAATCTTCGAACTATTTTATTTGGCATTTGGTATCTTTTCTAGAAATTAAAAAAAGCTTACAAGAAAATATGTTTATTTTCTTGCTACCAGAACTACCAGGTGGTGAATCCCAGGCATATGCATAATGAAAACATTCCCTCAGGTGATTCTGATGCACAACTCATTAAAAATCACATTTCTAGAGGTAACAAAATAAACACTGAGGGACACTGTTGGTCCTGTAGGGAAGTGAAAGATGGCTTCCATCCATCCTTCTTGGTTCTTTGGCTGAGCTGTGAAGTAAATTGACATAAGACAGATGCACAGGAGAAAAGGTACACAAATTCATTATGGGCAGAGGTGGGGCGGAGGCATCACATGAAAGAAAAAAGAATACCCAAAACTCAGTGGGATCTGGAAGCTTATATACCCTCTTCAGAGGGGTGAGGGGGATGTAGGCAACTTAGACGGGAGTAAATGAGTTTTGAGGAAGGTGAATGGGCCATCAGAAGCATAGGTGCAGTCTGTGACAAAGTTTGTCTGGGCATAGTTTGTGAACCCCAGTCTCTTCTGCTGTGATATGAGCCAATCTTCCCTGGTTGATGACAACTGAGTTCCTTCTGGAGGTTCTGTCTGTAGGCAGGTAAGGAGAGCAGATAAAGGGAGCTTAGAGACAACCCCTCCCTGCATTTGCTGTTCTCTAAGTACCCTCAGACTGAAGTAATCAGCATATGGAAGTGGCATTTTTTGAGATGGCATTTCCTGCTCTCAGGTAATAAAAGTTGTTTTTGAGCATCCTTCTTCCTGATTCGGGTACTTTATTAATGTAGATTTCCTTTGTAGATGTAAATTTATTTTGCAAAAGAACAGCTTTTCAAGGACTCCTGTGACTGCAGTTTCTTAGAATAACCACTTTGAAATATGTCAAAGAAGTATATTTTCAGGTGGCTTATTCTGGTCTCCTATAGTCATATTTTGGGGTGGTGTGTCTTAAGTCCCAACAGTTTCCCATAACAAAGCTGAGAATTGGGAAGCCACATTCAGTCCTGTTTTTAATCCTGTTCTTCAAATTCCTGCTTCATTTACCTCACCAAAATGAACAGGGTATAAGTTTCAAGTTGTAGAACCATGAGTTCAGATTCTGGTACTGCCGTTTACTACCTTTGTGACTATGAGACATTACTCGCTCTTTTTAGGATAAACTGGAGCTAATGAAAGGATTGTGTTAGTTCATTTTGCATTGCTATAAAAGAATGCCTGAGACTGGGTAATTAATAAAGAAAAGAGGTTTATTCGGCTCATGGTTCTGTGGGCTGTAACAAGCATGGCACCAGCATCTGCTCAGCTTCTGGTGAGGCCACAGGAAGCTTTCACTCATGGCAGAGGGTGGAGGGGGGAGCAAGGTTGTCACATGGCGAGAGAGAGTGGGGTGGGAAATGCCAGCCTCCTTTAAAATATCATTCTCACTTGAACTAATAGAATGAGAACTCACCATTAGCACAGGGAGGGTACCAAACCGTTCATGAGGGATCTGCCCTCATGACTCAAACACCTCCCAGTAGGCCCCACCTCCAACATTGGGGATCACATTTCAACATGAGATATAAAAGGGACAACATCCAAACTATATTGAGGATCTACCTCCTAAAGTTGTGATGAATACGAAATGAATGTACATACAGTGCCAGCACATAGCAGGTGCTCAGTAACACTTGCTCCTTTTCTTGTTCCTTGGCAGGGAACAGTGTCTGGATTCAGAGAATAACTGAGTTTTGAAGGAAGGAAGATAAATTTTTAGAAGAACATGGATTCTCCCCATTGGTAGTTAGTTGTTCCTTCTATATCCAGAAATAACTTGAACACGTTAGGTAAAGCCACTGTGCGTAGATAAATTTTGACTATCTATGCTCCAACTCCATGCAAAATATTTAATGTTGACTGTTTTTAAAATCTGAAAAGCCTATGAGGCAGAGGGTGTGACATTGACTAATTAAGATTATGTTACTGGAAACAGGTCCTGATCAAGACCCCAAAAGAGGGTTCTTGGAATTTACACAAGAAAGAATTTGAGGTGAATTCATACAGTAAAGTGAAAGCAAGCTTATTAAGAAGGTAGAGAAATAAAATAATGGCAGCTGGGCACAGTGGCTCATGCCTGTAATCTCAGCACTTTGGGAGACCAATGTGGGCAGATCACATGAGGCCAGAAGTTCAAGACCAGCCTGGCCAACATGGTAAAACCCCTTCTGTACTAAAAATTCAAAAAATTAGCCAGGCGTTGTGATGGGCACCTGTAATCCTATCTACTTGGGAAGTTGAGGCAAAAGAATCTCTTGAACCCTGGAGGCAAAGGCTACAGTGAGCCAAGATTGCGTCTCTGCACTCCAGCCTGGGCGACAGAGTGAGACTTCATCACCCCCCACAAAAGAGAGGGAGAGCTTGAGCTAAGTTGTCTAATATTCAGTCATCTAAGCAGCGTTACCAGGGCTTCTAAGTGAAGGCAGATACTTCTTGATTATATGCTAAATGACAGTGGATTAATGAGTTTTCCAGGAAAGGGATGGAAAATTTCCAGAACTGAGGGTTCCTTCCCTTTTTAGACCATGTAGAGTAACTTCCTAATATTGCCATGGCATTTGTAAACTGTCATGGTGCTGATTGGAGTGTCTTTTAGCATGCCAGTACATTATAATTAGTGTATAATAAGCCATGAAGATGACAGAGGTCACTTTCATTGTCATCTTGGTTCTAGTGGGTTTTGGCTGGTTTATTTACTGCCACCTGTTTTATCAGCAAGGTCTTTATGACCTCAATGTATCTTTTGCTGACCTCCTATTTCACCCTGTGACTTAGAATGCCTAACCTCCTGGGAAAGCTGCCCAGTAGGTCTCAGCCTTTTTTATCCAGCCTCTGTACGAGATGGTGTCACTCTGGTTTAAATGCCTTTGACAATTACATACAGTTGTTTTTTTTAAATGACTAGCTACTCTTGTTGGAGATTTTTCTGAAATTGCTGACCTTTGAGCTGGGTCTCATTCCTTTCCATAAAGGTTACATGGAGTAGGCCTTTGTGTCCCATGAAAATACTCGGGAGCCTGGCCATGCTCTGTAACCAAAACCCCTACCCCAGGGTCTGGACAGGATTTGGCATGTGTGATAGAACCTAAATGTTCATTTTCTGAGAAGTAAGACCACAGGAAAGGAAATAACAAATGGTTCAACATGTTAATTTCTTTTTCTTTTTTTTTTTTTTTTTGAGACCAAGTCTCACTCTATTGCCCAGGCTGGAGTAAACCACTGCACCCTATGAATTCCCAATGGGAATTCAAATACAGTCGGACCTCTGCATGTGTGGGCTCTGCATCCACATCTACATCTGTGGATTCAACTGACTTTGGATTAAAAATAGTTGAGAAAAAAAAAGGACTATTTTTTTCTGTCCTGAAAATGTACAAACTTTTTCTTGTCATTATTCCTTAAATAATACAGTATAGCAAGTATTTACATAGCATTTACATCGCATTAGGTATTACAAGCAATCTAGAGATTGTTTAAGGTATATGGGAGGATGTATATAAGTTATATGCAAATACTATATTATTTTATATTGGAGACTTGAGCATCTGTAAAGTTTGGTACCTGTGAGGGTCCTGGAACCAATCCTCTATGGATACCGAGGTACAACTGTGTAACTCAAGATATAAATGCTTCTTTTTCACAGGAGAAGCAGGACTATAAAGATCTATGAATATGGGGAATATAGCGTTAGATAATAATTTGTTTCTAAAAACAGCAGCGACATAATCAATAGTCTAGACCAGAAGAGTTTAAGATGTCCTGCCCTAGACTTTAGTTTTTTCACATTTAAGCTCAGTTTTAATTTTAAACAAACCAATTTTTCAAATTATATGGAGGCTTCTGTTTAATCTTTATTTTGCAATTTTAAAATTGATGTATGAATTCTTAAAAGAAGATACACAAATGGCCAACAAATATATGAAAAAATGCTCAACATCACTAATGATGAGGGAAATGCCAATCAAAACCTCAATGTGATACTACTTTACTCCTGCAAGAATGACCATAATCAAAAAAATAAAAAAACAGTAGATGTTGGTGTGGATGTGGTGATCAGGGAACACTTCTACACTGCTGGTGGGAATGTAAACTAGTACAACCACTACAGAAAACAGTGTGGAGATTCCTTAAATAATTTAAAAGTAGAACTACCATTTGATCCAGCAATCCCACTACTGAGTACCCAGAGGAAAAAAAAGTCATTATATAAAAAAGATACTTGTACATATGTTTCTAGCAGCACAATTAGCAATTGCAAAATTGTGGAACCAACCCAAATGCCCATCAATGATAGACTGGACAAAGAAAATGTGGTACATATACACCATGGAATACTATGCAGCCATAAACAATGATGAGTTTGTGTCCTTTGTAGGGACTTGGATGAATCTGGAAGCCATCATTCTCAGCAAACTGACACAAGAACAGAAAACCAAACAGTGCATGTTCTCACTCATAGGTGGGGTGAACAGTGAGAACATGTGGACTCAGGGAGAGGAGCATCACACACTGGGGGCAGTTGGGGGGATAGGGGAGGGCCAGCAGGGGGTAGGGAGGGTGGGGGAGGGTGGTGAGGAATAACATGGGGGAGAAATGCTGGATATAGTATACACCTAAAGTAAAATAAAAATAAATAAATAAAAAGAAACTGTGAGATATATATATATATATGTATATACATATGATGGAATACTACTTGGCCATAGAAAGGAATGAATTAATGGTATTTGCAGCAACCTGGATGAGATTGGAGATTGTGATTCTAAGTGAAGTAACTCAGAAATGGAAAACTAAATATTGTGTTTAAATATTGTGTTTTCAGAAACACAATATTTAATTTTCTATTCCTGAGTTACTTCACTTAGAATAGTCTTCTCACTGACTAGAAACATTAGAAAATAATGTTCTCGCTGATATGTGGAAGCAAAGCTATGAGGATGCAATGGCATGAGAATGATGCAATGGACCTTGGGAGCTCAAGGGGAGAGGGTGGTGGGAAGGGGATGAGGGACAAAAGACCACAAATTGAGTATAGTGTGTACTGCTCAGGTAATGGGTGCACCAAAGTCTCACAAAACACCACTAAAGAACTTACTCATGTAACCAAATACCACCTGTACCCCATAACCTATGGAATAAATAAATAAGTAAATATAAATAAATAAATTCCAGATGGGAATTCCAGACACCTCTTAAAAATAAAATAAAATAAAATTGATGTATAATCCACATAACATAAAATTAGCCACTATAAAATAAACAATTCAGTGGTATTTAGTACATTCACAATGTTGTAAAACCACCAATTATATCAAGTTCCAAAACATTTTCATCATCCCCCCCCCCCCAAAAAAAAACCCTGCACTCGTTAAGCAGTGTCTTAGTCATCTTTCACTGCTGTAACAAAATACCATTGACAGGCATTTATTTCTCACAGTTCTGGAGATTGGGAAGTTGAAGATCAGGGTGCTGGTGTGGTAAGGTTCCTGCTGAAGGCTGTCTTCCTGGCTTGCAGATGGCTGCCTTCTTGCTGTACAGGAGGAAAAATAATTTTCTCCTCCACCCTTTTTGAGTTCTTAGCTGGACTCTGTAAAAAAGATAGATTAACAAGAGAAAAACAAACAGTTTAATAACGTGTACCTCCTGTATACTTTTGAGCTGACCAAGAATGATGAGTAAATCTCTAGAGAATATCTCAAAAAGTTGTCTTCAACTTTAGGCCTAAATGCCATCCTTCTCTGAGATAAAGGAAGAAGGGTGTGGGGCTGGGTGCAGTGGCTCATGTCTGTAATCTCAACATTTTGGGAGGCTGAGGCTGGAGGACCACTTGAGCCCAGGAGTTTGGGATCAGCCTGGGCAACATAGGGAGACCCTGTTTCTACAAAATATTTAAAAATATGTTAACCAGGCTTGGTGGCACATGCGTGTGGTCTCGGCTACTCTGGAGGCTGAGGTCGGAGAATTGCTTGTGCCCAGGAGGTTGAGGCTGCAGTGAGCCACGATCATGCCACTACACTCCAGTCTGGGCAACAGAATGAGACATTGTCTCAAAAGGAAGGAAGGAAGGAGGGAGGGAGGGAGGGAAGGAAGGAAAGAAGGAAGGAAGGAAGGGAAGGAAGGAAGGAAGGAAGGAAGGAAGGAAGGAAGGAAGGAAAGGGAAGGGAAGGGAAGGAAGGCAGGCCGGCCTCATTAAGAAATGGCCAAAAAAGCATTTCTTACTCAGATTTAAGTCAATGCCTTCTCCATTGATTGAGTCTCTAATGGTTTAGACTAGTTATGTTTTTCCTGATACAGAGAGGGAAATACCCTTATCAATGGAGATTTCCTTTATACATGTCAACTTCTTACAAAAGGGTAACTTTTCAGAACTTCTCTTGCATCTAGTTTCTCAAAATAACCAGTCCACATAATCCTATGCCAAAAGTACATATTCTTATCTCCTGCAGTCATATTTTGGGATGGCATGTCCTGAACCCCATATTGCTATGTCTTCATATGGCAAAGGGAAAGCAAACACCAGTCTCTTCCTAATCTTACAGGGACGCTAAGCCAATCATAAGGCCCTGCTCTGGACTGAATGTTTGTGTCCTTCCAAAATTCATATGTTGAAACCCCAATTCCCAGTGTGATGACATGTGGAGGTGGAGGAGGTAATTAGGTCATCAAGGTGGAGTCCTCATGGATGAGATTATCGCCCCTAGAAGAAACACAAGACAGATGATCTCTATCTCTACCATGTGAGGTTGCTATAAGAGAACCATCTGCACCAGACACTAAATATGCCAGTACCTTTACCTTGCACTTCACAACCTCCAGAACGGTTGGTTGTTTAAGCCACTCAGTCTATGGTAATTTGTTATAGCCATCCTAGTAATTAAGAAAGGACTGCCCTCACGTCCTCATTATCTCTGAAAGGCCCCATCTCCAAACACCAACACACAGGGGGCTAAGGCTTCAACATATAGATTTTGGGGGACACAGACATTCAGTATATAACAAACAGTCATTCCCCATTCTCCCTTACGCCAGCAACCACCATTTGCTTTTTTGCATTTATGGATTTACCTACTCTGGATATTTAATAAAAAAGTAATCATACACTATATGGCCTTTGTGATGGGCTTCTTTCACCTAGCATAATGTTTTTAAGGTTTATCCATGTTGTAGCATGTATCTGTAGTTCATACTTTTTTATTGCCAAATAATATTCCATTCTTTCAGTTCATCGACTCATCATTAGTTGATAGACACTTTGATATTTTTGGCTATTGTGAATAATGTAGTTATGAATATTCATGTACAAATTGAGTGTACATATATTTCTCTTGAGTACATATGTAGAAATGAAATTTCTCGGTCATATAATTCTGTATTTAACTAGTTGAGAAACTGCCAAATTATTTTCCTCAATGCCAAAATGGCTGCACCATTTTACATTCTTGCCATCAGTGTATTATGAAGATTTCAGTTTCTTTACAGCCTCACCAATGGTTGTTAGTCTCTTAAAAAAAAAAAAAAAAATATATATATATATATATAGTGCTATTCTCTTGCATATAAAGTGGTATCTCATTGAGGTTTTGATCTGCATTTCCCTGCTTTTTAATTTTTTTTAATTTTTTTTGAGATAGGGTCTTGCTCTGTTGCCCAGGCTGGTTTTGAACTCCAGGGTCTCAAGCAATCCTCCTGCCATGGCCTCCCAAAGTGCTGGGATTACAGGTATGAGGCATTGTGCCCGCTTTGCATTTCCCTTTAGCTAATGGTGTTAAGTATGTTTTTATGTGATTATTGGCCATTTGTATATCTCCTTTGGAGAAATGTCTATTAAAATCACTTGGAGATTAAAAACTAGGGTTATTTGTCATCTTGTCGTTGAAGAATTCTCTCTATATTTTATTTTACTTTTATTAAAATTTTTTTTAGAGACAGGGCCTCATTCTGTCACCCAGGCTCAAGTGCAGTGGCACAATTATAGCTCACTGCAGCCTCAAACTCCTGGACTCAAAGGATTGTCCCACCTCAGCTTCCTGAGTAGCTAGGAGTACAGGTACATGCCACCACATACCCAAAGAATTTTTATTTTTTTTGTAGATATAGGACCTTGCTCTGTTGTTCAGGCTAGTCTGAAACTCCTGGCCTAAAGTGGTCCTTCTGATTTGGTCTCCCATAATGCTGGGATTATATGTGTGAGTCACTGTGCCTGGCTCTGCATATTTTGGATGCTAGACCCCTATTAGATATATGATTTGCAAATGTTTGTCCCCATTCTGTGGGTTGTCTTCACGTTCTTAGACAGTGTCCTTTGATGTACAAAAGCTTTTAATTTGATAAAGTCCAACCTATGTGTATTTTTTCTTTGGTTGGTTAGGTAACTTGCTTTTGCTTCTTGTTGTACTTTGGGCTTTTTAAGTGACTTTTCTGAACTAATTCTGTAATGTCTGTATTCTTTATGTGTGGTAACTGAAGTTTCTGTTCTATGAGCTTAATGGTCACCTAATGATTGGACAGATTTTTTCTTAAACACCTGGAACTAAAAATTCTTCCATTTTTTTCTAAAGGACTCTGTGTGTGTTGAGGCATGCTTTCGAAACTCAGCCTAGCAGGTTACAACTCTGCCTTGGGCTTCGCTTTCTTTTGTACAGAGTCTCAAGGTCAGCCAAAAGTAAGAGTGTAGAGCCTTTTTACATCTTTCTTGAGCATGTGCACAGCTCTGGGCAAACATGTGGTTTTCTAGATTCCCAGAAATACGTAGAAGCTTTTTAAAGCTTTTCATTCCCCATCCTTTCTTTTCAAGTTTTGAGATGAGTCTGTTGTTTGCCAGACTATTATTCATTGCCTCGGGCAATAGTGATGAAAATGTTTGCCTATAAATGTTTTTGACAAAAGCCGCCCTGGTTAGCAGCTTTAACAGTGGGTAGGTATTGAGTCAAGTAAGATGAAGAGAAGCCTTTCAAGCAGTCTTCCAGGAATCCACCCGATAGGTTAAATAATGACAAATTGTTTGTGAATGAAGTTTATCCACTTCCCTCGGTGCTAGGAATATAGGTTATTATTTCCAAGACTACTGCTGAGCTGGGGAGAAGGGCTTGCACTAGGGTAAACTGAAACGCCACAATGCTTATTGTTCTTACATAGTTCTTTTGAATAAGTTCTTATATCACTCAATTTCTGGTTAATTTCCAGAGTTCCATAAAGGTTAATTTTGAAATATTTTGACAGTTTACTTTTTGTTGCTTTCATAGAGGGGCAAAACTTCTGAGTTTCTTCCTCTGCCACTTACTTTTCCTGATGTTCTATTTAATGTTGAATAATCATACCCACACTGGAGTTTTGAGGATGTTCTGCAGTATTTAAAACACTTTCATATCCATCTTCTCATTTATTCTCATAATAAACTTTAGAGCCGAGAAGTGAACATCCTTTTTATGGAGAAGAAATGTAAGGTGTCCTGCAGGCAGTTGCTCTGTCTTCTGTATGCCCCAGCTTCTCTGTCATATCATCCCATTAACTTAGATTAACTTTTTATAGCTAGACAATAAACTCCAAGACAGAATAGATAATGTTATTGTGTCTTTGAATCCAAGCACATAGCATAGCTTTTATCATAGAACAAAGTACATGTTTTGGAATTTAAAAATCAATGAAGAATAAAGTTTAATGTTTCAGACGTCTTTCCTGATGAAATAATTTGTGTCCTGCCATGTTAGACTTGGAAGTGTCCTCAGGGGCTACATGAGGAGGAAATAGATTGCACAGGACTTAGCTTCCTGTCCCAGTGTTTCAACAGACCCATCCCCCCCTTTAGTCACCTCTTTCTAATGTTCATTTAACAAATATTAAAGGAGCTCATACTATGAGTCTGGACTGATAAAAGGAGTTACAAAGGGAAATCAGGAAAGCAGAGTTCTTGTGATGGAATTTACAATGATGAGACAGAAAATAAAAATGAAAAAACATATAATTTCAAGTGGAAATAAATGATAAAGAAAAAAAGAAAGCAGAAGAAGGTAGGAAAGCATTGGACAACACACAATAATTTTAGATAGGGTTATCAGAGATGTCTTCTCTGAGATGATATTTAGGCAAAGAGATGAATGAAATGAAGGTCAGGTCATCTGAAGACACGGGGGGAAATGTTCCAAGCAGAGGGAGCAGCAGGTGGCAAGACCCTGAGTTGGGAGTGAGGTTAGCATGATTCAGGAGGAATGACAAGACCACAGTGGCAGGGGTGGAATGAACAAGGGCAGAGTGCCATAGGAGAGAGTGGTAGAGATCCCCAGGGTTGGGCCATGCTATGTTTTGCAGGTCAGTGCTGCTACATTAGATTTATCTTAAACAAATCATGCTTTGGCTAAAGTAAAAGTTTGAAAAACACAAATTTTATGTTAAAATTTATTGTATATTTACTTGCTCCTTCCTTCCCTCCCTCTCACTTTCCCTTCCCTCCCTCCCTCCCTCCCTCCTTCCTTCCTCCCTCCCTCCCTCCCTCCCTCCCTCAAGTTCTTTTCTTTCCTTTTGTTCATCTTCCTTACCAACATTGAGTCTGGATCATGTCTTCTTTACCTGTGATTAACATAGGACCTGGCAGATAGAGGGTATTCAAATGGCATTTTTCTGAATAAGTGAGAAAATTGAGACCCAGAAAGGCCAAGTAGCATTTTTAAGGCCACACAGATAGTGACAGAACCAAAGCCTGATCTATTTTTAGCTCATCTTCTGCCACTTTACCACACCAGTAGCATGGAATCAAAAACAGATCCAAAGAATTTTACAATTAGTGTATGTGCCTCGTTTTCTGTTACTGACTCCAAGTATAAACTATTCACACAATCACACAGCTAAGACATTAGTGAAAGACTGCTTATGGTTTCATTGGGTTAAGGAGAAAAGTCTCCTGGTGACAGTTAGCATCAAAGATATACTGTGTTGTAAAGAACCACGGGGTGTGATTGCGTGCTGGAGACCCCAAGAATGTGGGGACGTGACCAACTCAATATACCTTTGGAGGCTATATGAGTAAACAGCAAACTTCTCAGGAAAGCAGATTGTCGGCAAATTGACAAACTGTGTCTGCCGCCAGAAGGCAGTCACGTCCGGGGTCCTGTGCTCCTTGAGGTTATTTACCTGAACATCTGGAACCTGTTGAACAAGGAAAGCAGTCCTGTGAACCTGTGATAAATCATGAAGCTGACTGACAATCACCTCCTCCTCCCTGTTCACTGTACTTAATAAATAAAAAGGGCTGTAAAAGCTCAGGGCCTTTGTTCACTAGAAGCAAAGAGCCCCCTGACCCCTTCTTTCAAACAGAACCTTTTGTCTTTGTCTTCAATTCTGCGTCAGTCCTCCTTCGTTCATGAGATGACTACTGCAAGTGGGGTAAGATGGAGGGATTGCTCTATTGGTACAGTGTCTTGTGTCAGGGAGGGATAGTTTGGTTGCAATCCTTCCTTCATTAGAGGAGAGATAAAGGAAAATATCATCAAGAAAATGGTAAGTTTTCAAAGTAGAAAATGCCACATTTTCTAGTTGCAGATGCAAAGGCCAGGAAGCAGACAAAGTCAGAAAACAAATTGTCTAGAATGACCCACAGTGCTCTGGAGTACTTTAATGAGATTGGCCAAGGCTTGAAGCACCTCTTCTGGCAGCAGCCCAGGAAGTCATCCATATCTCCACATGATGTGCAGAAAACTCAGGCAGATCTAGAACCTGAAATAGATCTGGGAAGCCAGAACACATGTGCTGAGATTGAGAGCCCCACCCCTCACCCCACAGCTCTGAATCAGTTTCTGCAACAAATCCAAGTACCACTCAAGATGAAGACAAGACCAATTTTTATGACAGGCAGAGCAAGCCAGAGGCCTGAAAGGAAAGTCCCCAAATCAGTAGGCAATATGGCCGGGAGGTAGCAGCTGTCAAGCAGTCAAGCCAGCCAGGGTCTTCTTCATCTGTGACTAACGCTCCTACCAGCTAAGCTGTGGTGGAAATAGCTTGTGCTGCTGCTACATGTCAACCAGGAGAGGAAGCAACTGCAGAATAGATGGAGCGTTTGGAAGTAAGCACTCCTGCTCAGACCTCCAGTGCAGTGTCCACCAACACTGATGGCAACATCCACACAGACCTGATTGGTGGAACAGCAGATGCTCAGTGCAGAAAAACTGCTAGTTCTGCCCTGCAAGAGGAGATCCTGAAGCTTACAGAGTAGATTGACATTGTACCAACAGCCCAAAGGATGACGTTGACAAGTACTTGAAGCTTGCCGACAGTGCAGGCAAGCAACACGTGGTCTACATCAAACAGGTCTCTGAGAAGAACCCGAAATCTTCCCAAGCCATCTTTCAGCTACAAAACAAGCTTGAGGACTACCATTGGAAGTTCCAGAAGGTGGAGCAGCAACCAAAGGACATCTTCAGGGATATGCACCAGGGTCTGAAGCCTACGGGGAGCAAAGCTGATTGGCTTCAGTGAAGAGTGTGGTCGATGATGTCAAAGTAGACTTTCTGGCTTCTCCTAGGCCACTCATTCAGTGATAGGGGCTGTGGTCTCAAACCCCGGGGAGCACACTCCATTGATTTGGAACACATTTGGCAGTGCAGAAGACAGCTCTAACCTGATGTCACAAAGAATCATGCAGCTTTAGAGCTGGAAGGGACCTTAGAGATTACGCCAAAGCTGAATCCGAGAGAAAGTAAGCAAGTTTCACACCATCATACAGATAACAGCAGAGCAGAAACGTGAACTGTGTACTCTAGCGTTTTAAATGAATATAGAACGGTGGACTCTAAAATGAGATGTAAATGATCATCAACTGGCAAGCTGAATTGATAAAGCAAAGACTTTAAAATAAGGCCAAGGATTGATCCAGTGGACAAAATCTGGGCCACTGCTAGTGCTTAATATGCCTCTGCACAAACTAGAAAAGATGCTCCTTCTGCTATGTGGACTCAGGCCACAGAAGGGCTATCAGTGCAGCAGGAGACACATGGGCTGAGCTTCAGTCCCCACTCATCTTCTTGTCTGGGTTTTATATGGGCTGCACTCTGCACTGCCTCACCCAGCAGACTGGTGGAGTGAGGAGTTGTCTCAGGGAAGCCTGAGCAGACTGGAGGAGAGTGCAGAGTAGTTCATTAGCAAGGAGTTAACTAGTTTCCCAATTTCTGTGACTCCAGGAAAAGATCAGTCTGTTCCCCAAATATCTCTCCCACTCACCACCAGTCTGCTAAAATTCTCTTATGGGTCAATCCTAAGGCTTATAGCTTTATCACCATAATAAATGAAAAACATGCTTTGTAAAACAACTGGTAATAACTAGTGTTAGAGAAGATGAGATGTGGAGTCAGACTATAATCTTTAAAAACTGGAAGAAAATAAATATTTACCAGTAGGTAAGAAATTGTGACATATCCATATAATGGAACACTAAATTTAGCAACTAAAAGGGATGAGGTAAATCCATTATATATGCAATGGTATAGACAGAATATCACATTGATAAGTACATAAAGCAAACTGCAGAAAATGATATAACATATATATTTATTTAAGACATGGTCTTGCGCTGTTGCTTGGGCTGGAGTGCAGTGGCATGATCAAGGCTCACTGCAGCCCCAACCTCCCAGGCTCAAGCAATCCTCCCACCTTAGCCTCCCAAGTAGCTAGTTTTTATTTTTAGTAGAGACAAGGTCTTTTCTATGTTGCCGAGGCTGTTCTCAAACTCCTGGGCTCAAGCAAACCTCCGGCCTTGGCCTCTCAAGGTGCTGGTATTATAGGTGTGAGCCACTGTGCCCAACCTACCATTTTGTTTAATAAAAGTCTATACAATCTCCCTGATAGATATATACATATGTATGAAATCTCTCTGATTTGTTCACTTCACTGAAGTACAAAATGAGATCACATTTCTTTTACCTTTTGGCATAAATGCCACTGAGCCTGTAAGTCAATCCCTTATAAGAACTGCCTTCTTGTTTTTACAATATCCTACCAGGAAAACACCAAGATTCTCCAAGACACTTTTGTATCCTAAACCTTGTTCTGTTTGTTCTTATACAGTAAATTGGAGTTGGAACTCAGAGGCACCACCTCGAACCTGGAAAACTTCACCTCTGCTATGTTACCTGGTTCCTCCATGATGTGTAGCTGGGCTCTGTGGCTGTCGCTGCTTAAACCACAAAACTCAGAGACTTTTATTAGAAGCCTCTCCTCTCTGAGGTTGCCTCTATTACCAGAATGCATTCTTCCTCTATACTCTGTGTGTGCAAAGGGACCATTCTGGCTGATTTTCTGGCTAGAGTTGGCACTGACACTGCTGCCAGAAACCTGGGGCTCCAACATGCTGCCAAGGCTTTTTTTGTTTTGTTTTCTCAGTCAGGAAAGAGGAGAAAGTCTGGCCATGCAACCATCTTGCCTCACTAAGGCCAGAGCAGTTCACTTCCCCTACACGCTCTTCCATCTAGCCTCTTCATCCCTCCATGCCACATAACCCTAGAAGATTTTTTCCTCCTGCAGACCCAAGGCCCACCATTTCCTGCCTGAATATGACTGAGACTCAGAATAACCACTGTCTTGTCCCCCATGGGTTCCAACAGACAATCTTGCTGGAGAAAATTATCTGAGCTTGAAGTTCCCTCAAGGCATGGATTGTTCTGTCTTCTACTTGGTTTCTTTGGTACATATACATAGAGAGTATTCGTTTTTATTTTTTGAGACAAAGTCTTGCTCTGTTGCCCAGGCTGGACTGCAGTGGCACGATCTCAGCTCACTGCAATCTCTGCCTCCCAGGCTCAAGTGATTCTCCCACCTCAACCTCCTGAGTAGCTGAGGTTATAGGCACCTGCCACCACGCCTGGCTATTTTTATAATTTTAGTAGAGATTGAGTTTCACTATGTTGCCCAGACTGGTCTCGAACTCCTGGCCTTAGGTGATCCACCTGCATTGGCCTCCCAAAGCGCTGGGATTACAGGCGTGAGCCACCACACCCAGCCCATAGAGAGTATTCTAACTAACAATGTATGTCACTAGAATGTTAAACTAATGCTCTGGCACTGAGGTGGGTATTTTGAGCATTTGTGACTTTATAGTCTATTCTCTGTATTGGTTAAAACATATGTGAACATATGCTAATATCACATTAATGAATTCTGTAGAAGATTATTTTAAGACACTAAGTATTTAGGAAAATATCTATACCAAAATTGCTAATAGTGGAATTAGCAATAAAAGTAAGCATGAGAATTTTTGTTTTTTATACTTTGTATGGTTTGAAATTGTTTTTACAATACATATGACTTTTGTGACTATAGACAAAACTTGGAGACATTGTGTGTGTTTGTGTTAGGCCATTCTTGCATTGCTATAAATAAATACCTGAGACTGGGTAATAAGAAAAGATGTTTAATTGGCTGACAGTTCTGCAGGCTTTATAGGGAGCATAGCGGCATGTGCTCCTGGGCGGGGGGAGGGGGAGGGGAGGGGATGGTGGCTCAGGAAGCTTCCAATCATGGCAGAAGGCAAAGAGGGAGCACTCTGGCACATCACACGGTAAAAGGAGGAGCAAGAGGGTTCAGGGAGCTGACACACACTTTCTTTTCCCCAAGACGGAGTCTTGGTCTGTCGCCCAGGCTGGAGTGCAATGGTGTGATCTCAGCTCACTAAGACCTCCACTTCCTGGATTCAAGCGATTCTCCTGCCTCAGCCCCCTGATTAGCTGGAATTACAGGCATGCACCACCATGCCCAGCTAATTTCTTTGTATTTTTAGCAGAGACGGGGTTTCACCTGTTGGCCAGGCTGGTCTCGAACTCCTGACCTCGTGATCCACCTGCCTCAGCCTCCCAAAGTGCTGGGATTACAGGCGTGAGCCACTGTGCCCTGCCTAACATACACTTTTAAAGGACCAGATCTCACAAGAACAGCACCAAGAAGATGGTGCTAAACCACTCATGAGAAAGTCACCCCCATGATTCAGTTTCCTCCCTCCAGGCCCCACCTCCAACACTGGGGATTACAATTTGATGTGAGATTTACTGGGGACACATATCCAAATTATATCACACTGAAAATACATACATCATGTACTATGTGGGGTTAAACATTACACACACACACATATCCTTGTTCATGAAGATAGTATTTGATGCAGTGACAGAGAGAAAGAGAGAAAGCAGGCACAGGTGATCAGGAGCTCTGGACACACCTGAGCTTGGATAAGATGACAGCATCAACAAGGACAAAGCTGATGAAAAGGCCAAGGAGTTGAGGGCAAGGTGCTTCCATACAAAGTGGCTTTTTGTCTTAGCAACTTCAACTCTTTTCAAACCCTTCTTACTAACTGGTGGGTTTCATTCTACTTTACATACTTTATATAAAGTCTGAGTCCTTTTTGACTCAATATTCCCAGTCCTCTCATTGCCATAGTGCTCTGGAATTACTGGTTAGTAAACACTAAAGATGGTTTCATTAGGCCAGCTGTTTTGCTACAGGCTGGCTTTTGGCCAGTGATAAAAGGGGCTTTGCCGTTTATGTCACCCCTTCCCAACATGCACATGTATGCACACATACACACATACACATACACACACAGGTGTGCAACTTGAAAATAATCTGAATATAAGACAAGTGTTGAAATTTATTCAGTACACCACATGAAAGACTAATTGCACATTTTAAACTAAAATTTCCTAGGTGTAATTTGAGTTCACCCTTCTCCTGGGCATATCTCTTTTCAAGTACAGGCGGTCAGCACAGAACTCAGACACTTGACTTGACTTCAAATGATGTCATCTTCTTGGCCCATTGCCTCTGACTGTTTTCCTGGCGGCAGCTCAAACAAATGTCAGGCAGATCTAAAATCAGAAGGGGGGGAAAATGGTTGTGTGGAATCAACTTCATCAACCTAGATTTATTACAAAGCAACTCTGGGCAGAATGCAGTAAAGGTTGAAGAATCTGAAAAAGCTCAAGATTCTTCCAAAGTTATAGTGTTTATTTGAATTCTTATTTGAATTTACTAATCCAATTTCCATGGTTTATGTTCTTGGCTAACTTGATAGACAAAATGGCATTTCACTGTTTTTAGGTGGCATTATTTTGATTACTGGTAAAGATAAGCATTTTAAAATACATTGTATTGTTATTTGTATTTATTTGGTGTTAATTGCCTATTTGTGTATTTTGCCCATTGTCCTTTGAGATACGAGTGTTTTCCTTGTTAGAATGTAATAGTACTTCATATATGAAGGATATTGACCTTTTGTTTGCTATATCCATCATAAATATTTTTTCTGGTTGGACATTTATCTTTTAGTTTTGTTTATGATTTTGCTGACTTCCAAATGTTTGCATTTTAATGCAGAAATATCTATCAATATTCTCCTTTGGGATATAATCTATTGCTTTTTTTTTTGCATAGTAAAGCCTTCACCACTCTGAAATCAGATAAATGTTTATCAATATTTTCTTTCTGTTTTTGGCTGTTTTGTTAACTGCTTATTTCCTTTCCTCCACAGTAAGACTCTTGGATTCAAAGTATAGATAATAATAGGAAGTATCATCATTATTCATTTGCTTTATTCAAAAATACATATGCAATACTCCTGAAATACAAATATTAATACTATCAATCCCCATTTGATTATTTAAAATAGTCTGAAATATTTTTGAATATGCCCTCTTCATTGTCTCTCAGTTTTTAAATAGTTATTATCTATATTGACATAGTGCAAAGCTGTTACATGCTCTACTTTCTCTCTTTTTCAATTTTTATTTTAGATTCAGGGGGTACATGGGCAGGTTTGTTACCTGGGTATTTTGTGTGATGCTGAGGTTTGGAGTATGAATGATCCCATCACCCAGGTACTGAGCATAGTATCCAACAGTTAGTTTTTCAACCCTTGTCCCCCTCTCTCCCTTTACCCCAGTAGTCCCCAGTGTCTATTGTTGCCATCTTTATGGCCACCAGTACCCAATGTTTAGCTCCCCCAGTTTTTGACTTTTGGAATTTAACCCTTTAATCTTTCCATATTGCATTTTGGACTATAGTGTGACAGAAAATCTAAATAAATAATTTTCCCTAAAAGTTGAGTCCTCTACTTATTGTTATTAGTGATTTCATCCTTTTTTCATTTATGAGATTTAAAGCATTACACAAATAATATATGTTCATTTAAAGAATCAGAAAATGCAGATAATTGAAAGGAAGAGAAAAACACTTGCATTTTTCTTTCCACTCTGAGTTGAATGTTAGCAGTTTGCTGTGTCCCTCTAGATGTTTTCTTCTATGGATACAATTCCCCTCTAAATGGAATCATATTGCAATATGGTTTTGCAGCCTGATGTTTTTCCATCCGGTAATATATCATGACTATCTTTCCATGTCAATCAATATACCTTTACAGCACCATGTCCTAATCAACGCTTCCTTGAGATATACTGAACATTCAGAAAAGTACACATTTCATAAGTATACAGCAGGATGAATTTTTACTAGCTGAACACATCCTTGTCATGAGTTACCAGATCAAAAAATGGAATATCATTAGTACCTCAAAAGCCCCCTGAATAGCTGTTTCTAGTCACCTTTCTCCCTCAAGGGTAACCATTCTACTCATATCCTGATATTTAATAGCATAGATTCCATTAAAAAAAAAATCTGTAGAGATGGGCTCTTGCTATGTTGCCCAGGCTGGTCTTGAACTCCTGCTCAAGCAATCCTCCCACTTTGGGCTCCTAAGGGTCTGGGATTATAGGTGCGAGTCACCTGCCCAGCCTCACAGCCCCATTTTTGATAGCTATGTGGTGTTCCGTTACACATATATGTATCACAACATACTTGGCATAAGTTAAATTGTGTTCTTCAAAAAAAGTAAGTTAAAATCCTAACGCCCGGTATCTGTGAATATAACCTTATTTAGAAATAGGGTATTTGCAAATGCAATTGGCTGAAGATGAGGTCATTAGCATGGGTAGTAATTGTATACAACCGGTGTCCTTGTAAGAGAAAGAGGCCATCTGAAGACAGAGACACTGGGAGAGCACCACGTGATGGCAGAGGGAGGGACTGGGGGAGGCAGCTGGAAGCCGAGGAAGGCAGCAGGATGATGGCACCCCTAGGAGCTAGGAAGAGACAAGAGGTGAGAAGAAGCATGCCTTTGCTGATACCTTGATTTTGAATTTCAGCCTCCAAAAATATGCAAGAATAAATTTCTGTTGTTTTAAGTCACTCCCGTGTTATGGCAGCTCTAGGAAACTGACACACTACCCAATTTCGAATGTTTTGGTTTTTTCTAACATTTACAGTCTTATATTCGAATACCTCTTTAATTTTTTTACTTAGAAGAAACTAAGTGTGAACTATCTGTATTAAAGTATGATAGTAGGAAATATTACTTGTAAGACAATAAATATGAATCACCAGATTACTACCTTTAAGAGTTGTACTCTGTGATACAGGTGATACAGACTGCTTCCTCTCTAACGTATTCTCCTGTAATTCCAGTTTCACCAGGATTCCCTGGACTGAGGCTACCATGGGCCTACATACAGAGATAACTGACTCCTGCTTCCATCTACATAATGCAGAAAATCTCAGCCCCTTATCACTGGGAGTCTCTGGGGAGTTTATATTCATGTTTTTAAATAACTCTGTTACATTCTTTCCCTCCTGCCCAATCCCTCAACACATCCTCCTATAAAGACTTTTGGGGGGCCTGCCTGTGCTACTTCCCCTAAGATTGCAGTCAGTAGCAAAGACCCATCTCATGCCTTCAGAAGCTGTGGCTGCAAGATGCCAGGGCACTGTGGCATTTCACATGGCCCTCACTGCATTAAAATCAGGCCATATTTCTCTAACAAGGAGAAGCCTTTCCTTCCCCTTCTGCACTAGAAGCCCCAAGAAACACTACCTGTGTCCTCCTGTTTCCCAGAGTCCCACTGCCCATGGCCCTGTCACCATGGGGCTTAGTCAGGAAGACCAGAATCTGAGGCAGATACCATGTGTGGGCTCTGTCTCTGACCTTCACCTGTCTCCTCAACTGTCCCCATGTAAACTACTCCAGAATGGTGATTCCACTGAGCTATCAGACTTCACACCCAGGCATACCCAGATCTTGATAGCAGGTACATCTTATATTTACACTCATTCTTTCTTATATTTTGATATTAATAGGGCAAATTTCCTCCTACTGCTCTTCTTTTTCAAAACATTCTTCTATGCTATTACCTGTTTATTCTCGTAGATAAATGTACGAATAGTTTGCCAGCTTCCAAAATAATCCCATGAAAAATGTGTTTGTGGCAGAATTAGGTGAGTGAAACTAATGAAAGACTTAACATTATTCAGGTGTTTGGGCACCCATCAGGAAGGAGGGGGTGTGTCTCTGTACCTATCCGAGTCTTCCTTCCCACCTCCTCCTGGGGGAGTGGAGAGGTGGAGAGGACCTGCAGAAAGCGGCCCACCTGATCAGCTGAGTGGGCTTTGGAAGGCCAGTCAAGCTCACTGGCTCGCATGCTGGAGAGGTAATTGGAAAAGGAAGCAGGATGAGTTCTAAGCCAGCTCTGGCATCTTCCAGGAATCCTTTATTTCTTTCATAGCATTAGATGAGTGTATGCTGGAGAACAAATCCGATGAAAGCAGAAAATAAGCTGATTTAGTAAATGTGTCAGACAGGAGAAATTGTGGCTGGATTCTGGAGCCAAGGATCATGGAAAGGGGGGGCAAATTGAGGACAGGTAGATAGGCGTTGTGAGCGTGGTGGGCCAGAAGAGTGCAGGGCGGGGTGCGGGTGGGGTCGGGGGCGCTGGGCTCTGAGTTGGGAGACTTGGATTCTTATGTGAGCTCTGAAACCTGCTGGTATATTGGGCCAGTAATTTCCCTGTTTGAAAGTCTGTTGGCTCCTTTCTTAATATGCATGTTCACTGAGTGACCTTTAAGGCCCTCCCTGAATCAGGTTTTTCTGAGGTATTAGAGTTGAAACAAGCAACAGGAATTGCATGGCTGAGGAAAACCCTAAGATGTTAAAAACTTCCATGTCTGAACCCAAGAGGCATAATTATAGAATAAAATGATAAAAAAGCAGCAAGAACTCAAAAGCCCTTTAGGATAATTCTTGACGGTGGAATAGGAAAGGAAAAAAATCCAAAGTAGCCCATGGATGTCATTTAGAGTGGATGAACCTCTGCAAAGGAAGTACTTCTCAAATCGGTTATTTTGATCATATGTGGCCGACTCCCTGGGATAGCAAATTCTCTCAGATATTATGGATCTCTTTGTGGGCAGGGTGAGGCAAGGCACTTCTGACTCCTGTGCCCATGGACTCTAATCACAGACAAAATTTGCAGGCTTTTGGCATTCTTAGGGCAACAAGTTAAACAATTTTATCAACGGGGTTCCAGTGTGTGTGTATGTGTGTGTGTGTGTGTGTGTGTGTGTGTGTGTGTGAGTGAAAGAGAGAGAGAGAGTCTTTCTCTGTCACCCAGGCAGGAGTGCAGTGGTGCCATCACAGCTCACTGCAGTCTCGACCTCCCAGGCTCAAGTGATTCTCCTACCTCAGCTTCCCGAGTAGCTGGGACTAAAGGCAGGCACCACCACACCTTACTAACTTTTGTATTTTTTGTAAAGACAGACCCTACTGTGTTGCCCAGGCTGGTCTCAAATTCCTGGGCTCAAGCGATTCTCCTGCTTTGACCTCCCAAAATGTTGAGATTAGAGGTTTGAGCCACCGTGCCAGGCCCAGATTTTGTTTTTAATTCTTTTCCTTTCTTATAAAAAAAAAAGTGAGTTCCAGATTTTGCTTTAAGCCAAGTTAGCCTGGTTTAACTCTGTCACAGAGACAGACCATTAAAATTCCAATTGGATTAACTCCTCAGAGGGACCCAGACAGATGCTTGTTTCTCAGATAGAGTGGGGGGTGGGGTGGGGGTGGTGGGGGGAGAAAATAACATTTAATCACCCAAACCCTTCTAAGGAGCCCCCAGCAAGGCTTGCAGTGCATAGAGCCTGCCAGACTGCATTACTTCTCCTAAGGAGGGGCTAGGCCAATCAGTTACCCCAGTTATGCCCTTCTGACTCTGTCCCAAGAAGTTACCCACCACCTCCCTACTCTGAAGGTCCAGCGTATCTTCACTGTGGCTAAACTCATTGTTAGCCTCAACTGCCATTTCCTGCCAGGTCTTTGAAGTGGAAAAGGAAAATTCCAGGTTCTGTGTGGTAGTCAGCCTCCAAGTGACCTCCATGCTAGCTTCCAGCGGTTCCATCTCTTGGCATTCACACACCCTGAATGGCTCCCCTTCCACATTGTACCAGGGTTTGTTTTGTGATGAACAGTATATAGCACACATAGGAGAGTTTCATTGCCACGTTGTGAGGTCACCCAGCAAACCTAGAGCTATGCCCACATGATGAGGAACTTAAGTCTCCAGCAACAGCTGGTAAAAATCTGAGGCCTGACAATAACCATGTAAGTGAGCTTTGAGGTGCAGCCCCCTCACTTGAACACTCAGATGAGACTGCAGCCCTGGCTGACAGCTTGACTCCAATCTCATGACAGACCTAGAGACTGGAATCACCCAACTCAGCCACTCCAAGATTCTTAACCCTCAGAATCTATGAGATAATATATTTAAGTTGCTATGTTTTGGAGTCATTTGTTATGTAGTATTAGACAATAAATGCATTCTGTGTTGCCTCACCAATTCTAGGGGCTATCAATTTTATCACAACAGTCATCCATATAAAACCAGTTTTGTTTTTAATTTTTGAGTAGAGACAAATGCAGTCAGGAAGACATATGCTACATTAAATGACAAGTGAACATTTGTATATCTTGTGCCAAGCTCTGTTAAGTTCTTAGATTCCCAAATTCACATAATAATAAAAATCACCTGGAGCTGGGTCCAGTGGCTCACACCTGCAATCCCAGCATTTTAGGAGGCCAGGGTGGGAGGATTTCTTAAGGCCAGGAGTTCAAGACCAGCCTGAGCAATATAATGAGACCATGTCTCTACCAAAAAACCTGAAAAACTTAGCTGGATGTAATGGCATCTACCTGCAGTCACAGCTGCCCTGAAAGACTGTGGTGGGAGGATGGCTTGAGCCCAGGAGGTTGAGGCTGTAGTGAGCTATGATTGTGCCACTGCACTCCAACCTGGGTGACAGAGTGAGACCTTGAATCTAAAGAAAAAAAAATCACTGGGGGTGCTGATTAAACATTTAGATTTCTAGGCCCCTTCCCTTGGTTTTAAGTGGGACTTAGGAATCAGTAGGTTCACTACCACTCCAAATAATTCATATAATCAGGCAAATTTGAAAAACATTGCAGAATAGGATGCAAAAATAAATGAGACATAGCCCCTTCTCAGAAAGAGTGCAAGATGGAAAGCAAACTGGTACACAAAAGTGCATTTAAAGAGAACCACCAAGAGGTAAGGAAGACATGAAAACCACTGGAGGAATTGAGGACTGTGCTTCCTGGAAGAAATGACATGTGAGCAAAATCTCAAGATTAGTTACGACCTCACATGAAGACAGATATAGAAAGAATCACTAAGAAATAGTAATAGCTTGTATTTCTCAGGTGCCTGCTAAGTGCCAGGCATTGTGCTAAGCATTAAACCCACCTTATTTTATTTAATACTCATTGCAACCTTAGTAGAAGCTATTGTCATTCCCAATTTCAAATGAGGAAGGTGAGGTTTTGGTTACCACCCTGCCCCAAGGTGACACCATTCACATGTGCAGAGCTAGGTAGAAAGGAGGCAGTGAACTCCTTATCTCATACTCTTTACCACTGTCCTCTTCGACCTTCCAGGTGACATGAGCCTCAGGGATGTGAAAGTGCTGTGACATTTTTGCAAATGGCAGGAGAAAGTGTCCAGGGAGGTATATGGGCCAGGAGGAGATACTACATGATGTATTGGAACTTGGCAGTGATTTCCTAGTGCAAGCTCCACTCATTCATTTTGTAAATGAGGAAAGAGAAGCCCAGAGAGGGTATATGACTTGCCTAAAGTCATATACATTTCATACATTTAGTACATTTTGATAGTGGCAAAATGTACTAAAGATCCAGATCCCAGGCAGCACTCTCCATTATAGAAAACTGGAGGCCAATATCATATAGGTCTTGGTGGATGCCTTGCTAAGGAGGTCTGAGCTATAGTATAGCAGCTAGATACAGTCATGGGCTGCATAATGATGTTTTGATCAAAGGTGAACCACATGTATGATGGTGGTGCCAAAAGACTACAATATCATATTTTCACTGTACATTTTCTGTGTTTAGATATGCTTACCATTGTGTTCCCATTGCCTACTGTATTCAGTATAGTAGCATCCTGTCCCGATTTGTAGCCTAAGAGCACTAGGCTATACCATACAGACTAGGTGTGTAGTAGGCTATACCATCTAGGTTTGTGTTAAGTGTACTCTCTGATATTCACACAATGAAATTGCCTAATGATGCATTTCTCAGAATATATCCCCATCATTAAGTGATGCATGGCTGTATATGTAAAATATATATAACATAAAATTCACCATGTTAACCATTTAAGTGTACAGTTCAGTGACATTAATGCATTGATAATGTTGTGCAGTCATCACCCCTATCCATTGCCAGAACTTTTTCATCATCCCAAACAGAAACTCTGAATCCATTAGATAATAATCTGCTATTCCCCCTCCCCCTCAGCCCCTGGTAATGACCATTCTACCTTCCAACTTTATGAATTTGCCTATTTTAGGTATCTTATATATGTGGAATCATTCAATCTTTGTTTTTGTGATAGGCTTAATTTAACTTAGCTTGATGTTTTCAAGATTCACCCATGTTATAGCGTGTGTTAGTACATCATTCCTTTTTTCCCAATTTTCTCACTGTAGTAGAGTGAAAAAAAAATACCTGCCATCTTAACGGTTTTTAAAGACAGTTCAATGGTATTAAGTACATTCAGATTGTTGTGCAACCATTACCACTATCCATCTTTGTAATTCTTTTCATTTTGCAAAACTGAAACTCTGTACTGATTAAACAATAGCTCCCCATTCCTCCTTCCCCAAGACCCAGGCAACCACCATTCTACTTTCTGTCTCTATGAATTTGACTACTCTAGCTACCTCACGTAAGTGGAATCATACAGTATTTGTTCCTTTGTGACTGGCTTATTTCACTTAGCACAATGTCTTCAAGGTATTTCCACTTTGTAGCATATGTCAGAATTTCCTTCCATTTTAAAGCTGAATAATATTCCATTCTGTATGTACACACACACACACACATACACATGAGAGGGCTTTAAAAATTTGTGGAAAATGCATATTATGAAAAAAGTATGCATGGATTTCAAAATTTTTTGACACCAAAATGAACTCATACACATTTGTTACAACATGTCTGAACAGGATCTAGCTTGCAGCACTAAGAAGGACAAGATATCAGTTTGAAAAGAGCCCCTATCAGAGCAACATGAATCCTGAAAAACCGAAGCAAGGGCAAACATGAAATTTATGGCGAAGCTTGTGGGGAAGAATGGTGAAATCACTGATACCTTATGAAAAGTTTTTTGTGGGCAATGACCCAAATATATCAGTGGTTTACAAATGGATACTCATTTCAGGAAGGGACGAGAGGATGTTGAAGATGAAGTCTGCAGCAGCAGACTGTCCACATCATTTGTGAGAAAAAAATTAATCTTATTCATGCCCTAATTGAAGAAGACGGATGATTAACAGCAGAAAAAGTAACCAACACCACAGGCACCTCAATTGGTTGAACTTACTCATTTCTGACTGGCAAATTAAAGTTGAGCAAACTTTCCACTTGATGGGTGCTAAAATTGTTGTGCCCAGTTCAGCTGTAGATAAGAGTAGAGCTTTCGATGGAAATACAAAACAAGTGGGGATCAAGACTATGAAAGATTTCTTTGAAGAACTGTAATAACAGGAGAAAAAACAGAGCTTTGCCAGTATGATCCTAAAGACTAAGCACAATCAAAGCAATGACTACCAGGATGTGGGAGCAGTCCAGTCAAAGCAAAAGCAGATCAATCAAGAGCAAAGGTCATGGCAATAGATTTTTAGGGGGATGCTCACAGTATTTTGCATGTGGTTTTCTGTAGAGGGCCAAAGAATGATAATATCTGCTTATTATGAGAGTATTTTGAGAAATCAGCTAAAGCTGTAGCAGAAAACATGCCTGAAAAACCTCCACCAAAGAGTCCTTCTCCACCACGACAATACTCCTGCTCATTCTTCTCATCAAACAAGGGCAATTTTGCAAGAGTTTCAATAGGAAATCATTAGGCACCCATCTTATAGTCCTGATTTGGCTCTTTCTGACTTCATTTCCTAATCGTAAAAAGTCTTTAGCAGGCACCCATTTTTCTTAAGTTAACAATGTGAAAAAGACTTCATTGACATGGTTAAGTTCCCAGGACCCGCGTCAGGCCTGGTGGCTCACGCCTGTAATCACAGCACTTTGGGAGGCTGAGATGAAAAGATCACTTGAGGCCATGAGTTTGAGACTAGCCTGGGCAACCTAGCCAGACCTTGTCTTAGCAAAAAATTAAAAATAAATAAATAAAATAGAAAAATTCCCAGGACCCTCCGTTCTTTAGAGATGGACTAAATGGCTGGCATCATCACAAAATCATCTTGAACGTGATGAAGCTTATGTTGAAAGCTAAAGTTTATATTTTTTTATTTTTATCTTTTAATTCAATTTTCTCACAAACTTTTGGCAGTTCCCATGTGAGTGCGTGTGTGTATGCGGAACAGTTCGTTCATCCCTTCATCACTGATGGACATTTGGACTGTTTCCCTGTTTTCACTATTAATAGCTAATAATAGCTAATAATACTTCTATGAACATGGATGTACAAACATGCCTTTGGTACCCTGTGTATTATTTCCACGCAGTTGATAAAGATATGCTTGAAACTGGGAACAAAAAGAGGTTTAATTGGACCTACAGTTCCACATAGCTGGGGAGGCCTCGGGGAGACAGGTGAAAGGCACTTCTTACATGGCGGCAACAAGAGAAAAATGAGGAGGAAGCAAAAGCGAAACCCCTGAAAAATGCATCAGGTCTCACGAGACTTATTTGCTATCACGAGAACAGCATGGGAAAAACAGGCCCCCTATGATTCAATTACCTTCCCCTGAGTCCCTCCCACAACAGGTGGAAATTCTGAGACATACAATTCAAGTTGAGACTTGAGTGAGGACACAGCCAAATCATATCATCCTGCTTTTAATTTTTTGGGTTAGACACCCAGAAATGGAAACACTAAATCATATGGTAATTGTAATTTTTAATTTTTTGAGGAAACTATACCGTTTTGAACAGGGGCTGCGCCATTTTACTTTCTTACCAACAGTGCACAGGGTTCCAGTTTCTCCACATTCTCACCAACACTTGTCATCATTTCTTTTTATAGTTGAATAATATTTTATTGTATGTATATACTATATTTATTTTGTTAATGCACTTACGGACATTTGGGTTGTTTCTGTCTTTTGGCTACTGTGAATAGTGCTGCCATAAACATTGGTGTATGTTGTCCCTACATTCAAATACTTTGGGGTTACATACCTTGAAGTCGGACTGCGGAACGATATGCCCCATTTTTTGAGGAATCTATGGGCTAGTAAAGGAGGACTGTGCTGTGTAAGTCAGCGCTGTCCACCCCAGCCTTCTGAGCAGACATCCCTGGGCGGGGGTCCTTCCTCTCTCCAGTGTGCTGCCCCGCCCCCTTGTTTCTCTTTAGAAAGCACTTCTCTGAGCCTCATTTACACGGAGGTACGGCAGCTGGCACCGAAGATGGCCCTGGTGTCCAGTCGGGCTGGCCCAGGGGGACGAGGTTGGAGGCCGCCCCGGGCGTGTCCCCTGAGGTTGAGTGTGTGGGCAGCGGGGGAGGTTTCTCGGTCCTTTGCAGGCTCGTGGCTGAGCGGGGCCGTGTCCGCCCACTCCGACGGCGCCGGGCTGCCAAGGTGAGCCGCTGAGGAGCCCTGTGCCCCGAGGCGGGCACAGCCGCCCCGCCTGGGTGCCCCCGGCTCGGGGTCGGCGCAGAGCCCCGCCGGGAGCCCCAGCGCCCCCGTTCCCGCCCGGGGCGGCCGTTCCGGAGCCTAAGCCGGGGAACGCGCCGCCCGCCTGGCCCGGATCCCTCCCGCGCGTCCTCGCCGCGAGCGGCCGCCTGGGCGTCCTGGACGCTCCTGCCCAGGGCGATCCCGGCCTCCCCCAACCCGCGGGACCGGACGACCCCCGACGCGCCCCGCCTTGAGCCCGCACCTCGGCGCCCCACGGCCACCGGAGGCGGGGACAGGGAATCCGGGGCAGGCCGGGCCGGGGAATCTGCGGCGGCGGCGCGAGCGTAACTCCCGCCAGAGCAGAGGAGGAAGGGAGCGGGGACCTGCCCTCCGCCTGCCGGCTTCTGGAAGAAGCGTCTCCTGTTCGGGCCCCGGAATAAGAAACCCGGACCTCGTCCGCCCGGCTCCGCGATGCTGCAGGTACACGAGCGCGCCCTCCCGGGGAGGATGCTCTAGGGACCCCGCGCTGCACCGGCTTTGGCCGCGGGGTGCGGCGGCTTCTGAGCGAAGAGGGGTCTTTGCAAGGGATTCACTCCTGTGCGTTTCTTCAGGAGAGCCAGGCTTCCCCTCCGCTGTACTTAGGAGAAGCCGCCCAGGCTTCCCCTCCGCTGTACTTAGGAGAAGCCGCCCAGGCTCCCGGGAGAAAGTTGGGAGCAGGCAAGGGACTGATCTGCAGGGTTTTGTGAGAGAGGCTCCCAGCGATCGAGAAGTCACCAGGTGGGGTCGGATTGGGGTTCCCCCTCTGAAAGGTGAGAATAAAGGAGAAAAGATCAATGGATAGTCATCCTTAATCTCGTGATGCCCTCCTCTCCATCCCCGAAGTTTCTATATTCTTTGTTTTTGAGACCTACTTTGAGCCTTCAGGTAGCATGCTGGTACGGGTACTCCCCCCGGAGTCCCATGTCTCTGCGACCCACGGGGCCTGCAAGGAGTGGGGCCTGTACCGCCTTGGTTCCAAGCCTGCCCCATTTCTTCTTTTCAGCTGAGTTCTGCTTCTTCTTGACAGGGGCAGAGGGCAAGGGCTGAGCCAGACAGAACTGAGAGCTCAGTGGAAGGAAAAAATCAGGGTGAGGGGTTGGGAAAGAGAGGCAGCAGTGGGTCTGAGCCCCACTTGGGCACAGAGGGACTTTAACCCTGGCTCCAGGAAGACAGCTCCAGATGTCTTGTCTTGGAGGAATATGGAGAGCAGGCTTTCCTGGGGGCTGGGGGGGGTCCTTGGCATGTTCCTCAACTCCCTTTCCCAGGAAGCTCAGGCTTGCATTCTTCCCCCTGTTCTCCTGACATATGTTTTAGGACGCTCTCCAGACCTCAGCCTTCCTTCTATGTCCCAATCCCTGGTCTGATGTCTTCAGGGTTTGGGAAGGACTGCAGGGAGAGGGCAGGGGACAGGGGGACTCTGGCTTCCTCCCTGTCCCCAGCAGGGGCAGCTGACACCCCCCAGACCCCTCACCCCGGCCCCATTATGTGGTGTGGTGGAGTTTCTGTATAAGAATTTCACTCCCCTTCCTTGCAGCTGACCAAGGAGGCCTGAGAGCTCAGTAGTAAATCCCTGCAGTTCTAGGGTATAACACTCTCCTCCAGGGAGCTCCAGGCTACGCAGACATTATTGATCTCCTGCCTGGCAGATGTTGAACCTCTGAGTGTTTAAGCTATTTACCTCTGGACACTCAACCAGCTAAGGAAAAAATATGCTCTAGAGTCCCCATTCTCACCACTTGGTTAGTCACAGGCTGTGACTTGACCCTACAGCCTCTGCCTCGGGACAGGCCTTCGTAAATGCTGTTCCCAGCTTCTAGGGTCGCAGGAGGTTCTGATGTGGGAACAGAAAGTCCAGCGAAGAGAGAGGAAGGTAGCTGCTCTATGGCTTCGTGATTTTAGAGCCCTGTTTTGCCAGAAGGGCGAGGAGAGCAGACAGGCTTGTCTGAAAGCCCTCCCTCCTCAATGGCATTTAAAGTGATATCTTTCTCTTCAGCCTCCCCACACTCCCAACTTTTGGCCTTGAGAAAAGGTAAAACATTTCTGAATCTTCAGTGGAACAGAAATAAGCTGAGCCAGTGCTTGATTGTCTGTAGCAATCCACCCATCCCTAATTGAGTATGTGGCTTTCATTCATTTTCTCATCAGTTCCTTTATTTCCATTTCACCACCCTATATTCTCTCTGGGCAGGTGGCTAATAGGTCTGCTTAGGTTACAGGATGGTTTTAAATTTGGCCAGCTTTACTCCAACATGTAGCCAACTGTTTATATGTCTTTCAGAGGTTTAGAATGGAACTCAGTTTCCAGACCCCAGTGATGCTGGCAGAGACATTCTGACTCATTAAGGGAGAGCTGAGTGATAGCAGAGAGGGGTGACATCAGCCTTGCAGACATTGCCCAGAGGAATTCCGAGCACTGTTGCTCACAGCATCGCCTGGCGAGATGGAGACCACCATGGGGTTCATGGATGACAATGTCACCAACACCTCCAGCAGTTTCCTTTCTGCACTCAACCCCCATGGAGCCCACGCCGCTTCCTTTCCATTCAACTTCAGCTACGGCGACTATGATATGCCTTTGGATGAAGATGAGGATGTGACCAATTCCCGGACATTCTTTGCTGCTAAGATTGTCATTGGCATGGCCCTTGTGGGCATCATGCTGGTCTGTGGCATTGGCAACTTCGTCTTTATTGCTGCCCTGGTCCGCTACAAGAAGCTGCGCAATCTCACCAACCTGCTCATCGCCAACCTGGCCATCTCTGACTTCCTGGTGGCTATTGTCTGCTGCCCCTTTGAGATGGACTACTACGTGGTGCGCCAGCTCTCCTGGGAGCACGGCCACATCCTGTGCACCTCTGTCAACTACCTGCGCACTGTCTCTCTCTATGTCTCCACCAATGCCCTGCTGGCCATTGCCATTGACAGGTGAGTGCAGCAGCAGTGGGGGCAACAAAGGCAGTCAGGGAGGAAGAGGCATTGCAATTGCCCCCTCCTGCGCTGCAGTTGCAGATTGATGAGAGGTGTCTGTATTCCCCCTAGAGGTGGATGCATGGGGGATTCAAAAGCTTGATCATTGACTGACAGGAGTTCTTTTTCCAGCTCTGTTCAGACAGAAGGCAGCAGAGCCCTCTAGAGTTGGGTGATGGGAAGTTTTTGATCTTCCCTGCTGTGGATGTTTTCCTAGATGTTACACCTTCCAAGGTCTAGAGTAGACAGGTAAGAGGGGGATATTGAGGGACAGTTTAAGCTCCAGGCAGTTACCTCTTGAGTCAACTTGGAAATCTTGAAGAAGGTTTCTATCTCATCAATACTTCCTCTACTAAAATATGATCTTCTAGCACCAGCTGTTTTAAAATAAGATTCAAGGATTTGTGGCCGGCTGTGGTAGGTAGTTCAAGCCTATAATCCCAGCACTTTGGGAAGCTGAGGCAGGAGAAGCATGTGAGGCTAGGAGTTGAAGACCAGCATGGGCAACATATCCAGACCTCATCTTTAGAAAGAAAAAAATCAGCTGGTTATGGTGGTGTGTGTCTGTAGTCCTAGCTAGTTGGGAGGCTGAGGCAGGAGAATCACTTGAGCCCAGGAGTTCAAAGCTGCAGTGAGCTATGATCATGCCATTGCATTCCAGCCTCGAGGACAGAGGGAGACCTTGTCTCTAAAAAGTAAATAGAAATGAAAAGATTGAGGGATTTGTTTTGAAAACAAGGAGAACATATGTTTATTTACTTTTTGTTGTTGCGTTAATCACTTTGCACCTTTTAGTCCATTTGCACAGATAGTGCAGAAGACCTGTTTCCGGTGATCACAAATAAAATCAGGATGAGCAGCCTCTGCGTATCTTTCTTCAACGTAGTCTCTTTCTTTAGTATAAACCCCTGCTAATGGGTCAGGCTGGTCTTTGTTCCCCCCCCGGGGATAATCTTTGCTAGCTCCTCTGCCCACAGTTGGACTGTCATTACAAAGCACCTGGTTACAGTCTAGAGAGAGTTATCCTGAGGGTCAAATCAGGCCTCTGTGTACTTGGATTTGAACAGCCCGACTCTCTCCCTTAACCCAGAGAGCCTGAGGCATACGTGCTCTCCCTGTTCTCTGGCCTCAGGGATCTGAGGGGGTTTAACCTGGCCCTCACAGTCAGGACAGTGTTCTGGGGAGGAGCACAGCTGAGAGAGCTTGTTTTCTGAGACCATAGGCAGGGCGACCAGGGCTGGGATGACCAAAAAGGATAACCTGAGAAAAGCGGGTTACGAAGGAGTCTCTGTCCGTACAAACGCTGAGAGGTGGGGCCTCTGCCTCCCTTCTCCAGGGAAGGACATCAGGGAGTTAGCAGCTTACATAGCCCTCGGTCTGTCCCTCATAGAAAAGGTGTCATCCTTGCAGGGCGCTACTTCTCCTTGGCCAGATTCCCTCCACTGAGTCACAGAGCCCCGCAGCTTTTAATTTACCTGGGCAAGGACCCTGGGTGAACCCACAGAAGGAGCAGGAGGGGGAGCAGTCAAGTAGAGTATCTAACTCTTAGGTTCCCTTCGGAGCTGACAAAAAGAGCTCCAGGGAATTTGTCTCTGAACTTTTCTGAAAATAGAAGCTGCCACCTTCTCTCTTAGCCCATGAACAAGACAAAGCATACAGAGTCATTTCCTGAAGTTTCATACTAGCAAGAAACTACATGTGCTCAGCTACTAAAAGCAGGGTAGGGTGCCTCCTGTGGAGTGGGATCCTACTCCCCAGCTTAGATCCATTCTACCTCTTGAAAAAAGTAACAACGGTAGGAGGGAGTAGTTTCAAGGGGAAAGGAAGCCAGGATACACTCAGAGGCATTGGGTTATTTGGAACATGTAAGAGTGAAATCTGTGTCAATCAATCAGTCGTCTCCATCTTCTGAACTTTTTCAAGCTGATATCCTTGTTTCATACCAAACAGCTTGTCTGAAATATTGCAAGCATTTCTCTTGCAGTGTGAGTTTACACAAAGCAAATTAGGTGCAATAAGAAAGTTGAATTAAAAAACACAGTGCTTTGCACTGTGGGGGCTGCTGTGGTTGAGTGGGGTTATGATCGGAAGCTTGAACCCAGACCTCGAGGAAAGCAACATGTGCCTTCGCAGGGCTACTCAATGGTCTTGGTGGATGAACGGCTACTCCAATGCATGGAGTTCTTTTAGTGATGCTTGTGATCTTTGCTTCAATTATTTTTATTTGTATGCATTGTTACCATCTAATTGTGGTCTAGGAATCATTAATTTTTCTCTGGTCTCATGTGTTGTTCAGGATTTAATCAGTTGGGAGCAACTAATTTTTATTTTGGTTTATAACAAATACACTTAGTTGTAAAAATGCCTTTATGCTCGTTTAATGAAATTTCTGCAGCAATGTTAGCAGTTTTTCTGCCTGGGTTTAAATTCCAGCTGTATTGTGTGTTGGGTCTTGTGTTAGTTATTTGACCTCTCTCTGCCTCAGTTTTCTCACTTATGAAATGGGAATAAAAAGAAAGCCTATTGTATTAGGTTGCTTTGAGGATTAAATGAAATAATATATTTAATCGCCTAGAACAATATTTAAAACAGTAAGCACTAATAAACAGTGGATATGATAATTCTTAAATTAACCCTTATAGGAATGTCTACCACAAAAAAGTGGATAAATTAATGAATATTTCCGACACACTAACCTCTTTGTTTTCATTGAATTTATTGTTTTTAGGATGTGATTTAAAAAAATACAAGATTTCTACCAAATGGCAGAACAGAAATATTTATCATCTGTCAGCTTGTATTTCTGTTTCTATTATTGTTTCCATTTTTTTCCCAGGCATCTAAACTAGAAGAAAATCTCCTTTGTCCCAGCTGCTCTCCCTTCTTCACCAGCATTCATTCAACTTCCAGATCTTGGCAGTACCCATTTGTTCATTCAGGGCTGGTATCTAGTCTCCTCTTGGTCTTTCTGCCTTCAGTGTTTCTTGAATCTGCCCATCTGTCAACGCTACTCTCCTGACAATCCATCCTAAGCTTTCATTCTTTCATTCATTTAAACCTTGCATTTTTATAGAGTAACTGTGATATGACAGATGTTATTGCAAGCACTGGAGACACAACTGTGAATAAGACAAAAAAAAAACTCCTTGCTTTCCTAGAGCTTATACCCAAAGGATAGAGAGAGGTCACAGTCAGGCAAACAAAAAAGGAAGGTAATTTCAGAAGCAAGAAATATTCTGAACAAAAACAAGCACACACATAAAATGGCCAGAGTGACTGAAGGTGGGACCTACTTTAGGTGAGTAGTCAAGTGAAGCGTCTCCGAGGAGAGGCCTTTGGTCTGGCTTCTGAATGATGCAGGGGAAAGAGCTTGCCTTGGGAAGACAGGGATCAAGCATCCCAGACAAGGCGGATTCTAAATGCAGAGGCTGGGAGGCAGGAACAAACCAATTGAGTTCTAGGAACAGAGGAACAGAGAGAAGGCCCCATGTGGCCTGAGGGGAAGTAAGCAAGGCTGCAGCCAAATTAATCTTCTGTCTTGTACATGTCTCCCCTCTCTTGCTTAAAGGACCTCTACTGACTCCATTGTCTATGAAGTATGGCTCAAACCCTTTCATCTGTTCTTCCAAACTTTTATTATCTAGCCCCAGACTGCTCCCCGGTCTCATGGATAAACACATTTATGTCCTGTTTTCCCAAAAAAGGTTGCAATCTTCACCATGGCCTTTTATATTAATTTTTTTTTTTTTTTTAGAGATGGGATCTTGCTATGTTGCCAGGCTAGTCTTGAACTGATCTCAAGTAATTCTTGTGCCCTGACCTCCAAAAGTGTCAGGATTACAGGTGTGAGCCAGTGTCCAGCCAGCTTTTTTTACATGTCTATTCACCCAGTTCCAGGCATTTGATGAGGGTGAAGTTGCATGAAAATCCTATTAGGTGCCCAGAATTCACAGACAGTAAAAGGTTGTAAAAGAAATAAGACACAATCACAGCTCTTGCAGGGCTGACCATCTAGAGTTGGGGGGTAGGGTGGGACCAGGGAGAACTAACACTTACAAAACAGTTAAAGAATAAGTAAATTTAGAGAAGGGTGAGATCATTATGTACTAGAGTAGTCAGAGGAGGCTTCATGGAGGAGGTGGACTTCTAACTGGCCTTCAACAAAGGAATATCAGCAAAGGAGCAGGAAGTTTTCCCAAGAGAGTGAGTAGAACAGTGTTTGGAAAAGTCTAGAGGTGGAAATGCCTGAGGTGAGAGTGTGGTACCTTAGAGAGGGATGTTGGGCATGGGTAAGAAACACAAGGAGAGTAGAGATCAGAAAGAACAGGATCTATTCCAGAAGGTCTCAGCAGCCAGGCAGAGGGAGTGAAACCTGAGGGCAGGAGGAAACTAAAGAAGATCATGAGACTAGGTTCAGTGACTCTTGCCTGTAATCCTAGCACTTTGGGAGGCCTAGGCGGGAAAATCTTTTAAGCTCAGGAGTTCAAGATCACCCTGGGCAACACAGGGAGATCCTGTCTCTACAAAAAAAAAAAATTTACCAGGCATGATGGCATGTGCCTGTAGTTCCCGCTATTGGGGAGGCTAGGGTGGGAGGAATCCTTGAACCTAGAAGATAGAAGCTGCAGTGAGCTGTTATCACCCACTGCACTCCAGCCAGCCCCTGTCTTAAAAAAAAAAAAAAAAAAGGATCTTGAGAGATCTCTGCCCCAGCCAGAGGTCTGGGTTTCCTCTTTTATGTGGAGACACTAAGATCCCGCAGCATGTGGGGGGCTCCAGGGAACTTCCCCTTTTACCCAGAATCCTGAGGAAACTGGCCAGTCTGTGTACCTGTGAAAAAGCTCTATTCTTCTGTCTTGATGAGGCTAAGGCTTGAGTAATCTTGCACAGCTTTAGGAAGCACAGATGCCTCCTGGTGAGCTCATTAGTCAGGGCCACTGGCCTGAGGATCAGGCCGTGTTCTCTGCCCATCCCATGACTAGCCTAATAGCTGCTGGGACCACTGTTACCATGATTTGATCTGGGGCTGGGTCCTGGGAACAGAGACAGAGCCCAGATATGTCTTTTCCAGCCCACTATTATCACAGTTATTGCCTGGACCATCTTTTTGTCTAGCAACCTTCATTCCTTGTTCGCTGGGGAACTGTTAGCTCCATGTGAATCTGGACCTAAGCCACTGTAGTGGCAGACACACAGGGCAAGCCAAGGGCATACTCATAAGCAGAGAAAAGCAGCTGCCAGATGTCAGACCCCTTCTTGGAACACCAATAGGTAGAAGCCAACTGTGATGGAGAGGAAGAGGAGAAGGGCTGCTGGGATGCCAGGAAGGCAAGAGGAAGGCACCAGCTGCTCTTGGCTGAAAAAGGAGGGGATAAATGGCATTCAGAGATGCCACTGGATTTGCAGCAAGTCGTCACTCTGTCGCTATCTAGCTGTGTGGCTTTTTGGCAGGTTATTTAACTTCTCCAAGCCTCAGTTTTCTCATCTGTAAAGTGGACATCATCACCGTCTTACCTATTTAACAGGGTTGGAATTACCTAGTGAGAAAGTGGATTTGAAAATGCTCTGTAAATTGCAAACTTCTTTACAAACATTAAGCAAGCATTACGAATGCTAGAGTTCTGGAGTTCTGGTCCTAGCATTGACAAAGCTGACAGAAATTCTGAAAATAGTTGTCTGCAGTTTGCCTATTGGTAAATGTATCAGAAAGGCCTCTTGCACAGCACATGGCACTAATTCTGGGAATGGAGTTGGGGTGATGTCGAGAATGAAATAACTATCTGACAGGTAGTCACAGATTACTCTGAAGATTAGATTTGATGTGTAGAGTTTATCCTATAAAATAGAAAGTAGGAGAAGACTTGCAAATCAAGTATTTGCCAATAACAGGTAAAGAAAAATTTCTGTGTATACAGAATAACTCTGGGGAAAAAACGTTTTAAGATGCTAGCACTTCTTTGTATATTAATAGTTTACTGTTGCTTATGTGCAGAGTCTCATTGGAGACTCATAGTATCTACGTGATATTCCTTTTTTACAGATGAGGGAAACGAACCTACAGGGATAAGAAAAATGACTCAGATTCATAGGGCAACTTTCTGGCAAAGCTAGGATTCGATTTGTGGTCTTCTGAGTCCTAGGTCGGTGTTCTCTCCCATATGTTTTTTGAAAACACACTCTGAGTTTGAAACATCATAAAGACTTAGGTAGCTACTATCAGGAAAAAGATTTATGTGGTGAAAATTCTTATAGTGAATGAATATGCATATAGGAAATTTATTTGTCAGAGTAATCAGCAGAACGTAGTGGGGTGGACAGAGAGCAATGGCGCCAATGAGAGCAGAAGGTCTAAACTCTGTTTTCATTGTGAGTCAGCGGGGAGTTTGAGGATCTGGTTGCATCAGAAGCACTGTGGTCTTTATAAACGGCCCACACTTGTGCATTGACAATGGCATTACCAACACCTTGCAGACCTTTTCCTTTTTTATTCTCTGGCATTGGGGAGATTGGCTTGAGTGCCAGGGATGGCAGTGAGCCGGGGTGTCCAGAGTGGGCGCAACCCAGCCTACTTCATTTTTTTTTTTTAAGATGGAGTCTCGCTCTGTCACATAGGCTGGAGAGCAGTGGCATATTTTTGGCTCAGTGCAACCTCCATCTCCTTGGTTTAAGCAATTCTCCTACATCAGCCTCCCAAGTAGCTGGGATTATAGGCACTGGCCACCTCGCCCAGCTAATTTTTGCATTTTTACTAGAGACAGGATTTCACCACATTGGCCAGGCTGGTCTCGAACTCCTGACCTCAGGTGATCCACCCGCCTCGGCCTCCCAGCTTGCTGGGATTACAGGCATGAGCCACTGTGCCCAGCCCCTACTTCATTTAACATCTGGGGGGCTAGAAGAGATCTGGAGGCTCACTCCTGTGAACTCTCTAAAGGGCTTAACTGCCCAGGCCATTAGGGAGGAACAGAAAGAGCAGAAATACAATCAGGAAAAAAAAAATAAGAATGAACTTCTCTTCAAATCAAAATTCCAAGAAGGATGACTTCACAGGGATTTGTTTCAAAGGAAATAGAGCTGGTTTGGCTTGGCTTTCCTTCAGGCCCCTGTCACACTTGCTCTGGGCTCTACCTGGGATAAGCTCTGGACACATGAGACTGTGTTTGTTTCCAATGTTGGCCAGTCAGTCCCCTCCCACTTCACTCCCCATCTCTCTCCTTCTCCAACTTCCACTCACTGCCAGCCACAGGATGTCTTCCAGGAAACCAGAGCTCTCTGCATAAGTTGTGTGCATTCTCTCTGGGAAGGAGGCTATCAGCTGTCATGCCGCACAATGACTCACATCCCCCCAGAAAGTGCTCTCTCTTTGTGTTCCTGTACCACTGTGGTAACAGCAATGTAGGTTTTTATTTTTTTTTAAAGAACAAAAGCAGTATCTTTTACATTCTGCTGCTTTGCGGTTAAAAAAAAAAAAAACACATTCATGTATATTCTCAATTGATTTTCACATCAACCCTGTGAGGTAGGGTTAAATGTTTTCTATAAAGGAAGGGTCCTGTGGTCTGTGACCTTGAGAAAGTACTCATCTCTCACTGCCTTCCATTTTTCCACCTGGAAAATGAGGTATTTGGCCTCATGCATTTCCTCTTCCTTTGCATGCAAAGCAACAATTTTTAGAATGTAGAATGAAGAAAAACCTTTGCCCACTGTTTCCATTGTAAAGGGCAGATTCTCCTAACTCTTTGAATTATCCTGCCCTTTTAGCTTTAAACTTCGAGGTAATTAGAATGAAAAGCCCAAGAACAGGAAGCAGCTGGGAACAGTGCCAGGCTAGAAACCAGTGGGAGGAATTATTACATTTAATAGTAATTGTTATCATTTTTGAGTACATAGTAGGTTTAAAACTGTGCCAGGCATAGTGCATACATTATCACATTTAACAGCCAACAAAACTTTTGCAGATAAGGAAACTAAGGGTCAGTTTCCAAACTTGCCTGAGGTTGCAGAGCTAGTTAGAGAAGAGGCTGGGGTTTGCTTCAAGTCGGCCTTTTGCAAAAGCCCACATACCATTGGGAATTTTCTCCACACATACCATTTGGTTGCTCCTTAGAATGTTGCAAAATGAAATGGCAGGAGGTTTGTGTGAGCGCAGGAGTTTGAGGCTAGGCTGGGCAGCTCTGCCGCTACAAAAAATTAAAAAAAAAAAAAAATTAGCACGTGTGGTGCATTGTACCTCTAGTCCCAGCTACTTGGGAGGCTGAGGTGGAAGGATTGCTCGGGCCTAGGAGTTTGAGGCTGCAGTGAGCTATGATCATGCCATTGCACTCACTGCACTCCAGCCTGGGGGACAAAGCAAAACCCTGTTTCAAAAAAAAAAAAATCATCCAGCGCTTCTCTCCTCACAGTGGCTGCCTCCACTTGTGTTCTTGCCCTAGGTATCTGGCTATTGTCCACCCGTTGAGACCACGGATGAAGTGCCAGACAGCCACTGGTCTGATTGCCTTGGTGTGGACAGTGTCCATCCTGATCTCCATTCCTTCCGCCTACTTCACTACCGAGACAGTCCTCGTCATTGTCAAGAGCCAGGAAAAGATATTCTGCGGCCAGATATGGCCTGTGGACCAGCAGCTCTACTACAAATCCTACTTCCTGTTTATCTTCGGCGTCGAGTTCGTGGGCCCCGTGGTCACCATGACCCTGTGCTATGCCAGGATCTCCCCGGGAGCTCTGGTTCAAGGCGGTCCCTGGGTTCCAGACCGAGCAGATCCGCAAGCGGCTGCGCTGCCGCAGGAAGACGGTCCTGGTGCTCATGTGCATCCTCACCGCCTACGTGCTGTGCTGGGCGCCCTTCTACGGCTTCACCATCGTGCGCGACTTCTTCCCCACCGTGTTCGTGAAGGAGAAGCACTACCTCACTGCCTTCTACATCGTCGAGTGCATCGCCATGAGCAACAGCATGATCAACACCCTGTGCTTCGTGACCGTCAAGAACAACACAGTCAAGTACTTCAAAAAGATCATGCGGCTCCACTGGAAGGCTTCTTACAACGGTAAGTCCAGCGCAGACCTGGACCTCAAGACAATCGGGATGCCTGCCACCGAAGAGGTGGACTGCATCAGACTGAAATAACCCCCTGGACTTGGCAAAGTTTAAACACAAGGCAGGGTCCTGGGGGACACTGACCAGTGTGCTTGGATGCACATCAACCTGGAACTTTTTGTTTGCTGCAGAGGGCAGAGTAAATGGACCACTCTGTGAACACCGTCCACGGAACTCAGAATTTCTAAAATGCATGTGCCCAGACACTATCGTCAGTGGCATTTGTATGTCTAATTTGTACACCAGTAGGTACTGGTAAAACCTGTGTATGTTGATGACATTTAGTTGGCAAAATGAAATTGAAATTAAACCAAGGAAAATGTGGTGTAGATAGAAATAAGGGAGTGTCCACCAAAGAACTGGAGTAGGTATCTTGGATTGCAGTACATGTGTTCGTAGTGTGAGGGTATCTCTGGGCCATCCAGCTACTCATCAGACATGGATCTAGCTCACCTGTGGGAATACTCTTCAGTTGGAGTTCATGCCTAACATTTGCAAGGCTGGAGCAAGAATACAGAAGACACACTAGGCTCCTTCTGCAGACCTTCTCCTCTCATCTCTCATGGCAGGGAGCTTTACATGCATATGCATCAACATCCCAGTATTCATGGCCAAGTTCTGTGCAAATGCTTCCTCCCACGCTGCTCTGTGGCCACCCTCAGGCCCAGAGCTCTGCACATAGGTGGTAAGGCTCTTCATCAGAAGGACTGGCTTGGGGAAGAAGACACATAGACCCTGATGCCATTTGGACAGGGAATTATGGGGTTCTGGGTACCTGGAGTAAGTCCAGAGGTGTTAGTCTGGATTCAGGGTAGTCATGTCCCCTGGCTCCATGGACCTTTTGCCTTTGGTGGGGGAGGAAGGTGCAGCTGGGGAAGAGTCAAAACAGGAAGACAAAACTGGAAGCATGTGTGGCTCAATACAGCTCAGGGCAGGGGCTCAGGCTCTCCAGGTATACAGATGATACTGTTCCCACCTGTTATTTCAGTTTGGACCAGTTAGGTTCCCCTTAAGTCCTTCCCTTCCCTCTCATGCCTCCACGTTTGTGAAGCATAGGATCTTTGAAAGTGGTCACAATACCTCCTGAATGTGGCCTTCATTCATTTTTCCATTTTCACCAGCTCTCAAATGTAAGTGATGAAGAATTCCCTCCTAACCAGAGAGTGTGGTAAGGAATCCTCATCGATATGATTTGAGGGCAAGATGTGCTTGTTACTGGTGCCTGAACCCCATCCTGGTCATTGTTCCTTTGGATTAAGACTTGCTTTGCTTCTCAAACAGGGGTCCTCTTGGGAGGCATAAGCCACACATTTCTAGTCCTCAGTGTGAATGAAGTCATGTGATCCAGTGGCAGGGGATGCAGGTCAGATGTATCTTCCAGAAGACTGTGGAAACCTGGGCACCCAAGAAAGAAGGGGACATAGAGATGGGTAGTGTCAGACCAAACAGTGAGCTTCAGTGACCCTACAGGCTTATTGAAGACTCATCCCACTTTCTTACCTGTCTCATTTGTTTGATGTTTTGAGTTTTGGAGTTAGGTACTTTGGAATTGGAAGATCTGAGAGCCAGCCTTGACTCTGTCACCTGTGTAGCCCTGGGCAAAGCCTCTCTGAGGGGACAAAAGTAACCCCTGTAATACCTTCTGACAGAGTGGCTGTGAGAAGCCAATGAGACGATACGTGGAAGATTCTTTCAACCACACAAGTTGCCAAAGGATGGACTAGGAACTGTGTAGTGCGCCTGGACAAGAAAAACCTCTTACTTTGACTTGTGTATCCAGAAACCTGGCTGTCTCCACTTTCATTTTCCTTTGTGTGAATTATTCCTTGGTACTTCTTACAGTGCTGTATACATTATGTACCTAATAACATGGTTGTACAAACAAAGCCATGAGATTTGCTGGTAGATACATAAAGGAAAGGGTGGCTGAGTCTTCGGTTAGAAGATGAGTTTAGGGTTTTGGAAACTCCAGAATCGGAGCATCTTTGTGATCCTGGAAGTACTGATAATTTTCCCATGCCTGTTCCCAGCCAGCATGAATCTGGGCAATGGGGTAGTTGTTTCTCAATCTGTTTTTATTCTCACAAGTGTGCAAAGCTATAGTGTGGACTTGTCTTTTGCTTATTTGATTTGAGAGCAGCACACTTACAAGGTTATTTGAGTAGCCCCTGTGTGGCATGTTCCCCTCCAAATATAGTCAATACCTTATTTTTGGCAGCAAAGTTTACTTTGTACAGTAACTTTATTTCCCTGAAAGATGCATTTCAAAAACCTATTTATTTCTTCCCATTTATCACCCAACAGACTTACCCTACAATTTACTCAGAGTGCTCCTGGAGAATAAAATGAATTAAAATATTAGCCTAAACCAAACAGGCATTGGAAGACCATTAAACATTTTTTTTATATAAAAGCATATATTGTGTTCTAAAATCTGGAAGGTTAGCATTTGGATTAAAAAGTTAACAATGATACAATTTATTGCCATTATGTTCACCCCTTTCATTAAGAATGCAAAAAAAGGGTTGATTTTATTAAATAGGAGCTCTTTATATTTGACAACCAATTCCCTCTGCTTTTCAGTCTAAAGTGTATCAGTTTTTCACTCAACTATCTGTAATGCTTCCCGATATTAGTGTCTGCTTGTAATTTTATAGTGAATGAGAGTGACGTGTTGTTATCAAGTGAAATGAAAATACCTGTATATGTAGAAAATCATGGAGTGCCATGTCCTGTGAATTCCACCTCCTTTCCTGTTCTTTTTCTGGTTGTAGTGAGACGGTTCTTTGAGTGAACACTAAGTAGTTTCCATGATCATGTGATTTGTGAGATCAGTGCTAACTCATGCTGCTGCAGCCTGCAGACTTCCCCCTCTCCATCCTAAAGAGATTTAACTGATTTATAGATCCTCTTCCTAGAAGTCTGCTCTGGTAAAACCATTAATACTTTTTAGTATCTGAGTGCCAAGATTTGAAATCTGAGGATCTGTTTATGTCTATTACATAAGCTAAGGCTAAACCTGAACAGGCTTAATATCCACACTTGCAAAGTGAGTAAGTGACAAACCTATGAAATACCATGCCATGTTCAGATTCATCCAACTAGCTGCCCACTTGATGGCTTCTCCAAAAACCAGTGGTAAGCCCCACAAAACAGCACTTGTGCCCATGTGTATCTATTCTGTTCTCTAAATGCTTTCAATATGCAAACAGATATGCACATTGTCTTTTACAGAAGGATAAAGATGTGATTTTGTAAAATCAAACTGTTTCCATAACTAAAATATAAGGGCAGATTTACAGTAAAGCTTTTGGAGATTGTGCCTACTGACTACAATTTTAAAAATAATTGGAATGACACTAATCAAGGCAATGTAGTGATCACTCCAGCAATTCATGAAGCGTGAAACAAGTTCCATGCTTCTTATGAAAAAGAATGCCAAAGAGTTTGTGAGATGACCAGAAAATTATAAATGAGTTCTATTCTTGAAAAATATGATATATTTTGGAATATATCCACTAACAATGAGTCCAATTCGCCTTCCTAGGATCGAAGTGAGAATATCAAATTCAAACCATTCATTTCACAGCTGATGAAACTGAAGTCCAGAATGGGGAAGATATTTGTTCACAGTCACACATCTGGTCACTATGAGAGCCAGCGTCAGGCCCCAAGACTCCTAAAGTCCAGCATTCTTCTACCACAGCATTCCTAGATGCAGGGAGCATCAGGGTCTTAGAAAGGGCAGGATCCTTTTCAAGAATCCTTGAGGTGACTGTTCAACCCCTGTCTGGCCTTCTCTAGAGACCCCTTACTTAAGAAGTTTAGCAGAGACATTCCTGGTTCTTTTGCATGCCAAGTTTAGCTCATTCTACCCCCTGGGAACTCACAGCAGAGGCATGGAGGCCAGGAGAATTTAAGGAAGAACTGCTAAAAAATGTTTAAAGATGCTCTTTCTTTACCTTGCCTGATTGGGCATCCCTAGGAATCTAAAAGGAAAAACACCAGGCCCCTGTTCATGAGAACAGCTGCCCTCCTCAGGAAAGCAGAGGAGAGAAATAAAGAAGCCATACTTGGCTGAATCTCCAGATGGGTGGGCAGACCCTGTGTGCTCAGAGTTTAGTCACATCGAGGGCCACCTCCTGCCTCTGCCGGTGAGGACAAGAGAGGTGGGGAGGCTTTTGGAACCAGGTGAGACTGGAGCTGGACAGAAGCAAAAGGTGCAAAGAAACAAAAGGATGAGCATTCCATCTAGCAAGAGAAACATTTCTCTCTCTTCCTTCCTTCCTTCCTTCCTTCCTCCCTCCCTCCCTCCCTTCCTTCCATCCTTCCTCCCTCCTCCCTCCCTCTCTTTCTCCTTCCTTCCTTCTCTCTTTCTTTTCTTTCTCTTTCTTTTTTCTTTTCTTTCCCTCCTCCCCCTCCCCCCCCCTCCCCCCTCCCCCCTCCCCTCCCCCCCCCTCCCCTTCCCTTCCCCAGGCAAGAGAAACATTTCCCTCCCTCCCTCTCTTTCTTTCTCAAAGTCTCACTCTGTTGGCCAGGCTGCAGTGCAGTGGTGCGATCTCTGCTCCCTGCAATCTCCGCCTCCCCAGGTGATCACTCTTCAAGTGATCCTTCTGCCTCAGCCTCTGGAGTAGCTGGGATTACAGGTGCCTGCCACCATGCCCAGCTAATTTTTGTATTTTTAGTAGAGATGGGGTTCCACCATGTTGGCCAGGCTGGTCTCAAACTCCTGACCTCAAGTGATCCAACCACCTTGGACTCCCAAAGTGCTGGGGTTACAGGCGTAAGCCACTGTGCCTGGCCTGAAACACTTCTTTTATCTGCTTTTGGAGGCTGAAATTGCAGTTCACTGGAAGGGGAGGACCTCTCACACAATGATGGGATTGTCATTCCTGGGAGAGGTATCTAAAAAGTTGGAAAACATATTGAGTCATAAGAAATGAATACCAAGGCCTTATCTCAGAATGGGTTTTGATGGGATTGAGGCAGGGGGCCAAGGACAGAGAGCATTTGGCTGACTTTAATGCTAACAGCAAGGAGAATCTGCCAGGTATTGGGCTGAGCTGAGCATGTTACAGGAATTGTCTCAGTCAGTCCTCATACAGTCCTTTGAGTCAGGGGCAAGTATCACTCCCACTCGACAGATGAGGAAACAGCCTTAACTCACAGAAGTTGCTCAAGGTCACATAAGTAGTGAATGGTGTGCTGAAATTTGAAGCCCAGTAGTTCAACTCCAGAGCTAGGCTTTTCCTCATTCTGTGCTGCAGCCTTCCTATGATGTTTTAGGCCTTCTTTAGGCTTTCTAAATCAAAGAAACACCTCTCTCCTTAAGCCCAATCATTAAGTGATAAATCATCATCTAAATTAACCAGATGTTCTCAAAAACTGAGAATAACACCACTCCCATCTTTATTTTTCCTTCTCCAAGAAGTTCTATTCACCTGTAATCACTAATGCAAAGGTCCCTAACTTTTGAGTGTCTTGGGAGCTTCTGGCATTGGGTGAAGTTTATAGCTTCTTCTCAAAATAATGCTTTCAAATTTATTCAATAAAATACATAGGAATATGGAAGAAATCAATTATATTAAAATGCAATTCTCAAAGTTTGTGGTGTAATTATATAAATATTTATATTTCATTTCTTTATATTAAATCTTTAATGTCTTACATAATAAGATATAGCATCAGGGCTAACAACTACCATGATTTTGAAGTTGCAATGAATGTAAATGATATTTTGAGATCTCTCTTCAAACTCCAATGAGATGTAAAATATCTCTGATTTCTCTTGGTGACAGTCTCAGAGACTGCTAATACTGGTGGGGTTTGTTGCCTGCTTCTTAGTGGTAGGAAATGTAAAGTTCAGTTACAGGTTAGTGAGAATAACAATACATTTTTTTTCCCATCCAAGTTCACAGTCCCCTGAATCTGGGGGATACCCTGCCCCGGGGGAGGCCAAAACACTGAAGGGGAGCACTGAGAGAAATTGAGATGGCAGGAAAGAGGAGGGCCCACACATTTAAATGGGATTAAATCAATAGATCTTCACTGGACACTTTTCTTGTAAAGATGCCTCAGTGGACATTGTGGTTCACTGACTTTCTATCTCTGTGCCTTCTCAGGTGGCCCCAGTTTGATCTACATGACAAAGATTCAACCAAGAAGCCAGGGAGGGTTTCTCCTGGTACGCTGGAGTTCCAGGACTCTTTCACATAATTATTTAACAGACATTTCTTGTCCTAGGCTCAGATGTTACAAAGGTGAATGACACGATTCCGGCTCATGTCCCTGAATGATTGCTCTTAGGAAGAGAGGGTATTTTAGTTGCCAGGAGACACAAAGAAACACCCTGGGAAAGCAGCATTGCAGATTTACTTACCAGGACTATTGCTTTACTCTCTTACTTGTTGCTTTTTGTTCTTACATGAATTATTTTGCTTCTGCTGGCCTCATTTCATTTTTGTTGGTTGATTTACATATTTTTGAGTAGAGTGATACACTTCTTTTATTTTTATTTTTTCTTGTGTCTTAAGCAGTTAAGAGAGTAAGTTTTCCTTTGAGCAGAGTTTTACCTTTGGCTGGACATGTAAAATCTCTTTAGCTCTGATGTAGCCCTTTTTATTCCGTTATATTTGATATATTTGATATATGTATCACATAGTTCATGCTTTCCATATTCTCTTTATGTATTTAAGAGTTGAAACATTTTCATTTGTTTATTATTTCCTTTTGTTTGCCATGATATTTTTTTCTTCCAGGGTAGACTGTTCATTTTTCTCTCTGTTCCCTAGATTCTTCTCTCCCATTGTTTCATTTCTTTTCCTTTGTCATAATTATGCCTAGCTTTCCTGTTGTGATTATTTTTATTTTATTCATCTTAGACAGAACCACTCTATTCCCCAGTGTGCTGACCACATCAGGGTGACTGAATTTTCCTTTTTCTACTTCCTCTTTATCTGCTTGCTTCCTCTGTTTATAGCTTCAGTTAGATAGTTGGTGCTCCACAGTTCATATTGCTGGGGAATGGGGGGTGAGAACTCTTTATAGCCATGATTGGCAGGCTTTGTCTTTGTTGTGTTATTTTATTAAAGTTCTATTCTGGAATTCAGTTTTCCTGGCGCTGCGTGTCCCATCCTTGAGGGTGATGCTCAGGGTTTTGGATTATTATATTTTGACTCGGAACTACTGAGCCTTCACTTTCATCAGTGATAATCTTCTCTAGATGAGTTACTCTTAGTTTTATCTGCTTTTTGTCCCTGTCTGCCTCTCTTTCTATTCTCCCACTCATTTGGTGAGAAAATTGGAAGGCTTCTGGGGTAGAGTATTTTACACTTGCCTGTCTAGATTCCCTCTCTACCCTGCTGTATCAGCTAGAGACTAACTTTTTGGACTATACCATTGAGCAATGTTTCCCTCTAGTTTCTTGCTGGATTAGGTCAATGGCAGGCACTAATGGGAGTGAAGTGAGGATTTGTCCAGTTGAGTCCCAGCTTTCCAGATCATGAGGGCTGGCAGCCTCCCACCACTATTGGGCAGCTATCTGCTGTAGCTGTTGGTCCTTTTGGGTCCTGGTAGCTGTTCCTCCCCCTTTGCCCTAAGGCCTAGGGCTGGTGGGCTCTCTTTTACTGGCCTCAGGGCACTTTCCTATCTCTTGTTGGTTCATCTTAGCCCTGGCCATACCATTGCAAACCTGTCTTTTATTCAAGCCTCCCCATTCCCTCTGTTTCTTGATACCTCCCTGACTGGTGCAGCGTTGGTCATAGCACTATACACTGCAGTAGAAGACGGTGATCTGGAGCTCCCCACACATATCTCTTATGAGTCACTCATCCCACAAAAGGCGATATCAAGTTCCTGTCTAAGTTTTCTCTTTCAGTTTCGGGTAAATTAATGCCAGCGGGCTGGAGGAGTTTCCCGAACACTGACGGCACCTCAACCCAGGCAGTGTACAGGCTCTTTATACCGTCATGAGAAGGAATTCAAGGATGAGCCAGAAAATGGTGAAAGAATGGAGATTTATTGCACAATGAAAAATACACACTTGAGAAACGGGAGAGCAGGCATATTCAAGCGCCATGCAGGAGGGGTTTGAGGCTTCTACCTTTATGGGTTTCTCTAACCAAGAGGTGGAATATTTATGAAAATTCTTGGGAAAAAAGTGGAGATTTCTATGAACTGTGGTGTCGCCCATTTTTACACCAAATATGGGTGTTCCTGGAAATGTTATGGTGCTGATGAGTGTGTGATTGAGTATGTTAAGGAGCATATAACGAGGTCCCAGGTGAAGCCTAGGTCAAATCCAGCACCATGTTGGGTCCAGCCAGTCTTAGCCAGCTTGGTTCACATCCTGTTTTTCAGGGATTTATCAACCCCTACCTTCTGCAGCTATTTCAATAGTTTTCTTTTGCTAGTCATGTGAAACTGCTGCCTGGAATTTTCTGTTCTCCTGCAACCACTCTGTATTATTCTTGTCTCAAAATCATTCTTTCTTTTTCGAAATATTAGCTTTAGGTGGTTATTTTTTCAAACCTTCTCTTGTCTTCTTTCCAGTCAGTGAAAAACAAAATGGCAAATTCTGGCAATTTCTCCCATCTCTGGTATGTCATTATCCACGGTGGTGGGAGAAACTTTTAATCCATAAGGGAAGCTTTAGTTTGTTCCTCTAAGATGTCTACCTCCCACAACCAGTGTGCTTCTATCACCGTGAGGGGTATTTAAATCATTTTTTTCAGAATTTTATTTACTCCCTTTCTTCATGGTACCACTTTTTTTTTTTTTAATGGAGTCTTCCTCTGTAGCTCAGGCTGGAGTGCAGTGGCGTGATCTTGGCTCACTGCAGCCTTGAACTCCTGGTTCAAGCAATCCTGCCATATCAACCGCCCACATAGTTGAGACTTATGAATGAAAAGAGTCAAACTGTATAAAATATTTGAAAAAAAGTATTCTAAGCAAGGTATGAGTGACCCATAACCCATGACGCAGCCTTCTGGAGATCCTGAGAATATGTGTCCAAGGTGGTTGGGCCATAACTTGGTTTCATACATTTTAGGGAGACATACAGCATCAATCAATACATGTAAGATGTACATTGGTTTGGTTTGGAAAGACAGGATAACTGGAAACTGGGGGTCATAGGTAGATCAAAGGTTTTCTGATGAGCAATTGATTGAAAGAGTTATTATCTAAAGGTGTAGAAAGGAATGTCTCTGGGTTAAGATGTGGGGTTATGGAGACTAAGGGTTTATTATGCAGGTGAAGCCTCTAGGTAGTAGGCTTTAGAGATAATAGATTGCAAATGTTTCTTTTCAGACTCAAAAAGTCTTTTCTATGAGTAATTCCAAAAGGGAGGAGGGTATAATGGGGCATGTCCAGCACCCGCTTCCCATCATGGACTAAACTAGTTTTTCAGGTTAACTTTGGAATGCCCTTGGCCAAGAGAAGAGGCCCATTCAGATGGTTGGGGGGGCCTTGGAGGCCTTAGAATTTTATTTTTGGTTTACAGACTATAGGTGTGTACCACCACACCTGGATCCTTCTTATTTTTCAATTAAGAAAACACTCCAAGGTGGTTCACCACTTATGCAAAGATCACACAGTTATTTGAGATTTGGGATAAGAATCTAGTCTTGCAACTCTTGGTTCATTATTCTTTACTGCAAGTAGGTAAGAAGATAAATCATGGCCATGGCTTATTGTCATGGTCCCAGGGCTACAGAGAATCAGTTTTAGGGAAAATAAGTTAATTACAAAGCTTTTCAGAAGCCTTGTTCCTCAGAAACTAAACTATGTATCTTCTTTCTCTGCTGCCAATCACCACTTCTCATGCAGGATTAGGCCAGGCAGGTGGGGAAGAGAACTGAATACTAGGGGGTCTTAGAGAAATGAAGTTGAGCCAGTCATTCATAGAAGAGGAACTGCAACTCATTTCACAGAGAGGTTAAGCAACGTTTTTCATTCTCCCTTTAGTGAAAAAGGCAAATATTCTTTAGAAACCCAGGTGACAGCTCAGTTCTCTTGCAGCTGATTTTGAATATTGCAGTTAATTATGATCTCTGGGCTGTGGGCCTTATTGTCTTGAGACTTTCATTTTACTGATTGATAAAGCAGAAAAACGGAGAAATGGTATGGTGTGGTGAGAAAATGCTGGCAGGAAATGAGATCTCTATTACCACCCAGGGCTCTCCTGTTTCTCTCTGCAAGGCTTCTTTGAAAATTTTGCATTGCCTTCTCCTTTCTGAGTAATTCAGCAGGGCTTCATTTAAATTGTTCTCATTTGCATTAACTCTTATAATGAAGAGGTGTGTTACCAACTGAACTGGAACAAAGCCTGTGGTTACTTTGTGTCTTCTATGCTGTCTCTGTTCTCTGGGGCCAGAACCCATCCTCAGTACTGACAGTCAAAGAGAAGCTGACCATGGATTAGATGAAATAATGTACTATGTACCTGACACCCAGGAAGTGTCAATGTTTGCTACCTCCTGGTATTGTCGCAATATGAAGCAGAATACAGCACATCTTTGATTCAAAGGTGTCATTAGGCCTCATAACTGTTAACCAATTAACAGGTTAATGTTTTAGCTTGTACTTTTGCTTTAAAATCTGAATATTGAATGTTCATTCCAAATATGATTCATTAGGAGTATGTTAAGAATATAACTTGTTTGGAATTGACATCAATGTCTAAAATGAAAAACCATGCATCCCAAAACATGGTGATTACCAGTGGAAGGTCAGGAAAATATGCTTCTCTTCAGCAGATGGAGAGGTACAATGAGGTGTTTGACAGGGGCTTATGTTGTTCCCCACACACCTGGCCTGAACTCTGCATGGAGAAAAAAGGTTTGTTCACTAGACTGAGATTTCTAAGGGTAGAGTATTTTGTGAGAGAAGCCAGGTCTCCAGTGTTGCTGGGTTTGGGGAAAGCCTCTAACTGGTTCAGGTATCCAGGTGAGAACAGTTTTCTGATAAATGTACTGCTGAGGGGGATGTTCTCTGCACTTGCCTGAGAGCTCTCACTGATGCTCTAGCCAGTGGGAGTACACAGTGAGCCTGACTCTCTGCCAATAGCTGGGGTCAGAGGTCTCATCCTCATTTTTCACTGGTACCTGGCATGCAAAATTCCTATCCAGGAGGGAATAGTAGCTCTGGACAGTTGCATAAATATGCTACCAAAATTTGAGGGGTAAAAAGCAAATGACAGGAAGCCAGACCCTCCTTAAAGTCATCAGTTCATTCAAAGTCACTGGACCCCTTGCTCAGTGATTTCACTTTAGTCCTCATAATTTCAAGGGGACTAACCAAGGCTTTCATTACGGTAGTCTCTTCTGACAGAAAGGATCTGCTCAAATACCTCTAGTGGATAGGGGCCACAGACATCTGTTAGTGCCAGCCTCAGAAAATCCCACTATAAGTTTCTGTTATATTTTTATTTTTTCAGTGAAGCTCCTTATCTAGATACAAAGGTGATAGATAAGTGTTTCCTCCTATCAAAAAATTTCTAAGAAATTTCATTTTTTCCAAGATATTTTATTTTCCTTAGACAAAATTAAATAATGCATAAGCACTCATAATCTCTGACTCTCCCTTTGCCCATAAAGAACATTCTGGAAATTCTGGTACTTCCCTTTGACTATCTTATTCTTCCTACCTTCCTTCTACTTCCTCTATTCTCCTCTCCCCTGGTGGTCATTTTTATTATTACGAGGTCTAGTTTTATTGGACAATAGAAGAAGTGTCAGCTAGAAAATTTATACTGGAAATGAAAGAGAAAATTATAATAAATCTAGGAATGAGATGAGTGCCAGAAGAACCCAGCAGCATATGTTTCAGGGTTTGACAATGGGAAAGAGAATAGTCCCAAGTAACTTCCATCTATATGGAAGATATTGAGAAGGAATGAGCTGAGAAGAGAGGACAAGACATTTGACTATGGGTTGAGTAGGTGAATCTTTAAGAGATGGAACATATTTGAATTATCTTAAATTGTCTTTAATGACTATTAAGTTGTCTGTTTTTCTTTAAGTCAGGAGGCATTATTTAGAGTTTATGCCATAGAGGGAGAGGCAACTATAATATTGATGTTCTCCAAAAAATGAAAACAGTGAAGCTATGTTTTCACCTATGCCAAAATCTTACAGTAAAAGAGAAGGTGCAGTTCTTCCAATAAACAGTCAGATGTGTGACCAGTAACAGTGTGGGCTGACTTCATCTCATCCTTCCAAGTCTCTCATCTTTGGGAGCTGGGTGAATTGACTATTTTAGTTGCTGCTTTTTGCTGCAGTAACACTACCCTTTTTGCTGCTGACAGCACTTTGCTTAGTGTGCAGAGATACAGTCCCTTTCCAAGAACCACCACCATGCCATTGCCACTGGTACCCCTCCTCATTCAACTCCTCTCCTGGTGGTGCTTCAAAGATGGCTGGAACTCTAGTCTTCACTCAACTACTAAAGTTGGCTATCTTCCAGCAGCCTTCCCTACTCCTGTTGAAAGAAGGAAAAAGGTAGAATGGAACATGTGAGATGGTAGAGGGACGTGCACTGTTCAGTGTAACTCCAAATCTTCAGCAAAGTTTATGAAGCTAAAAAAAAATGGTGCCTACTTCTGAGCCCAAGTGAATGCATGACAGAGACAGCACACGCAGATTCAGGAGACATTGGTGGAGAACACCAGGAGAATAACTCCTGGAAATGCACAAAAATCATAAGGAGGGTTTTGGATTTCAGGGTTTTCATGTATCTCCAGGACAGCTGATATTGGATATTCATTTAAAAGAAGATTTTTCAGCACACAGTTGGAAATAAAGCTTTAGAATCCAAGTATCCCTGAGGGAGATGACTGGCAAAAATGCACACTGAGGTATAAAGAACTCGTGGCATTCAAAGGGCTTATTCAAAAGTACATGTGGGTGGGTAGCAGGAGTCGAGAGAAAGTAGAAGAGAGAAAGAGAAGAGATGCTGGTATGGGTGGTGAGAAGAAAGATATCTGCAACTGGGCCAATTAAAATGTGCAGCATGTACAGGAGGTGGGGAATAATCAAATGAATAACAAGTATTAATTTTTCTGTATTGCCAAGTTGTAAAAAAGGGAAATATTTAAAAAGGGTCTTAAATTCTGTTCCTCAGTCTCAGTGATATGAGATAATGTACATATTACTCCATCTTTTGTTTTTAATAACCTAAAATAGCAATCAGGTGTGAGAACCTGAAATTTTGTGATCTGTTACAGTATGTACATTATGAAACTCATACTCATTTTCACTTTTGTCTTTGCTGTTTCTTTTTCATTTTTAACATTGTACCCATAAAAATTAACATATTTTATTGTAAAAATGTTTTTTTTTCTTTCAGGTTCATCAAATCACTTCCAAAAAAAAGTAATTTCTTAGTTAAATTGTTTGACCTTTTCTGTTCTTGACATTGGATACATATGGCCCTCCACCATCTCACTGCTCCCAAAGATAAGAACCTATAACATGTCGGTTTGTATGATTAAAATGCAACAGTTTCAATTGCAGTGTGAACTTGAGGCTGCTTTGCATTTTTCTAAGTTCCTTAAGGGGAAGAGCACCTTTGCTAATGAAAAACGTATTTTCAGTATGGAAACTGCAACTGGAAGCACGGCCTACTGTGAAGAGTTCAGACATATTTGGTTAATTAGTGAACAGATTTGACAGATGGCTATTTGCACTGGGAAAGGAGTCTCCTAATTGGTGCTGTGTATCTCTGTGTGGGATTCAAGCTGTACACTTTGCTGGAGTTCAGATGCAACTGGGTATTTCTGATGGGCTGATGGGATGGCCTGGAAGAACTCTGCTGTGTGAAGTCGTAGCCTGAGGGAAGAAGGAGCCAGGCATAAAGAGTTTGAACCAGTGAAAAGATGTATTTCCCAGGGAAATTAGGGATTCAGAGAACATAATGACTATTCTTTAAATCTTCCCTTAGCTTAGATCCCCATACGTCTACGCGGGGGACAGGATTGAAGGGAAAATTGGAAATTCTGTAATACACCAGGATCCAGCAATCCTGCTTTGGGATCCCTCATTCAGCACATGCCACAAAATGAAGTGAACCATTCTCAGTCATTCCTCTTCAGAACATTGCACAGATGGGTGCCCTGTGGCTCACTGTTTGCAGCAGGATAGCCCAGAGCAGCAGAGATGGTGAACTTGGATGAGCTGTGCCGGAACAGAGGCAGGATCTTCTTGGCAGTGTGATGGTGACCCCAAGTCAGAAAACTGCTGTTGAAATTGCCCTTGCAAAAATTATGTCAGTGAGAAAATTATGACAGTGAAATAGATCTGATCTAACCAACTCCCATCTTGCCCTTAACCTCCAAACTTCCCTTGGTCGTTCCTGGGCTTGGGCTAACTTGGGGGAGAAATTTAGTTTACAGTTCAAATGATAATAGCCCTTCCCTAAAACTAAACCACTGTAGCAAAACTAATGAAAGACTACCAGATTAGGAGGATGACAGGAGGCTGAATTCTGCTAAGATGTAGGCATAAATGATTACCAGCCATTATCCCACAAGTCACAGTATTTGCAGCTTACCTAATTACTCCTGCAGACAACATCACTGTTACAGAACCTACTGGCCTTTGAGATGTCTTTTCAGGCTTTTGCATTTCTGATGACCAGATGGCCCTATCCAAACCAGATACTCTTGACTCATCTGGCCCTGTGGCCCCACCCAGAACCAGACTCAGTGCACAGGGACTGTTTTCCATACCCCTCGGATTGCATCCTCAACCAATCAGCAGCACCCATTTCCCTGCCCATCAACTATCCTTGAGAAACCCTAGCCTCCGAATTTTCAGAGACACTGATTTTCAGAGACACTGAGTAATAAAACTCCAGTCTCCTGTTCATAAATTAAACTCTTTCACTATTGCAATTTCCTCCCCCCATCTTGATAACTCGGCTGCATCGGGACAGTGGGCAGCGAGAACCCACTGGGCAGTTACACTGTGTGCAGTGGAGATTTGAAGGAAGACACAGCCGATGGCAGTGTCTATGGAACTATGCAGATACCATGAGAGTGAAACTTCCCTACGTACACAGCCCATGGATACTACCTGCTCTTACCTGCTCACATGTTACTCCAGAAATACTTAGGCTAGAGTAACAGTGTAGGCAGGTAAGAACCAGGCTATTTGTTTTTTTATATACAATTTAACTGAAATTAATATCAGAATATTAAAATGTAAGATACACGATATTAGAAAGTATGAATAAATTTAGAATATTGGGTACTGAGTTTTATTTTTAGGTAGCAGGTCACCTTGATTGAGATCCTCAGGGAATTCAGGATCTAATAACAGTAAAACATCAAGGCAAAAGTTTTGCTTCTGTTTAGAATATAGAAAGCAGAAAGGGGAATGTCAGTCTACTAACAGAAAAAGGCAGATAATCTACAGAATTCTTAAGTCCATCAAGAGCTAAGGTTGTAAAATAATTAGGTGACATGAATTTGAAAGGATAACAGACCCCAGTGAGGAGAGATAAGACATACAAACTGGGTTTTAGCATGGGAATAGCATGGAAGGAAGTGAAAGGAGCCTTGAAGGAGAGATAAGAAGAAAACTGGAACTTTAAAGAATTCTTAAAGGCCAAAGGTGATGACAGCATGACAGTTTAGTATCCTGGGAGCCCAGGCACAAAAGAGCATGCATTCATTTACCAGCTTTTTCCATAAGCCCCCACTGGGGGCTCAGGAGAAACATCAGGCCAGGGAAGGAGACCTAAGAGACGCCCCTTCCACTTTTTATTGTGGTAAACTGTATACAACATAACAGTTACCATTTTAACCATTTAAAAATGTACAGTTCTATAGCATTCAGTACATTCACACTGTTGTGCAACCATCACCACCATCCATTTCCAGTACGTTTTCATCATCCCAGACTCAAATTGTACTCATTAAACAATAATTCCCCATTCCTCCCCACCCTCCAGCCCCTGACTCGCCATTCTACTTTTTGTCTCTATGAATTTGACTGAAAGCATCTTTGTGAAAATTGTAACAGTGAGAAAATTATGACAGTGAAAGAGCTCTGACCAAACTGACTCCATCTTGCTTCTAATCTCCAAGCTTCCTTTGTTCATTCCGAGGCATAGGACAAACTAACTTTGGGAGGAAGTTAGTTTATAGTTTAACTTTGAATCAAAGATGATAACAGCCGTTTCCCCAAACAAACTCCCTTCTTGCAGGAGGACCAGCCTACCTTTGTGAGAACAAACAAATTAGCCACAAAATTAGAAATTATGATTTAGGAGTCATGCAGCTAGAAGCCACAAGATTCTGAATCTCCCCAATTGCTCCTAAGGATAACATCACCATTATAAAATCTAACGTTGGTGCTGGAGATATTTTCCAGACCCCTCTTTCTGCTGCAAAACCCGGTGCCACCCAGACTGGTTAGCTGGTTCAGTCAGTTCTGTGATACCACTCAGGAACAGAAGATAGCCAGAAGAACCCACTTTGACCCTCTACAATTTAATCTTTGACCTGGCTAATCAGCACTCTCCATTCCCTGGCCCCCTAAACTCCAAATTATTAAAAAATACACTGCCAGTCTCCAAATTTTTGAGGAAACTGATTTGAGTAATAAAACTCTGGTCTCCCATTCTGCTAGCTCTGCATGAATTAAATTATTTTGCTATTGCAATTCTCCCATCTTGATAAGTTGGCTCTATCTAGGCAGTGGGCAAGGTGAACCCATTTTGAGGCTGCAGAAAGAATGGGGGCTTAGATTCTGCTAAAACAGGTTATGAGAGAAGGGGAAGAGGCTTAGCTAGCACAGGTGGACTTGTGTAGATGAAGCCTCCTTCAGAGAGAATAGATGGTAAATGGTGTCAGACTCTCAATCTCTGCTGGATATGGGGAAAGAAATAGAAAGAGGAGGGGCTTGGCTGCATTAGTAGAGATTCTCTACCCATGTAAAACTTCCCCACTTGAGAAGTTTTGTAAGGCCACTTCTGTCAGGATGGCCAAGTGGCAGCCATTTTAAAATGCCAAAGAAATATATTTTGGGGTAAAATGTTTTAATTTCCTTCAATATGCATACACATATATAGTCAATTCTCATTATTCATGGTAATTATTATCTATAAAGTCATTGTAAACACTGAATTAGGGAATAAAGAACCATTGCTCCTAGGGGAAATACAGAGTTAGGTTCCTATGAGTCTCTGGCTATAACATGTTTGTCAAATGATCGATATATAACCTGATTTTATATGTGTTTCTATTTAAAGACATCTAACATAAATTGTTATTTTAACTTTAAATTCATAGTCAACAGCGCTATAACTCATGCCCAAACAAAGTGTTTTTAACGCACATTTTCTCCACAAGGCACATTACTGTAACCACCCAATGGGTCCTTGCCTGCTGCCTAGACAGGGCTGATTTATCAAGATAGGGGAATTGCAATAGAGAAAGCATCAAATTCACACAGAACCGGCTGTACGGAAAACTGGAGTTTTATTATTACTCAAACAACTCTCCCTGAAAACTTGGGAATAGGGTTTTTTAAGGACAATTTGGTGGGTAGGGGGTCAGAAAGGGGAGAGTGCTGATTGGTTGGGTCAGAGATGAAACGATATGGAGTTGAAGCTTTCCTCTTACACTGAATCAGCTTCCGGGGTGGGGCCACAAGACCAGATGAACCAGCTTATGGGTCTGGGTGGTGCTAAGCTAAATCATAGAGTATGGGGCCTGCCTGTAAAATCTCTCGAGCACTGGTCTTAGGTTTAATAATAGTGACATTATCCCCCAGGAGCAACATGGGGAGATTTAGGATCTTGGAGCCTCCTGCTGTATGACTCCTAAACCATAATTTCTAATCTTGTGGCTAATATGTCAGTCCCCACAAAGGCAGTCTGATCCCGCAGCAAGAAAGGGGTTTGTTTTGGGAAAGGGCTATTATCATCTATGATTCAAAGTTAAACTATAAACTAAATTTCTCTTAAATTAGTTCAGCCTATGCTCAGGAATGAACAAGGACATCCTGGAGGTTAGAGGAGCAAGATGGAGTCAGATTCATCAGATCTCTTTCACTGTCAAAGTTTTCTGTTATAATTTTTGCCAAGGTGGTTTCATTACTGTGAGAAACACGCTCACCCTTCCAGGCCCAAAGAACAGACCCAGAGGCACAAAGAACAGCAAAAGTGAGACTTTTAATGGCCGTCTTGCAAGATCAAGTGTCTGGTAGGCAGGCACACCTGGGGCAGCTACAGCAGGTAATTTATCTCCTAGCATGCAAGTCCCTCCCCCAGTTCCTAACTGGTCGAGTGCTATGGGGTTACAATCTTCCTGGATGCTGCCTAAGTTTTATTATGCCCCTTATAAGATTATACCCCATCCTCTCCCCCTGCTTGAGTTTCAACTTTCCAATAACGAAACTTTCTTCCCTTTTATGGGATAACCCCTCCTCTACATTCTGTTCACTTATCATGACTTTCTAGGAGCACGAGCCATGCGGTTTGTTCCACCAGCAGGCTGGCTACCAGTGCTTAGATATATCATGCCTTGAAAATGGGCCATTTAAAATATTTTCTCACAATTACAGCCTTCTTGTGCTTACAGATGATAGGTAGCATTTCAGAACTACACTTGGGGATCATTTAAAAAAAATGATACCACCAATAAAAATGCAAAAGCATAGCGTTAAATACATCATGGAAAGGACATGAGAGCTGAGAAAAGAAGGCAGAGCATTGCTTCATTCAACCTTAGTGAGACTGCCTATTTTAATGGTGCAGGTGTGCAGAGTTTGCCAAGGCTTGAGGGAAAAGCAGGAGTACCTAGAGAAGCTTATCTAAGCTCTTGCCCCTCTGTGAATACAAGGTGGTAATTATCTGCCACTCAGAGAGCCAAGATACCTGTACGTTTTCACAATAAGAAACAAAACCCATCTGCTTCTGGGGAATAGGGAGGGAAAGAAACTGCCTATACCCTGGACTTCACTTTATTTGATGTGAAGTCATCTGCTGCTACAGTTACATCTCCCCCATCCCTATTACTCTCACTTACTTTCCTCTTTCTCCCCATATCCCCTACCTGGCTAGCTCATCCCAGGCCTAAGTTGGCTGTTGCTGAAGGAGGTAAAAAAAAAAACCCTGCTCTTCCACCTTGCCTGTACACTAGGAAAAAACATATTTCTCCTCCTGGGAAAGGAATGGAAAATTTTCCTGGGGTGACATCATTTACTAATACAAAAGCTGAAGTATGCTGCCACTGAAGGAGAGGCAAGAAACTGGTTCCCACAAAACCTCTCTGTCAATACAAGCCAGAGTTTTGTTGCTATAAGGAGGAGTAGCAGGAAACCTACCTGTGTGTTAGGCCCTGCACTTAGTAGAGGACAAAGGTTATCTGGCACTGGAGGGGGACAGAAACAAAGAGAAAGCCACATTCTGTGATTTAGGAAGACAGAGACTGCCTCAAACTGAGGCTGAAGCAGAACAGAGAAACCTCCCCCTGCTGCCTCCATGAGGCTCACCTGAGGAACCAGCAACTACCACTGAGTAAAAGTGAGTCAGAGACCACCTCTGTGACACAAGAGGGCAGGCCTGGCTAAAAACTGAAGGCAGTTTGGGATTATTAACAAAAACCATCTGGAACTGAAGACCCTTTAGCACAAGGTAGCAACAATCTACCACTAAAGGAATATGAAGCCAGTGGTACACTAAAGGTAACTATAGCCCCCCTCCCACTTCATAAAAAAAGAAAACAAAAAAGAAGAGAAAGGAAAATCCAAGCTAAGCTCAATTATTGGCTAGATCAACTCATTCCTTTATACACACACGCACACACACACACACACACACATAGTCTGAAAAAATAACAGTCTTCCAACATAAACATTATTTAATTTACTCTCTACTGTTCTTTTACATTCATTGCTTGACATTCAAGTAAATATTATAAGACAGAGAAAAAAGGAAAAAACATCATCAAGAGATAAAGAGAACAGAACAAGACTTAGAAATGGCCAAGACATCAAAACTATCAGCCAAAGGATTTAAAATAACTATGATTAATATAATAAGGAATATAGTAAACAAGGTGGTCAGCTCATATGAGCAGATGAGCGATTTCAGCAGAAAAAAAAGAAAACTATAAAAATGTGTCAGCTGGGCACAGCAGCTCATGCCTGTAATTCCAGCACTTTGGGAGGATGAGACAAGAGGATCATCCTCCCAAAGTGCTGGAATTTTAGAGAAGCCTGGGCGACATGGAAAACCCCATTTCTACAATTAAAAAAAAAATCAGCTGGGCATAGTGGCATGTGCCTATAATCCCAGCTAATCAGAAGCTGAGGCGGAAGGACTTGATTGAGCCCAGGAGATTGAGGCCGCAGTGAGCTGTGCTCACACCACTGCACTCCAGCTTGAGTGACAGAGCAAGACCCTGTCTCAAAAAAAGGTGTCACGTCAAATGTTATAGATTTTAAAACCCATGACGCTAAAGAAATATCATTCTTTTGGTTAGATTATCAGGGAGAAGCAGCAGAGAAAATAACCAGTAAATTTGAAGATATGTCATTAGAAATTACTTAGACACAAAGAAAATAAAGCAACAGAAAATAAACAATTAAAGAACTCAAGATTTCTGAACAAGATCAAACATCTAACAAAGGCAGTTAGAGTCTGCTAAGGAGAAGAGAAAAACAACATAGCAGAAGAATTATTTGAAGAGATAGGGTCAAAATATTTTCAAAATTAATAAAATGCAACAAACCACAGATCCAAACAGCTCAGAAAACAATACAATGCAAAAGTCAAACTTTTGAAAACTAAATAGAAAGTCTTAAAGAGAAGATAGAGGGAGGGGAAAACCCATCATATACAGAAAAACAAATATAAAAATAACAGCCAACTTCTCTTTGGAAAGAATGCAAGGCAAAAGACAATGGACATTGTCTTAAAGGAAAAAAACAAAAAACCATGGCTGGGCGCAGTGAGCTCATGCCTGTAATTCCAGCACTTTGGGAGGCTGAGGCAGGTGGATCACCTGAGGTCAGGAGTTTGAAACCAGCTTGGGTAACATGGCGAAACACCATCTCTACTAAAGATGCAAAAATTAGCTGGGTGTGGTAGTGGGCATCTGTAATCTCAGTTACACAGGAGACTGAGGCATGAGAATCACTGGAACCCAGGAGGCAGAAGTTGCAGTGAGCTGAGATTGCACCACTGCACTCCAGCCTGGGGGTGACAACAGCAAGACTCCATCTCAAAAAAAACAAAACAAAACAAAACAACAACAATGAGAAAACAAGCAAACAACCAACCCCCCGTCTTCCTAGAATTATATAACCAGTGAAAATATATTTCAACAATAAAGGTGAAGTGAATATTTTTTAGGTGAACAAATCCTAGAAAACTCATTGCCAGCACACAAGCACTATGAGAGACATTAAAATTTTTTTTGGGGGGGTAGCAGAATATAATACTAGATGGAAATAAAACTTGGATATACACAGAGGATTGAACGGTGATAGAAATGGCAAAAATGGTAGGAAATCTTAAATGACTTTTACTTCTTCTAAATTTACTGAAAAATAATGAACTACTTAAAGCAAAAATTATGACTTTTTGTGGTGTTCATAATATATGTAAATTAAAATGTATGACAGTGATAGCACAGGGACAGAGCAAGGGAAAATAAGAGTCTACTGTTGAAAGGAGTTTATGCTACATGTGAAGTGGCATAATATTACTTGAAGGTAGACAGTGATAAGTTTAAGTACTGTAGTCCTATAGCAACTACTAACCAATAAATAAATAAATAAACAAAGACATTATAGCTAATAATCCAATAAATAAAATAAAATAGATTTACAAAAATAGCAAATTTATTTAAAAATCCAGGAAAAAGAAACAAAGACCCTAATAACAGAATTTCAAAATATATTTTTAAAAAACCCAACCTGATAAAACAGAAAACAGACAAATGCAAATTCAAAATTATAGCTAAAGATTTTAATACTTTACCCTTAGAAATAAATAGAACCAGTAGAGGAAAAGTAAGGACATAGAAATCTGAATAAAGCCATCAACAAGTTTTATCTAATTTACAATTGTAGAAAAATCCACTTACGACAGTAGAATACACATTCTTTTCAAGTGTATATCCATCATTCTTCAAGATAGGCGATATTCATAATAAATTTAAAGTGATTCAAATTATATAACGAATAGCCCTTTAACATATGCATCCATCAAACTTTTAATATCCAGAATTTATAAGGAACTTAAACAACTGAACAAGTAAAAGACAACCCATTAAAAAGTGCGCAAAATATATAAACAGACATTTCTCCAAAGAATACAGACAAGCAGCCAAAAAACATGAAAAAATGCTCAACATCAGTAATCATCAGAGAAATGCAAACCAAAACCACAGTGCAATACCATCTCACACAAATCACAATGGCTATTATTTAAAAGTCAAAAAACAACAGATGCTGGTGAGGCTGCAGAGAAAAGTGAACATCTATACACTATTGGTGAAAATATAAGTTTAGCTCAGCCACTATGGAAAGCAGTTTGGAGATTTTGCAAAGAACTTAGAATTATCATTGAGCCCAGCAATCCCATTACTGAGTATATATCCAAAAGAAATAAATTGTTCTACCAAAAAGACACACATACTCATATGCTCATTGCAGCACTATTCACAATGGCAAAGATATGGAATCAACCTAGGTATCCATCAATGGTGAATTTGATAAAGAAAATGTGGTATATATATACCATAGAATTCTAACCAACCATAAAAAAGAATGCTTCTGCAGCAACATGGATTGCAGCTGGAGGCCATTATCCTAAATGAATTGACGCAGTAACAGAAAATCAAATACTGCATGTTTTTACTTATAAATGGGAGCTAAACATTGAGTACTCATGGACATTAAGATGGCAACAACAGACATGGGGACTACTAGAAGGGGCAGGGAAGGAGAGGGGCAAGGGTTGAAAAACTAAGTGTTGGATGCTGTGCTTACTACCTGGATGAAGAGATTATTCATATCCCAAACCTCAGAATCATGCAATATACCCATGTAACAAACGAGCACATGTATTCACTGAATCTACAAGTTGAAATTATTTCTCAAAAATAGAAATGTGTCTAAGACATCCTCAAATAATTGAAGATGAAACAACACACATTAATTCGTGGGTCAAAGTAGAAATCACAAGTGAAATTAGAAAATGTTTTGAATAAAATGAAAATAGAAATGCAACATATCAAAATTTGCAAGCTAGAGTTAACATAGTGCCTAAGAGGGAAACTTATAGCATAAAACTCTTATATCAGAAAAAGAATAAGAAGTCCTAAGTCAATTGTTTAACTCTCCACTATAGAAACCAGAAAAAAAGTAATTGTAATAATAGTAGAAAATAATAAAGAGCAGGAAATAAAAATAAGAGCAGAAAACAGAAGCACAATAGAGGAAAATCAATAAAAATGTAATAAAAAGTTCATTATCTGAAAAGATCAATAAAATTAAAAAACTAGAGCTGGACTTATCAAAAAAAGAAAGGAGACTAGATAAACTAGCAAAGTTGACTTAAGAAGACAGGTAATCTGATTAGCCCATATATATCTATTAAAGAAATTAAATCTGTGGTGAAACACCTTCTCACAAAGCTAACCCCAGGCATAGGTAAGTTTACTGGTAAATTTTATCAAACATTTAAGGGAAAAATAATACAAATCTTGCACAAACTTTTCCAGAAAGTATTAGAGAAGCAAATAGTTCTCAAGTTACATGAGGCCAGCATAATATAGGCCGTAACTGTCATGAAGTTAGACACAAAAATCTTTAGTAAAATATTAGCAAATCAAATCCAGCAATAAGTAATAAAGAAAACATATCATGATCAAACGGAGTTTATCTCAAGAGCACAAAGTTGGTTTAGCATTCAAAACTAAATCAATGTAATTAACTCTATCAATGGAATAGAAAATAAAAATCACATGATCATCTCGATAGATACCAAAAAGGCTTTTGACAAAATTTAACATTCATTCGTGATCAAAACTGTAAGAAAACCAGGCCAAAAGGAAAGTTTCTCAACTTAATATAAGGTATCTGCAAAAACAAACAAATAAACAAAAGCTATATCTAAACTGTGATGAAAACTTGAATGTTTTTCCCTTATGACTGGGAAGAAGGCAGGGATATCCAATTTCACCACTTTTTAAAAATATATGTAGAAGAGAAAGAGTCTCACTATGCTGCCCAGGCTGGTCTCAAACTTCTGGACTCAAGTGATCCTCCTGGCTTAGTCTCCCAAAGCTCTGGGATTACAGGTGTGAACCACTGCTGCCCAGTGAATTTCACCACTTGTTTTCAACATTGTACTGAAGGTCTGAGCCAGTGTAATAGTCAAGGAAAAGAAATAAAAGATGTGAAGTTTAGAGAGGGGAAAGCAAAAGCATTTTTATTCTCAGATGTGATCATCTATGTAGAAAATCCTAAGGAATCTAAAAAATGTTAGCAGAATTAATAAATGAGTTTAGCATGGTCTCAGGATACATGGTCAATATATAAAAGTTACAATTCTATATGCTAGCAATGAAAAATTAGAAATTGGCTGGGCACAGTGGCTCATGCCTATAATTCCAGCACTTTGGGAAGACAAGGCAAGCAGATCGCTTGAGCCCAGGAGTTTGAGATCAACTTGGGCAGCATAGTGAAACCCTATCTCTACAAAAAAAAAATATAAAAATTAGCCAAATGTGGTAGCACATGCCTGTAGTCCCAGCTACTTGGGAGGCTGGGGTGGGAGGATCTCTTAAGCCTGGGGATGCAGAAGTTGCAGTGAGCTGAGATTGTGCCACTGGACTCCAGCCTGGGCAGCAGAGCCAGACCCTGTCTCAAAAAAGAAAAATATTTAAAAAAGAAAGAAAAATTGGAAATTGAAACTAAAAAAAAGTACCACTTACAATAGCACAAAACATAAAATATTTTAAAATGTGTAATACCTGTATAAAGAAATCTATAAAACATTGCTAACAGAAAGTCCTCTTGAAAGGGAGCAAGTCCCTGAGTACTGACCTAGAGCTCTCTCTTAAAGAAAGCCAAATCCAGTTTTAGAGATGAGCCTGTGGATGGAGGCTAAGCAGATGTGATTGATAAATAGAAAGATGATAGATTAGTTAAGATAGTTATAAGTTAGAGCTTGTAAAAAAAAAAAAAAAACTGACTCATGTCTTAGTCTGGTTCCCCTAAAGGGAAGCCTTTGGTGAAGGCTTATGTGTCAATATTTTATTAAGGACTCCAGTCCCAGGGAATAAGAGTGAAGTTAATGAGACAGGAAATGAGAGTCTAAATGAGGGTGCATTACCTGGGTAGCCATTACTTGTAATCAAGCTGGCTGATTGCTTGATAGCATGAAACTCTCTTTCAAGAAGCCATATACACGACTATTTCTCAGAACTCTCCAACTGAGGTAGAAAGGGAGAATTTATTAGCTCATTTCTGTCTCCCTCCACTCAAATTTCTGCCCCGCAGGATGTTAATTCACCCATTTTTCTGCATTGCACATGCATAAATACGAGAGCAGTCACACTGTCTCTCTTGACTTATTGCCAACAGGCAAGCTCCAGGACACACGAAGAAATCTGTAGTCACAAGGCAAGATGGTTTTGAGTTGTGCCTCAGTGGAGTTGTTTGGGCTCCAAGCTGAGTTGGCCGACCATCTTTTCACTCTGCTTTCCTCATTCTCGTTGGATCAGATTTTATCTCAGACCAGACCTTTCATGCTTCCAAGAGGCTGCAGCAGTTCCAGGGATTGTTTCTAGATGGAATATTTCTTCATCTTCTTAGGGTTGAGGAAATGCTTTCAAAATATTTCCAGAAGGCTTCTAACTGGGTACCTTTGGCCAGCATTGAATCACATGCCCATCTCTAAACCAATAACAAGAAAGAGAAATGAGATTACTGTAACTGAATTACTAGAACCAGGGTATATTCCCGGAGGCTTGTGGTAGGAATGGTTTTTCCCTGAAATACATGATAGGTTGTAGAAGGGATGGTGAACTGCATATGATTAGGGTTGTTAGGAAGGAAGAAAGAAGGGTTAAGAGGTTAGATAGACAACACACAGCATCTGCCATAAGTTTAAAGGCAAAGATTGAAGATTACATAGATTATGCCTGTATTCTATTTTCAGTAGAAAACATGGAACATTTTTCTTCCTAAAAAATGTTCCTGACTTCAATATAAACCATCCATTCATCTGTCCGTCCATCTGTCCTTCCTTCCATCCAGCCATCCATCCATCCGTCCATCCACCTACTTATCCATTTTTCCACTTGTATTATTGTTTACACATATTAATTGACCTTATGCTGTGAATAGGCACAGAATCACCTAGACTCTGATTTATACGTGTCTATTATAAGTAGACTTTCATAGACAATTCATTTTGTTACTAATCTTCTTTTAGATTCTGTACCTAAGGGAACTATCACACCAAGTGCAACTAATTTAGTTGTTGGGAGGCTATTCCTTTTCTCTGTGTGCCAATCAATTTAATATCAGCATCCTTGCATGATACCGGCCAAGCAATGTCAGATATTTGTGAAGCTTAGCCTCTTTATTGACCTGAAGGATAGCCCTAAATGCTCATATTAAGTAGGTAGCTTTAGAAGTTACTAAACATCCAAACTTGATGACTTCTTTTTAAAGACAAATGTGTAAAATCTGCCTATTTGATATTCCATCAGTGACCTTATGGACATTTCAAACCGAACATATTCAGAATGCAACTCTAGACTTCTACCCCTGCCCCATAAATATGTTCCTCTTCCCAGTCTTCATCCTCTCAGTAAATGGCATTAAACACTTATTGCCCACTGTAAGAAAGAGGCAAGCATCTGGTTCTCCTTCTTCCTCATCTTTCTCTTTAATCCAACAGCAAGACCTATGACTCCTATTTCCAAAAATAGATCTGGAATCTGTCCCTCCATTCCTATTGCTGCCACTGTGGTCCCAGCCTCCAGGATCTCTCCCCTGAGCCACTGCAGTAGCTTCCTCAGTGGACTTTTTATACCCATTCTTGTCTTCTCCCAGTGTATTTCCTTCACAGCAATCAGAGTAAGCTTTTGAACCTACAACTCAGGTAATGCTACCCTCTGCTTAAATCCCTTCATGGCTATACAATACACTTTAAATAAACTTCAAACTCCTAAATACCTAGGAAGCCCTAAATAATGTGACATTTGCCTATCCCTACAACTCTGTCTCAACCTGTATTCCCTCGGGCCAACTGGAGTCTAGTATTGCTGGCCTTCTGTATTAGGCCATTTTCACACTGCTGTAAGAGTGAGAAATTTATAAAGAAAAGAGATTTAATTGACTCACAGTTCTGCATGGCTGGGGAGGCCTCAGGAAACTTATAATCATGATGGAAGGCAAAGGAGAAGCAAACACCTTCTTCACAGGGTGGAAGGAGAGACAGAGAGCGAAGAAAGTCACACTTAGTGTAGGATCTTGAGAAAACTCACTCACTATCTTGAGAACTAGCAAGGGGGAAATTGGGCCCCATGATCCAATCAACTCCCACCATGTCCCTACCCTGACACATGGGGATTACAATTCAACATCAGATTTGGGTGGGGACACTGAGCCAAACCATATCACCTTCTTCTCTCTTCCTGGAGCACATCAACTCATCTTCCAAGGTTTCTGAGAATACCCTTCTCTTTTCCATTTTAACTAAGTCAGCTCCATTCCCACCCTCAGATCCCCCTGTTGGCCTCTTCCCACAGAGTTTGTAAGTGCATGACAGTGGGAGTTCATGCCCATGTTGTTTACCATTATATATCTAGTTCTAATACAATGCCTGAAACCTAGAAGGTGTTTAATAATAACCTCAAGGCCTTCACGTCTGTGTTGTCTCTTCTGAAGCACTCTTCTTCTACATCTTCACACCATTTGCTCCTTCTATCAGTTCCCTGGGCTCTTCTCCCCAGTCACCTCCTCCAAGAGACCTTCCCATCACACTCACCCATAGGTCTCTTTATAAGCCTTCATTATGTGAATTATTTTATATATTACCCTAAGGAATATGAGCTCCATGAAGGCAGTGGCTGTGTTCATTGCTTTATCTCCAACACTGAAAGTAGCGCTTAGAACATAGTGATACTTCATAGACGTGTTGAATGAATGAATGTAGAAAACCAGGGAAGGTAACGTTAAAATCCAAATGAAATTGCTGTGAAGAAGACTAGAAAATAAGTTTGCATTAATTGGTAATTAAGCCCTAAACATTTGGAAATTCAGCCTCTCTTTACCCAGCTCCACCTTGTGCTATAGGAAGGGCAAAGGAAATGATCCAGAATGTCTCTGCTGAACTCCTACTTAGCATCCAGTGTGTTTGCATTTTAGCACCTCTGTGTGTTGCATCCTTTGCATTTCATCTTTTAACTGTTTTGAGTGAAATATGAAGTGAGTGCAAGAATGAGCATTCAAATGAGTAAATATAGAGCATCACCAGTGCATACTTGAGGGTATGTACCAATTTTCACCGGGGAGAGTCACAGATGATGTGCAAAGCATTGTTGACATTATAAAGGAGAGTCTCCTACCTCTGGTGCATGGTGAACATTTATTACATCTGTAATAATTTATTTTGTGAGACAGAGTCTTGCTCTGTCACTCAGGCTGGAGTGCAGTGGTGTGATTTCTGCTCATTGCAGCTGCCTCCCTGGCTCAAGCAATCCTCCTGCCCAGCTTCCGAGCAGCTGGGACTACAGGTGTGTGCCACCATGCCTGGCTAATTTTTGAATTCCTCTATTGTAGAGATGGAGTTTTGTCATGTTGTTCAGCTGGTCTCAAGCTCATGGGCTCAAGAAATCCACTTGCCTCGGCCTCCCAAAGTGCTGGGATTACAGGCGTGAGCCACTGCACCTGGCAATAAAAATACTTTTTAAAAACAGGCATGCTCTGAAATCCCAGAGAGCTTTACATATATTTAGCTCAGGTTTCTTCCTTCCACTTATTGTTTGTTTGTTTGATTTTAGATGGAGTCTTGCTTTTTCACCCAGTCTGAAGTTCAGTGGCGTGATCTTGGCTCACTACAACCTCCATCTTCCAGGCTCATGCTGCTCTTCTCCCTCAGCCTCCCAAGTAGCTGGGACTACAGGCATCACCACCACACTCAGTTAATTTTTGTATTTTTAGAAGACAGTGTTTCACCATGTTGGCCAGTCTGATCTGGAACTCCTGACTTCAAATGATCTGCCCGCCTCGGCCTCCCAAAGTGCTGGGATTACAGGCATGAGCCACCATGCCTAGACTTCTTCCACTTATTGAAACTAGATAATCTCAATATGTTACCATTGGTTTTTTTCAGATGTCTACTCACAGGGGGATTAAATTTGAGTGTTTGTGCATTGTGTCATTAATTGAAACCTTACAGATATTTTGAGTTAATATTTACCAAAAATCAAACCTTATTTTCAATAATCAAGGAATTTATCTTAAAAATACTGGATAAAATATGGTTTGGCTGTGTCCCCACCCAAATCTCATCTTGAATTGTGGCTCCCATAATTCCCATATGTCATGGGAGGAATGCTGTGTTAGACAATTGAATCATGGGGCGGATTTTTTCCATGCTGTTCTCCTAATAGTGAATAAGTCTCATGAGATTTGATGGTTTTATAAAAGGCAGTTCCCCTGCACATGTCCTCTTGCATGCTGCCATGTAGAACATGACTTTGCGCCTCTTTCATTTTCTGCCGTGATTGTGAGGCCTCCCCAGCCATGTGGAACTGTGAGTCCATTAAACCTCTTTCCTTTATAAATTACCCAGTCTCAGGTATGTCTTTATTAGCAGTGTGAGAACAGACTAACACAAATGCAAATTCATTTTTCAAAAAACTCCCTGATTAAAAAATTATAGGCATATGTATAAATATATGTGTATGTGTCCATATATAGACACAGACACATAGTAACAAATTATAACAAACCAGTGTAACAAATCAGTATGGTCTTGTAGTTGTGACACTTGATTGTAAAATAGTATTAACATGCTTTGTAAACAATGAAGGGGGTAGGAAGGTATTACATTATGTGTTCATAATATTTTCCTGGATAGAAAAAGCTATATAAATCTTTAGTTCCCTTGTCCTATGTGTGCTTTGACTGATCCATGACTATTCGGAAAAATTTTGAACTGTTTCACTTGGTAGGAAATAGCCAAGACCATACATTTGTAAGGCATCTATCTGGTCAAGGTCATAGACACAGCCTAGAGCCTTGAAATCATTTTTCTTGGGGGAGCTCTAACTGGGGTAAATGGAATTTGGGTATAAATAGTGCCCTGGCCAGTGACAACAATCTTTTAGTCTCTGAACCGACATGACATAATCTCTTCTTTTGCCAGGGGTAGGTTTGATGCATAGACCTCAGGACTATGGGCTCAGTGAGCTGTGTGTGTCATTCAGCACTGTGCCGTCTTCCCTGGCAACATGCACAATGAATGACTGTGAACAGGTTGGGAGTTGTTACACTTTTGTCACTGGATGGCTGGGTAGTTGGCTGCTTACTAGCTTCAGAAAGAGTGCAATGAAACTAGGAAAATCTTTAGGGACGAGAAATAAGGAAGCTCAAGATGAGAAAACAGCAAGGTCTATGGAAATTTGGGTATATTGCTGAAAATCTCTCGGACTTGCTGTTATTGGTTCCTGAAAATCTTTCAGGAGCATAGGAACCATAAAGAAAAGATAATAGAATTAATAACATTTTTGTTGTTTGCTCAAGGAAGCAAAGCTATAGGTGCCATTTAAAAACCAAGCATATTGAGTCCGATTATTGATCAACTGTTCTCCATTTCTTCCCCTACTAAGCCCGAAGAAGTGATGTCACTTTAAACTATGGCAGTCAGAGTTTGCTTTAAACATAACACATAGCTTCAGGACCAGAGTAAACACGCCTGGGTATCACCTCGGTCTTATTTCTTTGTGAGGTGGGCTGGAGAATCTGTGTTTGAATTTGGACTTGCCACGGGGAGGCCCCTCTTCCATTTTCATCTTGTGGAGCACCAGGTTCCTCGAGAAGCTAAGACCTGTCTTCCTAGTTGATGTGGACTGGACTTCCCGACCAGCTCACATTTGGCAGGAAGACAGCCCTCGATGTTGCAAAGCTCAGGATGTGATCCTAAGGGGACCGGTGGTTTTTCTGAAAGGCCAGCAGAGGGAGCTAAGAAACAAGAGATTTTTTTTTTTTTTTTTTTTTTTTACCTCTTGTCAACTATTTCCAGTGGTTACCGATGTGGAAAAAGAGATTTTCTCTACCAGGTTATGATCTGGAACATATTAAACCAAGATCAGGACCCTGTAATTTGGCAAGTGAGTGTGCCTGGTGTATCAGCCCCACTGTGCCTCCCTGAGCCAGCCATGTGGTCTTTATCTCTGAGTGCCAGGAACACAAATGCAACACAGGCCAGCCCATGTGGACGTCTGCACTGCTTTATGATCCTCCTGAGGTGGAGGCAAAGAGAGCAGAACCCAATCACATTTTGGTTTTTGAGACTATCTGGCCAATACATTTCTCCTCAATTTTGTTTTTTTCTAATAAAGAATGGCTTTCCTTAAGGTAATAGTGTTAACCCTTCTGAGAGATGCTTTATAGAAGAGTCTGATGACAAGTCCTTCATAAAGGAAGCAGCCAAGTACCCAGGACAGATAGCATGAGGTTGATTTTATGTTAGGTCAGCAAATGGACCAATTAGGTAATTTATAAATTAAAAAAAATGACAACAGAAAGGAAGGAAAAAATGATAATAATTCAACCCAGAATTGCAATTGTAAAGAGAAAAAGAAATGCTTTTAAAAAAGATCATACATTTGAACTCTAGAAGAAATTCATTAATGAACAGAATCCATTAGATCTCCAAGCAAATGGAATAATAACAATAATTTTGAACTAATGGAAGACCTTCAGATTATTTCCTGGGCATTAGTGGGGAATTATGACCAGAACCAAATGGAACATAAGTATTGTTTGAATCAGTCTTTGTTCTTCAGATGTGAATGAAATAATGATTATAGAATGAATTGGGCTAAAAATAACTCTAGAACTTTTATTTATTTACTTACAGAGTGTCCTGCAGTGATTCAGACTTGGCTTTTTTGGCTTCTTCCATAGATAAACACAAGCCTAGGAGCGCTCAAAGCTGTTCCAGCTGAAAGACATACTCAGCTTTTGGTCTACAGTGACTTCCACCCTAAGTGGCTGTGGACACTGCTCCATCTCCCTCCGTAAATATGTCTCTGCAGCAGGTAAGTGACATCTCCTTCTCAGAAGGCCAGAGTCCTCAGTCATCTGGCAATTTACAGGGCTCAAATACTTGATCCCTGACATAAAGTTGGTGGCTTTTTCTAGTTTTTATATAACTGAGAGTCAGCTAGGGGGCTAACCTGCCCCTTGAGATGGAGGTAAAATTGTCTTCAACTCTCTAATAAGTGGGCCTGTGGAAAGTGAAAACCAAGATCTCTGTTACATCTCTCTAGTGTGAACTCACCTTATATGGTTCTCAGAGTCTTTTCTGCTTCCTTGGACTTCCACTTCCTCCCTAGTTGTCTAGGTCATCCTATGTCAAACTTGAACTTGGCCTTTTCAGTTCCCACCACAACAAAATCATTCATACAGAACGCAGCCCCCTCCCTCTCAATGACACCTATTTCTCTCACCTTCTTTTCTCTGCTGGATTTCCTGAGGAAATCCAATGGCTGCTCCTTTTATTTGTAGTGCATTCAGCTCCTTTCTCTTCAACCTGGGTGCTGAACTTCATGGGCATCCATGGTGCTGGTTGCGCTGGATGGGGGGAGGAATGGAGGTAAACTTCTCCCCTAAGTCTTTCTCAAAACATTTCCAAAGGGGAAGAGTGACTGCTAAGATAAATTTTTCTGCAAACCACAGGTTAATATTTTTGCCAATCTCATCACAATTATTTTAATTCAATTATTAGTATTCTTGAAAGAATAGCTATTCCCACCTCCGTTAAGCTCCATTTACAACCTTCATCTTTTTTAAAATTTTAGATAAATTTTATTTTTTTATTTATAACATTTCTTATTTATTTATTTAACTTTAGGTGCATACTGTATCTGGCATTTCTCCCTGTGTTATCCCTCCCCACCCCCCCATTGTCTCTCCGCTACACCCCCCAACTGCCCCAAGTGTGTGATGCTCCTCTCCCTGAGTCCACGTGTTCTCATTGTTCAACACCCACCTGTGAGTGAGAACATGGGGTGTTTGGCTTTCTATTCTTGTGTCAGTTTGCTGAGAATGATGGTTTCCAGATTAATCCAAGTCCTTCATCTTGATATACAGAAATGCCTGGTTGAAGAAGGGCAGAAAGTTGAGAATATTCTTCAGTGGAAAAAAATGTGTACTAAAAGTATTTTTTATTAAAGCAGTAACACAGAAGAAGAGAAAAATCCAATGGGTTCAGATGGGCATATGACAATAACAAAATGTCTCACTTCCCTTCCTCCTCTTTTCTCCCTGCTGGCACTCCCCTGAGGTTGCCACTTTTGGACATTTCTGCTTTTAGCTCCTCTGTTTGTTAGAATCATAACTTCCCTGACTGAGAGGCATGACTAACCCTCAGCATGAGGGTGGGGCTTGTGCGCTGGAAGGCTTAACTCGAATCTTGTGGGCAGGAAGTCAGGCTAGCACCCCCTCCTAAAGTGCCTGGGGGAAGATGTGCCTTTTCACTGTTGGTTGCTTCCTCAAATCCAGTGGTTCTCAAACTAGAACCCTCAGGACTGCCTGAAAAGTTGGTAGAAATGCAAATTCTCGGGCCCTACCCCAAACTTATGAAATTAGAACCTCTGGAGGTGGTGCCCAACAATCCATGTGCTATTTTGACAAGTTCTCCAGGCGATTTTGATGCCTGAAGCCCCATTCCAAGACAGCCAATCAACCAACCAAACACCACCATCACCACCAACAAAGAAACAAAACAAATTTCTCCTTCCAGTGATTGGTTTGAGGTGGGCACATGACCCTGCTCTGGCTAATGTAGTGCAATGGGAGGCTTGTTTAGGGCCTTCTGAGGGGAAGTCTTGCTCTTGAAAGAGATGCTTGAGGAATGAGACCTTGCACTGGGTCCTTTCCCATGTAGGTGAGAGGTGTGGGGCTGCTACTGCCATCTTGTGCACACACTAAGGGGAGGAGCTGAACCAAGGGAAGAACCTGGATGCCTAATGAATGAATGCCAGAGCCCCGAGAGTAACCATCTTGGAGCCACCCTACTGTAGACTTCTTGTGTGATAGGTATTATTTTCTAAAGTTAAAAGCAGGTTGAGTTTGGTTTAGCAGTCAGGTGCCCTGACACAGTTCCATTATGGAACTGTATCTCCTCCCAGACATATGGTAAGTGGCTGCCAAGAACAGCTCTCTGGGTAGGGTGGGTCATAAAAGCCACTATTACATGAACAGGTGAGGGGAAACAGGAGGAGAAATAAACTGACCTCACTCTATTCCGTATTTTCAGTCATTTTGATATCTGCCATTTCTGAGTCCAGGGCCCTTCCGGTGCCCTGCCCTCTTTCAGCCTTTTCCCGGCTATGTTCTGAGCTGTTGTTCCTTCTGCTAATGTTACTCCCTGAGTGTAATTCCACTCACTAACTGGTTTCCAGAAATTCATGAAAATCCTTGGCCCGCCCATCCTTTCATGTGCCCATCATTCCTTCTATCCTTCCTTACTGCCATCTACGTGGGATTTGGGTAGAGCAGAGAGATAAAGGAGTGTTTGGCTTGCCAACTTGAATGGGAAGGCCCAGATTGCTTCATTTTTTACTTTCATTGAGACTTGATTATTATTGCCCCTTTTCAAAAGAAGAAGGAAAGATAAAATAGTGGAGGAGAAGAGCTGCCCAGCAAGTTTCCCTCAGGGACATCAATGTCACCCTCTTGGAACATATGCTAATGCTATGGAAGTGATTCTTAAGCACTTTTGTTGCTCCTTCCAAAATGCAGACTATTCAAGATAGATGGGGACACTGTGGTGAATCAACCTGTTGGGGGAGGGGCTCTCAGGCCTCCTGAGTTTGCCCTAGATTATGTCTATCCTTCCCTGGAGCTTGGGTGGACATCCTTCCCTCTAAGAAGATGAAGAATATGAGTCCCTTTGCCTTCATAAGTTTGTAAAACTGAAATTTTAATCGTCCAGCACAAGCAGAGAATGTATATACATAGTTTTATTCAAACCTTCAACCACATGATGGTATCTTGAGGTAGCACTTACACTGGTGAGAAACCACCGTGGGATCTTAAGGTCATCTCGGATAGGTGTCCTTATTCTACTGTATAAGTTTTCTGACCCAAACTTCCTTCACTGTGATGTGGTTTTGCCACAGCTGATCTTTCTCTTTACTCTTTGATCCCGGTTGAACAATGCATGTAGATTCTCTCTCTTTTAAATATCAGAATGTGACAGTCAGTATTTTTGGCAGTATTTCTTTTATGTGTATTCCTTAATGTTTCTCTTTAAGTACAGTCACACATCATTTAACAATGGAGATACATTCTGAGAAATATGTTAGGTGATTTCAGGTGATTTCATTGTTGTGCAAACGTCATGGAATATACTTACACAAAACTACGTGGTACACACCTAGGCCATATGGTACAGGCTATCGCTCCTAGACTACATATCTGTACAGTGTGTTACTGTACTGTGGGCTATTTTAACACAATGGTAAGTATTTGTACATCTAAACATAGAAAAGGAACAGTAAAATACAGTATTATGATCCTATAAAATCGCTATTGTATACGGAATGTTTCATCAAGAGAAATGTCATTATGTGTCACATGACTGAATATGTTAAACCTTAGGTTTGTTGCTGTGTGAATGAGGGACCCCTACATTAAAAGGTATAGTATGGCAGAAGCATCATGATCTGGCCGAGGATCAGGATGTTGAGGCTTTTACTGGCTCTAAAACTGAGTCAATTCACTCTTTTCCTTGTAAGCTTGAGACACTTCCTCTGCAAAAGACGATAAACTAATCACAGCCTCTGACAGGTTTGTGGAGTTGAGGCTTGACAAGGATGTTAGTTAAAAATTGCAGTCTTGCAGATGTGAAGCTAAAAGTCTGAGCTGTGAGCAAACCTATCATCACCGCTATTGAGTGACAGCAGTCACTGGGCCTTTTACATTCCAACCTAAAAAGCAGATGCACATTCCTATGGCTTTTCTCAATAAACCCTATCTATAAAACACTGGCAGAAAAGTTCTGGTTTCTCTAAAGTGGAAGTGAAAACTACAACGTATTTTAAGGCATTCTAAGTATAGAGGTTTTTATGAGTCCCCCTTCCACTTACCCACATATGACATATTTTATGCCAATATAAATTTATTCTTCCTTTCCAAAGCCATTAACTTAATATTCATAGAGCTCTGTTTTTTCTTTTGCACTCATATTTCGTTGGTTTAAGTAACCTACTTAATAATATAATTAGAATAGTAAGTACAGTTTATATTACCTTGGAATGCGTTAGCTGGGCAACAGATAATTCATTTGGTGGGAGTAGAAGTAAATGTTCTACTACCAGATGTGAACACTTAGCAGCTACTATGCACTCATCAAAGAATGTTACGAAGAGTTGCAGAGAATTGGGAACTTAGTTAAGGGCAGATTTGTTTTTTTAAAAAAAGTTTCTTCTTTGCTAATCAAATGTGTTCCTTCAGAGTGGTCCTCTGGAGCCTGGCTACTCACAGTCTGATCCAAGGACCAGCAGCATCACATCACATTTTCTTTTTCTGGAGGCTCTGGGGGAGAATCATTTTTTTACCTTTCCCAGCTTCTAGAGGCTTCCTACATTCCTTGCCTTGTGGCCTCTCTCTTGCATCCTTCTGACCTTTGTTTTGAACTCACATTTCCCACTTCTGCAGTCAAATCTCCTCCTACCTCCCTCTTATAAGGGCACACTTGGATAATCCAGGGTGGCATCATCATCTCAAGACCCTTGACTTAATTGCATCTGCAAAGTACTTTTACCATGTTGTGAAATAGTAAGAAATATGTGTGTGTGTGTGTGTGTGTGTGTGTGTGTGTGTGTGTAGATAGATAGATACATAGATGACAGATAGATGGATAGATAGATAGATACATAGAGATATTTGTCTCTGCCCCCTGGTTCCTGACATACAGCTCCTACACTTTCATAATTCCCTAAGTAATATGGGTACTAGCAGCATCATTTGTTCTAATATTTGGTCTTTGAGTGCGGTTCCTGACATGGAGCTCCTAAATTTCTTGGTATTTTCTGAGTGATAAGAGTGTCTTTTGTTCAAATGAAGCAACTCTTGATGAGCCCCTGGAGAGCTTTAGGATGGGGGCTTGTCATCAGAAAGACCAAGCCATGATTAGAAGCTTAGCACTTTTAATCCCAACCCTCATTTTCTGGGGAGGGGAGAGGACCTAGAGACTGAGTTAGTGATAGATCAAGCCTACATGATAAAGCCTCCCCCCACAAAAAAGCCCCTAAAGTATGGGATTTGGAGAGCTTTGGGGTTGGTAAACACATCTGTGTACCAGAAGTGTGGTGCACCCCAACACCACAGGGATAGAAGCTCCTGCACTCAGAGCCCTTCCAGACCTCACCCTTCATTATAAAAGAAACTGGCAAACACAAGTATCTCCCTGAGTTTTAAAACTATTCTAGCAAATTATTAACCCCAAGGAGAGGGTCATGGGAAGCCCAGTTTGTAGCCGGTCTGTTAGAAGCACAAGTGAGAACCCTGGACTTTTGACTGGTGTCTGAAGTGGGAGCAGTCTTGAAAGACTGAGCCCCTAACCTGTGGGACCTAATGCTAACTCCAGGTAGACAGTCTCAGAGCCAAGTTGACTTGTAGGACACCCAGCTGGTGTCAGGGAATTGGTCAATGTGGCAACACAAAAACCCCACACATTTTGGTGACTGGATGTAAAGTGTTGAAAATGAAGAGAAAAGAAAAACAGCTTTTTTTTTTTGCTATGTACATGTACAGGAACACATTCTCAAGTTCTAGGGATTAGGATGTGGATATCCTCCGGGGCTATTATTCAGCCTACCACAACTTTGCTGTCAGAACTGTTTTAAGGTAACCTAACAATTATTAACACTACTGTTTACATGTAACCTACCTCTATAAGAATATCCCACAGTAGATGTTATCACCCTATCCATGTAGATGAGAAGTCTGGGGTTCAGAAATCACAGTGAGTAATGACCGAGAAGAGGTTGGCACCCAGACCACCATGGGTCCAAGCCTCTGAGCTTCTCTTGGTACCTGGCTCATGCCACCATCATAATCACCTGCTTTATTCCCAGACTCAGAATAGGTGACATCTGTGGTCCAGGTTAGTTTCAACTGTCATGTCCATTGATCTAAAGCCCATGCTGCTTTTGAAAAGGAATCTTTAATGTTATATAAAGACCAAATTGATGGTTTTGGTGAAAAGCCAGAGCAACTTCCTGTGTGCTGTCAGCTGACTGATCAGGGCACTTTTCTGGAAATCACACACCCAGTCAAAGAAGGTCCCCACGTTTAAAATTATAGGAGTCAGACAGAAATGCTGTCCCTTGGCAGGAAGTGGCTTTAGAGATGCCACTGTAATGGGCTTCCACGATAAACTGTGCTTTAAGGGTTTAGTGAAGCCGAGGGATGAAACTGGGAAAAGACAGGGATCACAGACATAGAAACATTTCAGTCTTAAAATAAAAAAGCTCCTATACTTTCTTATTTACAAAGATTAAATTCCTCTCAATTATGTAGCCATAATCACTTTGTTGTTAGTATCATCCAAAAGGCCAAGTTCTGGATGTATAATGGTCACAGTCTGCTTTTTGCCTTTTCTTCACCTCCCTCATCCCCCAAATCCTACAGTAAGGTGGGCAAAGGTCTATGCAGTTTTTAATAATATGTAGTATGTAGTTTCTAATAGACTTTGTTTTGGGACATTTGAAGTTGATCCCTGTAGATTCCTCTGCTTGACTAATATTATCTTTCAAAACTGACATAGATTTTTATCTGGTGTCAGGATTATGACTCTCCCCTTTCTTACCTACCCCTTCACCAGGTGCGTCCTACCCTTCACCTGATGTGTCCAAGCTGATCAAACTGGGTGTGCCATTGTTTGCACACATACTGGGCCACTGGGCAGGCAAAGAGGGCCTCTTTAAACCACACCAATGGTTTTTAGCCCAGAATTGGTCACCACCCTCAGCATCTCAGCATGCAGTGCTTTGTGGACTGAAATCCAGCTGTACTCACAGATATGGCTGAATGCGGAAACACTCAAGGCACCCCCCAGACTCCAAGACCTTATTGTGGCATCATATCCCCATTGCTTTTTCTCTCCTTATACACTTGAAACTACACATGACACTTCTTGGGGGCAACTTCAACTAATGCCAACTCGATTAACATTGGAAATAGTTATGTTTCAAATAAAAATGTACACAAGTTTTAATTGCACTAGCTACTTCAAATTTCCTAAACAAAGCTTTTTTGCATAAGAGATAAAGGATGGTGACACCTTTATGAAACTGGTCCAAACTCTTTGTACCTTTTATCAAACTGGTCCAAATTCTTTGTACCATCAAGGCTAGTAATCAAAAATTAACTCCTTGTTTTATTTTGGATTTTATATTTTATTTTAATTTTTAATAATCATTTTAAAATGATTATATTTTAATATTTTAAATAATAATAATCATTATTTTAATCATTTTAAAATGATTATATTGTATATTTTCTGACCATTACAGTTTGCAACAATTCGTGGATAAAGTATGGATTTCTGACCTGACCTGTAAGCAAATTATTCCTCCATTCCACACCTCTTTTCTATAAAATGAGATGACTTAATTTCTGCCCTATTTACATACAAAGTCATGATAGGAGTCATGAGAAGGAAGTGGATTTGAAATGGCAATGAAAGCCAAAGTGTTCTCTTTGCCAGTGTGTGGACTTAGTTTACATTAAAGTTACACATTTCCACCAGCTCCTCCTCTCCCCTAGCAGGTCTGGGTGCTCTATGTGTAATCACTCAAGGTGAACCATAACTTTCATATCAGCAGTGAAATCAGCTGCCTTAGTCATTTCCTGTTCTGGCAGCACCCTGCTGAGCATCTCATGATTTCAGGAGAATAGAAGCTGGCTGGTGCAGCAGACCAAGTTTGGCTTAAAAATACAGTTCTCAGGGCCAGGCAGGGCGGCTCATGCCTGCAATCCTAGCAATTTGATAGGCAGAGGTGGGCGAGTCGTGAGGTCAGGAGTTTGAGACCAGCCTGACCAACATGGTGAAACCCCATCTCTACTAAAAATACAAAAATTAGCTGGGCATGATGGCGCATACCGCTAATCCCAGGTACTTAGGAGGCTGAGGCAGTAGAATTGCTTGAACCCGGGAGGCGGAGGTTGCCATGAGCCGAGATTATGCTACTGCACTCCAGCTAGGGCAACAGAGTGAGACTCCATCTCAAAAAAAAAAAAAAAAAAAAAAAAAAAAATGCAGTTCTCCAACTGTTGCATTGGATTTCCTCTCAGTGAAACCTAAGGTCGACAAGAAGATTACAAGTTTGCCTTTCCATAACTTGGATTCCTCTCTCTTCTCTAGGTGTCAGGATTATAACTCTCTCCTTTCCTACCTGCCCCTTCCTGAGACACCACTTCCTCCCACCCACTGTGACCAAGCTGATCAAACTGGGTGTGTCATTGTTCACAAACTTACCGGGCCACTGGGCAGGCAAGGAGGGGCTCCTTAAACCACATCAGTTGTTTGTGGTCCAGAATTCGTCACCACCCTCAGCATCTCAGTGTGCAGTGCTTTGTGGACAGACAATGTTCTTTCTCACTCCTTTGGTGACCCTCCTCAACTGGCTCAAGTTGGCCTTGCAGCCTGATAGGCCTTTTAAACAAGGAAGGGAAGGTCTCTCAGCACATTTTAACTTACTAGTTATTGAGCTTACTTTCTTAATAAGTCACATGGAATTGAGTTCTAAGGGCTCTTCAGAACTCATAATTGCAACAGTGGAAATTATTTTCTTCTCTTTATTAAGAATTTTCAGCTGGGTGCCATTGCTCATGTCTGTAATCCCAGCACTTTGGGAGGCCAAGGCAGGTGGATCACTTGAAGTCGGGGTTCAAGACCAGGCTGGCTAACATGTTGAAACCCTGACTACTAAAAATACAAAAATTATCCAGGCATGGTGGCACATGCCTGTAATCCCAGCTATTCAGGAGGCTGAGGCAGGAAAATTGCTTGAACCAGGGAGACGGAGGCTGCAGTGAGCCGAGATTGTACCACTGCACTCCAGCCTGGGCGACAGAGTGAGACCCTGTCTCAACAACAAGAAAAAAGAATTTGATACATGCCAGGCACTATATTGAGTGAGTTTTATATATCATAAATAAAGCTTAGAGAGGTTAAGGAACATGCCCAGGGTCACCCAGGCAGTGAGCTAAGTTGGTAGCATTTGAACCCAATCTGGCTCTGGGGCCCTTGTCTCACCCTAGCTCAGGCTCCTGAACCTCCCCATCTTTCCCCATCAAGCAGGGGCACATGAGCCCTCAAGGACAAAGCACCATGCAAAGGACTTGAGACAAACATGAGTGTCACTTGGTGCAGACGTCCTCAGGCCGAGATCAACAGGCACATAGGCTCCCCACTCTCCAGACTGGAGAGAGGCATGCTTGGTCTGGAATTCAGCTGGAAACACATGGGCCTGTGCTCCAGTAGAGGGCTACCACCACCTCTCTGCTCTTTTTTTCTTATAAGGCAATGGTGAGAGCGCCTCTGTTTTACTTCTTGAACTGGCCATTCCAGTGCTCATGTAGGCTCACTGGTGATGGTCGGTAAGGAGTGTGGAATATCCAGCAAATTCCACAATGCTGGGTGTGGTCATGGGAGGCAGTGGTCATAAATGAAGTTCTTGCCATGGGATTGTCATGGAATTGGGAATCTAGCATATGACAAAGGAAGTCATCTATGATTATAGAAGTCTGTGATCATTCCCTTGGAAAAGACAGACAATTTCATGCCCTGAGAACGTGTTCAAGAAAATGAAGTCCCTTCCTTGGGGGCAGGGAACCTGTAAAGTTAGCCTTCTAGTTGTGGGCTATGCAGATCCTGGTGGAATTGAGCCCAGCTCACTCAAACCACACACCACTTAGCTGCCAAACAGTCCTTCTGTATGTCACATAGATTCCCTGTTAGGCTTCCCAGTCCTTAGTGGCTGTTTTATGACTACGCTGAGTCCTGCAGGCCTCTGTGATCTGTTGTAGGTATAATATTATGGTTCCTGCATCCAGAGGCTTCTTGGCCTTCTTCATTCCAAATGCTTAGCTCTGAAGTGTCTCTTTTGTGCAGCACAGTCCCACGCTGCTAGCTGAGAGGATGGGGACTGCAGGCACCTGCTGACTCTTCTTCCTCTTGTCCCAGCCTGCAGATGTGATGGCGTTGGTGTTTTCCCTGGCAGAGTATACGAACATGGAACGAACAATGTCTGACTAGGCCTGCAGAAGGGGTCAACGAGGCCCTTCAGGGTGGAAGACATCTCTCCTTACCCCAAGGGTGCTAGCAGGGTGGGGAGAGCAGTAACCAGGTTGGCCACAATGTCTATGGGCCAATAAAACCCTGAGAAAGCAGATTACTAACCCTAAGGAGGGATGGTGGCCTGATGGCCATGCTGTCAGCTGTGGGCCAAGAAAGCCCTGAGAAGGAAGGTCCCTCATGATCCTTGGCATGGTGGATTAGCCATGGAGGGGAAACTGGGCCATGGAGACTGCTACATTCAATTATTTTGCTCTTTTCATAGCACAAAGGACTAGGGGAATAATGGGACCAAAGATGAGTCCCAGGATGGAGTAACTACTGTATATATATGCCCTGGGGCCTGCAGGGGAAAGAGAACTGGGTTTCCTAAGGCTCATTCCTCAAGAATCTCTAGATGGAATCTTTTTGCAGTTGAAGAAGCCACATGTCAGATAGTAGGGGGTTAATAGAGAGCCTTTTATTGCAGAATGAGGTGTCTAGTCTAGCTGACATAAGGGATCAAACACACCTGCTCCAGTCTTGAACTGGGCTCACAGTGAATAAGCTGACACACCTATGTGAGGTCTGTGACTTCCTAGGGACCTCAGATGCAAAGTCAAACACCCCTGCCAAGTCCACAGGCACCTGGACACAGCTTGCTCTGTCCCCATGAACTGAAAGATCCCAGGAAGGATGAGTACAACTCCCAGGGTTCCCACCCAGGAATGAGTTAGGAGAGAAAGAGTTGAAGGAGCCTAGAAAGGGAAAAGTGGATAGGACAAATCTGCCGTGGGAGCTGTCATCTGAAGCAAGATGGTTAACTATGTTTTTGTTAGATGGGAAATAGAGTAGTTGCTAATTCATAAATAATAGGGAAAATACTGAAAGCCTGAAAGGGAAAGGCAGGCTCAGCAGAATCCTGGGAGAACCAGGGCAAATGCATGGGAAGCTGTCTTGGCACTTGTCTTGGTTGGCCTGCACAGTGCTCAAGGCTAGGAGGAAAAATCTGGGCTTATGGAAGCTGTGGGAAGCCACCCAGGTGATGCACTGTAGCTGCTAGCTGATAGCAAAAAGGGCTCAGTGGAGCCAAGATGAGGGAGGGAGAGTGGTCATCCAGAGATAGATGGGGGCCTTCTGGTGGACCCCCCCCATGCAGAGCTCCTCAGCTAACCTGCCCAGGCTGGTAGACCTATTTGGGGATCAGCTGCAAAATAGCTCACTTGAAGAGGGAGCTATTTGTAACTCTTGCAGCTCTTTGTAACAGCTGGCACAGAACAAGGGAGGCAGACGAAAACCTACAGCAGTTGTTGAAGGAAAGTGGCCATCAAAAAGTAGTCAAGGAGGAAGAAGGGTGCTCTCTGTAGAGATTAGCAACAAGTCTACCACGTTCAGAGGACTTAGAGGAGATAGAAAAGGGCACTGACTCTTGGCATCTTGGCCACTGACATCCATCTTTTGGGACTGGTATGAGCTGAGTGCTTGGGAAATGCTTGTAAAGAGGGTTCCATGAGGAACTCCTCTGCTGTAGGGAGACTCCTGAACTGCTGAGAGTGGAGGGATGGGAGCCCGGAGAAGCAATCCCTCTACCTCCTTGCTCACCTGGCCTGCTCAGCCAGGCTGTCCTGACTTCCCATCCTGGGGGGGTTAGCACTCACAGCTGCATCCTCTGCTACAGGGTACCGGGGCTCTAAGACTGGTGGGTAGGGATGAGGAAGGATGCTTTGTCACAACTATGGCTAGTCAGTCTGTAATAGACACAAATTGGGCATATGAGCGTGCCCTGGGTGGTTTTGCCAACACACTGCCTGGTTCCTGGAGGTCACCTCTGGTGGCAAGATGGAGACTCCCAGATCCCCGCAGAGCTTATTGCTCCAAAGAAAAGAATAAATAACTTATTTCATTTTGGAAGGAGGAGGAGAGACCCTAATTGTTCAGGTATAGATACATCTGATACTGGGAAATGGGTGGGGTGGGAGTCAATCTCTCTCTCTCTCTCTCTCTCTGTCTCTCTCTCTCTCTCTCTCGGGAGGGTCTCATCACTCGTCACCAGGCTGGAGTGTAATGGCACCATCTCAGCTCACTGCAGCCTGGACCTTTGGGCTCAAGTGATTCTCCCACCTCAGCTACCCCGAGTAGCTGGGACTACAGGTGTGCACCACCATGCCCGGCTAATTTTTGTAGAATCTCTCTCTCTCTTCAAGGCCCAAGTATGACAGGGCCATGGCCTCAATTGATGAGATGCTGGGGCCAGAGAGCAGAACCATGCAGCTGAGCAGAACCGTCAGATGAGAGACCTCTGGAGCTCTCTGGGCAGCCTGGAAGGGTGGCTTATTTTCTCCCAGAGAGAAAGCCTCAGTCCCTCCTAGACTGGGCCCCGAACTCTCCACACTTCACACTGGACTGGGCCCCAAACTCGCCAGGTGTTAGGGAGCTGACATTTTCCCCCAACTCTCTAAACATCTGGTCTCTAAGCTTAGGCTAACCAACACCTAAATCTATAACGTTTATTTATCCTGAGCAAAACCTTTCTCATTCTAGCCCCTCCTGCAGAGGCAGGCAGCTGCCTCACTGGGGAAGGGAAGCTCTGCAATGCGTGACCCCTGTGGGATGCTAAGAGGATAGGGCCGTAGCCACCTGCTGACCCTCAGACCGTTACCAATTGCACTTGCTGATGTTCTTCCTGAGCCACTCTGAGTGACAAAAAGTATTTAAGGTCAATGAAAGAAGTCTTTTGACATTATTTAACTATACTCCAATGACCTGTGCCCTAAACACCAGACTCAGATCCAGTGGCAGTAGGATCTCTATTTGGAGATGTTTACTGGGTATCTTTGGCCTAATGTGGGCCAATCTCCAGCCCTCTGTCCAACCTGCTCCTTCCCTGTCTTTCTCATCTCAGCAAATGGAAGCTTCCATTTTCTCAGGCCATGCTTGACCTTGTCATCTCCCTTGACTCCTCTCTTTCTGTCACGCCTGTCATACAACCTGTTGGTAAAGCAGATAGGATCGATCCAGGATTCATGTGAAGTCTCAGCCACTTCTCACCACTTCCCCCGGCTACCAGCAGAGCCTTTGCTGGTCTATGTTGTGTGGCTTTTGTACAATTTAGAAGACATCACCCCCATGACTGAATAGGTGGCAGAGCCTTTGAGTAGAGAATGGTACTCCTTCCTTGGATGGCTGAAGTGCCACAGCTAGACTCTGCGTTGGTGCTCAGTGCCCTGACTGGGTTCCAGCCCCACTTACCCACGAGGCTGGTGCCTTGCGCACTGCATCACCTGCACAACCACATACAGTGTGCTGAACCGGCCACACTGGTGCAGAGCTGCTGTCCTCACTCACCTAGACCATTCCAGGCAGCTCCAAGGTCTCTGCTTTTGCCCTTGCCCTGCCACTTCTCAGTCTATTCTCAACGCAGAGGCCACAGTGATCTTTGATTATTTTATAATTACAATCATTATTATTATGATTATTATTGAAACAGAGTCTCTCTTTGCCACCCAGGCTGGAGTGCAGTGGTGCAACTGTGGCTCACTGTAGCCTCAAACTCTTGGGCTCACGCATTCCTCCCATCTCAGCCTCCTGAGCAGCTGGGATTACAGGTGTGTGCCATCTTACCTGGCCAATTGTTTTCTTTTATTTTTTTTTTAGAGATGGGGCCAAAATTATGTTGACCAGACTGGTTTAGAATTCCTGGGCTCAAGTGATCCTCCTGCCTCAGCGTCACAAAGTGCTGGGATAACAGGCATGAGCCACCATGCCCAACCTGATCATTTAAAAGTATACATCAAATCAAGGCACTCCTCTGCTATAAACCTCACTCTAAGCAAAAGCCAACATCCCAGCAAGGTCCTGTGAAGCCCCATACAATTCATCCCGTACTACCTTGCCAGCCCCATCTCTAAAACTCTTCCTCTTCTTCCCTTTGCTATGAACACAAGACCTCCCTGCTGTCTCTTGAAGTGTTAGGCTTCCTCTCACCTCTGGCAGAGCTCTTGCACTCACTCCTCCCTCCGCTGGAAGGTTCTTCCACACAGGTTTACCTGACTTATCCTCAGCCTGGCTCAGGTCTTTACTCAAATGTCACCTACTCTGTGAAATGTCACCTTCACTGGCCAACTATTTAAAACTACAATCTCCCTCCCCCTCTCCCCCCTCAACCTGACATTTCTTTCACCCCTTCCCATAGCACTTTTTCTTTTTCTCCACAGCACTTACCACCATCTGACACATTACATTTATTTCACTTATTTACTTTCTTGTCTGTCTCTCCTCATTAGAACAAGCTCCACAAAAACAGGCATTTCCTCTGTCCTGCTATTGGCTGTGTTCTCAGCACCTAGAGCACTGCCTATCCCTAACAAGTGAATGGTTCATTCTATACTTACTGAATGAATGAGTGGCAGGAAGCAGACTGGGCCTATTATATGGAAATACATGAAATTGTTCTTGCCAGTCAAAAGCTGTCAAATATTGGCAGCTTCATGTGGTTCAAATTAATGTAATATAATCCAGAACAATGGCCAAAAGGAGGTATTATGTGAGGGATATTTGCTCCTGATTTGCTCAGTCTGCTCCCATAGGAAAACACGAGGTTCTGTTTATAATCCCTCAGTAACGATTTTCCCATTTAAATAGACATTTCCCTTCCTGACCCCACAATTCACAGAGCAGCCTTCTTCCAGGTAGAGCTCAGCAGTGATAATGCCAGTCTTGGCCTTAAGGCCTCTAGATATAAATTTTTTGGCTATGGGACAATTTGGCTATGGGATCACTTAGAAAAAATGAAGATCAATAGACTTTCAAACTGTGGCTAGACATTAGATCCAATGCCAGGGACCTTGGCAAAGGTGAGATCAGTAATGAGAAGGGGTGCCTCCAACTCACTGCTCAGGGCTGGGAGGAGAAGCCTCTGTGATTTGAGCTCAGGAGCCTGAACCCCGTCCACTGAGCTCACACAGAGTGTTCAGAGCACAGAAATCTCTTCCTCTGCCAGGTCTGCCTCTGCTGAGCTTCCAACAGGGCATCGTCCTATTGCACAAAGTTTTTTTTCCCCTTTTTCTTTCTGTTTTTTTTTCCATATAGCCAAGGGAATGGGGAATAAAACCTTGATCTTGTGCCTTGTAAATATACTTTTAAAAGGATATAGACTATTAAAATCCAAACGGAAAAGATTTTTACATTTGATGTCTCCAGTGTCACATTCCAGGACATACATGCTGAGGCATCTGTCAGTCAAGACCACAAGATGCAGCCATCCAGCCTGTGCACTTAGTATTTGCTAAAAGCGTGGTGACTGGTTGAGTGCACCTGCAACACGGGGGCCCATATTCAAACGCCTGCACGAGCCAGGTGGGAAATGCAAGCGAGTGAAACTGGCTGACTCATGGCCACAAAGAAATGTGTCTCCTCCCAACCTGCTTGACCTCAGGCCATGTTTTTTTCTCCCCCACTTTTGGATAAGATGTGGGTACAAAATGTCTCGTGCTTTTCTTCTTAAATCTATTAGAAGGAAAATAACAATACAAGTGTGACTACAATGGCACCTGGCACAGTCTCCCAGGAATGTAAAAGCTTGTGTCAATTTAGGGCACTTGATCTGCCTCAGGGTATCTGCCTCTGCTGAGCCTCCATCTGCTGATTAACAGGGTAACACCCTACTGCACAAAGGCCTGGGTTCAGAGAAATCTGCCCTAGCTTTGTTCCATGCCCAGGGACCTCTTGACAAAAGCCTCCAGACCACCACATTCTGACTTTCCTGGAGTCTGTTCTTCACTCTGACTCAAATTGCCTCAAGTTCAGAAAACTGAACTCTGCTTTTCCCTCCATTCAGTTCTCTGATGCTCATCAGTGAGGCAGCTGAAATAGGAGTCCTCCATCCCCTCCCCCCCCCAGGCATTGTTTTAAATCCTTGCAGAAAACAAGCTACAACCTTCATGGTGATAAGGGATGACGGTGGCAACCACAACCTGGAGTGCTCGATGGAGAAGGAGAGGGAGAGATCTGGTGACAAGTGACTGTCTTCTGCAGATCTAATCACTCCTAGGAAGATGTGACTGCCTTTTTATGCACAGCACTGCTTAAAAGTTCTAGAGAACCAGGCAAGGGGGGAGGGGAAATGCAGCTGAAGTACATAGAAAAAAGTCTGCTGGAAATTTGAAATGATACTGAGCACTAGGTACATCAGAAGGATTAAATGGAAATAAGACAAAAGTAGGAGAGTTTCAGTCAAAGTTGAAGGCTTGAGTTTAGCTGGATGTGGTCTTGAGGAGATGCAGCTTCAGTGGGACTCCATCACTGGATGTTTCATGAAGCAGGAATTCTGCTTTGGAAAACCAAACCAGCCAATAAGCAAATGAAAAGATGCTCAACATCATTAGCCATCAGGGAAATGCAAATCAAAACCTCAATGAGATATAACATTTCATCCTAGCCATCCACTAGGATGGCTAAAATAAAAAAGACTTGATGATGACAAGTGTTGGGAAATACACGGAAAAAAATGAAAACCTCATACAGTTCTGGTGGAAATGTAAAATGGTGCAGCTACTTTGCAAAACATTTTGGCAGTTCCTCAAAAGTTTAAACATAAAGTTATCATATAACCCAGAAATTCCACTGCTGTGTCCATACCCATGAGAGATGAAAGCATGGGTTCACACAAAAACTTGTGCACAAGGCCAGGCACGGTGGCTCACACCTGTAATTCCAGCACTTTGAGAGGCTGAGACAGGAGAATCACTTGAGCCCAGTAGTTTGAGACCAGCGGAGACAACATAAAGAGACCCCCATCTTTATAAAAATAAATAAATAAAAATTTAAAAACTTGTGCACAAATGTTTATAGCATCATTTTCATAATAGCCAAAAGGTGGAAACAATCCCTAATGTCCATCAACTAATGAACAGGTAAACAAAGTGTGATCTAACCATATATATATGGAATATTATTGACTATGAAAAGAGATAAAGTTCTGATACATGCTACCATATGAATGAAACTTCAAAACATGCAGAGGAAGAAAAGCCTGTCACAAAAGATCACATATTACAGTATGTGAAATGTCCACAATAGACACCTTTGTCTATAGACAAATCTATAGAGACATAAAGTGGTTGCCTAGCACTGGGGAAAATGAGGAGGGTCTGCTAATGGGTATGGAGTTTCTTTTGTGGAAGATGAAAATGTTCTACAGTTAATTGTGGTGATAGCTGCACAACTCTGTGAATATGCTAAATCACTGAATTGTACATTTTGATGCGGTGAATTGCATGGTATGTGAATTATGTATCAATAAAGCTCTTAAAAACTGAGCAGTCAGGTGAAGAAGAAACGTGAGAAACTCTCCAAATGCAGATGACAGTAGCAGAGATGACGAAATGAAAGACAAGGAGGTGATAAAGTAGACAGCTAACGTGTAGATAACTTCAGCTCCTGAAGAAGATCCTGGAGGCAGTGGGATGAAAATCAGAAACAAAGGTATAGAAACTCCCCCTGCACTGATTCCTTGCAAAATCACTCAGACACATCGACACTTAGACACGTCTCGACCCCTACAAATGACCAATAAGCACATTTAAAAAGTAACTTTAGTTTCACTATTTAATAAAAAATTATTTGCTTAGTCAATCAAAAATGGTTTATAATAAAAGCAATGATAACACCAACTGTTAGTGAGGCTATGAGGGAATTGGGCCCTACATATATTGTTAATGAAAACATAAATTGTAGAACTTTTGGGAGGGCAATTTGAGAGCACATAGCAAATCTTAGTATATTCTTAATCCCTTTCCCAGCATTTACACCTCTAAGAATTCCCCCTAGGGGAAAAAGATTAGATTTATCCAGATTTTTAGTCACGAGAATATTATGAAAATTTATACACATCTCAAATGCTCAATCACACAGGGATTTGCAAAATTAATTTTGCTCTCATCATATAATTAAAAGTCTTGAGGCCATTGATGATGTTATGGAAAAATGCTTAATGAAAGATACTTTTTCATGTTTTTTTTTTGTCAAGGGAAGATAATAGTTTATAAAACAGCATATGCACCATTTAGAAAATTTAAAATACGTGCATGCATACATTACATATATACATGAGTAGAAAGTGAGAGAGAAGCAGGAAGCTAAGAATGGGAAAAGTGCTTACTACACATTAAGTGGTAACAATAATTTTTATTTTCTTTATGCTTTTAAAAAGCTTGTATGGTGCTTATGCATAGACTTTCATAATGGTAAAAATAATAATGAAAGATGTTTTAAAAGTTCTCCAGGCTGGGCACAGTGGCTTATGTCTGTAATCTTAGCACTTTGTAAGCTAAAGCAGAAGGATCACTTGAACCCAGGAGCTTGAGACCAGTCTGGGCAACATAGTGAGACTCCCATCTCTACAAAACAATTTTCTAAAAAATTAGCCAGGCGTGGTAGTGGGTGCTTGTAGTCCCACCTGCTCCAAGGTGAGAGGATCGCTTAAGCCCAGGAGGTTGAGGCTGCAGTGAGCCATGACAGTGTCACTGCACTCCAGCCTGGGTGACAGAGTGAGACTCTGTCTCAAAAAAAAAAGTTCTCCTCAGGCTAGAGTCCAACCTTCCAGCAAGTGTATCAGACCCTGGCCCCAGCAGCGCCTGCAACTTCTATTACTGGGCATGGGGCTTCTTTGGGGACCATATATCATTTCTGATACTTCCCTGCAATGGGGGCCATATTTGTGTTTTAACAGCGATCCGCCATTTCATTTGCCTGGAGCGTTCTCCTCTCACTCCCCCTACCTGGCTTCCTGACTATTCTCTCTCATGGGTCACCTTTCCTGGGAAGCCGCCCAAGCAGAGCTAACCATTTCTTGCTCCCACTTTACCCCGGGGAGTGCACTATTTTTCCCAGCACTGCTGTTAGGTTTACACTTCTCTCTCATGAGTCATTTGAGGATTTGGTCAGGTTCTTAATCATGCTTGTTTACTCAGCATCCAACACAGGCCTGTATAAATGTTTACGGAGTAAACGAGTGAATGAATGAATGAGTGAGTCTGAGCTCTAGGTTCACATGAGCCTTGAGTACAGAAGATCTGCACTCAAGTGCCCCTTGGGTCCCTAAATCAACATGCCCCAAACTAAGCCACCATTTTCTCATCGTCCCTCATTACCAATCCTTACTGTTTTTGTGTGTGCCGCTTCTCTGCGATTGGAACTTACACCCTTCCCGTGATGAGCCAGGGTCGTAGGTGTCTCTTTTTCTGCCATAATAATTCTCGCATGACTCCTGTGTTGTTTTCCCTTCTTTCCATGCTGCCATCCTCTTTCCCTCACTCTTCCTCTCTCTTACATATCTGCCACAGCCTCTTCACCCCTACCCTGCTGAAATCTCCCCCACTGACCTCCACTTTCCCCCAGGGTAAAGTCAGAACTCTTTGCCAAGGCTTACCTGCCCTATGTGATGCAGCCCCGCTCAGCCCTGCCTATCTCTCCAGCTTCGTCTCTCCTCAACCCCATCCCTTTCATCTTTCTTAGGAGCGACACAAAAAGCTTTCTTGCCACTGTGCCTCATTCATATTGTTTTGTCTGGAATCCTTTTTCCAACTCTCTTGCCTCCCTAACTCATTCCTCAAGCTGTACTTTAAAAGACTTCTTCCAGGAAGCCTTCCTTTACTTCCCAAGTCCAGTTAGACCCCTCCCATATGCACTCCCATAGCTCCCTACACTTTCCCCAACATAGCTCTTCTCACACTGTATTTAATTGTTTACTTAATTGTTCTTCTCCCCCCCCCAACAGGCTGTAAGGTGCAACAGTCAGTGGCAGGGCGCTGAGGTGGGGAAGCAGAAACCAGGTCTGCTTGTTTATGAACATTCTTCCAATGTCCAGCAAAAATTTTGTCCTTAATAAAACCACACAGCATTCAACAAGCCAACAGATGGATGAATGTTTGCTTGCACTACTGCAGATGCTAACTCAAACTTTGGGATCAGGCAAGGCATCTGGCTCTTCCTTGGATGAAGATCACAGAGAGAGGAGCAGCAGTACCCAACTGACTGCCCGAGAAAGAGCTCTGTGGTGGGGGAAGGCTGCTGTGTTGGGCTCTTATAGGGAGTGTGCTTTTCATCTGACTGCCTTTCCACATATGCACAACCAACTTCCCCCATGGGTCACGAGCTTTTCCAAGACTGACAGGAACCTACCGTTAAGTTCCCTGCGTGTTTCTTAATGCCACATTGAAAATATTTTCGAAGTTCCTGAGTTTAAAGGTCCCAGGACTGAAATTTTAGATGGGTGTCGAATTTCCCCGTGGAGATGCTGCTGGGCCAGGGCCAGACGGCTACCCCTACCACACCCACTTCATGAAGTCGGGATACGAAAAAGAGCAGCGTGTTTGAGTCAGGCAGGCAGTAGTACAAGTCTCCAAGTGGCTGAGTCAAGTTCAGTGGAATCCAGCTCCCTGGGTAGTGGGGGAGGGCTGGAGCTAGGTAGCTGGGTAAACCGGGTGGGTGTGGTGGATTGCAGTCTCGATCAGCAAACACTCTGGCCCTTGTCCCTCCCCTCCGGCCCTTCTCCCTCCCACTCCCACTGACGGCTGGGTGTACTTCTAGCCTCACTGACTTTGGGCTTGGCCCATGTGACCTGTGTTGGCCAATAGAATGCGAGCAGACAGGATGTGCGCAGAGGTGTTAAATGTACTTGCTGGGTTCTTCCTTCTTATGCTCCTTTCATTCCTGAAGAGGGGAGTACACCCCAGGTTGCCACTGTTCCTTCAGCCTCGTTCTCTGGATATACAGTTTGGACACATTTAAGATGGCTGCTATAGATCTAAGCAGAGATCCGTGAGATTTGGAGTTCAGGGGGTCTGAGCTGCAAATACACCTTGGAATCATCTGCAGTTATGTGGCATTTAAAGCCTTGAGACAGATGAGCTCACCAAGGTGTGAGTGTGGATGGAAAACGAGTCCAGTTGAATCTTAGTTTTCTCCAATATTTAGAGGTCAGAGAAATGAGAAAGAATTAGCAAGAAAACAGACATGGAACAGCCAGAAAGGTAGGCAGACAGCCAAGGCCAATCATGGGCCCGGGAGCCCCATGGACAGAGGGCTCAGAGTTGGATAGAGCTATCACATGTGTCCGACACCACAGATGGGCCCATGAAATGAGGATGGAGCACTGACCTGTGAGTTTAGTGACAGGGAAGTCGTCGGTATCCTTGATAAGAAAATATTTTGTGAAGAGTCACAGGGGCAAAAACATCAACAAAGGGATTCAGGAGAGAATAAGAGGAGAGATATTTGCAAGTTAGAGAATTCTTACCAAAGCTTGGTTCAGAAACGAAGGAGAGAAATGGGGCTCTAACCCACGGGGGGAGGTGGCATCCAGAGAGATTTTATATGGAATAAAAAAGTAATAAGTTTGAATGCTGACAGGAAGGATCCAAGAGAGAGAAAAAAATTGATCATGTAATAGGGATGGGAGAGTGGTAACAGCCAGTTCAGCCATTGTACCAAGAAGAAGATCAGGGCTACAACTTGTATGCAGCTAGGTGAGCAGGTAGAGGGAGGGAAGCTTAGGGACATTCTTTCCCAGTTACATCAATTTTCTCAATGAAACAGGAAGCCAAGGTCATCAGCAAGAGTAAGCAAGTGGGAGGTGAAGAAGAAAGTATGACAGAGTCATCTAGGAGAGTTGGAGAATGAATGGAGCAAGGTGTGCAGCTTAGATGCTGGCTAGCAGTGATTGTTCCAAGCACTTTGTACTGGCTTTTCCAGTAAAGTCTCACAACAGCCTATGAAGTAAGCGCTATTATTTACCCCACCTACAGATAAGAATTGAAGCACAAAGTGGTCATGAAACTTGTCCATAGTCCCACAGCAAGAAAGCCAGGATTTGACTACCAGTGATCTGTTACCAGGGCCCAAATACTTAATCACTAGGTTAGGCTGATCCAATTAAACATATGAAATCTTGTCACGGAGCTGAACTAAATAGAATAGAATAAAGGTTGAATTAATGTTTGTGGTGCAACCACTCTGTGTCAAGCTCTGCACTAGATTCTTTTTTATTTTATTTTTTTATTGCATTTTAGGTTTTGGGGTACATGTGAAAAACATGCAAGATTGTTGCATAGGTACACACGGAAAATGTGGCACATATACACCATGGAATACTATGCAGCCATAAAAAACAATGAGTTCGTGTCCTTTGTAGGGACATGGATGAACCTGGAAACCATCATTCTCAGCAAACTGACACAAGAACAGAAAATCAAACACTGCATGTTCTCACTCATAGGCGGGTGTTGAACAATGCACTAGATTCTTTTGCAAAAACTCTCTGAGTTGTGGTTATTATCAACCCCATTTTACTGATGAGGACTTTAAGGCCTCAAAAGATTCAGTTGCTTGTTAAAAGTTGAAGAGATAGCAAATGGAAGCCCACACCCTGTATACAGCCCACACACCCTGATTTTAAAGCCCATGCCCTGTGTGCAATGCCAAAGAATGCTTACCATATGTGAGTGGGTCTCCCTAGCTTAAGTTGAGTAATTAAGTCAAATACATCAAAACCCTCCCTACATCAGGCTGAGATCACTTGCAAACTTTATCCTGAGCAGCTGGAGAGCTTGGAACGTGGTCCTTACAGCAGGAAGAATGTAAAAGAAGATAACTTTGGAGGAATGCTGGTTGTTTTTCTGACCATTTTTAGATGCTTGATCCATTAGGTGAGGAAGAGGAGAGCTTAGAGTTGAGGTATATGATGGGAGTCTGGACATTTTCTTTTAATTAAAACTATAGCCTTTTATAACAGAAGCACCCATTCTGGTTTTTCAAGCATTTCCAAAAACTATTTTCTCAAAACAGAGTGCTCATAATGTATCATCCTCACTGAAGAGCCACCCACTTCCTCAAATGCAAGGAAGCAGACAGTTAAAAAAAAAAAAAAAAAAAAAACCCGAGAGGCAGCAGTTGTTTATCGCGACCTCAACTCAGTGAGGCCTGAGATTCTTTCGAAAAGGAGCTTTGCTTCCCATGACGCAGAGGGAAGTGTCAACTGGGACATTTCTGGTAAAACTGAAAGCAAGAAAAGCAGGGTGCCAGCCCCTGTGGGACTAAGGGTGCAGGCTGAGGGAGTTTGGGTGCTATCCTTAAGTGACAGATGGATGGACCTTTCATCTAAGAGAAAAGAGGAGACACATTGGCAAATCAACCTCAAGCCTAAGATTGCTTGTGAAGCAATCATAAGGAGGCACAAAAACAGACACAAAAACAGAGGGAAAGAGCGAAAAGGCAAGAAGGGTGCAAACTGTGACAGACTCACCGCTTCACTAACTACTCACCTAAACTGGAAGCAAAATGTCCCTAAAACTGCCAAGGACCTGGGATTTCAACCTGAAAGTGGAGGCTGCGAAAATAGGTATGGTTGGTGTCTTTTTGTTGCTTCTGTGATTCTTACGTTTACCTCGAGCACCATTTGCATGTTGGTCTGCAGGGAGCATAGTCTACTTAAAAATGGATGTCGCAGCAAATCTGAGTTTGAGGGACCATTTGCATTTAACTTGGCATGCCAGCTCCAAGTTCTAAAATGCTGGGAGGAGGTTCTCTTCATTTGGGCAAAACAGTGGGATGGAACTCCTTGGTGTGCATGATCTGGGGTACTTTGGATGATTTAAGGCTGCAGATCACAAACAGAACTGTGAGTTTTTAGCATTAAAAGTATTACAGGATAATAAAGACCTTACATAATAAAGATATAATTAAAGGGACAGAATGGGAGGGTATTCTTAGATGAGTTGGAAAAGAGATATATTTTTTTATTATTTTAAGGGAGACTGGCATATTTTCTGAGATAGTCTGACCTTTAATCCATACCCTTTTCTTCTAATGATGATGTGATACATTAAGTTTAATCTATATATTTGTTAGGAAGTTCTTTATATACCTTTCTTCTATTATTAAATTGGTCACAGTAATTCACGGCAGAGCAATTGGGCTGAAAACTATTGCCTACATTTATGTATCTTGCCCATATTATGAGATAACTTCCTTGATATTATACATAGATAGGTATTAAGGTGTTTCTAACAGCTTAGAGGAATTTTGCGTGGAACAAGGTTTATTTCTATTTGAACCTCTAATGGGGTTAAGTGTGCTACTAAAATAAGTGCTGCATGGAAAAGTCACAAGCAGAGCATCAATGATGTAGGTCTGAGAAAGGATTGGGAAGAAAACAGAGTAATCAGAAAAGCCATTTATCTTGATAACCAGGGGAGATTAGCATTCCCTAATCAAGCTATGAATGATTGTATGCTGAGGTCAGTTCAGAGAAAAGATAGTGTTCATACCTCTTACATAAGCAAGAGATTTTCCTCCTAACTATCACTGATGTCTATGTACTTGGCTAATGCTCAATTTATGTCATACAGATTCTATGGTTCTGTTCCTTTGAAAGTGTCCTGCTTCTACATAAAGTCATTCTGCCCTCTCTCCACCTGTGTTTGAACACAGGTTATTAGGTCTTACTCTCCTTTGGTTTAAAGAACAAAAAAAGTTGAGACAATTAATAGTTAAATGATTTTTTTTAACAGATATAGGAAATTACCACACTAGAACTTAGGACTGCATATATTCAGGTCTAGGATTTGATTGGGTGAATTTCACGATTTTTACCAATGTTTCTTAAAGCATGGTCCCATAGATAACCTACATCAGACTCACATCAAGTGCTGGCTAAAAATGCAGATTTCTGGATACCATCCTTACAAAATCAGAATCTCTGGAGGAAGGCCCAGGATCCTGCATTTCAAAAAGCACCCCCAACTTCCATCCCCACTTGATGAGGAACTCTTGCTGTAGGTACTGTGATCTATGTTCACTAGCCTCAGACAGTTATCACCCAGCTAGTATAAGATAAGACTTGGACTTAACTGGGCACACAATAAATATCTGTTGGCTGAATGAATGTTTAACTACAAGCAGATGATGTTATTGAGTATTACTTAATGAAAAAATAATAATAAGGACATAATGAAATACAGAAGAACCCTTGCATTATCCATGCTGTCTACAAGTTTGTCACCCTGAAGGACTGGACTACAGTAGAATGCATTTGTAAGTGTCATGTAACTAGAATTTGGATCATGAGCCGAGTCCTCTGATGGAGGAGAGCCCTTGCCTCAGTCACAGGACTTCCAGTCCCCTCTTCAGCTTCCTGTGTCCGGGTGTAACTGCAGGAACTGGCTTACCAATATATGAGAGAAACTTACCCTCTGTTGGGCTCTTCCCAACTGGGAGTTATGTCAGGGAAGTCGACAATCTGTGTTTTTAATGCTTTCTCAACCTAGATACCATTAATGTTTTGGGTTGGATAGTTTTTTGTTGTGGGGTCTGTCCTGTGCATTGTAGGATGTTTAGCAGAATCCTTGGCCTCTACCCATGAGATGGTGGTAACACCTCCCTACCACTACCAGTTGTGACAAATAAAACTGTCTTTAGGCATAGCCAAGTGTTTCTTGGGGGATGGGGATGAGGGTGTTATCTCTCGAATTGAGAAATTTTGGAGTAGATGATCACCAAAAGGGTGGATTATAAGGTCACTTAGGAATAAAAGCCAAATATTAACACATGATTCACTCTGTAGCTCAATTTTTTGGAGGCTTTTATTGAGATCTGTCCTCAGGGAGCCAGGCCATAGCTTAGGAAAGACACCAGAATGGGCACTTAGTGAAACAGCAAGACACTGACCCAGAATGTAGCCCAGGAAGGGGGGCCCTAGCTTTTTTTGATGAGCTATGCTTCCAGTTTCCCTAGAATCTTGTGAGCTGGAGTGAAAGTGAAAGTCTCTGAGAGCGAGGGGAAGGACTCTCCACTGTACTTCCATCTCAGAGCTGAAGGGGGTCTTGCTGGATGGCAGACTCACCTGTATTCACTGCTATGAGCCTGACAGATTTTCATGCAGTAATGAAAAAAATGTCTTAGACCTTCCTGCATCTGACCTATTGATCCTGGTGAGAATAGGGATTGGAAGAAAAAGGAAAATGCAGAGCAAATAGTCTTGACTTGAGGTGGAGCCAAGAGCGCACACTTCTTCCTTTGGTTCTTTATCATCTTCAGTTTTAGAATCATGACAGCCTTTCACTGCCTTCATGCAGTGACTCAAATATTTTGCTCTTTAATTTGTGTATCTTTTTAACTGAATTGTCATCAGTGGAGGAGCAGGTCCAGACTTTCTGGACCTTCAGTCTCAAGTTACAGGGCTTTCTTGAAAAAGCTACATGGCTTCCCAATGACCAGGCCAGCCTACATGAGCACATTTTGTGCCTTATTTGAACACTGAAATGCTGGATCCCCAGGTTGGGGAATCTTGAAGCCATGTAGCCCGTGGTGAATTGATCTGTGCTCGTTTGATGTTCAGCTTTCTGAACATAAGAAAGCGATGAGAGCTTTCTTTACAATTCATTACCAAACTTACCATGTGCTAACCAGACCAGCCTGGGTTATAGACTGAATGTAGTCTGTTTGCTGTGCCCAAAGTCTTTGCTTTCCATGAGTGATTCCTAGTCCCTGATAGATAAAGGTTCCCCACATATGCAGGTAGAGTCTCTACTTAAAAAAAAAAAAAAAAAAAATTAGCCAGGCTTGGTGGCGGGCACCTGTAATTCCAGTTACTTGGGAGGCTGAGGAGAAGAATTAATTACTTGAACCCCAGGAGGTGGAGGTTGTAGTGAGCCAAGATCATGCCACTGTACTCCAGCCTCGGCAACAGAGCAAGACTTCGTCTCAAAAAGAGAATATGCACATGCCTCTCTAGACAGTGAATAGCTACACAAGGGAGTTGCTCCTTCCAGGGCTCACTCTGTTTTTATGCAGGGCTTACATTGTTATTACTTGTTTAAGTAAAAATGTCTGCCCATATGTTGCTATTGACTTAATATTTAGGCATAAATTATCTCCACAAAGTGCATGCTTCCTGCTAGCCAGGCCAACAGACTTCTGGCCATTTGGGGAAAAAAAGGACTGATATCACCTCTGGACTTTCTGTAGCAGCAGCAGAGTGGGATCAACTAAGAGGTGATGGGACGACAGGACCTGGTCTTCTACCCACTCATGCACAAAACTCTCCCTGTACATGCTAGACAAGGTCAACTTAGATTTTGTACTTTGTCTGAGACTGGGCACTTGGATTGGCAGAGACTAGTTCTGTGGTTCTTGGTGCCTATGTGTCTGAAACTAGACCTGCGTTGAGATGCCCTGTGGCCTTGGCATGGGTATACATCACTATAAGTCGCTTTGGTAGTGGTAGTGCTGCCCTGTCTCACACCTCACAATTATGAACCATCTTCACATAGCATCCAACAGGAGAATTCTATGCAGACTCTGCCAGCTGTATAGTTCTTTTGAGTAAGGCCCACTACGGGGGTGTTGGAAAGTTGCTAGGACCAGTTGAGAGAAACAAGTTGATGACAATGGTCCTATCACACACAAGGCAGCTTGAGGAAAGAAGCTTGCATGAGGGTGCACCCTGGTTGAGTGGTGTGAACTTGTGTTAAAATACAAGCGATGGGAGGGAGTACAGAGCAGAAGAAGTCCCAGTTGTGACCACAGCAATTGAGACCAAATAGTACCTGGGAAGAGCCAGGGAGAGCCACAGTGAGGCCCAGGTGGATCATGGGGATTCTGTCACAGAGGATAGCATGGAAATTTTGCAGAGTCCCCAGACAGGAACTGAGATACAAAAGTTACAAGGAGAGAAAATAATTTACATTTCTTGTGTTATGCTTTACTCATCATCCTTTTTTCTCTTTGAAAGCTTGTTTAAAAACCAAAAGTCACTTTGCAAAAAAAAAAAAAAAAAATTATAGGTCTGGCAGCCAAATATGAAGACAGTCCTGCTGGGTGTACAGTTCAGTGGGGGCAGAGACAAGGAAACAAAACTGCAAAGTGGTGAGGGAGGTGCTGTGATGAGAACAGCTATGGGAGCCCCAGATGGTACCTAAGAGGAATTCTGGCCCTGCCACCCCCTGTTCCCATCACTGCTATTCAACTTCTTTAAGATACAGGTGCAGATGTTCTCCAGTGGGCCCCACGTCTTCTCACAGTGATTTTCCTGCACATTGTGTCTACTTTTTTGGAGAAGCAGAAGGCTTTGTACTATGTATAGCTCCTCTGCATGATGGAATTAAATGGAAAGTCCTTATGATCTGGCCCTGCTTACCTGCCCACCTCTCTCTTGCCACCTCCCCTTCACCTGATGCACACTGGAGACTTCAGCTACGTCCTCCCTTCTGCAGCTTCCAGCTCTTTCTCATCAGCCTGGAGCCCTCTTTCCATCTGGGGCTCCCTTACCACCACCCAGCTCCTACCCAAACTTTGGTCATAGTGTAAACATCTTGTCCACAGGGAGTCTCTAGGTCTTCTGATCACTGGAGAGAGAGTATAGTAATCCTTTCCCAGGTCATTTAAACAGAGAAGTTTACAGCTCTCAACACTATGGACTCCCTTTGAGATAAGAGATGTGAACATTTCTGGACGTGCAGATATGAGTCAACCCCACAACCAACTGATCCTTTTGCTTTTGAACAAGATGAGTTGTTCTTAATAAAGTATGTAACACCAGCCCTCTAGGCCCTCACTGGGGAGAATAACCTTAAATTTTCTGAAGAAAGGAGCTAAATTGTCCATTGACTTTTCTTGATAAAAATGGGAAAGAGAAGAGGATATGTGGTATAGGAAAGTGTGCATGAGCTTGGGACTCTGCTCTAAACAGCAGTGAATCCGGGCTAGTTGCTTAGCTTCTACAGATGAGACTAGTAACACATATGCTGAGAGGAAGAAAATATTTCATGCATATGACATGTGTTAGGTGCTCAGCAAACATCTGTTTCCTTTCTTTGTAGAAAGTCTCATTTCCAACCCCAGATCAGACTAGAGGCTGTACTTGGACTACATTATCTTGCAACCCTCACAGAATAGGGCTCACTGAGTTGTCCTTTAATGGTACATCCCCAGTTTGTATCTTTCCTGCAAGTAATGATTTCATGAAATCTGCTCCTAATTGCACTGGAAAAAATGAGAATGAAGAATGGACAATGCCAGTGACTTCTATGTATACCTCTATGTGAGAAAGTTACTTGGGAATTCAGTGCTCAGAAAATAACTTTGTCTTCTTTGAGGAACTGCAGGGCTTCCGCATTTCTAGTAAGACAGGAGTGCAACTTACTGTGTTTTCCACTTTGTCTTGGCTGCCAGAAAGCTGAGCTAAATTTGAAGCTCAGTCACAACTTCTAAGGCCCATTCGATTAGCATACTTTTAGTCTTTGTATTTGATAAGAGTTTATGTGTTCATTGCAAGTCATTTCCATACTTTTTAAAAATTTTATTTTTTAAAAATACAGATGGGTGTGAGTGTCCCTGTGTTGCCCAGGCTGGTCTCGAACTCCTGGGCTCAAGCAGTCCTCCTGCCTCATCCTCCCAAAGTGCTGGGATTACAGGCATGAGCCACCACACTCAGCTTCAGATTTCATAGTTTTTAGTAGTGACTGAACATTATAATTTATCTAAGAAGAGTTCAAGGAACATTAAAATGCTGAAAGGTATTTCCTTTAGTTCATAAAGTAAAATGCAATTATATGACCACCCATATTCCTTCCCTAGAGTTACATAAAATTATGAAATCTTCAGTACATTCAGACCGGTCACATAATTTCATTCACTCATTGATTCACTCATCATAAAACATGTATTTGCTCACCTGTGTGTGATAGGTACTTAAGCAGCATTGCCCTGCTGTGCCTCTCATGCTGCGAGCGCCCCTCACCACCCTTTCATCTTTCTAAAGAAAGTGATGCTCAACTTTGCTACCACCATCTATTCTTGAGCTGTGACTGACTAAGGTGAGAGCTACTGCACTCTCTCCTTTCCTTCCTGTACTACTCATCCACCCCCCAAAACATGCACACATGGATCTCAGCTCTGGATGGGGCTGGGAATACCCACTCTGGAATTCTGGCCTATGACTGCTGAACCATTTGCTTCCTTGTTGGTTTGGAGTTTCAAAGTGAAAGAGGAAGCAGTACGATACAGAGTTCCTGAGTCTGATGTGAATACTTTTTAATATTTTTAAATAATTTTATAAAGTTTACAAAAAGAATTTGCTTACAAAGTATAAACTAACCATAACGGAATGAGCCAGCTATCGTACATCCTGGCCAACATGGTGAAACCCCATCTCTGCTAAAAATAAAAAAATTAGCTGGGTGTGGTGGTGTGAACCTGTAGTCCCAGCTACTTGGGAGGCTGAGGCAAGAGAACCGCTTGAACCCAGGAGGCAGAAGTTACAGTGAGCAGAGATCGTGCCACTGCACTCCAGCGTGGCAACAGAGCAAGACTCCGTGTCGGGGGGTAGAAGTTACAGTGAGCAGAGATCGTGCTACTGCACTCCAGCCTGGCAACAGAGCAAGACTCCATGTCGAAAGAAAGAAAGAAAAATAAAGAAAGAAAGAAAGAGAAAGAGAGGAAGAGAGAAAGAAAGAGAGGAAGAGAGGAAGAGGAGAAGAAGAGAAAGAAAGAAAAGGAAAGAAAGAAAAAGAAAGAAAGAGAGGAAGAGAGAAGAGAAGAAGAGAAAGAGGAAAGAAAGAAAGAAACAAACAAACAAAAGGAAAAGAAAAGAGAGAGAAAGAAAAGAAAAGCTGGCTCTGGGGCCAGATGGCCTGAATTTGAATCCCAGTATCACCAGCTGGTCACTGTGTGACGTTGGTCCTTAGGTTTTCCAACTGTAAAATAAGTTCAATCCTAGTGCTAACTCATGTAGTTATTGTGAGAGTAAAAGATGATCTATGGCAAACTTTGGCATAAGATCTGGTATATGGTAAATGCTTCATAAACACTAGTAATTATCATTATTGTCATGGACATTAGCTACGATGGAGGTCTGATATCAACTCCTTTGAATCAAGTTGTTGGTGAAAACCATAGTCAGCAGTGCCAGGGTTTCGTTTGTCTCGGTTAAGTTTAGTTCTTCTTTCTTTTCTCTAGACATACGGTTTTTACAACATCTGCACATCTTCTTCCTGCCCGGTGTCTGTCCCTGGATCACAGCACACATGCTGTCTGCAGTTGACTGGTCATGTTCTGTTTCTTACCCTTCATGCTTCCAAATGCCATATATTCACTTCCTTCTCAATTTGCATGAATTGTATCAATTTTTGTCTGCATGGCTATTCGTGTTTTCTTCCTTTTTGCTTTGCTTTGTTTGCCTGTTTTTGCCAGTTCTTTTCCAAATCAGTAAAAGGCCTGAGTTGTGACTTTCTAATAAGGATAATGATAGCTTCTGGTAAGTTTCCTGCAGAATACCTGCTATAGAAATGTCATTGTCTCTGTGCTATGGCAGGAGCAGTTCCTCAAACTTTCCTTGTTTTGGGTAGGCAGAGTGACTGTGGGTTGTTTGCTACATGGAAGACTCTCCTCCATGACTTAGTGCTTCCTCCTCTAGAGCTGCCGACCCTCTCCTACTGTTATGTGTATCTCTGGCTGCTGAAGTGAGGTTGGAAGTTGTTAGTTTGGGCTTCAGGGGCTCAGTGTTTACCTGTTTGTGATTACTTACATGTGGGTCACAGCAGTGGCAGAGCAGTTTTTCCTATTTGCTGTAAGAGTCCTGTACCCGGCCTAACATTCTCTTTCAGATCATTATTTGTAGATATAATTGCAAGGGAAGAGCAGGACCTTCAAAATGAGGCTCTGGCCTTTCTTGTCCTCAGTTCTGCTGTTGCTACCCAAGGATTCTTGTGCATGCATTCTTCCCCTTTGACTGTCATTCTGCATTTGATTCCATGCAACTGGTCATGCATGGAAGCCAGAAATCCACTTTGCTAGTGGGTGAGGAATCTTCTTATGCAGACAAGTCAGTTAGGATGATAGCAGATATAGAGTTGTCACCTCCAGTCCATTCTCAGCCCAGCCCTTATGCTCTGTCTTGAGACCAACCTGTTTGATCTTGATCTTGGCACTGATCTTCTTCCTTTGAGCATTCCTCATTCTCCTTCCCAGGTAGAGTGACAGCTGGCCTGGCTTGTCTGGGACTCGGGGGGTTCCTGGGACATAGAACTCAGTGTAAAAACCAGGAAAGTCACCCTAGAATCAGTTCCCTAGGCTTGAGAAAACAAAGCTGTGATTGTGATAGGTGTCCTGTGTATTTCTTGAATTGAATTTCCTGAGAAGCCACACAATTTACGGCAAAAATTGATTTAGGAGAAAATATGTTTAAATCCGGAGTCATTATACTTTCTTTTTGGTACTCATGGTTAGGACTCCTTGCAAATGCATCTCTTCAGCCTCATTGAAACTGTCATGCTAGCTTCCCCCACCTGTTTTTATGAAATCTTTTAGTCTTGCTCACTTTTCCCCAGAAAGATTAGGAGCCACACCTGTCAGTGTATTGCAAGGTACTTCTTTCTAGGATCACACGAAGATTCCTACCCTGTGGGTCCTATATATGGGCTTTCTGGATTTTTTTTTTCTCTTTCAACTCTACCCCTCCCTGCCCATTACCATGGCCACCACCCATCTCCTGGGAAGGCTTCCTGAATTACCCAGGCACGGTTAGTCCCTCTCCCCTTCCGTGAGATTGTTTTGTTTTACTCATTTTTCTTCTATTCCAATTGACACATATTTATTGGACCCTTACTATGTGCTGGACAGTTTATGAGGCTCAGAATGGAAGACGATGAAAAAGATTAAGATTCTAACCATCTCACTGGAGACACTCTGAGGAAGTGGGGCTGTCCCACTGAAGGGAATTAGATGTATGCAGCGTGACTGTGACTGTGACATTTAAAAAGCTGACACAGGGTTTGTTCTCTAAGAAAAGCTTTTCTTGGCCCATTTGAGCAATAGCCCCTAGATATCTATAAGAGGCACGTTTTCACAGGTTCATTCAAGTCTATATGCTCCTTCCAAAAAAACCACAAGTCAAACTTCTAATCCCACATTGTAATTCTGATTTAGAGCCAATAGAGAGTGCCCGCAGACAAGGCAGTTGCATTTCCACCAATAAATATGGTCTGTTTTCATTATTTCTCCCCAGGAAACCCTGGATTTAATGAGTTTTCTGGTCAGCACAAAATTATCCCAATCTCATCCTTCCGTGGCCTGAAATGCCCAGCATGGTAATGAAAGTGATTGATAATGTAGTCAACTTTGTGTCTTCACAGATAAAAAGTAAGATTCCAGATAAAAAGCATTTCCTGATGTTCTTCACATGTACCCCCAAACCTAAAATGCAATAAAATAAGATAAAGCATTTCCTGAAAGAAAAACAAAAAGAAAGACGCTTGACTTAACTACAAAGCCATACCTGAATGTGCTAGGAAGTCTTTGAGAATGCGGCCCTTGAAGGCAGATGAGCCTGGGTTTGATTTCCAGCTCAGTCTTTTCTCATTTCTTTGACTTTGGGCAAGTCACTTTAATGTCTCTGTGTCTCAGTTTTCTCATCTGAAAAATGGGGCCAGTAGTTCTGCCTCCTGTACAGAGTTGTTAGGTAATACTTCCTCCAACCAGCTCAGCCACTCATAGTCATAAATAAACCACGTCACCCCCATAATTGTATCATCTCTGAAATCTCACTTTCAGACTTCCCACTCTATGCCCACTACATCCTATGCCCAGCTCACCCACTCCAGCAACTCTCTGACAGTACCTCAGTGAGCCACCATTCCACTGGTCTCACCATTTTTTCACTCTCAGTTACCCCATTAGTCCTCCTTACCACAGATTCATAACTAGCGTTAAATCTACTGCTGAACATGCACCCTTAACTTCTCTGGCCATTCCTCCTCATCATAACCCCTAATCCTGTTTAAACCCAATAATCTACCTTCTTGGTGCCTGTGCCTTGACAGTTGAACTTCACTGGAGAAAATCATCCCTGAGCTAGCTGGCTTCACTTTGAATTTATGACCAGTCATCTGAGGGGGGCACTCAGTAGAGCGAGACAAACTTACTACACCTTCTGTCTTAGTCCACTAGTGCTGCTGTAACTAAATAACTGAGACTGGATAATTTATACAGAACAGACATTTATTTATTACAGTTCTGGAGGCTGGCAAGTCCAAGATCAAGGTGCTGACAGGATAAGTGTCTGGTGAAGGCTTATTCCTTGTAGATGATGCTCTCTCAGTGGCCTCATATGGCAGAAAGGGATGGAAGGGCAAAAGGGAGGGGTGCTGTGACCTCACATGATGAAAGAGCAGAAGAAGGTGAACCCACTCCTTCAAGCCCTTTTATGAGGATCCTAATGCCATCCATGAGAGCAGAGCTGTCATGACTTAATCACCTCCCAAGGGCCATACCTCTTAATACTGTTGCATTGGAGATGAAGTTTCAACATGAATTTTTTTGGGGGGGGGGACTCCATCATTTAAACTATAGCATATACCTAATAAATTCACTTTCATTTTCCCCAAAACTTTAATGCTTACTTTTTAATTTTCTCCCAAGGCCTTAACACTTCTGCCATTACTCTCACTGATAGCATTCATAGAGAAAAATATGTACAGCTAAGTGAGAATTACTCAATTTTCCTCCCACCAAAAGCTTTCGTCTACCCACATCTTTATTTCCAGTACAGCCCATAGGCCTGGACAACAGGGGTCTCCATTGGAGACCTGTATTTAGACAGTCCTGCTCTTGTCTTGCTCAATCTGTACTCCTTCCTCCTCACAGGGCAAGGAGTCTGGCCAAGGGGACACACCCACTTAGCCCCTGTGCCCTGCCTGCCTTCTAGACCATCTGAGATTATGAAATTACCTACACAGATGGCCAGGAGCTGCAAGAGTGTTTTCCTGGGTCCTCCCAGTGGTTTTTCTGCAGATGGTTGATTGCAAAAGAGGCCCAGAACAGAGTTCGGATGTCTGGGCTGGGGTGTCCACATTCATATGTGTGTGAGGCCCCTGACTGTGAAAAATGGAGCTGAAGATGGAAGGAAAGGGGCATGGGTTTGCAGACAGGCACCCCCCATGCGTCTTCTTGACATAGGCTTTCAAATATAAGTGATAGACCTGGTTCCTTCTCACTCAGCAGTCAGCCCATTTAAGCACTGGTGCATGCTACTCCATTAGGAAGGTTCCAATCAAAGTCCCTAATAATCCACGCCTTGCTAAGCCAAGGGTGTATTCTCTGTCCTTGTCTTACTCAACTGCCCTACAGCATTTGACACAGTCAAGCATTTTCTCCCTGAAAAAAAATTGTTTTAGACTTCCTTGACACCATGCCTCCTGGCTTTTCCTTACCTCATTAGTTACTCTTTCTGAGTGTGCTTTCATGAAGTCTCCTTCTCTACCAGATCTCTTTTTTTTTCTTTTTTTTTTTTAACATATGTATTTTTTATTGCATTTTAGGTTTTGGGGTACATGTGAAGAACATGCAAGATTGTTGCATAGGTACACACATGGCAGTGTGATTTGCTGCCTTCCTCCCCCATCATCTATATCTGGCATTTCTCCCCATGCTATCTCTCCCCAACTCCCCACCCCCCCACTGTCCCTCCCCTATTTCCCCCTGACAGACCCCAGTGTGTGATGCTCCCCTCCCTGTGTCCATGTGTTCTCATTGTTCAACACCCGCCTATGAGTAAGAACATGTGGTGTTTGATTTTCTGTTCTTGTGTCAGTTTGCTGAGAATGATGGTTTCCAGGTTCATCCATGTTCCTACAAAGGACACAAACTCATCGTTTTTGATGACTGCATAATATACCAGATCTCTTAACAATGAAGTATCCCAAGCAGGACTGGTCACATCATTTGTGGGGCCTAGTATAAAATGAAAGTGTGGGGTCCCTTGATCAAAAGTTATTAAGAATTTGAAGATAGTGACAGCAAAGCATTAAACCAAGTGCAGGGACCCTCTAAGCATAGAGCCCTGTATGACTGTACAGGTTTTCTGTGAAGCTGGCTCTGGTCCCAGGGCTCAGCACCCCTGTCCTTTTCTGTTTATCCAACCTTAAAACCTTTAAAGCCCTTTCCATGGCTTTAAATCCTAACAGAACTTTCATACATTAGCTGCAACTTCTCTTTTGGATTCTGGATGGCCCCATATCTCCACTTGAATGTCTCACAGGCTTCTGTCCCCCAGCATGTTCAACACAGAATTCTGAGTCATCCCTCTTCCCACCCCTCCACACCCAGTTCACCTGCCCTTAGCAAAAGGCTCTACTCTTCACCGAGTTGCTCAGGCTAAAAACCTAGAGTCATCTTCCATTCATGTTTTCCCCTTCCACTCCATATCTAAGCCACCAGAAAAATCTTTTGGATTCACCACCAATTTATGTTCTTAATCCAACTATTTCCATTATCTCACATGCTGTAAATGCCACCATTTCTTGCCTAGTCTAGGGAATAGTTGGCTAACTTGACTTCTGCCTCCACTCTTGTCCTTTACCATGTATTTCCTGCACAGTGGCCAGACTCGACATATTTTGAAAGTAGAAATCAAATATGTCAGTTCCTTATTAAAATTTTCAGTATACTTAGAATGAAATTCAAACTCATGATCCCTGCCCATGGGATCAGGCCCCTGCCTCTCTCTCTCCACCCACCTGTAGTCCTCTGTTCCTCCCACACTGTGTCCCAGCCACACTCTCCTTCTATTAATAGTTCCCTGAACACCCAGTGCTCATAGCCACCACCTCAAGGCCTGTCTGCTGTTTTCCCTGAAATGTGCTTCCCAAATCTTACCATGGCCTTTCCTCCACTCCATTCAGTTTTAGTTCAAACATTATCTCTTCAAAGAGGTCTTTCCTGACCCTGTCATTTAACAAAATTAGTCCCTGCTACTCCAATCTCTCTTTATTCCATTATCTTACATTTTTTCTTTATACTGTTATTTGTGACTGAAACAATCTCATCCATTTGCATATTTGTGCACTAGGTCGTAAGCTTCTGAAGGCAGGGCTTTGCCTGTTTCATGTACTTTTAGATAATCACTGCCAAGAATAGTTTCCAGCACATAAAAGCTATAAAAGAGATTTTTGTGGAATAGCCTGTGGCCCATTAACTTTTCTCCAGCCCAGTGAAATTAAGTTAAAATGAGTTCGAAGTATTTTCTTTTTCCTGTCCTTATTAGTGATTGAACAATGGTTTGGTCCAGAGAGATATTTCTGACTTTCTTATGGAGCGGGGAAGTGGGGCTTTTGATTTCTGAAGCTCATTTGGAACAGCATGTGGGTGACCAAGCAATTAGCTATCCCTGAGGGCAGTCAGAGCCTAAGTCATAAGGCTTAGACTACTGAACAGGGCTACAAGGGGTACGTCTTGCTCCTATAATCAAAGTGTTCTTGATAACTGAAACTCAAATATGGGTGAAGAAATCCTTCACTTTAGACTCAGGGGCCCCAGGAAAAGCAGCCCTACTCAGGAACCCAAACACAATAATTAAACCTCAGTATCGCAGTATAGGCAGTTAGGTTAAGTAGGTAACTGTGATTAGAGGCGAGGACAGGCAAGGGGAGAGGAAGAAAGAAAGACTTAGAGACACCAGCATACAGGAGTAAGGGAGAGGCAGATGGAAGGAAGAGGGGGAGGAACAAATGGAGGATGGAAGTGGGCAAGGGCTTCTCCCTGAATTTGATGTTTTGTTGCCTCCATATTGAAATTCTTAATGATTTTTGAACAAGGGGGGTCTACATTTTCATTTTGCACTGGGCTCTGCAAATTATGTAGCTGACTGACATTCTGCCACCGTGTATCCCAGGAACTAGGTCACCTTGGAGCCATCCCTTGGCCTCATGACCTCTCCCTACCCCAACTTATCGCACCATCTGACCTGCCCACCTCCCACCCAGATCTCACATTCATCCACTTCTCTTATCTTCCTTTCTGTAGTGTCCAGCCTTACAGGGTCCTGTGAGCCCCTCTCTACAGGTATGGTGACGAGAAACTGTAAAAATAAGACACAAGACACAGAGAAAAGAGAGTTTAGGCCCAGGGGTCCACTGCCAATCAAAGCACAGAGTCTGGCAGTGGCCCCGAGTGCCTGGACACTCTGACTTTCATTGAGTACAACGCAGGGGGCAGGGTAGGTAGGGTGAGGTAATGGTGGTGAGTGATAGGGTCAGGTAATCACGTGTCTTGGAGATAGGGGCCCAGGTCTTTCAAGTAGCCGAGGCGAGGAGAAAACCTAATGTGTCAGCACTTTTCTCATACTTGTCAAGAAAGAACAAAGACATTAAGATTTATGTCACTATTAGTGATTTTGTCTTTTAAGAAAGGGAGGGACCAGGTGCAGAAGCATAACATGAAAGTAGACCTGGAACGTGACCACTGAGGCACAGCATCACATAGGGACAGTTAAGCCCCTGGATGTCTGGTGGCCTCCCTGACAGCCGTCAGGCCTACCACAAGAGCCCGGAGAAGCAGAGTTGTCCCCTAACTCCCCCTGAGGAAGGAGATGTCTCGGTCGTTTTGGACATCTCCTTCCCTAGCTGGCTAAACAGCGGGCGATTTCCCAGCACCGGCACTGCCGCACAGCCGAGGCGCCCTCCAGCAGCCCTTACGCAGGCGTGACAGAGGGCTTAGAGCATCTTGCCTTAGGATCACTTTGTTTACAAGGTCACTTCAGTTCCATGCTTCATAACCCGATAGTCATTAGTAAGATTAAAAGATTATATTGAGTATATATATTTCTGTGATTACATATGAAGAACTATGTGATTATTCGTGGTTATAAATAGGAATAACTATGTAACAATACCTCTAATTCTTTTCTAATTCTGTATTCATATGGGAACAGGCTGAGGCTTCAGACCCTTGCCTTGGCACTTGCAGGATCTCCCACGGTGTCTCCCACCCACATCTTTCAAGCCTAGATTACACTGTAAGCCTCTTAACCGTTTCCCATCTTGCACTTTTCACGGTCTTTATTCCCATCTTGCACTTTTCATGGCCTTTATTCTCTGCGAGCACCACAGTGCCTGCAAGTGTCGAAAGTTCCGTCGATCAGAGCAGTCACCCGGAGGCAAAAGGGAATCGTGCAAAGGCAACCAGCTCTTGAGCTGAACATTCTCAACTCCTCCACTAAGTTAGTGGTTACCAAACTTGGCTGTCTTGGGGAGGTTCAAAAAAATTCTCTGCTCAGGTTCCACTCCAGAGATACTGATTTAAGTAACAAGGGCTGTGGTCTAGGTATTCAAACTTTTCTAAGCTCCCAAGTGACCGGATATACAGCAGATTTTGTGATCTGCTGCCATAAGTGTTACTAAGACTCAGAGCCACAGCACAATGGCAACGCATCCCCAAAATGTTTGCAATTGTGTTACTTTATGGTAGTGGTTTTGAGTTTTGCAAAACTTCCTTCTCCAAAAATATACATTAAAACATTATTTAATATTCCAGAGTACAGCTTTGAGTAATGTATTAACAGTCCATGAGGTAAAAGTGATGTGTTAGGAGGTTACTGAAACCAAAGGTGAAAGTTTTTTGCTTATGAGTAGTGGGGAGGAGGCACTAATAATAGTTACTGATGCCGCTTGTCAACAGGCCCATGGAAAATAGAATAATACATCCTTTCTCTTCCAGCAAGTCCAGCTGACATTTATTTCACCTGCTTTAAGCATGAATTGCCTGTGGAGTATCCTAGGAGGACTTGTTTTTGGAATAACATTGCAGACTCCAGAAATTGTATACCGCTTCTGACTCTTTCAATGTTTTTCACTTGTACCCAGTCTCATTCCATCTTAAGAGGGGTTAAAGGCTGCTCCTCCTCACGCGGAGCCCAGGAAGGGTGCAGGACTTGCTCACTCACCCAGCCAGTTGGAGGTGCCGGCCTAATCCCAGCCAGTCTTCTCACTCCCAAAGCAAACCTATTGTTGGTCGGCCAGCGACTTTGGATGGAAACCAGAGGAGAAAAGGAAGGGCCAGGAAAAACTCAGGCGTGTAAAACATGGAACCAGTTTTAATGGTGAAAAGCTAAGGTGGAAATACATGGCATATATAAACACAACTGAGGAGCCACGGGCATTTAGCACATTTTAGAGGACAGTAAGATTATTAACCTCCAGTTAGCAGTAGAATTCCTCCTCCTTTTTTCTCACACCTGCCCTTGCCATTTCCCTTTCTGTTTCAAACAACTTCAGAATGACTTACAATGATACCCAGCTATCATCTGTGTCAGGCCTATGTTCTAGAAATTGTATGAAAAATTATATGCATATGGGCAGATTCTCAAAGGGGCCTGTAATCTCACAAAGGTTAAAACCATTGCTTTGTGTTTCCAAGTACAGAAAAGCACCTCAATAAGTAATCCTGTAATGTTAGTCTTCCTGGTCTGGGCCAATCCAGGAGCGACAACTAACCGGGAAATCCCTAGAATGGCCTGCTGAACGCTGGTCCTGGCCAGCCAGCCACGGACCCGCATCCTGTTCACTGCGATGTGCAAACAGAAGCTGGAAGTGGCCACTAGATGGCAGCAAAACCCAGCCAAGATATGGACGGGTTTCAGTTGGCGCTACCCACTGGCAAGCTGTGTAGGCTCGTGGCAGCCATTTCATTTGCTTCAAAATAACGCGACCATGAATAGTTGATTGAATTTTAGACCCCACGTAAAATCCTTCTGGACCCCACTTATTGTGTGGGGCAGGGATTTACTGTCCTTTCAATTCACTCGGTCTTTAAAGCATAGAGGGCAAGCAACAAAATTACCCTCCACGTCCTGACATCTCCAAGGGAATAAAGCTTGGGACTGCTGTAAATAAGGAAACTTGTTAAAGTTCATGAAATCAGCTGTGGAAATTGTGGAACATTAAGTCATGGTTCCATTTGTTTTATAGAAGTGTAAAAAATGAAATGTGTTCTTCAAGATAGAAAAAAAACAGAAATATTAATTCCATGTAAAGGAGACACCTGCCATTTCTGATTCCAAGTTCCCCCTGGGGCCCACAGCCTTTTATTTAATAGTAGGTTTTCAGAGGAGAGGTGGCATTATTGCTACTTTACAGATAAATGTAATGAGCCTCCTTAGGGCTGTTTTCCCGACTCCACCTCTCTAAGGGCTCCTGACCCAGTCTCCAAGGATAGTCACCGGCTTGAACTTTGACTTGAACATTTCGCCTTGGACATAGCCAACTAGAGCAGAGTAAACAGCTGACTCAAGCTGTGTCTATCTCATTTCCCCCCGCAGTCTGAGGTTCACAGAGAATGGGCATTTGTAAGTGAGTCCTGGAAATCAGAGGGCACTAAGAGGAAGGCCTTTGAACTCTGCTGAGAACTCAAAACCTGCAAAATCTGCCTTGATTTCTACTCCTCCTGAGCCATGATTTCTACCCCCTCAAATTTCCCTAGATATTGTGAAATAATATGCTATGCTTCAAAAATTACACATACATAAATATTATATATAATATATATAAAGAGATAGATGATAGATATATAGATAGATAGATAGACAGATATTGGGGTTTCCCAACCTCATCACTATTTTGATCCAGATAATTCAGATAATTCTTTTTTTTTTTTTTTTTTTGAGACAGAGTTTTGCTCTTGTTGCCCAGGCTGGAGTGCAATGGCAATATCTTGGCTCACCGCAACCTCCACCTCCTGGATTAAGCGATTCTTCTGTTTCAGCCTCCCCCAGTAGCTGGATTACAGGCTTGCGCCACCATTCCCAGCTAATTTTTTTGTATTTTTAGTAGAGATAGTGTTTCTCCATGTTGGTCAGGCTGACCTCGAACTCCTGACCTCAGGTAATCCACCCACCTTGGCCTCCCAAAGTGCTGGGATTACAGGTGTGAGCCACCACGCCCGGCCCGCAGATAATTCTTTATTGTTGAGGGTCACGTATTGTAGGGTAGTCCCTGGACTTTACCCAATTGATGACAGTAGCAATCCTCCCTGTTATGACAATCAAAAGTATCTCCAGACATAGCCAAAAGTCCACTTGGTGTGGATGGGTGGGTGATAAAACCATCCCCCAGCTGAGACCCATTAGCTATCTATCTTTCTATTTATCTGTATCTAGATTAAACCAACTTGATTTTGTATCTGTTTCTTGCAATCAAAATATTAACTAAGACAATGAGAAAATAAAGACATAGAGAAATTATGTGAAATGCTCATATAGTAACACAGCAAGTTAGTGGCAGAATCAAGACTAAATATCAGAGCTCCTGAACATTAGTGGGCTTTCTGCTACTTTCCACAAGAGAACTCCTGTGCAGGGTCTTTAACCACATCAACTTGCCCAGCATCTGGGTTTCCTTTATATTAAAACCCAGTACTACTTGACTTATGGAAGGAAATGCTACTGGCTGCATTTTCTTATTTGTTGGGACACCAAAATAAATAATGTGGTTGAGGATCATGGTAGGGCTTTCTTCACAGGAAGTTGAAGCAGGGATGGCATCGCATGGATTTCCCTAGCACCTGTTAAAAGAGGAAGCTAAATGAAGGGGTGCTATCAGTCCACTCTGAGATGTTACTCCTAGATCACTGGGGTAGATTTAGCTTGATGCCTCACTTGAATGTAGTCTTCCCCATGTCATGTTTTTTCAGGTTGCTTACCTCACCAAGTCGCTGTGGAATAATAAACATCACTTGTTTTTTTGTATTCAGAACTTGCATGATCTGTGGAAACATTTGAAGGTCAGGAGGAGGTGAGAATGTCAGCTCTGTGTAACAAATGTGCAACAAATGTGAGCAAATGAAAACAGTACTTTAAAATTGTCGTTCAGTAAAATGTGTTCATTTTGATCTGCAACTAGATGAGTTTTGTTAAATACATAGAGCCACGTAACAACCAACACAATCAAGAGTTCCATCACTGTACAAGGTTTCCTCCACCCATCTATTTCTAGACAGCCCCTCTCACCCAACCCAAACCTTGGACAACCACTTATCTGTTCTCTGTTCCTATGGTTTTGCTTTTTTCCAAAATGTCATATAAATGAAACTACAATGTGTAGTTTTTGAAGCCTCGTCTCTTTTATTCAGCACAATGCATTTGAGATTCACCCATGTTATTACTCGGATCGATAGTTTTGTCCTTTTTATTGTCGAGTGGTATTCCATTGTATGAATGTATTTATTCATCACTTGAAAGATACTGGGGTTGTCTCTAATTTTTAGAGATTATCAATAAACTGCTGTAAATATTTGCTTATAAGTTTGTGTGAACATAATGTTTTATCTCTTTTGAGTAAATATCGAGGAGTGCTACTGCTGGATCATATGGTAGTATATGTTTAACTTTATGAGAAGCTACCAAATTGTTTCCCAAAGGGCTGCATCATTTTATGTTCTACCAGCCAGGAAAGTTCCAGCTGTTTCTGATTCTCACTCATCCTTGATATTGTTAGTTTTTAAAAAATTTATGTTAGTTATTCTAATATATTTGTAGCAGTACCTCACTGTGGTTTTAATTTACATTTTCTTAATGTCTAATGCTGTTTAGCGTAGTTTCATCTGATCAAGTCTCAGATAAAATATTTTGCTTATTAAAACATTTTCTTATTGTTGAGTTTTGTCCTTTTCGGACATCTGATCTGCAAATATTTTCTTCCAGTCTGTGGCTTGCTTTTCACTCTTTTAGTGCCTGCTTTTCATTCTCTTAGTTTTAATTTTGATGAAGTCAAATATCAAATATTTATTTTATGGATTGTGCTTTTGGTGGCAAGAGTTGTTTTTGATAATCTCAATCCAGTATATTCTGTAAATATTGAATACATTTCATAAATATTATAGGCTCTTTGAGTCTTTTGTTTAACTCCTGCCTGCAATGACTTGCAAACATTTTCTTTTATTTTTTCTCTCCAGCGCTGCCCACATGAACACACCCACACACTTAAGCATTATAAACACAGATTTCCTGTGTTACTCTGAACCCTCAACCCTCCTTTTCCAGGCCTCCTCCCAAAGATCACAAAAGCCACATTTTCCAAAATATCTTTTATCACTCAGAGAAAAGTGCTGGAAGATTGTAATGACCAGTGCTATTTTTATGGCAGAACACTCCAAAATATCATACTGGATCTTCTTTTTTCAAAATGATGCAAGTTAATTCAAAATGGCATTCTGAAAACTCACCCCCAACCCCTGCCAATACATCTATTCTGGATATAACATATGCACGCTATGTATTAATTGAATTTAATGTTAAAGTCCATTAATTAGCTACATTTATCTATTTGTATTTTGAAACATATTCCCATATATTCAAAGGAACAGAAATTTTTGTATGCTTTTTCTTGAGTCTGAGTATAACTTCTACCTACTTCTCTTGGGTCTGATTTTAAGTTGGCTCATTTCACAATTGATACAATAAGGAAATGCCAAGAAAGAGGAGTGGGTGTAATGGTTGAGTTAAAAAGTTGAAAGAGGAAAAATTTGATTTGTTCTTGAGCACACAAAGCAAATCCCTTTCTTCCATTTCTACACTTTTACATTAAGATATTTACTATTTCTTTTCTAAATGTATCCTAAACCTGCTTATTATAAAGCATATTATTTTATGTTTGATGAATCTCTATACGGTATATGCACATATACCAAAATATTAACTAAGACAATGAGAAAATAAAGACATAGAGAAATTATGTGAAATGCTCATTAAATAAATGCTTTATTAAATGCTCAAATTTAATAAAATTATACCCTTAAAACATAACCCATAGAGGATTATGTGAAGATGGCAGAATCTATCCCCTTGCCTAGACAACAGTTACTCTTTCCAAGTCTGTCTGATGTAACTATTTTGGAACCCTGGTGTCTAATCAAAACTGGCAACTTCCAGAAGAAGGCTTGGACAGTGAGTTGTACTTAATTTCAGTGAGTTTCAGCTCTTAACACAATAGTGGCTACCCATCTTCTAACCCTAGCCCTGTGGCAGGCTTTCCAGATGTGCATACACTCCAGGAGCAGCTTGTGCTCAACTTGCAGGAGCCAAGGTGGGGAAAATGAACCTGTCCTACAAATAACAGGGATCTATGTTGTGGTCACTGATTGCTGCCTCTGATCACAGAGGTACAGACAAAGAAATGGCAACCATGTGTTTGTACCGCTCCCTGTTGTTGCAAGCACCTCCCACTCTGGCTGTAGTGACTTCCAGGGGATTTAAAGAGCTTGTGCCTTTTCCCTGTCTCCTTCATTTTTCTCCTTTTCCCTTTTTGGGAGCCAGATATTGAAGACTAAGACATTCAAAAGTAACCACATATATGAGGTAAGTTAGAAAGATATTGAACATCCCCAGGGGAAGGTGCAGTCTCAGAAAAGACCTAAAAAGACCCTAAGTTTGCAGCTCAGGCTGATCCTTGGCACAGAGACAACCTACAACAATTACAACAAACAAACAAAATCCAGCAAATCCTGTAGGAAGGGGGACAATCTGATTTATAGAGTTACCATATCATTAGGTTCAGATATCCAGTTTTTAGCAAAAAAAAAATATGAGGCATAAAAAGAAACAAAAAAGTGTGGCCCACTCAAAGGGGGAAACTAAGACCAACTGAAATGGTTTCTCACAAAGACCTGATGGCACATCTACTAGACAAAGGTGTTTTTTAAAAAAAATCTTAAAGATGCTTAAAAAACTAGAGGAAAATGTAGAGAAGGTCAAGAAAATGATGTATGGATAAAATGAAAATATCAAAAAAGAGATAGAAAACATAAGAAGAAACCAAAAAGAAGTGCTAGAGCTGAAAAGCACAATAACTGAAATGGAACTTTATTAGAGGGATTCAAAGGCAGATTTGAGCAGTCAGAAGAAAGAATCAACAAACTTGTAGATAGGATAATGAAAATTATCAAGTATGAGAAATAGAAAGAAAAAAGATGTAAGAAAAGTGATCAGAGTCTTAGAGACATCTGGGGTACCATTAAGTGGATCAGCTTACTTACTGTGCAAGTCCTAAAAGGAAAAGAGAGAAGGATACATAGAGAATATTTGAAAAAATAATGATGGAAAACTTCCCAAATTTGATGAAAGACATGAATATAAACATCCAAGAAGTTCAATGACAAAACTGATGAACTCAAAGAGACCCACATCGAACTATCAAACTATCAAAATATCAAACTATCAAAAGTCAAAGACAAAGAGAGAATTTTGAAAGCAACGAAGAAAAACTGATTTGTCTCAGACAAGGGATTTTCAATAAGATTACAAGCAAATTTATCATCAGAAACTTTGGAGGCCAGAAGGTAGTGGTCTGATATATTTAAACTGCTATTTTTTTTTTTTTTAGCTGCCAACTAGAAGTTTTATACCCAGAAAAAATAGTCTTCAAAAGTGAGAGAGAAGACATTCTTAGATAAACAGAAGCTGAAGGAGTTTTGCTTTGTTTTGTTTTTTATCTCTCTCTGCAATAAATGCTAAAGGGAGTTCTTCCTGCAGGTTCATATAAAAGGACACTAAACAATAACTTGATGCCATATGAAGAAAAAAAAATCTCAGCAAAGGTAAATACATCTACAATTATAAAAGTCAGAATTACTATAATGATGGTATGTAACTTCACCTTTTGTTTTCTGAATGATTTAAGGGACAAGTGATTTTAAAAACAATTATTAGTTTAGAAGCTAGAATTATTGTCAGTCTGGTTTGTAATTTCACATTTTGTTTTTTATACAGTTTTGGAGACACAAAATATTATTAGTATATAAAGATGTAATTTTGAGACATTTACAGCTTAAAGGGGTGGGGTGCAGAGCTGTTAAAGGAGCAGAATATCTGTATGTTATTAAAGTTAAGCTCATACAAATTCAAATTAGAATATCATCACTTTAGGATATTAAATGTAATCCAAATTGTAACCAAAAGAAAATAGATAAATAATATACAGATATGCACACACACACAAAGAGAACCTTTCACTACAAAAAAAATCAGCTAACACAAATGAAGATAAAAATGCAGGGAATGGAAGACAAAAAAGCTGTAAGGTATGTAGAAACTAAATAGCAAATTACAGAAGTAAGTTTCTCCTTATCAGTAATTACTTTAAATGTAAATTAGATTAAGCTCATCATTAAAAAGACAAAGATTGGCAGAATGGATAAGAAAACACAGCCCAACTATATGTCTACAAGAGACTCACTTTAGATACGAAGATACAAACCTGGGCGTGGTGGCTCACGCCTGTAATCCAAGCACTTTGGAGGCCAAGGCGGGCGGATCACCTGAGGTCAGGAGTTCAAGACCAGCCTGACCAACATGGTGAAACCCCGTCTTAAAAATAATAATAATAATAAAAAAAGATACGAAGATACACATAGATTGAAAGTGAAGATAGAAAAGGATGTTTCATGCAAATAGTAACCAAAACAGAATGAGTGAGTATGCTCATCTCAAACAAAATGAACTTTAAATTTAAAAAATGCTACAAGAAACAAAGGAAAACATTATACGTTAATCAATTGCTCAGTACAGTGAGAAGATATAACAATAGTAAACATTTACACTCCTAATAACAGACCACGAGAATATATAAAGCAACCATCGACGAAATTGAAGGGAGAAATAGACAGTCTTTAATAATGTTGGAGATTTCAGTACTCCACTCTCAATAATGAATAGAACAAACAGACAAAACATAAGCAAAGAAATAGAGGACTTGTACAACATAATAAACCAACTGGATCTAAGAGATATATACAGACCACTCTATCCAACAACAAATACATATTCTTGTCAAGTGCACATGGACTATTTTCTAGGATAGATCATATATCAGGACACAATTTAAGTCTCAATAGATTTTTAGAGGTAGGTATCATGCAAAGTATCTTCTCCAGCCAAAATGGGATAAAGTTAGAAATTAATAAGAGAAGGAGAACTAGAAAATTCTCAAAATGGTGGAAATTAAACAATACACTATTAAACAAACAATAGATAAAAGAAGAAATCACAAGATGATTAGAAAATACTTAGAGGTGAATGAAAACAAAAACATTACATGTCAAAACTATGGAAAACAGAGAAAGCAGCAGTAAGAGGGAAATTGATAGATTTAAATACTTAACATTAAAAAGAAGAAAGATCCCAAATCAACATCTGGACTTTATAATTTAAGGGACTAGAGAAAAAAAAAGGATAAACTAAATCCAAAGTTAGCAGAAATAAGAAAATAATAAAGATTAGAACAGAGATAAATGAAATATGGAATATAAAAATAAAAGAGAGTCAACAAACCCAAAAGTTGGTTCTTCAAAAAGTTCAACAAAATTTATAAACCTGTAGGTAGGTGGATCATGGAAAAAGCAAAGAAGATTCAAATTACTAAATTCAGAAATGAAAGTGAGGTGTTACTACCTATTCTACAGAAATAAAAAGAGTTATAAGAGTACAATGAGCAATTGTACACCAATAAATTTGATAATCTAGATTCAGTGGAAAAAATCTTAGAAACACAAAACCTATCAAGCCTAAATTGAAAGAATAGTTTTAGTTTAAAAAAGAATAAAATCTAATTATACCTCTAACTAAGGCAATTCAGTCAATAATCAAAAATCTCCTAATGAAATAAAGACCTGATGTCTTCAACCAAACATCTAAAGAAGAACTAATACCAGTCTCTTTGAAACTTTTTAAAAGAATTGAAAAAGAAGGAAACTTCCTAACTCATTTTACATTACTTTGATATTAAAGCCAGACAGCAACATTACAAGAAAACTGCAGACCAATATCCCTCATAACACTGATGCAAAGATCCTCACAAAATGCTACAGTGGAAAACTGACTGCAACTGCACATTAAAAGATTATACATCCAGACCAAATGGGATTTATTCCTGGAACGCAAGGGTGATTCAACATACAAAAATCAGTCAATGTCATTAATACATCTCATTAACAGAATGAAGAGGAAAAACATATGATCATCTCAAATGATAGTCATGTGTCTGACAAGATTCAACATTCTTTCATGAAAAAACACTCAATGAACCAAGAATAGAGGGAATCTACCTCAATGCAATAAAAGTAATAAACAACTCACAGTGAACATCATACTCAATGTTGAAAGACTCCAAGCTTTTACTCTGAGATCAGGAACAAGGCAAAGATGCCGACTTTTGCAACTTCTCTGTAGTATATAATACTTGAAACCCTAGACAGAACAACTAGAAAAAAGGAGAGAAATAAAAAGTATCCAAATTAGAAAGGAAAAGGTACACTTAACTCTGTTTAGAGATAATATAATCTTTATGTAGAAAATCCTAAAGATTCGACCAAATTGCTGTTAGAACTATAACTCAAGCAAAGTAGTAGGATACAGTCAAAGCTCAAAAATTAGTTGCACTTCTATACACTAACAGTGATCAATTTGAAAAGAAAATTAAGAGAACAGTTCCATTTACAATACCATCAAAAAGAATAAATTAATTAGGAATTCACTTAACCAGGAGTTGAAATACTTGTACTACAAAACTGCAAAAACTACAAAACATTTCTGAAAGAAATTAAAGAGGAACAAAATAGTGGGAAGACATTCCAGGCTCCCTAGGTTGGAAGACTTAATCCTATCCAAATCAATCTGCAGATTTAATGCAATTCCTATCAAAACACCAGTGACATTTTTTGTGGGGTAGAAATGGAAAAACTCATCCTAGATTTTATAGGGAATCAGGGATCCTGGATAAGATGGCAAAAAAAAAAAAAAAAAAAAAGAAAGAAAGAAAAAGAAAGAAAAAGAAAAGAAAGAATGTTGCTAGATAATTCACATTTCCTGATTTCAAAAACTATGTGATTACTTACAAAACTTACAGTCAACCAAAACAGTGAAGTAATGGCATAAAGACAGAAATAGATCAATAGAATAGAATACAGTGTCTAGAAATAAACCCTTACATATATGTGTATGGTCAAATGATTTTCAACAAGGGTGCCAAAATAATTTAATGGGGAAAAGATTGTCTTTTCAAAAATGGGGCTAGGAAAACTGGATATCCACATGCAAAATAATAAAATTAGGCCCTTACCTAATACTATATACAAAAATTAACTTAAAATGGACCCATGAACTGGATTTAAGACCTAAAACTATAAAACTCTTGGAAGAAGACATGGGGCAAAACTTCACAACATTGAATTTGGCAGTGATTTCTTGGTTTCAAATCCAAAGGTACAGGAAACATAATAAAAAATAGTCAAATTAAACCTCATGAAAATTTTAAAAATTATGTATCAAAAGACACTACCAATAAAGTAAAACCAAAACAGAATGGGAGAAAATATTTGCAAATCATATATCTAACAGGGGATTGATATCCAGAATATATAAAGAACTCCTAAACTCTACAAAAACAAAAACAAACAAAAAAACCACAAACAGCTTAGCTCAAAAATGGGCAAACAACTCTAATAGACATTTCTCCAAAGAAGATATGCAAATGGATAATAAACACGTGAAAAGATGCTATCGATATTAGTAATCATTAGGGAAATGCAAACCTGAAGTACAGTGAGATAGCACCTCACACCCATTATGATGGCTGTTATTAAAAAACTGGAAGATAACAAATGTTGGTGAGGATGTGGAGCTATTGAAACCCTTTTGCACTGTTGGTGGAAATGTTAAATGTTACAGCTACTATGGAAAACAGTATTGCAGTTCCTCAAAAAATTAAAAATAGAATTACCATATGATCCCACAATTCCACTTCTAAATATACATTCAAATAATTGAAAACAGAGTCTTGAAGAGATATTTGTATATCATGTTCATAGCAGCATTATTTGTAATAACTAAAGCATGGAGGTAACCCAGGCATCCATTGACAAATAAATGGACAAACAGAATGTAGTATATACATTCAATGGAATATTATTCGGCCTTAAAAAGGAAGGACATTCTGCAACAAGCTATAACATGGATGAATCTTGAGGACATTATGCTAATAAACTGATTCAGAAAAGACAAACACTGTATAATTCCACGTATATGAGGCGCTTAGAGTAGACAAATTCATGGAGACAGAAAGTAGAATGATGGTTACTAGGGACTAGGGGAAGAAAGAATAGGCAATTACTCTTTAATGGGTACAGAATTTCAGTTTTTCAAGATGAAAAGAGTTCTGAAAATGGATGGTGATGGTTGCACAATAATGTGAATGTACTTAATACTATTGAACAGTCCACTCAAAAATAGTTGATAATAAATTTTATATGTTTTACTGCAATAAAAAATAATCAAACAATAAAAAATTTGAAAATCAAACAAAACATTTCAATAAATGTTTTGTTTGTTTTTTTATTTTTTATTGTTTGGTTGATTTTTTATGTTTCAATAAATGGAAAAAACAAATCAAATCAAACATTTCAAGTCATAACTGGAGAAAAATAGCCCAAATCAAATATTACAACTCATTTTTCACCTTCAAAAGATCTCGTATGCTGTGAGATGTCCTAAGCCAGAGGGATTCGGAATTGGGAGTGCATCCTGGTGTCCTGGTGTTTCGCCTGCTGTGTCACCCACTTGTGATTCGCCTTCTTTTACCTCCTGTTTGTGCATCTCTGGTTCCTGCTTCTTCAGCCTCTGCACAAAAGCTTAGTTGGTCCTTCAGTGACAATTGGCTAAAAACAAACACAAAAAAAAACAAAAATGGTGCTCTTCTTCTGTAAGAACTGTGAAGGAGTGGCCAGCCAAAAAGAAATGTCGATCAGAGGCTAGTGTGTGGGCCCAGAAGCCCAGGTCAGACAGAGGCACTACGGTTGCTCACAGAAACATACAAAGTAAGTCCTGACTTTTTTGTGAGGACCTTGGGTGATAAAAGAGAAACCCCCTAAAGCATTTTTCAGGCAGCTGATAATGTTTGACAGCTTTGAAGAGGAAACAGAACTGTTGGATGTCAGTGGCAGAATCACGGAGAAAACTCTGCATTCTGCAAAGCCTTACTCAAGTACCATGAAGTGTAGCCTATAATTGATAGAAATGCCAGTAAATAATAAAATTTTATGAAAAAGTAAAATCTCAATAATTTTTCACAAGTCACTAGCTGTAACCAAGACACCGATTTTTTTTTTTTTGTATTTGATTATCTTTCATGAATTTTAGAATGCTTTATCAAACTCTGAAAAATCTTTAGTGGAATTGCGAAGTGTCACAGCAGTGAAAATGTTCATGAACTCCACAGCTCTCAATTATACGACACAGTAGAAGTATCAGAAATTTTCTGCTGTGTCATTTTCTGTTTCTTTGAAGAATCTCAGCTATACTTCATCATTTTTTCCATATACAGTTAAAACACCAAACAAATATTTGGCCTGAATCCTAAAAATGTTGAATTCTTTCAATTTTCAGCAATATAGAGCATTCTTTCAATTCTCCCCCACCCTTTTTTTTTGGTTTGAGATACTCTTTAACATCTAAGAATGTAGTCTTCTGTTCTTCATAATTAACATTTAATAAACTAATGTTGAATTTACAAAAAGCAAATTCACAATCTTTGAAAAACTACGACTTTTTAAATTATTGATGGGCTAAACCATTTACTAGTTTTTTAAATATTGAAGTATCCTTGCATTCTTGGAATATTCTAGACATTGGAGTGACAAAACAGGCAAAAATCTCCAACTCTGTAGAGTTTCTGGCATGCTTCACTGTATAAAAGGTGTAGGGAATTAGTCTCATGTTTTCTATGCAGAGACTGTTTTACTCTTCACTGTTTCCATGGTTGAGATTTTTGTGTATGTATATATATATATCAGTTAGTTCTTAATCTTTCTTTTTAAAACTTTATTGAGGTATAATTTATATGCCATAAAATTCCTTCATTGTAAGTGTACAATTCAATGATTTTTAGTAAATTTATAGAGTTGTGTGATGATTACCACAATCCAGTTTTAGGACATTTTCATTACCCCAAAAAGTTCTCTCCAGCCTTTTGCAATCAATCCCTGCTCTCACCCTCAGTCCTGGCAACCACTGTCTCTATAGAGTTGCCTTTTCTGGATATTTCTTGTACATGGACTCATATAATGTGTTGTCTTTTGCATTTGGGTTCTTTCACTTAGCTGAATGTTTCTGAGGTTCATTGTGTGGCATGAATCAGTCCTTTGCTCCTTGGTGTTGCCGAGTAGTATTACATTGTTTGGCTTTCCCACAATTTGTTTATTCAGTTACCTGTTGATGGCTTCTGGATTGTTTTCAGTTTTGATCATCATCCATAATGCTGCTAGAGACATTCACATATGAAAAATGTTATGGACATGTGCTTTCACATCCCTTGCATAGATTTCCAGGAGTAGAATTGCTAGGTGGTTACAGTAAGCTTATGCATAACTTTTTAAGAAGCATTCAGTTAAGGGGTTAAGGGAGGGTAGCCACCCTCTCTGTTGATGGAGAGCTTGTTTTCTTCTTGTGTAGTTCCAGGTTAGTTGGAAAGGCATCCTCTGCTCTCACTGGTATTGTGACCTGGTTGAGGAGCCAGCAGGACAGAGCTGTTAGTTTTTATCTGGCCTGACTTTGGGCACCCAGGGTAAACTGAAAATAACATGCCTCAGCCAGGCCTCTGTGAGCACTTGGAAGTAGCTCTCAGGTCTCTATCTATTCCCTGCCCCCAGTGCTGCTGCTGTTCCTCTCTAGGCATTGTTAGTGCAGATTTTTCTTGGGCCCTTTCCACTCCCCTGTGGCAGGCTGTTCTGTGTGCATTGAGTTATGGGACCATCAGCTCTCTTCAGTTTAGCCTTGCCTATCCTACATCTTACAGAAATTGTTCTTCCCCCAAAATGGCATGTAGATAGCATCCTTCTTTACTTTTACTTTCATTTCAGATTTCCCCTCTATTACTGAGCTAGTCCCTTTGTCATTTTCATGGAAATTTGGAAATGGTAGCTCTTGCCATGAGGTCACCTAGAATTCTATGTAGTCATTCCTTCCTGAGTTCCCACACAGGCCACTCTTGGCTCCCTCCAGTTCCTGCTGTCCTTTATCCCTCTCTGCTAAGTGTTGGGGTAAAAGCGGACTTAGCAGGAAATACTACCCATACTGGAAGCCTCGGGAGTCCCTCGGTTCTTCCCATTCATCATTCATCAGCTGATAAAGTGACAGTGCAGGGGCATGGAGGGCGGATCTGTCTGGGAGGGAATGTGTACGTGAGTGGTGTAATATCTGTGCAGTGTCATTCCACTGTGCTCTGAGGAGTAACCGGTCTGAAATGCAGGCCTTGGAAAATGGACAAGTTGAAGTTCAGGGCAATGGCTGACATGTGAAAAAAAAACCAACAAGCTTATAAGAATTTATTTTTAAGCCTAATAGAATCTTGAAAAAGGTTATTTATTATATCAACATTCCAAACAACAGAGAAAATATAATGAACCTTCCACTACTGAAATTCAACAAAAGATTTTGTCACATTGCTTTATCTATCTGTTTCTTTTTCTTTTATTCCCTTTTTTTTTGCTAAGATATTTTAAAACAAACCCCAGACACATTTTTCCCCCATGCTTAAGTATGTATCCTTAAAAATATGGAAATTTTATTTTCTAACCACACTGTCCTGATCATAACTAACAAAACTAATCAATAATTCATTGGTATCATCTATCCTCTATCCGTGATAAAATTATCTCAGTTTTTAATGGAATCTTTTTATCAGGTTGTTGAATAGGAGAAACATATTATGACTTGTTTCCTGGTCCCACCCCACTGCTAGCATTATTCATTGGTCACTTTAACTCTTAGTAGAGTTAAACTTTAAAATCACTGTTCCCTAAGACCTGTAGTGGCCCAGAAACTGACTGGAGTGATGCCTGTTAGGCTGTAAAGGTTTGTGGCCTCCCCAAGGGCCAGTGCTAGTACTTAAGCATTGTCCTGGAAGGATCACATACTCGGGGCATATAATTCATCCATGCTTATGCAATACAAATATTTCAAGCATCCTAATGCACTTATTTATTTATGAATGCTAGTGACCAGTGAAGCAAAAGCTCTTACCTAAAATGAATGACTAGTTTGACAATGGAGGGGTCAGTAGTTTGATTGCTCTTCCTAATTTAACACACCACTGGGTGCTGGGCAGTGCTTACTGCACTAATTATCCTGCAGTCCTACCTGATGAGAATTGCTCTTCCTTACACTCATGCCTGGGAAAGCGGGTAGCTTGCATATGCAGTTAACTAACTACAGTGTCACCACAGAGAAAATTCGCCACCTGATTGCCAAATCTCCACTTTGCCTTGTGCTGAGGAAAAGGCAGCTCTGGGGGCAGTGTTCAGTAGGAAATGTTCATAATTCTGCAAGCTTCTTGTTATTACACGTGGCTTCCTGTTATGCAGAGATAGGCAGAGAGGGCGGGGTAAGGTGTTGCAACTGATGGAGACACGCAGACCCACAAGAGGCAACTGCATTCTAAATTCCTAAGAAACACAAAAGCCACACAACATGAACACTGGTGGGGTGGCCCTGGAGAAGCACCCTCAAACAAATTTGTTGGAGTGCAGAAAAACCTTGCAAGACTTGTTGTTGGCTCAGGTTTCCAGAGCTGCTGATGAGAAAGAAGAAACAGAAAGTCAGTTCTCTACTCCCCACCCTTTCTCTCTCTCTCTTGCTCTCGTTCTGTGGCATTCTATCTCCCTCTCTCTCTCTCTCTCTCTCACACACAGAGATAATTTCCCTCTGTCTCATATTGCTACCGAGACAGCATTTTTACCTCTTCCTGTGGAAGACATAGCTATTGGTGCCAAGCCTTTTTCCAAAGCAGAATTTACTCCTTTAGGTTGACATAGTCACTTGTCAAACAATAAAGGACATTTCTAGAATCCATAAGACATAAGAAAATTAAACCTGCCCAATTCCCAAGTATTGAGGCAGGCATTTAGGGAATGGCTTTTAGATATTTCTATGAATTAGGTTATACAAATTTGTCTCAAGGGTGAGTGCCCTGGGAAGACGCGTGCGGTTTAATTTCAGGGTACAGAGAGAAAGCTCCTTTGCTGTCATCAGTCTCACAGTAAAGATGCCTTTTGAAGGGGCAATGCTTTTCATACTAAAGTTAAAAATGAAACTCAGAATTAAAAAAAAAAATCCAGAAGAGGAGTCACAGGATAAATTCATCCTAAGTCTCAATGCCTGGTTTTAAAAGTGGAAAAGTTGTACAAGTCCTCCTAACCCCCTGAATGATGGGTGCTTTTCAGTGGAGGGCTGTTTCCTTTGAAGACAGAAAAGGGATACAGAAAGTGAGCCTGAAGTTTCCGAAGTCAAACATCCTAATTTCCTTCTGGGTGGAAACTGAAGGCTACCATCCCACAGTCTGATAACAGGATAGGTGGAGGAACTGCATGTATGTGTGTGTGAATGTGATGGAGGCGTTGCGTGTGCATGTGTGCAAGGTGTGGGCAAGGACATACGAACCTTTTTATTATTTTCAGGCAGCAGCCATGCCAAGTCTGCTGTTTCAGAGGGCTCCCCAGCAGGTTCCCTCCTCAGCTGTGTTTTGGGCCTGACTGCAGGCCCACAGCAGCTTAGCTCAGCCTCCCTGCCCCCAATGCCTCAGCCACACTGGGCCTTGCTCAGAATCCCTAGGTCTCTTCACGTGAGCTTGGGTAGCAGCTGGTAAGACGTGGCAGGATTACCTAATATGTCCGTTTTCCTGTTGGGGTGTCAGCACAGCCTCAGTGGTGGGCCTGAGGTTTCAGTACCATTTCTCTGTCACTTTTTTCAAAGACTTCTGAGCCTTGCAAAGCATACACTGGCGGAAATAGTGGCACAAATTTTTTTATACACAATATAGAGGTAAAATGGGTGGGGCCAAGGCAGCTGCTTCACATAATAGGTTAGGAATAGTGGCTTTGTTCCCAGCTAAGTGAAGGGTGGCATGGTCTCTCCTGTTCACTTCACTATGGATTCTTTAACCCTGTTAATTACTAGACATGGATTCCATCTCCAATGTGGATGCCTCTCTTTACCACAAAAACACATGCTCCTTTCTGGGTTGTGGCTTATGTATGGATATTGGGCTTTGAAATCAGATTTCTAACTATTAACTGGAGCAGATCATTTCACCCCTGTGAGCTTCAATTCCTTGTCTGAAAAATGAGGGTGACAACATGGTGCTTACCATGAAGAGCATGAACATTAAATGACACAGCCGTATAAAGTGCCTGCACTGTGGCTGGCTCGTGGTAAGTACCCAATACGTAAATAACTATTGATATTCATTATTGTTAGATCAGGGATTATACCTTCCATTGGCCACTTTGCTCAAGTGGGTACAGTGAACATGTCCAGAAATCCCATGAATAGGTAAATTGGCCAATATTTCTTGCAAATGCAAAATGCCTGCATGGTGGCTCACATTTCATTCTAAAGGATTTATTTTATTAACTCAGCAAATATTTCTCAAGATACTTCAATTGCCAGATACTTTTCTAGGTGGCATGGAGCTCTACTAAAAATCCCAAGGAAAACAGCACCCCTTTCTGTCTTGCATCTCGGTTTATCCCCCATAGCCTTGAGTTAGAAATTCTTCCCTCAGTGATGTCTTCCTCTATGTTGTCTTTTCTTTGGTTTCTGATCATCTATGCAAATACTTTTCTGGTGCAAGATTTTCATGTTATTCAAATCTCCTGGCTTTCACTTGTACCTCTTTCTCCCCCAATCTCTTTCTAATTCATAAGCCTTACTTATCAAAACCAAAACTCTTGGGAAGCTTGAAGCTCTCAGTCCATGCTCACACTTTATCATGTCCAAATCGGGACTCACCTGCCTGTTCAAACTGGCCTTGTTCTCTGATTTCCTTCCTTGCTTCCACGAATGGGTCTCCCAGATCTGTCAGGGTTATGTCTGGCTGATCTCATATCCGTAGGACCCAAAATGGTTCTGGTGCATGTCAAGTGCTCAACCATGAATGAATGAATGAATGAATGGGGAACGCTATGTTACTTGAGCCACTCAAACCCCAAACCTCACAAAAATCTTTGTCCCCTGATCTTCCTTGTTCAGCAGGTGGCTGAGTCCTGTCGGTATTAGCCTCTCATATTGTTTCCTCTTCCATCCTAATCCAGGCCTCTGGTTTTGCACCTAGGTTATTGTGCAATGTCTAGCTACTCTCCCTCTATTCCATCTCTCTCCCTCTTTCGTCCCTCCCCTCCTTAATATCGTCTTCCTTTTCTCTCATTTATTACAAAATTGAGTCCATACTATGATAATAATTGCTTCCATTTAATGTCCATGTTTTAAGAAGCAGGCACTGGCTGAGACCTGTACACCTATCTTTACTAATCCCTATGGATTTATCACCCCACAAGATACATGTGATTATCAGTTTTACAGAGGAGGAAACTGGCCCTCAGAGATAGGACACGGCTTACCCAAGGCTGTGTATGTAGAAGCCTGTGCACTTCTGCTACTTTCTCCTTCCTTCTCTGTGTTAGGCACTGAGTTAGGTGCAGAATACAAGGATGAGCAAGGCCAAAACATCAAGGCAGTACCCCTGTCTTCTTAGAGTGCAAGCGGAAAGGAAAAATAAGGTAAGAAAAAGTACCAAGCAAGGTGATGCGGGCTATGATGCACATGTGTCCCCCACTGACAAGTGTCCAGAGCCATGGAGCAACTAAGTCTGGCAGGACCGGGAAGTCTTCTCACAGGAAGTGGGGCCTAAAGGGACTCTTGAAGGATAAGTAAGAGTTTTCCAAGAGGTGGAATTCGATGTAGGTGAGGGCGGGTTGGGAGGACATTCCAGCAGAGAGACTAACATACTGTCCTGGAGAAAGTGCAGGATGGGGTAGGAAGAAAGAGCAGGAAATGCAGTAGAAAAAGCCACAAAGGACTCCAGCTCCATGGTAGTTTAGCCTTTACCTTTTAGGAGGGAGGTGTTGGGGGTCATCAGAGGCTTTTAGGCAGGGGAGTAACATGATCAGACTTCTGTTTTAGAAGGCTCACATCATAAGCAATATTGTCTGTGCTCAATATAAGGAACAGGCTGCTTTCTGTGTTGATTGGTTGGCTAAGAGAATGCCACTCAACTACAACAGAGAGACCAGTGGAGATAAAGCAGGTTTGGGTGTGTGTGTCAGTGCTAGCCAGGGGAATGGTAGAGATGAGAAGGAGGAAGGTGGTAAGTTTGATGAAGTGGTAAGCGAGACGAGCTTGACATTCTCACGGAGGTGCGTTCGGAAGCCGGATGGATGGGTCTATAGCTCGGAAGAGAGGGTTAGGGGGAAGTCATGTAAATTCTACTCCCTTTTCAAATCCATTTAAACATGGTTCCCAAACAAATGCATGGCTCATATCAACATACTGAGGAAATATCTGAAATTGTTTCCTCAGCTCTGAAAGAACTATTCACACCTCACCCACACATTTACAGCCATCCAAAGTAGAATCTAGACTGAGTCAGAATTGAGAGCAGATTATTTTGAGGGTTAGAGGGCAGAAGATGAGATGAAGAAAGGAAGTGATAATGTTTCTCAGCTGACTTCTCTGTTCATACTTCCTTCTTTAATTTTCCCTTGCCCCATCTTGGGGCAAAAAGCTGCTAACTTGTCCTGCAGAAACAACATCCCTAAGCATGCGGCACTTCTATTTCTCTTCTTTCCCTTCCAGTACTCTCTCTTACCTGCAGACTAAAATTCAGCATGGACAGTCCAAGTATACAACTATATTTTATCATGATCCTCCCTTGCTCAGGAATATGAAATAGCTCCCTACTACCTCTCTAATCAAGGTTGAATGCCTCACTCTTTCACCTAAATCATCTTCTCTGGGCTCTCCAGCTTGATTTCTCTGTTTGATAAAATGCTACCTTAGCTTTATGGCCCATTTCCATTACACACTTTGTAAGGATAGCACTCAGGTTCTAGGAAGTGCTGACCAGCAGAACTTTCTGTGATAGTGGAAATGTTCTCTATCTGTGCTGTCCAATACTGTAGCCACAAAACACATAGGGTTACTGAGTACTTAAAACATGGCTAGTATGACAGAGGAACTCAATTTAAACTTAATCTATTTAATTCATTTACGTGTACACAGCCACTCGTGGTTAGTAGCTACCGTACTGAACAGTGCAGTGCTGGGGCATGCTCATCCTCTCTCTACTACAGTAAGGTGAGGTTTCTAACCTCATTGAGGCCCTCATTTCTCACTCCCCCCAAAGTGTTCTGTAAACACTGAGCAACTGTCTTCCCACCTTTCCCCCTGGTCTACTTGCAGCCCCCCTCTCCCACCTTCAGTCTGGTTCAGACCTTCCTGAAGGGCTGGGAACGTGCACTCAGGGTACAATGACTGGCTCACAAGTGAAGATTATCATGGTTATTATTTTCATTATGAGAAACAGCTCCATTAATAGTAACAGATCTCTTTGTTTACTTTATCCGGAACAAGTCACACCCACCAAGAGAGAGACTGTTCAAAGAACCTAACAAGGAAAGTTAATCAAAACCAAGACAAACTTAAGGCCCCCAGACTTTCTTCTTAGATATTTTAATCATCGCATGCTAGGCCTGGCTGGTGAGCAACACCGTGGGCCAAGGAGGGAGATGGCTCTGCACATGGAATAGAAAGTGCCCCTGCTTAATACCTAGCTCATCTGAGACCCCAGCTGTCTCCCTCCTCCAGGGTTTGGGCCTAATTCCAGCAGTGTGGATGTTTGTACTGAGCTATCCCCCACTCTCTAGCTTGTAACGGGTGGCCCAGTGCCCATAGTCACACCAATTATGGTGGGATGTTAACAGGCACTAAAGAAACGTTGGCTGGATATAGAGTGAGTGGATATAAAACATGGCCAGGCAGAGCCTTGATGAGATGTAGGCAGACAAGATGGTTGCCTTTCTGCCACAAGGGCATCAAAGGTCCTCTTGGCCAGGTCTGAGAACATTAAGATGCTCACACTTACTCCTGCCTTTGTCAGGTCATTCTGCCATGCACACATGCTCCTAGGAGGATTTTTTGTTTGTTTGTTTTTCTTATTGTTGTTTTTGCTGCAACAAAGCATGAAAAATCTCACAGAACTATGAACAAAATACCGGCAACTAATTTCTTCTATGCTGAGCAAATTCTCTCCAATCTGCAGTATCTTTTTGACTTCTGCTCACTCCTTCCCACTTCTTCAATGTTGTTGGAGACCTTCAGTTTCCCCTGTCCCCCACAGTGGTCCTAACATTGTCTGTGGACCTCTAGGGGTGGCCCAAGGGACCTGAGCCCTTCTAGCCACCATGTGGTACCTCCCTGATTTCCCCCTCTCCTGAGTTGGCTCCATTTGGTGGCATCAGCCCAAAAGCCAAGTAAAGGTTCCCCCATATGCCACTGCTAGAAGGGGGTCCTCCCTCTCATGTCTGATGTTGCTTCAGTTGAATGGTCACAAAAGCCACATGGGGATGGACTTCACTGAGGCTATTGAGGTGGGAAAGAATGCCTCTACGTCTGCTGGGATGCCTCACTTTTCCATTTTCTTCAAAAGTTTTGTGTGTAAACTATCCTTTTCATTTTTACCTACTCTCTGCCCTCTTTCTAGGACAGATAAGAGTCCTTGCAAGGTACAGTCTCTAACTTAGAGAGAAACAGAGCTGCATACAGTCCTCAAATTCCCCCCTCCCCATTGTACTCTGCCAAAATCATTCTGTAGTTCCTTTGGGATCATTTCCACAGCCCTAGAGCAAGTGATCTGCTCAGAGTGGCTGCTCTTTAATTGTAGATAGAAGGCCTTGAAGATAGCAAGTAACTGAGGAACAAGATCGCAGATAAAGTTCTTAACTGGGCTGCCAAGACACGTTGATATAAAGCAAATCCTTTGTAAACAAGGTACTAAATTGTCATCAAAATATCAGATTGCCTTTTCTACATCTGAGTATAAGCACTCTGATGATGATGTCTGTCCAATGGGAAGCTGATTCAGATATGTCTTGCAACCTGGGATACAACCTAGTAATGACCTCACCAGGTCCCTGGTGGGAGGTCAGAAGTGACTGTCAGATGGAACCAGGTATAAGGGTATATTACGGGGACTCAGACCCCTTGTGAGCATCAAGGAGCCCAGTTATAGTGAAGTCCTCTTCAGACAGCAATACTGGACCGAAGGGTGAAACGTAGAAATAGGATGATAACTCTGGATACTATTGGAGATAGCTATAGAATGCAGTGGCTAAGGCTGTGAGAATGGACTTTCATCCTAAATCTTGGGCCTAGGTCTCTCACCCACCCAACCTCATTGCTTTTTTGGCCTTTGTGGTATACGAGAATAAAGAGGAGCTGAACAGTTACCCCTGGTACCCCCACCTTCTCAGCCCTCTCTGGGGTTCCTCCAGCAACACTTGGAAGAAGGAGAGGAATGCAGACACTGGGTATTAGCAAGTGTGGACAGCAGCATAGGCCAAGGAGATAAGGGCATCATTGAACTGGCTGGGAAAGAAGGAAGATGGGGCTCAGAAGGAAGTGTTGACTGGGGACTAGGGTGATCGACGGAGTGCTGTGGAGGTAAGGAAAGGAGAGAGTGGTCCTGGGTGGGAGTTACCGTGGAGAAAAAAATGTGTCGGTACAGGCCTCACTTAATCCAATGGCAGGCAGAACTCCTGTGTGAAAACAAAAGCAATTATAACCAAGCAGCAGGTTCAAGGGGCTCTGGCTTCAAATCTGGCTTCTGAGTTCTATTGGCAGCGACAACTTAACTGTAAAGGTAATAGGAAGGCAGCTGCGGTGAGGTCCGTGTACAGCAGAAAGGGCTGGGATAGTCTCCCCCGGCCGGGGACAGAACAGCACTAATGACACTGGGTGGGAGAATTCAGAAGGTGCCAACTCCCTACAGGCTGGCCCTGTGGCCGGGGGCTGGGGTTTGAGTGGGGTCGGCTGCAGGAGGCCTGCTTTCCACAGCGAGGCCGGAGCTCACACAGCGTGCAGCGCGCGGCCCCTCCTCTAGCCGGCCGCTGTGGAAGAGTGCCCAGGCGGCTTCCGGTGGCCTCTGCAGCTGCGTGGGACTCACCCCGAGCCCTCAGACGGAGGCATTATTTTCTCCTCTCTCTTGACAGATACTAACTCCCACGCAGGAAAAAGGAAGCACCTTTGTCAGATGCTGCGGCCACTTCCTCTTCAGAAGGCTCCAGCCAACCTTTCGCTTTGCAGAATGACGGGGCCCGCGGCGCTGCCGGACTGCGGGTGCAGCGAGCCAGAGGCCGCCAGGGTTTTGTTCCCGGCCTGGCCCTGACCGGGAGCTGGGCCCTCGGTTGCTTCTCTGGCTCCGGGGGGGATTTTCTCTGATTCAGATCTGGACCCTTGAACTGGACCTGGCTGTGGTCCCCCACGGCCCCGCTTCTCAGCCCTCTCTGGGGTTCCTCTCCGCCTCTTTGCTCACTGCCCCATGTCCCTCAGTCAGTCTGCCTGTCTGTTCCTCTCTATAGCTCGGTCAAGGAGCGTGATGACCGGCGAGCAGATGGCGGCCTTCCATTCATCGTCCACCCTCAACCCGCTGGAGAGGCCCATCAAGATGGGCTGGCTGAAGAAACAGAGGTCCATCGTAAAGAACTGGCAGCAGAGGTACTTTGTGCTGAGGGCGCAGCAGCTCTACTACTACAAGGACGAAGAGGACACGAAGCCCCAGGTACCAGCCAGGCTGTGTGTCCCGTTCATAAGGCGCGGAGGAGGCGGGCCTGGAGCCCGCTGGGATTGCACTTAAACTCACAGGGGCCTTCTCATTAGGACTAGACACACCCATTGGAGAGGAGATTGCTTTTTCCTTTACCCCATTTCCTAGATACGTAAACTGAGTTGCAAAGATGACAGAGTGGCCCTCCAGGAAGCGCCAGGATGGTCACTGTGGCATTTCCTACTCAGGGCTCTAAGTCAACACTGGCAAAGGGTGGTGATGGTGGTGACACTCAGCTAAGGGCTCAGAGAGAGTGGATTTGGGTTCAGGAAAACTGATTCTGGGGCGCACTGATTTGTTTGTTCAGTAAGTATTTATTGAGCATTTATTATATGCCAGACAGTGTTCTAGGTACTTGAAATAAACTATGAGCAAAACAGATAAAATTCTCTGCCATATGGAGGTTGGAATATGGAGGAAAAGACACATAAACATAACAAATAAGAAAAGTATGTAGTCTGTTAGGAAAAAGATTAGTTCTATGAGAAAAAAACAGGATGAGCTAACAGGTATCAAGAGTTAAGGGAAGATGTAATTTTAAAAAGGATGGTCAAGTGACCTCAGGAAGAGGGTGACACTGGGGCCAAGACTAAAGAGGAGAGGAAGCAATCTGGGTAGATCTCTGCGGAAGAGTGTTCCAGGCAGAGAGAATAGCCGGTGCTAAGGCTCCTAAGGGAGCATGTCTGGCCTGGGTGGGGAATAGCAAGGAGGGCACTGTGGTGGGAGCAACTAGCAGGTAGGAAGCAGAGGGAATGAGGTCTGAGAAGCCAGAGGGCAGTCAGGGGTCAGGGTGCAGACTGCTGGGGCACTGCAGGCTGCTGTAAGGACTTGAGCATTCACACTGAGGGCCACAGGGAGGCATTGCAGGGCTCTGTGCAGAGAGTGACAGTCTTTTGTTTACATTGTGAAAAGACAGCTCTGGCTCCTGTGCTGAAAAATAGATTGGCGGGGAAGACGCAAGTAAGGGGTTATGATGTTTAGGATCTCAGTGGGAGTTGTGGGCTGGAGGAAAATGGTCAGCTTCTGGATATACTTTGAAAGTAGACCAAACGAGATTTTCTGATGCAGTGGCTAAGGCTGTGAGAATGGGCTTTCACCTAAATCTTGGGCCTAGATCTCTTCACCCACCCAATCTCATCACTTTTTTGGCCATTGTGTTGTGTAAGAATAAAGAGGACGCGCTGAACAGTTACCCCAGGACCCCAGGTGCAAACTGGATGTCTCAGGGCATCCAGCACAGCTGGTCACCCACCTAGAACTCATGCCTTTGGAGATGGAAGGGCGGGCTTGGCCAGAAGGAGCTTATTCAGGAAGACAGACTCTAGAACCTTCTGTAGCCAGAACAAAATCCCAAGAAAGGTGAGGACAAGAAGTGTGTAGATATTGGGGGGTGGATGGGACCAAAATGAAAAGGTCATTTTGAAAGAGGACAGTTTTCTTTAAGGGCAGGCTTGAGGATCTATTACACATCAGCAGGACTTAGTATGCCAGTTCCTCTGCTTAGGGGCTCTGAACTCTGAGTGTTTGTCACTGCAGAGGCCAAGGAAGGATCACAGGGACCCCATCAAAGACTGGACTCTTGCCTAGTGTTCTGTGCATGGTAACCAGACTTCCTGCTCTTTATAAACACCCCAGAACTTATTAAAGCCAAGTAATCCAGGCTAAGCTGGTGGTTGATGTGTTAAGACAATAGAGGAAGTCTTCTTATCTGTAGAATGTAAGGGAGATGGCAATAAGGCTTTATTTGGCCACCCCAAATCAATGAAAGGGGCAGCTGAGTGTGTTTCCATGAAGTATAGAGGGTGAGGTACTTTATATCAGATCGTGTGTTCTTTCCCTGGTTCCACCACTGTTTGACCCTGTAATTATTTAATTTTTCTGGACTCCTGTTTATTCTTTTGTAAAATCAGACAATACTACCTGGCCCTCATTTGTCACAGGATCAAATGATATGAAGCAGGTATAAAAAACTGTTTTGAAAAAGCATAAACTAATGTCAAAGAGTAAAATAAATACCTAAAGGTTCTTGCTTCTCCTCTTTACTTTTGGGAGGAAGAAACTCAAAGCCTTCTCAGGACTAAATTAGCCTGAGATAATTAGGTAGCACTTCTAGGATGACAGGATAATTTGTTTTAGGGAAATCTTTTGATATAATACATCAGATCAATAGGTCAAGTAAGCAAAACCCCACAATCCTTCAATAGATGGCTGAAAAACATGTTGATAACAATCCAACACTTATTTCAATTATGAAAAGAGAAAAATAAAACTTTTAGGAATAAAATAATAATTCCTTAGAAAGAATAGTGTATTTTACTGCATGTTGTCATGTATATTTTGATTACAAAAGCTTTTGCATGGTAGGAAATTTGGAAGATTCAGAAAAGCACAAAGTAGAAAATAAAAACTATTCACAATCCCATCAGTAGGGAATAGCCACCTATATCCCCTCCACGTTCAGCCTTCCCCATACATATGCGTTTAGGAACTCATCTATTATAAATGCAAAATAAGTATAATAAATATTATTTAAAGAAAAAATTAACAGTATGTCATGAATTTTGCCTCCTAACATTAAATATGATTCTACAATGTAATTCTTAATTACATCAAAACAATCTAGAACGTTTTATAATTTATATAATTAATATTCCACTGTTGGGAATTTGGGCTGATGATCATACTATTATCACAAATAACAATTAAGTAGATTCCCCACAGCGTTGTTTATATTAGTGATGTGAAAACAATGACCACTGGTAGGGGCTAACTTATATTAGGCTATATTTATATGTCTATACAATAGAATACTATTCAGACATTGATGCTTCTAATTAATGTTTTTTGAAATGGAAAGATGTCCATAGTATTATTTTCTTTAAAAAGCAGTTTACAACAGAATATGATGTATATACTAATCCCATTCTTGAAAAAAAATCATGAATTTGTATTTATGGAAAAAGGCCTAGAAAGACATACACAGAAGTATTAACCATAGTTATCTCTGAATACTGGGGTTACACATACAAGTTTTAATGTTTCTTTTAAAATACTTTTATAATTAAAGTATAATAGTTGTAAATTTAAAAGGAGTAAACACAATCATCCTATCCCCCAAGATACCAAAAACAGAAATACCACAATAATCTTGGAGCAATCAGGTGTAAGAGCCCCCACATACAGTGATGATGTGTTTGTCCGTTGGTACAACCTTTCTAGAAAGTCATTTGGCTAGACTTATTAAACATGAAAAAATTGTCATACCCTTAGACACAGTGATTCTGGGTCTACAAAGTTCCAAAAGAAATAATAAGAATATTCAATGCTTTAAAAAAATTTTTTTTATGGAGACAGAGTCTCGCTATATCAACCAGGCTGGAGTGCAGTGGCACGATCCTGGCTCACTGCAACCTTCACCTCCTGGATTCAAGCAATTCTTCTACCACAGCCTGTCAAGTAGCTGGGACTACAGGCACACGCTGACAGGTCTGGCTAATTTTTTGTATTTTTAGTAGAGATGGGGTTTCACCATATTGCCCAGACTGGTCTCAAACTCCTGAGCTCAGGCAATCTGCCCACCTCGGCCTCCCAAAATGCTGGGATTACAGGCGTGAGCCACCTTGCCTAGCCTCAATGCTACTGATAATGAGAAACATTGAACCTAGCGTCTGACAAAGGAGAATGTAAATAAATTATGGAACCGTGTATGATAGACTTTTCTGTATGTGCTTTTGGGGAATCTTGTGGCCCTATAGAAGACAGTCTGTGCATTTTTTCTCTGAGTTCTCAGAAAGATCCTGTCCAGTTTCAACATGATAAGGCTGTGTAAGTCAGTGAACTAGCTTTATATAAACCATTCTAAAAAGTTCTTTGTCAGGGAAGTTGTTTCAAACAGAATCTCAGCTTATTGCCCTCAAGTTTCTGTTACAATGATGGTCTCAGACAATCCTAGTATTAGGGTCGACCCATGGTCCCACTGTCTCATCTGTTTTTCTGAGACTTTGCCACAAGTGGTTGTCTACCAGTGGTGCACTGGTAAATAGTTAACAATCAGCCCTCTGACGGGACAGTTGATTGAAGTGCAACATTTGCTAATTTCTGTGCTGCAGATACTCTGGTCATGACTGATGCAAGCTACCAACATGATAGCTTGAACACTGAACTCAGAGTTGAGAAGAGACATGCAATAACACCACATTATATAGGATTTCCACCACACAGAATAGATGGAAGTAACCACAACAGCAGAAATGATAGCAAAATATAGCAAAGAATCAGAAAGTTGTCAATTTTGAGTATCCTTACCTTTTTAATAGAAAGTACTTTATTGTAAGCTTATAGAATTTAAGTTTTAGTAATAGCTGTGTTTAACTGGCTTAAAATGCAATAGTTAAGTTCTCATGAGCCAATATAAGCATTTTGAAAAATGCTTTAACAAGGAATTGGGCTGAAATTTAGTTCCAAATGAACTTAAAATTGTATTTAAAAGTTATAGCTAGAGAATTCTAGATTTTCGAGCACCTCACTGTCACAGCTGTCTCCACTCCTTTACTGCTGAAAGACTTGCGGCCTCCTGCATAAATATCTCCATCCTTCCATCTTTAAACAGTCTACCCCAGTCAACTTTACTTGCTAAGTAGATGAAAGTGGCTCTGGGTAACTTGGGCCCTTCCCTTCCTGGAACAATTCTTCCTTCCCCATCAGTGTCCCCACCCTCACCCCTACTGGTGTCTCTTCCTCTCATCTACCTTCCTCTTGCCACTTATGAAGTTCAAGGCTCTCATGCTGGGTACGAGGAAAGGGCCTGCAATTTAGTCATTTACACCTTGGTGTGAACATGTTTAACTCTGATTGTTAACTTCTTTCAGCAAGTGGGACTTGTAAGTAAAGCCTTATTTGTAATTCTGGAATCACACTGACCAAGGCTGGAATCATAGATTTCTTATTATCTAGCTTTTGTGATCCTGGGTCAGCTAATTAACTTCTTTGAGCTTTACTTCTTCATTTCTCCAATGGGGGACAATAACGGCCCTCCCGCCTAGACTTCTTATGAAGATTAGATGTGCTGATATATTCAGGGCAATTAACATAGAGTCGGACACCTAGGAACTGCTCAATAAATGGCATATATATTTTTAGTATTTTATTGTTACGATTTCTGAGGAAATGATTTTGGGTATCAAATCACAGTTTAGAGAGGTACTTAGAGGAGGCAGACACCTCTGTGATTGCCCTTTCCTTCTCTTACCAGACAGTGCTCCACCCTGTCTAAAAGAAACATGCCTTTTATTCTGGTGCCATAACTCATCCAAAGTAGCTCAGCAGCACAATCTCAGGGTCATTTTTTCTGAAGACATTGATGTGATTTATTGAAGATGGTGAGGACTGTGTAGGTGGAGGTTATTTTTAAAGAATAAAATTAGAGGAATGTAGAGGAATTGCAGAGTTCCATTTTCTAGATCGATTTTCTTCTCCTTCTTCTTCCCTTTTCTCCCTTGCCTTGCCTTTCATTCTCATTCTCTTCCTCCATTTGTTCTTTCTCCTCCTCCTTCTTCTGCCCTTTCTGTTCCTTCTCCTCCTCCTCCTCTTGTCTAGTTCTCCCTCAGTCTTGGACATTTTTATTTCTAGACCCTCAGGAAACATTTATTTTCTTAGGCTCCTGACTGGATCTTACTTCTGAGATTTCCTTAAGACTTTTTTGCCTTTATAGTGTTCTCTGCCGCCAGTCATCTCCATCCACACTTTGTTTTGAAATAAAAACATGTGTTTATTCAACTCAGAATCAGACCCGCTACCGTCAACAGCCGGCGAGGTGTAAATGACAAATAACTAGCTCCAGTGCAAATTAACTGTGTCACTTTGTGCAGTCACTTAGACATTCGAAGTGTCAGTTTCCTTGTCTGCAAAGTAGCAGTGATAAATCTTGCTGTGCTCTAGATATGGAGCTGTTGTAGGGGTCTAATGAATTATCTCAAGTGGGCCAGGTGCGGTGGCTCATGCCTGTAATCCCAGCACTTTGGGAGGCTGAGGTGGGTGGATCACCTGAGGCCAGGAGTTCAGGACCAGCCTGACCAATATGGTGAAACCCTGTCTCTACTAAAAATACAAAAATTACCCAGGCATGGTGGTGTGAGTCTGTAGTCCTAGCTATTCCAGAGCCTGAGACTGGAGAGTTGCTTGAACCCAGGAGGCAGAGGTTTCAGTGAGCCAAGATCACGCCACTGCACTCCAGCCTGGGCAACAGAGCAAGACTCCATTTCAAAAAAAAAAAAAAGAATTATCCCAAGTGAAATGCACTGTAAGTGATCAAGCACCATGCACACACATGATGGAAGTAGCTTGTTTTTCTGATAACATATCTGTGTATAAGGGATAACAAATCCTACTAAACCCTCAGTCCCCCTCCATGGATCTGGGCTTGGAATTAGGGTCATCTAACCGTTTCCCACTACCTTAGCTGTGATGGTGAGGAGCACTGGCTTTGGACTGACTTCTGAGATAAACGACCATTCTGGCACTCACTAACTCTATGACTTTGGGTAGATTACAGAAGCTTTTCTGATCTCTTTTCCTCACCTGTAAAGTGTGCATGATACTTTGCTTGGAGGACTGCTGGAAGGACTAAATGAATCATACATTCAAGGTGGTTAGCAAAGGTACGGGCACCTGCTACTCAATACCCCATCCCTTCAAATGGTGACCTGAGTGGTTCAGTCCTGACCAAACCCCTCTGGCAGGCTGGTAGACAGTGTGGTCTCCCCCGGCCTCAGCATTGCCTTCACAAAGACCAAGTGTCTCATTTGGCCATGAAGTTGGGTCCTTGGAAAAGTGGGAAGAAGCAAGTATTGGTGATGGCACTCTCTTAGCTCATTCTTATATCAGAACCCTGTCTTTTCTCTCTGGGAAGCTGGTTTGCTCTCGAATAGCTGCCCTTTAAGTTGCCCAATGCCTGAGTAGCTGAAGGGGCCCCATTAAAACTGAGATGTTAGCTTCCCATGTCCCTCTCCTCCTGCTCTCCTCCCCATCCCATCATTATCCTATCCGTTCTCCAACTCAATTTTAGTTCATTGGTGTTAAATTGCTGCTTCTTCTTAAAGCCTGACTTTTCATCTTTTCAGGGCTGCGTATATCTACCAGGAAGTACAATCAAGGAGATCGCCACAAACCCAGAAGAAGCTGGGAAGTTTGTCTTTGAAATCATTCCAGGTAGGCCACAACAGGTAGGACACAGGAACAGTACAGAAGTAAAAGTCTTAAAGAAGCAAAATTCTTTATAGAAGTAAAATTTTACTTCTGGATCCTGAGAAGTCAAAGCCATATTGGAGAGTCATTCAACCAACTAACCAATCAGACTATTAAGAGCATACAGTGGTTCTGTATACAGTTAATGGGGCTATCCTCATTTATTAACTAGTATTAAGTGCTTGAATAATGCCCATGAAATAAGAATGTGAGCATTTTGTTCAATGCTGTGTGCTAGGAGCCAGTTACTGTACCAGGAACTGAGCCACTCACTTGAAAAGTGCACTCTCTCTACTGACTAAAATGAACTCAGTCTAGATGGTGAGTAGGTCATTAGATTTCAGTTAAAATACAAATGGGACCATGTGAAATTGCCGTTCTATGGGTCAAAAATTGTAAAAAGTTAGTAGCCTCAGGTGGTTCCACGGACCTAATGAGAAATGACAGCTCCAACTTCCCGAGCATTCAGCACATGTTAGGTGCTGCATGCCACCTATTGCATACATGACTGGCACATTGGAGGGTGCCTCTTTCAAATCAAGAGTTTCCTTCCTCGAATGCATTTGGAACAAGGGGAGTTTGGATCATGCTCCTGGATCTGCCACACTGAGATGCTTCTACCCTTCTCCCTGTCTCTTGCTCCTATGCTAACCTTAGCCCTGCCAGGGGCTCCAGAACTAGTGACTAATCTGTCTGTGTTGCCTTGCTGCAACTACTGTACTGACCACAGCAGAGGAGGCCACATGGCCCTGAGTGCCCCTTTTCTTCACTCCCTCCTTCCCACTCACACAAGGTGACTGTGTGCATAAGAAGGTTGACAGAGAAGGCAGCGTAGCATAGAGGTTAGCAGTGTCCAGTCTGGAGCCAGCCTGCTCTGATCCTGGCACTTCCTATTTGTGTAAGAGGTTACTTAATTTCTCCCTGCCTCTGACTTTTTGTCTATAAAATGGGGACAATAATGATGATAGTGAGGATTAAATAAAGAAACTGATATGAAACATTTTGTACAGTGTATATCATATCAGTGTTGATATTTGGGAATAATCTAGAGATAATTATAATGCAGAAAAATCCCAAACTTGGCTATGACTATTTATAGAATACAAATAAAAAAATTTTTAAGTTCCTAGATGGTTCCCTCAGGGCACTGTCTTACTTGTTTTTTTTTATTGTTTTTATTTTTATTTTTATTTTTATTTTGAGATGGAGCCTGATTCTGTCACCCAGGCTGGAGTGCAATGGTTCGATCTGGGTTTACTGCAGCCTCTGTCTCCCAGTTCAAGCAATTCTCCTCCCTCAGCATCCTGAGCAGCTGGGACTACAGGTGTGTGCCACCATGCCCAGCTAATTTTTGTATTTTTAATAGAGACAGGGTTTCACATGTTGGCAAGGCTGTTCTCGTACTTCTGACCTCAGGTGATCCACCTGCCTCAGCCTCCTAAAGTGCTGGGATTACAGATGTGAGCCACCGTGCCCAGCCTCCCTTGCTTTTTTATCTGAAAGTCTATCTTCCTCTCTTTCTCTTCAGAGGAAAATCAGGAAAGTCTGCTTCTTCCGTCTCTTCTAGCTAGGAAAATCACTCTCCTTTTCCACAGTGGTTATTTTATTCTTAGGATTCCTCTTCCAGTGCAATTCATGGGACACAACCATCCATGGTAACATGTGTATCCTAAAGTCTGGATTTCGACCTAAAGAAACCCTACTGAGAGATCCAGCTGAAAATTCACTGTGGGCTTTGCACCAAAAATACCTACTCTTCAACATTGCTACACCAGTGCAGGAGGAAAGTTTGTTCTCTTATTATCACTCATGTTTGCAGCAGTCTCCTGGGCTGCTAGAAGAATTCTCAAACAAATTCTCTCTCTCTCCTGTCTCTACCTCACCGCCCCCCACACAAATACATCTCATAAAGACAAATAATTCTAAAGCAATAGTAAGGATTTTCCTAAAGATACCATCACCTTCCAAGGTTCCACCCAACCCTAAAGTGAGACACCTTCATGTTATAACACAGAGAATTTTTAGTTCCTCTTTTTATCATCCTCTTTTGCAAGATGATTCTCAGGAGCTAATGTTAGTATAAGAAATGGGCTTCCTAAATAGGATCCTCCCTCTGTGATCACCAGCTTTAGCTGAACATAGACCATGCGGAAACCTTTAACTGCAGTCATGCTAGATTTTTTTTTAACTGGGGGCAGGTGACAATTTAGGGGTAGGCTTCCCTCTCCCTACTGACCTCTCATAGAGTAACTGTTCTCCCCCCTGATTCCCAGGAAATCACCAGGGATAAGGAGTTGTTCCTTCTGTTGCATATGTTATCTCATTTAGTTCTCATACCACTTCATGATCTGTCGTCACTCATTTATACAACGAATTCACTGAGCACCTCCTATGAGCCAAGTCCTGTTGTAGGACTGGGAATGTAGCAAAGAACAAAGCAGCCTGCATGCACCTTGCAGTCTAGTGGGAAGAGACTGGCAGCAAACCAAATACATGGGCAAATTATATAGTTTTTTGATAGGATAACAATTATGGGGAAAATTAAACCGAAGAGAGAGAGAAGGTGCTGGCTGAGGTGGTTGATTGGTTATTGTGAACAGAGCCAGCAGAGTTTGTGTCATTGAGAAGGTGACTTTTGGGCACAGATCTGAAGGCAGTGAGAGAGTCAGCTAAGAGCACAGCTGGAGAAAGAGCATTCCAGGAAATGGAAATGACTAGTGCAAAATCTCTGAGCCTATTTCTTATGTTCAAGGAAGGTCAAGGAGGCCAGTGTGATTAGAGTGAAATGATGGCAGGAGACAAGAATAGGACATTTACTCAGGGGGTGGGCACAGATTTCATAGGCACTTGCAGGCAATGTGAGAATTTTAGCTTTTCTACTAGAAGGATGGGAAGCCACTGGAAAGTTTTGAGCAGAGGGGTGACATGACATGACTCATGTTTTAAAATTCTTTTGAACTGAAAATAAAAGTAAGTAGCGGGGGCAAGTCCAGAGCAAGGAGATCAGTGAGGAGGCTTTTGCAAGAATCCAAGTCAGAGGTAGCAATGATGAAGGGTCTGAGAAGTAAGCAATTTCTGATTACATTTTGAAGGTAGCGAGGGGCTTCATTTGCTCATGAATTGGATGTGGGAAAGAGAAATCAACATTGACTCCAAGGTTTTGGCCTAAACAATGGAAAAGATGGATTTGCTGAGCTTTGCTGAGATTTGTGCATGTAGCAAGTTTTTTGGGGGCTGGGGGTAAGGGCATTCGTTTTGGACATATTAAGTAACATCTCCATTGTACTGATAAGAAAACTGTTGCTCAAGCTAATTTAGCTACTGCAGTGATAGAGGTAAGGACAAGATATTAAGGGATTATAGAATAAGGACGCCCCACTCCATTTGGAGTAGGGGAAGGAAAAGGTCCCTAGAAAAGATAACATTTGAGCTGGGTTTTAAAGAATGGATAGGAGTTCCCTAGACAGATTAAGAAAAGAAGAGAAGCCCATTTCCAACAAGAGAAACAGCCCAGTGGGTAACACATGTTGAACAGGCTATGTTTAAGTCAGAGAAATGATGTGCCTGTGGTCAGAGTCGCTTTTCATGAGCTTTACATTCATGTCAGGCACTTTCTCTTAATGAAAGTCTGTCCTACACCCCAATTATGCCCAAATATTTACTTTTCTTGTAGGACAACAGAAGACTTTTAAGTCTCCTTTAGTGATGGTCTCTTGGACCTATCTTAATGTCATCAAGCTTCACTTTATTTCACCCTTTGGGACAACCTGATTCTCAATCATCCTGTCATCAGGCCATCAGCTCTCCCAACCAGAAGAGTTAGTTCATGGAAGTACTCCTCATTCAGAAGAAACATGTTTCCCAATGGGGTTGCTCATGGTAGAACAAAAGGACCTCCCAGGAATCAGGGTAAACTGAGAAGGCATGTTTTAAGAACATAGTAGACTGGAGTTGAGGCATGGTAGAGAGGGGAAGGGGAAGGACACCAGATAAATTTTGTCCAAGGTCAAATTTTAGAAGCAATATAGGCCAGTGGAATCTTTCGTGGGAGTAAGGAGACCGAGGGTCTTGCCCTGTGTTTGGCAGCGACTCACTGGATACTGATGGACTGGTGCTTTTGCATCTCTGGGGATTCAGTTCTATTATCTATAAAATGGAAGTAATACTAACTCCTTATTCTATTTCAAAGGGATATTGAAATTCCTAGAGGGTCTTTTCATCATTCCCTGAGTATTTTTCACTTATCATTTTACTTCTGAAAACATCCAGGTCTCAGGATACTCCTAATGGCCAGGGCCTTAATGGACTGACCCTTCTGGTCAGAAAAGCTGGTGACCCAATGACAAGATGGATTCAGAATCAGGTCATCCCAAAGGGTTAAAGGAGGCGAGGCTTGGTGATATTAAGATAGGTCCAAGAGGCCAGAACCAGAGGGGATTTAAGTCTTTTGTTGCCCTGCAGGAAAATACAGGTTTAGGCACAACTGCTCAGCTAGAGCAAGCTCTCTGAGGCAGATGACCTGCCATTGTGAGAAGAATGGATTGATGCTTACAAAGGCACTTTGAAATTTAATAGTATCCCATAATGGAAACGGATAACTATTATTTTCTTGTCCCGTTTAAGATTTTTATTCTGATCAACTAAAGAAAATCCCAACTTTGAGGATTTCCATTTGCAAGGCGGTCCATGGATGAAGTTAGAGTTCAAGTCTCAGATCTGATACTAACTAACTGCATGGTCTAAGACCTGTGTTTGATACTCTCCTTTCCCCTCTCTTGCTTCTTTCTCCCTATTTTTCACTTTCCCACATTCTTTCTCTTGGTCTCCTCCCTGCTCCCCCGTCTCCTTCAATTTCTCCTACCTTTTTTGTACGTTTGAGAACACCAACCAAGGAAACAGTTCACCTATCTATAATCTTAGGTTTGAAGTGAAAATGGTAAAGAAAGTTCTAACAAGTTTCATGTATCCATTACCTGAGTATTGAGAACCTTCATTCGCAAGGTCTTGTGCGTCAGGAGAGCAGAAATATGAGCATCAAGCACCAATTTTGTGAAAAAGCACACATGTACTCACTGTCACTTCCACCTGAGGTTTTCGTCTCCTTCGCTACCCCCACAACTGAGCTCAGGGCTAGCTTAGGAAAGTATCAGTGATTGGCACGATGATCTAAAGTCTTCTAACTTTCATAGGCTGACCCTGTCTCATCTGTGCTGAAACTGCACCACGAACCTCTTTTTCCTTTTGGTAGGAAATGAATTCTGTCCTCTTATTGAAAGCAGCTCTCAGCCCAAGCCATCCCAATTACAAACCATTATGTTCAATGATTTGTCTGTAGAGTTAGAGCTTCAGCAAAAACAGTAGGAGTGCCCAAATATTCAGTTCTACTGAGGATAATTAGACAATGCATTGTGTTGTTTGGCTGGTAGTGCTTCACTGAACCAAGAAATCAGTTCGGGTCTGTTTCCCTTCCCCTTGCTTTCATGCCCTTATCACTCTAAGACCTTCACAAGTGCTACTTCTTCCTCCAGCCTCATGGGACCAGAATCGCATGGGACAGGACTCCTATGTCCTCATGGCCAGCTCCCAGGCGGAGATGGAGGAGTGGGTTAAATTCCTCAGGAGAGTTGCTGGCGCACCTTCTGGAGGTAAGGACCCTGCAGGCTTTCGTGGGCAGGCACCTATGACATGTCAGGGAGTAGGAAGTAGCTCCAGATGTGATAGCTCCTTGAGCAGTGCTCAAGAGAGACAACCAGAAAACAGTTCTCTGCATGTCTACGGCCAAATCCTCTGTCAAATGTGGAGGAAAAATGGGCTCAGAGCTTCTAGCTTCCCATCCCTTGCCCCACCCAGGTCATCTCAAAGAACCATCTCCAAATTAACTGGAGGGGAAAGCAAGTCCTTTGCACTGAGTAAATGTGCATGATATCTGGGAGCAGTTTTTTCTCCTCTCTGGGCCAAAGTACTCTCGTCTGTAAAATGAATGGGTTGGACGAGCTGACCCTGGGTCCCCCAGCAGCACTGGCTCATGCAGCACCGTGAGTCTGCTTGGTTCTGGGAGCTGATGGCAAGAGCTATGTTGAAAGCATGAGTTAGGCTGCATAAGTCAGCACAGGAAAATAAAGCTGCTGTCCAAAAGAAGGATGGTCAGACTGGGGAGGGTTCAGGAATTGTCTGAAATCTTGCAGATATACAGTGAAATGCTGATTTCTGTACACCTGCAAGCATTCAACACTTTTCTGGGTTACACAGCTTAAGAATTTGAGCTCTCTGGGAATCCTGGTGATGTTTCTACATTTGAGGAGGATCCTGACTAAAGAAAACGGATGCAAAAACCATGTGAAATTAACAAACACATGAATCTAGTATGTTTATCTCCTTTTATAAAAATATGAAAGAACTGACACCTATGAATTCTCAAGCTAACATTTTCCTTCAACTTTTTAGGAGCATGCCTACTTGGGTCAACTCCAGATAGTCTTAAATATATAATTATGTATTGACTCTGTGGTGCATTATTTTGGATATCATTTAGGAGGCTTTCATAGTTTGAATGTTAAATATTTATTTGACTGCCCAACAGCTTCTTTCAGAAATTTCAAGAATACCACAATAATTTTGTGAAAAGTAAAGAAAAAATACTCCACCAGAGGCACTTTTATGTTTTTCTTTCATCTTCTATTTACGCGTACACACTTTTAAAAAATTTTATGGCTTAGGCATTTCCCCCAAGTTGCTATGGAATCTTAATTGATACATTTCAGAGTTTATTTTGTTACAAATAGAAATCATATCCAATAATGTCAAGCAATCAAGAGAAATTTGCTGGTTAGATACATTAGCTTCTCAAAGAAACCAAGAGCAGGAACTGCCAAGAGGTCTTACAAGTCTGGGACCAAGAAAGGGGATATCAGCATTGATTTTACCCTGTCTGTTTCTCTGGGAGCAAATGACCAGCAAGTACATAATTAGGCAACATGCTGGAAAATCTTAGCTGTGACCTTCCTTATTGTGCTGGATTATGAGCTTGTGAGCCACCCTTTTTGTTTTCGCCAGTTCAGTGCTTTAAGTTATCTGCATAGACAAGGGTAGTGGATGTTGCCTAATCATGCACCTGCTCTGAGTCAAAATGCTATCCGTGTACTTTCACTAGGTTCTGTGGCTACTGTGATGCTTGGCTGAGCCTTGCCATAGCGAACTGTTGTACTCTGTCATGATACACATGGGGATTTTACCCTCACCACTCCCCAGGACCACCACCCTGAGAAGCAAGTCAAGCATAAGTCCTGTAGGTGGTGGAGAGTCCAGGGGGAGGGAAAATCAGAGTGCAACACCACTTACTTATTCAAAAAACAATGTTGCCTCTGATACGGCATCTCAGAATTTTTTTTTTTTTTTTTTTTTTTTGAGATACAGTCTCCCTCTGTCTCCCACACTGGAGTGCGGTGGTGCGATCTTGGCTCACTGCAACCTCCGCTTCCTGGGTTCAGGCGATTCTTCTACCTCAGCCTCCCAAGTAGCTGGGATTACAGGCATGTGCCACCACACCCAGCTAATTTTTATATTTTTAATAAAGACAGGGTTTCACCTTGTTAGCCAGGCTAGTCTTGAACTCCTGACTTCAACTGATCCACCCGCCTCGGCCTCCCAAAGTACCGGGATTACAGGCATGAGCCACCACATGCAGCCATTTTTAAAGTTACTAACCAAAATCATAGATTCCAGAATGTGAGGGAATTTTTAAGACAGTACAGAGTCTCATTTTAGGCCACTTGGGCTAATCAGAAATTTGTTCTTACTATTTGTAAGTTAGGGAATGTTGGTCTTAAAGGGACAAATGACCTGTCTCATGGGCCCAGCAGGTGAGGGGCAAGGCCAGGGCTTTACCACAGCACATTACCACTTGGAAAGCACTTCTAACACGGGTTGACTAGATGGGCAAGTGTTGGAAACAGATGCTCAGTGCCACAAAGAAAAATTAGCACTGAAACAAAGGATCACTCAGCAAAGCAGTTTTTACTTTCTGCAGGAACGATACCTTCACCAGCCATCTTGCCACAAGAGTACTACGAACAAAGGAAAAGCAGACATATTTATCCCTTACATATTTGGGGATTGTCCTTATTGCCATGTCTGATCTCTGTTGGCTGGAGCCAGACCTCACAATCTGAACTAAAACCCAAATGGCTAACAACTTAAAACTTTTCTAAACAGGTAAAAGTAATGGAGAACAAAAAGGAAGTCCAAATAAGGAAGGGGCGTAGGCTATGAGCTGGGACATGCCTGTGAGCACGTCCAGCACAGATAATCTTGGTTAAAGTACAAGGACATAGAATGTACTACATGCCTGTAAGCATGCTTAACAGCTATATAGGATAGGACTTAACAAAGAGTTATTAGCAAAAAGCAAGGATTTGTTATTTAACAAGCAAGGAAACTCTGAAGAGGAACTTTTCTGCTTCCCACAGCAAAGTCTGCCTCCCAGATATTGTGAAGTCACTGAGACATGTTGCTGCCAACTCTTTCTTGCCCTTTGTGAAACTTTCTATGGTTTTTCCACCCAGAGCCTGTACCCTTTCCACCACCTTCACTACTACCACCCTGATGCAATTGGAATCCTTTCTTGTCAAATTATAGTACTAGCCTTCAAACTCATCTCCACACATTCACCCCTGCCATCTTACAATCTGTTTTCAACAGAGCGGCCAGAGTGAGCCTGTTAAACCTGTCATACCAAGACTCTTCTCAGCTCGTCATTCTCCAGTAGCTTCCTCCCTCACTCAGAGTAAAAGTCAAAAGCCTTATAATAATCTTATAACACACAGTCTGTCCCTCTCCCCCGCATTTCCCCTCTGAACTTGTTTTCTAGAACCCTCTCCCATGCTCATTTCACTAGCTTCACCAGCCTCTTCAAACATCCTAGCCTTGTTCCTGCCTTCAGGCCCTTGCGCTTGCTGTTTCCTCTGCCTGGAATCCTCTGTCCCCAGGTAGCTGCATGGCCTGGTCCCTTACTATCTTCAGGTCTTTGCTCAAGCATCACTTCAGTAAGCCTTTCTGTATCATTCGGTTTAACATTGAACCCCTCTAACATGCTAAATATTTTATTCATTTGTTTTGTTCCTAACTAGACTCTTCTTACTGGAATGAAAGTTTCAATCTACTTGGCAGGAACTGTTTTCCTCTTTTTTGTCATGTATCGTATCCCAGAATCTAAACAGTACTCAACAAAGATTTATTAATCAAATGGCTGAAATAATGACCTCATTTTCCCATAGTAGCACTATATTCTGCTCCCTCAACAGGCTCTTCCTGGTTAGATGATGATCAGATTATCTGAGAGATTATTCAGTAAATGGTTTGTGTCCTCTAGAATTATACTGTCTTCCTTCAAGTATGTCAGTGGTGAATCTTGGTGAAGCTCTTTATGGTGCAAAGACCCCCTTGGAGAATCTGATGAAAGCTATAGAAACTCTCCCCAGAAAAAAATATCTAAACACAAACAATTTTGCTTTCAACAGCAAAATATTTTAGACACCTGTAGCCCATCAGTACACCCTAGGGAATGAATCCCAATTTTCAATTTTTAGAAGTTAATCTGATGAAATTCTGCAGAGCTGATATCTCTTTTGGCCCACAGTCCCCTTTTGGGCTCCTTTTTCTCCCTTGACTGGAGAGATGGCCCACATGGTTTTCACAACATTCCTAACTTCTTCCTCACTTCTTCCTCAGGGCTTCTCCTGCCTGTAGTTGGCTCTGAGCGTTCCTCTTCACCTTAGAAGGCAGCACATTGGTATTTCAGCCTTTTTCTTCTCAGTGGGCTAATTTCTTACAACCCTTTCCTAAGGGCTTGTGACTTCTGACAACTCACTCTCAGCTTACTCCTGCCCATTTTCTCTAAACTACTCCTTCCTTTTAGTAAGACATCCATGCCTTCTCTGGATCTCCACACTGAAACCTGGTCCCTGTCCCATCTCCAGGGGAGCAAGCAGTTCAAATTGCAAATCGTCACTCTGTCCAGACCTGCATTTGTCCTCTTCCTCCAGAGATGAGCCATCTGAGGTTTTGCTCAGGCCATTGCTGCATGAGGAAACAATGCATTACGTTGTTCTGCTCTACCCAACCCAAATTTAAGGTCCTGAAACAGGTCCTATGTTTTTGAAATTATTATTAATTTGTATAAATTTTGGAGTACAGGTGCAATTCTGTTACATACATAGATTGTGTAGTAGTGACCAGGGCTTTTAGGGTACCATCTTCCAGATAACACACATTGTACCAATTAAGTAATTTCTCGTAATACACCCCCTTCCATCCCCTCATGCTTCCAAGTTTCTGTTTTCCATAATTGCACACTCTATGTCCGTGTGAACACATTATTTAGCTTCCACTTGTAAGTCAGAACGTGTGATATCTGTCTTTCTGTGTCTGACTTGTTTCACTTAAAAATGGCTTCTAGTTCCATCGATGTTGCTGCAAATTTCATGTTTACTTTGAAATTTCATATTTACTAGTCTTTGGCTGAATAGTAAGTATTCCATTGTGTCTATATACCATATTTTCTTTATCCAATCATCTGTTGATGGACAGTTAGGTTGATTCCATGTCTTTGTTATTGTGAATAATCCTATGAGAAACATACAAGTGAAGGTATCTTTTAGTCATAATGATTTCCTTTCCTTTGGGTAGTTACCCAATAGTGGGATTGCTGGATCAAATGATAGTTTTATTTTTAGTTTTCTGAGAAATCTCCATACTGTTTCCCATAGATGTTGAACTAATTTACATTCCAGCCAGCAGTGTAAGTGTTCCCTTTTCTCTGCATCTTGACTAACATCTGTTATTGTTTTACTATTTGATAATAGCCAGTCAGACTGGTGTAAGATGCTATCTCATTAAGCTTTTTATTTGCATTTCTCTGATGATTAGTAATGTTGAGGATTTTTTATTGTTGTTTAATTATTTGAGCTCCTTGTAGATTCTGGATATTAGTCCTTTATCATCTGTATAGTTTGCAAATATTTTCTCCCCTTCAGTAGGTTGTCTGTTCACTCTGTTGATCATTTCTTTTGCTGTACAGAAACTTATTAGCTTACTTAAGTCCTATTTGTCTATTTTTATTTTTGTGGCCTATGCTTTTGAGGCCTTAGTCATGAATTCTTTGCCTACACCAATGTCCAGAAGAGTTTTCCCTTGGTTTTATTCTAGCATTTTTATAGTTTCAGATCTTACATTTAAGTTTTTAATCATCTTGAATTGATTTTTGTATATGGTGAGAGATAGGGCTCCAGTTTCATTTTTCAGCATTTGGCAATCAGATTTTCTCAGCACCACTTTTTGAAAAGGGTGTCTTTTCTCCAGGGTATGTTCTTATAGACTTTGTCAAAGATCAATTGGCTGTAAATATGTGGCTGTATTTCTAGGTTCTCTATTCTGTTCCCTTGATCTATGTGTCTGCTTTTATACCTGTAACATGTTGTACTGGTTATCATAGCCTTGTAGTATAATTTGAAGTCAAGTAATACGATGCCTCCAGACTTGTTTTTTGTTTGTTTGTTTGTTTTTTCTGAGGGTTGCTTTGGCTATTTCAGCTCTTTTTGGTTAAATATAAATTTTAGGATTCTTTTTCTAGTTCTGTGAAGAAATGACTGACATTGGTATTTTAATAGGAATTGTACTGAATCTGTAGATTGCTTTGGGCAACATGATCATTTTAATGATACTGATTTTTCCGATGCATGAGCATGAGATTTTTTGTATTTGTTTGTGTCATTTACAATTTGTTTTGCCAGTGTTTTGTAGTTTTCTTTATTGAGATCTTTCATCTCCTTGGTTAAATATATTCCTAGGTATTTTATTTTTTTATAGCTATTGTAAATCAGAATGACTTCTTGATTTTGTTTTCAGCTAAATTGTTACTGGTGTATAAAGATGCTATTGATTTTTGTATGTTGATTTTGTATCCTAAAACTTTACTGAATACATGTATCAAATCTAAGAGTTTTTTGGTGGAGTCCTTAGGTTTTTCTAGATATAAGATCACATCATCAGCGAATAGGGATAATTTGACCTTCTCTTTTCCAGTTTGGATGCCATTTATTCCTTTCTCTTGCCTGATTACTCTGAGTATGACTTCTATTGAGTAGGAATGGTGAAAGTTGACATCCTTGTTTTGTTCCAGTTCTTAGAGGGAGATACTATCAACCTTCTCTCATTCAGTATGATGTTAGCTGTGCATTTGTTGCATATGACCCATATTATTTTGAGGCACGTTTCTCCTATGCCTAGTTTGTTGAAAGTTTTTATTATGAACAGATGCTGAATTTTATCATATGCTTTTTCTATGTCTGTTGAGATGATCATGCAGTTTTTGCCTTAATTCTGTTTGTGTGATGTATCACACTTACTGATTTGTGTATATTGACTCATCCTTACATTCCTGATGTAAAACCCATTTGATTATGGTGTATTATCTTTTTGATGTGCTGCTGGATTTGGTTTGTTAGTATTTTGTTGAGGATTTTTGAGTCTATATTCATCAGGGATATTGGTCTATAGTTTTCTTTTTGGTTGTTGTTATGTACTTGTCTGGTTTTGGTATCAGAATGATACTGACCCTGTAGAATGAGTTAGGGAGAATTCTCTCCTTCTCATATTTTGGGAACAGTTTCAGGATGATTGGTATTAAATCTTCTTTGTTTGGTAGAATTCAACTGTAAATCCATCTGGCCCTGGGCTTTTCTTTTTTGGGAGATTTTATTATTACTGATGCAATCTCACTACTCTTTGTTGGTCACTTTAGGCTTTCTGTTTCTTCCTGCTTCAATCTTGGAAGGTATATGTTTCAAGGAAATTATCCATTTCCTCTAGGTTTTCTAGTTTGTGAGCATCTAGTTGCTAATAATAATCTCTGATGATCTTTTGTATCTTGATGGTATCAGTTGTAAGGTTTCCTTTTTCATTTCTGATTTATTTGGATCTCTTTTCTTTTTCTTGGTTAGTCTAACTAGAAGTTTAACACTTTTGTTTATCTTTTTGAAAAGCCAGCTTTTTGTTGAATCCTTGTATTGTTTCTTTGGTTTCTATTTTATTTAATTCTGCTCTGACCTTTATTTCTTTTCTTCTGCTAGTTTTGAGTTTGGTTTGTTCTTACTTTTCTAGTTCCTTGAGGTGTGAAGTTAGATTGTTAATTTGTACTCTTTCTACTTTTTGATGTCGATATTTAATGCTATTAACATCCTTCTTTGCTTTTGCTGTATCCTATAGGTTTTGGCATGTTGCGTTTGTATTTTCATTTGCTTAAAAAATTTTTAGATTTCCATCTTAATTTCTTCATTGACCCAATGATCACTCAGTAGCATGCTGTTTAGTTTCCATGTATTTGTATCATTTTTGAAGTACCTCTTGGTATTGATTTCTAGTTTTATTCCATTATAGTCTGAGAAAATACTTGATATGATTTCAGTTTTAAAAACTTGTTGAGACTTGTTTTGTAGTTTGACATATGGTCTGTCTTGGAGAATGTTCCTTGTGTTGTTGAGAAGAATGTATTATTCTGCAATTGTTGTATAGAATGTTCTGTAAATGTCTGTTTATCCCATTTGGTGTAAAGTCTAATTTAAGACCAATTTTTAAATTGATTTTCTGTCTAGATCATCTGGGAATGCTGAGAATGGGGTGTTGTGTTCCTACTATTATTGTGTTGCTGTCCATCTCTTTCTTAGTTTTAGTTCTAGTAATATTTGTTTTATGAATCTGGGTGCTCCAGTGTTGAGTGCATATGTAGTTAGAGTTGTTAAATCAGTTGGTTTATGTAGTTCCAAATGACTCAAACACTTTGTTCATTCCTTTTTATTCTTTCTTCTTTATTTTTGCCTCGTTGGATTATTTCAAAATACTTGTATTCAAGCTCTGAAGTCCTGACCTTTTGCTTGGTCTAATGGGAGAAAGCTGTAGCTTTCGAATGTTTTTTGTAATCCCTTCAATAATTTTTTTTTGTTCCAGAATTTCTGTTTGGATTTTTAAAAAGATATCTTCTTGGTAAATTTCTCATTCATATCCTGAATTGATTTGCTGGTTTCTTTGTATTGATTTTAGATTTCTCTTGCATCTAATTAGGCTTCCTTAAAAATCGATATTTTGAATTCTTTATCTGGCATTTTGAAGATTTTTTTTTTGGTTAGGAGCTATTGCTAGAGAATTATTGTCTTCCTTGAGGGTGTCATATTACATTGCTTTTTCATGCTTCCTGTATTGTTACATTGATTTCTGCACATCTGAAGCAACAGTCACTTCCTCTTATTTTTGAATTTACATTCATTGCAGGGTGGGGGACATTTTTTCTTGAAGATGTGACTATGATGTTGTTTGGGTAGGGCCACTTGGCTTTGCTTCTTAGTGTATGCAGTGGCGAAGACTCTGTATGATTTCCTTGGTCATAAATAGCCTTAGTGGTATCTGGGGATTCCTTAGTGTGTTAGGGTGAAGTTATTGGTTACTTTTTCAGGTTTCAGTGGTAGCAGTGTGGGGCCAAGTGTGTTTCTCCTTGTGACCTCAGGCAGCAAGCATATGCTGGCACCTGTTTGGCAGTTCCAGGCAGGCCAATTCTTGGGCCTGTGGGGGCTTTTTTGGATGCTGATTGTAGTAGTGAGTGAGCTTTTGACCTTTTGGGCAGCTGGGATGGTGGGGGCAGTGACCATAGCAGTGGTCATGAAATGTTCTTCTAGTTCTCAAGCACCATGCTTTTGTGTTAGCAGTTGTTGCAATAGGCTGTATGGGCCAGCCTCCAGGCTAGTAGATGGTGCTTGCAGGTAAGAACCAGCTGTGGGAGTAGCACGGCAATTTATGCCTGACCTCTGTTACCCAGGAGAGGTATTTGGGTGACCCAGGTGGTAGCTGGAACACCCAGGAGCCTGGATCCCACATTCGGTCTTAGAGTAGGGGGCAAAGTTGGGTGGAACTGGACCAAGCAAGCTTGTACTGAGGCTCTCCAATGACATATGTATGCACCAGCCTTGACTGGGGGTAGAGGAAGTCCTTAGGCCCCGTGTGAAATGCTTGGTAAGGGGCAACCATTGCTGTCCTGAAGTCTTAGCATAGGTTGGGGCTGTCCCATTGGCCACCACTTTGGCCCACGGGAATGAGACTTGCATTTTTGTCTCACACCCCAGTACCAGCAGGGTTCCCTCCTCCATTCTGGCTATGGAAGCCAACCCGGCCACCCAGTCAGTCCTGGAAGCCTGCACCTCGTCCACAACTCAGCCCTAGGCCATAGGAGATGCCACTCAGCTTAAGACCAAACCTCCAGAGCAAGTCTCTGCCTGCTTAGGACCTGGAACGGTGAAGTGCCCAGTTCCAATGTCAGTGGCTGGAGCCTACTCCTCACTTGCTTCTCAGGACTGGCTGCAGGAGTTCATCCCCCACTCAAGCCCCAGTCCTGCAAGCACCACCCAAGTTCCCCCATGCACAGTCTGCTAAGAGCTCTGATACAGAATGTTGTCCCACAGCAGCCAGCTAGGTTTCAAACAGGGTATAGGACGTTCCCTGGAGCAGTTCCTTATCATAGTCTTCTTGCCACTCCTCAAGTTAGATTCATGGTGTGGGAAAGTCAAGGTGCTCTCTCATGGCCTGGATTGTATGGTTCCCCAGAGGGGAAAGTGGACAGCAGAAAGGCACTCACTCACCCTGTCCCATGTGGGGGATTCACTCCCCTTTCCCAGCTTGCCTCAGCCACACAGCCTTCCTGTTTTCCTTCTTCCTGGATTTCAAAGCTTCCTCTCACTTTTTTGTTGAACTCCCAAGTTCTTTCTTGAATACTGTATTTAAGGTGTGGTTGTCTGCACACTACTTTGGTTCCTCTAAGTGGATGAGATTACTGGAAATGCTTGTAGTCAGCCATCGTGGAAAAGAAGATTCTGTGTTTTAAGTATCATTGTGTGTTTGCCAACAGGAGGCATACAGTATGTAAATATTGAATTGTTATATACTTTGGATTTCTTTTTCCTTTTCATTCTTTTAAGTTCTCTGTGCCCTTCCGAGCATGATTTCATAATCCACAGCAAAGTTTAGCCTGGTAGAGTGTGCGGTCATTATTATTCCATGTGTTCTGGTCTTTCTCACCAGCTACATTGGATATTAAAAGAGATGATTTTTACTTATTTCCATGAATTCCTTCATCTCCCCCTGCGCCCAGCTCCTAACACAGACAGATACTTATTTATTCCTTTGGTCAACAACTCTTTCTTCAGTATGTTGCATGTGCCCAGTTCTATGCTAACACAGGGCCTCAACAGTGAGAAAGAGAGAGGAGAGAGAGAGAGAAAAAAAAAAAAGCCAAAGTCCTTTTTCTCAAGGAGCTCACAAACTAGGAGAAGACACAGCAATTACTTTTAAAGAGCCAAAGAAAAACATAGTTACAACTGTGAAAAGAGCCATGTAGGAAAAATACATGATTCCATATGGGGAAAGATATCTTTGTCAAGTAGGTCAAGGAAGGCTTCCTTGAACTAGTGATGATTGAGCTTAACTCTGAAAGGCCAGCAGAAGCTAACTAGACAGAGAACAGGGGGAGCAGAATGGTGTCTCAGTCACAGGGAATAGCATGTACAAAGGTCCTGTGACAGAAAGAACAGGCTCTGGAGTGAGGGGAGGGTAATAACAGAGGAGATAGCTTTGTTAAGGATGTTGGTCTTCATTCTAATAGCAATAGGTAATCATTGGGGATTTCAAGCAAGAAGGTGAAAAAAGTCAGATTCTATTTAAAAGATTATTCTAGTTGCTGTATGGAAAATGGATTGGGCTGGATGTGGTAGATCTGAATGAAAGCAGGAGACCAGATATGAAACTCAAGCCATTGTCCAGGCAGAGAGGAGAGATGGTGGGTGGTGGTAGTAGACATGCAGAAAAGCAAACAGGTTTGCATAATGTTCTGGAGGTAACATTGCCAGGGTGTGGGAGTGAATTTGACATGCAGAGAGAATGTGGAGTCAGAGGAGTCTGTGATCCCTGGCCTATGGATGAAAGGAGAATGAACACTGGGTTGGCAGCATGAGACTGCCCCAGGGCCCTTCCAAACAACCTTGCTCCTGCCTGTCTCTCCTGACTGCTGAGAGCCCATTTGCCTTCTCCTGGGCATGTCTCACAGGGTTGCTGCACTATTTACGGTATCTGCTCATCAGTGTACCCAGCAACCTACCTTCAAGATCATTATCTCTGAAGGCCCCCACTGAGCCATGTGCAACTCTGAAAGCATTTCCAGGGAATGGTGGGCTGGCTTCATAAACACTAAGTGAAATTCTGTGTTTCTGCCAGACACTTTGATATATGGAGCAATGCTGGTAAGGATTCCCGTGTGGGATTTTTTTTTTAACCCACCTCGGAGGTATCCCCTGGATGGCAGTTGACAATTAGCTGCTAAGTAAAAGGAGGCACTTATTTTTATTGCGGGCCTTGACAGCTTTATGTTCACTGTTTAAAAGCTGAGAGTCCTGTGTGTAAAGGTGAGTGGGGGAGGGGAAGTGCTGGGGGAAGGAGGGCCGGGAGGTCTGGGGCAGGTACAGACAGATCCCATGGTTTCCTTTTTGGAGTCAGAACCTGAGCAGTATTTGCAAGCATGTGTTGATCTGGAAGTGAGAGAAGAGGGTTCTTCCAGCCTGGGGGAGGAGGGAAGGCCTGAGGCTGGCTCATCGGAAGCGTGAGTCTTCGGCCCGCCATGCCTCACATCCCCAGGATGCCGCGGTGGGGAACTGGGCTGTGGCTTTCCTGCCCTGGCACTGCTCGTTTGCTGGGATTTCAGGAGGAAAACCCCCAAGCTCCGAAAGAAAGGTATTTCTTCCTTATTTTGTGATTGACTTCTTCCACTAAAAGACAGGTTTCCCAGCGCCTCTTCGCTCTCCTGTCAGAGGTGGGCAGCGCTTCTGGAACTGAGCCCCTGGGAAGCAGGTATCAGTGCTGGGCTGGCTGGCGAAGTGTGTATGGGGGTGGGGTGCTCTCCCGGAGACTTGGGCTGGGCTAGAGGCGGGGTGGGAGGGGCTCTTGTCCTGATCCTAGGAGCGTTCCAGTGATGACAAAGGAGTAACAAGGTGGGGGAGGGAGGTGACAGCTGCTCTTTCTATTTCCACTTCCCCCAAATCAACCCAGTGTTCTGGAGTTTTCCAGCAAATCTAAGGAAGGGGTTGAAGGGTAAGAGGTGGAGGATGAACTGTGGGAAGAGGTAGGGCAGTTACTAGTGTGGTAGTGAGGTCTCACCCTTTTGTGGTTGCTCAGGATGGGCTCCAGAACTTTAGGTCTGGGGACTAGAGACAAGGCAGACATGGTATGAGGGAACGTGGGGCTGGCATTAGAGGACCCTTACCCCCTAGTCCTTCCCCTTGAGACTTGATCTCTGAAATTTTATTACATTGTCTTTAAACTTTAACGGAATTAAAGCACTGAATGTAGAATCACAGGGTAAATATGACCTTGGAAAATTCCTGATCCAAATCTCAGTTTTCTCACCTGTAAAATGGAATAATATTACTTTGTAAAGTTCTCATGGGAACGAAATGAGATAGCACATGTGAAAATCTCTGGGGTCAGTTCTCAGCATAATTAATTCCATTGGTTAATAGTTATAATTATTATATTACATCTATTATAATTACATTACGGTAATTATATTCCATATAATTATTAAAATTAATTTGTGAAAATTTATACCTATTAAGATGGAAATGCTCTGCTAATGGCCCAAGGGGTGACAATTAGGACCCAGACGTCAGACACTGGTAGAACTCAGGACCAGGTTTTTGGGGTTCCAGGGATGTTTCTGATTACAGACTCCTCGTGTGATCTGAGATTAAGAGTGACAAAACCTGACCTAGCCAAGCTAAAACAAACAAAAAACAAAGATAGGCCGAGGTAGGTGGATCACCTGAGGTCAGGAGTTCGAGACCAGCCTGGCTAGCATAGTGAAATCCCATTTCCACTGAAAATACAAAAAAAATTATCCAGGTGTGGTGATGCATGCCTGTAGTTCCAGCTACTCGGGAGGCTGAGGCAGGAGAAACATCTGAACCCGGGAGGAGGAGGTTGCAGTGAGCCGAGATTGTGCCACTACACTCCAGTCTGGGTGACAGAGCAAGACTGTCTCAAAACAACAACAACAAACAAAGATGACTTTTCTCTCATGTAAGAAGGGACACTGTTGGTCCTGATGTCTCCAGAGCATCCAGTGGTTGGTTCTTGTTGAGAGAATAGCTTTGACTGATTTCTAGGTTGCAGATGTCAAGTTCAGAGTCTTCATCATATGGGTGAAATTTAAAGTGGTGAGACTATGAGAAAGTGTCTACAGATGAGAAAGGGAGGCCCTGGGACCCTCCAACATTTACAGGACAGCAAGAAAGGAAGAATCCTCAGGAGGAGGCTAAGAGCATCTGATGAGACACATGGAGAACCCAGAGAGACTGGTATACCAAAAACCATATGAAAAAGTGTCCCAAGAAGGAGAGGGTGGTTTGCTGTGTCACATGCTGCTGATATAGCAGTTAAAATGAAGATAGAATGTAACCCCAGATTTTAAAATGTAAAGGCCATTGATCTCCTTGATAGAGCAGGTTTGGGGAAGTACTGAGCATAGAAAAGGGGCAAAGAATGGGAGGAATGGGAGGCAGCAGGTAGTGACAGCTCTCTGAGGGTTAGTCCATCATGTACCAGGCTTTGAAAATAGATGCTGAGCCAGATGGACTGTCTGCCTTTGAGGGATCCACAGTCCAGTGGAAGAGAGGGATGTTTAAATGAATCATCATAAAGTTACATGAGAAGTGGTAACATTGAGGGAACATGCAGGGAGCTCTGTAAGTAGAGGAAAGAGTGCCCAGTTTTCTCTGAGAAGACATCCAAATTCAGGAAGACTGGGTTTCCAAGAGGAGAGTAGGAGGAAAGGCATTCTCTTGAGAATTTTTAAGAGCAAAGACCATTCATTCTATCATACTCTCCAGCTATCAAAAAGCCTGGCCCACAGCAAATGCTTAGCCTACATTTGTTGAATGACTGTGAATTCTGGTGGAAGAACTTTGCAAGAAGTAGATTTGCAAAGCAAACCATTATAATGATATAGGCAACAGCAGTGTGAATAGAGAGCTGTTTTAAAGCATGTTTAGAATGTACCAAACTATTTGGAGAGAGTGAAGGCTGTTACAGATAATTCTAATGCTCACAATTTTGCTAACTGAGTTAGTTAAGTGCAGGTGCCTTGTGTTAATGGCTTTGTATTCTCAGTGCCTAGGAGAGTACCTTTTCTTGACTGATGGAATGAATGCTATTGCCTTTGAGGAAAGCCACAGGAGAAGCAGTGATTTAAGAATGGGATGATACTGAGATTAGAGAAAATACTGGGAGAATTGCCATTAGACACTGAACTTATGGGAATAGAGGAAAGAGAGAGAGAATATGGAAATAGTTATGGAATAATTACATATATTATAATCATATAATAAAACACATTTTTCCATGAGTATAATAGTAAAAAGAGGAAAGCAAATGTTGGTCATTTGCATGAGAGTTGAGGTGGGGGATTATTCTTTCATAAATTATATCTATCTATCCATATGTATGTGTGTATATGTGTGTGTGGTGTGTGTGTGTGTGTGTATATATATATATATATATAGATAAGAAGAGAGAAAGAGATCTGGACCAGATGCAGATTAATAAGCTATAAGTTTATAGGAGATATCTAAATGTGTGGAATCATATGCACTTTCCTAAGGAGAATACTAGAGTGAGAAGAAAACAAGTCTGAGTTGGAATCACAGGAAATGATGCACCAAAGGAGCAGGTGGAAGATGGAGCACAGTCAAAGAGACTGAAAAGAGTCATCACTGAGACAGGAATAGAACAAGAGTGGTTGGATTTATTGAAATGTAGGGAGAATATATTGAAGAGGAAGGAGAATTAACATCAGTCTCAGAGGAGACCAGTAAGTAGGGTGTGGAATGAACATTAGGAGAGCACTAGAAATCTTAGTGAGCAGATTTAGTGAAGAGGTGCAGGCTAATGAAACCAGATTGTGATGGGTTGAGAGGCTGAGTAGTGAGTGACAAATGAGGAAGTGGGGGCAGACATCTCCCTAGAAGTAGACACATTTTTCTACAAGTATATGGCAAAAAGAAGGAAGGCAAATGTTGGTCGTTTGCATGAGAGCTGAGGTGGGAGACTATTCTTTCAAAAATGGCAAAGACCTAGACTCACGTGGGATCTTTCGGTTGAAAGAGAAAATTTTAAAATACAAAGAGAAAGAGTAAGTACTGGAAGAGATGGGAAAAATGAAGCCCACACTTCAGGAAGGCATCATCCTAGAAGAAAGGTAGGGCTCTTTTCTTCCTCTGGGAGAAAACAGGATCACAGAGGAAGAAGGATGGGAAAGGAAGGGACTGGAGATGAGGGGAGTTCACCTATAGCCTTCCATTTGGTAATGGAGGGAGAGAGGAGCCAAGATCACCTGTTGAGACAGAGAAGGGAGGGAATGGGTGGTGAGCTCAAGAGGAGTGGGGATAATTTGGAACCAATGTCTTGCAGAGATTGGAAGGATAGATTTCCACAATATGGTTATGCCTGATCTCTTGTAGCTCTTTGTGGTGTGATGAAGGCATGCAGAGGGTAGTAGGAAGCAGCAGGGTATGGGCGAGATTAATATCGAAAGGGCTGCATTTAAGGCATGAGAGGCACAGAGGATGAAGGCAGGACAAGGCTGATAGACTGGGATGAGGAAAAAAGCTAGAGGACTAGACACACAGAGAGATGTAAAACGGAGCATCTGCTTTGAGATCTCAGAAATGGAGCTTGAATTTGAAAGCTTTGACTTCTCTGTGCATATCCTTACGTTGTTTGGGGTATCTTTCCCCATCAAGTCCAGTGGACCTCTGTAGCCTGAGTTTCAACTGCTCCAACAGACCTCTGTTTCTCCCATTGAGGGGCCCCTCTCTGGACCTCTCAAAGAGAATTTTCCAGATGCCATGTGGTCCACTTTAAGTCAGATTGTTTCAATCATGTCCTATCAAATTTAGTTAAAAGATCTGTCCAGCTCCTTTTACAGACAAATAGAAGCCTAATTCCATATGGTTATTGAAGTTTTTTAATTGTTTCTCACTGTGTTTTGTGTGGTCCTGTTATTTTCATAACTTGATGATAAACTCACTAAAAGCGGGAACCAGCTCTTCCATGCCCCTTGTCTGCACAGGCCATCCCATGGGGCCTGCTGCTGGCACATGGCAGGGCACTCAATGCATGCTAGTGTGAAGCTGAATTCATATACCAAGGAGATTCCTACTAGTGTTTACACTAAAGAAATGCCAAAATAACCATTAGTCATGGAAAATACTTGCTTAAAGACAAATTCATTCACTAAATGCTTCAGCAAAGTGTATTGACTATCTGCCTTGTGCTGGGGGTTATGCAGAATGGTGCTTTAGAAAGGCAAGCAGCAGGAGGGTTTCGAACATGGTAGAGAGAAGAGACTGCAGTGGTTACAGGTGAGAGAGGAGGCTGGCCTAGCCTAGGTAGTGGGCAGGAGTGGAGAGAATATGAGAGCTGAGGTGGGAGATTATTCTTTCAACAATGGCAAAGACGTGGGATCTTTCAATTAAAAGAGAAAATTTTAAGATACAAAGAGAAAGAGTAAGTACTGGAAGAGATAGAAGAAATGGAAGCCACAGTTCAGGAAGGCATCATCCTAGATGAAAGGTGGTACAGCTCTATAAGGGTGGAATCCACAGCAACTCAAGATGGGATGGAAGGGATCAACCTGAGAGAATCATGGGGGAGAGTCAAGTGACTTTGCAAACCACATCCTAAGGATTGAAGTGCTGGGTACAGCAGAGCCCTGATTATGGCAGAGGGGAAAGTCAGGCAGAACAGGACAGAAGCCACAGCTTGTCTTCTGAAGCTCCAGGGCATGGAAGCCTGGTGGGAGAATGGGTAGGCAGTGGTTGCCCTGATTTGTAAACTTGTCTTGTCACACTGCTGGAGCAGGGAAACTGTGGAGACACAAGTTTGTCCACACGGACAGAGCTGGAGTGGAGCTGGCCCACACTTGCTTTGCTGGAGGCAGGGTAATTTGGGAAAATATTTTTGGAAAGCAATTTACATACCATCAAGCTATAAAAATGTTCAAACCTCTTGGCGCAGTAATTCTACACATGGGAAGGAAATAGTTATAAGGAAATAGTTCAAAAGAATGAAATGCTTTTTGTTATCCATCCAAATGTTAATTAATTAAACAATTAATTAGAAATATGCATTGTACTGCATACATTCCAGGATCTCTGCCAGGTGAATGAACATGTTTGCTGTGGCAGTGTTTACAATCAGGACATAGTAAACAATCCAAATTATTTTAAATGCTACAGTGTTTTGGTACTATGAGACATCTATGTGATAGACCACAGTAGTCCCTCTTTATCCTTAGGGGATATATTTCAAGACAGCAGTGGATGCCTGAGACCTCAGATAGTACTGAGCCTTATATATACTACCTCTTTTCAGTCTTGTAACTGAGACAACTACTAAATGACTCCCGGGCAAGTAGTATATACAACGTGGATACATTAAACAAAGGGATGATTCATATCTCAGGCTGGACCAAGCAGGACCATGAGAGGTTTCATCATGCTACTCAGAATGACACGCAATTTAAAACTTATGAACTGTTTGTTTCTGGAATTTTGCATTTAATGTTTTCAGACTGCAGCTGACCGTGGATAAGGGAGGATGTCATACTACATTATGCTTTACTACTCTGTGTCATGAGCAGAACTGACAGCCCGCTTGCTGCTGTGGTTAGGGCACATTCTCTGGAGTCCACTGCCTGGGCTTGAATCCCACCTGTGCCATGCTCTGAGCTTCCTGACCTTGGCAAGTGTCTAAGGCTCAGTGTCTTTAACAGTAAGGTGGGTGTGACATTAATACCACCTCATGGGGTTGCTGTCAAGATTAAAGGACAAAAAGTGTGTGACTACTAGCAAAAAGTACTCAGTAAAAGTCAATCATTGTTTTAAATATGTAAGAAATGTGGGTCAATATAAAAGACTGACAAAGACTGCCTTAAATTTACAGGCCCCTATTTATAGCTTCAGGAAATATTATGAGTGATTTGTCTCCCGTATTTTGTCTAGTATCATTGCAATAAAACCTGTGAAGTCACAGGTGACACAGAAAGTCAAGAAATAATTCGTCCAACGAATGACAGAATGACGGGCAGGTTCTGTTTGCTGTCTCCTCAGCAGTGTTTGGCCAGCGCTTGGATGAGACTGTGGCCTATGAACAGAAATTTGGCCCCCATCTGGTGCCCATCCTTGTGGAGAAATGTGCAGACTTCATCCTGGAGCACGGTCGGAATGAAGAGGGGCATCTTCCGTCTGCCTGGGCAGGACAACCTGGTGAAACAGCTGAGAGATGCCTTTGATGCCGGGGAGCGGCCTTCCTTTGACAAGTACGTTGCCCTGCTGCAGTGTCCAGCTTCTGCCCGCCCCTCGGCCTGGCTTGGCTGGGAGGGCCTCTCCATTCCTGTGGAGCCATGGGACTTGCATAGACACTTCTAAGAGCCCTGGCTTGCAACAGAAAAAGCCTTTGTTTTGCTCCTGATTGGGAATTTGGGAGACTGGAGCAGAGTCAGGAGAGTGTGCAAATAGTTTATGTGAGAGATGATGTGAAGCAGAACTGGAACCCTGCTGGGTAGATTCAGGTGATGTTTAGGACGCAGGAGAAGGGGACATGCAGAGGAGGGGAGAAAGAGGAGTCCTAGCCTGAGGCTCACCCTTCAGGTCAGATGAGGAACATGGAAGAGCTGAGCTAACTGTACAAACACTCGGTGTGGTGAAGAGTGCACCAGATCTATATCCAAGGGCACCAGCGGCCTTCGTTAGCATTCCAGAAGTGACCAGAATCAGGACTTCTTGTTAGTTTCCAAGATCACAGTACTACGTGATTCTGACTCAGTTCTGAGTCCTTTTGCAAGGAGCACATCTGATATCTTGGCAGCCTGGCATTCCCAAGTCTTTCTTGTGGAGGTCTGCCAGCCCTGTTTGGGGCATATCAGGCATAGTGACATTTCCTTCCTCCCCCACCTTCGCCAGCCACTCAGTTGAGGTTCCTTCTCTGCCCACTCAGCTAGTACAATCCCCACCCAATGTTGTGCAATCTTCACCCCAGTTGCCTCCATGAACTTGTCCTGCTGGCATAAGATTGACTGCTCTTCCAAACTAGCAGCCCATAAACCAAGATTTAGTAAGATGGGGCCTGAACTCTATCCCGTTTCCAAAAATGAAAGTTGTCAAGCTTATTTTGGACAAAGGGGTTGGGTTGATTCTGAAAAAATTATGAAGACCTAAGTGTCAGCTTGTGTGGAAGCTCTCTCACCCCTCACTGTAATCACCAGTGCTGCCCATTTTTCCTCCAATCATCTCTGAGATCTCTTATGGCCACAGTTATAGTTTGGACCATCATATGGGCATCTTTCCTGCCCTTAATAAGTAATAAGTTAATTTCCCAAGGGTGCTATATTTTAGCACCCTAGGATCTCCTAGGGAAGCAAGAGATGGAGTTATTATTGGAACAATAGCAGGTTATGGACATCAAGCACAGGGACCTTTCAGCAGCCCATAAACTGCATTTTGTTATGAGGCACCTGTTTCATTATGCTCGTCACCTTTATATTCAGTTTCTTTTTATGTTTTAGTTAGCCTTGACCTGATGAAAGATACAGGTGGGTTTTTGCTAGAGCAATGCCATACGGTGTGCCAAAACGAATAGATGCAATTGCTGGGATTTGCCAAATAACTGCCTTAGGCTTTAGTCTATGTACTATAGAGTCGGCATGGGTGGTGGTGTGGGAATCTGATTATTTTGAAATATTTGGGGCTGGAAGGAGGAAAATTACCCTATCTTGTCACGACGTCTCCACTCCTAGAACTGAGGGGTAGAGTTTACACATCCAGAAATAGGAAGGGTCATCAGGGGCTTTTCAGGGGCTTCCCAGGGCAACTCTTAGGTCCACGTAACCCTTGAGAAGACAAGTCTGATTTGGGAGGTGTGACTGGCTCTTATTTGATTCTTATTATTTAGTTACATTTGAGCATATTTAGGAGAGACCAGGTCTTCTCTCTCTCTGGTTTCACTCATGATTCTGAAAACCCTCTTTTTCTCCTTTTCCTGCCCTCTCTCCACACCTTTTCTTACTCCCCCACTTCTCATTCCATGGGTGTGTTTTGGTGTTGAGAGCTGTGAGGGTTAAGGCAGGGTTTTCAGAGTTATGAGTGGAACAGGAGAGAGAAGCTATGGTTGTAGCTTTTTTGCCTCCTATAAAAGGAATTTTAGGAGTCAGTGGGTGGAAGAAGGGATATTTGGGAGAGCAAGGAGTCCCCCTTCTGGTGTTCCCAACTTCATGCCTATGGGAACTCACCCAGATCCAGATCCTCTGCACTGGTTATGTGCTGGGTTCCACCCCAAGATGCCCCCATTACCTCACTAGAATAAAGGTGAGCAAAGGAGCTGCTGTTTGGTGATACTAGTGCAGGTGTACCTGGTGTCCTTAGACACATAAATGTGAATTTTAAAATCTCTTGCCAAGTTTCTACCAGGATGGACACTGCCTTGCTACAAAGCCAACATGCTTCTTACCCCTATGTGTCTGTGAGAAATGGACTTACAGACATGCCACATTACAAGCATCAGAGCCATCTGAGGAGTCTTGGGTAATCCCTAGTGCATCAGCCGTTGAACTCAGAGGCCACTTGGCTCCTGACTTACTCTTAGTCCTTGATTTCTTTTTTAAAAAGAATCATTTAAAGTTGTTCTATTGGGTTAGAAGAACAGCAGATTCAGAAAAAAATAAGCTACAAATTTAGACCATAAAATAGATATCTGAATTTGCCCTAGTACAATGGTGTACTCACATTAAAACAAAAATTTATAGAAATAATTGTACAAGTTACATGGTGTTAAGTGCTAAAAAGTAAACTCAGTACTATGAAAACTTAGAACAGGGGGCTTTTCACATGGTCTGGTGGACTTAGGGAGGTCTCCAAGAAAATGACATTTAAACTGAGACCCAATAAACAAGAATGAGGAGTTAGCTAGGCCCAGCAGTGGGCATAACTTTGAAGTATCCATACTGTAGCTGTGTTTATAACCCCTTTCTCTTTTCTAATGATGGATGTTTTTGCCGGCTAAATTTCTCCTGATTAAACTGTCTAGGTGTCTTTTTTATTGTTGTTTCTCTTCAAAAGATCCAGTTTCTTTTTCTTTTTCTTTTTCTTTTTTTTTTTGAGATGGGGTCTCACTCTGTCACCTAGGCTGGAGTGCAGTGGTGCAATCTTGGCTCACTGCAACCTCTGCCTGGGGGTTCAAGTGATTCTCCTGCCTCAGCCCCCTAAGTAGCTGAGACTACAGGCACCTGCCATCTTGCCCAGGTAATTTTTGTATTTTTAGTAGAGATAGGGATTTGCAATGTTGGCCAGGCTGGTCTCAAACTCCTGACCTCAAGTGATCTACCCGCCTCGGCCTCCCAAAGTGCTGGAACTACAGTCGTGAGTCACTGCTCCCAGCCAGGGTCCAGTTTCTTGACTTACTCATTTACGCTGTTTTTTCCATTTCAAACTCTGTTTTCTTCACTCATTCCATTGGTGTGTTTCGGTGTTGAGGGCTGTGCCCCGCAGTGGACAAAGCATAGAATGCTGGAGGCATAGGGTAGTGAAAGGAGGGGGAGGGATTACAGGGATTAGCCTCACTTTTGGATAATAGAATTGAAGAGATTTGGAAGGCTCAGTGGATGGAGTGTGTGAAGGAGAGGCCCCAATCAAATGGGAGTCCCAGGATGCTGATAGAGACAAGTGGGTGGACTGCAGTGTAGGAACTTTTCAGGGATGCAACTTTTGAACTTTGGGAGGATTCTGCTCCTGCAAATTGTCAGCTGACTGTCTTTCTGCCACTTCTCGGGAACGTCTCCTAATATATTTTAACAGGAGTACTTTTCCCAGTCTAGCTTTGCCTTGGGTATTTTTGGGCAGTGACTCAGCAGGGAAGGATTTTCCAGAATCCTCATGTGAGATGAATGGTACTCACCCCAGATTTCCTGAGGGCAGCCATGGAGCATAGAGTGGGCTCTGTACTAGCCCATGTTTTCCTATTCAGGTAGAGTTCACAGGCTGCAAAAGGGGAACCTTTTCAGAAGACAGCTCCAACAACTGGCTGTCAAAACCAAAACCAAATGCACACAAAGCGCCAAGACAGAGCTTTATAATCAAGGTCCAGTGTTTTTGTTTCCGTTGCCTCCGATGCTTCCTTTCTCCTCCTCTTGTCCAGATCCACCCCTCCCTTCCCTCCTAGGACCAGGAGGCATGTCCTCCAGCCTATTCTATATTTCTCATCATTGAAATTAAGGAGATTCCCAGGTTGTTCTGGACCTCTTGTCACATCCTTTTCATGACACTACCAGGGCTGCTGACTAAGAATGCCAGGTTTTATAAATATGAAATAAACATTTCTTCAGTAATCAGCTTCAGGAATATGAGAGTGAATCTTATTTCTCTTGTAACATTGCAGAATCAATGCAATTGCCTTGTAAGCCAGGGTCAGCAAAGTGTTCTTAATGGGCCACATATTAAATATTTAGGCTTTGCAGGCGAGATGGTCTCTACTGCAACCACGATACTCTGCTCAGCACATAAATGAACAAGCGTGGTGGCATTCTTCCGTAATTTTACTTACGGATGCTGACATCTGAATGTCCTATAATTTTTATATCAGGAAACAGTCTTCTTCTTGTGATTTCCCCCTCAGCTATTAAAAAATGTAAAGATCATTATTCGTTGGCAGGCTGTACAAGTAGAGGCAGTGGGACAGATCTGGCTCTTGGCCGGTGCTTGTGAAGCCCTCCTATAGATGGAGAAGCTGAACTGAAGAACAGTGCCTCTTTCAGTCAATCAGGCCCATGGTGAGGACTCCTCTCCTCATGTTCCAGGCTGACACACATGCTGCCTGCCCCACGCCTTAACTCCTTACCACTTTTCAGAGCTCATTTGAGAAGTCACTTATGTGTTCCCATCTCTGTCTTGGGTGTTCTTTTCCACACTTCCATAGGATCCTGAATCCTGGGCTTCCCATAACATGGCATTAGCCAGAGAATATTGTAAGGACTTTGTAATGCTTGAGTCTCCATAGCTCTGTGGCTCAATGGGGTCAGGGCTCCTGCATGTCCCTTGGATTGGTTACTGAAATCTCAGTGCTTGACAAGTATCCTGCACCTGGCAGGTTTTCTCAATGCTTATTGATTGATTGAATTAATGAATGTCAGCACTATTTTAGGCACTCTGGAAGATTAAAGAGACGAATGGACCAAGGATATGAAGGAGTTAACACATACAAAATTATAGACTAATTAGACAATGCTAACTGTGAGGCACTAAATGAGTTGAAGAAGAAGAATGCATTAAAGACTAAAATCATTAAGGAAGGTTTGGTAAAAACGTGGACCTCGAACTTACCTTTGAAGTAGTTGGGTGGAAGGGACAGAGGAAAATGTATTCGGGATTGTTGTTGCAGAAGGGTGAATGGCAAAAATGTTTTGCTCTGATTCTTCTTTATCATACTCTACTCCTCTGCAGAATTCCCCTTTGTAATTTACGGTTCTAGTCACTGAATCACCAGGATGGAAGTGAGGAACATCCTAATGTTTTTCTTTCAAAGAGTTTAAAAGAGTGTTGCTTATTTTCTTCCAGAGACACAGATGTGCACACTGTGGCATCCCTGTTAAAACTCTACCTCCGAGACCTCCCAGAGCCCGTGGTTCCCTGGAGCCAGTATGAAGGGTTCCTGCTCTGTGGGCAGCTCACGAATGCGGACGAGGCAAAGGTTTGCGTCTTCTTAGTTATCCTGCTTTAGAAACAAGCGATTGGTTTTCTGGACACTATTCCACTAGGCAACTGTGGGTCAAGGAGCCCATACATTTTGGTAAGATAGTCAAAATGAAACTTCCTCAGCAACAAAAGGCATATGAACTCAATCATGATGACTGGCAAACCACAGCCTTCATGAGATGTAATAATCCAATAAAGAATTGGCCCATAATCAAATACTACTGGGTCATATTAAAAGTAGTAAGAAAAGGAGGATACACTGAAGGAGGGTTTCAAGCACTATGGCCCTGCTGAGACTTGCTGGGACACAAGGACAGGCTGGAAGGCAAGTATGAGGTCACGTAGTTCAAGCTCTACAGCAGCTGTGAGTGTCAGGCGTGGTCGTTCAAGGAATGCATGTGCTAGGGAGAAGAAGGACAGGCAGGGATTTTTGATTGTCATTCTTTTCGGCCACAGCTGCCTGTAGGGTCTGTAATCACCGTCTGCAACATCATGCTTGTGAGAGTGTACAAGTTGACCAGCAGGTTTTCTGATCCTGTATAAATTATTTCTAGAAAAGCCTTACAGTCAACAATGACCACACTGTAGTCATGTTACTATAATGAGCCAACCAACCAAAGAAGGAAACTGATGAAACCCAACCAATAACAGTAAATTGTGATGATTTTTAAACAAGATTTTCAAATCCAAGTCATCCAAGAAGTTTATGTCACACTGTTAATATGAGGGTTTAACCTCTTTAAGTAGGTTGGTTTATATCAATGACTATGTTAAAAGCCCTCTCTGGCAAAGTGGTGCACAGAAAAATCTATAATGAAGACCTAGATTTAACTTTGATTTTGCCATTAGACAAATTATGCATCTTTTATAAGACTCAGTTTATTTACTTAGACCAATAGAACTTCTATGGTAATGGAACTTTTATATATCTGCACCATTCAATATGGTAACCACAAGCCACACATGGTTTTTGGGCATCTAAAATGTGGCTAGCGCACCTGAGAAGAAGCCAAATTCCTAATTTTATTTAATTTTGATTTAGTTAAATTTAAGTAGCTACTTGTGGCAAGTAACTGCTCTACTGGACAGCACAAACTTAGATCATTTTCATAATAATATCAGCCATGCCTAGGATTGTTTTGAGGACCCAGGGATATGATCATGGTGGGTGACTTAAAACTGTTTTCAATATAAGGAGAGGTTTATTATCTTCCATGCTTCAGAATTTATTAGTCTGCTCCATAGAATATATTCATTTAAAATGAATGAAGAAATAGCACCCTAGCCCCGTAAGAAAACATGGCTCTGAGAACTTCCATCCCTGACAGACGGTGTGGGGGAGCATCACGATTTGAATAGGTCCCGACATAAGAGAAAAACTGACTTTATATTTCAAAATTAAGAAAGGAAGAGAACAATAATGATATGGCTAACATGATACAGGTTTTGTAGCTCTTCTCCAAACAAAAATTAGATTGCATGATCTGAGGTATATTTTGTGCATAACATTAATTTTATTGGGAGAGGGAGAAGGGGATATGAAAAGTCTTAACTTATACTGGTATATCTGCTCACCATTGTGAAAATAATAACATAATATGGAATAAGGTTTAAAAGACAGGTAAAAAGATAAATGTTTCAGATGGCATCTCACGCCTGGGTTCTGGGGAAAGTAAAGGAGGCACCTAGATATTGTTCTGACAATAAGATTCCCACCCCCACACTCACTTTAGACCTGCTTCTCCCAGCTTTTCTCAATCTCTACATCTCTGAGAGTTTCCACCTCTGTGGCAATGCATGTCTACACACAGGGACCAAGGTCCTTCTTACTGGTGAAAACATGGCAGAGGTAGCAGCTGGGAGCGGTGAGTCTGTAACAACCTTTGCAAAGAATTTACTTGACTCAGCTGAAGAAGAAGGGATCTCAGCATGAAGCTGACGCTGTGCTAAGAAGGTCTACATCTACAGGAGGTGCCACCTGTGGGCCGACAAGGCTGGAGGGTGCGTTTTCGGCAGGAGAGCTGCTCAGGTTTGAGGAGTGCCTGCATGCCGCATGGGAATTGTGTACCCTCTTTTTTGTTTGTTTGTTTTTGAGACGGAGTTTTGCTTTTCGTCCAGGCTGGCGTGCAGGGGCTTGATCTCAGCGCACTGCAACCTCTGCCTTCCGGTTTCAAGCGATTCTCCTGCTCCAGCCTCCAGAGTAGCTGGGATTACAGATGGCCACCACCACACCCAGCTAGTGAATTGTGTACTCTCACAAGCACCATGTTGCAGATGGTGATTACAGACACTGTAGGCAGCTGTGGTTGAAAATACGGAAAAGCTCCCTTCCCTCATCTCTCTGGCACGTGCATTCCTTGTAGACCTTGCCTGACGTCCACAGCCACCCACTGCGGAGCGTGAACAGTCTCACCTTGTACCGCCCTCCAGCATCTTCTGCCTGTCTGTCTCCCAGCAAGTCTCAGCTAGGCCATAATGCTTGAAATCCTTCTCAGAAGTATCTTCCTTTTCTCACCAGTCTTAAAGTGATTCTGAGATATCTTATTATGGTCTTTTTCTTTATTGAGTTGTTACATCTCAAGCATTCATTAATCAAACAATTATCGTATGAGTTGTTAAACAGTCCTTCCTTAGAGTAGCTCAGGGTCAAGGGTAGGGTGCAGTGGCATAATCACAGATAAATAAAAAGTACACATAACAAAAACTATGAACCTTTTTTGAAATTCTATGAGAATTTAGAGCTATTTTCATTTTTTTTTTAATCCATAAAACTACAGAGACAGGGATGACTGCCAAAGTGTCGTTTCTGCACAGATACAGCAATTCTGTTCCAGGGTCTGCTTGCTGGCACTTGGGCAGGGTCATTTACCGGTAAATGATTTACTTGTGTAAATCTCTTCCCAGGCTCAGCAGGAGTTGATGAAGCAGCTCTCCATCCTTCCTCGTGACAACTATAGTCTCCTGAGCTACATCTGCAGGTGAGAGGCCCCTGGTATCAACTCTACGGTTTTCAACCCCATCAGAAAGAAGCTCCTAGTTAGAAGAGGAGGGACTACCTCTGTGAACACAGAGATTCTGGTCCAGCACTTTGGAATATCAACTCCATTCACGTAACACTAAAGTAACTTCCTGTATAATTTCAAGGATTCTGAAAACCTGGTTAACCCAAAAAATGAACATGCTCCCCGCTTTAGGCCTGCCTCAGCACTGCCCAGAGTCCTGGGACATGCAAGAGAACCCAGAATCCTTATAATGTTTCCAGAATGATCTCCCATCTTCATGACCGTGAGCCATAGCTTAGTGCTGGGGAGACATTCATTCTGGGTTGCCCTGGTTATTCTCCTTCAGCCCTTTTCTGGAGACCTGCCGTGCACCATCTCTGTGGCAACTCTAGCCTGTGCATTGACCCAGATCTGGCTGGGCTGGGAACTAGGATCTTCATCCCAGACAGACCTGAATTATGTCTTTTATTTTTTTTAAATAATTTGTTGTAGTTTCTAGATTATAAAAGTAATACTTGCTTGACTTGGAAACCAGGAAGATATAGCAAATGGTAAACGAGAAATAACAAGGACCCACAATCCCCTCACCTAGCAATAAGTACTATTAACACTTCGCGTTTTTCCTTCTGGCTGTTTCCTCTTCATGATTGATCTTTTCATACCTGAGTATAAATATAGGGAAAAAATATTTTATACTAAATCAAAATTATACCTTATATATATTTTTTATATGTGTGTGTGTGTGTATATATATATATATATATATATATATATGATTGTATCCTGCTTTTTTGGTTTAATTTTTTATTATGAGCATTTCCCTATGTCACAAAATTAGATTATAAATAACTTCATAGTATTTCATAATGTTTCATCCTTTGGACACATCACCATTTATTTAATAATTGCTTTGTATTTGAAATTTTGTTGCTTCATTCTATCAATTTTTAAATGGTTCTTAGCGTATTTAGAAATTCCCTATTTTTATAGTGAATCTAAGAACTTTGTGCCTCAAAGGGGTAGAATTTTAGTAAAAATTCAGTGTTATGGAGCACCTGCTGAGAATTAGCAATGCTTGTGCTCTAATCAGAGGATAAGAGCAAGGAGGCACCATGGATTCCCCAGCCCTGAGACATTCTTACCAATAAAGTTTTTCTCTCTGGAGACTTGGGTGGGATGGGTGCAGAGCTGGAATATAAACCTATCAAGGCAAAACATGGATATGGTCAGATACTCATTTTACCTTTTCTAGTCCACTCTGAGCTCCTGAAGTGGCTCTTACCTCCTGCTTATGTGATTTCACCCTGCTCCCCAATACCTCATCCCAGCAGCTGGGCAGGACCCTCCTGGTTTCTCTTCCTTCCTTGGTCTTGGATCTTTCAGGATGAGTCTAAATTCTTGTGAGCAGAGCAGGCTGGTCTCATTCCTGAGACTAGGAGGAAAGCATTGAGATCCATCCCGGAGTTCTCATTGGAAATGTGCGGTGCTTCCTCCTGGTTACTTCCTGCTTTCTACCATCGGATTTCTTGGCTGCCTCCAGGTTCCTACATGAAATACAGCTGAATTGTGCTGTTAATAAGATGAGCGTGGACAACTTGGCTACTGTGATTGGTGTGAATCTCATCAGGTCGAAGGTTGAAGACCCTGCTGTGATCATGAGAGGTATGGCTGGTCCCGTAATGAAAGCAGGTGCACAGGAGTTAACAAATACAACACTCCCCCTGATATTTGTGCACTGCTCGGCAGTTCGTCAAGCATTTTCAGCTGGTTATCTTTATCATCTGAATTATGCAATAGCCTTGTGAGGTAGGCAGGGCAGGAATTTTGTCCATTTTCCAGATCACAACAAAAGACAGAGGTCAAGGGTTTGCCCAATGGTCCCACAGTACAGTAGGCTAGCACAAAAATAGCTAGCTAATATTTCTTAGTCTTTCATTACTTTTATTTTTATTTTATTATTTTTTTATTTTATATTTTTATTGCATTTTAGGTTTTGGGTTACATGTGAAGGACATGCAAGATTGTTGCATAGGTACACACATGGCAGTGTGATTTGCTGCCTTCCTCCCCATCACCTATATCTGGCATTTCTCCCCATGCTATCTTTCCCCAACTCCCCACCCCCTGCTGTCCCTCCCCTATTTCCCCCCCAACAGACCCCAGTGTGTGATGCTCCCCTCCCTGTGTCCATGTGTTCTCATTGTTCAACACCCACCTATGAGTGAGAACATGCGATGTTTGATTTTCTGGTCTTGTGTCAGTTTGCTGAGAATGATGGTTTCCAGGTTCATCCATGTCCCTACAAAAGACACGAACTTATCGTTTTTGATGGCTGCATAATATTCCATGGTGTATATATGCCACATTTTCCCTGTCCAGTCTATCATCGATGGGCATTTGGGTTGGTTCCAAGTCTTTGGTATTGTTAACAGTGCTGCAGTGAACATTTGTGTGCATGTGTCCTTATAGTAGAACGATTTATAATCCTTTGGATATATACCCAGTAATGGGATTGCTGGGTCCAATGGAATTTCTATTTCTAGGTCTTTGAGGAATTGTCAGACTGTCTTCCACAATGGTTGAACTAATTTACACTCCCACCAACAGTGTAAAAGTGTTCCTATTTCTCCACATCCTCTCCAGCATCTATTGTCTCCAGATTTTTTAATTGTCACCATTCTAACTGGCATGAGGTGATGTCTCAATGTGGTTTTAATTTGCATTTCTCTAATGACCAGTGATGATGAGCATTTTTTCATATGTTTATTGGCCTCATGTATGTCTTCTTTTGTAAAGTGTCTGTTCATATCCATCGCCCACTTTTGAATGGGTTTGTTTGTTTGTTTCTTGTAAATCTGTTTTAATTCTTTGTAGATTCTGGATATCAGCCCTTTGTCAGATGGGTAGACTGCAAAAATTTTTCCCCATTCTGTTGGTTGCCGATTCACTCTAATGTCTGTTTCTTTTGCTGTGCAGAAGCTGTGGAGTTTGATTAGGTCCCATTTGTCTATTTTGGCTTTTGTTGCCAATGCTTTTGGTGTTTTGGTCATGAAGTCCTTGCCTACGCCTATGTCCTGAATGGTTTTGCCTAGATTTTCTTCTAGGGTTTTTATGGCGTTAGGTCTTATGTTTAAGTCTTTAATCCATCTGGAGTTAATTTTAGTGTAAGGTGTCAGGAAGGGGTCCAGTTTCTGCTTTCTGCACATGACTAGCCAGTTTTCCCAACACCATTTATTAAACAGGGACTCCTTTCCCCATTGCTTGTTTTTGTCAGGTTTGTCAAAGTTCAGATGGTTGTAGATGTGTTGTGTTGCGTCGGAGGCCTCTGTTCTGTTCCATTGGTCTATATTTCTGTTTTGGTACCAGTACCATGCTGTTTTGATTACTGTAGCCTTGTAGTATAGTTTGAAGTTTGGGAGTGTGATGCCTCCCGCTTTGTTCTTTTTGCTTAGAATTGACTTGGCTATGCGGGCTCTCTTTTGGTTCCATATGAAGTTTAAGGTGGTTTTTCCCAGTTCTGTGAAGAAGGTCATTGGTAGGTTGACGGGGGATAGCATTGAATCTGTAAATTACTTTGGGCAGTATGGCCATTTTCACGATATTGATTCTTCCTAACCATGAGCATGGAATGTTTCTCCATCTGTTTGTGTCCTCCCTTATTTCCTTGACCAGTGGTTTGTAGTTCTCCTCGAAGAGGTCCTTTACGTTCCCTGTTAGTTGTATTCCTGGGTATTTTATTCTCTTTGTAGCAATTGTGAATGGCAGTTTGTTCTTGATTTGGCTGTCTTTAAGTCTGTTATTGGTGTATAGGAATGCTTGTGATTTTTGCACATTGATTTTGTATCCTGAGACTTTGCTGAAGTTGCTTATCAGTTTCAGGAGATTTTGGGCTGAGACAATGGGGTCTTCTAGATATACAATCATGTTGTCTGCAAATAGAGACAATTTGACTTCCTCCTTTCCTAGTTGAATACCCTTTATTTCTTTATCTTGCCTGATTGCTCTGGCTAGAACTTCCAGTACTATATTGAATAGGAGTGGTGAAAGAGGGCATCCTTGTCTAGTGCCAGATTTCAAAGGAAATGCTTCCAGTTTTTGTACATTCAGTATGATATTGGCTGTTAGTTTGTCATAAATAGCTTTTATTATTTTGAGATACGTTCCATCAATAACGAGTTTATTGAGGGTTTTTAGCATAAAGGGCTGTTGAATTTTGTCAAAGGCCTTCTCTGCATCAATTGAGATAATCATGTGGTTTTTGTCTTTGGTTCTGTTTATGTGGTGAATTATGTTATAGATTTGTGTATGTCGAACCAGCCTTGCATCCTCAGGATGAAGCCTACTTGATCATGGTGAATAAGCCTTTTGATGTGCTGTTGCAATTGATTTGCCAGTATTTTATTGAAGGTTTTTGCATCTATGTTCATCATGGATATTGGCCTGAAGTTTTCTTTTCTTGCTGAGTCTCTGCCAGGTTTTGGTATCAGGATGATGTTGGTCTCATAAAATGATTTGGGAAGGATTCCCTCTTTATGGATTGTTTGGAATAGTTTCAGAAGGAATGGTGCCAGCTTCTCTTTTATGTCTGGTAGAATTCGGCTGTGAACCCATCTGGACCTGGGCTTTTTTTTGGGGTGGTAGGCTCTTAATTGCTGCCTCAACTTCAGCCTTATTACTGGTCTATTCAGGGTTTGGACTTCTTCCTGGTTTAGGCTTGGGAGGATGCAAGTGTCCAGAACTTTATCCATTTCTTTCACGTTTACTGGTTTATGTGCATAGAGTTGTTTGTAGTAATCTCTGATGGTTGTTTGTATTTCTGTGGAATCTGTGGTGATATCCCCCTTTATTGTTTTTTATTGCATCTATTTTATTATTTTCTCTTTTCTTTTTTATTAATCTGGCTAGTGATCTATTTTGTTGATCTTTTTGAAAAACCAGCTCCTGGATTTATTGATTTTTTGAAGGGTTTTTTGTGTCTCTGTCTCCTTCAGTTCTTCTATGATCTTAGTTATTTCTTGTCTTCTGCTAGGTTTTGAGTTTTTTTTATCTTGCTCCTCTAGCTCTTTCAATTTTGATGATAGGGTGTCTATTTTAGATCTCTCCTTGCTTCTCATGTGGGCATTTGTTGCTATATATTTTCCCCTAGAGACTGCTTTAAATGTGTCCCAGAGATTCTGGTATGTTGTGTCTTCATTCTCGTTGGTTTCAAAGAACATCTTTATTTCTGCCTTCATTTCATTGTTTATCCAGTCAACATTCAAGAGCCAGTTGTTCAGTTTCCATGAAGCTGTGTGGTTCTGAGTTAGTTTCTGAATTCTGAGTTCTAACTTGATTGCACTGTGGTCTGAGAGACTGTTTGTTATGATTTCCATTCTTTTGCATTTGCTGAGGAGTGATTTACTTCCAATTATGTGGTCAATTTTAGAGTAGGTGTGATGTGGTGCTGAGAAGAATGTATATTCTGTGGATTTGGGGTGGAGAGTTCTGTAAATGTTTATTAGGTTTGCTTGGTCCAGGTCTGAGTTCAAGTCCTGGATATCCTTGTTAATTTTCTGTCTCGTTGATCTGTCTAATATTGGCAACGGGGTGTTAAAGTCTCCCACTATTATTGTGCGGGAGTCTAAGTCTCTTTGTAAATCATTAAGAACTTGCCTTATGTATCTGGGTGCTCCTGTATTGGGTGTGTATATATTTAGGATCGTTAGCTCTTCTTGTTGCATTGATCCTTTCACCATTATGTAATGTCCTTCTTTGTCTCTTTTGATCTTTGTTGGTTTAAAATCTATTTTATCAGAGACGAGAATTGCAACTCCTGTTTTTTTTGCTCTCCATTTTGCTTGGTAAAGCTTCCTCCATCCCTTTATTTTGAGCCCTTGTGTATCCTTGCATGTGAGATGGGTTTCCTGGAGAGAGCACACCAGTGGGTTTTGGCTTTTTATCCAATTTGCCAGTCTGTGTCTTTTGATTGGGGCATTTAGCCCATTTACATTTAGGGTTAATATTGCTATGTGTGAATTTGATCCTGCCATTTTGATGCTAGCTGGCTGTTTTGCCTGTTAGTTGATGCAGTTTCTTCATTGTGTCAATGCTCTTTGCCATTTGGTATGTTTTGGGAGTGGCTGGTACTGGTTGTTCCTTTCTATGTTTAGTGCCTTTTTCAGGAGCTCTTGTAAAGCAGGCCTGGTGGTGATGAAATCTCTGAGTACTTGCTTGTTCACAAAGGATTTTGTTTTTCCTGCACTTATGAAGCTTAGTTTGACTGGATATGAAATTCTGGGTTGAAAGTTCTTTTCTTAAGGATGTTGAATATTGGCCCCCACTCTCTTCTGGCTTGTAGGGTTTCTGCTGAGAGACCTGCTGTGAGTCTGATGGGCTTCCCTTTGTGGGTAACCCGACCTTTCTCTCTGGCTGCCCTTAGCATTTTCTCCTTCATTTCAACCCTAGTGAATCTGATGATTATGTGCCTTGGGGTTGCTCTTCTTGAGGAATATCTTTGTGGTATTCTCTGTATTTCCTGGACTTGAATATTGGCCTGCCTTGCTAGGCTGGGGAAGTTTTCCTGGATTATATCCTGAAGAGTATTTTCTAGCTTGGATTCATTCTCTCTGTCACATTCAGGTACACCTATCAAACGTAGATTAGATCTTTTCACATAGTCCCATATTTCTTGGAGACTTTGTTCATTCCTTTTTACCCTTTTTTCTCTAATCTTGCCTTCTCATTTTATTTCATTGAGTTGATCTTCGACCTCTGATATCCTTTCTTCTGCTTGGTCAATTTGGCTGTTGAAACTATGCTTCACGAAGTTCTCATGTTGTGTTTTTCAGCTCCATCAATTCATTTATATTCCTAAGTTGTTTATTCTCATTAGCATTTCATCAAATCTTTTTTCAAGGTTCTTAGTTTCTTTGCATTAGGTGAGAACATGTTCTTTTAGCTCACAGAAGTTTCTTATTACCCACCTTCTGAAGCCTGATTCTGTCAATTCATCACACTCATTGTCCCTCCAGCCTTGTTCCCTTGCTGGTGAGGAGTTGTGATCCCTTGTAGGAGGAGAGGCGTTCTGGTTTCAGGTGTTTTCATCCTTTTTGTGCTGGTTTCTTCCCATCTTTGTGGATTTATCCACCTGTCGTCTTTGTAGTTATTGACTTTCAGATTGGGTCTCTAAGTGGACGTCCAGTTTGTTGATGATGAAGTTATTTCTTTCTGTTCCTTAGTTTTCCTTCTAACAGTCTGGCCTCTCTGCTGTAGGACTGCTGAGGTCCACTCCAGGCCCTGCTTGCCTGGGGATCACCTGCAGCAGCTGCAGAACAGTTAGGGTTGCTGCCAGTTTCTTCTTCTGCTATCTTTGTTCCAGAAGGATACCCACCAGATGTCAGTCTGAGCTCTCCTTTATGAGGTAACTCTTTGGATATGGGGGGTCAGGGAGCTGCTTGAGGAGACAGTCTGTCCTTTATAGGAGCTCAGGTGCTGAGCTGTGAGCTCCATTGTTCATTCAGAGCTGCTGGGCAGGTACGTTTAAGTCTGCTGCAGCAGAACTCATAAACCCCTTTTTTTCCCCCAGGTGCTCTGTCCCAGGGAATTAGGGCTTTATTTATGAGTTTCTTTTGTGCTGCTGCCTTTTTTACAGGGCTGCCCTGTGCAGCGAGGAGGCAGCCTAGTCACTGTCTGCCTGCAGAGGCTTTGCTGAGCTGCTGTGGGCTCCGCCCAGCTGCTGTGTGAACTTCCCTGCAGTCCTGTTTATACAGGTGTAGTTAGAACTGCCTCGGCAATGGCAGCCCACCTCTGTAATGGCAGACTCTCTCTGTAATGGTGGACTGCCTCAGCAATGGCAAACTACCTCCGTAGTGGTGGACTGCCACAGTAATGGCAGACGTCCCTCCCTCACAGAGCTGGACCATCCTGGGTTCAGCTGTGCTTGCTGTGAAACTGTCAATCCAGAGCATTTCCAATTGCTGTTTTTTTGTGGGGGTGGGACCAGCCGAGCCTGATCAGCTGGCTCCCTGCCTCAGAGCCTTTTTTTTTTCCATTGAATGGTCAACTCTGCCTACCAGGTGTTCCAGTTGTCTGTCGAAACGGCGCTGGGATCTGTGTGATTTCCCGTGCAGCGACCCACTGCACCAGCTGAAACAGCCGCACTGAGATTTGTGGCACTTTTTTGCCCAGGAATCTCCTGGCCTGGCTCCCTGTTTCAGTCCCCTTTTTAATCAGTTGAATGGGCGACTCTGTCTGCCAGGAGCTCCAATCACCAGCTAAAACGGTGCCCGAACCTGTGTATTTTTGTACGGAGAACTGCCGACGCCAGCAAAACAGCCGCACTGGCCGATCAGCCACGCTGGCAACCCATGGGGCTCCTCCGCCTGGGAATCTCCTGGTCTGTGGGCAATAAAATCCATCTGGAAATGCGGCGTCCACTCACTCTCCTTGCTTTTGCTGGGAGCTGCAATCCTGAGGTGCTCCTAATCGGCCATCTTGGATTCCTTCATTACTTTTAAATACCCTTAGCCAGATCAAGCAAGCAGGTTTCATTGTATTTATTTATTTATTTATTTATTTACTGAGATGGAGCCTTACTCTGTTGCTCAGGCTGGAGTGCAGTGGTGCGACCTCAGCTCACTGCAACCTCCATCTCCCGGGTTCAAGTGATTCTCCTGCCTCAGCCTCCTGAGTAGTTGGGACTACAGGCACACACCCCCACATCTGGATAATCTTTGTAATTTTAATAGAGACAGCGTTTCACCATGTTGGCCAGGCTGGTCTCGAACTCCTGACCTGAAGTGATCTTCCTGCCTCAGCCTCCCAAAGTGCTGGGATTACAGGCATGAGCCACCGTGCCCCGCCAGGTTTTATTTTATAAGCCAGCTCACAAAAAGGCTGCTTATGAAACTGTGCTGGGCAGGCTTCTGAGGTTGTGTCTTGGTTCAATGAACAAAAGTCCTGGCATAGAGTACTGATATCTGCCATGGATGTGGGCCAGGGGCAGTAAGCCTGGCACGTATTTGCTGTGTTCTGATAAGAAACCAGATGTCATATTGAGGACCACATCATGAGAGAAAGCTGTTTTCATTTTTTCTTCTGTTTTATTGCCTACTTTCCTGATCAAAAACTAATCCAGTGGACTATTGGCTCCCTCTAAAATAGCTCCCTCTTTCATTTTACTCCCATATCCTTTTATTTCATCCCTTTCAACATAATCTCCAACTCCAAGCAATTAAAAAGGGTCTTTTGAGAAGGAAAATGAGGCCCTTCTGGGCTCTGTAGTTGTAGATTGAGTTTGAGGACATCCAAAAGTGGAGATCCTTGAGGACTGACTACTTGCCTCCTACACCACACTACATATCTTTTTCTTCTTTCTTTCAGGGACTCCTCAGATCCAAAGAGTGATGACTATGATGATCAGAGATCATGCAGTCCTTTTCCCCAAGTCCAAGGATGTACCCCTGTCACCCCCTGCCCAGAAAAACGACCCCAAGAAAGCTCCAGTGGCCCGAAGCTCTGTGGGCTGGGATGCCACTGAAGACCCCCGAATTTCTAGGACAGACAGCTTCAGTAGCATGGTAAGGTGCAGAGAACCATCTGCTTTCATTGGGTTCTTCCTTTAGTCCAGGCGATTCCATGTAAGGCCTGCTCTGGGGTGGCAATTTGGGGAGTTTTAGATGATGCAGTGGCAGTGGGCACAACTGATACAGACTCATCTGAACATACCTTGAAAGCCTGGCCTCTTTCCAAATCTAGTTTCTTTCCTTTTTTCATCTTTCTTTCTTTCTTTTTCTTTCTTTCTTTCTTTTTCTCTTTCTTTCTTTCTCTTTCTTTCTTTCTCTTTCTTTTCTTTCTTCTTTCTTTCTTTCTTCTTCTTTCTTCTTTCTTTTTTTTCTTTTATTTTTTTTTGATGGAGTATCACTCTGTTGCCTAGGCTGGAGAGTAATGGCACAATCTTGGCTCACTGTAACCTCTGCTTCCCGAGTAGTGACTCTCCTGCCTCAGCCTCCCGAGTAGCTGGGACTACAGGCATGTGCCACCACACCCAGCTAATTTTTTGTATTTTTAGTAGAAACAGGGTTTCGCCATGTTAGCCAGGATGGTCTTGATCTCCTGACCTCATGATCTGCCTGTCTCAGCCTCCCAAAGTGCTGGGATTACAGACATGAACCACTATGCCTGGCCTCCAAATCTAGTTTCTATTGGCATTCTTGAGGAGGAGATGAGTGACAAGTGTACCAGTTGCCCAGTGACTGAGCAATGAGAGTCCTTACTGAAGCCTACTCTAAAAAAGAGACTCAAATGAAGCCCAGAGAAGTTCAATGGAAAGAATGTATACCACATTGCAAATGTTTTTATGAGAATTGTTGAAAATTCTGGGTGAATGTCCAGAGAAAACTGGTTTCCTGCTAACCCATGAAACGTGATTCCTTTCTCAGAGTATGTGATGTGTTTGTGTAATATTTCTCATTCCTCGATAAGCTGTCTCAGCCGTGTCAGCCCCCACGTTTGTGCTGAAGGGTTGAAACTCACGTTCCCAGTATCCAAAAGCTCTGCTGACTCTGAAATGTAGACTATGTGAGGGCAATAATTTACAAAGGTCAAATATTTTTATATATTTATAGGAACAAATATTTTTACAAAGAACATGTGAACTTTATACAATAGCTTGATCTTTATGTGTGGCCAAAAAGTGGATTTAAGATTTCTAGTTGACCAGATGATTCAAGTTACCTACAGTACTGTTAACCCTGAAGATTTTTTTAAAAGGCAGGTAATGAGTAGTGGTTGTGATTTTTCTTAGGATAGGTATTTCTGGATGCAATGCATTTTACTAACACTCTAAAACTAAAATAAAATTTTAAAATGCTCATGCTTCATGTAACAAGATCATCCCACAGTCCTTGAGAATAGCCATTATTGTACTCATTTAACAGATTTCTGCCATTTATTGATTTCTGTGGGCAGGAACTATGCTCAGAAATTTATACTGATCATTTCTAGATTCCTCATATTACATAACATTGTAGGGCAGAATTTATCATTTGTATTGTGTTATTGAGGAGCAGAAACTTGGAGAGGTTGAGCAGCTGGCCCAACATAGTAGCACTAACTTGTTATAGAGGAGGACTCAGATCCAGTTCTTCCTTCAGGACCCAGGTGCTTCTAACTCCAGGCGGGGTTTCTGAAGCAAATGATTGGCTACCAAGGTCAAAGGGAGGGCTCGAACCCGATTGTCTGATTTTATGTTTAGGTCTCACTTGATCTTAGCCAAGAGGAGCTAAGAAGCAATTGATTTTATGTTTAGGTCTCATATTCTCTCTCCTTTTTCTTTATGATTTGATTTAAAAATATATAATATATGCACAGGTTCAAATAATCAAAAAGATAGAAAAAAGTATACATTGAGAAGTTCTACTCCCTCCTGTATTCTCACCCACCCCATCCCTCATTGCCTTCTTTAGTTTCTTATCCTTCCAATGTTCATTTTTGAAAATATGAGAAAACGTGAGTGTAAATTATTTACCTTCTTTTTTACACAAAATGTAGTATGATCTCTCTCTCTCTCTACAGTCACATACATACACACACATTCACACATACACTCTCACATATAACTTTGTATCTTGCATTTTTGTACTTAGCAGTATATCCTGGAGACTTTTTCATGTCAATACCCAGACAACTACCTCATATGACCTTATCTTTTCAGGAGGTATATAATGTCCCATTCTGTAGTTGTACTAATCCCTATAGATAAACAGACTGCCTTCATTTCTTTCTTTTTTTTTTTTTTTTTTTTGAGACAAGGTCTCACTTTATTGCCTAAGCTGGAGTGCAGTAGTGTGATCACAGCTCACTGCAGCCTAGACCTCCTGCTGAAGCGATTCTATGGCCTCAGCCTCCCAAGTAGCTGGTACTATGGGTGCATACTACCATGCTGAGCTAAATTTTTTTGCATATTTTTGGTAGAGACAGGGTTTCATCATGTTGCCCAGGCTGGCCTCGAACTCCTGAGCTCAAGCAATCCACCCTCCTCGGCCTCCCAAAATGCTGGGATTATAGGCATCAGCCACTGCACCCAGCCTTTCAGTTCTTTAGACTACAAATCAAGCTGTAATAAATAACCTTGACCAGACCTCCTTTTGTACTCAGGTAGATGTATTTCTCACATAAATTTTCAGAAGTGGGCTTGATGGGTCAGAGGGTAAATCGATTTCATTGTGTGATTTTAAAATAAATTATTGGAGTTTGTGTCATTTCATACCTCCAGAAGCAATGCATGAAAGAACTGTTTTCCTACACTTTCACCAGCAAAGCGTGTTGTCAAATTTTGGGAGTTTGCTCATGTGATAAGTGAGAACTGGCCTTTCAGTAGTTTTAATTTTAATTTGAGTTTATTGTATTATGAGAGAGGCTGAACACCTTTTCTTAGGTACAAGGGCCAGTTTCATTTTTTCCACTGTGAGCTGCCTGATCTTGTCCTTTGACCATAATTATATTGGTTTTTAATCTTTTTCTTCTAAATGTTTATGAACTTTATCTATTAAGGAGAGTAACCAGTTGTCTGATAGGCATTGCAAATATTTTTTGCCAGTTATTTGATTTTTTAGTTTGGTACGTGGTGATTTGTTTCTTTGCTTTATTTTTGTTCTTTTTAATTTTTTAGGTCATGGAAATCAAAAGGTCAAATTTATCAAACTTTTATGGCTTCTGGGTTTTCAGTCATATTTACAAAGACCACCCATTTAAAGATTACCCAAGGATCCCACTTTAGGACTCTTTAACCACAAACACACACTTGATTTTGGTGAGCACTTCATCTCTAGAACATGGTTCCTTTAGTGCAATATCGTTTTGGAAAAAATGGCAATGCAGATAATCAACTAATGTGATATATTGAGTTTCATTGGTATGCTACCAGGAAACATTTGTTTTCGGGTCTCTAATCCTTCTTGGGAGCATGACACACAGAGGCGAAAACCCCATGTGACATCCGTGGCCATTTCTTTTCTAGACAAGCGACTCTGACACAACCAGCCCCACCGGACAGCAGCCGAGCGATGGGTTTCTGGAGGACAGCAGCAAAGCACCCAGGGAGAAGCCAGGAGATTGGAAGATGCAGTCTCGAAAAAGGACTCAAACACTCCCTAATCGGAAATGTTTTTTGACATCAGCTTTTCAAGGTGCCAACAGCAGCAAAATGGAGATCTTTAAAAATGAGTTCTGGTCGCCTTCCTCAGAGGCAAAGGCAGGGGAAGGGCACAGGAGAACGATGTCTCAAGACTTGCGCCAACTTTCTGACTCCCAGCGGACTTCCACCTATGATAACGTCCCTTCCCTGCCAGGGTCCCCTGGGGAGGAAGCCAATGCACTCTCTTCCCAAGCCTGTGACTCCAAGGGAGATACTCTTGCCAGTCCAAACTCTGAAACTGGGCCTGGAAAAAAGAACTCTGGAGAAGAGGAACTTGATTCTTTGCAGAGGATGGTCCAGGACTTACAAAAGGAAATAGAAACACAGAAGCGAATGTATGAGGAACAGATTAAAAAGTAAGTCACAGACAGAGGGGCACTGGGCAGCACTTGACTTCCATCTTTAGAGACAAGAGGGATTGTTCTCATCCGCCAGAGAAGTCACATCATAGAGCTTCCATTTTGGAAAGATAGTAATCTATAACAGGCCTAGGAAGGAAAGAGTAAAGGGAACAATAAGACGACTAAATAGGTGAACACTCAAATCTAGGCTAGATTTGGGAAATGTAAATATCTAGCTTAAGTAGCCTAATCAACAATTTCCAAACAGTGGTTCTTTAAGAATCAACATGCTTTAATTAATTTAAAGAAACTTAAAAAAAATTTTTTTATGTTAAGGTCATTCATTGATTCTGCAAACATTTCTCGAGCCCCTCCTCTGTGCAAGACACATTCCGGTTGTTAGGGAATAGCACTGAATGAAAGAGACAAAAGTCTCTGTACTTTCAGAACTTTTTTCTAGTGGGGACAGATGGACAATAGAAATATGTAATGAAATATATGTTATGTCAGCTGATGGCAAGTGCTGTGGAGAAAAATTAAGTGGGTCAGGAGGTTGGAAACTTCAAGGAAGAGGTTCCAGTGTAAAATGAGTTCTGGTCAGGGAAGGGGGTCAGGGAAGGCCTCCCTGAGAAAGGCAGCAGGTAAGTAAAAGCCTGAAGGAAATGAGGAGTGAGTCAGGTGCCTAGATGGGAGATGATCATGGCTGGTGCTGAGGCCGTGAGAAAGAAGCAGGTCCCCATGGTTCCACCCAGGAAAAGTGGAAGCTGCCTGGGGCTAGGGAGAATGATTAGAAGGAGATGAGGGTGGACAAGTACAGGAGGCCAGGACACAGTAGGGTTTTGTCAGCCACTGGAAAGCCTGAGTAAGACAGAAGCTTCTGAGTGGTTTCAACCTGGTTTATTCTTCACTGGGTCCCTGCTTCCCACTGAGCACCAGCTGCAGGGGGGCAAACAGAAATGGGAGGCCAGCTAGGCAGCTGTTGCCACCGTCGCATGCAAACTCCAAGATCCATGCACACAATTTGTTCTCCTGGGTAGGTAAAGTATTTTCTTGAAATCTTTTTCACACTACTGATTGGCGGGCAAATTTGTTTTCAGGAAAGAAAACCTTGATCTAGCTGTGCCCATATCAGCACTAGTCATGAGGCAGTGAAATGTGAATTAGTGGGCTCTCAGATTTATAGATATGTCTTAGTCCAGCAGATTCAGGTATCTGAAGGGAAGGCTTCTGTGAACCCTCATTCACTGTTCCACATAGAAAGCTGCCATCTAGAAGTAAAATGTAGCTTGTTTGTCTAAGAACCTGAAACCAATCTTTTGTAGAATTAAAGATTTCTGTGACATCTTGGCAGTGATCAAAGCAGTCCCAGAGAAGTCTCACACTTCTCTGATACCCTGTTGAAGATACTCAGACATGATGGCAAGTGCTGTGGAGAAAAATAAAGTGAGTATCTTCAACAGGGTAGGAAAAGAACTGGCTGTCACAAAGGCAGCCAATTTCCTACCCTGTTGAAGACGTGAGTATCTTCAACACAGTGGGAAAAGAACTGGCTGCCACAGAGGTGACTGCTCCTCCTGAATGGAACAGAGTCTTCTGAATGCAGCTGTTGGGGAAGCCTCCCATCCCGGGCTCCTGAGCCCACACAGATTCTGCCTCCCCACTGGAACCCATGGACAAGACCTAGCACAATGCCTTACGTGGAATTTCTTCCAGAGTCAGAGGGGTACAGAAAAGCTTGGAGGAAAAAAGTAGATTTTTAATGAGAAGGCCAGAAGGAATGAGACCAATTTAGCTTTAAGAAGAGATAGGCAGGGGTAGGCAAAGTTCTGAAGATGGATTGTTACCCACAGAATAGGCCAAGGCCTTTGAAGATAGAACCCAAGTTATGGGCTCACATGGGGGCTCAAGTCTTCCTTGTGCAAATGGGTAGGCCACTGGGGGAGAAGGGAGGCACACTCTACAGAATGAAGTTCTGAAACAAATTTTCAGTCACACAATTGGCATATGTACACTCATTCCTAAGGGTCAATTCAGCACAGCCTGGTAGGGGGCCACCTGGAACTACACTAGGATTTTGGCCAATACAAATGAAAATCCTGACAATTCAGGAATCCCACAGATTTTTCACCTGGCATGGAATTCAGAAATGAGGGTGAGACTGCCAGTACCACTGCTCTCCTAAGGGCAGGTCCCTCTGTTTCTCCAAATCTTGGTCCTCAGGAAATCCTTAATAAGAGAGGGTGCTAGTCTATGCTCTCCATTGACACAGGATGAGGAGGCACTCATGAGCACAGAGGTGTGAGAAATCTGGAATATGGATGGGGCTTCCAGGACTGATACAAGGTGCTGTGGGAATGAATATATAGATCTCTTAGAGCTGGTCTCTTCTTTCAAAGACTTTGTTACCTGGTGGAAGTTACAAAACAAAATGACATGAAAAAAAACCAGAATAGATGTCACAAGATGGTGTTAAATGACTAAGGAGGGGCTCAGAAGTGCTATGGGAATTCAGGTTTCCTGGGACGTCTTCATGTGGGAAGAGGGACATATCTGAGAGGTTGGATAAGGGTCTTATGATTTGAAAAGGAAAATGAGCGGAAGGTTGTGAATAGGGTGAAGGAAGAGCCTAGAATGAATGCCATATTCTTTCATTCTTTTCTTTCCTTCCCTGTAGCCTTGAGAAGGAGAATTATGAAGTTTGGGCTAAGGTGGTGAGGCTCAATGAAGAACTGGAGAAGGAAAAGAAGAAGTTTGCAGCCTTAGAGATCAGCCTCCGCAACGTGGAGCGCTCCCGGGAGGATGTTGAGAAGAGGAACAAGGCCTTGGAAGAAGAAGTCAAGGAATTTGTCAAATCCATGAAGGAACCCAAGACTGAGGAGGCTTAAGGGTCCCAAGAGTACCACAAGAACAGCCTGAGAGAGACCCAACTCTGACCCCTTTCTCAGTGCTACCCGATGACGGGGAAACAAAATTACTCTCTAAGAGGGAAAGGACATTTTGAAGGAGACATCAACTTCCCCCATAAATAAAAGAATGGAGTTTGCAGGAAGGGGGAGGGTGAACAGAGATGTGTGTGGACATCTCTGACCATCCATTGCTATATTCAAATGGATCGTGTTATTTCACTGTGGTCTCAGGCATGACCATGTCCAGCGAAGACGTTTGAAGCAGGTCACATCTCAGGACCCAGGCAATAGACTGGCCCCAACACAGGCTGAGCTGAGGTGTGATTAATTCTTTGTTTTTTGTATGGAAGAGCTCACCTTTTCAGATCGCCTCAGGGCATCTCTGAGACACAGGGGCAGAAAATGACATTCAGCTTTTGAGTCCTCATCTATGTAGTGCTGTGTTGTGGGGGGCTGCATCTGCTGAAGCCAGAACCCCATGCTGCCACCCCACCATGATGCCCATTCTCCAGGGGCTCTCCAACTTATTATTAGACTAAACCAGACAAGAAACAAACTGTATTTATAAAAGCAAAATTGATAAGAAAATTATGTCAGAATAAAGCAAAAAAAAAAAAAAAAAAAAGCAAGGCTATTATTGCTAATCCACGAGGCATTTTTGTGAAAATTAGCAAAAGACACTCCTTCCTTGGGGCAGATGGGTTGGTCAGCAGGGCATGGGCTGGATTTCAGTCCTGACTTGCCTTTCAGGGACACGTGTTTCTGTACTTCCTGAGCCCCATTTTTTTTCTGTATTTCACACAATTATTGTGGGAATTACATGAGAAGATGTAATGTTACCTAGTCCCTACTTGCCTTTTAATAGTGTATGGACAGCCTGGGAACAAAGGCTTCCTACTATGATATGACCTCTTTATAGGTTTGTTGTGGGTTTAGATAGTAATTGTCATGACAATAGTTTCTCTTTTCCTGTTTCACCAAAATGCAAGTGATTTTACCCTTTAAAAGGAGAACAGGCAGTAGACCACAGGTGGGAGAGGGGCTTTCCCAGTGGACAGCTGATTCTTCCCCTTCTATATCAAGCCAGCCTGGCAGAGGCCCTGGTCAGACCCCAAACCTCTAGGTAGGTTGGTTGAGTCTTTTTTTGTTTTTACCATTCTAATTTGATGGTCTCCAAGCTCTTTTGACTGGGTACCTCATCAACAGAAAATGTTTGAGCATACACCCCCCCCAATATATTTATTTATTTATAAATTATATACATGTACTACTATAGTACTCCACATTTATATTATAAACACACAGAACAGTAATTGAATAATGATGAGATAAAAACAAAGATTGATAGATGTTTCCAAGTGTGCTTTCAGCTCTGGAGACCCCGACCCAGTTCCCCAGCAAGTATTACCTGTACCAAATTCATATCTTTCATCCTATTGCTCCCACAAATGTGTTTGAACTCTTGAAGCCCTGTGGCTTAAGTAGTGGTTTGGAATCTATGGTTGCTGCAGTGAGAGTTTAGCCTTCCCCAGCCAATGGGCCTCCTCTGTCATTCCTTTTTCTCTCTCTCTTCTTCACTCTAGTTAGTCTTTCCTTCCTATGGCCATGACTTATTACCAACAGAGTGAAAGTAAAGACAGGAGCGTCAGTATTTCTTGGTCCTGCTACTCAGGCCCTGCTCCACCAATGCCACAACCCCTTTGAGGACCAGATTGCTGGAAAGGGAGGGTGACTCTTACAGCATTCCCATCTAGGCCTGCTTGCAGAAGATTGAGGGAAAATTAATCTGAATATTCATAAGAAAAGCAATAAAATACTTGGTTTCCTGAGTTTTCAGTGTTTTTAAATTACAGAATAGCAAACATGGAAACATGTATTGACCACCTGATTTATGTTGGTGAGTGCCTGCATTTCTGTGAGGCACATATCCTTGTGTTCTCCCATGGATTCCTCACACTGACTCTTTGGGGGCTAAAACAGAGTTGAACAAGGAAGTGGCTGCTGTCACAATTTCCAAAGGAAACATTTGTCTGAAAGTACAAAGAGGAGATTCTCAAGTCTGTTTTGAGGTCCCTGTTATTGGACCTTGCTGGGTCCAGGAGCCAGAGCTCAGGCTGAGTGGGAACCTTTGGATCCCAACTACCTCCTGGTTTGCCAGTGTCTTTCATTCTATTTTTTTCCACCAGTATTATGAGAAGACAGAGCAGCTGCTGGCCTCGGAAGCACTGCAAGTGTCAGTCCCTCTTCACAATCAGGAGAAGAGTCTGGTTCGCTTAAGTTGCCACTAGTTGCTCCTGTGCCACTTTGTATACAAGGAGAACACAAAAAACAGGGTTTCTAGGACCCTGGGACCTTATGAGTCCAAGAGTCACATGAACCCCTTCATCCTGCTAGGAAAGGCTTGGAGGAGGGAGCCCCTGAGGGCCAGAAAAGAAGATCTGGGATCTGATGGCACTGTTTTAATGCCCTCAGAAGGCATGCTTGTGATTGCATGACAGGGTAGCTCCAGGCCTCACCTGGACCAAAGGGCCAGGTTCTGCAAGGCAAAACCTGGAGACTGACCTGTGTTGGGTATGCTGTTGGACTCTGCAGCTCCTACCTGTATTTCCATGGACAGGACTCTATCAAATCTGCCTTTTTCCCAGCCATAGCCTCACCTCTAAGTTACTCACTCTCCTCTCTCTGCTCATGGGCTAAGAACCTAGAAAGGTCTTCAAAGTGCATTTGAAAACCCCTTGCCCTCTTTCCCCACAAACTCCTTTTCTGTCAGAGCCTCAAGCCTGCCCCTTATCAGGGTACTCTTATCTTAAGTTTGGGGCAGATATGATGGTTTTCCAGTAAGACTGTACACTGGATAGGACAATTCGTACTAGAGGATTGGCTGGGATGATGCCCTTCCAGGAGGTTCTGGTCAGTCTGCAGTCTGGAGAGACCATGTGCAGCACTCCTAGTGCAGAGACAGCTGCATAGGATGTAAACTAAAAACATGTTGTTTTGACCAACTTCCTAAAACTGCTCAAAGGCCTGTCCCCCTCAGAAAAGAATGAAGCAGAAGACTCCCAGGCTGCTCAAGGCTGCTGAGACAGGGGAGGCCAGAGAACACAGTGGCACAGCAACTGCTGGCTGAATTCCACGGGCTTTGGACCAGAAGATGCGTGTACATGAACGAACGCCCTGTAAACTTCCACATTCCACCACTTCCTTTGCAGATAGCAGCAGTGGTCAGGTCACGTGCTAGCCGGAGAGCAGAGAAAACACTTGGAGGCTGTTCCTGCAATTAAAATGGGCTGCATTTACAAGAATCACACAAAACCCTTCATCCTGCCAGAGAAGGCTGGGAGGGGAGGTCCTGAGGGTGGAGTTCTAGCTGCTGCTCAGAAACTCAGGCTGGCATCTGGCCAGCAGCAGAGAGGCTGCAGCCAGGGGGCTTGTGGCTCAGATGATGTCCTGGGGCAACTGGGAATAAGCAAAGAATATCAACACAGCTGTGTAACTGTAACTTCTATTTCTTTTGATGCTGGAAACTCTCTGAGAATCATAGGGTAACACAACTGGAAAATAATCCAATTATATTTAATTCAACCCATTTACTTCATGGACAGGGGAAACAAGGCCCAGTCACATAAACTAAATGGCCAGTGCTCATGCAGAACTTAGAAAGAGGATTGAAGGAGGTGATTTTTGAGGGCTCCTCTAACCCCTGATTCAGTGATTCTTGTGATTCTTGCCTTCTCTCCAAGGGTTGTTTCCCCTAAACTGCAACCATGGTGTGAACCCCACTAAACATGCGTTGCTGAGTGCTTCCAGAATATAGAGCTCTCCTCAGCTCACGATTATAACCAAGACCCACCTAATATGATGCCAGATTTTCACCTACTGTGTATTCCCAATACTATTGTAAAACACAGGTTCTGAGTCTTGGTGGCACAAGAGAATTACCTTAGGAAATTTTTAAAAAAATTCTGATGTTCAGATCTGACTTCATATCAATTGAATCAGAATCTTTGGGGATGGGGCCCAAAAACTGGTATTTAAAAGAAAAATTTCCAGTTGATTCTAATATGCAACCAGGATGGTTAAACAGTTTTAAAACTGCTAAGTTTGGCTTTAGTCATGACTAATGATAATGTTATTATCGTCTTTATATTAGTTATCTACCTGCTCCCCTTTCCCATCTCTGGTTAACGCTGCTACATTCTCTGATTTACAGGCTGCTTTTCATGTGTTTATTCATCTAGGATAAGACATGATTAAGAGATACAGAATGGATTTATGTTATATACCCATTTTGCAGATGGCGAAAGTGAGCCCAAAGATGTTTTTTAAAAATCAGTATAACAGTAGCTAAGTATGAACAAATCCAAGGGTTTTGAAAATTCCTTATTGTATGGGAACACTGTTTACTTGCTTTAAGGGTTGACTCTAGACACAGGCAAAGAAGATAAGCACTTGAGGGCCTGACTTAAAGAGTACTGAGAATAGCTCTGATGAAAGTCATCTCCCTTTCAGACTCACATTAGATTGAGAGGCCCCTACCAGTAGCCTTTGGAATATTAACCACAAATGTGATACTTCTGTAAGATTTCACGAGGCCTCCATTAGTCATTAGTATCGTCTTTATATTAGTTATCTGATTCTTAGAAGAGAACTGTGTAATGAAGGAATGAGAGCCTGGCCAGGTAAGTTGTGTTGTGGGTGGAGGAACAGATCAAGAGTATGGATGTCACCTAGGAGTATTGTAGTGTGGAGCCCTAGCCGCCTGAGATGGGGTGAAGGTGCAAAAATCAGGCCTTAAGAGGGGAAGGGGGACTCATCAGCAGGGTGGATGGAGAAATGGTTTACCCCTATGCACACCTGATACCTGCTCAGAGTTGGCATTTTGCCTCATTCCTTCTCTCTGTTCTCCCCTTTATTGATGTCCTCTCAGTTCGGCTGAGGTCAGCCCATGCTAAACATCACCCCGGGTCATGGGTCCTCGGTCAGCATCAGTAGCAACATCATGACAATAACTGCCAATAATAAGCAACAAATACCATTTATTAATACTTTCTGGCAAGCACTGTACCCATGTCATTTCCTTTAAATCTCAAATCAACTCTTCTGATTGCAATCAAACCTCCCTTACTCATGTGGCATGGCTAGGAACTGAAGTGTATGTACAGTCTGCACAAGGTTATATTATCTTTGTCCTCACCTAGAGAAGGAGTGCAACATAGAAAATGACCACTTGGCAGAGATGGACTAAATCAACATTTGCAAAGACTTTTTCTTTAAAAAGAGAAGAACGGCAGGGGTTCTGGAAAGAACCACTAACTGTGCCTTGTCTGACTCAGCATCAAGATGGAAAAATATCTAGAGGCTGTCGCCTTCCTCACAGCCCAAGTCAAATCCACCTGCTTGCTCTGAGGATGGCTGGGAGGCCACACATCACCACGTCCTTTCCTGGAGTCATTTTGGGGTCCCATGTCATTGGCTCTGCCCTCGAAAGAACTCTGGGAGTGGGGTTGTCTTGGAGTCCCTGGTTCCGTGTGGCTAAGGAGTGAGCCTCTCATATCTCCATGCTGAATTTCCTCACTCATTCTCAACCCTCCTTTCCATTTCAAGAAACATTTTCTGTTCCCACAAGCCTGGGAGGGCCCTCAAGTGGGGCATATTGGATAAGTTTGAAGGAGTACTGCTAGTGAGACCTTCAAGAGACTCCCTGTGAATGGGCTGGTGTTGGTGGGAGGAAACAGGGTCACGCATTTCCCATCCCTTCCTCCTCGTAAGATGTGTCATCAGCTAAATATAGACTCTGGCCCTGTGGAAGTTTATAAGCTAAGACAGTCCATCCTGACTGGGGGCTCACAGCTTCTGAAAGAAGGGCACTGGGATGTCTTCAGCCCATGTCACATGGTCTGACTGTTTCCAAAACACTCCTGGTGGCGGCGAGCAGAGGAAGTATTGCCATGTGACCACTTTGGAAACAACATCCACCTAATGATGCACTAACATGGACTTTCCCTCTGCTTTTTACGTTTGATCATTGCTGACACTTTGGCGAGGATACAAAGCCCTATTTCTCTTAGAAGTAGCACCTTCCCTGGGTGTGAAAGACAGGTTTCCCTGTCAGTCGTCTTTTAGGGAAAGAGCTGGGCGAGTACATGACCCAGCTTAGCTGGTCAGGGGCTGAACACTGACACAATCGTGAGAAGTTGAACTGAGTCACCAGGAAGCAGGTGATTGGGATTAGGTACTGTGTCTATTTCAGGGCTAGGTATTGCCTTTAATGAAAAACCATACCCAATCAGAAAAAGCCAACACCACGCTCTGCAATACTAAGTTGACTCACCTGTTGAAATGCTGGTTATTAAGCAAAAATAATACCCTCAGAATTCCAGCTTTCACTTCCAGGTTTCTTATGTGGGATTTCATAGTATCAGGTCCAATAATGTGTACATCAGTGGTTTGGCTTGCTGTTTATGCTACTTATTTACTCAGGCAGTCACTCTGGTGTGTTCTCATGGCTCTTCTGAAAGTATTAGAATTCAGCACGCAAAGAATTTGAGGGCTACTGGAGAAATAAAATACATGGAAATCATATGGCATCCAGCAGTTGCCATGCCCATCTTGAGATAGTTGATCCCTAGATAATCTTGGTAGTTGTGTTGTCAATGATGTCTTTACTCAGTCAAGTAGTTAGCACTCAAGGTATAGCAAAATGTTACAACACTGGTTCTTCTTCCCACAGTTAATGGCATTTTAGAAGTTATGATTGACTTTTTTAAAAAATGCAACTATTGAGTGGTTTCAATTCCCTGTGCATGGTGTTTTCTGCTTTACCTGCAATATCTTAATTTTCACAGAAAACTATGAGGTAGTGGCTAGTATCACCCCCATTTTATAGATGAGGAAACCAAGGCTTAGAGAGGTTAAATAATCTGCTCAGGCTCACAGTTCATGTCCTATTTCTAAGAGACATTTTTTTTTCATTCCAATACTTTTGAAATTCAGTATGTATTTTACAGTTGATTGGTGCATTTAAAATGGAACTTCTTACAAGTTGGTGGCTACTTAGAAGTGAGAAAATATAAGTAACAGAAGCAAGCACCAAAACCACGTTTACCTGATTCTAGTACTGGATCATATAACCACAAAGGAAACATTCAATCTGTCTAGGTCATGACCATAAAAATAATAACTAGCCCACATTTGTATTGAAGATTATGGCTCATATGCTTCCTACCTATTTGATACTATTTACTCTATTAGAACAATCAACTGGTTTGGTCAGTTCAATTAGATTGATCTATTTATTCTTTGTAGAGTATCATCAGTTAAACCTTTTTTGATGACAAAGCTTCAGGCTTTTCATTTCTCTAGTGAGAGTTGTTTCAAAACACATTTAAATAGTCAAGAGCCCAGGCATGGATATGGTCACAAGCAGAAGGGTCTGAGCCTCCCTGAAGTTTGAGTGCTCAGCACCACGGCTCCTGCCATCCTTCCAAGGAGAGAGCAGTCAAGTCAGTTGGGGAGAGATGCTCCATCCATGGTTTAGGTAATGGCAGCATGTCTCTAACTCGAGATTAAGTTTCTGCCCTCTGAAGATCTCAATGTAATTCATTACAGAGGTACTTCCCAAAGCATCTCCTTAAAAGGCTTTTCTTTACATGATACCCTCTTTCAACAATGGATTCCATCCTCCAATAAGTTTATAAAACCCTCTTCCCCCTCAAAGATTCAGAAGTCAGGGCAATCACATCATACTGGAAGTCTAGTTCATAAGCCAATAAGATAAAAATCCCTGTGGTCAGAATTATCCTTGAAAATCACCAGAAATTCCTTATAAGGTCCCCAATTTATAGCTTTATGTGTACACCCTGGTCACTAAGGTGTAAGTGTAGTTATAAAGCACTATAAATTAGGAGACTAAGAATACAGACCACTAGGGTTGCTGTTTTCTTTCCCTGGCATCCTCATTTAAATTGTTATTTTTATTTTTCATCTAGTGTATAGTTTGATTCATAGAATTTAAATGCATATATTAAATTAAAAGTAATAATGACGATAATACTAATAATAGTAATAATCACTGACATTTCTTGGGGGCTGCCTTTTGCCTGCCATACTGCTCTAAGTGCTTTATTTGTATGAACTGAGTTAATCTGAACAAAAATTTCAGGGCCAGATACTATATTCCCTTTTTACAACAAACTCACTTGCTTCTGCCTTTGACAACACAATGACTCTGCAAACTGTCCTGCACCCAGAGGAAATGATTTTCTGAAAGCTTCTGCGCTAGGGCAAATTTAGGACAAAGTTAACACTTCAAAAAAATCTCCAGTAATTGAGTAGATTGCTCATCTGACAAATTGGCTTTTTGGCAAATTAGTCTGCTTGCACATGTTAATAGCCAAGCTCAGCCAACTTGAAATATGGAGATTTACTGGAAATCACAGTGAAGTGAAAGAGAGAGGCAAGAGGAGAATTGAAATTCCCACCTGGAGGTGAAAGAGAGTTATATAGAGGGTACCAGGCAAGGCAGAGGCACTTTCTGGACCACTCAGCTGAAGGGCACAGCCAGCAGTGAGGTGTGGTGGCCCAGAGGTTAGAAACCCCACAGAGGGAATCAGAGGGAAGCTGGAGACAGAGGGAACTCCATGGGGTGAGGGCCTCTAGGTCCCAGGTACTGTTGTATGGCTGGGGGCAAAAAGCTGCTCCTGCCGGGCCCTGTGGCTCACACTTGTAATCCCAGCACTTTGGGAGGCCAAGGTGGGCAGATCACTTGAGGTCAGGAGTTTGAGACCAGCCTGGCCAACATGGTGAAACCCCATCTCTATTAAAAATACAAAAATTAGCTGAGCGTCTGTAATCCCAACTACTCAGGAGGCTGAGACAGAAGAATCACTTGAACCTGGGAGGCAAAGGTTGCAGTGAACCAAGATTGTGCTAGGTGACAAAGTGAGCCTCTGTCTCGGAAAAAAAAAAAAAAAAAACAAGAAGCAAAGCAGCTCCAGGCCAGCCTTCACTCTCTTCTTGAAGCCTTGCACCCTGATGGTTCAGCCAGGGAAAGGGGGCCTTTTCTTCCCTGCCAAGGCACAGTCAGCTTCCTAAGCCTGCAAGGCTACATCAGTCCAGAGTAGGCACTGTTTTCAGTTCACACTAAGGAGTCATAGAGGCAGCTGAATGACTCTCCAACAGACGGTCTCAGTAGAGATGGCGGCGTAGCACACTGACAATAAGGAAGTATAGGTGTGCCACAGTTGTTAATGGAACCTAAGTAAAAACCAGAGACAGAGGAGTTTAGCTCCCCAGAGATTTCTTTTTTTTTTAATTTTTAATTTTATTATACTTTAAGTTCTGGGTACATGTGCAGAACGTGCAGGTTTGTTACATAGGTATACACGTGCCTTGGTGGTTTGCTGCATCCATCCCCCGTCATCTACATTAGATATTTCTCCTAATGTTATCCCTCCCCAATCCCCCTACCCCCTGCTATCCCTCCCCTAACCCCCCATCCCCTGACAGGCCCCAGTGTGTGATGCTCCCCCACCCTGTGTCCATGTGTTTTTATTGTTCAACACCCACTTATGAGTGAGAACCTGCGGTGTTTGGTTTTCTGTTCTTGTGTCAGTTTGCTGAGAATGATGGTTTCCAGCTTCATCCATGTCCCTCCCTGCAAAGGACATGAACTCATCCTTTTTATGGCTGCATAGTATTCCATAGTGTATATGTGCCATATTTTCTTATCCAGTCTATCTTTGATGGGCATTTCAGTTCATTTCAAATCTTTGCTATTGTAAACAGTACCGCAATAAACATACGTGTGCATGTGTCTTTATAATAGAATGTTTTGTAATCCTTTGGGTATATATCCAATAGAGGGATTGCTGGGTCAAATGGTATTTCCATTTCTAGATCCTTGAGGAATGGCCACACTGTCTTCCACAATGTGGTTTAACTAATTTACACTCCCACCAACAGTGTAAAAGCATTTCTATTTCTCCACATCCTCTCCAGCATCTGTTGTCTCCTGATTTTTTAATGATCACCATTCTAACTGGCATGAGATGGTATCTCAATGTGGTTTTGATTTGCATTTCTGTCATGACCAGTGATGATCTCAGCTCCCCAGAGATTTCTAAGAAGCCCACCTAAAGAAGCTCTTTATTAGTAAATGAAACTATTATTGTTGTTATTATGGCTAACAGTAGATGAGAAGATCTTTTGTACATAAAGAAGTCAATACTAGAAAGATTTAGTAACTGATAGATGAAGCAGGCTGCAAATTTAGAAAGTCAGACTTCCAACTCTAAAATGCCTTCCTTTGTCTAGTCTAAGCAGAGGGTGGTACTGGTTAAGTTTGAACACAGTATTGCCTTGTGAGAAGTGTTCCAAACTTTTAATTGTCTACTTCCATATTCATCTAATAGAACTACCACGCTACTCTCTGCCTTATAAGCCTTTGCCTGCCAACAATACAAACTCAGATACCTTCCCTGCGTGTGGTGGGTACTGACAGAATGGTCAGTCTGGGTCCCTTTAGTGAAACCTGCTACCATGTGCACATCTACATACAACCTTTGCCCTTGTGCTACCGTGGGAGCTGCTTTGTCCACTCAGCCTATTCCTCCGCCCCAAATTTGTTTTCTTTCCTTGGGACCCCAGGACAAATGCCATGACAATACTGTTGCAGGAGCCATCAGTCAGCTGCTTAAGGTTGCCTCTTCAGTACACACCTTTGTGCCATTCTTTGGCTAGCAGTGTTGGTGTCAGTCAGGGTCATCTGATGAGACATCACATCCCTCACCGTCAATTGTGGTAGTGGGGAGGCCTGGCTTGCTCACTGCACAAGATATCTTTAGGACAAAATAGGTTAGTATGGATGAAAGGGCCACATCAGGTGTTCAATCTTTTGTCTTCCCTGGCATTCATTAGAAAAGAAGAATTGTCTTGGGTCACAAATAAAACACACTACCACTAACAATAGCTGATGAGAAAAATAAATCACACAAAAAAACTCGTAATGTTACAAATTTGTGTTGGGTCACCTTCAAAGCCGTTCTGGGCTGTAGGCGGCCCGAGGGCTGCAGGATAGACAAGCTTGGGCTACATGGTACCAGTGTTAGCATGAGGATGAGGGTATATTGCACTTCATAACCCCCAGTATAAGGGTTTTCCTTAAAGCAGACTTTCTGCCTGGTTTTCCTGGTGGCACACTGCTCCAACAGTGAGACCTGCCACCAGGCAAAGCGGAAATTCTTCCCAGCTCCTCTGAGGAATGAGGCTTGAGGATGAAGGTCCATGCCACAGTGAGAGCCTCTGTGCCTCTGGCATAGACTGAGAAAATGGGCTGTGATTGCACATAAAGCCACTACTGGAATTCTCAGGTCCTTGACCCAATGTGCACATTCTGAGCTTCCGGTGCAGCAATGAGCTGACACAAACCTTGGCGATGAGGACCCCGACCTTCCGTTTTGCCTTTCAGGACCCCTGTTTACACCAGCACTTGTTTTGGAGGAAGCACCTGGAGGAGATACAGAGTCTAGATGTGCGCCCTCTGCCGGAAGCCTACTGCACCAGGACAGAGGCGTGGAATGGCCTTTAACACGTTTGGAAAGTAGTATTCATTAAAAAAAAAAAACTTCCTCCAAAACGTTCGTTAATGGCTCTTTAGCAGCTGTTGTTTCAAAACAGTTCAAGGTGATAAACAATTAATATTTTCCATTTACATAAAGACTCTGGAGTAGGAATTGTCTGAGTTGGAAATCCAGTTCTACTCTATTGGTATCATGCTGCATTCCTATCACCATTAAAATTGTCAGAAAAACTCCCAACCTTGGTGGATTTGTTTTCTAGGACTGCCATAATGAAGTATCACAGATTCGGTGGCTTGAGCAATAGAGATTTATTTCCTTGCAATTCTGGGGCTAGAATTCTGAGCTCAGGGTGTTGGCAGGATTGATTTCTTCTGAGGCCTCTCTCCTTGACTTGCAGAAGAATCACAGTCGATATCTCCCTGTGTGTTCACATGGTCATCCCACTGTGTACATCTGAATCCCAATCTCTTCTTATAGGAGCACCAGCCATATTTAATTGGGGCCTGCTAATGAGATCATGACTACATTTTACCTTAATTATCTTGGAAGTCTCTGTGTCTAAATACAGTCACATTCTAAGGTATTGGGGATTAGGACTTCAACTTATGAATTTTGGGGTAACACAATTGAGCCCATAACTGTAACCTTTTTAAGACTGTCACTTATTTCTCTAGCGAAAAGGCAGAACTTTCAGAATCTTTTAGAATCTCCCCTGCAGGTGAATAAACATCTTAGTGTCTTCATAACTAGAAACCACAAGGGGTTGTTTCATTTTGTTTTAAATGTTCTGTCACAGAAGATAAATAAGATCCGAATTCTAAAGTCTTGCTAACCCATGGACGTCATGAGGAGGGCCTTGGATCAGGGTCAGTAAACCTGGCTTTTCATTGTAATTTTTAATTATGAGATTATTTATTCAGCTATTATTATTCACAATATATTTGTATTAGTTTGGTGTGATGAGGCAGTATTAACTTGACTCAGAAACCCTGAATGTCTGATTCTATACTCATCCAGCTATTACTATGATGGGCTTGCAGAGATATGCCAGACAAGTATATTCCTTTTTACTGTAACGATTTTGCTCCCAACAACAGTTCAGTTTTCCCAGGACCTGCACTGGACCTCGAGGGCTCTAGCACAGGGGCCCATTGCACCTGGGCTCCTGGGTGGATCTGCAGCCTACACTCCAGGAAGGCTGAGCAGCCTCTCCTACCCCTTCATGCTGGGCTCCCCCAGTTTCACCATTCTGACACTAAGGAAACATCACTGAGAACAGGAAGAGAAGGACATGCTTTTCTTAATCCTTGCTGTAGTGCTTTTCTAAGCCGCTCACTCAAGACCTACCCAATCTTCCTACCCAGCTTTAAACTTCCCTCCTGCTAACTGAGGCTTTGGGGGCCAAAAACGAAAAGATGTTCCTAAGGCCTGGAGGCATCCATGGCTCCCTGCAAGTCTGTGGAAAATTTCCAGTTTGTAGAAATGCCCCCCAGTGTGGAGACAGCATTTTGGGATACTTCTGGTATACCATAAGCCTGGCTGTTGGTCCAGTATGCAGAAGAGAAGAAACGAGTAAAAAGGCAGGAGATGTTGGTGGCCCACTCCCTGCCACTAGTGGGAGCTCTAGGTTCATCCCACTCCATCAACTCAAGAATGGGGTACAGTACAAGGTAAGGATGGAGCCTGACACTAGGGTAGGAGAGACTAAGGTCAAAAATCTCCCCTGCAATATTATATTTCCAGAGTCCTGTTACTCCACACAGCTAGTTTGGCAAGAGAGGCCTGGTGCCTTTCCCTACCTTTCGAACCCCGTTGTGAGTTTGAAAAACAGGGTTCTAGAGATGAAGGTGGGAGCCCAGAGGACAGAGGCCCAAGAAGCTAGGCAGCCTGCTTCCAGGTTTTAAGCAGCCTGGGACCTGGACAAAAGGCATCCATCCTAAAAGCCCCAGGTGTTGGACTGGGCACAGTGGCTCATGCCTGTAATCCCAGCACTTTGGGAGCCCGAGGCAGGTGGATCACTTGAGGTCAAGAGTTTGAGACCAGCCTAGCCAACATGGTGGCCTTCTTTTAATTTGTCCTCTCCTTGTTACTCCCTTCTGTCTGGTTCTGTCTTCCTTTGCCCATCATCCAAATTTGCATCACCAAAGTTTAGTACCTGGAACCTGGTGGGCAGAGACAGAACCCAGAGAGCAGGCCCTGGAATCAGGCTGTGTGTGTTTCATGTGAGACTCCCTCCCCCACTGGCCAGCCTTGGCAAAGTCACTTATCTTCTTCAAGTCTTAGTTTCTTCAACAAAAGGGGACTAAGATGGTAATGACCTGATTCAGTAAAGAATGTTTGACTGCAAATAACAGGACACTGAACTAAACATGAGCCCTGCAGTATAGACAGGTAACTCTCTCTCCTAATGAGAAACGTGGAAATAGGAGGAACACATGCGGGAGGGCAGCTCCACAATGTCTTAGAGGCACCGGCTCTTCCCCAGCTCACCCTCCTTTACCATCCTCAGCCCTTTGGCTTGTCTCATGCTGGTCATGCCGGTCACTTCATGTTTCTAAGGTGACCCTCACAGCTCCAGGCCATTTGATCACTTTCAAAGTCAAGGGGTACAGGACAAATGTCTTCCACTTTTTGAGGCACCGTCTTTTCATCTACAAAAGAAGCATCCCAGAAAACTTCCCCCTGACCTCCCATTGCTCAGAACTCAGCCATGTGGCCACCCCTTGCTGGACAAGCAGCTGAGGACATGCCTATCTGGCAAAGCAGGCCAGAACACAGTGGTGCATTCAGGTCATTTATGAGCCATATCATGGGTGTGAACTAAATTGGAGTTCTCTTAGCAAAGAAGCATGAGTAAACAGGGATCTGTTTTTACCCACTTCGCGATGTTGTCATGAGGATTAACTGAGGTGACAGCCTTGGAGCACCGCCTGGGACTTAGTAAGAGCTTAGTAAGTGTTAGCTACTATTTTTTATTTTTATCTTAATTATGTTTGATATTGCTTCATCACCCCTTGCTGTAGCAGCCTGGAGTCTTTTTTTTTTTTTTTTTTTTTTTTTTGAGACAGAGTCTCACTCTGTCACCCAGGCTGGAGTGCAATGGCGAGATCTTGGCTCACTGCAATCTCCGCCTCCTGGGTTCAAGTGATTCTCCTGCCTCAGCCTCCCGAGTAGCTGGGATTACAGGCACGTGCCTCCACGCCTGGCTAATTTTTGTATTTTTAGTAGAGACAGGGCACCATCTTGGCCAGGCTTGTCTCGAACTCCTGACCTCGTGATCCACCTGTCTTGACCTCCCAAAGTGCTGGGATTACAGGCATGAGCCACAGCGCCCAGCCAGCAGCCTGGAGTCTTATGCACAACCATTTCACATTCACTCTGAGGTGTGCACCCCCTGTGCTGCCTGCAGCATAGACAATGGCAGCTCATGTTCATGGGTAAAGCTGCAGTTGTAGATGAGATCCATAGAAAGGACAGGGACCCAGAGAAAGGAAAGAGAGTTAGGAGTCCAGAATACTCTTTAACCAAATGGAACATGGAGACCACTGGTGACACTTGAAAAGGTTGTTAGGCAATCTGTGGTCTGGACACTATGAGACTAGAGAGAATCTGCATCAATCTCTTGACTTTGGTTTCCCCCAAAGCAGTCCAAGAGTAGGAGTGAAGAAGGCAGGAAGTAATACGAATCCAGGCTTGGAGCTTTGCCTTGTGGATGAGCTGAAAGGACAAGGAGACTTGAGAACACAAGCCAGAGAGTGGATAGACTGATGGCCAGTGGATCCGTGACAGACATGGGAGTGAATCTGGGAGGGGCTGATAAATTAGGATAAAATGAAGAGTCTGGTCAAGGGACCTAGTGTCTTTTTAAGTCAAATAACAAGTACAGTTAGTGAGAGGGAAGAGAGAGCCAGAAGAGTAGAAACCTGCAAAACAAAGACTGAATAAATGTATTCCTGTACCACACATCACATACCTACCCACAGGTTTGACATATGTTTCCATAAAATTGTTCCCAAGTTTCTATTTTTCTATTAAGATTTCAAATCCCCACATATTTCTATTATACTTTCACTGATGTGTTCTATCTCCCGAAGCATCCCTAGCAGAGCCAAGACCCACAGCGCTCACAAGACTTCCCTGCCTTCTCTTAGATCATGCCTGGGGATGATCATTCAACCAGGGCTGGGGCAATCCTAGTGCCTTGACCCACATCTCCCATGGTGGCTGCCACAGCCACTGCCATTTTGTCATGGTGACCAAAAGGCAACAGCTATGCTGGCCAGTTAGTCAGAGAAAAAATAGATTCAGTAGGGGGTCTTGGGTAGAGAGACAGGTAGTCAACTGTGAAGAGCACAGTCTTCTGCTGGTGACTGGTAAACCAAGGCCAGCTACCATCTTCCAGTATGGGTCTTCATCTCTGACCCTTTTCGCATCTCCATATTCATATTTCTAACTCCTGGACACATCCACCAACACATATTTATTGATTAACTACTATGCCAGATACTGTTCTGGGAGCTGAGGAATCAGTGGTATGTGTGATATGAAAATTATATGAGCACTGGCCTTAGTGTAAAATGGAAGCTGTAAGAACATGCCTCAAATTGTGTCCTGTAACTTCTGTGTGCCTTGTATACATGGCCAACCCAGGGGGAGCACATGGACCCCAATTTCAAGAACCTTAGAGTAAGGTTGGGATCTCACACTCAGTATTTTCAAACTGGAATCCTTGGTTTTTCCCTTCAGTCATGCTTCTCTCCTTTGCAATTTTTAGGTAATATGTTCCATTCAACCAGTCACTGCTGCTAGAAAACACGAAATCATCTGGAGTTTTCCATGCCCTGCGCTCTGTTCCTGTCACATCTGTTTTCTCACCAAGCTCAGGCAATTCTATTTCTGAAAATATCTCTAACCCATCCTCTCCCAACCTCAAGCATTTATATTGCCTCAGCCCAGTATCAACTCTCCAATAGCTCTGAACAAGGAAACAGGACAACTCTGGAAAACAGTGGCCCTGGTAGAAGGAGGGGGACAAAAACCTGAGTGACAGTGAGTGGTCACTGATCAGAAGATTCAGGGACCTGTAGCTGTTTCCGTGCCTGGAAATAAGACAGCAAGAGATATTGTCTAGTATCTGGTGTGAAGTGAGCTGCTGATACTCTGGCAGGCAGAGCACCATTGTTTGCAGACTGGAGCAGGATCCACCAGGTCCCTCCAATTGCTACTATGATTAACACAGGTGATTAAATTCTGTTTTATTAAGTGCTATTCATTGAATACCTATCATGTTTCAGGTCCTGGTCAAAACCATAGGGATGTCAGGCAATGCATGAGAACAGCATGGGTCATGCCTCATGAAGGGAACTTACATTCTAGCCAGGAAGACATAGTAATCAAATGTGTTGAGTGTTATAAAGAAGAAAGTCAGGGTCCAGTGGAGCATATACCTGGAAGACTTAACCTAGTCTAGGGGTTCAAGGAAGGCTTATTGTGGAAGTGATAAGAAAAGATTATGTAAGTAGTTAAAAAGGAATGACTTAACAGCATTTGCAGTTACCTGGATGAGATTAGAGACTGTTATTCTAAGTGAAGTAACTCAGGAATGGAAAATCAAACATCATATGTTTTCACTGATATGTGGGAGCTAAGCCATGAGGATATAAAGGCATAAGAATCATACAATGGACTTTGGGGATTTGGAGGAAGAATGGGAGGGGGAGCAAGGGATAAAAGTCTATAAATATGGTACAGTGTATACTACTCGGGTGATAGGTACACCAAAATCACCATTAAAGAGCTTACTCATGTAATCAAATACCACCTATACCCCAATAACTTATGGAAAATGAAATAAAAAATAAAAGATTATGCAAGTAGGGAATACCCATAATGGGTGGGAAGGGGAGGAATTATGTTCCAGGGAAAGAAACAAAAGATGCAATTTTATTATTTGTCCAATTTCAAAACACATCTGTCCTTGGAAATGTGTAGAGAGATTTTCAAATGAGGCACATGGCCACAGTATAGCTGCTTCTTGGAGAACTCTGGTTTTAGCTCCACCATGATTTTCTCAAATATATTGGCTGATATCTCTGATGGCAGAAGATCCCATTGCAAGCCAAAGTCTTTGATGAAATCATCATATTTTATTTTTAACACTCATTAATTCAACAAATATTTATTGATTACCTACCATGCCAGATACTGTTCTGGGAGCTGAGGAATCAGTGGTATGTGTGATATCAAAATTATATGAGCACTGGCCTTAGTGTAAAATGGAAGCTGTAAGAACATGCCTCAAATTGTGTCCTGTAACTTTTGTGTGCCTTGTATACATGGCCAACCCAGGGGAGCACATGGACCCCAATTTCAAGAACCTTAGAGTAAGTCATAGACAGGGTTATGATTTGGGAGTTCTGAACCCAGCCCTGCCTGAAAGTGTTTTCTGATCTCAGAAGTTCACTTAGCCTCTCTGGGTTCTGAAAATAAAAGGGTTGAACTAGATGAATTCTGAAGCCATTTTCAGTTCTACAAAATGCATAAATTTGTACACTCACATGGTTGGAAGTGACCCTAAAGTCATCTTGCCAATTACACTAAGTCCTTAAATCAGTCATTAGTAGAATCTTAAGAAAAGAGCAGCAAGTGTCAGGAACACTTAGGAAGAAAAATGAGAAACTCAGACCAAGAAGGCCCACTGGAGAGTGTTTATTCAGAGACACACAAACATACAGAAGCTTTGCCATGAGGTCACCTTCACTTATCTCTGCACTGCTGATGGAATATACACATTTGTTGGAATTCTTCTCTCAGAATCTGTGAGTCAGCCAGAAGCTAAGTCAAATAGGTCCACAATTAACTCAAGAAGTAGGAGCCCCTGCTTTCTTATCTTCCTACCACCCTCATTTATCTGGCAATGTGAAAGTGAAAATTCTTTGGAGTTCAGAAGGAGGTTCTGCAAAGAGCAGAATATACAAATGTATAGCCATCTTTTCTTTTTTTTTTTTAGGAGAAGACAGAAGACATGCCCTTTGTGGGAACTGCCACATTTAGAAGAGGCAGCCCTCCTCCAGAATTCACCTCCAAACTTTTTCAAATGCTTCCTGTGGAAAAGTGTTGTCAAGGATGGTCTTATGTTTTTTTTAAGCGGGAATTATTCTCTCACTAGTCATTGCCAAACTAAAAATCTTGGGAATTTCATTTTGGCCTTTTTCTGTCGGACATTCATTGCCAAAGGAGACAGTTTCAGGCAAACCACATTTAATAATATGTGTGTTCCAACCCTCCAAATTCTGGTGTGCCAGCTCTGTTGGAGTCTACTAGGCTTTGGGAAATGTCTTTGCCTTCACTGGGAATGGCCTCAGGAGGGCGTCCTTGCTGATGGCCTGCAGGGTTATAAAATGATGCTTCCCTCAATCGTAACCAACAACTCATGTACACATAAGAATAAGATTAAAACCTCACGTTCAGCCTTATGGGAAAAGTAATAAAGTATGTAACAGGGAAAGGTAAACCAGGGTTTTCAGTGGAGGGGGGCAGGGCTTCCCACCTTCACTTAGGAATGCTATTCCTTGACATTTATTGCTTCCTTACCCACTGACACACATTGTTCCAAGTACCTTGAATGCATCAACACATTTAATCTTCATAGTAAGTCATAAAGTCAGTGCTTTTTTTCCTTTCAGTAAGCAAATGAGGAAACTCAGAGACAGAGAGAGGGGAAGTGATTTTCTAAGGAAATGTAGCCAGGAAGTGGCAACGCTGGAATTTAAACCCAGGCAGACTGGGTCCAGCTCAGGCTTTTACCCTCTGAGCTACACAGCCCTTTCAAGAGCAGGAGGAGCCAGGGCTGAGGGACCAGCTCATGGCCATCTAGTTTTCCTGAAGCTTGGCAGGCTACCTTATCTCTTCCTTTCGACACCTCTGGTCAGCTGAACAAGGGAATGTGCAAAGCACTATCAGCTAATAAAGATTTCAAGAATTCTTAATTTGCAACTATGTGGCCAGGAAAATGTGAGGGTCGTTTCCTATATCTGTTTTATTTTCCCTAATCCAACCCCCAGCTCTTCTAATTTGTTAACTTTCCATGTGGTCACAAACATTTGTCCAATCAAATATATTTAAGGACATCTATAATACCTAAGTAGATACACACACAAACACACACACACACACACACACACACACACACACACAGCAAAAGAGAAATTCAAAGTGCATTCAATAGTTTCAAAAGTAGTCATTTATCCTATTTTAATAGAATTGGCTTCAGAAATGAAAAGAGACTTAAAATTCCTTTTGTCCAATGGGTCTCAACTAGAGATAATAGCTCTCTCCAAAGAGTTCTCTTGAGGGCTCTGGGTTTTTACAATGGTTGAGGGTGGAGTGTGGTGCTACTTATATTTAGGGAAGCCAGGAATAATAAATATAATGTAATGTGAGGGACAGTCCCTCACAACAGCAACTTTTTCTGCCTCAATTGCTAATTGTACTCCCTTGATAAACAACAACTGATGTTCAACGCTTTTATTTTATAGTTGAGAAAATGAGTTGTAGAAAGATAAAGAACCATCCTTAAGGTGTCTTAGCTAGTTAATAGCACAGTCTGAAGCTGAATCTAGCTTTATACACTTATAGGAAAGAACTGCATTTTTTTCCTTGGGGAAGGCTCTATAGACCAGAGAGTCCATAGAGGTCAAAACTATTTTCATAATAATGCCAGGACATTATTTGCTTGTATCAATACCATTCTCTCACTGAGTATACAACAATTTTCCAGATATGTGATAATAGTGTTTGATGAAATATGTTAATATTTAGGTCTGATGACAAACATTTTCCAAATGACAAATATATGATGTTATAGAATTATGCTTGGGTAAAAGATCCATTAAAAGTACAAGACCAATGGCTTTTAATATAACTAAGTACAAAGAGTTTACTAAAAGATTTTAGATTTTCCCTTCCAACTAACATTGAAGAAACTACCATTCATTAAGTTTTAGTGTAGTGTCAAAGAAGAATATTCACAATTATCTGAACAGGTGACTAAAATATGATTGCCTTTTTCAACCACAAATTTGTGTGAAGCCAAGTTTTTATCATATACTTCAACCAAAACAACATATCACAATGCATTGAATGTAAAGCAAATAGGGCAATTCAGGTGTTCTTTTTTTTGTTAGTTTTTTTTTTTTTTTTTTTTGACACTCTGTCACCAGAGTGCAATGGCACGATCTTGGCTCACTGCAACCTCCACCTGCTTGGTGTAAGCAATTCTCCTGCCTCAGCCCCAAGTGCTGGGACTACAGGTACACACCACAATGCCTGGGTAATTTTTTGTATTTTTAGTACAAACAGGTTTCACCATGTTAGCCAGGCTGATCTTGAACTCCTGGTCTCATTTTCTGCCTGCCTTGGCCTCACAAAGTGCTGGGATTATAGGCACGAGCCACCACGCCTGGCCCTCAGGTATCTTATATTAAGTCAGACACGGATGAGATTTACAAAATTGTAAAGCAATGCCACTCTTCTCATGAAACTAATTTTGTTTTGAAAAAAACATATTTATTATTCACAAAACTGTTATTTATATTAATGTGCAATGAGTTTGTTAATTTTAGAATGAATTAATACATATATATTTTAATTTTCAGTTTTAATTCCTAATATGATAAATAGCAACAGATACAACCCACACAAACACTTGCTCTTTGGGGTAAGTGATTTTTAAGGAGATAAAGAGCTTCTGAGAATAAAACATTTGGGAACTACTGCTCTACATCATACCCATTTGACTACATCTCATTCTCCTGGGTGAGACCAGGGGAATCGAGTTTTTAAATTACTCTTCAGATGATTCTGATGCACAAACTAGCTTGAAAACCATTGAAACAGAGGGTATCTTTGTTGAAGAAAGTCCCATTGTAATGTTGGCCTGTAGGAACAATGTTAGGATCAAGGGCAGTTCTTTGAGAACTTCAAGGATGCTGTTGGTTCTGTGTCAACAGGAAACAGATATACATTCCCCCAGAATGAGGGAGGAAGGAAGCACCCAACACAACTTTTGATCTGTCTTAACCAAGAAAGGCAGCTGCACGTTAAACGAAAGGATGAGCCAGAAGGAACAGTGCCAATTCTTGGCAATATTGGCAGGATTATGGGCTTAGTGGGAAAGTCCATAGTCTCAGTCAAAAGGAATGTGATTCTCCCAGTATTGGCACTAATCTCAAGGCCGGAGAGGGTAAAGGGGTAGCGTTGGAGCCCAATTTGACTCCCAATGTGCATTATTCATACTTCTCAGCATGTAAACACTTTCTGTAACCAGATGGAAAAATTCAAAAACTTTTAAATTCCATATTTCTAGTTTATCTTAAAAATTGGAATATCTGGCACACACAGGTCTGAACTCCATTATAGTAACAATTGCCTGGAACTTCATAGCTGCTGCTATGGCCTGTGCTGTCCAGGCTGAGGCCTGAGCTGTCCAATTGTCCCCCGGGCAACTTTCCTTTTTTTATGTTACTTGCTTGGCCCCTGGGTTGCCATTCTGTTCTAGGGAGCTCAAGAGAACCCTGGGATCCTTGGATGGTCTAAGAAGAAGACAGGAACTAGGGCTGTATTGATGGATGACAAGATGGCCATACAGGATGAGATGGTATAGAAGATTCTGTAATCTGGCATTGCGACTTCAGGTTGGTTTAATTTGCCTGGAGCACAGGAGTTACAGGCAAACATTTCAATCTTCCTATTACTGACTTTAAGTTGTCCCATCAGTAATAGCACTTGTAATAGCTCTAAAGGGTTCAAATTAGCTGTAGGTGGTTGAGTAACCTCATCTTTTTGGTGAATATCAGAGTTCAGAGTAACCAGTATTTGCCACTGTGTCTTTTTTCTACATCAGTTGTGTGCCCATGAATTAGCAGTTCTAACAAACCTCATAATATCTCCCATATGGAAATCTCTCGCTCTGCTGCTGAAGTTTCGTATTTGGTCTTTGTTTGTCAAGCCACTTAAGGAAAGTCACTTCCTCAAGTGACAGCTGTGGATCCTAAAACATCTACCAAAGATAAGCAGTTGTCATGGCAAAAAACAACAAACCTAAAGGTGATAGATAATGGGACTTGGTTACTGTACTTGCTGTGCAAATCCACACTGCCTTCACCCTTTACTTAACTTCACACACAGCTTTTCAACACCGTGCCCTGGGTTGTATCAAAAGCACTTTGCTTCTCACTTTGCAGCTCCTCAAGCAAATTACATTCTGCTGCATCATGTGGATCCCTACTTATTAAATAATATTTCTTGGCAGCATTTATTTGTTAAAAATCCAGCTTTTGTTCAAGTATACTCCTGAAAGTTTAGAAAATGCAGAATATTATCTAGTAGCATCTGAATTTTTTTCTTTGTTATTTATTTTCTGTCTCATTGAGACAAAAAAGATATTGAGGCAAGTCTTGGAAAAAATTTCACTGGAACAGCTTCATTGCAAAAGGTTGAGTCTTAATACCAGAGGTTGAGAAATCCAGATCTTGTGATTAATCCTTTCGCTGATTGAAAAGTGACTTTAGTTAATTTGTCTGTGATTCCTTTGTCCAAAGTGCAAGAATTCCAAACATAGTTTTCATTGCAAAAGGTTGAGTCTTAATACTAGAAGTTGAGAAATAGATCTTGTGATTAATCCTTTCTCTGATTGAAAAGTGACTTTAGTTAAGTTACTTAATTATTCTGTGATTACTCTGTCCAAAGTGCAAGCATTCCAAATATAGCTTTAAAATATGCTAGTAAACCAAAAGAACTGAAAGGAATCTTTGGCTCTAGCTTAAATACATCATTTAGCCAACTTGGGTCACCAAGTTTTAAAAATCTATCATGATTCGACTTAAGAAAAATTGTTATTCCATTAAGGAATATTTTCCAGGCCTACAAGTATTTTTCAAACTTTGATTTTAGTTAACAAATTCATTTTTGGGTGAATCTTAATTTACTTAGCCAAGCGCTGATCATTGGAATTTAGGGGAGGGAAGGAGGAATGCCTGTCCTTCACTTCAGGTATAGGAAAAGTTGTTCAAATGATACCCCTGGGATAATTTGATATGTGTTTCTACATTTGGGAGTAGAGGGGGCATAGAGGACTCAAGTCTGAGCCCAGCCTGAAATCTGAGGTCAAGAGAGAGACTGGCAGCCTGGTCTGGTGGCGGAGCGAAGAAGAGAAGCTATTTTTGAGCAGGGACTGGCTTGCACCCTTAGGGTTCATCAGGGCAAGGAAGATAGAGGTGTTTCCTATAGACCCTGAACAGGCAGTGCATGGAAGAAGAGAATTCATTTGGTGGATTCCTACAATTTGTCTGTGGGAGTTTTCAAAGATGTCTGAAAATTCATCAGCACACTTTCCGTCAGGAGGTAAAGTCTAATTCTCCTCCCCTTGATTATAAGCTGGTCTTGTGACTTACTCCTACATATGGGGCCAGGAGAAAGGAAAGCTGCATGTCTGTCAAGGTTATTTAATAAAAGGCAATACAGTCTCTCTCTCTCTCTCTCTCTCTCTCTCTCTCTCTGTCTCCTGAAGAGAAATTCTGGTCACCCTGAGGTAGCCATGTAGAAAGACAGTGTGGAGGGGACAGACAGAGAGACCTAAGAAGCCCCAACCCAGGTGCCTTCAAAATGATAACATCCCCTGTTACCATCAGATGGTATGAGATATTAAGGGAGAATCTTCTCCCTAAGCCCAATCAACCCTAAGATTCATGAGCAAAATAAATTATTGTTATTGTCGAAAGCACTGTTTGGGTGTGGTTTGTTACACAGTGATAGATAACCATAACGGGGCACTGTCCAATAAGACTGCCTAGAGGCATAATGGGACATTAGCACAGAGGAACCTGGCTGGACTGCAGGTTCTCTGGACTCTGCAGGAGTAAGCATCCAGCCCTCATGTCACAGGAACTGCAGATTGAGAGGTTTTCCAGGAGCAATCCCCAGAGAAAGTAAAGCTTTAAACTTCTTCCAGGCTCAGATGATGTGAACTTGGTCTAGGATAGTCCAAGGAAGAGACAGAAATAGAAGACACTTTCCTTTTCCCTCTACGTTTTCTCCTTCCCTTGGCAGTTATATTAGGCTAGGCCAAAAATGACAGTGACTTTGCCAACGAAATCTTTTAATAATTTGGAGATGGAGAAACCACTTCTAAGCATGATGCACCTAAGTAAAGAAGCCACAAAGGAAAAGACTGACAGAGTTGACTAAATAAAAATGTAAACTTTTTTAACAAAAAAATGTAATATTTTTAAAAAGTTAAAAGATAAGCAACAAACTGGAAAAACTATTCATAGTATATGACAAAGGATTGAGCATAATATATAGAATTCCAACAAATTAGCTAGAAAAATATGAACACTAGGTAAAAGGAAAAGTTTAACTGTGGAATGAAGAAAACCGGTTAAGAAATACGTCAAAATATGTTCAAACTCACCAATCATTAAAGAAATAAATTTTAATTTTAAGTAAATTTAAATCATTGAAGAAGATCCTGATCCAAGATGGCAGAATAGGAACAGCTCCGAGTGCAGTTCCCAGCAGCAACAACACAGAGGGTGAGTGTCCACCGCATTTCCAAACAAATTTTCACTGCCTACAGACCAGGAGATTCCCAGGCCGAAAAGCGCCACAAGTTTTCAGCATGGTGGTTTCAGCCGGTACCTGCTTGATGCACAGAAACTCACATAAATCTGGGCAGCCATCTCAACTGGCATCTGGAATGCCTGGGAGACAGAACCGCCCATTCAACTAAAAGGGAGGGGGGCAGAGACAGGGAGCCAGGTGATCTGGCTTAGCGGGTACCACCCCCACAAAACAAGCAATCTGAAACGCTCTGGATTGAGAGTTTCCCAGAAGCGCATCTGGACCCAGGACAGTCTAGCTCAGTGGGGGAGAAGGCGACCACCACTACCAAGGCAGTTCACCCAGCAGCTAGGCAGAGCCTTTGGCAGCTCAGCAGCGCCTCTGCTGGCAGACTGTGACTAGAATACTCCGTGCAGGGCAGGGCATCTATGAAAAAAGGCAGCAGCAAGACAGGAACTTATAAATAAAGCTGACCTTCCTAGGACAGAGCACCTGGGAAAAGAGGCAGTACGAGTGCCGCTGCAGCAGACTTAAAAGTGCCTGCCCAGCATCTCTGCACAGCACAACAGAGCTCCCAGCACAGCACTTGAGCTCCTATAAGGGACAGACTGTCTCCTCAAGCAGCTCCCCGACCCCATATACCCAAAGAGACACCTTATAAAGGAGAGCTCAGGTCAACATGTGGCAGGTACTCTTCTGGGACAAAGATAACAGAAGAAGAAACCGGAAGCAAACCTTACTGTTCTGCTGACCCTGCGGGTGATCCCCCAGGAAAGCAGGGCCTGGAGTGGACCTCCAGCAGTCCTGCAGCAGAGGGGCCTGACTGTTAGAAGGAAAACTAAGAAACAGAAAGAAAGAACTTCATCATCAACAAAAAGGACGTCCACTCAGAGACCCCATCTGAAAGCCACCAACTACAAAGACCACAGGTAGATAAAGCCACCAAGATGGGAAGAAACCAGTGCAGAAAGGATGAAAACACCAAAAGCCACGAAGCCTCTCCTCCTCCAAAGGATCACAACTCCTCACCAGCTAGGGATCAAAGATGGATGGAGAATGAATCTAATTAATTGACAGAAATAGGCTTCAGAAGGTGGGTAATAACAAACTTCTCAGAGCTAAAAGAACATGTGCTAACCCAATACAGAGAAACTAAGAACCTAGAAAAAAGGTTAGATGAGATGCTAACTAGAATAAACAGCTTAGAGAAGAATATACACGACTTGATGGAGCTAAAAAACACAGCAGGAGAACTTCGTGAAGCATACACAAGTTTCAATAGCCAAATCAACCAAACAAAAGAAAGGATATCAGAGATTGAAGGACAACTCAATGAAATAAAATGAGAAGGCAAGAATAGAGAAAAAAGAGTGAAAAAGAAATGAACAAAGCCTCTAAGAAATATGGGATTATGTAAAAAGACCTAATCTACGTTTGATAGGTGTACCTGAATGTGACAGAGAGAATGAATCTAAGCTGGAAAACACTCTTCAGAATATTATCCAGGAGAACTTCCCCAACCTAGAAAGGCAGGCCAACATTCAAATCCAGGAAATACGGAGATCACCACAAAGATATTCCTCAAGAAGAGCAACCCCAAGGTACATAATCATCAGATTCACCAGGGTTGAAATGAAGGAAAAAGGCTAAGGGCAGCCAGAGAGAAAGGTAGGGTTACCCACAAAGGGAAGCCCATCAGACTCACAGTGGATCTCTCAGCAGAAACCCTACAAGCCAGAAAAGAGTGGGGGGCCAATATTCAACATCCTTAAAGAAAAGAACTTTCAACCTAGAATTTCATATCCAGCCAAACTAAGCTTCATAAGCAAAGGAGAAGGAAAATCCTTTATGGACAAGCAATTGCTGAGAGATTTCATTACCACCAGGCCTGCCTTACAAGAGCTCCAGAAGGAAGCACTAGACAAAGAAAGGAACAACCAGTACCAGCCACTCCAAAAACATACCAAATGGTAAAGACCATCGACACAATGAAAAAAAAATGCATCAACTAACAGGTAAAACATCCAGTAGCATGGTAAGATCAAATTCACACATAACAATATTAACCTTAAATGTAAATGGGCTAAATGCCCCAGTCAAAAGACACAGGCTGGCAAATTGGATAAAAAGTCAAGACCCATCGATGTGCTGTATTCAGGAAATCCATCTCATGTGCAAGGACACACATAGGCTCAAAATTAAGGGTTAGAGGAAGATTTATCAAGCAAATGGAGAGCAATAAAAGCAGGAGTTGCAATCCGAGTCTCTGATAAAATGGACTTTAAACCAACAAAGATCAAAAGAGACAAAGAAGGACATTACATAATGGTAAAATGATCAATGCATCAAGAAAAGCTAACAATCCTAAATATATACACACCCAATACAGGAGCACCCAGGTACATAAAGCAAGTTCTTAATGACCTACAAAGAGACTTAGACTCCCATATGATAATAGTGGGAGACTTTAAGACTCCACTGTCAATGTTAGACAGATCAACAAGACAGAAAATCAACAAGGATATCCAGGACTTGAACTCAGATCTGGACCAAGTGGACCTAATAGACATCTACAGAAATCTCCACCCCAAATCCACAGAATATACATTCTTCTCAGCACCACATTGCCCTACTCTAAAATTGACCACGTAATTGAAAGTAAATCACTCCTCAACAAATGCAAAACAATGGAAATCATAACAGTCTCTCAGACCACAGGGCAATTAAATTAGAACTCAGAATTAAGAAACTAACTCAGAACCACACAGCTTCACGGAAACTGAACAACTGGCTCCTGAACATTGACTGGATAAACAATGAAATGAAGGCAGAAATAAAGATGTTGTTCGAAACCAATGAGAATGAAGACACAACGTACCAGAATCTCTGGGACACATTTAAAGCAGTGTCTAGAGGGAAATTTATAGCAATAAATGCCCACATGAGAAGCGAGGAAAGATCTGAAATCAACACCCTATCATCAAAATTGAAAGAGCTAGAGGAGCAAGATCAAAAAAACTCAAAACCTAGCAAAAGACAAGAAATAACTAAGATCAGAGCAGAACTGAAGGAGATAGAAACAAAAAAAAATCCTTCAAAAAATCAATAAATCCAGGAGCTGGTTTTTTGAAAAGATCAACAAAATAGACCGCTAGCCAGAATAATAAAAAAGAAAAGGGAGAAGAATCAAATAGATGCAATAAAAAATAATAAAGGGGACATCACCACAGATTCCACAGAAATACAAACTACAATCAGAGATTACTACAAACAACCCTATGCACATAAACCAGCAAACCTGGAAGAAATGGATAAATTCATGGACACTTACACCCTCCCAAGCCTAAACCAGGAAGAAGTTGAAAACTTGAATAGACCAATAACAAGGTCTGAAGTTGAGGCAGCAATTAATAGCCTACCAACCAAAAAAAAAAGTCCAGGACCAGACGGGTTCACAGCTGAATTCTACCAGACATACAAGAGGAGCTGGTATCATTCCTTCTGAAACTATTCCAAATAATCCAAAAGAGGGGAATCCTTCCCCAAATCATTTTATGAGACCAATATCATCCTGACACCAAAATCTGGCAGAGACTCAACAAAAAAAGAAAACTTCAGGACAATATCCATGATGAACATAGATGTAAAAATCTTCAATAAAATGCTGGCAAACTGATTACAACAGCACATCAAAAAGCTTATCCATCATGATCAAGTAGGCTTCATTCCAGGGATGCAAGGCTCGTGCAACATATGCAAGTCTATGAAGATAATCCACCACATAAACAGAACCAAAGACAAACACCACATGATTATCTCAATAGATGCAGAGAAGACCTTCAACAAAATCCAACAGCGCTTTATGCTAAAAACTCTCAATAAACTAGGTATCCAAGGAACATATCTCAAAACAATAAAAGCTACTTATGACAAATGTACAGCCAATATCATACTGAATGGGCAAAAACTGGAAGCATTCCGTTTGAAATCTGGCACTAGACAAGGATGCCCTCTCTCACGACTCCTATTCAATATAGTATTGGAAGTTCTAGCCAGAGCAATTAGGTAACAAAAAAAATAAAGTGTATTCGATTAGAAAAAGAGGAAGTCAAATTGTCTCTATTTGCAGACGACTTGACTGTATATTTAGAAGACCCTTTCATCTCAGCCCAAAATCTCCTTAAACTGATAAGCAATTTCAGCAAAGTCCTAGGATACAAAATCAATGTGCAGAAATCACAAGCATTCCTATACACCAATAACAGACTAACAGAGATCCAAATCATGAGCAAACTCCCATTTGCAATTGCTATAAAGTGAATAAAATACTTAAGAATACAACTAACAAAGGAGGTAAAGGACCTCTTCAAGGAGAACTACAAACCACTGCTCAAAGAAATAAGAGACGACACAAACAGATGGAGAAACATTCCATGATGCTCATGGTTAGGAAAAATCAATATTGTGAAAATGGCCATACTGCCCAAAGTAATTTATAGATTCAATGCTATCCCCATCAAGCTACCAATCACCTTCTTCACAGAACTGGAAACAACCACCTTAAACTTCATATGGAACCAAAGAGAGCTCGCATAGCCAAGACAATCCTAAGCAAAAAGAACAAAGCTGGAGGCATCACACTACCCAATTTCAAGCTATACTACAAGGCTACAGTAATCAAAACAGCATGGTACTGGTACCAAAACAGAGATATAGACCAATGGAACAGAACAGAGCCCCTGGAGGCAGTGCCACACATCTACAACCATCTGATCTTTGACAAACCTGACAAAAACAAGCAATGGGGAAAGGATTCCCTGTTTAATAAATGGTGTTGTGAAAACTGGATAGCAATGTGCAAAAAGCAGAAACTGGACCCCTTCCTGACACCTTACACTAAAATTAACTCCAGATGGATTAGAGACTTAAACATAAGACCTAACACCATAAAATCCCTGGAAGAAAACCTAGGCAAAACCATTCAGGACATAGGCATAGGCAAGGACTTCATGACTAAAACACCAAAAGCATTGGCAACAAAAGCCAAAATAGACAAATGAGGTCTAATTAAACTCCAGAGCTTCTGTACAGCTAAAGAAACAACCATTAGAGTGAACTGGCAGCCAACAGAATAGGAAAAAAATTTTGCAATCTACTCATCTGACAAAGGGCTAATATCCAGAATCTACAAAGAACTAAAACAGATTTACAAGAAAAAAAACAAACAAACCCATCCAAAAGTGGGTGAAAGACATGAATAGGCACTTTTCAAAAGAAGAAATATATGATGCCAACAAACATATGAAAAAATGCTCATCATCACTTATTATTAGAGAAATGCAAATTAAAACCACATTGAGATACCATCTCATGCCATTTAGAATGGCGATCATTAAAAAATCTGGAGATAACAGATGCTGGAGAGGATGTAGAGAGACAGGAACACTTTTACACTGTTTGTGGCAGTGTAAATTAGTTCAACCATTGTGGAAGACAATGTGGTGCTTCCTTAAGGACCAAGAAATAGAAATTCCATTTGACCCAGCAATCCTGTTACTGGGTATATACCCAAAGAATTATAAATCATTCTGTTATAAAGACACATGCACACATATGTTCATAGTGGCACTGTTTACAATAGCGAAGACCTGGAACCAACCCAAATGCCCATCGACAATAGACTGGACAAGGAAAATGTGGCACATATACACCATGGAATACTATGCAGCCATAAAAATGATGAGTCTGTGTCCTTTTTAGGGACATAGATGAATCTGGAAACCATCATTCTCAACAAACTGACACAAGAACAGGAAATCAAACACCACATGTTCTCACTCATAGGTGGGTGATGAACAATGAGAAGACATGGACACAGGGAGGGGAGCATCACACACTGGGGTCTGTTGGTGGAGGCCAAGGGAGGGGACAACAGGCAGATTGGGAGGTCGGGGAGGGGATAACATGGGGAGAAATGCCAGATGTAGGTGATGGGGGGGATGGAGGCAGCAAACCACATTGCCATGTGTGTACCTATGCAACACTCCTGCATGATCTGCACATGTACCCCAGAACCTAAAGTACGATAAAAAAAGAAAAAAAAATCATTAAAGAAATAAATTTACAGCAAGGAATTATTGTACTTAGCATCTGTCACAATTTTCTAGGCCTGCTGTAACAATGTATCACAGACTGTTCTAAACAACAGAAATTTATTCATCTCCCAGTTTCAGAATCTAGAAGTGCAAGACCAAGGTATAGGCTGCATTGGTTCTTTCTGATAGCTGTGAGGGGAATCTGTTCTATACCTCTCCTGTAGTTTCTGGTGACTTTCTGGCAATCTTTGGTGCTCTTTCACTTGTAGGAACATCACTACAATCCTTACCTTCATGTTCAATGGCATTCTCTCTGTGTTCATGTCTGTCTCTGTGTCCAAATTTGCCCCTTCTATAAGGGCAACAGTTTTATTGGGTTAGATCTATGCTAAGGATCTCATTTTAACTTCATTACCTCTATGAAGACTCTATTTCCAAATAAGGTCACATTCTAAGGTATGGGGGGTTAGGGGTTCAACATATCTTTCTAGGGGGACACAATTCAATTCATAACAGGATCCATTGAGAAAAACAATAGTATTGAACATTGGAAACTATAGAAACGGTACTTATATACAGTTTATTGATTATAATTTGATGTAAAGTTTTGGAGAGTGATTTTTAGTAGTATCTCTCAGAATCACATATTTCAAATGTGCATAGTCTTTTCTCCTGGAATTTCACTTTTAATGAATATAACAAAATCTAAAATAGGTGAAGTCAACATTAAAAACAAAAAGAGAACCTTTGAGGGTGGGATGTTCAGGACTTGGTGTTGGGTAGACTCCCAGGAAAGGTAGTGAAAATGTCGGCAGTTCAGTTGAGAATCTTCTGAAGTTCTAGGGAAACATGTCTCTTCCCTAGTGGGGGTCAAAGAGGAAAGAAAAATATCTCAGGTCCATGTGGTGTCTCCTCACTAAGGCTTGGAAGTTTCCAGTTAATTGACAGACAGATTTCATAAGAGAGGGAGGGGAGAAATCCTGCAAAGACACAGCTGGCCAAGACCCTGGAGGAGTCTTTGGGGCATGAGATCAACCAGCAGTGTCAGGCTGATTCCTCTTTGAGCTGTGGAGAGAGCACCCTGGTCTCACACCCAACACCTTCTAGGCTCCCAGCCTTGAGAGAAACATCTGGGCAATTCTGATGATGGCTGAGAGGACTCAGAGACCAAATGAGTGCCCCAGGGTCTCTATAGGGTTATCCAACCTGTGTATGTGACTCTGCTCTTTCCTTTTTGTCATTCCATGCCTATCTCTGCAGAATTCTCAGTGATCTCTTAACCTAAGGGACCCATACATTGAGAAAGGGCAGGAAGAGGAAGTACCTGTATTGCAGGGAGAAAACTCTCAAAGATGCAGTAGTGAAGGACAGCTCTAAAGAGGGAAGGAAAGCAAGAGGCAGGAAGGAGCCCCAGGGGAGGGATGGAAGGATGGAGGTGGCCTGGATCCTGAGATATGAGGCCCACTCAGTGTCGCCTTGCTAAAGCTCGGGGGTTTCCAGTTTGTTGACAGGAAGATTATGTAGAAAAATGGATGTGAAAGTTTACCACTTTTGTGGTTTTAAGTGGAAGGCAGCATGGCATAGCAGTGAAGGGCTTGGTTGCTGGAAGTGAGCTGCTTGAGTTTGCAATTCCAGTTCTGCTTCTGCATGGTTGTATGACCTCTCAGAGTATGCCTCCTTCTCTGTGACTCAGTTTCTTCACATATAAGCTGGGCATGATGATTTTGGGGCGTTACTACTGTTTTTAGCATTGGCAGACATAGTCAAGTAAATTTCCACTTCAAATCTCAAAGCTATTCTTCTATGATGAATCTTATTAGAATAATTCATTTAGTGTAAATAAACTAATGCTTTGTAATTAGTCATCTTCTGAATAGCCCTTCTAGAAATGCAGGGGCAAACTACTTCATCTTTCTGTGGTTCTTTCCACTTGTGCACCCTTCTGAGCAATACCTGACTTAGGCTGCCAGATTTAGCAGATAAAAACATCCAACTAAATGTGAATTTCAGGTAGTCAACAAACATTACTTAGTATAAGTATGTCCTGTACAATATTTGAGGCAGACTTTTACTACACAAACTACTCATGGTTTGATCTTGGATTCATATTTCATTGGGCATCCTGTCTTTCATCTGGCAACCTGGTATCTGACCCCAAACTGCACAAAGTGGGTGAGCTTGGCCTTGAGGAGCTAGATGCAGGTGTAATTTTACTGTGTACACCTCATTCAGGCACAGTCTGCAACTGTGCTTTTGCAGGATCTCTTTTAAAAGCAAGAACAACAACAACAAAGAATAAAACATGTGGCATTTGCAGCAAAAGCCGTAACAGGAGCTGGTCTCATGTAAATATTATGTTAATTAAAACAGATGGGTCTGGAGCATAAACAAAATAGCTGCAGGGGGCTGGTTTTTGTTCTTGCTGCATTTCTTAATATAGTAACTCAGTTCCCATGCTGTTCACACTCTTGCCTTATCAAACATTGAACTGGGGTATAAGGAAGTTCAAATTACCAGTGATTGGAGTTCCATTTTCTAAACACTTGAAACAGATGGCTTATTGCCTGAAAAGCATGTTGAGCTTGGTTATTTCAGGAAAATGTTTGGTTGCAGCTCATTTATTAACATCAGGTTTGCCATGTGATGAGCACTTTCCTTTCAGCTCTCATCCTTGCATTGAGTTTGACTACTGGGCAAAGAAAAGTTTCATTTCTAATGCTGTCTGGCTGCTTCTTGGACGTTGCATTGAGCAAAAGCCTTGTTACTCCTGTACAGCTTCTCACAGCTTCAGAAAAAGGGCAATAACCATGCAGAAGACTTTTACAAATTAATGTCATTTGAGAGTAAACAATGGATGACGTTGGACTCTCTACCAGCTGTGGCGGCAATGAACTTAACAAAAAGATAATGTGCTTTTGCCAGTTTTTGGGGGATCTGGGATCCAACTCAGAACCACATGCTGCACTTAGTTGTCATGATTCTTTACTCTCTTTTAATCTATAAGAGTTTCTCAATCTTTCTTTGCCTTTGACTTTTTAAGAGTGCAGAATCTTCTTTAAATAGATTTATCTGATGTTTTCTCATAATTAGTAGGGTTATGTTATACATTTTAGGCGGAGATACTAATAAGGAGTTAGAACTAAATTTTCTAAAACCATTCCCATGTTATGCAAGGAAGTGGGGTCAGTGTTTTGTGTGTGAAAACTTTCTAGTGAATCTTGAGTTGACAATGGTACTTCACACTTCCCATCAATCTTAATTTGAACTGAGTGGCTTAAATTTTTTATAAGATTCTCAGAATCACATTTAAGAGTAAAAATGTATTGAAGTGTCCTTGTCTTTCTGGGCTTTCTTCTTGGAATGAGATGAGCTACTTTAGATCTGTGTAAATGGTCCAAGGAAGGTTAAGAGAGAGGGCAGGAACTGTTTCTTGTAAACTGACAGTTCAGGAGAGTGAGTTGGTGATGATCACATAATCCATTTATAATCACCCAAGTTAACAAGCTCTCACCTTCTTCTAATAGGCCCCTTATTTACAAATAGTCACTTCTATATGAAAGTGGGTTCTCGTTCATAGTCACTTCTATATGAAAGTGAGTTCTCGTTCATGTGACTAGAGTCACATGCAGCTATCTCATGGCATGATTTCCCCACACCACAAAGCTCAATTCACATTAAGACTACTACTAGAACCTGTAACATATCACAAGTGTATAATTTGAGCTTTGAAGATAATTTTTTATCTTACTTTGTAAACAAACTACCCCCTAAATAACTTGCAGCCCTGTGTCTGCCCAGTGCAATTTCAGCTGTATCAGTAGGAAAGAAATCCAAGTACAAGGTGGCTGGTCCAGCATAGCTGTGCTCAGGTCAAACCAATTGCAAAGAAGGGTTCCAGACGCCACACTGTGACAGACTTTTATAAACTGACTTATTTAAAGAAGAGAATGAATAGGCTGCTAAAGAATTCAAAATCAAGTTACAGGAGTGGCTTTTTAGGCCTGTGTAGTCCAGCCCCGGGCTCAGCCCCATCTTGGGCTCTCAGCTCCCTTTCCTCCATGGCTAGAACCTTGTCTCACCTCATCAGAGCTCATCCAGGGACGAAGGCTGTGCTCCCCCTCTGATGCGCTTGCCAGATTCAGCCTGCCAGCTGAGACATGTGAGGCTTCCCCCTCAAAAAGAGACGCAGGATAATTTTCTGATGGAAGAAATTTTGTTCTACCTGGGGCTGTCCCTATGCCCTTCAAATTCTGCATTCTGCCATAAGAATGAACCTCCTTCATGAACAAGGGGCCAGGTCTGTCTGCTGGCCAGGACTGTTACATTTAATCTTTCTCATTTGGTATTTATTCAAAGAAGAAATATTTCCCAGCTACTGACAAAGGGGAGCCAGTTGTATTTTCTACAAATGCCTGTGGCAATAATGGGAATTACACAAAGTCATATAAAGTGGGAGAACCACGGAACAACAAAATCCCACTCTCTACTGAGGTCACTTACAAGCTCAAAACAACTTACGGTTTCTTTGGACCATTCTCTATTAATATAGCAATTAGTTTTATTCCATCTGGGTATGTTATCAAGTAGAAAAATGAAAAAGAGGGATGTGTGCAAAACTCAGTATTTCACCTGAAGGAAAAATAAGCTACAAATAACTATCATCAAAATAATTTTTTTTATTTTATTTAAAAAGACTCTGAATGTACACATTTGGTTCATGAACGCAGGGTAAAATGTTTATTTCCATCTTCATTTTAGTCTAGTGATCACTATACAAATCTGGACATAGAAAATGAACAGGTTTTACCCGAGAACATGAACGTGCGTCAGCTGATTCCGTGTGTCGGTGGTGTTTGCTGATTTTCAATGTCCACGAATGCTCAGTAGGCGGGCACTGGCACATTGGCCGCTCCACTACTATGAAGCCAGGTGCTCACAAAACCAGTGCTTGTGCGTGATAAAACATGCTAATCACAACAAACAGTTATTCCATGATGGGTTTTTAACTAATGAAACAAATGTCCACATGCAGAAACACCCCTGTATGCTTCTCTTGTATAGTCATATCTACCTTCCATTTAATGTATGAAATTAACTGTTCTTGTCTGGGGGCAAGGAAATGCAGAGTCATAGCAGCATTTCCTCTTGCACCACACGTGAGCTTGCAGAACTGCAAAGGGTTAAGAATGACCCACAGTGACTCCGAAAAGCTCTACAATCCTTAAAAAGGGCAACATCCCTTCTGTATTCTAGACAAGTTAAAAAGGTTGGCCAAAACCCTGCTGGCTTTATAGTTTGTTGATGAATTAAGTAAGAAGTAATACATAAAATTCTCTTATATGAAAATGTCTTTCACTTGAAGAATATAAATCATAACAAATACTGAAACATTTAGTAACAGTTCTAAAAAAAAAAAGTTTTTGTTATTAATTCCCCAGACCAAAATTTACACATCAGGAAAGAATTAGGCACTTTGGGGCAAACTCTTTTGGAGATCATTAAGTTAACATTTTTGACATTTACAAAGTAATTGGTCCAATTACAAATGAATTTGACCAATTATGTCTCGAATTTCTGGGTTAGTGAAAGCAATAGGTAAATTAAGAGGGGAAGTACCAGCTTTGGTGGATGAAAAGATTCATTTAAATGGTGTCTCCATTTACTGAGTAGCAATCATATTCTCTCACAGCCTGACAATATTTGCCTCTCATGATAAACTGACAACATCACTTAATGGAAATGCATGACAATGTATTGATTAAATATTTTCTGGAACGTCTACACTTCAGTTAAAATTGTACTATTTACAAATCAGAAAATAAACTACAAAGCATGCCTATAGGCACAGCATGCCTGCAAGACACAAATATACGAAATTATGGCAAGCTATGGCAAGATACCTTAAACCAACAGAACATTCTGATGCTAAAAAAGAGAGATGGAAATATAGGCCATATATTATATATGAGCCATACTCTGAAGCCCAGAAGACTCTCTATCCAAAAGGAAATCACAGACATAAAAATAAAATATTTGGTATTCTACAATATATTACAAAAATAAATATATCAATCAATAAATAGTGGGAAGCCTAGAAACTCTTAAATGAATATTTTGGCTGTGGGCTGCCCAGGTCCCTCTGCTATAATTCTCTTTGAGAGTTGTTGAGATATATCAACTTTGGTGGTAATAATTCTGCCATAAAAGGGTAAAAAAAAAACAAGATTGGCATGGGACGTAGCAGAAGGTCTATGACCAGATAAACATTAGTAAGTTTCTACCTTTTTAAGGATCTGACAATATTCTGGCTTTCTGTCAATGCAGTGAGTTGGAAGTGATGCAGGTGTGCAGCCACGGACCCTGTGGGAGCTGGAAGAATTCCTCTGTGGGCTGTGTCTTTGCACTTCCTGATAAAAAGAAAGCCAAAAAAAAAAAAATACAACTAGCAACATTTGAATAACCAATATGTTGCTCTCTGTACTCCCTTTCCACAGGGAAGCAGAAAATAATAGAAATGCTTGTTTACATCTGGATGGGCAAAAAGAGAAACAACTGGGCTACAAAGCCTCATCGCCAACAGCCTATATTTTCATATCTCTTTAACAGAAGAGTGACTATAAGTGCTCGAGACAAGATTACTCCAGAAGCTCGGAGCCAGCAGCGCACATAGTGGAAAGTAGGGCTGGCACATCCTTAACATTCTAGTATCAGGGTGCTAATGTTAGCGGTGTGCTAATGTCAGTGGGATACTAAATGTCAGCGGTGTGCCAGCGCCAGTGCACAGCCCCCAAGAGCTGACTTAAGTTTTAATTTTGCAAGCCAGTTGACATCACATTGGTAGCTCAAGATAGACTACAGTAAGAACATTTACAGCATTGAAATCCACAAATCGGGGCTCTTTCCCACCCTGGATTGCTGGTTGTAAGGCATTTACCAGCACACTACTGTCGTATGTATTAGACATAAAGAAAATTTTCCTTAATTTTTATCTAACCAGGACTATCCTGGTCAGCTGAGGTTTTGCTGTGTATCTATTACAGTGTCCTTTAGAAAGGATAAGAAGTACCTTGGAGCATGTGAGTATACATTGTGTACCATGGAGTATTAAGGATGCACCACATTCCACTGAGGGCACTAAGTGTGGCTGTCCAAAGCCAGCTATACATCACACACACAAACACACACACACATTATGTTATATGGAGGCTATTCCACAAATAGTGATTCTGAGTTGCATGACTTTCTCAAAGTATCAATCACTGAATACCCACTGATGGTCAAAATATCACTCTTCCAGGAGCAATGAATTCCCCAGGATTCACTCAGCGGACAATAGATATAGACAGCTGAGGTTCAAATTGGGCAAAAGTTCTTCCAAATAGTTTTCCTTGCCTCTATTGTCTAGTGCAGTTTGTGTTTATAACCTTAAGAGATTTGCAAAGGGGCTGATTGTTTTCCAGGGTAAAAAGAATAAGTGCCAGACTTCTTAAGGAAGCATTCCTTAAGATGAGCAGGAGTGAATGGGGGATGATGTACTGGAAACCACGTTCCTGGTTCTAACATGAACCATCGACATTCCCTGCCTGGAGATACTGGAATCGTTTGGAAACTGCTCTGCTCTGGATTCTCCTGCACAAAGCCCGGGATATGCTTGCAGGGTAGAGGGAAATGGTGGGGGTTAAGACTGGAGTCTGCCACCAGCCAGGAAAACCACCAGACTCTTCCTGTCCAGAACACTTCCCCAACACTTTCACTCCTGGCCAGTTGCAAAATGGGATGATGGTAAAATGAGAAGATGGGAAAGTTACCAGCTTTCTACCATAAAGCAAACATTATTTCAAAATTCAGCCTTAGCTTTTGAGTCATTTGGTTGTGTGTCTATTCATAAATCCATTTATTTTTTTGTTTATTCATTCATCCATTCATTTGGACTCTGGTTTTCTTTTTCCTATACTTACTTATTCTGGTTTTCTTTTTTCTTATACCTAAGTATTCTTCATGAACAAAACATTTGATAAAGGATATTATTAAAATAAAATCAAATTAAATATCAGGGGAAGATTTAGAAATTAAAACATGAATGAACTCCTTTCACTCTGAGAGCGTAGGCATTTGGTGCTCCTTTCCAGCTCACAGCATGTGTAATGAAGGCCGGGGAAGAGTGGACACAGGCATGGGAGGAAGACATGAGGCACTAGGGCAAAGAAGAAAGAGGGAAGGAAGAGGACGGAGCAGAGAGAAAAGCAGGGATGTGGGGACAAGGGAACAGCGTTAACAGGTGAAGAAAGATATTAACATCCTTTCTTTCAACAGACAGGTCCCTTCTAATTTTTCTCCTCTTAGTCTTTGATAGTTTTATTTTTTCCAAAATATTTAATTATTTAAATAAAACCATTTATGATGTTACAGACACATCTAGGGCCCTGAAGATAGCATCAATATCCTCTTTCCTTTCTTCCCTTCAAGTGCCCTGGGGGACCCCTCTACCCTCTGCAGCAGCAACGGCCAGTACACATGACCTTGCTTTCCTGTCGTCTCAGGAACAGATTTCATGCTGGTTTCTTCTCTTTCCTTCCTTGGCCAGGAGCTGCCCTCTGGAGCACACTGGTCCCCAGTGGACTCATTTTTCCTGTTGTACCTCTAAGACCTCTTGGGTCCATTTGGTTTCTGCATCAATTAACCCTTCCCTTCAAGCATCCCTTGCCAGGCCCTGCCTCTCTGAGCAACCACAGAAACTCAAGTGACAAAAGCTACACTTATATTTCTAGAGTATTTAGGAAGTATAATACTTCCAAGGATGATTAAATCCCTGATGCAAATTATCTTGACATAAATCCTACTCAGAGAAGAGGTAACAGAGAACATGCCATTGGCCTTTAATATACACACATCTGAGTGGGTCATGCATATAGGTGAGTATAATCTGCCTGCACAGAACCAAAAGATTTTCATAAGTTCATGTATGTACACATATACATACACAAGTATATATCTTTTGACACTGTGTTTTGCCTTGGGGTTGTTTCATATCAACATGGAGGTGGCATTGTCAGGAAATGGCAAGTCCAAAGAGAAAACAGATTGAAAGGGACTTAACTATAAAGCAAAATATGCATTTCCTACAACAAACTGACCTGTCCATTCTGGAAGACAGCAAGCCTCTAGTACTGTACACCCTTATTAAATAATCTCATTAAATAGGAACACCAAATATACACATTTACAGTTATTAAATAAGCCACAGGATTCCTCTTCTATCTACAGCCACATTCGGAGACGGCCATGCCTTCATATTTAAACTTGTAGGTGACGACGCCTTTGTCTAAATAGAGGATGGAGATGGGCTCTAGCTTTGTGGGCACACAGCAGACTTTGGAAGCTTTCTGGGAATTCTTGAGATGGACCAAGGCCTGGATAATTGCATGCTTTGTGGGTGTGAGATGCTCTGCCAGGGGGTAGTTACAAACACCACGACATTCATAGGCTTCGTACCCGGGCGGAGCGATGATCCAGGAGTCCCACCCAATCTCCTTGAAGTCGATGTAGAGCGGGGTTCTCTTGCAGTAGTTTCCTTTGGCGTTCCTTCTGATTCGGGCAGTGGAGTCGTAGATAATGTTGGATCTCATCTGCAACAAAGCCTCTTCCCCAGGTCCACTGGAATAGTCATCCAGGCCCAAGTTGTCCAGCTCTTGAAGTTGCTCATGGGAAATCATTTCATTCAGTTCCTCTCTCCTCTCCTTGTCACTGCTTTGGTCATCAGAAAACACGATGAGCAAAGGATTATGCTTATTCTGGGCACTGGTGTCTATTTCCAGCCGTCCATTGCTGGCGTCCTCAGCTTCACCGTGTTTGCTCTCAATGCGGACCTCCAGCTGGTGGGTGGATGAGCCTGACTTTGCCAACCTCTGATGGCATCTGTGACATCAAAAGTCTCCCACTCACTGTTGGTTCCATAGATCTCCTCTGACACCAAGACCAGCATGTTTCTGTCTCCCTCATTATCCCCTTTGCTCTCCAGCACTTCAAAGATAGTAATTCTTTGGTCTACAACATTGTATATCATACGATCCCTTTGCACCAGTGTGTACAGCCTAAGTTCAGCCATGATGACCTCTTCATGGTGAGGAATGGACACATTGAAGAGAAGAGGATATTTTCGGAGCCCATTAAAACTGGCTGGTTGGGAAAACAGATCTGAAAAAAGAAATTGACAAAAATCAGATTTGCAGTGGGTCTCAGGGAAAAACAGATGCTTATTTATGTAATAAGAAGGCCTTCCCATGCATTAAGCTTAATGCAGAAAGAACGAAGGAGAAGGTCAATGAGAACAAACACAATGTTAGCATTCTATGACACAGGAAATCCCAAAAGGTCAGTGGTAGAATGCCCAAAAGAGTTCAGCTGTCAAGACTAAAATGGAAAGTGGGGGGTCTAATGGATGGAATAAAACTTAGCCAGCCTTGCTTTTGAATAGCTCATCAGCCACAGAATTACAGAACTGGGAGGGACCTTGGATATTGTGTGGGCAAGTCCCCCAAATTTCCTAACCAACAAAGAGCCACTAAATGGGACATGTGGTGATTGTTCTTTTCTTGAAGGTTTTCAGGGATGAGTACTTCATGGTGTTTTAATATTTGTGTTTGTAGTGGGTGGAGATCCCCCACATAGTTGGCTGGGCACTGGTCTTCCTAAAAGGCTTCCATATGGATCAGAGGTTGGTAAACTATAGCCTATGGGCCAAAATGGGCCTGCTACCTGCTCTTGGAAATAAAGTTTTATTGGAACACAGCCTCATACATTGTTTTTGTATTGTCTATGGCTACTTTTGCACTACAATGGCAGAGTTCAATAGTCACAACAGAGAACATATGGCCTGCAAAGCTTAAAATAGTTATTATCTGTCTGGTCCTTTACAGAAGAAGCTTGCTGACTTCTGTTCTAGGCAACAAAGCCTGACAAGGTCAATAAGACAGCCATAAACCAAGAAGGTCACAGCAGTTGATTTTTGATTATATGGTCCTCTGTAAAGAGGAATGGGAGAAATGAATCCTGGAACTAGATTGGTAGCCGTAGTCTTATACCCCTAGCACCTGGCGTGAAGTATGGCACATATATCTCACTCAAGAATGTTTATGAAACAACTCTGTAAAAGTCTCAGAAGCACACTTTCTAATCTAAGTCTTGGAAGCAAACCTCCAAATACTGTCATGTTGACTTTCTATCTGAAAATTTTACAGTGAGCCCAAAGCTTCTGCACACTTGTCTCAGGTAATGAGTCTACAAGGAAGCCCTGAAGGCATTTACCATCAGATTATCAAAGGGATCCACAGCACCAAAGCTGCTAAGGACCACCAGTTAGGGGGTTCTCTGTCATCTTTGGCAGCATTTCACCAAGTATATACTTAATTCGTGATCTCAGTGAGTCCCTGTTCCAGATTATAATCTTTTAGTATTTTCCTTTAACTTGCTACGATTATTTTGCACTTATTATCTATTTTAGACTTATCCTAAGCAACGTCATTCATAAAATGAGAGATTTGAGCTGATACTTATGTGTGTTTGCTAAAATCCATATGAAATGATTTCACATAATTAATAGCTTTCTATGGGTACCACCTAAAATCATCTTACACATTGCCAGTGGGAAATGCTGACCCACAGAATGAATTTAAACCCCCTGTCATGGCTCTCAAGGCCAGCTATGTCTGGGTCTTAGCCTCCTGATCAGTCATGGCTTCCATACATGCATGGAACATTTTGATGACTCAATAATATTTGTGAACAATTGAATGGATTTGTAAACCCTTCTGTTTCAACTATATTGATATCTTTACCACCTGTCAAACATTCTTTTTTTCCCTGTAATTTTCACCTTTTCACATGTTCTTCTGACCCTTGGAAAGCCCTTTCACCTCACCTCCACCTATTCAGCTCTGAGATCTATAAAGCTTCCCTTCCTTACTTCTCTTTCTGAAAGTTCCCTCCCCTCCCCTCCCCTCTGAATCACTTGAGCACTTTATATCTCCTTTGATCCTTGTCATTTACAACCTTATATTTCAGTTGTCTTTTTATGAATGGATTTTCCCAACTAGACTGCCATCCTCCTGGTATGAATAGTTCAAAACTCCCTTCTATGTCTCTATCCTACTATAAGGGCTTAAACAGAGGTAGTGCTTTAAAAATATTTATTAGCTGATGATTTTAGGCATCAGACTAAATTGATTAATGGGCATGACTTATGACCTTAATCCATCATCAAGCTCTTGAGTAAGTGGCTTGGGATTTATTCTCCCACTCTAAGAAGGGAGGAGACTTGACTCCCCATGGACAGGGAACATGAGAAGACCCAAAATGGAGGAATAGGCTGGTTGCTCTACCCAGGAGAGAAGTACAGATAAAAGCTCACTGTAGTGGGAGGAAGGCATTACAAAGCATACAAGGAAGCTTTTGGTGCTAATGGATAAATTCATCATCTTGATTGTGCTGATGGTTTCAATGAATATTTACAGAAGTCAAAACCTTTCCAATTATACACTTTAAATATGTGCAATTATACTTTTATACATCAATATTTTTATGTGTCATATTTTCTATAAGTCAATTATACCACAATAAAACTGTTTTGAAAAAGTAAGTTCACTGGGAAGTTTTGTGAATGTGCAAATGCAGTAAGCAGTAAATGCAAGAGTTACATTTCAGGGCAAGAGAACTAATGTTTGTTGACAAATTTCTCATGGCAGGTGCTTTGCAAACATGATCTTCTCTGGTTCTCACAATGACCCCATAATGCAGGTATTGATCCTCTACCCATTTTGCACCAGAAGAAATCAAGCCTTGATGCAGAGAACTGACTTCCCCAGATGGCAAGGTGATAAAGGAACAGTGCTAGGAATTGAGGGCATGCTTTTTTCACCTTGGAGGTGGCACTTTTTTCCCAAGATGAGGTAGGTTTTGACTTTTTTTTTTTTTTTTGGTCTTTCTCTCCTAGGGAGCTGCATTAAGCAGACCCAAAGAGTCAGAAGAGAAGCAATAGTAGCCAATAGGGCATGCCCTGTGCAGTGATTTCTCTCCTCAGGCTGCACATTTCCTACAGACTGGCAGAGGTGTTGGCAGCTGAGTTGTTTACTGAGAGATGTGTTCCTGCCCTCAATAATCTCCAGTAATAATAAGCACAGTAAACTCCATATACTGACCTGGGTTATCCAGATACTCTCTGAGAGAAGTAAGAACCTTTCTACTTTTCTGGGGGATGCAAACAACTTTTTCTCACCTGCACCCTGAACCAGACACTTACGGCTCAGTTCTGGGAAGTATTGGGGCAGGGGGATTCTTATAGGAGGAGGTTGTTCATTTTCAATTCAGACTCACCTCCAAAAGGAATCTGTAATCTCAGCTTGCCATTTCCATGAGAAAGATGTTATGAAATAGAACTTTTGGCAGCCAACTCAATTTTAAAGGCAAACAACATCTTAAGGACTAAGGAATACCCACTCAACATTTATTCCAGCAACTAGAATATTAAGTAACTCATTAGTAATCACTGAAGCTTGATCAGCACTTCATAGTAAATGGAGTACTTTCTTACCTGTAACCTCTTTTGAGTCATTCAACTTTGTAATGTAGGTATTATTACCCCCAGTTTACAGATGAGGAAATTGAAAGTCTGAGACATCAGCTAATTATTCACAACCCCTAAGCCAACCAGCTCTCAAATTCCATATCCTGAGCTATTTCTTCACCACTGCCTTTCTTTTTTCAAGAACATCTGTCCAACATTAATCAGAAGCCTCTTTTGTACCTGGTTAGTGACTATAATGGCATAATTGGCAAATATTAAAGAATTAGTTTCTTTGGACCTTCAGCTTCTATCATAGATATCTAGATATCAGGATTTTCTTTCCTCCGATAGGACCATATTAAGCTATTAAGAAAAAAAAATAACTCGTTAGATTTAGCTACCCAATTTAAACACCAAGGAGAAGAAAACACACTTTTCCCACCAATAATTCAGTCTTGTACATCACTCTTCATAAAGATGGAGATGATGAGCTGGATGATTAATGGGCCAATCACACTTCCTGGAAACTGTAAACAGTGCTTTAAGGATGTACATGACACATCAAACAACAAAGCCTTAGGAAGAATCTCTAAAATATATTTCCATCCTGTTTGAACATTTCTTAACGTCACAAAATAAAACCATCAAAAGTTTGAACAAAACACACATCACAACTTGATGTTTTCTGACTGGTTTTATTCTCTTTATTCTAAGTAGAAGTTGAGAAATTTTTTAGTTAATTAAATGCCTAGGCAACCAAGGCCTATCTGGAAAATGACAAAGATACGGCAGTAGACCAACATTAATGCTTTGTATTACTTGGTGTTCAAATTAACATTTTTTAAAAGAACCCAATTATGATGTCAAATTGATAGATATTTTGTGGCTTTGGATTAAAGATGTTTGTAAGTATTTTTTGAGGTTCTGAAATGGCTACATAAATAGTATAAACCAAATCGTACCTTGTTTTTGTGTATCCATATGTATTTAACATCCTTATATAGATGTATTTACCCTTACCTATATCATTTCCATGCATTGTAAACTTACTTATCATGTCTTGAAAAAATTCCAAGCCAAATTTAATCAGCAAAAACTTACCTTCATTCTTGAAACTCCTAATGATGTTGGCAGAGGGCATGGAGGTTCGATCTGTTGCAAATTTGTTATAGAGTTCCAACATGTACTCTGGTGGGTCTACCTTGGCTGAATCCTCCGTGGGGGATGTCAGACAGGTTCAGTGTCTTGAGAAACTCATTCTTCATGCTCTGGAGCAATGTGCTAAAGTCAACACCATCTTGCTCTGAGAAAACATCATCAAAGAGGGGGCATATCTTCTTCTAGAGGAGACTGGTCTAGGCTCATGATGGGGCTGCCAGAAACCAAGTGAGCCACCAGGCAGAAAGAGCGCACAGTGTCAGGACCGGAGAGCCCATGACTCCGCTCAAGCCCCTAGGCCAAGCCAGGGAGGTTTAGCTCTCCTGGGCTCTAAGTGGCAGTTTTATCTTGTGGGGCGTAAATGTCTCCTGTCACTGAGACAAGTTTGGAAACTCTTCCTCTCTCTCTTCCTCCCCCTACCACTCTTCCTCTCCCCCTAAAAGTCAGGTTGCAGTAATTGGATAACAAAATCCCCTATAGGGGCCTAGCCTTTCTTATCTCCCTAGTGTAAACTTGTGCACCAGAATTTGTTTCTATCTTGTAATCCCTATTTCTTTTAATGAGCATTTTGTAAACATTTTCACATTCTGACACTGGTTGAAAGATAGGACAATTTTCTCCTTGCAAAGGCTCTGCTTCTCTTCCCTTTGATTCACTTCCTTTCAGCAGGAATGTCTAAATTCTGTTTTTATGGGGCTTAGTTTCACACATACATATAATAGGTATAAGAAGCAACATAACGCACATCAGTGGTGATACATATTAATTTGAGTGGTAGGGCCTACATCCTCAAATAAATACTTCTGAACACAGACCAAATATCCAACTTTCATTCAGCTATAAACGAATTTATATAAATTTTTCCAAGCGTACATTTTTAGAAACAAGAAAGTATAAACTTCATGATCCATAGTCTCTTTCCTACCTATTTGATCTGGCTAAAATGGCATTTGAAAAATAGGACAAGTGCTTAATTATAGTGGCAACTAAAATTTAGTAGATGCGTCCTACAAACAGGCATTGTACTGAGTGCTTTACGTCCATCATCTAGTGTGCTCCTGCAATAACCCTATCATTATCTCCATCACATATATGGTTCAGTGAGGTTCCATAGCTTGCCAGAGGTCACAAAGCTGCAAGGTGATGGAGCCACAATGTGAATCAAGGCAGTCTGATTCTTATGAAAAAGAAAACAGTCACACTTTTAAACCACTTATATTCCACCAGACTAGGGCAGGGGCAATAATGGTGAGAGGCCAACCCATCCCCAGACCATCCTGGATGCAGGAGGCAGATGGTAGTTTGCAGCTGGATGTGTACCTCAGGTCCTCCACCTGTGCAATGAATTGTTAATATGACCAACATCTCTGCCAAATTCATCCTTCTGACTCAATCAAAATTGTCATCTAGAGGCTCCAACAAAAGCTTGGTGTGATGGTTAATACTGATTGTCCACTTGATTGGATTGCAGGACGCAAAGTATTGATCCTGGGTGTGTCCGTGAGGGCGTTGCCAAAGGAGATTAACATTTGAGTCAGTGGGCTGGGGAAGGCAGACCCACACTTAATCTGGGGTGGGCACCATCTATTCAGCTGCCAGTGAGGCTAGAATATAAAACAGGCAGAAAAATGTGAAAAGACTAGACTGGCCTAACCACCCAGCCTACATTTTTCTCCTATGCTGGATGCTTCCTGCCCTCAAACATCAGATGCCAAGTTCTTCAGTTTTGAGACTTGGACTGGCTCTCCTTGCTCCTCAGTTTGCACACAGCCTATTGTGGGACCTTGTGATCGTGTGAGTTAATACTTAATAAACTCCCATATATGTATATATGAACAGTGAATCAAATCTCTGTCCCTCTAGAGAACTCTGACTAATACACTTGGCAAACAACATTACCAGGCACACAAAAAATGCCAAATGCCTTGGTCCTAAAAATTTTAAAAAATGGTATAATTGATTGTGTGTACAGATTAGGAAAGACAAATCAGGTTCATCACATTTTCTACCCTAAGTAGTGACAGTAGCAGCTGTGGTGCCGCCAGAGAGGCCCTGTGGACAACACCAGGGGACGTTTTACCCACTGAGGCGGTAATACTGGTATCTTTCTGACTTGCCCAGTGCACACCCTGTGCCATTACTGATACATCCTGTGCTGTGTTCAGAGGGCTGTGTGGAGAGATTCGGTTCACTGGAATACTTTCTCAGTTTGGATGTTAAATTTTTCTGTGTTCATTCTAATTGATTAGCTACAATGTTTCCACTTGGCTCTTCCTCCAGGCTCCCTTAGGTTTCTAGTCATCTTCCGATTCTTTTTCCTCCTAAAATGTACAATGTTACAGCCACTTTTTTATTACCATAGAAAGAACCATATTTTGATTAGTAGTTGTTAATTGTCCACTTGTTTAATAGTTGTTGATTTTGGTTTGATGTTCTATTTTGATTCAAACTTCTGCTCCCATAGTGAAAAGGCAACTGTAGACTGGAGACAGATTATATCCTGAATAGTCCCACAAGTGAGTGAGTGAGTCCAAGGGCCAGAAGCCGTCCCTCAGGTGGTTTGTTTTAACATGAGGTTCCTGACAGCATACCAGCAATGCCTTGTATCATGTCTTGCATCCAAATAAGCACCCATTTATCTTTACACACACACAGATGTCAACGCACACTCCAAAATTCTGAATGGCAGGCATGTGTGTGTAACGGCCACAGGACAGCTGTGTAAGTGGTGGCACATATAACCCCTGAGCACACTGGTTTCAGAGGTCATGGGGGAGAGACATACATCCCACATTGCAGAGTTCTAGTTCTTTACACTCTTGGGCATAAAAATGTTAACTGATACTTTACTAGTTTACCTATACTTGGTGTTACAAAAACTATAGGGTTAAATATTTGGATCCATGTTTATCTTTGGGGATGATTAAGAGATACAGTAGGAAAATGACGATAGCTGTATCTCAGATATCGCAAGATATCAGAATATCTTGAGATGCATGCTCGGTGAAGGTTCCTAAACCCACACCTGTGCTGGGTGGACAAGGAAAGAGGTTGGCTTCATGCTTGGAAGAAGGGGACGTAATCTCCCTCCCTCTTCCAGGCCTGGGACACCTCACATCTTAGTTGTAGAGTCTCTTTATCCCATGTTTTTCTCTAGAAGCTTTTTCTGATGACTCTTATCTGACTCTAAAAGGTCCAAATATCTTCACATTCCTACCCCTATTTTGATCTTTCTGGATGCAATTCATTCTGTTCTTTCGCACTTATCTCATTATTTTGTATGCTTCTCATTTGGAATGTTTTACAGTTCATTCAGAGTGGACGGGGCATTACAGTTTTGTGAGCCAAAGATGTAAGATATGTTTAAACATTTTAAAAAACCCATACATGTGGAAAGCAAAATATTAATTACACATTATGTCTTTCAACCCCACTGCAAAATGCTCCGGAACCTCTGATTTGCAAAGTTCTGGGCCAGTTTTTGAAACTAGTTCCATAACTGTACAAACTTGAAGGATCTAACATTGAAATTCATTGAACTATCAAAGGGATCTGGGATCCAGACATGGTCAGAGCCACTGAACAGCATCCTGATGAATTCTGCTATTCTCTGTGAGTACTGCACCTCCTGAATAAATGCAACCAATAAAATTCTCCTGAATGAAAAGAGACAATGAATTCAGGAGGGCTTTGAACATGACTCTAGGTTCTTGGAAGCCTCTCTACCTTGGATCCCACTACAGAAGCATTGCGTTGCTCCTGCTGCCTTCTCAGGACCAGGTGTGATAATTTAAAAAATTTAACAAGCTGTATGATAGGTTTTGTCCATTTAACTTATATATGAATTGAATCATGTTACATGTTTTCTTCCAAGACTTACTTTTTTGCACTCAACAGGATTTTTCCAGTGCACACAAGTTGATGTGTGTAGCCGAGTTCATTGATTTTCACTGAATGGTTGTCAGCTTTGTAAATACATAAAAATTTATTTGTACATTATACTGTTGATAGAGACTTTGTTTCTTTTTTCTCATTATATACAGCACTACAGTGAATAATCTTACTGTTATTTTCTGTTTAAGAGATTCTGTAGGAGATGCAATCCAATAAAACATTCTGTTATAAAAGAAATATCCTCTATTTAAGTTGTTCAATGCAGCAGCCACTGAAACTGCATGTGGATATTGAGCATTTTAATGTGGATAGTACAACTGAGGAACTGAATTTTTAAATTTCGTTTAATTTTAATTAATTTATACCTATATTTAAATGGCCATAGGTGGCTAGTAACCACCATGTTGGACAGTGCAAGTCTAGACTTTACTTAGTAAGAGTAAATATCAGAATAGAATTGCTGGTTGTTAGTCAGAAAAGACTCCAACAATTTTACATGATGCCAAATTGTTTTCCAAAATGGTTTTTCCAATGCTGTGTCTCCCAGCAAGAGCTCCTGTTGTGCCACATCCTTAACAATGCTTGTCTGGTTGACTTTGGGGACTGTGGTTGAGCCTTGGAGGCTTCCTCTTCTGCTGCTCTTCTCTCCCACCCATTCCTGAGAGATGCAACAGAGCATGTACATCATCACCTTGAAAAAAGGCAAAGTTTGGGCTGGAAAGCACTGTTTTAAAGTATCGTGTTGGCTCTTACATCCTATATTAAATGACTCAGCTCATGTAAAGTATGGTGTCCAAGAGCAAAAAAATTTATTGAAGGACAGTAATGGAGACTTGCATGAATTCAACAATATTCCAAGTCAATGGACAAGCAGACAATATAATAAAGATGTCAAAAATCCCCAAATCAACATATAAACTCAATAAAATGTCAATCACAATCCTAACAGGACTTTTCATAGAACTTGAAAAGCTGATTCTAAAAGCTATATGTAGGAGCAAAGGATTATGAGTAAGTAAGGGTACTCTTAGAGAAGAATTAGATAGGAGAATTTTCTTACCAAATGTTAAAATCTATTAAAAATCAGTAATGATAAAGATAGCATGGCATTGGTGTAGGAATAGATCAATAGAATGAAAATCTATTTGGAAAAGAACTCACATAAATACAAAAAATTGACATAGAATACCTGATATCGTAAATCAGTGGGAAAAAGATGATTTCATGAATAATGCAGGGATCATTTATGGGAAATATTGATTGACTACTTTGTACTTTATGCAAAAATTAAATCCAGATAGATTTGGGAATTCATATGAAAGAACAACTTTGAAACTTGGTCTTGGAGAAATCCTGGGAGAATTGCTTCTTTTGCCCTGAGAATTATCACCTCATGTGCTACCTCCAACCCTTGAGGTTAACAAGGAAATAAATGATTATCTTATCCCCGTTTCCTAAAAAAAAAAAAAAAAAAAAGGAGAAAAGGACAGCTCACATTAGAAAAAGTATATACACTGATATTAACTATCAAATTCCAAAGTAGCAAAAATAATAATATTATTATTAGCTCCAGAAAAACTTCACCAAGAGTTTCTTGAAATAGTGAGTTCCCCAATTACATTTTTTTTTTTTTTTTTTGAAGCAGGGTTTTATTCTGTCACCTAGGCTGGAGTGCAGACGTGTTATCTCAGCTCACTGCAACCTCCGCCTCCTGGGTTCAAATGATTCTCCCATTTCAGCCTCCCAAGTAGCTGGGACTACAGGCACATGCCACTATACCTGGCTAATTTTTATATTTTTTGGTGGAGATGGGATTTCACCATGTTGGGTAGGCTGGTATCGAACTCCTGACCTCAGGTGATCCGCCCACCTCAGCTTCCCAAATGTGGGATTACAGGCATGAACCACCACACCCACCTTCCAATTGCATTTTACATCATAATCGTTTCACTTACCCACCTTTCAGAAACACATTTAAAGCATGGAGTGAGGCAACTTTTACATGTTACAGAAAAGATTATATTATCTGTATTTTAAATTATATATGCATAGTTCTTAAAGCTAACAAAATCTTTTTTGCATGTGTTTCTTAATTTGTAAATGCTGAAAATGAAAATGCTCACTGACCTAGGATATCCCAGGGGTGGAATTGACTGTCCGTCAATGTGCTCTTAGAATCACTAGAGGTGTTTGACAGCTGTGCTAAGCAACAACACAGAATGCAAAGACAGAGAAGTAAACCCAGCCAGGGCATTCTGCCACCGCACTGAGATAAGTCAAGCCCTTTAACACCAGAGGCTGCTAAGGGTTTATTCCACACTCTCAGCAAGATAAGCTGCCATTCACGCCTCACAAGACACTCAGATCTGGACAGCAGCCCAGAGAAAAAAGTAAGAGATGCGAATAAGTGCAATTATTTCAGTGAAGAAATTAGCAGATTTCAAGTTGTTTGATTTCACTTCCATTAATAGCCATCAAAATCCATGTTTCTTGGAATGCTGGCTTTTCCAAGCATGTTCATGTGGACTAAAAGGAATATCCCCAGGGCTCTACACTGAATTCCACTATATGTCTGCCTTTTACACTCACTGTCTGAGCTTCACTGTGTACGAAGGCATTTGTTTCTTCATTTTACAGATGAAACTGAAGTATAAATGATTAAATGAGTTGCCTCAATTCACACTGCTGGGGAAACTTGGGGGATCCAAATTTACACTCTTGCCACTGTTCTTTCATAGTTCTCTAAACAGCCTTTGTTAACTTGTAGTCCTTTTGGGCTGAACTCTGAGAAGATGAATAGGACATGACATAACCCTTTACCATATTATGATTATCACATAATTTGGGTGTATTGTTGGGCCTTTCTGTACTAGCTAGTAACAGTGGTTTCCCTGAAAGCTGAATGAACCCTCTGATGTTTTGAGATTTCCTAGGATAGATCCAATTTCAAGTGTTCTGTCCTATTTCCCCAGAAGAATAGACAAAACATGAGTCCCCTTTTTTTTTCATTAAGAAAATAGGATTACCTTGTCAGTAGAACTCAGTGTACATACATTTCAAAGAAAAAAACACACATCCCCTCTTCAAGTGATCCCCCCAGCACCTTGCCTAGAGAGCTAGAAGGTCAAGGCAAACCACACTCATGGTATTGAATTTGGAGAGTGACTACTACATGATGATGAATATACCTGAAAGAAAAAAAAAATATGTGGTTTTATAAAAAAGATTCATCTCAGCCAAATCAGTCTGCAAATTTCTGTGTCACAGTCTGAGACTGTAAACCATGTGGAATGTTACAAGAATAACCCCTTCCTGCCCAGTTTCATGACCCACTAAGTCAAACTCTGTAACTAAGAATTATCAACTTTCAAAGATGAAAGGACTATCAGGGTTCAGCTGGGCTGGCCTTTGACACGCTGCAGGAAGAGAGAAGGAAGGAGGGAGAAATAACTGGGACCTGTCTTATCAATGGGCAGCCACTTTTCGACTGACTTTCACTTGACAAGTTCAGAAAGTTGCATGCCAGAAGGATTTCTTGGAGAAGATCTTCCGCATGAGAGTGATAGCTTAAGTGTGTTATGACAGCCCTGTTGCTGGGCATTGTACATTTCTTTGTGAAATCAGTGTCTACATGTGACCCATCTTTCTTCAATGCCATGTATAAAAGAAAGCAGAAAAAAAACTTGAAGCCATGGACCATTTTCAGCTTTAGGTAATGTTGGTAAATCTGCCTACAGAAACAGCCTTCTGATTCCTAAAAGAAAGAGATGATCACTTCTGCCTTAAAAGGCTAAGTTATCCCTCAGAAAAATCTCTTTTTCTTTCTTCCCTTCAATGGAAAAAGGTCAGATTATAAGAGTCAAGCTCTGTTCTAATTATATGATGTCATAAGACTGCAATTTTGCTTAAGCAAGCCTTACAAAGCATTGTGAATATATGGCTGGGAAAATGACAAAGTGAATTTGAGATAAGTGCCTTCAATTAAGCTTGTTCTGGTACAATTTACATTGTGTGGAAGTCCAGGGAACCAAAGCCATTTTTGTGGCCCTTCATATGCCCTCCAAAATTAGTGAATTATCTGTAAGGGGTATGTGTTTAGGGCTCATTGGTTAATTATCCCTGGGGGATTTTGTGCAGTTGGGATTGATAACAACACCTAAAAGGGATTCTAGTGAAGGATAACAACAGAACTCTTTAAATAGCCAACCAGACAGCTAAATGGAACTTGGGTAGCTAAATTCTCAGAAAATGTAGGACTTTTTTTTCCAGAAGATTTCTGCAGTTAACTTGATTCTATTGAACCATTCTTTCCACGCAGCAATCATCGCCTTAGCTAAGACAAAACACCCAAGTGAACTTTGTAATAAAGTCAAATGACCAAATCTGTGACAAAAATAATTCCAAAATCTGTATCCCCAAGCTGTTATTCCAGGCACAAGAATGGTCATTCTCTGTTGCATGGTTGACATACTTGTGAGTTTTATCAGCTTCTCTGAGATAAGGTTAGAATGTCCTTCTCAAATACCATGGACAGCTTAAGAGCGGGGGCTGTTTTCCATTCATGCATCCTTGGAACCTAGTTTAAGGCTTGAGACATAGCACATGCTCAACGAATCAATAAACAAAAGTGTGCACTTGAGAATGGCACTATGGCATATTCATCTGCTTTCAGTTTTACAAGGTACTCCACGGAGAATTAAGCTTAAGTATAATCTACATTTAAATAAGGACATTGACCTTCCTAAATGTCACAATCTTCCTCAAAACTGCAGGTGCATTCTAGTCACTAAAGGCACTTGCATCTCTTGCCATCCATCTTCTGCCCCACTCCACAACCACTCACTGTCCTTCCTTTGGTAATATCAAGTTTCTCTCTCTGGCTATTTCTCTTTGGGACAGTGGGGACTACTGGCCAGGGCTTGACTCATGGGAATCCTGGTCTTCCAAGTGGATGATGAAACAAGGAGGATCAGGGCATCCTCCAGTTAAGAAGGTGCATCCCTCCCCTACCCCAATGGTTCTGCCCCAAAGCCTTCCAGAGGAACTTCCTTGTATCATTTATTTTTTCCTACCATGCTTACTTTAAATTTGTCTTTCTTCTGAAATGGATTGGAGTATTTTCCTAGAGAAAAGAGATAAGTAGACAGCTGCTGTCCTTGGGTTCTACACCTTGAACCTGCTTACAGCCAAAGCAAAAGTCTAGTCCCTCACCAGGAGATCGCATTAGGTTTGGGGAGAAAATCCTCATAGGAATAAAATGACTTTTCCTGGAGTGTCCCCCTTCTGCATAAATGCTGTTCTCTGGAACTTGTGGTGGTGATGTCAAGCAGCTCTAAGAGGAGCCAAAAATCTTGAGCCCCAGCCAAGGGCAACTTATCATGGGTAATAATTCATCCTTCACCACCACTAGAACAAATGTTTATTAAGCACCTACTCTGCTGTGTAATGCACAGTGGCACTAGGCTAGCAATGAAGGGTGTTCAATACTAACCAAATTAACAATAAAAAGCTACCATTTATTCAAGTCCTACTCTGTGCCAGGCACTGAATCCCCATTCTTTATGGTCATTATCTCATCTAATTCTCCCCCTAAACCCTACGACATAGGTGCTACCATCATCTCCATTTTACAAATGAGGCTACTGGTCAAAGAGCCAGGAAGAGGAAGATCCAAGATTGACACCTGCTCTGTTCAATCCCTAAACCCATCTTTCAGTTAAACACACTCTGCTTTCCCAAGAGGAGCTGATTTGATAGAGTGATGACATGGCAGAAAGAATACAGTTGGGTGAACAGGATAAGGCAGAAGAAAGGGAACACCTTTGTAGTTGGGGGAGAGAGGAAAAGATAGATGAAATGGTAGAGGAAGAAGTTGAGAAACATCATTCTTAATATTCTCAATTTCTTCTGGGAATTAAGAGGCAAAGTCATTTGGTAAAAAAACAAGTGCCCAGCCTGGACAACATAGTAAGACTCTGTCTCACACACACACACACACACACACACACACACACACATTAGCCAGGCATGGTGCCACATGCCTGTGGTCCCAGCTACTTGAGAGGCTGAGGTGGGACGATTGCTTGGGCACAGGAGTTTGAGGCTGCTGTGAGCCATGACCGTGCCACTGCACTTCAGCCTGGAAGACAGTGAGAACTTGTAACAAAACAAAACAAAACAAAACACAACAAAGCACAAAGATGGGGTGGGGTAAAAATAATAATGATGATAAATAGGGTAATGATAGCAGCAAAAATTGAATTACTATGTGTCTAAAAATGTTATTTTAATTCTCGCAATTTAATAAGTCAAACACTATTTCATACCTAAGGAAACCGAGGCTCAAAGAAATAAAATAATATGCACATTGTAGAACACTTACTAAATAGAAGATCTGGGATTTTAACCCACGAAGTCTGACTCCAGAAGCGAAGCTTCTAAGGAGAAAGTAAGCTGATTAGAAACATATAAAAACATAGCTTTTATTTTTCATTTAAAACATAAAAATTTGAAAAGTGGTGGTCTAAGAGGTGGTTGGAGGAAATTTTTGGCTTAGCATGTTTGAACTAAAAAATGGAACAGCTAGGTCAATATGCCAAGGAGATAAATATGCTGAAACTAAAGTTCAAGAGAGAAATTAGGCATAGTTTTAATAGTAAAAATATACCATATATATTTATAATTTACTATTGCACCAAAATTTTGACTTAGTGATACAATTCAAGACATGTATAAATCCTAACATTTATAAATAGCACTAAGACATACGATTTTCCCCTTAAAATTCAATAAAACATTACAAAAATTTCAAGCAACTCTTTAGGAATCTTAACCAGTCTATACAACTAGGACTAGAGTCATTTCCATAATTATTAAATTCAGCAACACTAAAGAAATATTTGAATTTCAGCAACACTAAAGAAATATTGTAAAGCTCAGTAGTAAAATAAACTGCACCTGAGGGATCAAAGGGATGATAGGAAGTGGTGTGAGCTGCTTCTCCATAAGCTGAGCATTGGAATGAAGAAAACAGATGATCTGTAGCACTGGAAGTAGTCAAGTTCTCAGATAACAAGGTCTTCCCAGTGAGTTAAATGGTGAGAAGAGGGGGTAGGATGACTGGGAAGGAGGCTGCCAAGGATCAGAGAGAGGGGGCCTTGGAGAGACAGCAGTTCTTACAGGGAAAACTAAAGATTGGCTCCTGCTTTATTTCCTTTACTATTTTCTACTCTTTTCTTTGTACAGAGCCAATGAGAGACCAATTTCTTTGTAGAAAGAAGTCCTTTCATTGCTGAATTGTTACTGTAGAAGATGCCAGGTTCCAGTGTCACCTACACAAGAGTTTTTTTAGATTGATAAACATCTCTGGTTCCTTGGCCAAATGTTTTAATATTATCTTCCCTTTTTTTTTTAACCGGTACTTCTCAGACTTCTTCCATCTGTTCCTCTCCAGGACCCTTCATCAACCCTGTCCTATCATCAACCAAGCCCATAAACTCTCTTACTGTGCACTCATAGTCCACTTGTTTCCATATTCCAAGGAAGGAAACTTCATCCATGGGGCTCTCAACAAGTTGTCAACCTTTGCGGGGGTCTCCATTACAGCCACTTCAATGTTTATCATCCGGGCCAAGAAGTGGTGTTCCCACTTCAGCTGTGAATGGAATCTGTAGAGAAATTTCTGTTCTTTTTATTCCCAGGAATTTTTTTTTTTAAACTTTGAGTGACTCCATGTTTGGATCCTCTTCCACAAACACTCCCTTCATGGAAGTCATCTTTCTCTCTCCTGGATTTCCCCCTCTGGAGTCCCCTTCCACACTCTCTCATGGAAGCCTGTCTTTCCCCACTAAACTCTATCTCTCTCTATTCCTTTCCACTCAATGTGGAAGCTGCTTTCCTTTTCCTGGATTCCATCTTTCTGGATTCTCTCATTCAGTGTGAGAGTTAGCTGTTTCTTTCTCTCTCCTCCTCCTGTTTCTCTCTGTGTCTCTAAATAAATCACTTTCTACAAACATTTTTGAAAAAAAAATAAACTTTGAGTATTTTTCTTTTCACCTTCATAACCCAAAAAATATTATTTAAAATATATTGCCAGAACCAGACACAATCTAACCTAGGGTTTCCTACTCTTCAGAGTGTGACCCTGTGGTCAGAAAACTTGAAACTTGCTTTGATTAGGTGGTTTTTCTTAACCCCTCAAAAATTGCATTTTTTGTCCTCTATGAACTGGTAATAACAGTGCTTGGCATAAAAAACCTTAGTTCTAATAATTGTTATCATAAATGTGCAGATCTATTCAGCTCCAGGCTTTGAAACTGTTTATTCTCCCTTTTAAATGACATCTTGTTTTAAAATTTAGTCTCTACTGTGTCTTTTATCATGCCCTAATCTGTAAGTGATTCAAATTCTCTTGAAACCTGCTTAGAAAAATGCTTTTAAAAGATTAAATAAATACATAGCTAATTCTCATTCAATGCAAGAATTCCACTGGCATAGCTTGATTGATTTATGTTGGGTTAATATAGCTATTAAAAAATGCCATACAACTTTTGACTTCTGGGTACTCTTTTGTTAAGCAGCTGTTTGGAACCCAGAACACATTTTCTCATTACATCATTATGTTGGTGGTTGGATTCTCAGACAAGTTCATTAAAGTATATTTACACTACAGTGAGGTTGAAGCATACAATACCAATGGCACTATGGAATATAATAGCTAGAAACTAATAGAGATTACTGTGGATCAAATCAGGCCATATATTTGAAATGTGCTGAGTATCCAATGGTTTATATAGAAATTTTAAACATTCTAATTTAAATATAATTATTAAATATTACAAATAAAGCTTACTATATTTTCTCAAAAAATACACTGTAGAAGAGAAGGTCAAATCCTGAACTCCAAATAAATCCCCATTCCTTTTGCAGCTATGTTTGCCAAAGGAAAACACTATAAAATAAGGTTAATGAGAAATTGCAGCTTGCAAAAGCAGGAGAAATCTGAGATATCCTGTAGCCTGTCCTCTCATGGATATGTGGATGTGAATGAAATGGCCAGAGACAACAGAGGCAAAGTAAAGGCGAAAGAGTATGGGAATTTACAACCTTGATAATACGGGCTTATGAATAGTTTATTTGCTGTGTCCTCTCTTCCTCCTATTGTCTTTTCCTTTCTCCCTTTCTTTCTCCTTTCTTCCCTTACCTCCTTCTTTCCATCTTTCCTCCCTCACTTCCTAAATATATGCTTGGAGTGTTTCAGATTGTTAATTTAAAATATACATTATATGTTTTATATATTTACATATACAAACACATACACAAACACACACACACATATGGAAAGAAACCTTGGTGAGTATACTACTCTCTGAAGAGTTCACGTTCATGTCATCTGACACTCACAGTAATCAGAATAGGTGAGACAGACAAAAATCATCCTTTTATATAAGTAGGGAAACCAAAACCCAAAATGGTGAAATGATTATTCCCAGACAACGCCCTTGTCAAACACCCCTTTCAGTGGTCATAAGAATTGGGGCTGTGGTCTCACAATTAAACTAGGTCTAAGTTTAAGCAAATGAGGGAATAGGCAAAGGATTATTTTCAAATGGAAAACCTGCTGGGTAGCATCAGAATACTAAACTTAGTAGGCTGGTTAATGGTTTTAATAATTTCAGACACTTAATGCAAATTTTAAGATTCTATAGAATTTTTGTTGATAGTATTTTTAAAATTAAAATCAATAGGCAAAATGAGACACAATAACATCTAATCTCTTTCATATAAATGACACCTGACTCTTCCCTATACTACTTTACGAATATTTCTTAACTTTCATATATACTCCCAAATAAAATGATTCCCTCATTTTCCCAATAAAAGATTTAAAAAGAGATAGATTTGGGGGCATTTTGTATATATAACTTTTAAGGATGTAGATGGCAGAGTCAAATGTTTACTTATTTAATAATTTTACTATACATATATTTTAATGTTACATAAAATAAAATAAAAAATTAGAATGTTTCCACTTTCACATTTTCTTTTAAAATTGCATTCAAACTCTTCAAGTGAATCTCAGTGTCATCACTCGAGCCATTTTTTGAGTCATTTAGTATAGCTTCCAGACTTTATCCTCTTGTAATTGCAACATAAGACTTTGTAAGACCTTAAATATAAAATTACTCCTCTTGTCTGCAATAGAACTTTGGGGGAAATCCTCGCCTTTCTGCAGTAAAACTTTGGAAGAAATCCTTGGGTCTGTATAACAGGTGAAGAGCTTTGTGCTCTGTGTCTCCAGGAGAGAGTTTTTCCAGTTGGGTTTAACAGTCCAATCTCTGACATTCCTAGGGAATGGGGCTGCCTACATGCAACACTGGGAAAGCTGGAGAACTTCAGGTCAGGATGGAAATCTGTCAGTGAGATGAGGTATCAACCTGCACATACACATTTGAGACATCGCTTTACAAGGCCAGAAACCAGGCCTTGCTTCAGTTTATGGCCATGGTTCTCTTGCTGGCTGCTTTCTGGCAGTGGTGATAAGATTCCACAGAGTATCTGCTTGAAATGTTACACATTCATTCATCATCATCATTTCAGAAACTTTTTTCAGAGCAGTTGACATTTAGACCTCTGAATGAGGATTGTTTTGGAATGGGCCATGTATGGGGGAAAAATGTGGATGATGATGGCCGTTCCAGAGACAGCAGAAATGAAGATCTCAGATTGGAAACTAATTTTAGTCATCCTGCACATGCTCACCCCTGTCACGCTCCTCTATATCTCGCCTCTCACTGAATGGTTTGCTCATTCGGCAGGCAGTGCCTGATAGCATTTATGAGCATCTTCATCATGCTCTTCCCAAAATGTTTTGTAAAAACTTAGCATTGCCCTTGGATACGAATACTATGAGAACGACTTGTATCATTCTATTGCCCAAAGAGTATCGATAGATGTCAGGATTCTGAAAATAGCTGCAGGAGCCGCTGCCAGCACACATTTTGCAAGCAAAACTTATAGAGTGGTGGATTACAATGACAGAACTTCAGGGGACAGTATTCATCACAAGATGGAATCAAGTGGTTCACACGTTGGCATTTTCCCAGTTGGTGATTGTTGTTAGTAAACTCAGAGGCATCCCCACCAGGCAGATATCCTCTGCCCAAACACTGCCTGAATCACCAATGCAATATAGCATTCTGACGGGAGTGTGTTAGGGCAGGACCCGTTCATATTTCATGTACAGGTATTCTCCTGATGTTTCATGATGCTATTCAATTTTCATGAGTTTATATCTTATCTCCTAATTGGTTTAGGATTGGAAACCTAGGACTGTTTGGGCCACAATTGGAAAGACAGGAGCTTAATCTGGAAATGAGATTCTTGTCCAACAGGTTGAAGATTCTTGATAGGGATCAGAGACAAAAGGGGTGTAGATGGGACCCAGTGGGAAATGTTACTGTGTGAGGGAGATTGTTCTGTACCCTTTGGAATACAAGAAAACTATGGAAAGATTTTATTGAGTTTTTATTAGCATTAACAATTCCTTTCTCTGCTTTCTTGCTCATGTATTCCACTAACATTTACTAAGCATAAACTGTGTGCTAGAAACTTAAATAAGAACTTCTTCACAGCCCTTATTTTCTCTCCTATTCCTTTAATGTTTTATTTAATACAGTATTTAAGAGCACGGTCTTTTTTGCATCACACAGATCTTTTGGTGTGTCACACAATAAGACCACTTATTGACCATCTGAACTTGAACAATGACTGAATCTTTCTGAGACTGTTTTCATTTCTGAAAAATGGAGATCAGAATATTTCCTGCCTCATGTGGTTGTTGTGAGACCAAATCAAATAATAATTAAAACATATTTTAGGTTCAATTGCTGATAAATTGTAAGCAATCACTATCATTATTTAGTGCAAGTTCTTTTTTTATTGGACCAAAACTTTTGAAATTGCCATTTTTAGATGTCAAAAATGGTAGAATATTGGTAACTTCCTGTGGATCAACTTAATATATGCTTTGTTTTCTAGACGGGTTTATGCTGGTTGTCAGCACAAATCTCCTTTATAGTGTAAATGAGAGTCTTTGGAAACATGGTGTCCAAAGACTGGAGCCAGGCCTCCAAATTATAAGTTTATTTAAGCCAGGATTATACTTTGTGTAATTGAGCACTTAACTTGGGGCTCTGTACATAAGAGATGGCTAATGAAAATTAGAATAATAAATTCATATGTATGAGATATTTGGACTTTAGGAAATAGGCAACTATTTTTAATTATCCCATTTTCCTTGGCTATAAAATTTCATTTCTGATACCTAAGATCAAATTGACACGATCATTTAAAAAACATTAATAGTAAATATTTATGAGTTGGCCTGGTTGAGTTTGGGAACTAGATCTGTCATATATAAACCATTTGATTTCAAACCAGTGATTCTTGATGAAAAATAGGGCTGTGAAAATCATAACATGGCAATACGTATTAAGGGTAAGGGTTTCAATTATATCTCTGCCTCTCTTTAAAAAATGAAAAGATATCTCAGATTAGAAATGAAAGGACATAGAAGGTACAAAGCTCTCCCTCCAGTTAGGGATGAGAGCACCATGAGAAGCGAAAGGAAGCTTGGGATCCCCACACCTCAACCTATACACTAAGCAGCATTACTACCAGGTCTAAAAACCACCCTTAATTGTAGACCTGACTCTGCTCCCTGGTTTTGGTCCAGAGGAGACAGTGAAGTGATAGTTGTTTTGATGCACGATGGGCTCTCTGACAAAAGTCTACTGAAAACCAAATTTGATTGTTGTAATTTTGAATGTCAAACATAAATTAGGAGGACATTTGCAAACCTATAGAGACCGAAAGTAGATTGGAGGTTGCCAACAGGATGCTGGGGGGAGGTGGCACAGGGGTTGATTGCTAAGTGGTAGGAGGTTTCTTTTTGTAATGAAAACGTTCTAAAATTGATCATGATGACGGTTGCACAAAACTAAGAATATACTAAAAGTCATTAAATTATATATTTTAGATAGTGTGTTATAGGGTATGCAAATTATATCTCAATTAAGCTTTTAAAAATCACAAAAGAAAAGAAGAAAAAATTCATTTTGAAAACCTTTAATCCTTCCATGAATATATATAACTTCTCTAAGCATTTTAGTGTGTAACCTTCTGGACTTTTTGCCATGCTATGGGAGCTGTTTGGTGAACTACTTTTTTAACTTATCGATATAACCCAAGTACCTTTTAATGCTAATGTATATTTATGTAATTTTTATTAAATTGTTGTATAACATTCCAGTTATTTGCATATCCCTAGCCTTGCTTAGTGAATCTTTTATTGTTAAATATTCAAACTGCTTTTTTTATTATTAAAATACTCCTTTGTATCTACAAAAAGAAAAATTAGCAGGAAGAATCCCCAATAAACAAACTGAACTAACTAAAAACACTGTCAGTTGTGCAAGAGTTGACCTTCTCCTTCCATTAAAATAAAGGTTTGCACTGTATAAATAGTCTGTATGACACAGAAACACCTACTGTGTGCCAGGTACTGCACTTTGTGCTGGGGATTCTACAGATGACAGAAATTCTCTCTCCTTAGCTCAGGCCTGAAATATCACATCAAAGGCAATCTTCCTAACTCTTTTTAGGTAATAATTCCAGATAATAGTACGTCACAAACTAGACAGTAGTGAATTTTCTAAGGTGTATTTTACTGTCACAACCTAAGCAGAGAATTCAAGAATATTAGTGCGGACAGATCATTTATTGAAGCCCTACATCATTTTATTATCAATGAAAAACCTTAGGCCTGAAGACGGATGTTTAATGACTTTTCCCAAGTGACATAGTCAGAATCTAACAGAACTAAGGTTTGAACCAAACTCTTGGTGAGTCCATAGCATTTCCGCCATGCCACACTAGCATCCAACAGCAAATCTCTCTGTAACACCTTCCTAGCAACTGCCCCACTCCAAAACCCCTCCCCATCAGCTTGTGGTATGAGCTCAGCGGAAAAAAAAAAAAATCTCATTTTTCTACTAGTTAGGAGTTTTAAGAAAGCTATCTGTTAATGCAATTATTGCTAAGGAGTGAATGAGAATAGGTTTAATCCTCCAAGGAATTTGTGTGTTTTAGAAGAGAAGTCGATAATAATATCTATTTTTGTATATTTGTAGTCCTTTGCCTTTTAGAAAGCCACTTTCATACTGGAGCTGTATAGGATATTAACTGTACAGATGGTGATGCTAAGGTTCAGGGTGTCTTCTTTTCCCTAGACAGAACCAGTAAGTGGCAAAGCTGAGGTGGACACCCAGATCTTCGGTCATAAATCCAAATATCTTTCCAATTATAAACTATCCAATTAAATGGATGGGATGCCTGTCAGGGTATTTTTGGAAAGTGTAAATTATCCCCTTCTCCTCAAGAATAGGAATCAACCAGTTGGTTCTTCTGAAAGCTTGCTGCCCCTGTCACCACTGCTGTGAAGCTGAAGAATCTGGCCTCCTGCGGCTACTGTCTTACATGTTTCCTCATCTCCAAGAAGATAGGCTCTTTACAAACTCCGTAAATGAGTACAAGAGGCGTTGTTCACTTTTAGCTTATTAAAACCCAGTTTTAGAAAAGGCCAGGTCAAAAGATTAAAGGGAAATAGATATGAAATGTTAGGAAAGGGAAGCAAGCCCTTCTAATCCCCCTCCACATTCTTCCCCATGACCCTGTCCCCCCACTTGCTACCAAGGAGAGGATCACACTCTTTCCATCACAGCAAATCAGCCACCCTGACACGTCCTCAGATCTGCTTCTCCTTCCAGCCTTTCAGCACCCAATATTGGACACACATTCCTTTAGAGCCTGTGGCGGCCGCTGCCTCGTGCGACAAGTGGCCGCACATTGCAGATGCACATCACAGTCCACCAAGCGTGGTGGAACGGGTTATCTCAGATCAAATTCCTGCGGCAGCCACTTCCTCTCTTTATCTGGGAATCGGGGATTTTGATGAGGGCGGGTGGATGTAAGCCCTTCCAGTGCACCAGCTGTCCTAATAAGCATGACTTCTTGGAAATGCAATCTGGAGTGAGCTCTAATGTGTGCTAACTACTTTTAGTTCTTCCAAAGAGGGGAGAGAGACCTGACAAGCAGAGACCCATTCAGTCATGCACAAAGGTCCATTCGATGCCTATATTTGCCAGACATGGACTGACACATCAGAGACTGTGAGCAAAGCCTGTTGTTTGCCCTCAAGGAGGGCATTGTGGACAATGTGAAGATTGTATAGAGTGCTGTGGGAATGAGCTGTCCAACTCTAAGAAGAACCAGGGATTATCAGGTTTGACTCACAAGAGGGCTGACACTCAGCAGGTGAATGATTTGTCCCGTTGCCCTCCGTGAATGGGTTATGCAGCCAAGATTAGAACCCGGAGCTGATTCCCCGTATTCCCCACTGTCCATACTCCCCCACTGTCCCTCCTGTGAGTCTAAAGGATGAGGAACAAATCACAAAGAGAGATTTTCACAGGGTTCTTATTCACAGATTGCTTATGTCATTTTTTTCCATAAGTTATTGGGGTATAGGTGGTATGTGGTTACATGAGTAAATTCTTTAGTGGTGATTTGTGAGATTTTGGTGCACTCATCACCCATACATTGCACCAGATTTGTAGTCTTTTATCCCTCACTCCCATCTCACTCTTCCCCCCAAGTCCCTGAAGTCCATTGTATCATTCCTATGCCTTTGCGTCCTCATAGCTTAGTGAGAACATATGATGTTTGATTTTCCATTCCTGAGTTACTTCACTTAGAATAACAGTCTCCAATCTCATCCAGGTCACTGCAAATGCTGTTAATTCATTCCTTTTTACGGCTGCATAGTATTCCATCTTTATATATATATATATATATATCTTTCATATGATGTCATGTCTCAATCACAGTTTCTTTATCATTCATTGATTGATGGACATTTGGGTTGGTTCCACAATTTTGCAATTGTGAATTGTGCTGCTATAAACATGCATGTGCAAGTATCTTTTTAGAACAATGACTTTTTTCCGCAGGATAGATAACCAGTAGTGGGATTGCTGGATCAAATGGTAGATCTACTTTTAGTTCTTTAAGGAATCTCCACACTGTTTTCCATAGTGACTGTACTAGTTTACATTCCCACCAGCAGTGTAGAAGTGTTGCCGGTTCACTGTATCCACACCAACATCTACTGTTTTTGTTGTGCTTGGTTTGGTTTGGTTTGGTTTTATTATGGCCATTCTTGCAAGAGTAAGATGGTATCACATTGTGGTTTTGATTTGCATTTCCCTGATCATTAGCAATGTTCAGCATTTTTTTATATGTTTGTTGGCCATTTGTATATCTTCTTTTCAGAATTGCCTATTCATGTCCTTAGCCCACTTTTTTATGGGATTGTTTGTTTTTTTCTTACTGATTTGTTTGAGTTTATTGTCACTTCTGGATATTACTCCTTTGTCAGATGTATTGATTGTGAAGATTTTCTCCCACTCTGTGGGTTGTCTGTTTATTCTGCTGACTGTTCCTTTTTGCCATGCAAAAGCGATTAATTAATTAATTAATTATTTGCGTTCCAGCTATTTATCTTTGTTTTTATTGCATTTACTTTTGGGTTCTTGGTCATGAACTCCTTGCCTAAGCCAATGTCTAAAAGGGTTTTTCTAATGTTATCTTCTAGGATTTTTATTGTTTCAGGTCTTAGATCTAAGTCCTTAATCCATCTTGAGTTGATTTTTGTATAAGGTAAGAAATGAGGATCCAGTTTCATTCTCCTACATGGGGCTAGCCAATTATCTCAGCACCATTTGTTGAAAAGGGTGTCCTTTCCCCACTTTATGGGTTTTTGTTTGTTTGTTTGTTTGTTTTGTTTGTTTTTTTTTTGTTTTGTTTGTTTTTGCTTTGTTGATCAGTTGGCTGTAAGCATTTGGCTTTATTTCTGGGTTCTCTATTATGTTCCATTGGTCTATCTGCCTATTTTTATAACAGTACCATGTTTTGGTGACTATGGCCTTATAGTATAGCTTGAAATCAGATAGTGTGATATCTCCAGATTTGTTGTTTTTGGTTATCTCGCTTTGGCTATGTGGGCTCTTTTTTGGTTCCATGTGAATTTTAGAATTGTTTTTTCTAATTCTGTGAAGAATGATGGTGGTATTTGGATGGGGATTGCATTGAATTTGCAGACCATTTTTGGCACTATGATCAATTTCACAATATTGATTCTATCCATCCATGAGCATGGGATGTGTTTTCATTTGTCTGTGTCATTTATTATTTCTTTCAGCAGTGTTTTACAGTTTTACTCACAGAAGTATTTCAACTCCTTGGTTAGGTATATTCCTAAGTATTTTATTTTATTTTTTTGCAGCCATCGTAAAAGGGGTTGAGTCCTTGATTTTATTCTATGTTTGGTTGCTGTTGGTGTATGGAAGAGCTACTGATTTGTGTATATTAATCTTGTATCCAGAAACTTTGCTGAATTCTTTTATCAATTCTAGGAGTTTTCTGGAGGAGTCCTTAGGGTTTCCAAGGTAAATGATCATGTCACCAGCAAACAGTGACAATTCGACTTCCTCTTTATGAATTTGGATGCCCTTTATTTTATTTATTTCTCTTGTCTGATTGCTCTGGCTAGGACTTCCAGTACTATGTTGAAGAGGAGTGGTGAGAGTGGACATCCTTGTCTTGTTCTAGTTCTCAGAGGGGAATGCTTTCAACTTTTCCCCATTCAATATTATGTTGGCTGTGGGTTTGTCATAGATGGCTTTTATCATATTAAGATATGTCCCTTCTATGCCAATTTTACTGAGTTTTAATCGTAAAGAGATGCTGAATTTTGTCTAATGTGTTTTCTGCATCTATTGAAATGATCATGTGATTTTTGTTTTAATTCTGTTTATGTGGTGTATCACATTTATTGACTTGTGTATATTAAACCATCCCTGAATCCCTGGTATGAAATCCACTTGATCATAGTGGATTATCTTTTTGAAATGTTGTTGGATTTAGCTAGCTAGTATTTTGTTAAGGATTTTAGCATCCATTCATCAAGGATATTGGTCTTTAGTTTCTTTTTTGGTTATGTTCTTTCCTGGTTTTGGTATCAGGGTGATGCTGGCTTCATAGAATGAATTAGGGAATGTTCCTTCTTTCTCTGTCTTGTGGAATAGTGTCAAAGGATTGGTACCAATTCTCTGAATGTCTGGTAGAATTCTGTTGTGAAATGTGTCTGGTCCTAAACATTTTTGTTGGTAATTTTGAAATTACCATTTCAATCTTGCTGCTTGTTACTGGTCTGTTCAGGGTATCTAATTCTTCCTTATTTAAGCTAGGAGGGTTGTATTTTCCCAGGAATTTATCCATCTCTTCTAGGTTTTCTAGTTTATGTGTGTAAAGGTGTTCATACTAGCCTTGAATGGTCTTTTGTATTTCAGTGGTGTCAGTTGTAATATCTCTTGTTTCGTTTCTTAGTGAGGTTTTTGGATTTTCTCTCTTATTTTCTTGGTTAGTCTTGCTAATGTCTAACAATTTTATTTATCTTTTCAAAGAACTAGCTTTTTGTTTCATTTATCTTTTGTAATTTTTGTTTTAATTTCATTTAGTTCTTCTCTGATCTTATTTTCTTTCTTCTGCTGGGTTTGGGTTCAGTTTGTCTTTGTTTCTCTAGTTCCTTGAGGTATGGCCTTAGAATGTCCGTTTGTGTTCTTTCAGTCTTCTTGATACAGGTGTTTAGGCCTGTGAACTTTCCTCTTAGCACAGCCTTTGCTGTATCCCAGAGGTTTTGGTAGGCTGTGTTATTATTGTTATTCAGTTTGAAGAATTTTTTAATTTCCATCTTGATTTTGTTTTTGACCCACTGCTCAGTCAGGAGCAGGTTACTTAATTTCCATGAATTTGCATGGCTTTGAAGGTTCCTTTTGGAGTTCATTTCCAGTTTTATTCCACTGTTATCTGAGAGCATGCTTGATATAATTTCAATTTTCTTAAATTTATTGAGGCTGGTTTTATGGCCTATCATACGGTCTATCTTGGAGAAAGTTTCATGCGCTGTTGAATAGAATGTGTATTCTGTGGTTGTTGGATGAAATATTCTGTATATATCTGTTAAGTTCAGTTGTTCCAAGGTATAGTTTAAATCCATTGTTTCTTTGTTGACTTTCTGTCTTGATGACCAGCCTAGTGCTGTCAGTGGAGTATTGAATTCCCCCACTATTATTGTGTTGCTGTCTATCTCATTTCTTAGGTCTATTAGTAATTGTTTTATAAATTTGGGAGCTCCAGTATTAGGTGCATAGATGTTTAGGACTGTGATATTTTCCTGTTGAACAAGGCCTTTTATCATTATATAATGTCCCTCTTTGGCTTTTTTAACTGCTTATGCTTTAAAGTTTGTTTTGTCTGCTATGAGAATAGCTACCCTGCTCACTTTTGGTGTCCATTTGCATGAAATACCTTTTTCTACCCTTTTACTTTAGGTTTATGTGAGTCCTTATGTGTTAGGTGTCTCCTGAAGGCAGCAGACTGTTGGTGGGTAAGTATTTATCCATTCTGCAGTATATTTTAAGTGGGGCATTTAGGCCACTTACATTTAATGGTAGTATTGAAATGTGAAATGCCATTGAATTCATCATGCTCTTTGTTGCCTGTGTACTTTGGGTTTTTTTGTTTTGGTTTGGTTTGGTTTTTTGAGACAGGATCTTGCTCTATAACCCAGGTTGGAGTGTCGTGGTGTGACCTCGGCTCGCTGCAACCTCTGCTATGAAGAAACAGCCCCAATGACCCAAACACCTCCCCACCAAGCTCCACTTCCAACATTGGTGATTATGATTCATCATGAGATTTAGAAGGGACAACATCCAAACTATATCACCTGATGTAGGGTGTCAGGATCTACATAGGCAAGGAGGGTGCCCATAGGGTAAGGAGAGGGCCATGGCCAGGGTGGGCAAGCAGAGCCTGAGTGTGGTAATGAGGGCATCCACATAGGGGAAGGGGTGCTGGTGGCCATGGGAAATTGGTGGCATCCAGGATGACTGAGCAAATAAATAAAATATAAAGGATAAAAGGAACCAGGTTTCTCACTGTCAGATAAGGGAGTTACAAATATGGAAAGTGAGAAACTAAAATGAGCCCTAGTATTAAATTTAAATTGAAAGGGGTTAGCACAGTAGCTCATGCCTATAATCCCAGCAATTTGGGAGGACAAGGCAGGAGGATCACTTAAGCCCAGGAGTTTGAGACCAGCCTGGGCAACATAGTGAGACCCCCATCTCAGTAAATAAAAGAGAAAAAAATAAATAAATAAATTGGAGATATTGGTGTGAGCTGAGGTTTTCATTAGATATATAGACATGAGAGGTATATAATGAATTGATAACTTATCAATATAAAAATATTATAGTATATTTCCATCTATGTCTTTATATTTCTAAAAACATATGTGTATGTATATGCATTCATATATTCCTTAGCTCTGTCCACTGAGAAGGCCTGGAGCAGACATACTCCAAAAGCAATGAGTACATATTGAGCTCAGATCCTGGCTGCTTCTGAATATTATTCTCTCGTAAAAGGAAATTTTGCTACTTGAAGAAATGGCTGATTGCAGGATCAGGGCAGGGAAATTATAAGATGAGCCTGGAATATCTTGTGCCTAGCAATAGAAAGTACTCAAAGCATAATAACAGCATGTCTATAGGACACAGAGTCAGTGTGAGGTGATCTCCCTGGGTAAATCAGGAACAATTTGAGCATCAAAATGAAAATTAATACTAATGGATTACAACCCACTGAATCAAATAGGATGCCAAGTTCATGCTGATATAAATAAAATAAATGAATAAGTTGAACATTTGATGAAAAATGGAATATTTACATAGTTCCCAAGTATCTCTCAACAAAATTCTTAGTAAGTGAAAAGGGAAAAGAGTAGCTACATTGGAAAAGCTTGGCAGAAGCCACCCTAGTCAAGTGATAAAAGTGAGCAGTAACAGTGTTAGAACAAGACAAAATCATGTGCCTCCTGATGAAAGGCAACATGAACACAGCAACACTTTAGTGCTATTTTTGACAAGGATTAATCCAACCTGAATGACAGCTGGAATACAACCATAAGGATGCATCAACTGAACTGTAAACGCAGGGACATTCCACTAAATAAATGGTATATAATCTTCAAACATGTTAAGATCATTAAAGTAAAAGAAAGACTGAGGAAGTGTTCCAAACTGGAAGGGACTAAAGAAGCATAAGAACCAATTAACTCGTGATTCTCAACTGGCTTCTTTCCGATAAAGGACATTAATGGGATAGTTGGCAAAACTTGATTGGGGGCTTAAAGATTACATGGCAACAACATACCAATGTCCATTTCCTGATTGTGCTAGCTGTTCTGTGGTAGAAAATCTAGAAAAATGTCCTGGTTTGTAAAAAAATACGAAAAAGGATTCAAGAAAAAGAGGAGGCAGAGCCAGATGGCTGAATAGAACCATCCAACATTCATGCTTCCCTTAGGAACATCAAATTGAATGACCGTTCATACAAGAAAGTGTATTCATAAGAACCAAAAACAAAAGAGAGAGAGAGAAGCAATCACAGTACCTGGTTTTATCATAATAACAAGGAAAGACACATTGAAGAGTGTAGGAAGGACAATCTTTCGTTGCCTATACCACCATTACTCCAACCCCAGGCAGTGCAGAGCAGAGAGAATCTGTGAGCTTGGGGGAAGGACGGCAAGGTGAGTATGGGACTTTGCACTGAAATTCCATGTTGCCCTGTCATGATGAAACACAACACTAGGCAGAAGTCCACTGGTGCCTGTGGAGGAATAATTTAGACCAGCACTGGGCCAAAGGGAAATCCACTGCTCCAGAAGGAGGAAACCAAGTCCTGACTAGCTTCAACATCAGCTGACTAAAGTGGCCTGGGGCCCCAAATAAATTTAAGTGACAGTCATGCCACAAGAACTGAAGTTCTTGGGCAAGCCCTGGTGCTGCATTATTCTTGGAAGCTGTGGGTTTGGGGTGCAATCCTGTGTGACACCAGCTGCAAAAACCAGGGAAGTTCCTGCATCATCCCTCCCCTAACTTCAGGCAGTGCAGGGTGGAGAGAGACTCCTCCTGTTTAGGGGAAGGAGAGGGGAAGATTACAGAGGACTTTGTTTTATAACTGGGTACCAGTTCAGCCACACTAAAGCCCTGGGTGGAATCCTGAAGCCTTCTACTACAGGTCTTTGCTCCCAAAGCATTTCTAGGCTCACCTCAGGCCAGAAGGGAATCTACTGCCGAGGTGGGATGGACTGAGGTCCAACAGGATTCACCACCTGTTGACTAAAATTGCCTTGGATCTTGAATAAACATCAGCAGCAGCCAGGCAGTAGCAGGTATGGGCCTTGGATGAGCCTCAGTACTGTACTGGTCTATGAGGACGTGGGTTTCAGGCACAACCCAGAGTGGTGCTAACTGTGGTGGCTACAGAAGTGCCTGTGTCACTTCTCCCTAAACTCCACACAGTCCGGCATAGAGAGAGAGACTCCTGCTTGTGGCAAAGAGAGAGAAGAGAGTGATGGACTTTGCCTGGGAACCCAGGGAATTTTCTATCTTCCCCAAGACCACCAAGGCTGTGTATCTGTGAGTCTGCAAAAGTTGCAGCATACCTGGGCTTAGGGTGTCCTCTAGTGCTGCAATGGCTGAAATGCTGAAGTGATCATAGGCTTAGGTAAAAACACTTAATCCTCTTTGAATTCTTGGAAAGCCTTCTCACAAAGAATGAATACAAACAAGGCCAGCCTGCAAAAGCTGGCATAAACACCAAACTCTTCACTGCTCAGACATTGACAAATGTCCACAAGCATCAGGAACATCCAGGAAAACGTGACATCAACCAACAAACTAAATAAGGCACCAGTTATCAATCCTAGAGTGACAGATATGTAACCTCTCAGACAGTGCATTCAAAATGGAGGTTTTGACAAAGCTCAATTAGCTTCAAGATAACAGAGAAAAAGATCAGAATTCTATCAGAGAAATTTAACAAGGAGATTGAAATAATGTTTAAAATTAAACACAAATCCTGGAGTTAAAAAATTCAATCAACAAACTGCGAGTGCATCAGAGTGTCTCAACAGCAGAATTGATCAAGCAGGAGAAATAATTAGTGAGCTTGAAGACAGGCTATTTGAAAACATGCAGTCAGAGAAGAAAAAAGAATTAAAAAATCCCTATGACATCTACAAAATAACCTCAAAATGGCAAATGAAGAGTTGTTGGCCTCAAAGAGGATGTAAAGAGATAAAAGCAGAAAGTTATTCAAAGAAATAGTAACAAAGAAGTTTCCAAACCCAGAGAAAGATATGAATATTCAGGCATGGGAAGGTCAAAGAACACTGAGAAGATTCCATTCAAATAAGACTACATCAAGGCATATAAAAATCAAATTCTCAAAGGTCAATAACAAAGAAAGGATCCTAAAAGCAGCAAGATAAAAGAAGCAAATAACATATAAAGGAACTCTGACACATCTGGAAGAAGAATTTTCAGTAGAAACCTTTTAGGTCAGGAGGGAGTAGGATGACATATTAAAAGTGATGAAGAAAAATAACTTTCAACCTAGAATACTGCATCCAGCAAAGTTATCTGTTGAACATGAAAGAGAAGTAACAACTTTCTTACACAAACCAAAGCTAAGGAAATTTATCAACACTAGACTTACCTTATAAGAAATGCTAAAGAGAGTTCCTTAATCTGAAAGAAAAAGATGCTTGTGGTCAATAAAAAATCATCTGAAAGTATAAAACTCATATAAAAGTAAGTATACAGACAAGCAGAATATGTTACTACTGCAATTATGCTGTATAAATCACTCATGTATTTAGTATGAAGACTAAAATAATAACTACAGTAATTTGTTAAGAGATAGACAATATAAAAAGATATAAATAGAGGCAACAAAAGGTCACAAAATGGAAGAAAGATGGATTTAAAATGTAGAGTTTTTTATTTTCTCTTTGCTTGTTTTTCTTTTTCTTTGTGTTAAGAGTTAAGTTGTCATCAGTTTAAAATGGTTGGTTATAAGACGATTTTTTCTAACCTCATAGTAACCACAAAGCAAAAACCTATAATAGATACACAAAAAATACAAAGCAAAAAGATTGAAATACCCAAGAAAGTCACTTACACACAGAGGAAAACAGGAAAAAAGGAAAAAATGATCAGAAAACAAATGACAAAATGTCAGTAATAAGTCCTTACTTATCAATAATAACATTGTAAATGAACTAAATTCTCTAATTAAAACACATATAAAGTGGCTGAATGAATTTACAAAAAACAAGATCCAACTACATGCTAAAGAAAGTCACACACTATCTAAATAAAATAATGGAAAAAAAATTCTATGCAAATGAAAACCAAAAGGAAAAGAAAAGAAAAGAAAAATAGCAAGAGTAACTATGGTTATCTCAGGCAAAACATATTTTAAGAAAAAACTCTAAAAGGAGACAAAGAAAGCTATCATATAATGATAAAGGAATTATTTCAGCAGAGGATATAACAATTGTAAACATATAGGTACCTGATGCTGGAGCACACAGATATAGAAACCAAATATTATTAGAGCTAAAGCAAGATAGACTCTAATACAATAATAGTTGGGGACTTCAACACCCCACTTTCAGCATTGGACAGATGATCTAGACAGAAAATCAACAAAGAAATATTGGATTTAATCTGTACTATAGACCAAATTGTCGTAACACACATTTACATAACATTTCATCCAATGACTGCAGAATACACATTCTTCTCCTCAGGACATGAAACAGTCTCAAGAATAGATCATATGTTAAGCCATAATATAAGTCTCAAAATTGTTTTAAAAAATTGAAATTATATCAAGTATCTTTTCTAACCACAAATAAATAAAACTAGAAATCAATAACAACAGGAATCTTGGAAACCATACCAACATGGAAATTAAGTAACATGCTCCTGAATGATTAATGGGTCAATGAAGAAATTAAGAAGAAAATTTTAAAATTTCTTAAAACAATGAAAGTGGAAATATACATCCGAAAATCTACGGGATACAGCAAAAGCAGTACTAAGAGAGAAGTTTATAGTAATAAGTACCTATATCAAAAAAGTAGAGTTTAAATAAACAACCTAATGATGAACCTCAAGGAACTAGAAAAGCAAGAACAAATCAAAAGCAAAGTTAGTAAGAGGAAAGAAATAATAAAGATCAAAGCAGAAATAAATGAAACTGAGACTAAAAAATCAATAAAGAAGATCAATGAAATAAAAGCTGATATTTTGAAAAAAATAAACAAAATGACAAACTTTTAGTTAAGCAAAGAAAAAACAGAGAAGATCTAAATAAATAAAATCAGAAATTAAAAAAAAAAAAAAGGAGACGTAACAGCTGAGACCGTGGAAATACAAAGAATCATTAGTGACTATAATCAACTGTGCACCAATGAACTGGAAAACCTAGAAGAAATGCACAAATGTCTAGACGCATAAAACCTACTAATATGGAACCATGAAGCTGTACAAAGCCTTAAATAAAAAAAAAGTAATAAGCTAGAAACAGTAATAAAAAGTCTGCCATCAAGGTAAAGCCTAGAACCTGATGAATTCCCTGATGAATTCTACCAAATAATAAAGAACTAATAACAAACCTACTCAAACAATTCCCAAAAAACCACGGAAGAGAGAACACTTTCAAATTCAGTCTATGAGGCTGGCATTACCCTGATACCAAAACAACACAAAGACACAACAAAAGAAAAAGAAAACTGTATGTCAACATCTCTAATGAACATAGATGTAAAAATCCTCAATAAAATACTAGGAAACCAAATTCAACCTCACAATAAAAAGATAGGCTGCAAAGATGATTCCAACATATGCAAATCAGTAAACATGATACATTATACCAACAGAATGAAAGACAAAAACTACGTGATTATTTCAAAAGATGTCAAAATGGCATTTAATAAAATTCAATATCCCTTTATGACAAAAATTCTCTCAACAAACTGGGTGTAAAAGGAACATATCTCAACATAATAAAGGCCATATATAAGAAAGCCACAGCTAGTATCATACTTAACAGGGAAAAACTGAAATCTTTTCCTCTAAAATCTAGGACAAGACAAGGATGCCCACTTTTACTGCTTTTCTTGAACATAGCATGGAGAGCCCTACTCAGAGCAATTAGACAAGAAAAAGAAACAAAGGACATCCAAATTAGGAAGAAGTCAAATTATTCTTGTTTGCACATGATATAATCTTATATTTAGAAAAACCTAAAGACTCACTAAAAAAAAAAAAAATTAGAACTGATAAATAAATTCAGCAAAGTTGCAGAATACAAAAACAACAGACCAAAATCAATAGTTTTCTATATGCCAACAGTAAACAATCTGAAAAAGAAACCAAGAAAGCAATCCTATTAACAATAGCTACCAAAAAAAAAAAAAAAAAACCATAAAAACCTAGAAATAAACTTAACCAAAGCAGTGAAAGATCTCTACAATGAAAGCTGTAAAACATTGATGAAAGATATTAAAGAGAACACACAAAAACAAAAAGATAGCCCCCATGTTCATGGATTGGAACAATCAATATTGTTAAAATGTCCATACTACCCAAAGCAATATGCAGATTCAATGTAATCCCTATCAAAATGCCAATAGCATTCTTCTTGCAAATAGAAAAAAAATCCTAAAATTTGTATGGAACTACAAAATACCCTGAGTAAACAAAGTAATCCTCAGCAAAAAGAACAAAGTTGGAGGCATCACATTACCTGACTTCAAATTATGCTACAAAGCTACAGTAGCAAAACCAGCATGGTACTGGCATAAAAGCAGACACATAGACCAATGGAACAGAACAGAGAACCCAGAAATAATGTACACATTTACAAACAAACAAATAAGTTTGTTTTTGACAAAGGCACCAAGAACATATATTGGGGAAAGGATAGCCTCTTCTGCAAATAGTATTGGGAAAACTGGATATCAATGTGCAGAAGAATGAAACTAGATTCTTATCTCTTATTATATATGAAAATCAAATCAAAATGGATTAAACACTTAAATGTAAGACCTAAAACTATGAAACTACTAGAAGGAAACATTGGGGGAAATATCTCAGGACGTTGATCTGGGCAACGATTTTTTGAGTAAGAACTCAAAAGCACAGGCAACTAAAGCAAAAATGGACAAATAGGATCACAACAAGCTAAAAAGTTTCTGTACAGCAAAAGAAACAATCAACAAAGAAGAAATCTACAGAATAAGAGAAAATATTTGAAAATTATTCAACTGACAAGGGATTAATAACCAGATACATAAGAAACTCAAACAACTCAATAGCAAAAAATAAAATAATCTGATTAAAAATAGGCAAAATATCTGAATAGACATTTCTTAAAGGAAGATGTACAAATGGCCAACAGGTATATGAAAAATGCTTAACATCACTAATCATCAGAAAAATGCAAATCAAAACCACAATGAGATATAATCTCACCCCAGTTAAAATGCCTTTTCCAAAAAACAAAGAAAGAAATATTCTGACAAGAATGCCAAGAAATGGGAAACCTCATATACTGTTGATGGGAATGTGAATTAGTACAGTATAAAGACAGTATGGAGGTTCCTCAAGAAACTAAAATTACAGCTACCATATGATACAACAGCCCCACTGTTGGGTATATATCCAAAGAAATGAAATCAGTACATTGAAGAGATATCTGCACTCCCATGTTTATTGTAGCACTATTCACAATAGCCAAGGTGTAGAATTAATCAAAGTGTCTATCAGTGGAGGAATGGATCAAGAAAATGTATACCCAATGGAATATTAGTCAGCCATAAAAAAGAATTAAATCCTATTATTTGTAACAACATGAATGGAACAGGAGGACTTCATGTTAAGTAAAATAAGCCAAACATAGAAAGAAATATCACATGTTCTCATTCATAGTGAAGATCTAAAAAAATTGATCTTGTGGAAGTAGGAAGTAGAATGATGATTACCAGAGGCTGGTAAGGGTAATGAACAGGTGAAGATAAAAAGGGGTTGAGTAACAGGAACAAAAATGCAGTTAAATAGTAGAAATAAGATCTAATGTTCAGTAGCACAATAGGGAGAGTACAGGTAACAATAATTTATTATATATTTCAAAATAACTAGAGGAATGGATTTGGAATATTCCCAACTAGAGAAATAATACATTCTTGATATGATGGATATCTCAATTACCCTGATTCAATCATTACACATTGCGTGCATGTGTCAAAATATTACATGTTCCTCATAAATATGTACAACTATCATATTCATAAAAATTAAAAATATTCAGGAATAATGGATGTTAAGATGCCAATTTATACTCAAATGGGTCAGGAAAATAAGGCTCTTTTCCTCCTACTTGCAACTTTCATATAGCTTTATAATTGTGTCAAAATAAAAATAAATTATACATAATTGTTATGGAATTGGTGCCCATTTAAACAAAATGCACAGTATATTCTGCCTCATATATTATTTCTTCCAATAATATATGTCCCCACCAAATGATACCATTAAAAAGGAATGTTAAATTTTTTTTTTTTAAGGCAGTGTCTCACTCTGTCACCCAGGCTGAAGTACAGTGGTGTAATCTTGGCTTACTGCAACCTCTGCCTTCCAGGTTCAAGCAATTCTTGTGACTCAGCCTCCCAAGTGGCTGCACCACCATGCCCTGATAATTTTTGTATTTTTAGTAGAGATGGGGCTTCACCATGTTGGCCAGGCTGGTCTCAAACTCCTGGCCTCAAGTGATTAGACCACCTCAGCCTCCCAAAGTTCTGGGATTACAGACATGAGCCACTGCACCCAGCCGAATGTTACTATATTTGATCAAAATTGCATCGTTACTTTGAATAATAAAAGCCCGTACTTAGTGATTATTTTAGCATTTATCTTTCTTAACTAAGTCATGAGAAGTTATGACATTAAATTTACCAGCATGCTGTTTAGCTTTTAAAAGTAAATACCCTAACTACCTCTGCTGCTCAGTCTTTAACTTAATTCAGGGAACCAATTGGAGTAGACTTCTTGGTCAGGTGACATCATTGATATGAGAACAAGTTGGAACTGTTACTGGCCCCCTTGAGAATCTTTTTCTCTATGGCGGTTGACATTGAAAATCTTCAGGATGCGTGCGTGCGCTGTGTGTGTGTGTGTGTGTGTGTGTGTGTATGTATGTGTGTGCAGGGTGGTTGTAGAGGAGGGAAGGGTGGTATGGGGGCCCAGCAAGGGCAGGCATTTGCTAAAGCATTCTAGCTCTAACATTCTCACCTTCTCAAAAAAAATTTTTTTTTGAATGAAATCTGAATCCCCAAATACAAGATACAGAGTAGCTCTCAAATTTAAGTTCTAAGTTTTCTAATACAATATTATAATTTAATAATACTAACTTTGATAATACAACTGTATAGAATGACTCATACAATCATTGAATCAGAATTTGAGTAAGCTTCAAAATTTAACTAAGTTTCCTCATACTTACATTAATAACCATAATAATGAGAATTAAATGAGACGATATAAGACGAGAGGTTAGCAAGAGGTTAGATTCATAGCAAACAGTCAATAAATTGTGACTCTCATGATTATTATTTGGTTTGAAAAGGAGGCATAGAAGCAATAGCTATGTGGCCTTCAATAAACTATATAACCTCTCTGATTCTCTTTTTTAATGCACAACTCATATGTAATATTCTATCGAAGGTTGTTGTCCTCTCCTGATGGAGGAAGATAACCTGATCGCCTTAGTAGCTTGGGGTTGAGAGTGTGATGGAATGGTCTATGTTCATCCTTGTCTTCCCCTCTATTGTCCTGGGTTAGCTGCTCTTAAGGAGGGCAGTGTCAGACATGTAGGAGGCAGGTGACTCAGCCTTAAGTGAATGGACTTGGGAACAAGGTCCTGAAGGTGGGGTCTGCCATGGGCAGACATCATTGGTAGCTGCTGAGGGGGAGGCACAGAGCTTTCCCTCAGCTAAAGTAGGCTTTGATAAACCCTGGAGAGCTTCTAAGGAGCTGGTAATTGTATCTCTGGAGGTCCAGGACCTCTTCCATCATACACCTGAGTCCTTGTTTTGGATCATTGAGGTGGTTTTTTGAGGGTTGTTGTGGAGAGTCGGATGAGGAATGACTTCTGAGCCTCAGTGCATCACAAGCAGTGGCCTTCTTACCTCAGATCTGAGGTCTTCTTCAAGCCACAATTTATGCAGAGCTGCTTCCAGAAGGGTGGAAATAAACATCCCCCCCAAATCCCCACACCATCATACTGGTACAGGTGAATCCTGTTCTGTGAGTTTAAAAGGAAAAGAATCCACAAAATACAAAAGCGTGTAGTGTATGTGGAATGGGTGAAGGAAGCTTGTCCCCTGCTCATGTGTGAGCATGTGTGTGCGTGTGTGTATGCAAACCTCTGATCCGTGCGCAGCCACTTCTCCCTCCCTTCTGCAGGCCTCCCTGAGTCACAGCCCTTCCTTCCCAAAGAATGGCCACAATTTGCCTTATAAGGCAACACTGAGGCTTCTAATTTCTCTTTTTCAGGCTATTGGAAATTAAAACAGCAGGTGCCAAGAGGCGTGGCCCAGGGTCACGTTGCCACAGTGACTCAGCAAGAGTCATTTTGGAAAGCAAGACCCAGTGTGGCTGTTCTTTCTTCAGCAGCCTTTCTGTGACAGGCACCAGAGGGGTTGCCCTGTGCTGTCTGCTGCTGCTGGGAGCTGCCTGGCAATTGTCCCCAACTTGCTTGCCTGCTCTGCCCATGCCCTGGAGTTAACAGATAATAAGGCCCAGCCCCTTGGAGAATCTTCAGGAGGCTCCTTGTGGTGTCCCAGTGGGAGCCAGGAGAGGTGCAGTGGGCATGCCCTTGACCTCTCATCCATCAACCTACCCAAATGTTCCCAGAATTCTGACCCAGCCTGCTTCTGAAGGCCCATCAGCTAGCTCAACCCCAGGCACCTCATTCTGTAAACAATAACTTTGCTTGTCCCCATTCCCCCACCTCTAACTAATGAAAATTATTACCCTAAGGAAGGGGATGGACTGGAGGGGAAAACTGGGTCCTGGATACCATTCAGAAGTGAGATGAAGGTGATGACGTTGGGAGCGGAGGAAAGAAAGATGTGAGATACACATGAAGGACAATGCCCAGGTGGGATGACTACCTACACAGAGATGAGAGGCACGTGGAGGCTGAGGCCAGGATTCTGAACATGGGGATGATGGTCCTGCACCCATTTTCCTGCCATTGCTTTGCATTTCATTTCCACTTTTTTTTTAATTCCTTTTGGATAGTGTAGAAAAGAGTAACCTTGATATAAGAGGACATGGGCTCTGTGTCCTCCTTGTAAAGAAGTTGCCTCACTTCTGAGGGCTTCACTTTGTCATCTGGAAAATGGGGGAAGAGGCCGGGCACGATGGCTCATGCCTGTAATCCCAACATTTTGAGAGGCTAAGATGGGTGGATGACCTGAGGTCAGGAGATCAAGACCAGCCTGGCCAACATGGTGAAACCCCGTATCTACTAAAAAATTACAAAATTAGCCGGGCATGGTGGTGTGCCCCTGTCATCCCAGCTACTCAGGAGGCTGAGGTGGGAGAATTGCTTGAACCCAGGAGGCGGAGGTTGCAGTGAGCTGAGATTGTGCCACTGTACTCCAGCCTGGGCAACAGAGCAAGACTCTGTCTCAAAAATAAATAAGTAAACAAATAAAAAATAAATAAAATGGGGGAAGGCCACTCTTCATTTATTCAAAGAAAATATGTTTGTAAGCTAGGCAAAATAAGTGCAAGATATTATGTGCAGACAATTGCAGCCTCATTCTGTCTAGCAGACTCACTCTTTCCCTTGTACCTCTCACCAGGTCTCAAGAAACACCAAAAAGGACCCGAGATCCACCTACCTTGCTCCTATAGCCACCTTATGGCCGCCTTGTGAATGGCGTGCTACAGTTAAGGGATGGTAAGCAAAAACAAAAAGAAAAGACTTGGCAAATTTACAAATAGAAAATGGTTTGTTCATTATCCCCCATTTTAATTAATAAGTCAATGCATTGCCAGTCAAAAGTCCTTGATTAGATGGTTCTAAAGTTCATATGGAAGAATAAACAAGCAAGAATAACCAACACAAATTTGAAAAATAAGAAAGAGGGAAAAGAAAAATAATATTCAAAAGCTGCAGTTATAGGCCCAGTGTGGTGGTTCATGCCTGTAATCTCAGCACTTTGGGAGGCCAAGACAAGCAGAACACTTGAGGTCAGGAGTTTGAGAACATCTGGCTGACATAGTGAAACCCTATCTCTACTGAAGGAAAAAAAAAATTAGGTGTGCAGGTGTGGTGGCACAGGCCTGTAGTCCCAGCTGTGTGGGAGGCTGAGGGAGGAGAACTGCTTAAACCCAGAAAGTAGAGGTTGCATTGAGCCAAGATCACACCACTGTACTCCAGCCTGGGTGACAGAGCAAGACTCGATCTCAAAAAAAAAAAAAAAAAAAAAAAGCTACTGTTATAAAAACTGTGGTACTGTCACAAGAATAGACAAATAGATCAATGTCACACAATGGGAAACCTAAAATCACATCTATATATATTGGAATCTGGCAATAACAAAGGTGATATTTCAAATCAATTCAATGAATGGAATAGAAACAACTGACTGTCCATTAAAACCTAAATCAGACATTCACAAGCTAAATCCTAAATGAATTCTAGATCTAAACTTTTTTTTTCTTCTTTCTTTTTGAAATGGAGTCTCGATCTGTTGCCCAGACTGGAGTGCAATGGCCTGATCTCAGCTGACTGCAACCTCCGCCTCCCAGGTTCAAGAGATTCTCCTGCCTTAACTTCCTGAGTAGCTGGGATTACAGGCACGTGCCACCATGCCCAGCTAATTTTTGTATATTCAGTAGAGACATGGTTTTGCTATGCTGGCCAGGCTAGTCACAAACCTCTGACCTCAAGCGACCTGCCCGCCTCGACCTCCCAAACTGCTGGGATTACAGGCATGAGCCACCATAATCCCATATGCCATCTGGCATAGATCTAAACTTTTAAAATATAACTATATACTATTAAAAGAAAATATTGGGGGGGGGGGGGGGTAGGAAAGGCTCTAAACAAAATATTTTAATTGCCTTAAATAAAATGATTGAAAAATCTAATTGCATCAAAACCAGAAAATTTGGCCGGGCGTGGTGGCTCACGCCTGTAATCCTAGCACTTTGGGAGGCCGAGGTGGGTGGATCACTTGAGGTCAGGAGTTCAAGACCAGCCTGGCCATCATGGTGAAACCCCATCTTTAAAAAATAAAAAAAAAAAAAAAAAAACAGAAAATTTTATGTAATAAAAGGCCATAAACAAACCTAAAAGATAAGTGAAAGTCTGAGAGGAAAATTTTGCAACAATGAAACAGTATAAAACGAAGCACTTAAAATTAATTTTTAAATGACTGAATTTAAAAGGAGCAAAGTACAAAAATAAGAAATTCACAAAAGAAAAGCAAATGGTCAGTAAACTTATGAAAAACATGAAATATTCACTAATAACCAGGAAAATGCAAAGTAAAACAACAATGATATCATCTTCATCAATCTGACAAAAATTGAAAATGTTTTCATAATTGTCAGTGGGAATCTAAGGAAAAGGACACTCTCATTCTCCATCGGTCAATAGTGGAATTACTCAATAAACTATGGAATACCTGTACTATGCAATTACTATGCACAGATGCAGATAAAATAGATCTCAATGTAGGACATAGTACATACTGAGAGAAAAATGTTGAAATAAGATATATACAGTATACAGTATGATACTATTTATGTGAATCATAGAAACACTACAGATTTTGTCTGGGTGTGTGTGGGAATGGGTATACGTGTGTGTGTGTGCGTGCATACAAAAACGTTCTGTTCTACATCTGCCAGTGGAACTTGGTGGTCACCTTTGAAGGGAGACTGACAGAGGTGCTGGTCAAAAGGGACTTTTGTTTAATGCTTTAATAGGGTGCATTTTCTGTGTAATTAGAAATGTGTTCTAAAAGAAGAAATGCAATTTAAAGAAGGAAATGATTGCTGGTGACAGTGACTCACATCTGTAATCCCAGCAGTTTGGGAGGCCAAGGTGAGAGGATTGTTTGAGCCCAGGAGTTTGAGACCAGGCTGAGCAACATAGTGAGACTGTGTCTCTATTTTTAGAAAGAAATGATTAATGTGATAGATAGCATTTTTCAAAGACAGCCACAGGGACATCTCCAATCCCACTTGCTTTTGGCAAAATGACCTTTCTAAGCCTCGTTAGCGTTCAAATGTCAGAGCCAGCATTCTAAGCCAGACAGTTGATGACACCCAAACTCAAGTCCATGACTATTTGCCAGCATTGTTCTGAGTAGTCAATGCTTTCAATAATCCTACTAGTAATATTGCTGGTATACCCATTGGAAAGGCGAGGGGGCTTATACAAGAATTGCAAATTGCACCTGATAGGAAAGGAAGAAATAAAGAACAGAAGAAAGAAAGAGATTTTATGAAAAAATATTTGATCTCATCAGTAATCAAGGAAATAAAATTGAAACAAAGTTGAGATGTGATGTCATACCTATTAAATTACAAAACTGAAAAATAAAAGAAATTGTTGTATATACTCATATACTATGAGGAGAAGATAAATTTAATACTTTAGAAAACAATGTGGCAGTGATGATATATATATATCATATTATGTATAAATGTTTGACTTAGATCTACTTCTAAGAGCTTATCTTAAGGAAACAATTCAAAACAATAACATTGTTTTCACACAAAGATGTTCCCTGCAAAGTTAAGTGTATAATTAGAAAAAGTAACCTGTTTTCTATCAGAATGTGAATGAGTAACTGAAATACATAATAACAAGAGAAATAAGGACAAACTTTCATTTACAGAAACTATGTTAACATAATTTTGCATAGGAAAATAACAGGAGATATTATGCAAAAATAATCACAGTATGTGAGAGCACTAAAGTCAACTCAATTTTCAAGATGCTCGATAATTTTCCCATTCTGTTTAAAATTTACTTTTAGAAGAACAAAACTGTTTTGATGATACTCCTCTACAGGCCAGTCTCTTTCTAGATCACAATCCACGGTCCCTGCCATGGGTGTCTGACATTCTTCATCATCGAGGCCTGTCTGCTGGCAGCTGTGGTCCTTGACAGTTGGTTAATCTGCATCGGAGTTTAAAGCCAAAGTCAGTAGTTGAATTATTCTGTTATCCAGATTGAGGATTAACACCTCTATTGAGTTGATATAGAAAATGGCTCAGAAATTCCCCTTGACAAGCTCTCTCCTTATCGAAAAACCACTCCAATCTCACCTACTTTGCAATTTGCAATAAGTGCTGGTATTAAACAAAATTATAATAGGTAGATTCAGAGTCTGCCTACTCTTCTCAGCTCCCAGAGACAAGGAAGCAATAATTCAACCACAGCACCTCCAAGCCCCTAGGGTGAATCTGACTAGGTCCTCCACAGAACCCAAACTATCTTTCACGACCTTCCTCCCCTACAGAAAATGACTCCCCCCCACTTCCACACTTCCCTCTTACCGGGCTCCAACCCATTCTCCATGCAAGAGCTAGAAAGCCTTCTACAAAAACCCTCTGGTGGCCTCCCATTGCACAGGTGATAGAAAACACCGCTGCGCCACCCTACAGGGCTCTGCCTAGCCTGGCCCCTGAGGCTTTTCCAGCAGAGCCCTTGAACTTGTCCCGCCTTCCACCAGGACCACTCTCTTCCCCTTCCCCTAAAGTCACCAATTCACCCGGTTTGCCTGGCACTTTCCTTTCAGCATTGAAAATCCCACATCCTGGGAAACCTCTCGTTGCCCAGCAAACTAAAGCAGTGGGTCAAGCTACTTTTTATTCCCCAGCCTACACTCCTAATCTGCCACACCCATGCTTCTGCAAGGTCTTATCCTTAAAGCCACTTCCCAGAGGCCTGGCTCCTCCCACCTCCCCCAAGCCCACCATATCTCAAGTGGGTCCTGACTGCTATTCTCTCTCATGACACTTCTTTTGCTTGAGGCACCTTTTAGTTATTTGTTACTTCATTCACAATTATTTACTGAATTTCTCCTACGGGCTCTGCATGGTGTTATGGGCTGGGAAGCAGGAAGCTGAGTGGACAAAGTCCCTATCTTCCGGAGCTTACATCCCAGTGAAAGGCAAGAGTATAAGCAAATGAATCCACAGGTAAAACACACAGTATGTTAGGTTACAATGGGTGTGAGAGAGAAAAACAAAGTAGGGAGCAGGGCTAGAGACGTCAGGGTTAAGGATGCAGTTTGCAATTTTCGATAGGGCCCCCAGGGGAGGCCTAATTGAGGTTACATTTTTATAAAGACCTAAAAAAAAAAAAGTTGGGAACCAGGAAAAGAATTCCTGAGGGGGAAATGTTCCAGACTGATGGAACAGAAATGCAAAAGCCCCGGGTAAAGAACAGCAAAGAATCCAGGATGACAGGAGCTGAGGGTGCAGAGGAGAAGTAGCAGGAGGTGAAGACAGAGGAAGTGGAGGCCTGACTTTGTGGGTGTGGGACCTGGTAGGCCACGTGGCTCATGTGGCTTTTATGCTGAGTGAGATGGGAAGCTAAGCTGGGTTTGAATCAGGGGAGTGACATGATCTGCCTTGCGGTTTAAAAAGGGTCCCCTGGCAAACACCTGTTAAGAGACTTTGAAAATATTCTGGGTAAGAGGTGGTGTGGATTAAACAAGGGTAGAAGTAGTAGAGTTGGTGAGAAGTTATTTTATCCTGTGTATATTTTGACGGTAGGGCTGGGAAGATTTCCTGATACAGTGGATATGGGTGGTGTATTGATCTGTTCTCATGCTGCTAATAAAGACATGCCAGAGAAGGGATAATTTATAAAGGAAAGAGGTTTAACTGACAGTTTCACATGGCTGGGGAGGCATCACAATCATGGCTGAAGAAGAAGGAAGAACAAAGGGACGTCTTACATGGTGACAGGCAAGAGGGCTTGTGCAGGGGGAACTCCCATTTATAAAACCACCAGATCTCATGAGATTTTTCACTATCATGAGAATAGTATGGGGGAAACTGCCCCCATGATTCCATGATCTCCACCTGGTCCTACCCTTATTACTATTCAAGGTGAGATCTGAGTGTGGATGTAGCCAAACCATATCGGGTGGGAAACAAAGTCAAGATGGTTCCAATGTCATGGTGGCTCCATTCACTGAGATAAGAAAGACTGTGAGGCAGCAGGTTTGTGGGTGGGGGGATGGGGGTGGAAGAGATAGTGGAAATAACAGTGTGATCTAAAAATCAGCCTGTTCAAAAGTGATTGCCAATTGTTTGGCAATCACTTTTGAACAGGCTGATTTTTAGATCATTAAACATTAAGCAGAGAGTTATACGTATGAGTCTAGAGCTCAAGAAAGAGACCTGGGCTGGAAATGTAAATTTGGAAGTTGTCAGAGTAGAGATTATATTTAAAACCATGACACTGAATGCAATCACGAAATGAGCTAAATAGAGACAGAAAAGAGGAAAAGCCCAGTAGCTAAGGTTGAGGACACTCCTTCATTTGGGGTTTGGAAGATGGAAAGCAGGAGGAGTGGTTGGAAGGATAGAGAAAGCCACGCAAGTGTGGTGTCCTGGAGGCCCATTGAGGGGCTGGAGGGGGATTCAGCTGTGTCAAAGACTGCTGGTTTGTCAAGGAAGAGTGGGGTTGAGAACTGACCATTGCATTTAGCATTGTGGAGGTCACTAGATGTATTTAGGGCAGTTTCAGTGGACTGTTTGACCTTAAGCTTGATTGGAGTAGGTTCAAGGAAAACCAGGAGGAGACAGTGTGAACCACTCTTCCAAGGATTCTGCTGTTAATGGAGGAATAGAAAGAGGGTAGTACTTAGGGCGGGGATGTACAGAAAAGAAAGGATTTTTTTTCTGTTTTATTTCTGTTATTATTGTCTTGTTATTTTGTTTGAATGTGGGAGGCAAAACAGCATATATTTTTGCTCACAGGAATGATCTGGAAAAGAAGCAAAAATAGGCAATGCAAGGAAGAAAAATTGATGGGGATAGAGATTCATGGACGAACAAGAAGGAATAGGGTCGAGGATCAAAGCAGAGATGGAAACTGAGCCAGGAACACAGACAGCCAGTCCTAAGAAATAGGAGAGAAGCTATAGTTTATACACACAGATGCTGGAAGGTGGGTAGACATGGTGGGGGGGGGGGGAGGATATGGAAGTTTTCTTTCAGATAGCTTCCGTATTCTCAATGAAATAAGGAACAAGTTTTATCAATCAGTGATCAGTTTGGAAAACATGAACATTCTCAAGCAGAGAGAATATTAATGGAAGGAACAGAGTGCAAATGGTTGGAAGCACTGAAAAAAGCAATGGGAGAGAGGGGACCTATAAGGGGACCAGTGACTTGCAGGCTGAGCTGCTGCCAATGCTGAGCAAGAGCCACCTCCTCAGTAAGTGCTGTAAATGCTGGTGTGGCTGGAACCTGCCCTTGCCTGCAGGCAGCTGCCATTGTCAAATCCAGAATGAGAATGGCTTCTCCCCCTCCTCCCGCTTTCTAATCTGTGTCAGATGCTAACTGGAAAGCAGCTAACAACAGTTTGGAAAGCAGCTAACAACAGTTTGGAAAGTAGTTTTGAGACTTCTGCCCCCTGAGATACAAGAAAGATGTTGAAAAGTCAGGAATCAAGCTAAATGCCACAAACCACACAAGACTGTCATCTGAGAATGAGGATGGGGGAGAGATAGTGGAAATTTGGGGGACAGATAAAGACATGCAATAGTTGTCTGGCAGAATAACAGTGTGATTGGACTTCAAAAATACAGTACAATTTCCTGTGGGCTTTAAGCCCACCCTAGAGGTAAGTGAATGTGACTTTAAAGTTAGACCACTCAGCATAGCCACCAGTAGGCAAAGATGTGGTTTAATTAAGAGAGTTCACTGAACCAAGAATGGGGCAAGGATCTGGAGGGTATATTCAAGGGAGTGATATAGTACAATAAGGTAATTGGCCAGAGAATTTAACCCGCATGTGGAAGGAAGTAAAGATGTGGAGGACGGATAGATAACAGACATGTTCTTATCTCCTCCGCAAACTAAGAATTCCTTGACATGAAGGATTAAATCTATACAGCTCACCATTGTATTCCTAACATGCAGAATTCCACCTAGCACACAGTAAGAACTCAATCAACATTTGTTGGGTAAATGACCAATTGAATGAATGGATGCCATATTCCCTAATAGGCTGTCAGCAGTATTAGGTCACGGACCATGTCTAATGTGTTCATTTCTGTCTTCTCGATATTATTATAATGTCTGGCACATTGTAGATACTTTGATATGTTTGTTAAAATTAAATGAATTGAATCCATTGGAAAGGCAAAAAAGCAAACAAAATAAGATAATGTCGTAAAAGATATAGGGTATGTTGTGTAGGACTTATAGACTCTAGCCAGAAGAGAGAACAAATTAAGGCCTGGTGACGATCAACATAATCCAGTAAAATGCCAAGTCCAAGTTGAATCTGAGAAGATGTTACACTTCCCAATCTGTCTCAGCTGAAGGAATGGAAAGAAATATGGCAGCACAAGAACAGGCAGGGGTCATTCTTGGCCCAGGCAAAGACTCTTGTTGGTATCAGGGGGCAAAATGAATGAAGCCCGATTCAAAGTCCAGACTCAGGGTCTGAAATTGAGAGTTGTCAGGCCAAAAAAAAACCCCAATCCTCTCTCCTACAAACTCCCCAAACCTAAACTTAGGATACAAGCAATCCAGGTGTATTGCCAACTGGGCTGTCCTCCAGGAGAGGGAAGGCCAGGCCAGCCCCAGGGAGCCCAAATGTGCTGACAGGTGAAGAGGAGTGGGTGGGAACCACAGCAAGTGCTCACTTATTCAGCCTGGGAGAGTTTAGCCCTGGACAAAATCATGAAGTTGGCAATGTTGGTTCATGAACTCTCAGAAGCTTGGCTTCTGGATCCCAGATAAGTCTTAAATCTGCTTTTCTTGATGTGAGGTTAAGTCCTCTGACACTTCCTCACATCCCTTTCAAAACTGCTTACAGTTGGAATAGATGACAAATCTATGCTATGATAAACATCTCATCTCCTCTAGTTGACAGAAACCTCTTTAGGGGAAAAGACTTTGTTTTATTCAACTTTGAGAACTCCACATCCCCCCAGGACCTGTTCTGTAGAAGATGCTCAAGGAATATTTGTCCAAGAAGTGAGTTAATGAGTTAATGACTGGCACACTTCAATATATCATTTCTCCTATGGAGCAAATTTTTGCCTTGATAGCATAAAATTGGAATAAATTTTAAATAACTTACTCCTTTATTAGGAAAATGCAAATCAAAACCACAATGGGGTATCATCCTACCCCCCACTAGGATGGATATAATCAAAAAAATAAATTTTGATGAGGATGGTTTGATGGTTCCTCAAAAAGCTAAACATAAAATTACCATAGGACCCAGAAATTTCACTCTCCTGGGTGTGTGTATACCCAAAAGAATTGAAAGCAACTACCCAAACACATACATGTACACGCATATTCATAGCAGTACTATTCACAATAGCCAAAAAGTAGAAGCAACCCAAATGTCTATCAACAGATCGATGGGTAAACAAACTATGACATATGCACACAAAGCAATAGTGTTCAGCAATAACATGGAATGAAGTACTGATATTGTCATGTGAATGAACCTTGAAAACACACTGTGTTACGTAAAAAAATCCAGACACGAACTCATCATTTTTGATGGCTTCACATGTACCCCAAAACCTAAAATGCAATAAAAAATATATGTATGTAAAAAAAAATCCAGACACAGAAGGATTCCACTTGTATAAAATATACAGAATAGGTAAATCCATACAGACAAGAAGCAGATTGATGCATGCCAAAGTCTGAGGGAAGGGAGAATGAAAGTAACTGCTTAATGGATATCAAGTTTCCTTTTGTTGTGATGAAAATGTTTTAGAACTAGACACAAGTGATGGTTGCACAACTTTTTGGCTGTGCTAAATGCCAATGAATTGTCACTTCAAAATAGTTAATTTCATTTTATATGAATTTAACCTCAATTTTTATAAAACGACCTGTCTCTTACGGCATAATGAATTATCCAAAACATGAACACAATTGACATGTATTACATTACACAGTTTTTGAGAGTCAGGAACCCAGGAGGGCTTAGCTGAGTGGTTCTGGCGAGAGTAGCTCACTGGGTTTTAGTCAAGATATTACCCACGGCAGCAGTCCTCTGAAGGCTTGACTGGGGCCAGCGGATCTGCTTCCAAGATGGCTTCTCATATTGCTCTTAGCAGAAGGCCTCAGTTTCTTGCTACATAGATCTCTCCATGAGCCTACTTGAGCATCTTAAAACATGGCAGATGGTTCCTTCAAAGTGAGTGATCCATGAGTGTACAAGGCAGAAGTCACAATGTCTTCTATGAACTAACCTAGAAAGTTTCATACCATTATTTCTGCAATATCCCATTTGTTGCATAGGTCAACCCTATTCAGAGTGACTGGGACCTATACAAGGATAGAATTCCTGGAAGCAAGTATCCTTAGACATCATCTGGAAAGCTAGTGACCACACCCCATTCTCCCTTACATAAGAGATAATCATGAATTAATGCATCATCCACTCAGTCTAAATTTGACCACCAAAAGTGGAATTCAAAAGGCAGCCTTGGGAACACATGATAGAAAGCAAGGGAAACATTGCATGTGAATAGCATCTGTTGGGGGAATGAGTAGATCATGACTGAATATGTGCAGAACTTGCTTCATGCACATGTGTTATAATGAGAACCTGTATCTTGCAACAATTTCCTGGAAACCCCAAGTTTATTTGAGGCAAGACTATCCTAAGCAATGGGAGTATTGCTCTCTGATAACAAGACATCTAACTCATAATAGCATAATGGGGATGTTGTAAGGGAACCCCAGGGAAGGACACTTGCCCCCTCTTCTTGTCTCGCAGTTTTCTTTCACGGATTATTACATACTGGCACACAGCTTCTTCAACAGCTCGTAGGCCTGTCCTACTGCTCAAGCCCAGAGATACTTCCCTCCCTTCTCTGAAATGGCAACTTTACCAAGGTTACAACCCTCAGGGCCCAGAAGGTACTCCAATAAGACAATAGGCTCAGTTGTGTCCTCTCATGAGTCAGAGCTCCAAGATCCTACCCCAATCAGATTGCTGATCAGCACATTCCTGAAAGTTAGCCAGATCACTGAAATGTTTCCAAAACCTTGACTTGGGTATAACACTATTTGGATACCTTCATGGAAGCAAAAGTGCCAAAGGCTGGCCACTTTTCATTTGGAGAGAAAAAAAAAGTGATCAGCCTGTTTGAAGTTCTTAACTGAATTTAAAAAATAGAAATAAGATAATTCAGCTTTGTAAAAGACTATGTCAGCTGCCTAACAAGATAGGATGGACTGGGAACCCTGGCTGCCAATTTACCTAGAATGAACTTCAGAAAGTGGGGTAAATCAAGCCATTGAGGTTGGGTGCACATAGAGAAAAAATAAGTAGCTCAGGATAGATACGAGATGCAGCAAGATAACGTGTGCTAAAATACTGTGCCTACTCAGAGGTTCCTGCTTTAGGGAAAATATTAAGGATGAAAGAAAAGTCACAGAAACATCCAGGGAAACGAAGCCAGGAGAACAGACAACAGAACACAGAGCCCACTGAGCTCTGCAAAGGTGGAAAGACTAGGGAGATAGCAGTACCATTACAGGGATAAATATAGAAGTCTGCATTTCAGAATGGAACTATAAAGTGTGAAATAAGGATGAGGAAGTTTCCAGTTTACAGCAGGCAATAAGTACATTAAGCAGAATATCAAAGCATGTTTAGCAAACACCAAGGAGAACCAGAAATCCGGCAAGAGTCTTGTTCTTGCCAAAGGTTCCAGGATGCAAGATAAATGGCAAACAACTTTGCAGACACCTGACTTTTGTTTTCCTTTTTCTTCACCTCCTACCCTCAAATCCAAGAACAAAAATATTAGTGATGTCTCTCTACCAACCTTGCAATTGACCCATAACTGGAGTTTATAAAGAGGGCCATTTTTCTTTGTACATGCTGTGCTGTTCAGATTTTAATTGTCTTCCTCATTCATATTGTCATTATATACTTGATTCCATTATTTGCCATTAAATTCAATAAATATTTGCTGTGCACTGACTATGTACCAGACACTACTAAGTACTTCAGGAGATTCAGAGACGAATAGTGTATCATCAGTGCAATCTGTTCATTTATTCACTTAACATAGATATTTTTAAAAACCTACTCTGTGTCAGGTACTGTTTTAAGTATTAGACACCAGAACTACAGCAGAGAACAAAACAAAGTCTCTAATCTCACAAAGTTGATAGTCAAGTGACATAAATGTACAATTTAACATCCTGATCAGACAACTGTACAAACAGATATAACACAGTAAAAAATATAAATAGCCAGGGTAAGGTACAGGCAAGGAATTGTGATGGTTTCAACTTCTTTTTTTTTTTTTTTTTTTTTGTATTTTTAGTAGAGATGGTGTTTCACCATGTTGGCCAGGCTGATCTCGAACTCCTGACTTCAGGTGATCCATTCTTAGCCTCCCAAAGTGCTGGGATTACAGGCATGAGCCACTGCATACAGCCTCCAACTTCTTTAATAATGTCTTTAATAATTCAGTAACTATTGAGTTTGTGGTCTCTGCATGGTGTTTTGAAGCACTGAGAGCAAAAGAGATATGAGTATGATATTATCTGAGCCCTGGGTGACCTATAGCCCCCAAAATACAACTACCTGATGTTCCTGTGGCCAATTTTTATTAAGCACCGTAAGGACTGAGCTGTCTGTCTTTCCTCCTTTAGTCATTCCAGTGCCCAGGCTTGCCCATAGAGAGCACATGTTCTCAGAAGAAATACCTGTTTGGCTCTGGCCTTCTGGAATTTGATCCAGGTAGCTGGGCCACCACCAGTCAGAACTTAAGGGAAAAAAAAAGATAATGTCTGAAAAGGCCTGACCTGATACTTGACTTATCATAGAAAGGCAATATTTTCCCATGTCTCAGGACTTCTAGGGCTGGTCAAAGTGTCCTTTATGGAAAAAACGTGCCCTGAAATGGGAGGTCAGAGGAGAGAAACAAACCATGAAGCAGGAGCAAAATATCGGGATAACAGGCAAGTCCACCAGGGTGGATGCTTCAAGAGGTGAAATGAGGTCAGCTTGGTGAGCAGACAGAGGGCCGTGTGAGGCCAACCACATGATTTTTGGTTTGGATGAACAGCTGGACCAGATTGCTTTTCAATCACTCTAATTGTGTAGTTCAGGTTTTTGGTTTCATGAGGTTTGTTTCAATCACCCACACTGTTAGTAAAAAAAACTTTCAGGGAATTGAGAAGTAGAAACAATGAGCTCATTGATTTTTATATCAGAACTATTTTGTGAGATCAGTGTTCGCAATGCTCACTCCAGTTGCTGCGGTCATGGCATGCTGGCCCACAAAGACTTGCTCATATGCCGTGTTTACCTTGGAACCAATGTTTACCTTGGTTAAAGAAAAGCGATAACTGTGATTACATAAACTTGCCTTTTTTCCTCCCTGAATGGTGTCCAGATCATAGGAACCTACCCCAGGACCCCTTATCATGGCAACAGTTGAAAGGCATAGGACTATATAAGTCAGATTTAGAAAATAAGTGGGACATAGAAAATTCTCCTATTCATGCTGTTGCATGGGGTATGAGACACCATGAAACACCTTGTAAGTATATTTTCTAATTTCAAATGCAGTGATGATGTTCTCAGACTCAAAATAGCCAGGGAGAAGTTACTTTTCCCCATGGACTCTTCAAATTAAACTCAAATAGAATTTAGAATTTTCAAATATTAATTTAAAAAAACATAGCCTCTCTGTTTTGGAACATATGAACAAAGAGTCTCTCCCAGAGGAAGTAATAACTAAATTCTTAAAGGTCCAGATGGGGTTAGGTAGATATTCATATTTTAGGGTCCTCTGTTCCTAGACTTGTCTTATTTACAAATTTCCAATGAAGGGAAGTTTCAGATATATTTAATACACAATACCAACTTCAGTAGTTTCATGAAATACTGTTGCTAGCTGCAGCTCATATAACTCCTCTGTTAGCCTTACAGCATCGTGATAATTATTCATAGAGTAGCTGTTTTCTTTTCTTTTGTATACGTATCTTGCCTTTGTTTGCTTTCGTTGCACGTGGAATATTGCCTGAGATATTGTGGGGTGAGGGGAGAAGGTGAGTTCCCGGGCCTTCAGTAGACCAAATGATGAGCTGTGGGATATGGAGAATCGTTCGTTGTGCACTTTCTCACCTTGGCCTGTTTCTGCTCCCACCAATTCTCTCTCACTTACTCTCTGATGCTTAAAATTCCCTCAACAAGCGAGGTAGGCCACCCTGAGAAGAAATGACTAACTGCAAATATTTCAATAATTAATCACATTTAATTAGCACAATCTATTTCAAAATAAAGTGCAAATAAGTGGTTCATGGTCTTTTATTCTCAGGCAAGGTGAAGAATCTAGAGGAAAGGAAATCAGGAGGATATCAGTTTCCAGGGAGGGCAGAGAGGGAGTCTCAAATGCTTGGAAAGAGAGAGGAAGATGCAGAAAAAGAAGACTGAGAACCTGAGTTATCATCACTTATTTTACAATTTGGCCTGAGGTGGTCCTTCCCCATGTGCACATCAAGTGGTCAGTCAGGTTGCCTAATATTTAGCCCAGTCATTAACAATACATGTAGAGTGAAGCAAAAGGTATCCTTGACTGAACTATATAAAGCTTTATGTCCTGAGTAGCCAGCATATCAGCCATACTGAGTGACAGTCTCCTGATACACTGGGTCCCCCATGCCATGAAAAATGATGAGAGTTAGAGATCGTTTAAAGAAGGTTCCAGTCCCAGCAGGGCTTGGGGCTCTGGACTCTGAGCTCACCTGAAGCTAAGGCGAAAGTACCCTGATGTTTGTTTCCATTTCAGGTTGTATCTTCCATCCTTGTAGTCTTCATCCTAACCCCATCTCTGGCCATGATGGTAAGTGAGGATGGAGAGAGCCCAACCTGTCTAGTCCTCCTTTAGCAGAAGGATTTTAAAAGGTGTTAATTCAGGGCAATCTCCTCAAATTTCCTGCAGGTACCCCTAAAACCTGCAAGGCATGGGCAAAGTAGGAACTCTGAACTTTCAACTTTTCTCACTGTTGCTTGGTTTTCTCCAGAACATCAGTGACAACCATCCTCTGGATGGATCTGTTGGGACTCAAAGTATCCATGTCAGTGCCTTCCAAGGTATGGTCAGCATCCGAGACAACAATGTTTTCAGTGAATGGGACGGAATCCTGGACTACAAGAATGTAAGATGAGAAACACATTTATTACAATGTGAAAGAAAGCCATGTCTGGTCCAAAACGTAGCCTTATGTTTTTCCAGAGAAAAGAAGACATTTGCCTCCTCTAGGTTTAGGTCCTGGATGAACATGCACATCATTAGGTAAGGGAACGGCTTTCTAGTGACTTCTTTTTGAGCCAGAAAATATAGGGGGAATTCCAGCTGGTCTATAGGGATCCTACATCCCCTATGTTCCTGTGAGGTGTTGAGGTCACACGCCACCAAAGGCCTGTGATCTTGGAAGCCCCCATGTCTTGTAACTGGTATGTGCTGTAGACGTTATTTTGTCTTGACTCCAGATTTTAATGTTAATTTCCAAAGAAGAAGAATGACATATTTCCATTTTTTAGAAATCTGACTGCAACTTGCCCATCACTTTCAATAGTAAGAGCTAGAAGAAAGACACAATATCGAGAAGGCTCCACCTGTGTGTGTGGCCTGGCTCTCTGAAGCACTATAACCACAGGGACATCAGTTAGCCTTTGTGTGTCTCAGTTTCATCATCCGCAAAATAGCATCCACAGCTGCCATTCCTACCTGGCAGGACTCTGAAGGGTTAAGTGAAGCAGAAGCCCACACTCCTTGTTCTGTCCTGCAAGGCCCTCTCCCATCTGGCCCCGCCCCCACCCACATCCATGGCATTCCCTCCAGACACTCTGGACATCTCAAGACGGACATCTCAGGCACAGGCTTTCTCTCTGCTCCCGCCTGTACCTGCTGTGCTCCCTTCCCTGACCACATTCCTCACTATTCACCTAACCCACTCCTGATTTCCTCGAGGAAATGTCCCCTGAATCCTGCTAGAGGGCACACAGTCTACACAGGCTAGTAATTTTCAACTCTGCTCTATGCTATGGAGACTTTTCTTCAAACAAAAATATTCCACAGAAGTCTATGACATGGAACAGAAGAAGCAGGAACTACTCTGGCTGGAGGAGGGAGATGCAGGCGAACCTTGGGCTCAGTCAGACACAGCTGGAGAACCGCTGCTCTGCTCCAGGCTGTGAGGGGCCAGATGACAGGCCTAGAGACTCATGGGCCCATGAAATTCCACAGTCATGCCAAGGACTCCAGGTGCAGTCAGTGGCTCATTCAAGTCAAATCATAATTAATTTAATCAAATAAATTATGGAACGGGATGGTGAGTGGCAGACTCAGGGCTAGAATCTGAGTCTAGAGGTCCTGGCCTAAGGTTCCTGACAACCTCGTACATTCAGAGAGCACTCTGTAATTTTCACAGTGCTATCACAAGCTCTCATAAGTAGTTAGTATCTCCTCTCATCCTCACAGCAACTCCGTGGGAGAGGGGCTATTATTATTTCTGCTTTCAGATGAAAAAACAGAGGATCATAGAGCCCACTGAGGACCGTGATGGTTGCTAAGTGGCAGAACAGAACCTGCAAGTCAGCCTTATTATTAGATCTAACTCCCTGTCCCTCCCCTCCCACCTGTCCCTTCATCGTATGCAGAATGCCCTGAGAGATTCCTTTCCTCACGCACATCAGGGGGCAGTGCCACAAAGCCCTGGAAGTAGCAGGGCTCTGCACGTGTTACCAGTTCTGATGCTGGCCTTTTTCTGGTGCCCATAGTGGCACTCTGCTGGGTGCTATACATCACAGTCAGAAAAGCAGCACACTGACAGACAGTGGGTGTCCATTAATATTGTGACTGCATGAATGACATGTTTCTGCTGTGTTGCTTTAAGGCCCTCTTGGCAGCTAAGCTGTTTAGCAAGATGGCCTGTGTCCTGGCCAAGATGGACCAAGCAGTCTTCCCAAGTCTGGATGACATTAGCAAGGCCTTGGACAAACAGGTAAGTGAGACCAGCTCACTGTGGTTCCCTTTTAGTTTGGTGTTTTCCAACTCTGCATCCGACCTCCTAGGACAAAGACTTGGGTCATGCTTGTTCTTAATGCCCATGAAATTCCACCATCATACCAAGGACTCCAGGTGCAGTCAATGGCTCATTTCAAGTCAAATCATAATTTAATCAAATAAAAGTTCTATGTAGTGATCTCATTTTGATGAATTCCGGAAGAGTTTGAGCTACATGTTAGTGAATTTAAATTGTTGAATGCAAATGTTAGAATGAATATTCTGTTAAGAATATTCACATTCCCCTACTTTCTCTCCTCCCCTGCTTACCCCCTAAAAATATCCACACATATTCTCTTCAGTTGAAAATAAGCCCAGGACTGCTGAAGCTCTCTTCCCCCTCAGCTTCTTAAATAACAAAGGTAGTCCAGTAAGTTAAAAACCAGCAGGTGGTCCTGGGCACGTTATTGAAATCTGCTGTCATTTGCTTACATAGCCTGCACAGGACATTTGGCCGACACTGATATCCATGGCAGGAGGTGCTGACTCTCCGGGGGAAAAAGATAAAGACTTCAGGTCATGTAAAAATAAGGCAATTTATCAATTTTTTTTTAAGAGAGAAGCTGAAAGTATCCCATCCAATTTAACAAGCAAAAACATAATATCATGCAACAAAAAATTTCAAGCATTCTGTATTCTCATTAGATGTGAGAAAGCATTGAAGACTGATGAATCACGGAGTTTAAAAGGGTGGAAAGAATGGACAGGAAAAGTCACCTGAAGGCACAGGCAGATTTTTCTGGAGTAATGTCATCACCTTGTGGCCAGTCAGGATATTGCGGTTAGAGAACCAACTCCAGGGTGTGTTTGGGTTCAGAGCTATTTTGGTCAGTTTTATCACCCCCTGCACTGCCTCCACTTACTCACGGGCCAGGGTCTCGGGATCGTTTTTGTCCTGCCTGCCGTGCCACCCCCAAATGCCATCTCATCATTTTGATGTGCCACTCGTTCCAGGCTTTTAAGCATTACCCTTCTACTCACGGCCTGACCTACACTGTTTTACCCAGCCGGGTCAAGAACTTAGCGCAGTATGGAATGCCCATCAAGGACATGTGCAGAGATGTCCCCCACCTACTTTGCCTGGCAGCATAAAGAAGGTGGGTTAGCAACTTAACTAGAAACCCAAGATCATGGGTGAGTTAAAAGGCACAGTATGAATTTTAGGTCATTGACAAATTCTAATAGCAGATGTTGGGTTTGTTCTATTTATTTGTTACTGGATATAAAAATAATGGGGCCTAGGATGTATTCCCCCCCTCTGGTGGAGGAGACGATTTGCTGATGTGGGTCTTGTTGAGAATGGGGACTTGAGTTAACTTAGCTTTATCAGGAGGTCAAGTACTTCTTTCTGGGGTATCTCTTGAGAAATTTCTTGAGAATTTTGGCCAAAAAAAAAAAAATCAATCAAACAAATCAAAAATAAACAAAGACATTATCCATAGCATAGACTTAGCTGTTGGGTCTGAGGCTATATCTCAGTCTCCTGAAAATCTCTAGATTCCAAGGAAGCCTGTTCTCTGTGGTGACCCAGCCTGTATCATGAAAATCTCATCCGTGGGACTTGACAGTGGATGGATAGATGTTCTGGCTTGACCCAAAGCCTCATCACCCCCGCCAAGCAACACAGTGCCCAACCTCCCATCAGTAGAGTTCCATTGCTTTGGGATCCCCGGTTTTCCTCTTCTGCAAGCTGCTCAGGGGTTGGAAGACAAAGCTGTAATAGTTACAGACCACTCTGGAAAAGGAAAATCTCAGTGGCTAGCACTCCTACTAGGGATGTGTTGGGGGATCAGTGGTAACCAGCTTGGAAATCTACTAGACAAGACTTAAAGAGCCGCTTGCTAGTCCAGATAGTAACCGCTTCCCATTAGGCTGCTGCCAGTCAATTACATCTTAATATAAGTTAACCCAATGAACAAGGTTTCTTGTTATGACAGGAGGATCCAGCAGGAAAACAGGGAGAACTTGAGAGGCTGGAATTCAGAAGGATGCTTAAGGATCACTTTAAGAGATAGAAAAAGGAGATGTGAGGCCAATGATTGCAGGGGTAGGTGATAGTAGGATCTTCATTTTAGTCCCAGTCTTTTGCTAGAAGAGCTGTCCTGAGCACCACAATGGTGTTAGTTACAACTCATAGCCGCTCTGTTTTGGGTCTTAAAGTGCTATTTTTTAAAAATAAAATCCTTCTCTTTCTTTTTAAAGGTACTGCCCTCGCAGTTGATCCTGATTCTTGTTTTGAAGTCCAACTTCTGTCCTTTATGGGACTCTCCATCTGCGGCGAGATCACTGGGCTCTGAACCTCCAGGCTGACTGTGTAGTGTGTGAACTCACCTGGCCTGAGGCCAGTGCTAGCACCCGGCCTTCCCTCTGCCCGTGGGAAGCTGCTCCTTTTAGTCCTTTACCTTCTGCCTTTGTCCCAATACGTGGCTCTGTAATCTGAAAAAGTGGGTCCACTTTCTCCCTCTGGGTTAGAACAATAAAGTTTCTTGCCTCACTGGCCTAGCAAATGAGTCCTCTCTGGCTGCCCTGTCCTCTCTTGGCATTCCCTGCCACATGCAGCCCAGGACCTCCCACAGCAGCCTGGTACAAAGGAACTGGCACCCCTCTCCAAGGATACCTCATCTCTAGGGGCTTCTTTCTGGAATATCTTTTGAGAAATTTCTTGGGAATTTTGGCCAAAAAAAGAAAAATCAATCAAACAAATCAAAAATAAACAAAGACACTATCCATAGCACAGACTTAGCTGTTGGGTGTGAGGCTATATCTCAGTCTCCTAATAATCTCCAGATTCCAAGGAAGCCTGTTCTCTGTGGTAGCCCAGCCTGTATCATGAAAACCCCTGACAGAGATCCAGGTGAACCTCCCTTTGGAACTGGCCTAACCCCTTTAGTGGTAACTTCCAGGCATTTCTCTCCGTTGCAAATGAATAAGGGCCATGGATTTTCAGCACTCTTTTTATTTATTTATTTATTTATTTTTATTTTTTGGAGACAGGGTCTTGCTGTGTCACTCAGGCTGGAGTACAGTGGTGCGATCATACTCAATGCAGCCTTGGGCTCCTGGGCTCAAGTTATCCTCCTCTCTCAGCCTCCCAAATAGCTATGACTATAGGTCTGAGCCACCATGCCAGGCTAATTAAAAAAAATTTTTTTTTGGTAGAGACAAAGGCTCATTTTATTGCCCAGCCTTTTTAAATCTTTCTTTTTCTTTCTCTTTGAAATTGGACTTTGTTTTTTAACTGTCCATTCCTACACCTGGGAGGGGCCAGGGCACACCTGTCCAAACCACAGAGCAGCCCTGGCTCCTCTCACCTCAGAAACAAGAATAAATGGGGAAGGATTGTAGCAGACACATGTGCAGATGTCCACAGAAGGTCACACTGGGATTTTGAGGACTATAAAATAGAGCAGGACTGGGTGAGGCGTTGCATAGTGTGTGTGTATGTAGCAGGAGGGCTCTGGGGGATGACCGCGCTGCTAGGAGTCAGTTCCGCCGAGGAGGTGGAGCAGTGGTTGGCTGCCTGGAGCCAGGAATGAAAGGCGACTGCATCAGAAAGGCCCAAGATGAACCTCCACCAAGGTGTACACAGGATGTGGTTGGGCAGGCCAGAGGCTCTGAGCCTCTGGAGTTGGAGTTGGTCACATATGACTTGCTGAGGGCAAAGCAAGCGGAAATATGTACACAGCCACGTTCTAAGTGGAAATCTTAGATGCAAGATACCAAGGCTCGGTCAACCCAAGGCCCTGAGAGCACCATGAGGCAGGGTCTAACCCCCAACGCTAAGCCCAGGGAATCCCCAGAGTCAAATCACCATGATTGTCAGTGCATCCTGTATCCATCTTGTGCCTAACACCCAGCCTCCACCTTCAACCTGAGCTCTGGGAAGCAGTCCCTGTCTTGTCGTACGTGCCTAAGTCCCTGTTACAGTTGCTAGATCCCCACTCCTGACCCCTCTGTGATGGTGGAGGCCTGCTGCCTACTGACCGCTCTGATGCCAATCTCCATCTTCTGGGCTTCTGAGCTTCAGCTGCTCCTGAGTTTCCCATTATCTCCAGAGGTCATCCAATTATTATAGCACACCTGTTACTTCCAGGAGACTTCAAGACCCCCTCGTCTCCACATCATGCTTGTCTCCATCTGTTACTTCCCTGCAGATACTTGCTTTCCAGCTGGGACTGGTTTCCTTCCAGAGATGCCAGGTTCAAAGCCTGCTGCCTTCCCGATGTGTATCGTTACACTTGGCTGTCATTGGCTGGGCTATGATAGCTCCCCTCTTGAGAAAGAGCCAGCACAGTCCTCTAGACCTTAGAGGACTTGTCAAGGGTAGATTTGGGTCCTTACAAAGAATCTTCCATGCACAAGGATTTAGGTCCTTTGGGAGTTGGGGTTGTGATGGCGAAAATTGCATTCAAGATGTTGCCATCCTACTGATTGCCATTCTTAACATTTATCCTCAGAATATATCTAATTCAGCACTCAGTGAAATTTGCCATACTCGAATCTCAAATTGGTGTCCCTGACCCAAATATATTCCACATTTATTAAGGCCACAAGCCTTCTGTTTAAAGAGGATCATGTGAACAATAATAACAGATTTTATGTTCCACATGTGATTAAGGAACTTAAGCTTCTTGCTGAGTGCATTGTAATAATTTTTAAGTCTCTCTCGGAGTGGCTAAAAGTAGCTAAGAATGAGCCCAGTGATCTTCCAAGCAGGAAAATCATCTCTTTCCTTTTCTTCCTCCCTTGGGTCAACCCCTGTCATTGACATAGGATGATATATTCAATGCTTTCTCTTAGAGCTGGGAGAGGGGCCAGGGAACCCACAGCCCCCAGAGCCCTCAGCTGAGCCATCACCACCTGATGCCCCTCAGTGGAGTGCTGCCTTTTGGACAGACACTTCCATCTCTGCCACTGATCTGGGAAGCCTCGGGGGGCTTAAGGAGTATGAGCCCTCTGGACCCAATGCAGAAAGGAGAGGAGATCTAAAACAGAGGTCAAATTTCCTGGCCTCATTGTTTTGAGAAAGGCACTCCATTGACAGACTTCCCTTTAGGGGGAACATCTTAAATCCTTCACTAGTCCTTTCCACCCCAAATGGTGTCACTTCTAATTCTCCCTGTCACTTCTGCTTCTCTGCAGCCCATGAAAGAGCCAGCTGTGCCCAAGCTCAGGACCATGGGTATAGGCGACCTGGCTCACCAACCCTGGGGGGGCAGCTGCCCAGTGTTCATTTTCTGGCTCCCTGCTCACTCTGTGCTCTTGTTTCCTTCCCAAGAGATCAGGAGCAGTGCCCCTTATCCTGCCTGGAATGTGCTGCTTCTCCTTGTCCTGCTGTCTGCTTGAGGCAGAGAGATCCTCCCCATAACTGAACCCATATGTCAGTAGCTATTCGTGTTGAGCCCCTCCAATGGGCCGAGTTAGTTTGGGTTATGTTTTACACACAGACAGTACCCCAGCCGTCCACAGAAGGTAGAGCTGTAGCTATCCATGGTCTCACATCCTCCCCATCCCTGAAGGAAGACCACAGCCCTGGGTCTTCTGGCCTGGCTCCAGGCACTAGGCAGCTGGAACCTGAGCCTTTCAGTGCTGATGGGCTCGAGCCATGGCCAACTTGTGTGTATCTTGAGACTGCTGAAGACTAGGTGGGCCTCCTTTTTATTTTGTGTTTTACCTTTTAAAAAATATTAACATTTTTATTGAACTATGCAATAAAGTGCAGATTTTAAGTACACAGCTCAATGAATGTTTACATATATACATCCAATGTCGCCATCAACCAGAGGAAGATGTAGAACATTTCCAATGCCCCAGAAGGTTTTTCATGCCACTCCCAGGCAATACCCAACCCTCACCCTTAACCCCAAGGGAGTGGAAAGGGATAGTAATGGAATTATCCTTTAATTTATCCTCAACATAATGGAATATGCTGAGGAGCTCTCAGCAAAAACCAAACACACTCTGGCAAGTCTCTTAAAGTAGGGATCAACTTCAGATTGTAAGGGGTTGGCAAGTAGCCCCAGGATTCTCCGTATTGTGATTAGTTTGGGTCAACAGGAGAAAGAGAAGCTACCAAAGGTCATGAACAAGAAGACAAGATGATTGTCCATTGACCAGGCATTGTGTACTAAGACTATGCCCTTACAGGTGTAGCAACAATAACTTTTCAGAGGAAGATTGAGGGGTAAGCTGCATCATTAGAGGCAGTGAGGGGGAGAACTCTTGGGGTGTCCCTTCTTGGGGTCATACGCTACTGCATGAGCTGGAAGGGCCATGCTGCAGCCAGGGAATCTTATCTAGTGGTTAAAAGCATGCTGAGGAAATGGGCTTACCACCTTAAAATGGGGTACATCTAGACCCTAAACCCCAAGAAGCACTTGATTCCATTCCTGAATGTGTGCTAAGTCCTTTGCATCAGAGTTGCTGCAACATCAGACATTTCCCCAAGAGCCAAGGGAGAATTAGGGACAGTGTCTGGACTGATAAGAAGGAATGGCAGGCCAAACAGAGCTGGGCAGTGAGCTTCAAGTGACATTTGCTTGAAGTTATCCCAGGAGTCGCCCTCGGTATTGGGTTTCTGCAGCATGAGTACAGGAATGTGGTGAGCCTGGAACTTTCAAAGGGGCTTTAGGAGTAAAGGAAGTAGAGTCACCAGTGCTGAGGTGGGTCCGGGTCTGGAGGCATGTGTGCTCATTGGAGTTATCCAGCCTCTTTCAGGAGTATCTGTAAGGATGCTTTCAGCGGTGAAAAAGAGAACTAAGTCCCAGTGGCCTAAACAAGTACAGATTGATCCAGATTATGTGAGTACAGAGGAAGGCAGTCCAAGCTGGTGCAGCTCTGGAATAATGCAGTCAGCCATTCTAGCTCTTTCTTTCTTTCCTGAATCTTCCTTCTCTAGTATTGTTGCCTCATGGTCCTAAAATGGCCAATCATCTCTTGACCCCAGCCTCATATCCTCATTGAGGGAAGGATGATAGGAACACGCAAAGGGCAGAGTCACACGCCAGCTGAGTCTCTTCTTCCTTATCAGGAAAAATAAATCTTTCCTGAAAGTCCCACTTAGCAAATTTCTATTTACAACTCATTGGCAGGAACTGAGATCATATGGCCACCCACTGGCCAATCACAGGCTAAGGAAATAATATTGCTTTATTTTCTTAAAAGAAACCAAGACTGATTTAGCCCAGGCTTTCTCAGCCTTGGCACTGTAAACATTTGAAGCCAGAACATTCTTTGCTGTGGGGTAGTGCCCTGGGTACTGTAGGATGTTTGGCAGCATCTCTGGTGTCTACCCATTAGATCCCGGTAGCATACCCTCCAGTTCTAACAACCAAAAATGTCTCCAAACACCACTAGATGTCTCCAGGGGGAGGGGAGAAAAGTCACACCCCAGTTGAAAACTACTGATTCAGACCAATCATGATTAATCCCATGGAACTAAAGGAATACATTTTCTAAAATTAAGGGGTTTTTGTTGTTGTTGTTGTTGCTACTTAAACAAATTGGAGCTGTGTTAGAAGGAAAGAGGGAGGTGGGGAGACAGGGATTGGGTAATCAATGGACTGTTTTGCCACATAATATTAGACAACTCTTACTAGCAATAGATGGATAAGCATTTCTTTTAAAGCACGTATCCTCTTTAGTTTCTGCCTGTTTGGGATATTCAAATATTTTTGTCTACAAATGGCTATTATTTATATTTTTTTCCAGGTTTACAATTGTTATGGCAGGAAGGTTAGTCTGATATAAACTACTTCATCATTATTAGAAGCTAGAAGTCTCAATATTTTATTAATTGACCAGTTTATATTTATTATGTTTGAGTTAACAAATGCTTGAATTCATTCATTGAGTCAGTTTATCCAAAAAGATATTTGTATAATAAAGTATTTGTTTGGGTCCATGCATTCTAATCTTGGGAGCGCGGAATGAACAAACTGTATTTAATTCTATCTCAGATGAGCAAAGGAGTTTGCGTGACATGTGACGTGTCATTTACTGTGAGAAACACAATTGTATGGGAAATAATCTCATCTACGCGCCTCACCCAGCTTCCTGCAAAAGCTCCATTGGCACACTCATATCCTGGGCTAGGCTGCTCCTTCAGGCTAGCTTTTTTTTTTTTTTTTTAACACAAACATCAGTATATTTTACATGCATGAATGTGAAAAGGAACACAGAGGAACTAATGGAGATTCAAAGCAGGCAATGGGCACACACATTGGTCGTGCATCCTTTCCAGGAGCTGCCCATTTGTGAGACAGTCTCACCCACCTCAAAGGTGCTTTTGTAGAGCCAGGGCCTGCAGCTCCTCCAGGTCTGGAGTGGCCTCAAGGTGGAAGGCACTCTCCCTGTCGTAGCTCCTCCAAGGGCTGGGCCTCTCACTTGTCTTCACCCCAGGATGATGTCTACACAGTCCAGAGCTTCATAAATGCAGGTTTTCATGAACTGACCCACTCAGTGGCTGCCTCCCCAGAAGACCCATGCAGAGTGAGGGACCAGAGCTAAAGGGCTTCATGGGCACTTCCTAGGTATTATTGCTGTGAAAAAGCCTAGGCCATTGTGACTCACTGGCATTGAAGAGGGGACAGGACACATGGGACAGGATGCCTAGCAGATGTCAGAAGTGGTTCAACCACGCAGGGCAGCACATTGCAGTCTGTAACTTAGAGATGCTGCCATGTCCAATGGAGAGAGACCCAGGACACCAGAGGTTCATGAACAGCCAGCAGACACTCCCCACCAGCACCCCTACTTTTTGGCAGGGCTGGGATTACTCCAAACTTTAAGTCCCTGGGCACTAAGGGATCGGGGCTCTAACACCCTAAAAAGCAAGTTGAAGACTAGGCTATCCCTGGAAAGATCTGAAACAGTAGATCAACTTCAGACCACAGGTTGCTGCCTCCCTTTGGGAAAGGCTTGGCACCCTGTAAGGGGCAATGGGAGCAACAGGACACCTAGGTGAAGCAGCAAACACAACTCTGGATGTTGCTGAGCACACAGGTGTACCCCATGACCTCCTGCACTTGGGGAGCTTACAGGACCCAGAGAGAAAATGGTGCCAGGAAATGGTCACAAGGCCACATCTGAAGCTGCAAGACCCGCTGGGCCATCCAAGGGCTTGCTCTGGCTGAGAATTAAGGAAGTATCAACAAGCTGGCCATTGGACTCAGTTGTGGAATGGGAGTGTGAACGTGGGTGGTGTGGTCTAGGGGTGCACATGGAAGGCCTGGAGGGATATTGGGATCCAGGAGACTGAGACAACATGGTTTTCTCATCCTGCATTAATTCACTTAGGATTATGGCTCCCAGCTTCATCTATGCTGCACAAAGGACTTGATTTCATTCTGTTTTATGGCTGTGTAGTAATCTGTGGTATATATGTACCATGTTTTCATTATCCAATCTACCATTGATGGGCACCTGGTTGATTTCATGTCTTTATTATTGTAAATAGTGCAGCGATAAACATATGAGTACATATTTGCTTTTTGGTAGAATGATTTATTTTCCATTGGGTATATACTCAGTAATTACATTGATGGGTCAAATGGTAGCTGTGTTTTAAGTTCTTTGAAAAATCCCCAGACTAATTTCCAGTGGCTGAACTAATTTACATTCCCACCAACAGTGTTTAAGTGTTCCCCTTTCTCCACAGCCTCACCAGCATCTGTGAGGTTTTTTTACTTTTTGATAATAGCCATTTGACTAGTGTGAGATGGTATCTCATAGTGGTTTCACTGGTATTTCTCTGATGATTAGTGATGCTGAGAATTTTTTTATATGTTTATTGGCCACTTGTATGTCTTCTTTTAAGAAGTATCAGTTGATCCCCTTTGCCTGTTTTTTAATGGTGTTATTTGTTTGTCACTTGTTGATTTGTTTAAGGTGCTTATAGATTCTGGACAGATATTATGCCTTCATCAGATGCATAGTTTGAGAATATCTTCTCTTATTCTGTAGGTTTTCTGTTTACTGTCTTAATAGTTTCTTTTACTGTACAGGAGCTCTTTAATTAGATCCCATTTGTCTACTTTTGTTTTTGTTGCAATCGCTTTTGGGGATTTAGCCAAAAATTCTTTGCCAAGGCTGGTGTTGCCAAGGCTGATGGTGTATTTCCTACGTTGTCTTCTAGAATTTTTTTAGTTTGAGGTCTTTGAGGTCTTTGATCCATTTTGAGTTAATTTTTGTATATGGTGAGAGGTAGGGGTCCAGCTTCAATCTTCTGCATGTGCCTAGCCAGTTATCCCAGCACCATTTATTGAAGGAAATCCTTACCCCATTGTTTGTTTTTGTCAGCCTTGTTGGAGATCAGATGGCTGTAGGTATGTGGTTTAATTTTTGGGTTCTGTAACTTGCTCCATTGGTTTACGTGTCTGTTTTTGTACCAGTAACATGGTGTTTTGGTTACTTTATAGTGTAGTTTGTTAGCTTTATAGTGTAGTTTGAAGTCTGGTAGTGTGATGTCTTCAGCTTTGTTTTTTGTTTGTTTGTTCGTTTGTTTTGTTTTGTTTGCTTAGGATTGCTTTGGCTGTTTGGGCTCTTTTTGGTTCTATATTAATTTTAGAAAAGTTTTTTTCTAATTCTGTGAAGAATGACATTGGCAGTTTGATAAGAATAGCATTGAATCTGTATATTGCTTTGGGCAGTATGGCCATTTTAACAATATTAATTTTTCCAATCGATGACCATGAATTTTTTCCATTTGTTTGTGTCATCTATGATTTCCTTAAGCCTGTACAGATTTTTCACCTCCTTAGTGACAGCTGTATTACTAGATATTTCATTTTCTTTGTGGCTATTTAAATGAGTTTCTGTTCTTGATTTTACTCTCAGCCTGGACACTGTTGGTGAATAGAAATGCTACTGATTTTTGTACATTAATTTTGTATCCTGAAACATTACTAAAGTCATTCATCAGTTTTAGGATCTTTTGACAGAGTCTTTAGGATTATCTTGGTATAGAAATATATCGTCAGCAAAGAGATAGTTTGACTACTTTTCCTATTTGGATGCCTTTTATTTCTTTCTCTTGCCTAATTTCTCTCTAGCACTTACAGTACTATCTTGAATAGGAATGGTAAGAGTAGGTACCTTGCCTTCTCCTGTTCTCAATAGGAAAGGCTCAAGCTTTTGCCCATTCAGTATGATATTTGATGTGGATTTGTCATAGATGGTTCTTATTATTTTGAGGCATGTTCCTTTGATAGATGTTGAATTTTTATTGATCTTTTTTTTCTGCCTTTATTGAGATGACTATGTGGGTTTTGCTTTCAATTCCGTTTATGTGGTGAATCATATTTATTGATTTGCCTATGTTGAATCAGCCTTGCATTCCTGGAATGAAGCCTGCTTGATCATGACACATTAACTTTTTGATGTGCTGCTGGATTTGGTTTGTTAATATCTTATTGAGGATTTTTGCATCTATTCAATCTTGGGAGACTGTATGCTTCCAGGAATTTATCCATTTCCTCTATATTTTCTAATCTGTGTGTGTAGAGTTGTTCATAGTAGTCCCTGGGGATCAGTATTTCTGTGGGATCAGTTGTAACATCACCTTTGTCATTTCTGATTGTGCATCTGGAATGAAGCCTACTTGATCATGATGTATTCACTTTTTGATGTGCTGCTGAATTTGGTTTGTTAATATTTTGTTGAGGATTTTTGCATCTGTTCAATCTTGGGAGACTTTGCGCTCCCAAGAATTTATCCATTTTCTCTATATGTTCTAATTTGTCTGTGTAGAGTTGTTCATAGTAGTCTTTGAGGATCAGTATTTCTGTGGGATCAGTTGCAACATCACCTTTGCTATTTCTGAGTGTGTTTATTTGGATCTTCTCTTTCTTTTTGTTCATCTAACTAGGTGGGTCTATCAGTTTTATTTGTTCTTTCCAAGAAACAACTCTTCGTTTCATTTGATCTTTTGTAAGAATTTTGCATCTCAATTTCATTCAGTTCTTCTCTAATTTTAGTGACTTCTTTTCTTCTGCTAGGTTTGGATTTGGTTTGTCCATTTCTCTCTAGTTCTTTCAGATGCAAAGTTCAACTGCTAATTTGAGGTCTTCCTAACTTCTTGATTAAGGGATTTAGTGCAATAAACTTTCCTCTTAACACTGCTTTAGCTGTACCCCAGAGATTTTGGTAAGGTATGTTCCTATTTTATTAATTTCAAATAATTTTTTATTTCTGCCTGAATTTTGATGTTCATGCAAGAGTAATTTAGTTGTTTAATTTCCACGTATTTATGTAGTTTTGAGATATCTTCTTGATATTTATTTCTTTTTAATTGCATTGTGTCTGATACTAAGCTTGATATTATTTTAATTTTTTTGAATTTATTGAGACTTGATTTCTTACCTAGAATGTGGTTGATTTTGGTATATGTTCCATATGCATATGAGAAGAATGTGTATTCTGTCTTTGTTGGTTGAAGTTTTCTGTGGATATCTATTAGGTCCAATTAGTCAAATATCAAGTTTCAGTCCAGAGTTTCTTTGTTAGTTTTCTGTCTCAATGATCTGCAAGTAAGATGTGAAAGTCTACCACTATTATTGTGTGGCTGTCTAAGTCTTCTTGTAGGACAAGAACTTGTTTTATGAATCTGGGTTCTCCAAAGTTGGGTGTGTATATATTTAGAATAGTTAAGGCTTCTTGTTGGATTGTACCCTTTGTCATTATGTAATACCCTTCTTTTTTCCAATAAGTCTTTTGCAGTCCAGGTGATACTCTTCTTTGTCCTTCTTAATTGTTTAAAGTCTGTTTTGTCTGATATAAAACTAGTGACTCCTGCTCTTTTATGTTTTCTATTTGCATGGTAAATCTTTCTCCAACTCTTTACTTTGAGTCTGTGGATGTCATTATATGTGACATGGAGCTCTTGAAGACAGAGGATGATTGGGTCTTGTCTTTTTATCAAGCTTGCCATTCTATGTCTTTTAAGTGGGGCATTTAGCCCCTTTACACTCAGGGTTAGTATTGATGTGTGAGATTTTGATCCTGTCATTGTGTTGTTATGTAGACTTATTGTGTAATCTGCCTATACTGTTTGTGGGCCATGTGTTTAAGTGAGTATTTATGGTAGCAGGTTTTATTCCTTTGAGTCCATATTCAGCACTCCCTTAGGACCTCTTGTTAAGTTGGACTAGTTGAAATAAATTCCCTCAGCATTTGCTTGTCTGAGAAGGGTTTTATTTCTCCTTCACGTAGGAAGCTTAGTTTGGCAGTGTATGAGACTCTTGGTTGGAATTTCTTTTCTTTAAGGATGAGAAAAATAGACCCCCCCTCCCCCTGCCATCTCTTGTGGCTTGTAAGGTTTCTACTGAGAGGTTCACTGCCAGCCTAATGAGAGTGTTCTGAATGTGACTTGAACCTTCCCCCTGGCCGCCTTTAAGATTTTTTCTTTTGCATTGACCATGGTGAATCTGATGATTATGTGCCTCGGGGATGGTCATCTTGCATGTTATCTGGACAAGGTCTTCTGTGTTTCTTGAATTTACATGTCAACCTCTCTAGAGAGATTAGAAAAATTTTGTGGGCTATGTCCCAAATACATTTTCCAAGTTCCTTATTCTCTCTCCTTCTCTCAGAGATGACAATTGGTCATAGATTTGGTCTCTTTACATAATCTCGTATTTCTAGGAGTTTGTGTTCATTTCTTAAAACTCTTTTTTCTTTATTTTTGACTAAGCTGATTCAAAGAACCAGGCTTTGAGCTCTGAGAGTCTTTCCTCAGCTTGGTCTATTCTGCTGTTAATACTTCTGATTGTATTATGCAATTCTTTTTTCAACTCAACAAGCTCAGTTTGGGTCTTTTATAAAATTGCTATTTCACCTTTCAGCTCTTAAATCATTTCACTGGGTTGCTTGACTTCCTTGGATTGGATTTCGACTTTCTCCTGGATCTCCATAAGCTTCCTTGCCATCCAGATGCTGAATTCCCTGCCTGTCATTTCAGTCAGATTGGTTAAGAACCATTGCTGGGGAGCTAGTGGACTCATTTAGAGACAAGGGGACTCTCTGGCTCTTTGAATTGCCACAGTTCTTGCACTGATTCTTTCTAATCTGGGATGGTTGATGTTCCTTTAACTGTGGTGTCAACTAAATATAATCAGTTGGCTTCATTTCTGGAAGTTTTCAGAGGCCTAAGGCTCTAAACAGAGTCTTTGTTGAATTCTAGTCCTCGGCCTCACAGGAAGGAAAAGGAGCAGTTTTTCGTGTTGTAGTTGGGGCTGAAATCCAGTAGATGGCGCGTGAGAGCAATGGGCGGAAGCTATGCTCTCATTCTGCCACCCAGCTCCTTTGGGTATCCGGGTCTTTGACGCCCTGCTTTGTGGTGCAAGGGGGAGAGAGGTGACCCCCCTCACCAGGTCCCCTCCTGGGTCTTGGGGGCAGCGACCTCTGATCACTGGCACTGTGGCCGCGACTTTGTTTTTGTTGTTAGGTATTTCAGGTCGTGGGGCTCCTTCAGGCAGAGGTCCAGCAGGGGAGACAGGCCCCACCCTTGCTGGACCAGCCCTGTGGAGCGAGGCACGTCTAGGTTCCACAGCAGCCCGCGATACCTGTGCGACTCACCCCTCTCTGACAGTTTTCTGAGAGTATGGGCTCCTCTCCTGCTCAAGCAGTGGGCCCAGTTCCACACTCTGGAGCCACAGACCTTAGCCCTGGGACGTCCGGATCTGTTCACAGCTCCCTCCTGTGGACCCTCGGGGTTAGGATCTGGGTGCACTGAGGGATCTAAACAGCTCCCAGGCTGCAGGAATGCACTCAAGTGGAGCGAAGTACCCGGGCTGAGCAGCTGAGGTTGCACTGGGTACACTCTCCTGTGGGGTGACCAGGGAGGAACCCTGGGAGGGACTGGCAGGCAGGTGGGCCTGCGGGACAGATGTGCCCTAATCCTACAGGGAAGCCCTTCTCCCATTCTGAAGGTTATCTGGGGCCAGAGCCTCTCAGAGGGAGACAGGGAGCCCTGCGGGATGAATGCTCTCACCTGGGCAGTGGCCAGGCTCCCCCTGGAGCTGTCTCACAGACAAAGTCTCCAGCTCCGTGCCTGCTGAAGCCCTGTCTCCACCTAATCTCTAGTGAGAGTCTAATGTCAGCTCAGCAGGGGAGACGGGGAGTCCTCTGCAGCTAGGATCCCAGAGGTCTGTGGCAAAAGAATAAATTGTTGTTAAAGAATTCCTCTTTGCTCTGAATTTGCATTCAGCCGACCGTTTGCATGTGACCCAGCTTCACGATCTGAGATTTGTACACAATGTAAAATTTATTTGAAATATTGGAAGTTGCTTTTCTGCTATGTATTGACTTGGCATTTCTAGTTAGGTTTTCACTTCTGTTACGATCTTCAGTATGGCCTATCTTGGCCTGGATGTCAGGTGCTCCTTTCTCCCTCCTCACTCCAGGACAATATAATAATGTTCATTCAGGTTGAGTCTACTGCTTTGGTGAGTCAAAAGACATTTTAACTCATAAGAATGGCCCTAAAAGCTGGGCACTTTTTCAGGAGAGAGAGTTTCCTTCACTTGAGTATTCAAGTTGTTTGATAAGGGTATCCCATGTCCCTCCCCTGGCCAGGTCAAGGCCACCACCATGTGAGCCTCTGCTCTATCCAGGTTGCTCCCATATATTTGGATGATTAGATGGGAAGCTGGTCCAGAGGGCAGATGCAGAGATGGAAATTTGACCCCAGCTGATGAGTCCGCATGTGACCCACTGGTATCATCTAGGAATTTTCACACATTATGCACCGTATTTGAAATCCTGGCAATTTTTTTTCTTCTATATACTGACATAGACATTGCTTGGATTCCCTTTGCTGCTTACAAACAACAACAAGCACCAAAAAATCTGTAAATACAGCATTTATGTTTTCTGACTGAATCTCAAAATAAGTTGGGGCATTGGGAAAGAATTTAGTTGACTTTTAAGTGTAAACCAAGGATGTATTTCTTTGAAAAGATAAAACAAGAGGGCTGATTATCCTAAACATTAATGTCTCCACAGATTGAAATTCCCAAGATGCCCAGGAGCCCAACCTTTGCACAGCCTCCAGCACCAACATCATCTGGAAAGGGGAAAATTTTTCAAAGAAAGAGCATTAAGAAATATATTATTGGAATTATTAGAATAATAATACATTTGCTTAAATAAAACTGACAATTTTTGGAAGCACTGGTTGACTCAATCCCAGTGATATTATGCCATTCTGTGTCAATGGCATACCTACATAGATATCTACTTTATGAATGAGTACTTAAAATTTTTTCTGGGCAGTAGATATACAATAAACATGAATTCTTCTTTATCTACCTTCCACTACTCTGAGAAATTTCCTTTGTCGTATTCATCATCAGTTGGCCAGACCTCTTTCACTCTGGCTGCTCTGTCACATTTAGAAACTTTGTATAAAAAATGACAGTAGTATCTGCAGTGGCATATGTTACCCAGATGAATCAGGGTTTTTATTCCCTGTTGTAAGTGCCTCCTCTTTCCTGTACCAATTCTATTCTAGATCCTGAGAGCATTTCTTAGTGACTTCCTTCTTATTATCGTCAAAAGATGTTATTCTAAGGGCCCAGAAGACTTTGTGCTACTTGAAATTCTTACATATAAAAGTATACAAGAATCCAGTAGTTCTTCATTGGCACCCAGGAATCCTTTATTCCATCCCCTCTTTTTACTTGTCAGCTTTTTCACTAGACTGTGTGTTCCTTGAAGACAGTTTAATTTATTTCTGTATTCCTAACATTTAGCACAATTTACACACATGGTATGTAAGTAATTCCCAAAGCAAACTGAACTGAGTACTGTTTCCATTTATTTGTATTTCACACGGTACCTAACAGAGTACCTAGCACATAGTAGCTTTCGGAAAACATTTGGTGAATGAATGACTTATTGGTACTCACGTGTTTTTTCAACCACTTCACCCTTATACAAGGGGATATGTTTGCAGAGTTTCTCAATGGGTGACCCAAACAGGAACCAATCCACATCTGTGATCAGAGACTTCAGAGGGTTATACTTGACCCAGGTGTATTTGTTGGAGAATATGTTGTTCAGAGCCTAGATCAGTATAACACAGAAGAACAACATAAAATAAATTGACAATATTTGGTGTACCTTATTCTAAATTATGACTATTTTTCTCATGCAGATTATTAAACAGAAAGAAGTTAGGGATCTCAAGGCATCATCTCTTTTTGAGCATTCTATCTGTGAAGTAGTCTCATTAGTAATTACCAGTGTTATTTTACCTCTGGTGGCAATGAAGCCCAAAGAAGGTAAGTCCCACACCAAAGGTGGCACATATGAGAAGTTGTAAAGGGAGACTTAGACCTTGGGTCTCTAGCCACAGTGCAGTGTTTGTATATGTTCACTATACTGTATTATTTCTTTGCATCTTTGTGTCATTGAATATTACAACTTCTCTTATTATTCTTTTAATTACTATTTCCCATAGCCCTGATCTGATAAGAGAAGTTGGTCAGTCCTTGTTATATGGAATTTATTATAAGTTCTTGTATTTAGGACTATGTGGTGGAAATCAAGCTGAAATGTACACCTGCTCTTAAAAAAATAATAAAATAAAAGTGAAAACACTTTAATAACTTTAATAATTTGAGTATCATATTTACGGTAAGGCATGATAGTATGATCTTCTGCCTCACCCTCTTCATTTCTCCATAAACACCAGTATTGCCTGGCTTAAGAACAGAGAATACTCAAGAATGCCCCAGAATTACCTGTTTCTCGTAGATGTACCGTTGGAGATTGTTCAGAGGAGGGATGTTCTGACGGTCCATCTTCAGGATGAAGCAGGCTCTTCGGGAGAGCACCCTGGATGCAATGTAATCCTGAGGCAGCAAGAGTACAGTTACTGATCTTCCCCAGTTCCCTGAGATCTGAACTTGGTGGAGAAGATGCCTGAACCTCAGAGGAAAGGCTTGAACATGCACAGTGAATATATGATGGAACTGCTTTCCAACCTGCAATCAATTTTATCTACTTGACTTATTTTACATAACATTTTCATTTTTTCACTTGTCATTTCTACCCCTTTGAAATTGTGCAAACCTATGACTGTATTCTGCTTTTCATGTTATAGAACCAGGGTCTGCAGTTTGAGGTTTGAAAGATTTGAGAACAAGCAGTTCTCTCTTTCCATTAATTTTTTTTGTTTGTTTGTTTAGCCAGAGGTCTCACTCTGCTGCCCAGGCTGGAGTGCAGTGGTGCAATGTCAGCTCACTGAAACCTCCATCTCCCTCACCTCCCTGATTCAAGCAATTCTCCTGCTTCAGCCTCCCGAGTAACTGGGATTACAGGTGTGCACCACCACACCCAGCTAATTCTGTATTTTCAGTAGAGATGGAGTGTCACCATGTTAGCCAGGCTGGTCTTGAACTCCTGACCTCAAGTGATCCACCCACCTCGGGCTCCCAAAGTGCTAAGATTACAGGCATGAGCTACTGCACCAGGCCTCTTTCCACTAATTTTATTCTGTCTCCTCCCCAGTTTGGGGTAAATACAATATTTTTTAGCACTGTGCTATCCAATATGATAGTTAATAGCTATATGTTACTATCCAAATTTAAATTCAAATTAGATAAAATGTAAAATGCACTTCTTCTGTTACACATTTTGAGTACTCAATAACCACAAGGGGCTGGGGGCTTCCCTATTGGAAATGCAAGTCTAGAACACTTCCACCACTGCAGAAAGTTCTGTTAGACAGTGCTGCTTTAGAAACTCTCATAAGCATACCCACACTCACACTCATGCCCCCTCCCCCCACACACGTCTCATCTATCCTCCCCTCATTTACCATCTTCTCTTCCTCTCCAGTTTTTTCCATCCCTTCACCTCCAACCCAAGCTGGCTGGGTAGGGATGGGTTGGAATAAGGTGGGATTAAAAGAGCAATGGAGGGTAAAGACCCTGGGGCCAGAAGGGTCCTAAGGCCACTGAGTCTTCGCCTGGAATGAAAATCGTCTAAGGCCACTGAGTCTTCACCTGGAATGAAAATCGTCTCTACAGAGTTCCAAGTAATGATACACTCTAGAAGGTTTTATCTAATAGAAATCATTCTGTTTCCTATTTTTCAATTCTCACAAATTGTCAATTCCTAAAATTCAAAAATAGACAGAGACTGAGCCTGGTGACAATGGAAGAAGCTTAAAGCAAATCCTTGCCACTCTTATTTTTTAAGGACACTTTTGAGATTTCCATAAAGGTTGCTTAAAAACAATTCCAGTGCCACTTCCTTTTAAACCACATCTTCTAATGACTCTATACTTTCGAATGTGCCATTGAACTGTCAACACCAATGGGGAAAAGGAATGTAAAGATATTTCTGGAAAAAAAGGGACAGAAAAGCATGTTCAAAAGTCTAGTGAGATAAGCTGGAGCCTACGTCTAGCCATAGTGCATAGCTCTGAACCTAGGCAGAAGCAGGTTCACAATTCATTGGTGGAACAAATGGAAAACAAATGAATAAATAAATGATGAAAGATAAGTTTTCTGAGCAGGTTTTTGTGACTTATTCTTAATGCCAGTATCTAACACTTGAAAACAGTTTAGTGCTTTTAGTTAGCAGACTTTCTTTGTCACAGAAAAAGTATGATTTATTGTCTATTCTATGTACATAATTAAATGTATATAGTTGCTCTAGATTTCTGCTATGTTGTGATTCCTTTGTGATTGTTCTTTTTATTCTTTTATTATTATTATTGTTTTGACTCAGGGTCTTGTTCTGTCACCCAGGCTGGAGTGTAGTGGTGCAATGTCAGCTCACTGCAGCCTTGACTTCCTGAGCTCTAGCAATCCTCCCACCTCAGCCTCCCGAGTAGGTGTGGGACCACAGGCATGCACCACCACACCTAGTTAATTTTTGTATTTTTGGTAGACATGGGGTTTCACCATATTGTCTAGGCCAGTCTCCAATTCCTAGGCTCAAGTGGTCCTCCTGCCTCAGCCTCCCAAAGTGTTGGGATTACAGGCGTGAGCCACCATGCCCAACTGATTGTTCTTTATCTGCATGATGTTCTGCGTTAGAAGCCCTATTCATTCATTTATTCACTCAACAAATGTGTTTGAGGTCCGCATGCCAGGCTTTGCTTTGGGCTTTGGTTACTCTTCTCTGCATTTTCTGAGCCTGTAGTGGGATAATAGCATCACTCTTCCAATTTCTACCTGAAAAGGTCAAGCAAATGCATATGTTTCCTATCATATGTTTTTCTTCAAAATGTTTTTTTAACCGATTGCTTGATTATTAAAAGAAAAAAGTGAAAGTGAGGAAATTCTTAAATAATTACAAAGTTAAATCTAAGAATTCAAATATATATGTCCCATATATATAGATAGATCCCTCTGCTCTTGAGAAAACTAGTCCTGAAGAACACAAAAATTCATTTTCTGCTTACATGTTTATAGTCAAAAATTGTGGTAGATGAGCATGATCCTGCATGGATGTTAACGATGGCGATATTTTTTTCATTGTCAATTGTCACTGTCTCTTGAAGATTGCCACCATTGTTGTTTGGGCTGAAGATGTTATAAACCTAGATTGAAAGGGAAGACAAAATGGTTTTCCATAAATCTTATACATTTGAAAGGCAACTCTTCTGACAAAATAAAGCCTCTGCCTGCTATAAACAAGGGATTAGAAACTAAAACTCTCCACTGGGATCCCAGTCCAAAAGCTTATGATGCCATAAGACTGCAAAGCTTTTTCTTATAGTTTACCATATTATATATGGAAGAAGCAGTGACATCACAGGAGAAATGAGACTGACCGCATTTTAAAGCAATGGCTTACATTTGCAAAGTATTGTGGTTGTAGAGGAACAGCCAAGCCCATTGTTTCCATTATTAGTAATTTCTGAGATTCCATCCCAAATAAGGCATATGGCCTCTCTACTGTCTTTCAAGCTCTCTTGTACCTTCCCTTTCTCTCCGAACGTCTCTAAAAGATAAAGCCCATAAGGAACCAACTGAACCAACTCACGTCATATCCATGAGACTGTATCCCAAAGATGGTCAGTACTGCCAGAAATGCCACCTGAAAAACAGACCCACCACATCCATTCCAGGGTAGTCATTGAGGGTGGGGGCAGGAGGGAACACTGGACAGGAAAGGTACAGATATCTCAGAAAATGTACACCTAGAGACTGAGTGGCCACAGATGGTCAGCACTCCCTTTCCAAAGTGTGAAGCACACACATTCACTCAGTTAACAGGCATTTGTTGAGTTCATTCTATTTGCCAGACACACAGCTCTACATTTGCCACCTAACTCCCAACTCTCTCTGGCATTATAACCATCTAGATAGTAGGAGAAACTTGGAGCAGGTGAGCAGTGAAGGACTTATTTTACTATGGAAATACCCAGGTATGATTCATACTGGCTTTGGATAACAGTGGTCAAATTGTGTCCTCTGGTTAAAAAAAAAAAAATCAAAAAAAAAAAAAACACTTTAATTCCTTAAGACTGAGAGGGTAATACAGATTTAAAATGAATCATGGGTGACAAGACACAGTAGGTTCCTAAGGAAAACTATGACAATAGAATGCTTGAGAGCACAATTAACTTTTGAGGCTGACATCAAGCAAAACTGTCATATTCTCCTACAACTCATGCCTTAGTGATACCGTCCTACAAGTGCTGGGCCCACAGGTCATGAGGCTGACACTGAGGCAGTTCTGATATTTTGCTGTAGTTACGTAAGAGTCTGCTCCAACATGCTAACCCAGGTTTTGTACCCTCTCTTCTGAACTGTACTGTCACTGAAAACTAAATCAGTACACGGTTTACTGTAGTTTCATTGAAAACTACTGATGAAAGGAGTCTTGGGGAAGGGGGATATTTTTAAAAACTGTCAGTGGGACTTTTCTATTTTCCTTCCCATCCCACCCTTAATATTTCTCTTCTGGCGACTGGCAGTAGAGCATCTAACAAAGACCTGTGCACAGACATTCAACCTGCCATAGGGATACATCTTCTCTTACCACAGACCAGCTCTAGCAGCATATGATACTCCTGTATATTCTACTGAATGAGTCTAAAATAGTGGTTTGAACAAGCAGTTGAAGGACTAAACCACCTTAATGGTATGATTAGAGAGAGCTTGGGGAGTGTCCTGTGCCACAAAATTATCTTCCATCCAACACCATGGTTAATACACCATGGCTATATAATAATTTTGTGCTTCAGAGTTGGGTCTCAATTTGGAAAATCAAGAGAGCCCCAAGAGATGGAGCTCTTTAAGCTGACAGTCTTAAACATTTTAGAAAGAGGTACTTAACATTTTGCTTTCCCCTTAGCAGCTCAATGAGAATAAAGGACAGAGATTGGGACAGCAAGTTCCATTCTAGGTCAGAACACAGCCCACTGTCCATGGTGCACTGTAGTGTGGAACTATGGAGGCTGGTATCAGATGGAGGAGTAGAGTGGCCATAGAAGGCACATTTTGTCCTAAGGGAGAATTTAGTCATAACGGAAGGCCATTGAAGACTGTGGCTGCTTAAATTTGCCATGATTGCTCCTGCAAGTGGGGATTAAGATGAATAATGTACATTCTAAATCCCACATTTATGGGCTTGGGAAAATCACATTCCTCTGCCTCTCAGTCTCTATCTGTAAAATGGAGAGAATACTACTCAGCTCATAGGGTTGTTGCAATGAATAGATGAAATTATTCATGTGAAATGCTTAGTCTAAGGCTTAGTATGCATTCGAGAAATAAGAGGTAGTATCACTACTATTACGATATTATTTTTAAATTACCACTTCTCTGTTAGATAGCAAATGTAGTTGTTTTAAATAGCTCACATTCCCTACGAAGCTCATATTAAGGGATTATTATTAAACATCCTCCAAATCAAAATTCTTTAGATATTTCTTTGTATATTTTTTAGTAAGCATCTCAAAACAGACAAAGGACAAAAAAGTCAGACTTATTCAACACCATTTCTGCCAAAGATATTAATTCAATTATATAAGCTTAGAAGCATGCACAGTATCTGTCTAAGACCCCAAAATCCGTGTCATATTAGATATGAGTATTTCCTGTAGTCACCACAAGGGTATCAAGAAGCAGAAACAAATACTCACAAGGATTTTCATTTTGCCTGAAGGAAGATGGTGCTGGAGTGTGTAAAGCTGCGCCGTGCAGCTTCTATTCTTTATATAGGCTTCAAGATGTGGATATCTCTTTTCCAAATGATCACTTTGGAAAAGACCATATGTCTATATCTCTGACACACCCCAGTAAACTCCTTTATCAGAACTGAGATCCAACCACATACCTGATATCAATGAAGTTCATTAGTCAGTAATGAAAATTCACCACTTGGTCACTCTGTAAATATTTCCTGCTATCTGCACTATGCTGCATTTGAGAGTTTAATTTCCACCCTTTAAAAATATTGTAAGATGCTTGTTCTATGCACACATTTTATAGTTCTATAAGGACAAATTCCTAACATCTCCTCCTAAAGCAAGAGGGCTTTCTTAAGGCCTGAGTTGGGCCCCCACTCAATGTCTTTTCACCACTGTTCTGCTGGCTAAAGTCTTCCACGGAGGGAAGGGATACAAGACTGGGTTCATATCCAGTCATATCTGCTGGAGGGGCCTACTTTGAGAACAAACAACCTAGAACTTTCTTCGTTCTTCCCTTTAGATTGGTGTCAACTTCCAGAAATCCATGAGGAACAAGGCTCAGAAAGCACTCTCCCCAATTACCAGGTTTAACCAAATTTTTACATTAAGCTTTGCCCAAAACTACACAAAACTGCAATTTAGAGAGCTCTAGTTATCTTGCAGGGTGTTAAGATTTTCAGATTAAAAAAAGAGAAAGAGATTAAAGTTTTTAATTTGTGTAATATTTTTTAACATGACAATTAGAAATGGCTAGTTACTGTCAGGGTATAATCACAAACTCAGGAGGGGACATTTAAAAAGAAAAAAAAAACAGTAAATTGCAGCCGGGTGCAGTGGCTTATGCCTGTAATCCCGGCAATTTGGAAGGCCAAGGTGGGCAGATCACCTGAGGTCAGGAGTTTGAGACAAGCCTGGACCACATGGTGAAACCCTGTCTCTACTAAAAATACAAAAAAAATTAGCCAGGTGTGGTGGTGCTCACCTGCAGTTCCAGCTACTCAGGAAGCTGAGGCAGGAGAATTGCTTGAATTCAGGAGGCAAAGGTTGCAGTGAGCCGATATCACACCACTGCACTCCAGGCTCGGTGACACAGCAAGACTCCATCTCAAAAAAACAAAACCAAAACAACAACAACAAAAAAAACAGTAAATGGCAAAAGTATAAAATATTCATAATCACCACAGTAAGCAAACGGATAACAGAAATAATGTCCTGGTTCTGCAGCTGAAACAACTTCCTAACTAGTAGCTTTAAATAAAAATGGGGCTCTCAAAAAGCAATTTAAGGGCTACCTAGTTCACTGGAATCCCCCAACCCTGGCTGTTCAGTGAGGTTGAATGTAAAACGCACAGCTTTATTAAATCTTTCTGAGAGAGCAGTTGCAGAAAGGATTACAGTTTTGTAATGCATCTGCAAATTTTCTCTCATATGTGGCTTCAGGGACTCAAAAAGCAAACCAGCAATGCCCATAGACAGTAGGGCTAATGAAAGTATTACATGCTATCCTCTACTACGTCCCCCTCCTGTCTTCAAGAGTTCTGGGTCTATAGTCTAATAATGGTGCTTTGTAGAGCACTTAATATGTTTCAACACTTCGGATATATTGATTCATCCGATATTCATAACAACCCTAGAAGTTGCCTTCTATCGTATTCTGTTTTACAGATAGGAAAACCATGGTGCAGGGAAGTTAATAACTCTCTGGGGTCACACAACTTCAAAGGCAGGGTTTGGGGATCTGAGCCCAATTTAACTCCAGAGTCCACACTCTTAACTCTGAAAATGATACAGCCTCTCTGATTAGTTGCTGGGTAACCGTAACTCCTTGCCTTGCTGAGATAGGAGCATTAGCAAGGAAGCTTTTGCTTTCAGAATGCTCCCTGACTGAAAGATAGAATTGGAAATTGTCAGGCCTATCTACAACTTAAGAGTGAAAACTGAAATGAGAAGAGGTGCTTGTAAACGTTGTTTTGAATGAAATTCCTGTCCAAGCTTCCCAGCTCCCTGCTGAGGGAGTGAAATTGCTGACCTGGAAGAGCCTGGTGCTGACCATGCCCACCCTTGGGTACCCTAGCGGAGTAGGTCTTAGAAGAGGTGCAGGCATGTGGACTTCTAAAACTTCCATGAGTTATTCAGATTGAACGCTGTTTCAAGTCCCATCTAAACCTCTTACAAGGAAACTAAGAGCCAAACAGGTTAAGGAATTTGCCCAGAATCATATATAGTTAGTATACAGCTTTTGGCAAAGATAACTCTCCCTCAGGCCTTCTGACATTGAGTCCAATATTCTTTAGTTGGTAAAGCACTGAAACGTTTAAATAATACTTCAATGAATGAAGATAGTAATATTCATTTATCCACTCTTCTATATGGACCATTGCTTTGTTGATACAAACGGTGCGGACACAGATGTTTTCGCACCTGTTCAAGAGTGTCCTGTAGTGTATGTCTTGCTTGGGTCACAGGAGTGTGAAGAGTCAACTATTTGCTAGTTCATATCCTTTCCCCTTTTTTCTAATTCTTGTCCATTTTTATTGCTATGTAGGAGTTCTTCACATATTCTGAATAAGAATTCTCTAATAATCTCCTAGTCTATAGCTCATCATTTAATTTTGTTTATGGTGTTTTTGCTATACAGAAGTTTCATTTACATTTTAATATTGTTCAAATGAGCAATATTTTCTTCTCTAATTTGTGCTTTTTAGCCTTGCTTAAGAAATGCTCCCAATTTCTTTAATGTATTTTCCTACGTTTTCTTAAAGTCTTGCATTTTACTTTAATTGTACTATTATATTTGAATATAATATTAGGTTGCAATCCATTTTTTTCTTCATTTGGGTATCCAGTTGTCCCGGCATCCATTATTGCATTTTTTTTCCACTAATTTAAAATGTCAGGTTTTTTCCACTAATTTAAAATGTCATATAGTTTCAGGTTTTTTCCACTAATTTAAAATGTCATATAGTTTCCATGTATGTGTTAGTCTGTTTATTGTCTTTCTGTTCTATTGTATTTTTCTCATCCAAATGACAATGCCTCCCAGTCTTAATTTCACTGTCTTTATAAGTAAGTTTTAATATCTTGCAAAGCTTCCAAACTTGCTATTTTTAAAAATTGTCTTTGCTATTTTTGTGAATTTTCGATATTGCTTAGTTGTTTTCCATTTCATTAATTTCTACCTTTATTATTTTTTTAAATTTTCACTTCCTTCAGAATTATTCTGTTGTTATTTTTCTAACTTCTTGAGCTGAAATCCACCCATTTGTGTTAAATCTCTTGCTATTTTTTAAAGGAAAGCATTCAGCAGTAAATATCTACCTTTAAGTACTTTTTATTTGCATCTCATAACTATTTTGATCAGTTCTTAATATTTCTTAATTTCCACTGTGATTTTCTCTTTAGTCCACAAGTTGTCAAGAATATTTTTCAGTTTCTTGAGTAAAGATTTTTCTCCTTTCTCTCTTCTTCACTGTTTCCTCTTTTTCTCTCTTTCTCTTTTATTATCTATAAATACCCCATATGTTTGAAATAAATGTATATTTTATATTATCAGATTACATTTAAAATGGATTTTTCCATTAGATCAAGCTTGTTAATTTTATTTTTCAAATATTCTACGTTATTCCTAATTTTTTATTTACCAGATCTAACTAATTCTACTAGAGGCATGTTAAAAACCTTTCTTAGGATTGCACTTTTGTCTCTTTCTATGTAATGTTTACGAGTTTTTGTTTGATACCTTTCACAGCAATGCTCTTTGGAATATGAAAATTCATCTTCAGTATATCATCCTGGAGAAGTGTCGTTCATTCTCATGTAATATGTCCCACTGTGCCTCTATTTATGGTCATTTCTTTTTGCCTTTGGTTTGCCTTTCTTTAGTAATATTTGGGTAGTAGATTTCTTTGTTCATTTTATTTTTAACTTTTCTGTGTGGTATTACCTTAGATGTTTCTTTAGCTTATAGTATTTTACCAAGTTTTATTTATTCTACAGTCTGAAAACTCTTTAAATATGTGAATGTCATCTGTTTCCTATATTGTGATTACTAATATAGTTCAGACTTTTTCTAGTCTTATTTTATTGTATATTTACTGCTTTCTTAGCATTCTTTTCTGTATTTTTTGCCTTCTTCATATTGATAGAGATTGTATAGTCTCCTTTTTCCCTTACCTTTCTGAAATATGTAAATTTTTTTATGATTTAGGGCTTCCTTTGGAATTTTAACAAACATACTTTATTAACCGTATTTCCTACAAATCCAAGAGGCATCCTATATTTTGTTCTTCCCAAAAGGCACAAGGAACTCAGTACTTTTACTTGGCATGCTTTCTATCCCAAGGGTGTTATAATTATGTAGTTTTATTGTCACCTTTTAAAAAATCACACAGGCCAGGCACAGTGGCTCATGCCTGTAATCCCAGCACTTTGGGAGGCTGAGGCCAGCAGATCACTTGACATCAGGAATTCGAGACCAGCCTGGCCAACATGGTAAAACCCTGTCTTTACTAAAATACAAAAATTAGCTGGGCATGGTGGTGCACACCTGTAATCCCAGCTACTTGGGAGGCTGAGGTAGGAGAATCTCTTCAAACTGGAAGGTGGAGCTTGCAGTGAGCTGAGATTGCGCCACTACACTCCAGCCTGAGCAACAGAGCGAGACTGTTCCAAAAGAAAAAAAAAACACAAAAAACTCATGATAGTTAATTATACCATCAATGGATAATTAAATTTACTAAGATATTTTTATCAATTTTGTGCTAATTATTTCTTATATCTCAAATACTCTATTTTCTTTTTGCTTAAGTATATCTCTTAATTGTTCTTTATTGGAAGCCTATTGATGCTAAATTTTTTTTATGTTTAATTAATCTTTATTTTCCTCTTACTTTTGGATAGTAGTTATAGGCTGACAGTTATTTTCTTTCTAGCATTGCGAAGATATTACTAGATTGCCTTCTGGCACTTACTGTTGCTGCTGTGAAACCTGATCCTAGCGTAATGTAATGTTTCTAATTTTTTTCACAGTAATATTCTGTTTTATTTCAGCCTATTTTATTTACTAATTTTACTCTTCCTTATATATGTAATACCTTCATTTATATCTTTAAGGATCTTAGACATCTTTATAGATGTTTTTTTCCCACTATTCTACTGTTAAAACCAAATAGTAAATCCACTCCAACTATTGATTTGGTTAGTTTCCTTTCTTGACAACTAGACCCATTTTAGACCTATTTAAACCCATTAAACTATTACTTTTTTAATTACAAAACTTAAATCCTCTATTTTTACAATATTTCTCTGAAGCAAGCTGATGCTCTTTCTCTCTCTCTACTTCAGCAAACTCTTTTTCATTTTCCAGGCAGTATATACTATATCAAGCTCCATGTCTAAAATAAAAATTGTTACACTCCTTTCTCAAAGCTGTTCTTTTCTTCTGAACATTGTTATTTCTGTTGACAATTTATCTAGATTTTTGGGCTCCCCCTTGAAGTCATCCTTAATTTTCTGCCATTTTTCCTCTATAATGCTTCTCTCATTTATCTTTTTTCCAGTCCATCAGCCCAAGCTCTAGTGTACATTCTTATTACTGCACAGCGTCCGTATCACAGTTACTTTTATTAGTCAGAATATTGGCACTAACTGCTCTAACAAGCAATGCCTAAATCTCAGTGCTTTCACAAAATAAACTTCTATTTCTTACTCACATAAAGTCCAAAGAAGATGATGCTCATGGTGGGTAACTCTCCTCCAAGGCATGATTTGTGGATTCTTTTTCTTTTTTTCTTCTTCTTTTCTTTGCTCAAACACTGCTTAAGTTGTTTTCAGAGATTCTAACTTGTTCTTATGTGGCTTGCCATCTTCCCACATGGCTTCTTGTTTTTCCTGGCATCACTCAGCTGGCAGACGGAGGTTCAGATTGACAACACAGAGAAGTCACACCTGCTTTTAAATTTTGTTTTTAAAAAAGGGAATTAATGATCTTTAAAAAGCAATTTCATGCAGTTAGGCTTATATGTCTGGTTTGTTGTTGGTGTTGTTGTTGTTGTTTCTTTTCACGAAGTCTCACTCTGTCGCCAGGCTGGAGTGCAGGGGCACGATGTCGGCTCACTGCAACTTCCACCTCTTGGGTTCAAGTAATTCTCCTGCCTCAGCCTCCTGAGTAGCTGGAATTCTGCTTGTAAGACACAAACCCTGAAAATCACTCAAGAAGAAATAAATAACCTGAACGGCCCTATATCAATGAAAGAAATTGAATTTGTAGTTAGAAACCTTTCCACAGAGGAAACTTCAGGCTCAGGTTGTTTCACAGCTGAACCCTACCAAACATTTAAGGAAGAAACAACATGAATTATATACTAATTATTCTAGAAAATACCCTAGAATAGTGGAGACCACACTTCCCAACTCATTCTAGGATGCCAATATTACTTTGACACCAAAAATAGATGAAGATTACATTTAAAAAAAGAAACTACACATCAGTATTCTTCCTGAACACAGATGAAAAAAATAAATAATATTAGCACATTGAATACAGCACTATATAAAAACAATAATACATCACACAAGTGAAGTTTTTACTGGGAATATAAGGTTTGTTCAACATTTGAAAATCAATCAATACACAGCAGGTTATCAAATAACACTGTTTAGTTCAAAGTGTTTGTTATAATGCTGATGAGAAAAAAATTGATTTCCAGCCAAGGTCACACACTGTCAGTGTGGAGTTTGCATGTCCTCCCCACGACTGTGTGTGTTTTTTCCAGGTACTACAGTTTCCTCCCACATCACAGAGATGTGTCCAATTCAGTGAATAGGCATGAACATGAGTGAATGTGAGTGTGTGAGTGAGTGTGTCCTGCAATGGGATGACATCCTGTCCAGGGTGGGTTCCTGCCTTATGCTCTGAGCTTCTGGGATAGGCTCCAGACACCCATCACCCCGAACTGGAATAGCAACTGGAAAATGAAGGAATGAATGCAAATGTTTGTCAAATAAAAAGTCAGAAATATATGATAGTCATATAAATACATATCAATAAACAATGCTCAGCGATCCCACCATATTTGTTATTGTTTGTTTTTTAACTGCGTGGTGGTAAGAAACGCTCTCTGTGATTTTTCTCTTAGCAACATCTCTTCCTTGATTTAACTCACCACTACACCACCTTCACTTGCTGATTCACCAGAAACTGGGTAAACAATTATCTTACTTGCTTTTAATGAATGTTTCTTAAATGTGTGTATAGCTCAAATTTATTTCAATGTTCAATATAAAAAAAATGTTTTGGATCTTTATTTAGAAGTTTGATGATGTTTTTGTGACCAGAAATAGGCCTTAGGAACTTAACTCTCGTTTATATCAATTATCCTATAGTAAAATTGGTTTTTGCATGTATCATTTCACTTAAAGTTGCAGTTTCCATGAACCTATTTATAATGTTAAGTGAGGACTTACTGTCATCCAATATATTATATACTAAAATGAAAAACCATGTGTTCATCTTGACAGGTACAGCAAATCATTACACAAAATTCAACATACACTCATGATAATAACTCTTAGAAAACTAGAAGTAGAAAGGAATGTCCTCATTCTGAGAAAGAACATCTATGAAATACCTTGAGTTAACATATCCTTAAAAATTCCCAAATGAAAAAATACTAAATTGGAGCTCAGTAAAGTAAAAGCTTTTGCTCTTCCAAAGACAGTCAAGAATATAAAAATAAGAGGCAGATTGGAAAAAAAAACTTGCAAAATACATATCTGATACATACATCTGATAAAGAATTTATATCTAAAATATATATGTAACTCCCAAATTCAATAATAAGAAAACATACATTCCAATTTTAAAAACAGGCCAAAGATTTGAAAAGATGGTTTACCAAAGAAGATGTACAGATGGCAAGCAGGTGCATAGAAAGATGCTCAGCATCACTGGTAATTAGGAAAATGCAAATTAAAACCATGATGTGATACCACTATACACCAATTTGAATGACTAAAACAACAAATAAGCAAAAAAAACAAAACAAAATTGAAAAGTTCAAGCAATGTCAAAGAGCAGAGCAACTAGAATAATCATGAATTGTTGGTGGCAATATAAGACAGTAAAGTCACTTTGGAAAACAATTTGGTAATTCATCATAAAGTTAAATATAATTATCATACGACCTAGTGATCCCATTTCTAGGTATTTACCAAAGAGAAATGAAAATATATGGGGCCATTAGAACCTGTACATGAATATTTGTGGTGACTTTCCTTGTAATCACCTGAAACTGGAAACAACCCAAATGGTTTTCAAATGAACTGTTGTATATTTATATATTAGGATAGTACTTAACAATAAAAAAATAACCCATTTTTTTAAAATGTGCCACAACACATATAAATCTCAGTGCATTATGCTGAGTGAAGCTCTTATCACCTATACACAACAGTAAGCACAATCCAACTCCTAACCAAACTAACATAAAACCTCATGCAACATGGCTATTCACCTCAGTTTCTATCACCCAATAGGTCATATCCAACTTTCAATAAAAAATTATGTCAGGCTAAAAGTCAAAAAAAATTAAAAACTGTCTGAAGAGACAAAGGAAGCAACAGAACCAGACTCACATATGGCAGGATGTTGAAATTACCAAATAGGGAATTTAAAATAACTATGACTACAATGCCAAGAGCACTAATGGAAAAAGTAGACAACATGAAAGAGCAAAGGAATAATATAAGCAGAGAGATGGCAACTCTTAGAAAGAATCAAAAGGAAAAAGTAGAGATCAAAAACCCTGGAACAGAAGTGAACAATGCCTTTGATGAGTTCATTAATTGGACACGGAGGATGAAAGAATGAGTGAACTTGAAGGTATGCCAATAGAAACTTCTCAAATTGAAATACAAAGAGAAGAAAAAATTTTAAAAATGAACAGTTATTTAAGAATTATGGGACATTTTATAAAGATGTAAAATAGGTATAACTGAAATACCAGAAGGGAAATAAAGAGAAAAAGGAGCAGAAGAAACCATTGAAGTAGTAATGGCCAAGAACATTCCAAATACAATGACAGACACCAAGCCACAGATCCAGGAAGTTTAATGACACTAAGCAGAACAAATACCAAAAAATCTACACCTGGGAAAATCATATTCAAACTAGAACACACACACACACACACACACACACACACACACACACACGCAAAGACAAAAAGAGAATCTTGAAAGAAGCCAGGAGGAAAAAACAAACACCATACCAATAAAGGAAGAAGGATAAAATTACAGTGGACATCTCTCAGAAATCATGCAAGCACAAAGACAGTGGAGTGAGATATTTAAAGTGGTGAAAGAAAAAAACCACTGATTGAGAATTACATGTTCAGCAAAAATTATCCTTAAAAAAATGTAGGAGAAACAAAGACTTTCTTAGACAAGCAAAAAGTAAAGAAATTTATCATTAGCAAACCAGCCCTCTAAGGAAATGTCAAAGGAAGTTTTTCAGGCAGAAGGAAAAGGATATAGTTCAGAAACTCAGCTCTACATAAAGAAAAAAAAGCATCAGAGAAGAAATACATGAAGGTAAAATAAAATCTTTTATTTTTATTATTCTTAATTGATCAATATTTATTCAAAGTAATAATAGTAACTGTATTTTGATATTATAACATGGCAGCATGTTATAAAGGATAGGAGGGAGGAATTGGAAGTACTCTGTTAAAAGGTACCTGTACTACCCATGGAGCAGTATAGTGGCATTTGAAAGTAGATTTAGATTAGTTGTGAATGCACCTTGCAAAATCAGCAATCCCTAAAAGACTTCTTAAAAAGTATAATTGATATGCTAAGAGAGGAGAGAAAATGGAATCATATAAAATGCTCAATTAAAACCAGAGAAGGCAAAAAAGAAGGGAATAAAAACAGAAACAACAAATGGAATGAACAGAGGAGTTGCAGACATGATAGATATTAATTCAATTTGTATCAATAATCACTTTAGATATGAATGATCTAAATATACCAAGTAAAAGACAGAGATTGACAGAATTAATTTGGCTCACACCTGTAATCCCAACACTTTGGGAGGCTGAGGTGGGCAAATCACCTGAGGTCGGGAGTTCAAGACCAGCCTGACCAGCATGGAGAAACCCTATCTCTACTAAAAATACAAAATTAACTGGGCATGGTGGTGCATGCCTGTAATCCCAGCTATTTGGGAAACTGAGGCAGGAGAATCACTTGAACCCAGGAAGCAGAAGTTGTGGTGAGCTTAGATCACGCCATCGCACTCCAGCCTGGGCAACAAGAGCAAAACTCCATCTCGAATAAAATAAAATAAAACCACACCAAACTATATGTTGTCTATAAGAAACCCACTTTAAATATAAAGACACAAAGAGGTTAAAAGTAAATGAGTGGAGAAAATACACCATCTAACACTAATCAAAAGAAAGCTGAAGCAGCTATATTAATTTTAGACAAAATTTTCAAAATGAAAATTATCAGGTACAAAGACAAGCATCATAAAATTATAAAGAATTTAATTCTCCCAGAAGATATAACAATCCTTAACGTGTATGCACCTAACACCAGAACATCAAAATATGTGAGATGAAAACTAATAGAACTGGGAAATCTTTGTAACTTCCAATCAATTTTGTTGTGAACCTAAAATTGTTCTAAAAATTAAAGTCTATTTTTTTAAAACTGATAAAACTGCAAAGAGAAATAGACAAACCATTGTTATAGCTGGAGACTTCAACATCCCTCTTTCAAGCATTAATAAATCAAGTAGGCAGAAAAGGCGTAAGGGTATTATTAAACTAAACAGTCCCATCAATAAATTGTATCTAATCAACATTTATAGAATACTTCATTGAATAACAGCAGAATATACATTTATCTCAAGCTTCCATGGAACATTCACCAAGATAGACCACATGCTAGGCCGCAAAACCCACCTTCAAAAATTAAAAAAATATAAATCATACAAAGTATATTCTCAGCTCACAATGAATTTACAATACAAATCAAAGACAGGAAGATAATTGAAAAATCCCAAAATATTTGAAGACTAAACAGCACATTTCTAAGTAACACATGAATCAAAGAAGTCACAAGATAACTTTTTTCAAAATATGATAAAAAGTTAACAGTGATTATTTCTGCATAGTGGAATGATATGTGTCACTTTTTCTTTGATTATTTTATGTTTTCTACAATTTCTTATGTTACTTTTATGCTCAGAAAAGAGTTTTAGATGGTTTTTTAAAACAGATAGTTAAAAGATAGAATTTAAAGGCTATAGTTATCAATTGTAAATCAATTTTAGAATAGCTGAAGAATCTATTTTGATTGACTCTAGAGCTTAAAGTGCCATTAAAATAAGTAGAAATAACAGAAAAACAGCGTGTTTGAGAACTAATGAAAATAGTTTGATTTGGAGTCTATTTGATTTTGAAACATGATTATTAAATACATCTAATGTATGCAATAATTAAAGCCTTAAGTTTAGTAGGATTGGACCTGTTTTTCTATCTTGTATGGGTAGCTCAAGTATTTTGAATAGAGGAGGTCACACAGGAAGAATGCAAAGGATGAAAAAAAGAAGACCGAGAATGGACTCCAATGCCAACATTGAAGGAAAGATGAAGAGAAGAAAGCAAATGTTGAGATGGTAGAAGGAGCAGTTGAAGTACAAATGAGAGAAAGGGATGTCATAGAAGTAAAGAGAGAATTTTTTAAAATAAGGGAATGGCTGGATAAAAAGTACAAAGAAGTTAGATGAGTCCTGAAAAGACAGTGGCGTGTCAGCAATGTTAAAATTAGGCTCTTGGGTCTTCCTCACTTTGGTCTCCCCCAGTACTGGAGCCCAATTGCAGTGGGTTGAGCCATGATGGTAGGTGGGAAAGTAGAATCAGAAAATGTGTGTGATTCTTTTAAGGGATGTAAAGGGGAGGAGAGATATAAGGTCTCCATTTGTGAGGAAGGTAGAGTTAAGAGAAAGTTTTTATGTTTTGTTTTATTTTGTTCCTATTCAGAAAATTTGGTCATACAACTCAAAAAGAAGGATCAAACCAAAAAGAAAGACACTGAAGTTTGAGGAAAAGGAACAGCTATTTGATGGAGGAAGATGAAAATTAAAGATGGAAATGTTGGTCTTAGAAATGATATATTAAGAATATATTCCTCCAAGGTGAGAAGGAATGAAATTGGGTGAAGACAGAGATGGAAGATGGAGGGACGAAAATTCAAGCAGCCTAATACCTTTGATTTTCTCCATGCAATAGACTATTAGGTTGAAGATTGGAGTGATAGAGAAGACATGGACAATCTGGCAATGATTTGAACAGGGTCACTGGAGGGAAGAGGGAAGAAGCTGGCTATAGATCATGAAAGCTGAGCTCCACTGATGCTATGACAGGTCCGAGAAGAATCCGTTTTAAGTTTAAATTCTTCTCTATATTCTGTTTTGGCTCCCACCCAAGAAGAGAGAAGGGGGTTTTCTGGGAAATTGGCCTCTTCTAGATTTGAGAAAAGTGGCCAACATTAGTAGAACCTTTTTTGTATCCAAATTCCATTTGAGGGCAGGAAGTGTGCTGGACACAAGTAGTATGAGTTCTGTCTCAAGAAACTCACAGCCCAGCACTTTGGGAGGCCGAGGCGGGTGGATCTCCTGAGGTTAGGACTTCCAGACCAGCCTGGCCAACATGGTGAAACCCTGTCTCTACTAAAAATACAAAACATTAGCCAGGCATTGGGGCAGGCGCCTGTAATCTTAGCTACTCGGGAGGCTGAGGCAGGAGAATCTCTTAAACCTGGGAAGCAGAGGTTGCAGTGAGCCAAGATCATGTCATTGCACTCCAGCTTGGGCAAGAAGAAGGAAAGAAAGAATAAAGAAAGAGAGAAAGAAAGAAAGAGAAGAAAGGAAGGAAGGAAGGAACTCAGAGCCTAATAGATATCCAGAGATTCCATCATATGTCATCTCTATATGCATTCTATTTCAAGGTGAGTCATGAAATTCTAAATAATAAAGGGTATTTACATTTCTAAAATGTATATACTTATTTACACTTTATACGTGCTTGATGTTCCTTTACGAAAATAGTAAATCAAATTGAAAGGTGTGTCAATTATAAAAAAGGTTAAGTGACTACATTTTTAGAGAAACACTTATGGCCACCACCTAAAATATTAATTTACTGGGAGGAGCTCAGTGGTGTTGAAACATGTGGGTGTGGAAAAGAGAAAAGAACCTTCAGACATCCAGAGAAGTATGGGGCCAAAGAGAAAGGGGAGTTTCAAGTGGCAATTGGTGAAGATTAAATCCCTGTAATATCTTGATCTCAGTGTGTAGCAAATTGTAGGTTTTTGGTAGGTCGGATAATGCTGAGTCAATTTTTCTCTATCTAATTGTGAATGAATGAGATATTTAGCAACCTTAAAAGTTAAGCTGAGAGTGTTAAGAATGCCATAAGACAGTCTCCTCACAATTACTGAACCTCCAGTTCACACCACCTGGCTTTGCTGCTCCTCTAGGCTGGAGTGGCCTGATCCTCTCTCTCTGTCTATGTCACTCTATCCCACAGGATTCAGCCAAGGCCCATCAGCTGCATGAAGCCTCTGTAACAACTCCAGCTAAGAGATGGCACATTCTTTTGAATGTCTGTCTCTACTGCTCATTTGGCATAAAGGAAAGAGCACAGGCTCCAGGGTTATGTGAATTCATCACTCCGTTCTTACCTGCATGTGACCTTGGATAGGTCAAAGCCTCTCAGAACCTCACCCTCTTCTCATCTTGCTTTGGTGTGTCTATACTATATGTGTGTCTTGCCTCCCATCAGGACTAGCTATGCAGTTTGCAATGCTCAATGCAAAATGAAAATGTGGGACCCCCTTGCTCAAAGAGCAGGGGAAAAAACCTTTTTGTTTGATCCATAGGTTCTCTCTTCTCTCAACTTGTGATGATGTTTTTTATTGGCTATTTATTGTCACACACTCCCTTTGGCATAGGGATTTTTGCAAGGTAAGTGGCCCCTGCAACTCAGCATCTGGGTGTATGTGTCTGACCTTAACTCTTCCCATACCTGCAGCCGTGTACCACCTGTAGAGAGAAGAAGAGGAGTGGTGATCAAGAACCCATCCAGGGAGGTAGGCAAGCATGACCACGTGTGAACCAAGGCGCCAAGCAGGAAGAATGCAAAGGATGAAAGAGATGCTCCATTGTCCCATTCACGCCATTTAGAAAACACAAATTCAAAAATAAAAATATTAGGATTTTCAAGATTGCAACTGGGAAGCACTAAACCCAAGTGTGGGGCTCTCTTCCAAGTGTGGGCCCTCTGCGACTGCACTAGTCACATATCAACAAAGCCAGTCCTGCCTCTCATATAGATTTCAGGATCCTGGAGTGTGAGCATTGGTTGTTTTACATCTTTAAATCTTCTGTAGCAGTTGCGTTTAATTGGGGCATGGCATTAGCTGCACCATGCTGCATTGCTTTTAATGGGCAATATGAGAAAATGAGTAGGGAGTTGTTGGCCCAGTGACCCATTTCTGAGCAAACAAATGAAAGAACTTTCCTGGCCTGGATGAGAGGAGTTGGCTTTTATTCAAATCCAGTGGGACCTCTGAAGGAAAAGCACACTCCAGAATGAATCCTGATGAATACGCTTTATTAAGCATTTCCAGGAATTAGAGACTGGGAATGTAGGTAGGGAGAGAGCATAATTGAATAAACATGGAAACTCAAAATTCCCTGAGGCACCCCTGAGGATCCAATGTCACTATCTGAAGATGTGTTCTTTCAGAAGTGGAAAGATTGCAGATGTGTGTATTATGTTCTATGTAGGATGCAGAAAGGAAGCCAATTCTGACCAGTCGCTCTGCAGAAACTCCATGATTCACAAAACTGCTTCATTGTTCACTGGCCTTAGGGCAAGTCCTTTCCTTTGGCCTCTTGTGCCAGGGAAGCCATGGTGTGGTGGCCCCAGGGTCCTCGCAAGGCCCCAGCTCTAGATGTGGCTCTGCCAGCACTAGCCCTTTGGTTCCAACCACTTGGGCTCTGATTCTCATCTTTCAGTGAGCAGTTTAGTCATTTCCTGGGCTGACTGCTGTTATTCAATGAACACACCATCAGTATGAGTGCTTTTACACCATTATCTCTAAACTGCTTCACTATGAACACTGAACAAGATATAGTGTTATTATTTCTGGGTTAACCAAGAGGTAATTATAAAGCAACACGTTGCTGTCACTTTGTGATTTCTATTCCTCATGTGGGCTTACTTTCTTTAAATCTTTTTCGGAACAGATGTGCTTAACCAGGTTTGATTATTCTTCACGATGATAAAAATGAAGTTATTGGTCAACATTTTCTTCATCTGTACTTTCATGTATTTTAGACACATGATGCAATTACTCAGGAGATCTTGTTTTAGCAAGATTTTTCCAAACCCCATTTACATCAGTCTACCACTCCAGGTAACAACTAATCTTAAGCATAATATATCACTGTCTGCCTCTGAGGAGATCCAGAAGGTTTGGCAAATGCAATTGAACAGACATACAAGCAGCCACAGAAAGTCAGAGTTATATGTATTTTGGAAGGCAGTAGTCCCAGAGGAAACAACAAAAATATCTGCTCAGTGATGCCTTAGCAAAGTCCTCCCTCCACTCTGCTGTAATTTGAAAAGAATTTCTTCCCTATATAAAAATAATTATGTATTAAGTTTGGATTTTCTGGAACTAGAAGCTCCTGTGGCAATAACTATTAAAATGTTATTTTATATGTTTCTATGGCTACTTTTTAGATATGTCATTCCTGGCCATAAGTACATATGGAGGCTTTGATCAGAATGTGTCACTGCTGCAAGCACCAAGGCTGTAGTCAACAGAACCGTCATGAGAGTCTTAGCTGCGGGCTGGGAAACCAAGGCCAGGGAGGGGCAGAAATTTCTCCAGAGTGAAGTGTATTCAGACCTCACAATGACCCACTTGACTTGGCACCATCAAAAGGACAATCAGACTAGTGTGCAGTTTGCTCAGAAAGACAACAGTAAAGGCAAGGAGACTGAAATAGAGTCTCTGCATAAAGGGACTTCCACACGCAAACAAATAATTAAATGGGCTAAGGCCAGTTGAGTCCTAACTATCAGAAAATGGAGCAAGAATGTAAAGGAAGCCAAGGTTACTAAGGGCTTCACAGGTATTAATGACCACTAGGTCAGCCCGTTAACAGGTCCGTACAGAGACGGAATCTTGAGTAAGAATATTTAATGATCAAAATATGCCCTATAGGCAAACATTTCCTTCCAGTCAGAGACCAAGAAGGAATTTGCAAAGTCTGATTTCTGTGAGAAAGCACTTTGGTTCCAACCATTTGGGATCTGATTGACATGTTTTAATGAGCAGTTTAGTCCTTTGCAGAGCTCCCCCGCAGTCGCACACATGAGCATATTGCACATGGGAAGCATCTCATCTGCTCCACACGGAGGGAGTTTCCACTGAGCATGACACGACAGGGTGTGGGATAGAATGAAGCCTTGGGTGTGTGTGCATTGTGAGATAAAATGACGATAGGGGCTTGTTTCTTGGCATGGCCCAGCATCAATCTCTGTAGTCAGGGCAGGCTCTATTTACCCATGGGCTGGTTTGTTCTACACTAACCCCAAGGCACAGAGGTCACACCATCAACTGAGACTCCCTCAGTGTGTCACCACAGCCAGTGTAGGGCAGCCTCTCCCAGGCTGGCACCAAAACCAGAAACGAATAAATATAACGCACTTTTTAACCTGTAGCTTCACTTCTCCTTTATGCAAGTCAAATTTTTATAAGGCACCTACTGAGCACCATATATGTGTCTGCATATTTTAGATTCTATGGAGGTGACCAAAAACATTGACATGTTTTGTCTTCCTCCCATGGGAAGAATGAAACATAAAAGTTCTCAGGGCAAGAGACTTGCTCATGCTTCATTTTGGCCTTAGATGAGACCAGGATTGAGGTGAAGGTTGACCCTCACCCCAGCCCCTCACATTCCCTCTCCCCCAACCCCCGATGCCACACAAAGTACAGAAAAAGAGGTTCCTCTGGTTGTAGAGCCATTGAAGTAACAATATTGTATAAAGGAGGAATTTCTTCTATTTTACCCACAGGAAATCTAAGGCCTAAAGGGAAAAAAAAAAAGACTCATTGAAAGAAGGTAAAATAGAATCTAGGCCTCTTGGCTCCTAGCTTCATCCAGTAGCTCCCCAAATGGGTTTTCAAATCCAGGGTGCATCCTCAAACGTGGCACAATTGTTTCATTAAGTCAGATGTCCCCAGAGTTGTTATTAGATGTTAGGACAAATAAATTTTTTAAAAAAGGAAAAGCAATCAGGTTCTATAGTCAACTAAGATGAGAAGAATCTGGATAAAACAATATGACATAGATTTCTCCCCTATAGATTTCTTAGCCCATTTGATGTGTGAATGTGAGTTGTCAGTCTCTAAGTGGGGGATTATTGGACCCGGGACTCTACCTATGTATCTATGTATGTGTATGTATCTACGTATCTATGTAAGTGTAGGTATGTGTCTATCTATCTGTCATGGAACATCTTACAGGCCATCATTTTACAGGTCCACTGCAGAACTTCAAGCCCTTGTCCTTGGTATGATGTGCAAAATGTGTGCTGGGCACTGCACCTGTGTACCAAGATGACTACCTGTGGCTAAGTTTAAACATAGAGACCATGCTGCCCACTCATTGACTTCTCAGTGACATGAAGGTTCCTAAAGCAGATGAAGACCTCTTCACACATGTGTGCCCCTTACCCCAGGCTTATTACCTTTCGTGGATACAGAGTGAGTTTGAAAGAAATCAGTGGACACATTAAAACCTCAGTAATATCTTACCGCAGCTGTTCTAATCCCCTCTTACCAATATTTTTGAAGAGATGTTGATAGCGAATCAAGCTTTATAATCATGTGACCCCATCTTATGGTTTCAATCCACACATGGGAGGAAAATTGTAGGCACGAAGTTTCCAAAGGGAAAATTTATAGATTGGTAGTTAATGAAATACAGTTTTCCTCTTCAGCAAATTGGATTTAGTAGCTTCATCTTAGAGGAAGTAGCAGGAAAAAAATTAAAACCAACTCACCTCTAAAACTGTTTTGAGCATTTACTTGTTTGCCCAAGTGACAGTTTCTATTCTCTGTTTTTGGTGAAAATATTTTTTTATTATTTTAATGTAACTTCTGAAAACTAAATTATCTAGAAGCAAATAAAAAGAGATTTCTTTTATAGTTTCCAGAAGAAAAAAACAAACATTAGGAAAGTTCTATCTAGCAGATGGGGGAGATGTGATGGAGGCAGCAATATCTGAGCTGAGCCTTGAATAATGAACAGGAGTTTACCAAGAGAAAGGCTAGGGGGTGGCCCTCCACAATAAAGCAACAGCATATTCAAAGGCATGGAGGCATACACACCTTGACTTCTCCAGGAATGGTGGGAATGCTGGTGGAGCTGGAATATAGGTACACGGCATAAACTGGTAGCCTTTGGAAACCTTACGACAAAGGACCCTGGCTGCCATTCCAATGAGTTTGAACTTTCTGTAGGCTGCCAGTGAAATTTCCAAGTATGATGGAGTCATGTCTATCTATGTACTTCAGAAAGACAGCTTTAGGGTTAATGAAGAAAATGCACTGGAATATAAGAAACTGGTGACCAGAGTGATCAATTGCACAACTGTTGTGAACATCCAGATGGGGGGAGCTGTGGGTAAGGTCAGAGTTGAGAGGCATTTCAAAGATAAAATGACAGTAACTAACTGGATGTGAGGCTGAGAAGAAAGGGCTGTATCAGATGTATGGTGCTATCATTATGAGAGCTCAACATTGCAGAAAGAGATCGGTTTGGTGGGGGTTGCTCACAGAACATGTTTAGCCTAAGCAAAACCATTGCCGTGGCTTAGATAAAAGTTAAGAAGAGGAAACCATTTCCACATTCCTATAGGAGATGCTATCTGGAAGGCCTGGTATACACAGGGTTTTTCATCTGTGGTTTTGTTTGGTTTTAGGGATTATTCTTTTTCTGAATCTGAGCAATGTTAATATGTAAAATATACCCACAGCTTCAACTGGGAGAGAAGTTATCATAAATCATATTGAGTTTGTTGTAATACCTTCAGCTTCAACAAGGGATGAGTCAGGTCAACTCCACATGAAAGTTGCTTGCTAAGCAGCCAGATATTCTGAAAAGTTTCCTGGTACATTGAGACATGGCACTGATAGGAGAAATGGAGGAAGATAAGTCTTTGACCCCACCTGATAACACCTAGTTTGAGTCAAGCTTGTTAAGTACAAATATGAGAGGGCTTCTCATTCAGGTCCACACTTGCCTTCTCCTCTGCTCCACTGCTTTTGTGAAGACAAGATGAAGTTCACAGTGAGTAGATTTTTCCTTTTGAATTTACCGCCATATAATTGGAGACTGTCAATATGCTGAGATTTAGGAGGTCTGCTTCTTATGGCACTGCAATGGAAAATTTGTTTTAAAAAATTATCTTTTCAAACACATGGACACAGAGAAAGGAACAACACATACCAGGTCCTGTTGGCGGGTGGGAGGTGAGGGGAGGGAACTTAGAGGATGGGTCAACAGGTGCAGCAAACCACCATTGCACATGTATACCTATGTAACAAACCTGCACGTTCTGCACATATATTCTGTGGTTTTTTAAGAAGAAATAAAGAAAAAAATTCTATTTTCTATTTATGTAATCATGGCCTTCATAAGCATCTCTATAGAGAAGGATAATCGTGCTGAGACTAGACAGCTGTCTGAGCATCTTACATTGACTTATGTTTAACAAAATGACTTTCCACATCACCTGATTCAGGTCTCCATGCAAGGCAAGCAGTCCCTAAGCCCTAGAAAGTGCCTGATAATCCTTATTCTTGAATTCCTCCTTTACCAAAATTCTTCAGCATGTTCAGGCAAGATAAAAAGCTCATTATCATGTATGTTTTCTTTGTAGAGTGTCTGTTCATATCCTTCGCCCACTTTTGAATGGGCTTGTTTGCTTTTTTCTTGTAAATCTGTTTTAGTTCTTTGTAGATTCTGGATATCAGCCCTTTGTCAGATGGGTAGACTGCAAATCACACTGCCATATGTGTACCTATGCAACAATCTTGCATGTTCTTCACATGTACCCCAAAACCCAAAATGCAATTAAAAAAATAAAATAAAATAAAATAAAAGCTTATTATCAAAGTAAGTGGGTGATAGAGACTTCTTGTCACATTTGTTACAGTAAAATGGGTCTCCAAGGAAGAAAGATGGGCCTTGGGCTCTAGCATGGCCATTTATTTAAGAAAGTATCTAAAGCATGAAGCTACCATAGCATCTCTCCTGTGGTTCCAGGCAGAAGCCTGAGAGCGTAGGAGGAGGTGGACTGAGAAATCCTGCCAAAGGAACTAGGAGTGTGGTGTATCTTAAGATAATATCTAGAACTAGGTCTTCTTCACATCAGCAAAGTTTTAAAGGGTCAGAGGGAGCTCCAGACACAGGTTAGATCTGATTTCTCTCCTAGTTCTGCAGTGAACAAGAGGTATAAGTTTGGCCAACTCACTCAACCCCTGAAGCTCAGTTACCTTATCTGTAAAATGATTGCACTGTACTAGTTGTTCTCTAAAATTTCTTCTACCTCTGACTTTTTAGGAGACTAATTTTTAACTACTTTTTAAGCTATTGGGAGAAAAGTTTAAATATATTTTTAAAAATTACCTTGAATCTGTAGAGCAGTTCTCAAAACTATTTTGTCCCAGGCAAAGGAAATGAGACTAGGTACCCAGAATGAGGCACCCTGCATAAAGCTCTGTGCTCTGATAAAAGATATCATGGACCCTGTGATAAATGATTAAACCAAGTATCCTGGGACACTGCTAGTGACATCGTCTCTGCTGACCACTCTTGCCAGCCAGACACTCTATCCTTGCTTTCCCATCATCGGCGTCCAACCTGCCTACTAATCCATTGCTTTAGAAAGTTGTTTTTTTGTCAAATAAAAATATTATTTCTATTAAGAAGAAAGCATCTCATGTTAAATAGGAAAATTAACTGAAATCATTTTCAGATGTGATTTTTAGAACTCACAGCCATTTCAAACCAAAATATTCATTTATTCTATACTACTCATTGTAAAACTTACTCCCCCCCCTTTTTTTTCCCCAAGGAAAATAAGACAGTTTGCTTTATTTTAAAACAGTAACATGCTTATATTGGGGCACTGACCAAAATTCAATACTGATACAAATATATGCTTCTTAGGAGGTCAAAATATGTGCCAGGCGAATTTTCTGAATTTCACTAAAGAGAGAATTGTAAACCTTATCAAAACGATTAGAAACAAGTGAATGACAGGTGAACATCAACAATCTATGTAACATAAGCTGCAGTACAAATTTAAGCTGAATAACCAAGCCATGTCAGTTACCCCAAATCATTTTTGTTAATATTTAGGAGAATGCACATATTTTCAATAACATAAAAGTGAATCTCTACTCCCATCTCTTAAAACTCGCAGGAAGTATAACTTTCTTCTTTTACTTAAATAATCCAAATATCTACTCAAGGTAGGATACTCTGGCATTAAATATAGCTGAGTTTATCAGAAATAGAAAAATCATGAAAAATTCAACAAAACAGCATTCTGACCAATGATAATTCATAGGAAATTCATTTGCCAAGTGAATGTTTCATTATAAAGTTAATATTTTGATCAATCTTAAAAATTTTTAAACTCTATTCTGACATTTACAGAAGTATTATCTTAGCAAACTCATCTTTAAGATGCCATTTATTAAACTGAGAGGAAACAAGATGGTACATTCTGGGTTTTATTTTAAAAAGGGATTTAATTTAATATTTAATTTATCACTACTTGAAAATTACATTTTTTTTCCTCAGTACTGGATGACAGTGAGATGAAAGGAGCTTTCCTGGTTCTCAACTTCCCTTCTTCTTCAATTTTTCCAGTTTTTCATAAGACCTTCACTAAAAATTCTAAAACTACATATCACATTAATGTAATTACTTGTAATTAATCAGCAATTTCACATTATCATTAAAACTTTTTATGGTTAAAAAATGCAAAGCAAGAGAAGAAGAAAACACATTGAACTAGAACTCAACACATTAGTAAAATTAGCAAGTATTTATTATAAGCTTGGATAGAGGAAGAAGAAGAAGACATCATTTTGCCATGTAACAGGAGACCAATGTTATTTGTGATTTCAGATTGTCTTCGCTGGACTTCTCGGAGTCTTCTTAGCTCCTGCCCTTGCTGACTATGTAAGTCTCACCTTTTCAAGTTTGCTACCAAAATGCACTTGCAAAGAAACATGGTGTTAAATCACTCTCAATCCCTTATAAACTTCAGAATATCAACATCGGTGATGACGACAACAGTGGTGGAAGTGGGCAGCAGTCAGTGAGTGTCAACAATGAACACAACGTGGCCAACATTGACAATAACAACGGCTGGGACTCCTGGAATTCCATGTGGGATTATGAAAGTGTAGGTAGTCAATATGCAAGCTTTACTCTATTATTTTAAAATGGGATTTCTTTTTTTAACAAAAAATTTGCATGCTAACCATAAAAAATAAAAATAAATTCTAATTACACATAAGCATACAGTTATAAATAAAGACGCCTATTTTACTCTTCCAGTTTTGTTCCCTAGAGATAACTACTGTTAATAAGTGTTATATGATCAGTTAAAATTCAAACCAATAAACACTATGTTCAAAGGATTGAGAGTATGTACAACAAATATGAACCTCCTTTTGCCTGCCTGCAGATACCCTCAATAATGCTGAAAGACTTACACAATTTTACTGCTTCGAAAGCCTAGCCTATCTCATTTTGTTTTCAAAGGAGTTTTTAGGACCTTCTTCTAAAGAGATTGAAATTGACATTTCACCTAAAACTCAAAAGGACCAAAGGAAATGTAAATGACAATATTAATTGGTAAGGGAGGAAGGAAAGAAAGGAAGAAGAAAAGGAGAAGCAAAGAAAGAGAGTGGAGCAAAGAAAGAAATACTTGGCACTAGTTAGAAGACCCAGCTCTGCAATTTCCAGATATATATTTAACAAACTATACTTTTAAATAGCAAACTCTTTATTGTTTCCATTTTATCTGGTCAATTGGAAAACTAATTTTTGTCTTAGCTGTCTCCTTGAAATGTGAGGATCAAAGGAGACTAAAACATGATAGCTTTTAAAGTCTATTTCAGTAAAACAGACTTATGTAGAGGGGTTCTTATCACACTAGAACCTGAAAATAAAGCAAACAAGTTAGATATTCAGTCTCTGCCCTCAGAGAACTTGCAGTCAGTCCTCATAAATGTCAGCAATAGATGTGATTGCCAAGCAGGTCTACGACCAGTGCTCTATCCCAGCTCATCATGATCTTGGAGTTCCATTTCTCTCTGCTGGTGGAACTGAGTTCAGATAAGAAAAACTCCTTGGAGAACACATGCCTCACTATTTACCATCTACTTTAACAGGGCTTTGCTGCAATCAGACTCTTTCAAAAGAAGACATGCATTGTGCACAAAATGAACAAGGATGTCATGCCCTCCATTCAATCCCTTGATGCACTGGTCAAGGAAAAGAAGGTAAAAATAAAAGGCTTTTGATTTTTGGTGAGGGAAGAGGTTTTATGACCGCCAGTAAATAATGAGAAGATCATAGTCATTCCCTCTTGACCACAGTATGTTGTAATGTGCGGCACAAAGGGGGAAGTTATTGGTGATTGCCTGAGGGAAGGCAGCTTCTGCCACATCAAATGCGGTGGCTCACACCTACCTCTAGAGCTGCTGAGCAGAGCATTTGAAACCTTGACTGTTAGAGGTACAAAGCTCTGGTCATATTTTTCTGCAAGAGTTAGTTAGGGTTATTAGATTTAGCAAACAAAAATAGAAGATACCCAGTTAAGTTTGAATTTCAGGTAAGCGGCAGATCTTTTTTAGCATAATATATCCTATGCAATATTTGGAACATAAAAAGGATCCATTGTTTATCTGAAATTCAAATGTAACTGGGTATTACATATTTTGTCTGGCCATACTAATCCAGGTGAGTGAAAAGAAGGAATCCATAATGCTTTAAATGCTTTAAAATGTTTGCCTGAGTTCATATTCCTACAAATGATAAAGGGTACCTTTCATTGACAAGGTAGAGAAAATAAATAAACTGCATTCTCAGAAGATGATTATTACATCATCTAATCCAAAGAATCTATGATGACCAAATGAGGTCCAAGTTTCAGAATAAAGTTAGCCTCAGGCTTCTGTTTTTATGAGAAGCTGAGGTTTCAAACCAGCTAAATCTCTTAGGACACTTAGAAATTTTAAGATATACAGAATAAGCAAGAAATGGCTCTTCTTCATCTTATGGAAAAATTTGGCTGAGCAGTACTCACTGTTGGCCTTGTATACCCCTCAAGTCAACAAACCACTGGGTTTGGCATTCATTCTCTCTCATTCTTTCTTTCTGCCTGTTTTTTTCCCACACTCAGCTCCAGGGTAAGGGACCAGGAAGAGCACCTCCCAAGAGCCTGATATACTCAGTCAACTCGGACAAAGTCGATGACCTGAGCAAGTTAGGAACAAAAATTGCAAACATGTGCCGTGGGATTCCAACATACGTGGCTGAGGAGATGCAAGGTCAGTAGCATCCCTACTGTGCACCCCAAGTTAGTGCTGGTGGGATTGTCAGACTATTCTCACATGTGTCCGTAGTGGGCACCAGTGATTTAGGGATGGTCATCAAGGCCAACATTTGTGCAGTGCTTGCTCTGTGCCAGGCAGTGTTCTATGTGCTTTAAGTGTGTTAACTCAATTGCTTCTTCACAGAAACCTTATAGGTTCTATTTTATTCCTACTTATGGATGAGGAAACAAAGAGGTACAGAGAGAGGTCCTTGGCTGGCTCAATTCCAAGCATTTTGGCTCTGGATTCTGTGCTCTTAAATATTATGGAACCCTACCTTTCAAGTGTGAATCAAGAGTAAACTCAAGTCATATTCAAAAGAATGCAAGAATGGCTAAATCAAAGGAAAATGTTAATAGAATCTATTAAGTCTCTATAACTCAAATAATCACTTAATTTCTGGACATTCAAAGAACAGCTGCACAAAAACAAAGTGTCTACCTAGTGACCTAACTTAATAGCAATTTTCCAGGTCTCCAAATTGATTGATTTCATCACAAGAGGTAGATAAATCTTGACATTAGTGCATAGCTAGTTTGGAAACCCCTACTCCCTCAACCCCCTGCAAGAAAACAGTTCTTGAATAGACATTAATATAGGCTTCTTCTTTTCTTTCTATTAGGGGAAAGCCTGTTTTTTTACTCAGGAGAGTGCTTCGATACCACTATACTATGGATTCTGAACATTTCCTTCTGTGGACAAACATTGGAGAACTAAACAATTGTTTAAATCCACTATGGATTTAGTCATCTGAATAAGCTATGCAGAAAAATATGGGCTCCAGTGATTTTTACCATGTCATTCTGGAAATTTTTTTCTGCTAGTTATGTTTGGTTTCTTTAAGTTTCAATAAAAGCATTTAGCACTGAATTCAGTGTATACTCATATTTCTTATGATTTCTTATGACTTAGAATGCACAGGATCAAAAGTGCAATGTGGTGGTGGCAAGTTGTTGAAGTGCATTAGACTCAACTGTTAGCCTGTATTCAAGACCTGTCTCCTGCAAAGAACCCCTTCAGGTGCTTCAGACTCTATTAACCACAACCCTGGGAATGGTTCCAAGACTCTCCTACTGCAATGAAGGCTGCTCTATAGTTGTTGTGCACAGTAACATTTCAGATCAGCAAGGACAGAAGTTCACTGACAGTCGCATAAGCCAGAAAGGGTGGTTTGTTACAAGGATATAAGGATATCTCAAACAATCTGAGAGCAAGAAAAGCAGCTGGATATCAAAAAGACAATAGCCATGAACTCTACTGACACCAAGACCCAAGTCTGTTTCTCTCCCTGAAGCCACACATTATCTCTTCTCTCTTCACCTCTAAATTTTACTTCCTTCTTTTTAGTATCTTGTAAATAACTTTTTTTGTGCTCATGGTAGAGAATGGCTGAACCAAATTTTCAGCCTCATCTCCCATGTTTACATGACTTTCCAATTCAAAGAGGTAATATCTCATGTTGAATCTCTATTTCATTTTCCTTGATCCTGTTTGGCTCAAAGTTCACAACCTCCATTCATTGATGGCCAGGAGAGTGAAAGGTCTCAGAGAAAATAGAGACTCCAAACATTGTGTGTTATAATACAAAACCATTAATTTTTAAAAGTTGCTCCCATATATCTTTTTCAAATCCCCCAATGCTGTAAGGAATATCTGATCCACTCCCATGTCTTCAGGTAAAATAGCCACAAATAACTCTAACAAATAAATAATACTAAAGACATCAATTCCCACCACTTGAAAAAAAGGTTAATATTTACCAGTTTTTATAGGGAGGGGAACTGTTATGTTTTTCCTCATATTGATGTTATTTCATTACTGTTCACATGAAGTGTACTATGAGGTTAGTAGAACTTGCAAAATATTCTGAAGACATGAAAGGTAAAAACTTGTCAAAAATTCATCAAAGGTCATGGTCTTAAATACTTCCCTACTGTGAATAAGAAAGAAATAAAACTGTGACTCATAAACTGGATACAATGTCATGTACCTGACTTTTGGGAACTGGTAAATCCCATGTTTCTTAGAAGAATTGTCTAGTCCCTATTTCAGGATAAAAATTAAATTCACTAGGAATATATAAAAATTATAGATTATATATATCTACCAAAATACATAAAAGAAATATTGTAAGAATTGCAGGAGAATTTAACAATTCCATTGTCCTAGTTGAAGATTTTAACACATATCTTTCAATAACCTATAAATGAAGCAGTTACAGATATAAAAATGTTTCACACAATTAACAAGCTTAGGTTAACGAACATATGCAGAACACTGCAGAATGTATATCCTATTAAGCATGTATGAAACATTTATAAATATTAGTCACTTGCTGAAACATAAATAAAATCTCAAAAAAATTTCAAATGTTTGGCACCATAAAAGAAGAAATTTTTCTGACCTAATTTTAATTAAGATAAAATAAATATTTTTCTCTAAATAAAACCAAATTACCCATTTGTTTTGAAATAAGGTATACTAATTCTAAATACCACAAGGGTTAAAAAAAATTTCATGAAAAAAAGTAAAACACATTTAGAACTGTGCAATAATGAAAGCACTGCATATAAAACCTTATGAGTAGTAGCAATAGCAGTGTGTAGTGAAAAGCTGGTAGCCTTAAATCTTTATTTTATAGAAGAAGAATGGCTGAACATTGAGTTAGGCCTTCAATTTTACAAATGGGAGAAAAGCATACTGTATACAAAATATATATGAGGAAAGAAATAATGTTGTCAATTCAGAAATTAAGAAAATGGAAAACCAATATGCAATGGTAGAAAAAGAATAGGGTCAAAAGTTGATAAACTTCACAAGAGAAAATTTCAGACCAAGATGGTTTTTACAGGCAATCTAACAAATATTGAAGACACAAATTCTAAGCTTATACAAATTATTCAAATGTGTAGGGGAAAACAAAACCAGGAGTACTCCCAACCCATTTCATAAGAATATTATTAACTTGATTTCAAAACTTGACATGGATTATATGGAAAAGTGAAATTAAAGAGTGATCTCTGTCATAAACATAGATGCAAAATTTCTTAACAAAATAATTGCAAATCAATTGGGCAATGTATACAAAAGATAAGATAGCATGATTAGGTTGGATATTTCAAAGCGATTCAGTTTGATTTGGTCTAGGAAATAAATAATGTAATTTGCTGCATTAAAAGACAATAATTTTGTGATGTGTCTCAATAGTAACAAAAAATACATAGTAAATTTGGATATTCATTCTTAAAAGAAGTTATTAGAAAATTAGAAATCAGAAGAAACTTCATTAAACAAAGATCATCCCCTCCAAAAAATCTACTGTATCACATAAAACAATGAAAGTATTCCTATTTAAAAAAAAAAAGAAATAAAACAAGATGCCTGCCAGTACAATTTCTAGAAACATTGTACTGAAAGTTAGTGAAGCAAGAAAAATAAATAAAAAGATATAAAGATTAGAAAGAAGAAAAAAGCCATCAATCTGCCCAGATGACATGATTTTCTGTGTCAAAACTCAAACAAACCTATGTAAGTTATGGGAGTCAGAGAATTTAGAGATTCCTGAGTACCAAAATGACTACCAAATATGAATAGTATTTTTATGCATCAGCAGCAAACACAGAAATTTTAATTTTTTGTAAATACAATTATAATTGCAAAAGGTATGACGTATCTAGGAAAAAACTATTTGATAATATTTCTTAAACACCTTAATAGTGCTACATCCTTAGCACTATTCCACAATAGAAATCCATCAGTATATAAAAATGCAAAGATCCCTGCCTCTTATAGCTAACATTTTAGTTAGAGGAGACAGAAATAATGATAAATGTAGTTAATTAATAGTAGGATATTTGGTAGAATAGTAATTTATACTGTAACATAGTAGCATAGAAAGTAATACATATTAAAAAAAAAAAAAGTACTGAGCAGAGTAAGAGGAATCAAGAGTGCCAGGAGGTAAGAGGCAGTTTGCAATTTTTAATAGGGTGTTTGGGATATGCATCATGACAAGGTGACATTTGAACAAAGACTGAAGGAGATGAAGTTGTTAGCCATGCCAATATTTCAGAGAGAAAAGAATCATGAGTAGAGGAAACAGCCAGTGCTAAGGCCTAAGACAGAAGTGTGTCTGGTACATTAAAAATACAGCGAGGAGGGCATTGTGGCTGAAGCAGAATGAGCAAAGCAGAGAGTAACAGGAGATGAGGGCAGAGAAGTAATGGAAAACTAGATCATGAAGAGCCCCCTTGGTTGTTACTCTGAGTAAAACAGAAAGAACTTGAGGGAATTTGAGCAGAGATAAGATAACATTTTGCTAAGTAACAACTAACAAAAGAAGTGCTAGACTTCTATGGCAACTTTATTGAGATGTTAAGGTAAAATTAAATACATGCAGAGATATATCATAGCCAAGAATTAAAGATTTAATATTACAAGAATGTATTACAAGAAGATTTAATATTACAAGAACAAATTTCATGTTACAAGAATGTCAGCTCTTCTCCAATCTACAGATTCAAGGCAAACTGAAAACATATTTTCAACATATTGTATGTGTGTGCATGTGTGTGTGTGTGTGTGTGTGTGTATGTGTGTAGTACATAACAAACTAAATTTAGAATACACATGGAAGACCACGGGCCAGCTGGGAAACAGTTCTCCATGATTTGTTGGTACTTCTACCTATCTTGTGAGTAGAAGCACTGACTGGCCTTTGTTCTCAACTAATTTTTGCAAAGATTTTCTGTATGGCAAATAGCTTTGGAAGATAGAGATAGTGTCTTTCTTTAGAGGAAAGAGCAAGTATGCTGTCTATTATAAAAGATTTGAGTACCCAAAGCTCAGGGTTTCTCTCAGTAATGCAATCCACTATGTGTGCAAGCATCAATCTGGGTCTACATGAGTCACTTTTATGAGACTCATATGCAAGGAGCACTGACACAAATATGCTCATGCTCATACTGCTTGCTGTGACATGAGTAATAAACTCCTTTGTCTCTGATCCAGAAGTCTCCTGTCTTCTGTCATCATCCATGAAACGATAGGTTTCAAGTAGGAAAAAATTTCAGACCCTTCTTGAAAGGGCCAAAAATAGCCAAGTTACTGCTGCAGAAAAATGAAGTGAGTGAACTTGACCTATCATAATTATGATAGAGATATGGTAATTAAGATTATATGATATGTGTATTAGGATATTCAAATTCATCAACGGAACAAAATGAAAAGCCCAGAAATAAATTCGCACATCTATAGGCGACTGGAATAGGACGTAGGTTGCACTCTAGGTTCAGTGGGTGAAACATGGGCTTTTTAATCAATGGTATTAAAACAATTAGCCAAATGGAATAAAAAGAAACCAAAAAATGAAATAGACCTCTACCTCAAATCTTATTAAAAAATTAATCCCAAGTATATTAAAACCCTAAATATAAAAGGCAAGTAAGATCATGTTATGAACACAATGAGAGAGTAGACCTGTGCAGATGGAAAGAAACTGCTTTTTCATTCCAACATGAGGCAGAGGCCTCTCATTGCTGGCTCAACTCAATGTTTGGTGGTTCCAAACATTCAGCCTTTGACCCGTATCCCCAGAAGGGTGGTGTAAGTGAAAATGAGTTCATTCAGCACCAGGGTGCAAGAGAGCTACAGAGAGAGGTCACTGTTCCTGAGCTGTGCCAGGGCCAAACCCTGCTCTCCGCAAGATTCTAAATCACTACTGGGAAGCCTGCTGTGCACAGCTTTCCAACAGCTTTTCATTTGCAGTTTTGTCTGGCCTTGAGGATGACCTGAGTAACTAACACCAGGCCACAGCTCACCTTCTGCACTTGGCCTATTGGGATCGGGAGATGCAGAGCATACACAGAGCTGGCTGGCTTGCAGGGTCATCAGAAGTTTTCCTGACTTCATGACCTCAAGAGACACCAGAGAGGAGCAGATAATATCCTATTAGAGGCCTGAGTCTCAGAGAGCAATGTTAACAAAAAATGGTTTAGATAAGCCCTTGCCCATTATTACAGTGTCTTTCTGGTCTCTGCCCAATTGTAGATACTGTGATAATGGGCAAAGCCTTATCTAAGAGCTTATCTGACATAACTATATTATTTAAAACAAATCTCCAGCTATTGGATCCTTCCAGAACATTCACTAATAAATTTTAATCTATAAGTCATTTTTCTAAAGAACTTTTATATTGATAGACATATGTATTCATTAACTGAGTGTTACATTTCCCAAATATTCAAAAATTTAGACATGATCAATCAAGAATATCAGCACAGTCAAATTAAGGCATAAGAGGTCAGGTGCGGTGGCTCCTGCCTGTAATCCCAGCACTTTGGGAGGTCGAGGCAGGTGGACCACTTGAGGTCAGGAGTTCAAGACCAAACCGATGAACATGGTGAAAACCCGTCTCTACTAAAAATACAAAAATTAGCCCGGTGTGGTGGCAAGTGCCTGTAATCCCAGCTACTCGGGAGGCTGAGGCAGAAGAATCTCTTGAACCCGGGAGGCGGAGGTTGCATTGAATGGAGATTGAGCCACGGCACTTCAGCTTGGGAGACAAAGCAAGATTCCATCTCAAAAAAAAAAAAAAAAAAAAAAAAATTAAGGCATAAGAGAAAATATGCCAGACCTTACATTTAAATAATATCTACCCACATATTCAAACTGGGCTGAATTTGTAGCCAGCTGGTCAGAGGATAGGGTGGTCTGGTGACTCTTGGACATGCAACTGGTTTCCAAAGTAAAGGTATTCTTGTGGAGATAATAATGTCTACAAATTTGATCACGTACTTCCCTTTTACAATACGTACTGTATGTTCTTTCTTCTTCCTGTCTCTCCCTCCCTTTCTCTATCTCTCTCTCCTTCCTTCCTTTCTTTCTTCCTTCTTTCCTTTCTTTCTTTTTCTCTCTCTCACTTTTTTGGCCTAATTGTATTGGCTAAAACATTAAGTACAAAGAAAATACAAAAGTGACAGCAGATATCCTCAACTTACCTTTTCATCTTTTTCACCACTATACAGAATTCCGACAATCAGCTTGTCATAGATACATTGAATTACTTATTTTATCTAATTTATCTAATATTTGTTAGATTACCTTAACTTGGAAAAAAAGAAATTAATAAGATAAACTTTTAAATGTTTATATTCAAATGGATTATTTTAAATGAACTAGGAGGATAGAACTTTGCCCATTTTTTTAAATGTTCTTTCCTATGATTTCAGCATTATTAAAAGGTCAGTTTCATAATTCAAGATAAAACATTTAACTTAATCAGAAAATGGGTTTCAGCTCCTAATACATTATTTCTCGTTAACTGGAGTATCCTGCCTTACAGTTGGAGTGCAAATAATAGCTCCCTGGTAATACACTCAAAACTCATTTGCCAAGATTTGCCAGATTCTAGACTTTCTGTCTCCCTAGGGCTTTGCCTACCATGTCTCTACCATCATTGGAGCATATCTGTGTCTGAAGGGCCTTCCTGGTCGCTCTCGGTTCTACATGAAAACACATATCTCACTGAGCCTGGAAGACTCCACAATGGCTGCCAGAACAAGCTGAATTGCAGCTGCTGCTGTCCCCTAAACAGAAGGTCTGGTTCTGATGCTGAAATCTGGATACTTGAAAGAGAGGTGTTTGCTTGCTCTTGCGGCCCACAATTGAATCAGAACAAAGCTGCCCCTCCTGAAACTTGTGATTGTGAGACACAAGGTTAAGGTTGAGCGCTGCATTGCCAAGGTTTGGCTCCTCATGCAGATCCCTGCCCAAGCTGCAATAGTTCAGCCAGGTGACTTCTGCAAGCAAGTGTGTGTCACCTTAACACTGGGATCTGCTCCAAACCAAATAAGTGGTTCTAGGCTTTGCTTATCAATTCTCTCATTTTTCTGTTTTATAATTCATCAGTGTATGTTTTTTTTAATATTACTTAACTAATCTTTAGAATTCTTACTCTCCTTAAGCTTAATTTATCATGCCTTTTATATTAAATAATAAACCATTTTCCATCATTAATTTCTTCTGTGTACAACTGACTTCATTCCTTAATTTTTGGCATATATTCTTGACATCATTATTATTTATTTAAAAGGCCAATAACTACACGTTTTATTTCTTCAATGACAAAAAAATACTATAGGATTATATTTCAAATTTTCATGTCATTTGTTCTTTTATTGTTACTTTATAATTTTATTTCATGATAGTTAATGAATGTGGCATGTGAATCTCCAAGTGGAATTTAGAGCTTTTCTCACGTCTAGATCAATTTTTTAAAGCATTCCAAGGATATTTAAAAGAAGATGTGTCAGCTCCAAGATTCAAAGTAGAATGTTTAATTCTCCCCTTGAGCATAGGTTGGACTCAGTGACACGCTTCTAGCAAACAGAACATAGAAAGGAAAAAATAGCAACTTCACAGTGGAGAAACCTGGTTGACACCACCTTAAGCAAGTGATCAAGGTGAACATCATCAATATTAAATCAGGTTGATATCTTGTGACCGCTCATATGATATGACCTTCACTTTGCTCATATTCTTCCCCCAAACCCATAACCCCAGTATAATCACGAGAAAACTGCAGACAAATACAAACCAAGGGACGTTTTACAAAAGATCTGATAGAAATCTTCAAAAGTGTCAAGGTTATTGTATTTGTTTCTCAGGGATGTCATACCTAATTACTACAAAATCAGTGGCTTAAAATAACAGAAATTTATTTTCTCCTAGTTCTGGAAGCCAGAAGTCTGAAGTCAAGGTGTCAGCAAGGCTGTACTCCCCTCTGGAGATTGTGGAGAGAGTCCCTCCTTGCTTCTTCCAGCTTCTGGTGGTGTCTGGTGTTACTTGGTTTATGGCAGCACCACTCCAATCTCTGCCTCCACCTTCACACGGCCTTTCCCCCTGCATGTCTCTCTGTCTCAAACCCTCTTCTCCTCTCTCTTATAAGGACATCAGTCACTGGATTTAAGGCCTACTCTAAATCCAAGATGATCTCATCCTGAAATCTTTAACTTAATTACATCCACAAAGACCCTATTTCCTAGGTCTTCCAAGGGTATGAGAGGTTAGGGCTTGGACAGGTCTTATTGGAGAACCCAATTCAATCTGCTAAGGTCATGAAAGACAAGGAGACTGAGAAACTGTCACAAATTGGGGAAAACTAGGGAGCCCTGATGACTGAATATAATGTGGAATCCTGTCTTGGATCCTGGAGCAGAAAGAGGGCATTAATGAAAAAACTGGTTTAAAAACAGCTTAAGTGTCCCGAGCTGTGTTGCATTGATGACATGATTTTTCTGTAACGGCGAACAATTCCCGATCGTATTCTCAACAAAGGAAATACAGCTTTCCCTTAATTTACATGCGTTTCTGAAAATTTTGGTGCCTACTAAAAAGTTACAAAGTGAATTTCTTTATGTTTGAAGCAAGTTCATATCTTGCCTCAGAAAATCACAAACAATCAGATGGAACACAGGATAAGTTCTCATGGTGTGCAGCTGTAAACACAATCGAACAAAGTTAGCAGAACATCCCTTCAAACAACTCAGGTATGTAGTGTGTCCCCCGCCTCCATCAATTTTGACAACTAAAATTCCCCTGCAATTTTCTGAATTTTTACCTTGCTTGATACATATTATGTGTGAGTAATATGTAGAAAGCCCCAAAACAGAGCCCTTTAGCATAGCAGGCGTATCCCAGCTGGGCACAAGATTTTCTTTTTCTGTTGTACTGCTTACAGTTAATTTGGTCTTCTAACTAGTAGGATTATCTAGTTAGGCAACCATTAAAGCAGCTGACACCCGTGTTGTCTTCTCTACATCAGCATGCTTCACTTGCTTGCAACAAGCGTCAAAGCTTGCATGCCTATTACTCTTGAAAATCCTAATGTTGTGGGCAGAGTTGGACCTTGCCCAGGGGCAACTGCCTTCAGTTCTGTCCTCTCCTTCTCTGAACGTGGCAGTATTTGTGTTGGGCCAGACGTCTGGCCAGAGGCACCCTTAGTGTTGGAAACATTCCCACTTTGCCAAATGTTTTCTTTGCCAGGTTCTTGGTGGTGCTGCTGAAGTTAGGCTTGGGCAATGGCCCCTTTCTTGCCTACAATGGCAATTCTCATCACAACCCTGTTGCTGAAGTCTTGCAAGTTACTGGAGTGAAATGGAAGCTGGGGCTGTTGCTTCAGTCACCCATTCTCCTGCTGGCATGGACCGTGAATCATTTGCACATTAGAGGGTTGACTGCATCTAGATGCTCCTTGTCCTGCTTTTACATCCAGCCCCCTTGGGGCTTAGCTCTAAGTCCCATTAATGTACTGTTCAGGTATAGTTTTATTGAATCATGAGCTGATTGGTGTTCCCCCCAGACTGGTCCTTCATTACACTATATGTAACAGAAACTTAGATTTTGGCTTTTCAATAGTATCCTTCATATGTTCTACTGTTAGAACAAATTATTACTCTATGTTTGTATTATTTGTTCAATTCAAAGGGAATATGGAAGAGAGGGGGAGTTAATATACAGGCTTAAAATGCTGCCTTGGCCAGGGGCTGAAGAAGGAGATGAGTCCATGGAAGACCCCACCCATGGCCTTGTCAAGAGGCTTTGAGGGTCTGGCTGGTGGCCAGTGGGACTGGTACTTGTGACAGGGCAGTGGTAACCCTAAAGCTGAGGAACAGGAGGGACAGTTGTTGAGCTGCTGATATCTCTGTCTTCGGTGTGGCTTGGCTGCAGTGAACAGTGGCCATGTTTAGCAGTGACCTGGACAGACTGCAGCCAGATTCTAACAGAGGCAGACCCTCATGCATTTTTTTTATTATAAAGGCAAAAAAAAATTAAAAATAATCTATCTAGGTCTTAGATATGAATTAATAATTTATGTTCCAGAAATATGCAGATTTGCTCATCTACCACCTGTTGGATAAAGGTGTACGTTTTTCCGCCGTGTCATCTGCCCTTCATGGCATGAGGTGGTGAAGGCAGATGCCACGATGCTGTGCAGAAACTGAGCCTTAGCAAGCCAAAGGGACTCGCTCAGAACCACCCAGGCCAAACCAGGACCAGTTCTCGGATCTGGCTCTCTCTGACTCCAGTGTTTTCCTCTCAGACATTTATTCAAATATCATTCAGTGGGAAAGCAAACATGACTTATGAAAAAAACGAGCTTTAATTTGCATCAATATCAAAAGCTAAGTCTTAGATGAATGCTAAGTCCTTTGTTCTCATTGTCAAGAGTATCAAATGCCAGGGCTTTGGGGCACCCGCACACACACAAAAAAACACATGAGAGCTAATCTCAGTGAGACCAACGCCCACCCAGGCCTTTTGAGTTCTTTAGCTAATCATACAAGGCGGTCAAATCAACAATGCTCTCTTTCATGCTTGAGCAATGGAGATGGGGCCTCCCTACTCAGCTGTTCATCTCTTCAGTGGAAATTACTCAAGAAGCAGTGACACTCAGTACAGCAACCTCTTTCCCAACCCACAGCTCCCCCGTCCCCCACAAGATAAAAATTGTCAGCAATCTCTAAGAACTTCCTAGGGGCTTGGCCATACCTGCCTATGATACCCATGTGGCAGACAATGTGGGATGATGGACTAGTCAGAGATGGATTCAAAAACTGGTTTCTAGCTAAGTTAATTAACTGTTCAGGGAACACAGATGGGGAAATGGAACCAATAATGCCTACTGTTGTCAACTATTACAACCAACCACAAATTCTTAGTAGCATTCAATAACAAGCATTTTGCACCCATCTATGGTCGGCTAGCTGGAAACTAGCTGACTGAGGCTGGACTCGGCTAAGCATCTCTGCTTCAAGCTATAAGTCCATCTGGCTCCAGTCTGCCCCATGTCCCTCATTCTGGGCTCCAGGTGGAAGGGACAGTACCTCCAGGGAGAAGCCCTTCTTGTGGAGAAGGCAGAAGTACCAGAGAGCATGGTCGACCACATAAATCCCTGTTTGCATCACATTTACTTTTATCCCATGGGCCAAAGTACATTTTATGATCAAGCCAAAAGTCAAGGTGCAGGGAAATAACCCCTTTGGGTATTTCTCATGTGAAAGGCACTCAACAGTTAGATGGCAAAGGGCATAGATCTAGGGGGTTGTAAAGAATTGGAGCTGAAAATTCAATCTGCCCCACTACTGCATGGGGTTGTTGAAAAGATAAAATGCAATGATGTGTGATACATATTAAGCATTTAATAACCGTTCTTGTCATTACATCACATACATTCCAGACCCATTGCTATAGTGCCCTGGCTGAAATCTATTCAGGCTGTGGGAAGCAGTCAAATACGGCTTCCATCAATTTCTTCCCTTACTCTATTGGCATGCTTTTCCTTGAATCAAAAAGGAGAGTATAATTCTCTTACTTTAAATCTAAGCTAAACTTTGTGACTTCCCTTGACCAAGATAGAGAAGCAGAATTGACAGTTTGAGACTCCTAAGGTTAAGACCTAAGAACACTTGTCACCTCTTCCTGAGTCATTGGAATGCTCACTTTAGGACCACTCCGTTTGAAGCCCAGTGGCCAAGCTGAAAGAAGCTCAAGTCACATGGGGAGGCCACACATACATGTTAAAATTTACAACCCCAGCTGAGCTTCCAGCCAACAGCCAGCATCAGCTGTTAGCTATACATGTGGGCCACTTAAACATCCAGCCCAGTTGATCCCTCAGATGACCAGAGTCCAGCTGCTATCTTGCTGCAGTCACATGGAAGAGCCCAAATAAGAGCTTCCCAGCTGAACCCCAGTCAGCCCTCAGAACCATGGCAAATAATAAATCATTGCTTTAAGTCATCATGTTTTAGGGTAGTTTATTTTGCAGCAGCAGATAGGCAGAAGGCTGGCCAATGCTAATATTTCCACTGGCCACCAAAGCCATGCAGAACCCTGGTGGCCAGAGAATCTTCTCATCCCCAAACTCACAGAGCTCCCTGTTGGTGTTGGTCCTGTCTCCCCTTTCCAGGGCTGTCAGAGCCCTTTAAAAAGGCTTTTGGCATTAGCTCAGCTCCCTCTCCAACCCCTTTTACTTCAAAGTGGGGGAATGTGTCCATGGTGTAAGAAGTAAACAGAATTAGTTTGGCAGCAACTCACTGAGAGTGAACACAGGCAAATTCAAGCCTTTCCAGGGTCTGAAAAGGGGATGGCTGTTCAGAGTTCTGATTCATGTACATTTCCCTAAAGCTCCACATTCAAGGGGGACTCAGAATGACTCATACTTAAGATGAATTGAATTGACTCAGACTTTTGACTAGTAGATGATCTTTGCATTTGACCCTAAATGTACTTGATGCCATATTCAAGAGGCATCTGAGAATTTGATTCCCCAGAATTCTGCACTGATGTGTTCTATTTCACAAGCTCTGAGGAAGACACATGAAGCTCTACAGAGTGCCTGAGAGCAACTGAAAATGCCCTGTTGGATCTCGTGGGGCTCAGCTCTTCATGACAACCCCACCTATCAGAGCATAGAGGATATCCATAGGAGCCCAACAATGTTCTTGGAAACCAAACGCAATTACAACACTTTTATTCAAGCGATTTTTTCCTGTTTACTTGCTTTATACATCTACTCTGCAAAAGTAATTTTACAGTAAATAAAGCAGCAATCCCTTGTTTGAATTCAAGGACCTTCAGCCCTTATATGAATCAAAGGGAGAAGCCCCATCGTCCACTTACCTAAACTTGAGGGTTATACAGTTATTTAAAGGATTCAAAGGAACTAGATAAATTGCAAACTAGCGATACAAAAATCAACATCCTGCAGTAGAATAAAGAAATGACAAAGCCAAGCACTGTGTTATGAATGGAATTCATAAAATCTAGTTCCTAGAAGTTCTAGTCATGGAAAAATTGCAAAAAAAAAAAAAAAGGATTATCAGGTTTAAACCTAAACTTTCCAAACTTGTTCAACTCCTCACCTTCCCATTTACAGACTTGTCAACATGCTTTCCTTTGTCTCAATGGGTGATATGGACGAAGGAGCATTCCAGCTCTATCCCTTACAGGCACATGGATTTTTAACAAAGATATTTACTGTCAGATTTTCATTCACGGAAGGAGGAGTACAATAATATCAAAATCATGGTTGTGAGTATTAAAGGAACTATGGCATCCATGTGAGCCCTTAGCAGAATTCTTGTCATGCAATAATTTATTTCTTTGGTCAATGCTTACCCCTCCCTCTATATTCTCAATCCAACTCTGTCTCTCTCTCTTTCTCTTTTTTTTCTTCTCTCTCTCTCATCGCCAGCCTTTACATTTCCTCAGTTCCCTTTTCAGTCAAGGATATCTACTTAAACACTTCCCAACTTAAAAAAAAAATCACACAAACAAGCAAACACAAAAGCTCCTCCAACGTATTTCTTTCCTACCTCCAACTCTATCCCAACTATTGCCCATTTTGTAGCTTCACAGTTTACTTTTTACACTCACTTTATCTACTGCCTCCTCCTTCAATTTACTGTTTGTTTTTAATACTATGTGATTTGTAACATATACTTTTGAGCTCTTTTTTTTTTATTATTGTATTTGGGCTCTGGGGTACATGTGCACATCCTGCATCCTGCAGGATTGGTGCATAAGTACATACATGCCATGGTGGTTTGCTGTCTCCATATCCCCCCCCTCATTGCCAATATCAGCCATTTCTTCCAGTGTTATCCCTCCCACTCCTCCCTACCCACCCCTGGCTGTCCCTTCCTCCCCTCCCCTCCACCCCCCTACCTAGCCCTGTGAGTGTTGTTCCCTTCCCTGTGCCCAAGTGTTGTCATTGTTCATCACCCACCTATGAGTGAAAACATGTGGTGTTTGGTTTTCTATTCTTGTGTCAGTTTGCTGAGAATGATGGTTTCTAGGTTCATCCATGTCTCTACAAAGGACACGAACTCATCGTTTTTTATGGCTGCATAGTATTCCATGGTGTATATGTGCCACATTTCTTTTCTCCAGTCTATCATCGATGGGCATTTGGGTTGGTTCTAGGTCTTTGCTATCGTAAACAGCACTGCAATGAACTTATGTGTGCATGTGTCTTTATGATAGAACAATTTATAATCCTTTGGGTATATACCCAGTAATGGGATTGCTGGGTCAAATGGAATTTCTATTTCTAGATCCTTGAGGAATCGCCACACTGTCTTCCACAATGGTAGAACTAGTTTACACTCCCACCAACAGTGCAAAAGTGTTTCTTTTTCTCCACATCCTCTCCAGCATCTGTTATCTCCAGGTTTTTTAATGATCACCATTCTAACTGGTGTGAGATGGTATCTCAGTGTGGTTTTGATTTGCATTTCTCTAATGACCAATGATGATGAGCATTTTTTCATATGTTTGTTGACTGCATATATGTCTTCTTTTGAAAAGTGTCTGTTCATATCCTTCACCCACTTTTGAATGGGTTTGGTTTTTCCTGTAAATCTGCTTTAGTTCTTTGAAGATTCTGGATACTGGCCCTTTGTCTGATGGGTAGATTGCAAAAGTTTTTCCCATTCTGTTGGTTGCTGATTCACTCTAATGATTATTTCTTTTGCTGTGCAGAAGCTCTTAAGTTTAATTAGGTTCCATTTGTCTATTTTGGCTTTTGTTGCCATTGCTTTTGGTGTTTTAGTCCTGAAGTCCTTGCCTGTGCCTATGTCCTGAATGGTTTTGCCTAGGTTTTCCTCTAGGGTTTTTATGGTGTTAGTTCTTATGTTTAAATCTTTAATCCATCTGGAGTTAATTTTTGTATAAGGTGTAAGGAAGGGGTCCAGTTTCAGCTTCCTGCATATGGTTAGCCAGTTTTCCTAACACCATTTATTAAACAGGGAATCCTTTCCCCCATTGCTTTTTTTTTGTCTGGTTTGTCAAAGATCAAATGGTTATAGATGTGTGGCATTGCTTCCAAGGCCGCTGTTCTGTTCCACTGGTCTCTGTTTTGGTACCAGTATCATGCTGTTTTGATTACTGTAGCCTTGTAGTATAGTTTGAAGTCAGGTAGCCTGATGCCTCCAGCTTTGTTCTTTTTGCTTAGGATTGTCTTGGCTATGCAGGCTCTCTTTTGGTTCTATATGAAGTTTAAAGTGGTTTTTTCCAGTTCTGTGAAGAAGGTCAATGGTAGTTTGATGGGGATAGCATTGAATCTATAAATTACTTTGGGCAGTATGGCCATTTTGACGATATTGATTCTTCCTAACCATAAGCATGGAATGTTTCTCCATCTCTTTGTGTCCTCTCCTACTTCCTTGATCAGTGGTTTGCAGTTCTCCTTGAAGAGTTCTTTTACCACCTTTGTTAGTTGTATTCCTAGGTATTTTATTCTCTTTGTAGCAATTGTAAATGAGAGTTCACTCATGATTTGGCTCTCTTAAGTCTGTTATTGGTGTATAGGAATGCTTGTGATTTATGCACATTGATTTTGTATCCTGAGACTTTGCCGAAGTTCCTTATCAGCTTAAGGAGGTTTTGGGCTGAGATGATTGGGTCTTCTAAATATACGATCATGTCATCTGCAAATAGGGACAATTTGACTTCTTATTTTCCTAACTGAATTCCCTTTATTTCTTTTCCTGCCTAATTGCTCTGGCTAGAACTTCCAATATTATATTGAATAGGAGTGGTGAGAGACAGCATCCTTGTCTAGTGCCAGGTTTTTAAAGGGAATGCTTCTAATTTTTGCCCATTCAGTATGATATTGGCTGTGGGTTTGTCATAAATAGTTTTATTGTTTTGAGATATGTTCCATCAATACCTAGTTTATTGAGAGTTTTTGGCATAAAGCACTGTTGAATTTTGTCAAAGGCCTTCTCTGCATCTATTGAGATAATCATGTGGTTTTTGTCTTTGGTTCTGTTTATGTGGTGGATTACGTTTATAGATTTGTGTATGTTGAACCAGCCTTGCATCCCTGGGATGAAGCCTACTTGATCGTGGTGGATAAGCTTTTTGATGTGTTGTTGGATTCAGTTTGCCAGTATTTTATTGAAGATTTTTGCATCGATGTTCATCATGGCTATTGGCCTGTAGTTTTCTTTTTTAGTTGTGTCTCTGCCAGATGTTGGTATCAGGATGATGTTGGTCTCATAGAAAGAGTTAGGGAGGATTCCCTCTTTTGTATTGTTTGGAATAGTTTCAACAGGAATGGTAAAACCTCCTCTTTGCATGTCTGGTAGAATTCAGCTGTGAACCTGTCTGGACCTGGACTTTTTTTTGGTCGGTAGGCTATTAATTGCTGCCTCATCTTCAGACCTTGTATTGGTCTATTCAGTGTTTCAGTTTCTTCTTGGCTTAGTCTTGGGAGTGTGCAAGTGTCCAGGAATTTACCCATTTCTTCCAGATTTACTGGTTTATGTGCATAGAGTTGTTTGTAGTAATTTCTGATGGTAGTTTGTATTTCTGAGGAATCAGTGGTGATCTCCCCCTTTATTGTTTTTTATTGCATCTATTCGATTCTTCTCTCTTTTCTTTTTATTAGTCTAGCTAGTGGTCTATTTTGTTGATCTTTTCAGAAAACCAGCTCCTGGATTTATTGATTTTTTTGAAGGGTTTTTTTGTGTGTGTGTCTCTATCTCCTTCAGTTCTGCTCTGATCTTAGTTATTTCTTGTCTTCTGCTTGCTTTTGAGTTTTTTTTTTTTTGATCTTGCTCCTCTAGCTCTTTCAATTTTGATGATAGGCTGTCAATTTTAGATCTTTCCCTGTTTCTCATGTGGGCATTATTGCTATGAATTTCCCTGTAGACACTGCTTTAAATGTGTCCCATAGGATCTGGTATGTTGTGTCTTCATTCTCATTGGTTGCAAAGAACATTTTTATATCTGCCTTCATTTCATTGTTTATCCATTTGTCATTCAGGAGTAAGTCATTCAGTTTGCATGTGATTGTGCAGTTTTGAGTGCTTTTCTTAATCCTGAGTTCTAATTTGATTGTGCTGTGTTCTGAGAGACTATTTGTTATGATTTCTGTGTTTTTGCATTTGCTGAGGAGTGATTTACTTCCAATTATGTGGTCAATTTTGGAGTAAGTGCAATGTGGTGCTGAGAAGAATGTGTATTCTGTGGATTTTGGGTGGAGTGTCCTATAAATGTCTATTAGGTCCACTTGGTCCAAATCTGAGTTTTTTGCTCTCCATTTTCTTGGTAAATCTTCCTCCATCCCTTATTTTGAGTCTGCGTGAGTCTTTGCACGTGAGATGTGGCTCCTGAATACAGCACACCGATGGGTCTTGACTTTTTATCCAATTTGCCAGTCTGTGTCTTTTGATTGGGGCATTTAGGCCATTTACATTCAACGTTAATATTGTTATGTTTGAATTTGATCCTGCCATTTTGTTACTGGCTGGTTGTTTTGCCCGTTAATTGACATGGCTCCTTCATTGCATCATTATTCTTCACCATTTGGTACTTTTTTGCAGTGGCTGGTACTGGTTGTTCCTTTCCCCTGTTTAGTACTTCCTTCAGTAGCTCCTGTAAGGCAGGTCCTGTAGCGACTAAATCTCTCAGCAATTGCTTGTCCATAAAAGATTTTATTTCTCCTTCACTTATGAAGCTTGGTTTGGCCGGATATGAAATTCTGGGTTGAAAGTTCTTTTCTTTAAGGATACTAAATACTGGGCCCTACTCCCTTCTAGCTTGCAGGGTTTCCGCCAAGAGATCCACTGTGAGTCTGACGGGCTTCCCTTTGTGGGTAACCTGACCTTTCTCTCTGGCTGCCCTTAGCATTTTTCTCTTCATTTCAACCCTGGTGAATCTGACGAGTATGTGCCTTGGGGTTGCTCTTCTTGAGGAATATCTTTGTGGTGTTCTATTTCCTGGACTTGAATATTGGCCTGCCTTGCTAAGATGGGGAGGTTCTCCTGGATAATATCCTGAAAAGTGTTTTCCAGCTTGGATTCATTCTCTCCAACACATTCAGGTACACCTGTCAAATGTAGATTAGGTCTTTTCACATAATCCCATATTTCTTTGAGGCTTCGTTCATTTCTTTCTACTCTTTTTTTCTCTAATCTTGACTTCTCATTTTATTTCATTTATTTGATCTTATATCTCTGATATCCTTTCTTCTGCTTGATCAATTCAGCTGCTGAAACTTGTGTATGCCTCGCAAAGTTCTCGTGGTGTTTTTCAGCTCCATCAAGTTGTTTATGTTCTTCTCTAAGCTGTTTATTCTTATTAGCATTTCGTCCAACCTTTTTTCAAGGTTCTTAGCTTCTTTGCATTGGGTTAGAACATGGTCTTTTAACTCACAGAAGTTTGTTATTACCCAACATCTGAATCCTGCTTCTGTCAATGCGTCAGATTTATTCTGTCTTTTTTTGTTCCCTTGATGGTGAGGAGTTGTGATCCCTGGGAGGAGAAGGGGTGTTCTGTTCTTTGATGGCTTCATCCTTTTGCGCTGGATTTTTCCCATCTTCGTGGATTTAGCTCCCTTTAATCTTTGAAGTTGGTGATTTCAGGAGGAGTCTCTGAGTGGACGTTTTTTCTATTGAGGTTGGAGCTGTATCTTTTTTAGCCTGTAGAGGGCGTTGCTGGGCTCTCTCGGGTTCACTCAGGTTGTTGGGTGGGTGGTCCTTCCCTGGGGTTTGTTTGCAGGTGAGATTGGCCCCGCCTTCCCAATGGCGTCTCTCCCAGAACTTGGTCTTCCTGGTTGGGGTCAAGCTGGTGTATTTGCTGCCAAACTCTCTAGCAAGGGCTTCAGTTTGAACTCTGTGGAGGTGAGGCCTGCCAGGCCTTATGGTCTCTTTCCCTGCTTTCAACTCTGCCTCCCTCTGTGGGTCAGTCCGTCCCGCTGGCGTTAAACTCCCACCCAGGTCCCCGCTACAACTTGCAGCACCTGGCGGTAGCCGCTGCTCAAATTGCTCAGATTTGCATCAACTACCCAGGGCGCCCCACCGTCTGGCAGGGCTCTTGTGGACCGTGGGTTGCAGGAGGGATGAGGTAAGCACAGGATCTCTACTTTTGAGCTCTATCCATATGAACATTTTTCATAGTTGCCAACATAAGCTACATATATCCTACATTTATTTTTTGTAAGAATCCACAGTGATATCATTTTCTCATGCTTTACAGGCTTCATGTGTTTTATTTGTGATGGCTACATAGATTTTGTTACTGATCCAAAACTTATTAAATCATTTCCTAATGTTGGGCATTATTTTAGATTTTAATGATAACTCTTGAGGGGTGTGTGTGTGTGTGGTGGGGCGGGTATTTTTGGGGTTTTTGTTTTTGTTTTTGTTTGTTTTTTGTTTTTTTCCTTCTGGAACCTTGTTTCGAAGGCTGTTTCCAGCCAGGTATTTATAAATCAAAGAACACACAGAGTCATTTATAAACGTTGAAGGCAATGTATTATATATATGATTTTTACTGTGTATGTATGTATGACTTATGAATATATATGATTTTAGTGTTGCTTTCAATGTTTATAAATTACTCTGCAGTGTTTTTTTCAACTTCTTTCATTTTGTCAAAATTATTTTATAAATATCTTCATGTATTGGTATCTAGTTCTTGTGATTGTCACTTTTAATAACCTAGCATTTCATTGTGCTAATAGCACATTAGGATGAAGCAGTCTTAGCAGGCAGGATCCTTAGCATAATCATTAGAAAAACCTGAAGCATCTCATTTTTTAAAATACTGTAAATGTTTGGCCAAGCACAGTGGCTCCTGCCTATAATCTCAGCACTTTGGGAAGCCAAGGCGGGAGGAACACTTGAGGCCAGGAGTTAGAAACCAGCCTGGTCAACACAGTGAAATCCCGTCTCTACGGAAAATGCAAGAGAAAAACAAAATAGCTGAGCATGGTGGCAGGTGCCTGTAATCCCAGCTACTCAAGAGACTAAGGCAGGAGAATCGCTTCAATCCAGGAGGTGGAGGTTGCAGTGAGCCGAGATTGTGCCACTGCACTCCAGCCTGGGTGACAGTGAGACTCCCATCTCAAAAAAAAAAAAAAAAAAAAATTTAAAAAGATATAAAATACTGTACATTTTTACTCCCAATAATAAATACGCGTCGTTTAAAATTCAATTGTCTTTAAGTCACATAAGAAAATGCTCCCATTTTCTACCTCACCATTCTCCCTGTTCCTAGACCTTTTCAACTATTTTAACTAAACTTGTCATTTCTGCATTGCCATGTTTCTCAATAATATGCATATACTGATACATTTTGAGTCATTCTCAGGTATTATCTATTGACTGTCTATTAGACATGAGATTTAGCTCTCCAGTGTCAAAGTCGCTATTATTAATAATTCCTCTTTCCCGCTTGGCAGTATCCTTTTAGGAACTTTCTCCTTCTCTCTCTGGACTAGCTGTTCTCCAGGCCATCTGCACAGCCATCCTCCTAGGGTGGCCCTTTGCTGTCATCCACAGAATTCCCTTTGCCTTTCTCCTGAGTTGGTATATTATTCTCCAGGGTTCTCCAGAGAAATAGAACCAATAGTATATGTGTGTTTGGAGAGAGAGAGAGCAAAGTGGGGGGACGGGGAAAGAGGAAGAAAGAGATTTATTTTAAAGAATTGACTCATGAAGTTGTGGAGACTGGCAAGTCAAAAGTCTGTAGAGCAGGCTAGCAAGCTAGAGACCAAGGGAAGAGTTGAATTCTTACAGTTTTGAGTCCCAGGTGCTCTGGAAGCAGAATTCCTTCTTCACAGGACCTCAATCTTTTCTCTCAAGGCCTTAAACTGATTAGATGAAGCCCACCCCAAAGGACAGATAATCTGCTTTACTCAAAGTCTAATGATTTAAAGATTAAGACCATCTAGAAAACACCTTCACAGCAAAATCTAAGCTGGTATTTGTCCAAACAACTAGCCACCATAGTTTAGCCAGGCTGACACTAAAGTGAACCATCACAGGTGGGTTCCCTGTTTTCTTGGTATCAAGTCTTTCTTTCTTGTTTTCCTTTCATCCTGATGCATCTCTTCCAGCACCGTCTTGAGAACATATGCATGGCAGGTAAATTCCTTGAGATCTCACATATTGGAACATGTCTTATTCTATCCCAACATTTCACTGATAGTTTGACTGTGTGTGGTATTCTGGATTATAAATAATTTTCCTCCCTTATCTGCCAGCTTCAAATGTTCCTGTTGAGGAACCCAGGGTCATTCTAATTCCTAATTCTCCTTACAAGACCTAATTTTTCCCTCTAGAATCTTATAAAACCTTCTCTTTGTCCCAAATATTCTGAAATGTAATAATGAGTTTGGAATAGGTCTATTTTTAACTTTATTCAGGGAACTCAGAAAATTCTTTCAAACTAGACACTCATGACCTTCATTCTAGGAAATTTTCTTCATAATTTTTTTTTCTTTTTTAAATCAACTTTTAAGTTACAGGGTACATATGCAGAAATTGTAGATTTGTTACACAGGTAAATGTGTACCAGGGTGGTTTGCTGCACAGATCAACCCATCACCCAGGTATTAAGCCCAGTATTTATTAGCTTTTCTTTCTGTTGCTCTCCTTCCCCCTAAACCCCTGAATGGCCCCAGACCATGTTGTTTCCTACCTCCCCATGTGTCCATGTGTTCTCATCATTCAGCTCCCACTTATAAGTAAGAAGATACAGTGTTTGTTTTACTGTTTCCCTATTAGTTTGCTGAGGATAACAGCTTCTAGCTCCATCTATGTCCCTGTAAAGGACATGATCTCATTCCTTTTTATGGCTGCATAGTATTCTGTGGTATGTATGTACTACATTTTCTTTAGTCTATCATTGATGGATTTTTGGATTGATTCCATGTCTTTGCTATTAAAAATAGTGCTGCAATGAACATACACATGCATGTATCTTTATAATAGAATGATTTATATTCCTTATGTACCCAGTAATGGGATTGCTGGGTCAAATGGTATTTCTGCTTCTAGATCTTTGAGGAATCACCACACTATTTTCCACAATGATAGAACTAATTTACATTCCCACTAATAATGTAAAAACATTCCTGTGTCTCCGCAATCTTGCCAGCATTTGTTGTTTCTTAACTTTTTAATTGTTGCCATTCTGACTGCCGTAAAACAGTATCTCATTGTGGTTTTGATTTGCATTTCTCTAATGATCAGTGATGAACTTTTTTCATGTTTGTTGGCTGCATCACTGTCTTCTTTTGAGAAGTATCTGTTCATGTCCTTTTCCCACTTTTTAATGGGGTTGTTTGTTTGTTTTCCTTGTAAATTTGTTAAGTTCCTTGCAGGCCCTGGGTATTAGACCTTTGTCAAATTGATAGATTGCAAAAATTTTCTCTTATTCTGTAGGTTGTCTGTTCACTCTGATGATAGTTTCCTTTGCTACACAGAAGCTCTCTCACTTAATTAAATCCCATTTGTCAATTTTTGCTTTTTTTGCAATTGCTTTTGTTGTTTTCGTCATGAAATCTTTGCCTATGCCTATGTCCTGAATGGTACTGCGTAGACATTTTTCTAGGGTTTTTATAGTTTTGGGTATAACATTTAAGTCTTTAATCCATCTTGAGTTAATTTTTGCATAAGGTGTAAGGAAGTGGTCCAGTCTCCATTTTCTGCATATGGCTAGCTAGTTCTCTCAGCACCATTTATTAAATATGAAATTTGTTATCTATCGTTGTTGTCAGATTTGTCAAAGATCACATGGTTGTGGGTGTACCGTCTTATTTCTGAGTTGTCTATTCTGCTCCAATGGTCTATGTGTCTGTTTTTATGCCAGTACCATGCTATTTTGGTTATGGTTGCCTTGTAGTATAGTGTGAAGTCAGGTAGCGTGATGCCTCCAGCTTTGATCTTTTTGCTTAGGATTATCTTGGCTATACAGGCTATTTTTTGGTTCCATATGAATTTTAAAATAGTTTTTTCTAATTCTGTGAAGAATGTCAGTGGTAATTTAATGGGAATAACATTGAATCTATAAATTACTTTAAGCAGTATGGCCATTTTTACAATATCCATGAGCATGGAATGTCTTTCCATTCGTGTGTGTTCTGATTTCCTTGAGCAGTGATTTGTAGTCTTCCTTGAAGAGGTCCTTCACCTTTCTTTTTAGTTGTATTCCTAGGTATTTTATTCTCTTTGTAGCATTTGTGAATGGGAGTTCATTCATGATTTGGCTCTTTGCATGCCTATTGGTGTATAGAAATGCTAGCAAATTTTGCACATAGATTTTGTATCCTGAGAGTTTGCTGAAGTTGCTTATCAGCTTAAGAAGCTTTTGGGCTGAGACAATGGGGTTTTCTAGATATGGGATCATGCCATCTGCAAACAGATAATCTGACTTCCTCTCTTCTTATTTGAATACCCTTTATTTCTTTTTCTTGCCTGATTGCCCTGGTCAAAACTTCCAACTTTTAGTCTAGATTCAGGGGGTACATGTGCAGGTTTGTTACATGGGTAAATTCCATGTCTTGGAGTTTGGTGTGCAGATTATTTTGTCACCCACATAATGAGCATAGTACCCAATAGGTCGTTTTTTGATCCTCACCCTCCTCCCACCCTCCACCCTCAGGTAGGCTCCAATGTCTACCGTTCCCTTGAGTCCATATGTACTCAGTATTTAGCTCCCACTTTTAAGTGAGAACATGCAGTATTTGGTTTTCTGTTTCCTCATTGATTCACTTAGGATAATGGCCTCTAACTCCATCCACACTGTGGCAAAGGACATGATCTCATTCTTTCTTTACGGCTCTGTAGCATTCCATGGTGTACATGTGCCACATTCTTCCATTTTCTCTGGTCTCCATTCTATGATTCTATTATTCATATTCAAATGTTGGACCTTCTGCACTTGTACATTATTTTATTTACATTTTTTCTTCTCTTTTCATTGCATTGCCTTTTTTGCTGTACTTCCAAAAAAAGTCTTCATGCTTATTTTTCTTCTGTTGTGTTTTTTCAATTATACTATTGTATCATAATTTCTAAAAGTTGTCTTTCATCTGAAAGTTTCTTTTTCTAGCATTATCTTTTTATTTTATGGACGTACTATCTTCTCTCAATACTCTGAAAATATCAGTTTGAGGAAGAAGCTCTTCTTTCAACATAGTCTCTGTTACCTCTAGGTGCTTTTCTCTGTATGTATGTGTGTGTTTGTCTCAATCTTTTATAACACAGTCTATGTTAGTCCGTTCTCACACTACTATGAAGACCTACCTGAGACTGGGCAATTTATAAAGAAAAGACATTTAACCAGCTCACAGTTCTGTGGGTGTACAAGCTTCTGCTTCTGGGGAGGCCTCAGGAAACTTGCAATCATGGCAGAAGGCAAAAGGGAAGCAGACGCATCTTACATGGTGGGAGCAGGAAGTAGAGAGAGAAGAGGAAGGTGCTACACACTTTTAAATAACAAGATCTCATGAGAATTCACACTATCATGAGAACAGCAAGGGTAAAGTAACACAATAATCTCCCACCAGGCCCCTCCTCCAACACTGGGGATTAAAATTGAACATGAGATTTGGGTGTCGACACAGAGCCAAACCATAGCACATCCTTTCTGTGTGTGGTCATTATGGTTCACCTGCTCATGTCTAAATGTGGGAAATTGTTAGAAGCTCAACGTTTGTAAGTAGAGCTTGTCTTCTTAAGGCTTCTTTGCAGAGTGACTGGGCTGTGTCAGTCATTGAGAAAGCCCTGATGTTAGTATCTTTAGAGTTTTCCTCTTGGGATGACAAATTCCCAATAAAAAACATTTCAATTTCCTACCTGGAAGGTAATTGTCTGGCTGCAAGCACTCAGGGAGATCAGTGAGGGAACAGAGCTGAAGGTCTGAGCCTTCAGCCTTCAGTACTCCTCTAGTCCCACAACTCTCCTATTTTCAGTAGAGAACAATGGCCTCAGCTATGCCAGGCATCCCCCCAGTCCAAACCCTCTGTTTTATTTTTATCAAAGAATGATATTCCAGTCTTCTGCTGAGGTTGAGGAAGGCTGACTACCCAGAGAGCATCTGGGGATCTAACTGCTTTTTAAACAGCCTTCAGTCACCTTCTTTATTTTAGCCCCATGCTGTATCCCTCAGTACCAGTGATTCTGCAATACAGATAAGGAGGGTTCATCACTTTTTCCATTGCCAGGTTAGATGCAACTTTCCAGCTGTTAGAGACATTGTTCCCTCTTCCTCTTTTCCCATCTTTGTGGGACTCATTGTGTTTGTTGTTGACAATGATGATGATGTTGTTTACTTCCCATACTTTGGTTTGGGTGAGATTCTGAGAGAGCAAACTTAGATGGGTGTGTTCCATCCACCATCTTCACCTTGATGCTTCACAAACTTTTCTGTTCACTGAAATATGAGTTCTTCTCCCACATTTCCACAAAGCTGCTTTCATGAAGATCACTAAAGAACTCCTCGCTGCCAAATCTAATGAACAGCTTTAAGTTCTTATCTTCTTGACCTCCCTACCCCAATTGATACTTACAACTATTCTCTCCTAGAAATGCCTGTTTCTCTTCTTGTTTCCTCTTTCCAAGTCAAGCTCTGTCAAGATGCTGGTGCTCCCCCTAGGCTCCATCCTTGCCCTCATTTCTTATGCTTTCTTCACTTAGCCCAAGGTGGTATTTAAGAATGCTCATAGCTTCAACTAATACATTCATGACTTCCAAAGCTCTTCAGGCAGTGTTCCTGAGTATAAAATTCATATAAGTGTCTTCAGGATTATAATTTTACAATTAAATATGAAGCAGCAGTATCAATGAAGGTTGAAGAAGAATACGCTGGAAACTTTAAAGAAAATATATAAAGAAACAGAAAGGGAGAAAGTAATTCAACTGAAGATGCATAGTAGGATTGCAGTTCTTAATCTGAATTTTAGCAGCAATGAAGGCTAGAGAATGTAGTTGTTTTAATCGTGTGTTAGGAGAATATGATTTATGGGTAACTATCAAAATGTGGAAAAAAATTCCAAATATGTCTACCACATGTGCATAGAGTATTGCTATTTATAGGATTTGGATTTCTCCCCGTTTCTCTTTCCCACGGTTCCTGGACTGACTACATGATTAAACACTGTGCTTTAGGCTGACACCATTACTTTCTCAGGTTATAAGGACCTCCTGACATACTTCTGTTTTATTTATTTTTTTATTTTATTTTTTAAAGAAAAGAAAAGAAAGAGAGAAGAGAAGGAAAAAAAAAGAATGAAAGAAAGGGAAAAAAAGAAGAAAAGAGGGAGAGAGAACAGAAATCTTGCTCTATTGCCCAGGCTAGAATGCAGTCTAAAAATGGGTATTAAAAAACTCTTTTATACTAATAATTGTGTTATACAATGGAGACAGGAAGGAATAAGGGAGGAAAATAACAAACAGCCAACCAATATTTCATTTAAACCTATGAAATGCTATGCAATTGCTAGAAAGTGTTGTACTCCCAACCATGTTGTCACTTTTAGAATAAATGTGATGTGTTACTGAAAAAAATGTATGTTTTGTGGATTTGGAGTAGAGTTCTGTAAATGTTTATTAAGTTTACTTGTTCGAGGTCTAAGTTCAAGTCCCGGGTATCCTTGTTAACCTTCTGTCTCATTAATCTGTCCAGTATTGACAATGTAGTGTTAAAGTCTCCCACTATTATTGTGTGGGAGTCCAAGTCTCTTTGTAAGTCACCAAGAAGTTGCCCTATGTATCTGGGTGCTCCTATATTGGGTGCGCATAGAATTAGGAACATTAGCTCTTCCCATTACATTGATCCCTCTACCATTATACAAGGTCCTTCTTATCTCTTTTGGTTTCTATTACTTTAAAGTCTATTTTATCAGAGACGAGAATTGCAACTCCTGCTTTTTTTTTTTTTTTTTTTTTTTTTTTTCCTTTTTTTTTTTCTCTCTCCATTTGGTTAGCAAATCTTCCTCCATCCCTTTGTTTTGAGTCTCTGTATATCCTTGCATGTGAGATGGGTCTGGATGCAGCTTACCGATGGGTTTTTTGGAATGGCTGATACTGGTTGTTCCTTTCTGTATATAGTGCTTCTTTCAGAAGCTCTTGTAAAGCAGGCCTGGTGGTAATGAAATCTCTGAGTACTTGCTTGTTCACAAAAAATTTTATTTTTCCTTCACTTATGAAACTTAGTTTAGCTGGATATGAAATTCTGGGTTGAAAGTTCTTTTCTTTAAGGATGTTGAATATTGGCCCCCACTCTCTTCTGGCTTGTAGGGTTTCTGCTGAGAGATCTGCTGTCAGTCTGATAGGCTTCCCCTTGTGAGTAACCTGACCTTTCTCTCTGGCTGCCCTTAGTATTTTCTCCTTCATTTCAACCCTGGTGAATCTAATGATTACGTGCCTTGGGGTTGCTCTTCTTGAGGAATATCTTTGTGGTGTTCTCTGTATTACCTGCAGTTGAGTATTGTCCTGCCTTGCTAGGTTAGGAAAGTTTTCCTGGTTAATATACTGAAAAATATTTTCCAGCTTGGATTCATTCTCTTCGTCACATTCAGGTACACCTATCAAACGTAGATTAGGTCTTTTCACATAGTCCCATATTTCTTGGAGACTTTGCTCATTCCTTTTTACCCTTTTTCTCTAATCCTGTCTTCTCATTTTATTTCGTTAAGTTGGTCTTCAACCTCTGAAATCCTTTCTTCCGCTTGATCAATTCGACTGTTAAAACTTGTGCATACTTCGCAAAGTTCTCATATTGTGTTTTTCAGCTCCGTTAATTCACTTATATTCCTTTCTAAGTTGTCCATTCTCATTAACATTTCTTCAAACCTTTTTTCAAGGTTCTTAGTTTCCTTGCATTGGGCTAGAACATGTTCTTTTAGCTCACAGAAGTTTCTCATTATCCACCTTCTGAAGCCTGATTCTGTTGATTCCTCACATTCATTCTCGATCAGGCCTTGTTCGATTGGTAATGAGGAACTGCAATCCTCTGTAGGAGGAAAGGCATTCTGATTTCGGGTGTTTTCAGCCTTTTTGCACTGGTTTCTTCCCCATCTCTGTGGATTTATCCACCTGTCCTCTGTGTAATTGCTGACTTTCAGATTAGGTTTCTGAGTGGATGTCCAGCTTGGTGGTGGTGAAGTTTTTTCTGTTTCTTAGTTTTCCTTCGGCGGACGCCCCCTCCCCTACAGAGCTGGACCTTCCCGGGTTCAGCTGTACTTGCTGTGAAACTCCCAATCCTCAGCAGTTCCAACTGCTGTTTTTGTTTTTTTTTTTTTTGTCGAGGCGGGGGACCAGCCTTCCCCTGTGGTGACCCACTACGCCGGCTGAAACAGCGGCGTTAAGATTCGTGGCACTTTTCTGCCCGGGAATCTCCCGGGTTTGGTTCCCCCACTTCAGTCTGCTTTTCAATCAGCTGAATGGGAGACTCTGCCTTCCCGGAGCTCCAACGCCAACCAAAAGAGCACTCAGTCCCGTATACTCAGGACTGAGAACCGCCACACCGGGGCACCTGCAAAACAGCCGCACCGGCCAAAGAGTCGCGCTGGCGACCCGTGGGGCTCCTCCGCCAGGAATCTCTTGGTCCGTGGGCAATAAAAATTCGTCTGAAAATGTGGCGTCCACTCACTCTCTACGCTTTCAGTGGGAGCTACAATCCTGAGCTGCTGCTAATCAGCCATCTTGGATCTCTCTCTCCTTCTGTTTTATAATTTTCTGTCCAGACAGCAAATTAAAAAGCCTTCTTGTCTACCACCTGAGGTTTCTACCTCTGCCTCTGAGCAAATTTGATTTCTAAAGGACAGTATTCTAGAGATGGACCTTTACTTCCTCCTTATTGGCCCTTGGATTTGTAATAATTTGAGTTTTTTCCCTCTATTTCAAAGCCAAGATAGTAATTCCCCTATGCTATAAAGGCCCTTGGTCTTCTTTATCTGTTAATTAATAGACCCCACTATTTCTTTGGGTTAAGCTCACAATTTAAGTGCTTATATTTATGACTACAATTAAGATCCTCACTAAGGATTCCACTATGTCAGAACTACTTCTTCTTGGGATTGACACAGTGCAGTGTTTGGAACATGCTGAGCTTCCTCTGAAAGATAGACTAAAGTCGCTGTTGTACCAACACCTGTTTTATGTGTTTGTCTCCTAACTAAACTCTGTTAAGGTCCAGGTTATATTTATTTTTGTATCTTCAATGTAAACACAGGGTCTGCCATATAATAATAGATATCCAAAAACTATTTTTAAGTGAATGAATGAGTTAATGAGAAGAAATAATAATAGCTCTTTCCTATGGATCCCTAGATCTCAAAACCCAATATCAGAAAGAAGCATCATAGGTTATTACAATGTACTCAAGACATTTCACTAAAGCTTAGCTATCCAGCACTTTTGGCTAGCAGAAATAGCAGGGCTGCCAATAGATAACTGATATCCCCAAAGCATATTTTCTATTTGTTTTCTGCATGCATCCTAGGAAACCAACAACTCCCAGTAGTTCCTGGATGAGCTAGAATATTTATCTTTGCATTTCTCAAAGTTGATAATGTGAATATCCACAGCAGAGAAAGAGCTTTGGTTCACTGGTGAGCCACTCTAAAAGTAGTTCTTCTAAAACTTTTTCTCATATCTAGAAGAAATTCACCTGCAATTTCCCAGAACCCTCCAATAACAATAAAAGCCAACACTGACTGCATGCTTCCTGAGGACCACACATGACATACATTATCTCATGGAAACTGCGTAACAACCCAATGAGGTACATAATAGTATTATCTCCATCTTGTAAATAGGAAGTTGTGGTATGGACAAGTCAAGTACCTTGCACAGTCACCCAGTTAAAACTGATGGACTTGTGCTTTGCTCCAAATAACCTAACATGAGGTTACAGTATTAGTCAGTGTGTTGTCCTGCCCAGGCCTCAAACAGTATATGGGAGTGATCATTCATTCTACCTATTTCAAAAGATCGCATCAGGAAGAAGAGGGTCTGAAGCAAGAAGGAAACAAAATGGGCCACTGTAAGACTATTTACGTCTTTGTGTTCCTCAAACCCCATACTCATTACTGATATTCTTCAGATGAAGGTTGCTTGAAAAAGCTCCACTGTTTATTTCAGAGTGAGCAAATCTTTTTGTCCACCTTCACAGTACCCACTCCCCACATCAACCACAACACACACATGCTCACACATTCTGAGAACCGCTAGTCCCTCTGGCTTGGGACTTGGATAGTGGCCATTAGCAAAATGATCCAAGGGGTTTTAAGCTTGATGAGTTTGGGTAGATTTTTGCTGGCATCCTCAGCTGTAAATTGATCTGGTGTCTCCAAGTAAGACCCTACTCTTAAATGTGTTTAATTATGCCAGAATTGAGCAGAACTGGACAGGACTGGGGGGAATTGGTCTTGTGTCTAGATTTGTGCTGGCTTTGACTTGTTTAACACTAGCTTCCAATTTCTACTCTCATCTCATCTGAGTTCTGAGTTGGATTGGCCTCGTCTCTGGTCTGAATGAAATGAACCATTTGTTCAGCAAGACTTTGGGTACTTTTGAGCATCTGAAATAAACATTTTAGGATATGTTGTTATAAATTATGGATTATTCTTGACTGGATCCTTGGTAAGAATGTGCTCTTTAGAGGCTTGGCTGTGACTTAAGATGCACAGGGATGTTGTGTGGCCTTAGCTGAGCTGGCATGCAAACCAGATTAAACAGGATCTGCCTCTGGGCTGATACTGACTGATATAGGAAATGGGCTCATTTTGTGCAGGACTCTGGATTGGTCAGTTTGATTGGCCTGTGTAGAATGGGTTTTATCACTGCATTGGAGTAGGTGTTTGCAGGGCTTTGTGATGAGTTTTGGTTTGTCCTTAAATGAGTCAAAGGACTTATTGGACTAAATTTATTTTTAAGATTGACTTGGTTGGGCTTTGGATAGGTCATCAATGGGATGCTGAGTTCAACAAGGCTTTGTTTCTGGGCTGAAGTTGTGGCTGGCTCGACTTTATACTATACCATCAGGACATCTTGCTCTAGCCTACGGTTCTGCCTCTGGGCTTAACTTTATTACTGTATCTTTATTTCTCTGTCACCAAAAGTCAATGCTCAGCTGATTCAGATTCTTAAGACATTTTGTTGTTCCAGATGATAAATTGCTTCTAGGAATGCTCACTTCACTTTTTGCCTATGGTGGTCCCGGGGACTAGAGGGTCCTCCAAGAACCTGGCAAACATTGGACCTACCTGATTGACATAAAACTTTATGGAGAGAATCAAATTCTCCCATATTGTGGCAAATATTTCTTTTTTAGGGAAAAATTGCTTTTTACACAAATTTTTTGGGGGTAGTCTAGGTTACCTGGCGCCTTTTCCAAACCTTTGTTAAGAATGCAGCCAAATGATACTTAGTGCCCAATGAGTTCTTGATAGAGTATTAGGACAGTAAACTTTGTATTTGACAACTGGGGAAAAGGGTTCGGTCACATGTGTTCAAAAGTAGAGGGCAAGTAACAGAGAGTGAGTTACCAAGAGGCTAATATTATAGATAGGGCATATTTAATAATTACTGTCTCAAGGAAGGAAGCCTAGTAAATTCAGGTAGAAGAGTGATCAGAATGCAGGACTAAAGCCTTGAGACCATCAGTCCAGTCAGACAAACTCTCCAATCTTTTGAAAGGCAGGACCTTGAAATTCCTGGTAACTTTGAATATCTTGGGATTCTTCCTTGTGGCAAATAAAACATTTGAACATTTACAAGTTACCCCTTATCCCCTTGAAAGAGCCTTCTGCTTCCTGGTAACCCAGCGCAGTCTAACATTCTTTGCACTACTTTACTGGGATGCTCCTTGGTGACACAGTGACACTTGTGCCAAATCCTCCTGGAGTTTTCTTAGGGCTTATCCTCCCGACATCCACAGCATGTGGCTCTGTTGACTACTTCCTCATGTAAGAAATTCTTCCCTGCCTAGGCTTCCTTCAAATGCTCTCACGTGCATGGTTAATTTTCTCCTGTACTTCTCCAACTCCAGAAATATCCATCCACAGGCTGAACATCACCATGTATATCATTCTTCCACTGCCTTGAATTAGAGAAGAAGAAGAGTCCCTTCCAAACCTCATGTATCTATCTCTATGGACCTTGAAAAGGCTGATCAACCTCTTCAAGAGCACTGAAGTCCTTGGAAGGCATTAGGAACCAGGACACTCCCAATCAAGTCAGAACACTGAGAATTAACTCAAAAGGATGGTAACATTTGGGTAGGAAGATCCTGACATTTAGATGTCTCTCAGTTGTGAAATCAATCAGGAAATGCTAGCAGAAACCCGTCAAGACTCTCCCCAAATCCCCCCTTTAGCCTGTAGTGACTCTCCAATTTCTCTGCAAGCACTAATTATGAGGCCACTACAGTCTAACAAACAAAGGCAAAAGTTGTTGCCAATTTATAACACCTGACAACATCTCCCACTGAGCGAACATGCTAGGATCACAGAAGAGGTTTCATTTACCACTGTTATAGACTATGGACCTCTTTGTCATATTTAAACCCTCCCTGCAAATAACATATCTCTGTAGCTCAACTTCAAGTTCACTTCATGGGAATGTTTGGAGGACACTTCCCCACAGTGAGTGAGGCTGGCACAAAGCCCTCTAGGTAGAAGAAACAGCCTGGAATGGATTTCCTCGGGCTGGAGAGGGGAAGCGTGGAGCCCTTTTAAGATCTAGAGATGGACTTTTTTCTATAATCCTGGAAAAAAGACAGACACACTGGGACACTTAAATATTTAAGCCCCTCCCACTGCCTGTGTCCCAGAGGAGCCTCTTGCTCTCTCTCCCCTTCCCCATAACTTTGTTTCCCATGGAATATCCTCTCTCCATTCACCCCTGGAAGAACTATGCCCTCATCTATCGTGGATAAGGGTGTCTCTAACTTTGAAGAGCTCTATCAGAACACCTCCTGCTTCCTTCTGGGATAACTTTCTAAACTATTTTGCCTGTAAAGCTCTCAACGCATTCCTCTGTCACCCAAACTCTAAACAACCTGAGAGGGCCTTGGAGGCATGAGGATGAGAGAAGACATCCTTAATGCTTCCCTGGTTCCTCCTGCCCTCCACCCCCTTTCCACATTCCAGCCCTTTCCTATTCCTTGCCAACCCCATAAGCACTCTCTCCATCACACTGTCATATCCCTCTTCTTAAACAGTTCCCACCAGTGCTCCTGTTTTCCCTTACCCATATGATTTCTATAGATTTCCTCACTGTCTTTCAAGTCAGCGAGCTGCAGTGGGGTCAGCGTGGGTTTTCAATCCTTTGAGGAGAAAGAAGATACAGAAGAGGAAGACTTGGAAGGTTAGGGTATTTTAATCTCCCCCCCCCCAACTATTTTTTCCTGAGAGCAATAATTCCCACAGTATGGGTTTAATACATGCTATCTGTGAAACAATAGTTTCATGGTCAAGTAAGTCTGGGAGATAGAGTTCAGCAATTTTTTCCTACAGAAATTCTCAAGGATTTAATATGATACTAGACATTTGTTAGTTATATTTTATTACATTTAAAATTACCCCCAAACTTACAGACTTAAACTAACAAAAATTAGCTTATTTCTGTGGATCAGGAATCAGGAAATAGCTAAGCTGGGTGGTTCTGATTTGGGGTCTCTCATGAGGTTGCAGTCAAGATATCAGGCAGGGCTGCAGTCAGCTGAAGGCTTCACAGGAGCTTGGGGCACCTATGTCCGAGATGGGTCACTCACATGGCTGGCAGAATGATATCGGCTGCCAGCAGGGATCTCCGTTCCTTGCCACACGGACCCCTCCTTGGGATGGCTTGCATGTTCTCCCGACATGGCAGTGGGCTCTCCTACAGTGAGTAATGCAAGAGAGAAGGGAAAAAGTGTAACATCTCTCATGGCCTATCCTCAAAAGCCATACACCATCTTACTAACTACTCACAGATCAGTCTCACTCAAGGTGGGAGGGGTGTGAATTCCAGGAGGTGAGAAACACTGGGTTCATTTTGGAGGCAGGTCAGTGCAATGCATGACAAATCTTCAAGGCTGATTTGACAACATGATTATTGGTTAGCGGACCATTCCAAGCACTAGGATTCCATGGTATACATGTTGGGGAAAACCACCATGGACCGTCACATTGGGGTGTAAGAGTCTGGGAGGCACCCAAGTGGAGGGGGAATATGTGTGTCTGGAAGAAGAATCCTGGGAAAACGGTACATGCATATGCACTGAGGGCTCCCGGAGTGGAAGACAATAGGAAGTTAGAACTGGGGTACCACTCGGAACTGGGGCTCAGAGGCTGCTCTAAGGAAGATTCTCCATTTTAGAGAGGCTAGCACAGAACTTTCCTGCCAGTTCCAAACTGCTTGGACCGTCTAGATTCTTGTAAGCTGTTTACTTCCTCTGTCCTAAATCAAAGAGAGAAAAAGGCAAAGTTCACAGGCGGAAAAGAAGAACTATTATCATAGAAGCTCTAAAAGATGGAGATGGTGGCAATCTAGAAGGCTCAGGTGTTCCGTGCCGGGAGCAGCCCTGAGTACCACACTCTGTGGGGTTGTTTGTGCTGTTTTCAGACCGGACCCCGACATTCTCTTTTATGGTCCAGGCAAAAACTATGTAAGGTCACTCTGATGACTCAGACCACAAAGGCCTCGTTTTTTCCTACTTCATCTGCACAGTGGCTTGTTTGCAAAGGTCCTAGCCTGGGGAGCCACAGCCACTGTGCTTGGAGGAAACAAGTTCTCATCCAATGTTCAGTGAACGTATCGACAGATGCGGGATAGGAAAGGAAAAGGAGGCATAAAAGGGCTAGAGAGAATGGAGAGGCGGTCATGGAAAAGAAAGGGAAAGTGCGTGGGAAGAAGTAAGGAGTAAGAAAACATGCACCGCTCACATGAGAATGACAAGGACAGGAGATTTATACCCAAAGCCTGGAAGGCCCCTGCCCCGCCGCACTCCCACGGGTCCCACGCGTGCTTTCGCTGCTTTTGTCCACAAGGTGGCAGCCTTTGAACTTTCTTCCCTGTAGGAACGAGAAAGGGGGCAGAGAGGAAGGAGAGAAGGCAAAGCACTCCCCCCATCAAGAACAATTTGAAAACCCATCCCATCATATTTAAAATCTGGGACAAAGAACCGTCCGGACGGAACTCCTTCCATTGCAAAACCTCGGCGCGGCCTCGGGAGCGTCCCGGCGGCCCCCGCCCGGAGCAGCCCCTTTAAAGAAGCGGAGGACCGGATTGGGATCCTTGAAACCCGAAACCCAGAAACAGCATCGGAGCGGAAACCAGAGGGAAAATCTTGAACTCCTCCAGACAATTGCTTCCGGGGGAGTTGCGAGGGAGCAAGGGGGAATAAAGGACCCGCGAGGAGGGGCCCGCGGATGGCGCGTCCCTGAGGGTCGTGGCGAGTTCGCGGAGCGTGGGAAGGAGTGGACCCTGCTCTCCCCCGGCTGCGGGCCATGGCCACGGCGGAGCGGAGAGCCCTCGGCATCGGCGTCCAGTGGCTCTCTTTGGCCACTCTGGTGCTCATCTGCGCCGGGCATGGGCACGGGGGACGCAGGGAAGATGGGGGTCCAGCCTGCTACGGCGGATTCGACCTGTACTTCATTTTGGACAAGTAAGTGCCGCGACTTGTCCCCCCACCCCAGGCTAAGCGGGCGAGGATGCTTTCGCCCGGGCCGGGCTAGCGGGCAGGGTCGCCTGGGGACAGGCGCGCATCTCCAAGGGCACAGGGAGACCGCGGCAGGCGGCGGCGGAGCGCTGCGCCTTTGTAGGGGCGCACTCCGCCCAGCCTCGGCTCCAGCGCCCGCAGCCAAGGTGACGCCGCTTGCTCGGAAGGGGACAGACTTCTTTTCTGCCTTGCTTTCTGTGTCCCAGGAGCATGCCAGGGACTTGGAGGATGCTATTGTCTCGCTAAGTTTCTGTGACTCCCTCCGGTGTTGGTGGGAAAGGCTTGCTTACCAAAGACAGAACTTGCAGGCACTTCTAAAGTTAGGGAGGCTTGGGCATGTTTAAGTCAATCGTCGCATTTTTTTTTTTTTTTTGGAAACGTTGCTCCACGGAAGGCATTACCTTTGCTCCTAACCATATAATGCATGCTTCTCATCGGGGACGGAGTGAAAATGAAAGGCAGGGTTTCTTAACCTTGGCACTTCTGAGATTCAATCCTAGTAATTCTATGTGGTGGGGGCTGTCCTATGCATTGTAGGATGTTTAGCAGGATCCTTGGCCTCTGCCCACTGGATGCCAGTAACATCTCCCGCCCCCCCACTCCTTCTCTATTAGTGGTGACTACTAAAAATGCCTCCAGACACTGCCAAATGTCCCTCGCCCCTCGACTTGAGAACCCCAGATGTAGGTGAATTCAAGCTTTTGGCCTTTTGACTGGTGGGCTACCAGGGAGGTGCAGGAGCCCTGGTTTCCTTGCAAAAAAATGGATAATGGTTAGGCTTTAGGATTTGTTCAAGGGAGAGCTGAATTCTGACCAATGAAGCATTTCCCAAATCTCCATAGGTTTGCCAACCCACAGTCACCCAAGGAAGCTTCATGCTATCTGCTGAAAACCAGCTTCAACAATAAAAGCCCCTCATAGAAGATCCATCTCATTAAAACTGAGTGAGCTCTCCAGTGCCAGGAGAGGTGCTTTGCTGTTACTGTGGTGGGGAGATGGATTTCACAGACTGGAAAGTATTTAGGAGTTGGAAAAGAGTCCTGCAAAATAAGCTGGCTAGCTAGACACCAAATGTGCTTTGCAGTTGCCCCTGAAGTTTGATTTTTCCGTAAAGGCTGTTTTGAACTCCAGATTCTTTGGATGAAAAGTGAGATTTCTTTTCTGCAGATTTATGAGAAGGTGGATACTGAAAATATGCTCCAGAGCTAAGGAATGGAATTTCTTTTGTTACATCTAGTAGCTAGGAGCGCCAGCTCACAGACTCGGAGACAGTGCCTAAAACAGTCGGAGGTGCTTTTCATTCGTGCTTTTTTAAAAAGCAATTCAGAATGATATTCAGGAAAATATGGAAAAAAAAAAAAAAAAAGAATCACCATGTCTCTGAATGGATGACTGTAGAGATGCTACAGAGTTATGGATACTGTAGAGATAACCAGTTTTCCCCAAATTAATTTAGAAATTGAATTCAACTTTTCAGTCAAAGTTCTGAAAGAGTTTGTTTTGATGATAAGAATTTTACAAAATGATTCTAGGCTTATCTTAGCAAAAAAAAAAAAAAATGGTAAAAAGGGCTGAAACATTTTTGGAAAAGAATAATGAAGACATACTCTCTCTCCAAATATTAAAATGTATTACTATGTAAATTAATAAAAACAGGATGGTAAAGACCACATAGGTGGATAGAGTAGAAAATCTAAAAAGACAAGTACATGTAGATGCAAGTACATGTAAACATTTAGTGGAATTTCAAATCAGTATATAATGATTCATTATTTTTAAAAAAAATGGTTCTTGGACAAGTGATTGATAACATGGGAAAGGAAAAGGTTAGATTTATACTTTACACACCAGACACAAAAATAATTTTCAGAAAGATTGACAATCTAAATATTTAAAATGAAATGATCAAAGAACTAGAAGATAATTTAGATGAATATTACTGTAACCTTAGGTTTAGAGTTTTTAAAACATGACAAGGCAGAAACTATAAATGAAAATAAAGAGAGATTTGAATATACTACACTTTTACACTTCTATAAATGAAAAATCAGCAATGAAAAATATAAGAAGTTACAGTAACTTTTGCCACATGAATTACCCTCTAAAGATTGATTTTCGTATATAAAAAGTAGTAAAAGAAAAATCCTGATAGGAAATAGCCTAAATGCATAATTCACAAGAGAAAAAAAATATGAAAGTCCATAAATGAACCAAAAAAGTCGTTATTAATCAAAAAAATGAAAAAATATATAATTTTTGTTAAGTTGACAAAAACTTTTAAAGAATTGCAATAATCAGTATTGGCCAATTTGCGGGAGGTAGGCACTGTCATCTCTTACTAGGGAAAATGTAAATTGGTGCAGTCTTTCTAGACTTGCGCTGTCCAGTAGAACTTTCTAGGATGGTGGAAAAGTTCTACATCTGTGCAGTTCAGTACGGTAGCTACTAGCCACATGTGGCTTGAGCACTTGAAATGTAGCTAGTGCGATTAAGGAAGTTAATTTTAATTTTCTTTAAGTTTAACTAACTTGAACTTTAATAGCCACATGTGGCTACCATACTGGATAGTGCAGGCAAGAAAATAATTTGGCAACATGTATATCAAATGCCTTTAAAAAATGAGGGGTCTACCTTTCCATCCAGCAATTTCATGTCCTTAAGAAAAAAATCCAAATAGTCACAAAGAAGCACCTACATGTATGTTTATGGAGGTGATGTTTATAATAAAAGCTGAGGATTACATGTGTCTAACAACAGGGGATTTACTAAGGTGTGATATATGTGTAGTATTGAACATTCGTTGCATGCTATACATGCTTGTAAGCTATTTTAAGAGAAATATGTAATTCTTACTATATACTTTTAGATAAAAATGCAATTACCAAACGTCGTCTGCATTATGATTCTACCTGTTTCAAAAAGTTAAACACACACATGTGTATGTCTCTATTGACCGATATGGTAGTAGTATTTGTCTCTAGCAGGAAGAATTTTAAATTCTGTTTATGTTTTTCTTAATTTTCAAACTTTTCTGTAATGAACATATATTACTTTTATATCCAACAAAACTAAGTTATTTTGAATTTTTTAAAAAATCATGTCAAGTGGGTCTCTAGCCAGCGTGCTGACTTCCAAGCCCCTTGCTATTGTAAAGGATGCTACTGCTTTTATATTTAATCCTGGAGTAAATTTCTAAATGCACCATAGGATTATTTGAAGCACATTGGGGATTCAAAAATGCTCCAGGAAAAAAAATGGTGGAGAGACCTTCACAGACATTCAGGTGGATGCCTCTGACTTCCTTTAGCTGTTCTATGGCTGGAAGAGAAGGATATTTTTGTGCTGAATGAAAAACTTGCTAGAACTTGGTGCAATAGTACACACACCACTAGCTTACCATCGTGATCCAGGCTAATTTAGGAGATTGATGAGTCCAGAGCTTGGGGGGGTGGACCAAAAGGCAGTGGTAGCAAACAGGCCCCTGGGTGGTCCCTAAAGACATGATCTTCTGTCCTCGAAAGAACCTCCTCACACAGTGCTGTCCAGCACCCAACCACAGCCAGAGTGAAAACTGAAAAAATGCTGACTCATTTTTTCCTTGGGCTTCTTAGATCCTTTGGCTGGCAAGACACTGTCTACAGTCTGAAACCGAGGGATCATAGGGGACTGAATCCACCATTCTTCTCCCAATCCCTGGAACTCCCTTTTTCCCCAGCAACTGGTTTTCTTTTCCCTGACATTAAATCTCAGCTCATTTCAGCTTTAAGCAGGCTGCATCTCTGGCCTGGAGGGAACCCAGATTATACATTTAACGGAACATCATGTTTTCTCAACCAGGAGCAAAGACTTCATAATGATAACCTAGAAAATACCACAGTAACACAATAGGGCATTATTAGCGGCTTTGGCGACTGGGCTGGTGGACTGGGCTGCACAAGGCTTTATACTCATGGAATTTCATGTTCACTTAAACATGCTTTTCTGGTTATAGTCAGGAATTCCAGATTGCTGGGAATTCAATCAGGGATTTGAAAAGTTGGATTTGGAAGGCTCTGTTCAACCAAAAGCAAAGAAGCAGCCAGCCTCTTTTAAGTCTTCCAGGGGACCTTCCAAGATGAGTGCAACCATTTGATCAACCCACAGACATGACTGTACCTTTCCTCTCTCACAGCACCTCCCACCCTCTGTTATTACAGTATATGTTTATGTATTAACATATTGGCCTATTTTACGTGGAGCTATTAGTCACTTGAATGGAGAAAGTGGCTTCTGCATCATGAATCTCAAGTGGCTAGCTATGTTATGTGTGCCCTAAAGACTTCAAAAACAGAATGTGGAAAGGAGAGCAGGAGGAATGGAGATGGTGGGCTGGAGGGTAGGAGTAAACGCTGAGCAGCTTTATTTTTAGGACTTTCCAAAGCCACTGCCTGTCATTCATTTTCTGCACCTAATAAATCCTTATATGTCTAAAGGCCCTCCACAGGCTCACCATGTGCTCCTTCCCCATGAGACCCCCGAATCCCCAGCCACTTCCCTTTTGTTTGGCACCAATTTTCTCTTTCTTCCACTGTATAAAGGGACTCCATGTTGCCACTCCCCCAGAGTTCCAACCATAGCACCCACAACTGGGTGATGCCCTGGTGGTGCTGATCTCTAGGACCACTGTTACATATAGTACTCCAGGGACAGGATCATCTGACAGATTTTTATAGCATTAGACTGGAAACTTCACCATCAGGTATACTACTGGCTTTTTTTTTTCTGGGAAAATATCTTCTGAGTTCCCAACTACTTAACTTAAAAAAGCAATACTGGATTGGGAACTTGTGTGAGTCTTGCAGACTCATGCTCTCACAAGGGTCCCAAAGACAACCTTGTTTGGTAGGTAGGGCAAGCATGACTGTCCCTAATGTGAAGATAAATGGACTTTGTTCAGTCCACTGGGTTAAGTGACTTGCCCACGGACCTAGGATTAGATCACGACAGAGCCAGGACAGTGTCTTCCTTTGACTCCCACACCAGCTCAATCTGCCCTGTACAGTTGGACCATAATGAGAAGCACATGGCAATACAACTGGAGGAACTGGGTGGATTCCAGGAATTAAAAATCCCTGCATCAGAGTTTCAGTAAATCGTGGTGCATAAGGCGATTAAGGTTACTTAATTGAGGAACTACTGCTCTGCTGTTAAATCAGCTGCAGTTGACGGAAAGTATCAGGAACTCCAGCCCCCTGCAACCCCAGAGAAATGCTCCAGAAATCTGGGGGGTTAGTTGCTGAGTCAGACTTTAAGGGCATTTGATTATGATAAATTAGTAATTTGTTCAGACTGAATCTGATGGAAAAGAAAAATTGAAGTCTGTAAATGTGCTAAAACACACAATGTAGTTTGTTTTCAGAAATACATTGGAAGATGGCTCAGTGTCTGAAAAATTGGCTCTGAATAGAAAACAAAGAGTTCAATAGAAGGCACCTTGAAGATGCTACAATAATATATTTTTTATTTTTTGCATTTTCATATAAATCTTGCATATTTATTGTAAATTTCATTTCTAAGTATTTGATCATTTTGGTTATTGTAATGGGAAATTTTCTTCCATTTTAACTTTTAACTTGTTCGCTCTTAGACATATATAGGATAGAACTATCTGTGTTGATTTTGCTGTGAATTATTTTCTTGTTTCAAATAATTTCCTAGTTGATTCTCTTGGGTTTTCTGGACACATAATCATATAATCTGCAAATAACAATTTTATCTCCTCTTTTCTCATTTCATACTCTAATTTCTTTTTTTCAACTTTTAAGTTCAGGGGTACATACAAACCTGCATATCCTGCATATGTACCCCTGAACTTAAAAGTTAAAAGAAATTATATAAACATGTGTCATGGGGGTTTGTTGTCCAGATTATTTTATCACCTAGGTTTTAAGCCTAATACCTGTTAGTTATTTTTCCTGATCCTCTCCCTTCTGTCACCTTCCACCCTCCGACTGGCCGTGGTGTCGGTTGTTCCCCGTTATGTGTCCATGTGTTTTCGTCATTTAGCACCCACTTGTAAGTGAGAACATTTGGCATTTGATTTTCGGTTCCTAAGTTAGTTTTCTAAAGATAATGGCCTCCAGCTCCATCCATGTTCCTGCAAAGGACATGATCTCCTTCTTTTTCATGGCTGCATAGAATGCCATGGTGTCTGTGTACCACATTTTCTTTATCCAGTCTACCATTGATGAGCATTTAGGTTGATTCCATGTCTTTGCTATTGTGAATAGTGCTACAATGAACATACGCATGCATGTGTCTTTATAATAGCACAATTTATATTCCTTTGGGTATATATCCAGTAATGAGATTGCTGGATTGAATGGTATTTCTGTCTTTAGGTCTTTAAGGAATTGCCACACTATCTTTTACAATAACCATTTTAAAGGGCATCAGAAAAAAAGTTATCAGGAGCCAGGAATTTCATTTATTTATTTATTTATTTATTTATTTTATTGAGATGGACTTAATGCTTGGTTTTAAGTGTTCCTTCAGTTAGGTTCCACATTTCAAGAGGGCCTTTTGGGCCAGTTGGTAGAACTGCCTGCAAATCGGATGCTTTGGCATATGGGTCAAAAGTAAAAATAAATTAGGCAAAAGTGTTTCATTTTGTGTTTCTGTCTGGGTCAGCCAAGTAAGTACCTCTACTTTCCTTAGCTGTGGAGACCTGGTTAAACTCAGTGTCAAGCTGAGAATAGAATCCAGGAGTGTTGGAGGAAGGCACCTGTCCCAAGATAAGCTGTAATTATGTCCAAATGCTAAAGGCCTCCTAGTGGTCCAGAAACAAATTCTGGGATTAGTTACGGAGACTTGGCTGTCACATAAATGCAAATCGGATTTGCTCTATGCTAATTTAGAACGTGTGTCTATTTTTGATGTGCAGCCAAGAGACTGGATCTTTCCTCTCCCACTGATTACTCTGCAATAAAAGACAAAGAAAATATTTGAACATTTCTCGACATGTTTTTCAGACATGTCAGGTTCATACTGAAAAAGTAATTAGATTTCTCCAATTTGACTCAGCAGATTCTTCCATTCATTTGGCGTAGATGCTATACTCAAATTTGATCACAAGTGTATACACCAGTATAAAACAATGGATAAAACAATGCCTGTTGCAAGCGATGTCCTGTCCTGGGAGGGCAAGAAATCCCAAATAAACAGGAAGAAGTCCCAGGCTATCAGCTTTTTATGGAGAAATGTGTTAGAAAGACTCTAGGCAGCCAAAGCTAAAGGCTCCAATGAGGATTTGGGGCAGGGGCCAAGAAAAGGCAATTTTAGATCAATAAATAAGAGGTAACATTTACTGAGCCCCTGCTACCTGCCAGACACTATGGTAAACACTTCGCCCATATGACCCTCTTAGTGTTTACAGTGCCCATAAGGTCTGTACAGTCATCATTACCATTTCACACATGAGGAAACCGAGGTTTAGAGAGGTTAGCCAAGGTCACTCTAAGTGGTGAAGCTAAGCCTCAAACCCAAGCCGCTCTGACTCATGATCTACGCACAAAAACAAAAAGAATCTAAATATGCAAAAAAACATCAAATCAACAAGGCAAGGTCAGGGTATGCTGTGGTAACAAACAACCCCTGAATCTCAGTTACATAAAACAATGAAGTTTTATTCTCGGCATATACTACATGTCTGATAGGGGTCAGCAGGGCTCTGCTTACGGTGATGGTTCTGGGAGCCAGGCTGGTGGAAACTCCTTCCTGACACCTGCTGCCACCATCAAGGCTGTGAGGGAAGAGAATGCTAGATGATGTCTTGCTGGCCATGAAATGCTCCAGCCAGAAGTGACATGCATCCTTCTACTCATAGCCCATTGGTCAGAACTGGTCACATGGACTCACTCTATGGAAAAAGACTTGAAGAAGAATCCTCCCGTGTGCCCAGATGGAAGGGAAAGCCAGATATGGGTGGACAATAAAAGCTTCTACTGAAAATGTTTAATTATAGCTTGCTTTGGCTTAAACAAAGAAGTAGCCATTGGGAGAGAATGAAGAGATAAGACTTTGGGGGAAAGCTCAGTTTTGAGCCATGTCTTGGATACACAGCATTCACAAACCTAGAATTACTGTCAGACGTGATGTTTCAAATATGCCCAAGAGGCAAAGGTAGCTCCTGCACTTTTCTTCCCTTTCCCATTCTCCCCATACTTTAGATGAAACATGCAGTGAGGTGGGCCGGGGAATTACATTAGATTAAATGGAAAATAGAAATGGAGATTTGACATGCTCTTCTGCCACCTAAGTATTACATGAATATATTTGAAGGATAAAACTCTCTTTTCCATAGTTTATGGAATATGAGGGAATTTGAAAGGTTGGGGAAAGACAGCAGCCCATGGAACATAGACCACTACAGCAGCAGAGCTCAGAGGATGCTCGTATACTGCAGGGGCTGATTCAGAGTTTAAATCAAGAATATATGAGCTCCAACTAGTGCTTCTCAATAAGGGTGCTGTTGGCACTTTTGGTGGCACAGTGTTTTGTTGTGATGGACTGTAAGATGTTTTCGTGTGCCTCATCCTTGCTTTCTAAATGCCATTAGCCTTTCTAGTCATTGTGATGACCAATAAATAACAGCCTCTACACTTATTTCTAAGGATGGTACCACCTTTGTAGATAACTCCTGACTAAAAGAAGGCAGAGCAGAGCAGGGGATGCCATTGATGTTGATTTCTAGCACCCAAGAACCACATGTGAGTATTTGTCTGAAGAAAGAAAGTGGGAGGCTTCCATGATAAGAGGTCCAGTGGAAATTGTAGACCTTGGGGAGTAAATATGCTAAACTAGTGGTTCTCAACCAGGGGCCAGATCAGAACTTCAGAGGGCTGAGGCAGACATGCATATTTTAGAAAAGGTTCCCAGGTGATTCTGAATCAGGTCCCTCCCTCAGTAAGTTATGAGACTGAGCACGAAGACAAGAAAAGCTGCCCCATAATGATGGCTCATACTCACGGCCTTATGATGTGGATACGGCTGAGGCAGCACACACCTTGCAGCTGGGCTACAGGGAGAGCTCTTATTTTAGATGGCGGCAGAAGAAGCCACACACAATATGAAGGCAGAAGAGCAAAGGTCACTGAGAGGCCATGTTTTGCCCTTCAGTGTTGCCAGGTCCTGCTGTGTGTACATATTCATTTAAGCCATGCTGTTTACCTGGCCAGGACACTCCTTTTCTCCCTTTCTCGTAAGTCTCCCTACATGAAATGTGCCTCATAGGAATGCTTAACACAGGGCTTAAGAAGGCCAATTTCAGAATCGGGCATCTTCAGCTTCAAATATCAGCTCAATGCTTCACCAAGCATTGTGACTTTGGGCAAATTTTTTAGCTTCTCTGAATTTCAGTATTGTTAATAAAATAGGCATTAAAATGTCTGCCTCACAAAAGTGTTGTAAAGATTAAAACCTTTAAGCATTTGGCACGTGAGTGCTGAGATGATAGACGATGGTGATGGTGATGGCGCTGGAGGTGGAGGTGGAGTTGATGATAAGGATGATGGTGGGGGTGGTGATGGTGATAGTGATAGTGGTGATTATGGTGATGTTGATAGTTGTGATGAAGATGACGGTCATGTGATAAGGATAATGGTAATGGTGGTGGTGGTGACAGTGATCGTGATGATAGCGATGGTGGTAGTAATGATGACGGTGCTGGTGGTGGAGGTGGAGGTGGTGATAATAAGGATGATGATGGTGGTGGTGGTGATGATGGTGATATGATGGTGATGATAGTGATGGTGGTGGGTAATGATAATGATGGTGATTGTGGTGGTGGTTATGATGGTAATGGTGGTGATGATGATGATGATGATGGCGGCATTGGTCATCATGGTGTTGTGGTAGTAGTAATTACCCCTGGAGAAAGAGAATATGGTCCTCTAATAAAAGATACCTCTGTAGATTCTAAGCAGGACTACCTGACTAGGATAAGGAATATATCAGTTCAATATTTATCAAACTGTACTAGACTTCAGGAATCACAAAATGCCTAAGACAAGTGCCAATTCTCAAGGAGCTTATAGTTTTGTAGAAGAGATGGAGAAACAGTGAAATAATTTAATTTTGGTTGAGATGAGAGGGACTTAAGAGGCTTCATAGAGGAAGCCTCTATGATAATGGTGATGGTATCAGAAGGAAAGAGAAGTTGGTGTGGACGTGCTGAGTCTGAACATGTAAGGCATGTGCATGGAGATGTTGAGTAGGCAGTTGGCTTGATACCCTGGAGCTGAAAATAAAAACTTGAGTGTTGTAAGCAAGCCCAAGGTAGTAGTTGAAAATGCTGATATGGATAATAAATAGTATCAAGATAATATCAGGATTTTAAAATGTCAAGAAGAGGTGGAGTTTGAAGAGGAAGATGGCCGAAGTCCAACCTAAAGAAATTGCCAACAGGAATTGACAATGATGATGATGGCATTGGTCATCGTGGTGTTGGTGGTAGCAGACTTTGGATCTGGAACTTGGAAGTTGATCAGGATTTTGTCAGGTGACAAAGTAAAGAAAAAGACAACATATAAGAAAGCAAAGTGATACATGCTCTTTGTGATATGAGTGTGACAGGGAAATAATCTGGAAAGAGTTTGGATTTTATTCCATCAGGAATAGGTTAGAGATTAAAGGTTTCTAAGGACAAAAGTATCAAGTTTATGTATGTGTTTTAGAAATACTTATCTATCATCTATGCTTGCAGTGGGAATGAAGGGAAAAAGAATAAATGTGACTGGGGGCTCTTTTGTATTCAGAAGCAGCAGGATTGGATGAGCAGAATTGGATATTGCCTGAGTGAATGGGAGAGGAAAGGGTTGCAACAGTAAAGAGCAGACATCAGAGAGAAAGAGAAGTTGGTGTGGACGTGCTGAGTCTGAACATGTAAGGCATGTGCATGGAGATGTTGAGTAGGCAGTTGGCTTGATACCCTGGAGCTGAAAATAAAAACTTGAGTGTTGTAAGCAAGCCCAAGGTAGTAGTTGAAAATGCTGATATGGATAATAAATAGTATCAAGATAATATCAGGATTTTAAAATGTCAAGAAGAGGTGGAGTTTGAAGAGGAAGATGGCCAAAGTCCAACCCAAAGGAACTGCCAACAGGAATTGCCTGGGCAGGAGGAGAAACTCCACTAAACAGAGCTGAGAAGCAGCAGAACTGTTGGAGAACCAGCAAAGAATTGTATTAGTGAGGCAAGGAGGGACAGAATTTCAGTGGCGGGGAGGCGGTGATCATTCAGATGTTTTCCCCCTGAAACCATCTCCTCCTCCCTTTGTGGTCTTGGCAAATGGTGGCACCACAAGTCCAGCTACTTAGGCCAGAGATCTGAGAGCAATCTCTTCTTCACACTCAAGCCTGATTACATCTACTGCCACATCTCTCCCAGGTTGACCTTGTTCTCTTCCTTGTCATTGTCTTAGCTCAAGCATTCACCATTTTCACCCAGTTCCACTGAAATATTCTCTAAATTGGTCTCTTTGCTTCCTTTCTTTACCCCTCTCCCCACCTTGTATTCTTGACAATCAATTCTAAAATTGATCTTTTTAGAACACAGATCTAACCTTGACACCATATTCCCTAGCTCTCACCCGTTACCCTTTAGATATTTCCAAAGCTCTTTCAAGATAAAGTATAAACTCTTCAGCAAAGCAATAAACAAAGACCCTTATTGCTCAGGTCACTATGCTTTTCCAAAACTTCATAATCTTATCATATCCCACACCTTTTTACTTTCCAAAAAACTGTACTGCATAGTTCCCCAAACTAACCCATACCCTCTCTTGCCTTTAGCTGTAATGCCCTTCACCACCACACCCATGTTTACCTAGGTGATGCCTGCCCACTTATCCTTTGAGACAATTACTAGTACATGGTCCCCTCCTATCACTAGTTATGGGCTCCCTGAGGTAAACAAACAAAAAAAATTAAGAACAACCACTTTTCTATGTCATGTCTTCATTCAAAATTCCTTCCTTATTCAGAATCCCCTAACCCCATAACAACTCATGTCATATGGCAAGCAGTGGAGTGGCCCATTTTCAAGAGATGGAGAGGCAAAACCCTTAGTGTTTGTGCTATGGGATTTCATCCAGTGACCTGACCTCTTTTTCCCCTGATATTTAGTGGTATGCAGCCCTATTAATAAATACCTGTAGGGACCTCCTGGAAGATGGCTTTCCCAATATCTTGATTGTAAAAGGATTAGGATCAGAATCATAGTCAGCCTACCATCACTCTTTACATTAAAAAAAATGCAGATTCCAGGTTTATAGAAATTATATAGCAAGTAAAAATTCTATAGCAAATAAGAAAGTGAAGAATCTTAACTGTAACTGTACAACCAGTCATGATAATAAACAATATAAGGTAAAAGGAAACTTCGGATGCTATTAGACAACCCTAAGCATAAATAAATGTTAAAGCTCATTGTGAACAGGTGACCAAACATCCTGATTTGCCCAGGACAGGCCTGCTCTATGCTTGTTGTCCCAGCATAATTATGAATGTCTTCTTTTACTCTCAAAAGTGTCTCAGTTTGGATTTTAAATTATATGATCATCCTGATTATTAACTGTTGTAAAAGACAGTATCAAAAGGGGAGAGATTTGAAGGTCAAACAGGTAAAGCAACTTATACACTTTGTTCCATTAAAATGGGCAGCCATTTCAGCACTCCTGCTTCCATTTAAGTGCTCTAATTTTAAGCCTTTTCTGGCATCCTCACTCCCAAATTCCCGTAACAATTAATGGAAGTTCTTTAATACTTCTCACTGTCTTAGCACCTAACACTTTGAACTGTAATTGTACATTTCCTGACCCTTCCGTGGGGAGGCAGTGTTGCGTAATGGTTAAGAGCATTGGGTTAAACCCAGAAAGACTTTATGAGCATAGTGTTTGGACAAACATGGACTTCAACATGGACTCTAAGTCTAGACCACCTAGGTTCTAATCTCAGCCCTACCACATACTCGCTGTATGTCCTTGAGTAAGCTACTTAACCTGTCCATGAACTCAGTTTCCTCATCTGGAAAAAGGGAGATAAAAATAGTATGTGTCACATAAGGTTGTGCTCAGAACAGTGTTGGCCGTAATGGAAGTGCTAGCTGTTATTATTAAATGGCAATGAATGTAAAGTACCCAGCACAATGCCTCCTGCTTAGTAAGTACTCAGTAAATGTCAAGTGTCATAATTATTCATCTTTATATAGACTCCAAAGGACCAACCAGGCACTCAAATACTGGTTTGCTGATCGATAAATGACATACTATAAGTAGGTCCAGCAAGATGAGAACTGAAAAAAAGCCATATGCTTTAGCAGAAGTAAGGACATTGGTGACTTTGGAAGTGCTATCTTGGGGCATCATAAGAGCAGAAACTAAACATAAATGAGCTGAGGGGCTTAATGGGCGATGAGAAAGCAAGTTTATAACTTCAGAAAAAGACCTGGAGTATAGACAGTTAGCTTCTCCCTCACTCCTTCCCACCCCCACCTTATCATCTAAAACTGTCCGTATCCCAAAAGAAAACGTATGAAGAAAGTGTCTAGGAGAAGCTGCATCAGGTCCAGAGACTAAGGGCGTTGACACTGATATGCAACACATGCGTTAGAAATGCACTAGAAGTAAAGCAGATGGACTGAGTATGAAGGAGGTCAAGCCAGGGTCTACTTTCAACTCTTTGGCCAATTTGTTAAAAAAAAAAAAAAAAAAAAAATGCAGAAAAAGATCTGTGAGGAGCCCCTTGCATAATCCCAGATCTGGAAGTGAGTTTGCAGTCGAGTGGGACCTGAGAGGGATGAGGACCATACCCCTGGAGCCCTGTTGCCATTGGACATCAGCATCATGCAGAGGCAGCTGCTCTGCAGGGGTCAAAGGAGAAACCAAGCCACAAGAGATGCCTATGAAAACCTGGCACCTCCGTCACTGTGATCCTGCCCAGCATTGCTGAGTCCTCCAGCTAGATCACGAGCCTCCAGAGAAATGGCAGAGTTTTGTGTTTAATTATGTGGATATACTAGGGATCAAGAATGAGGCCAGGTACAGTACAATGCGAACCTGAGGTAGAGGCCAGGCCGTAAACAACCTCTACATATGGCAAGCTGGAATGATGTAACCATTTCCAAAGCAAGCGAACAAACCTTGCAAAGATGAAGTTCCTTTGCGGAAATGACTGGGGTTGATTCCATTCCCCACTCTCCCTAACTGATGGAACAAGAACTTGAGCTTACTTTAGCCATCAAGACCAACTCCCTTTCACCAGATTAATTCCTTAGAGAAGTTTGTAGGTGTGAGATGATGCAAGTGTGTGTGTGTGTGTGTGTGTGCGCACGCGTGTGCGTGTAAACTATTTTGGAAGCAAATCCCAAGCCAAGTTATACGTTCTCACATTCTTAGCACCTTAAGATAAGTGATTAAACAAAATTTCTGAGGTGGAAGAATAATATATTTATGGACAGCATTTTCAGTAGCAAAAAAAAAAGGGGTCAGTCGTAGCACCATATGACTTCAATGAAGTTAAACAATAAATTTGTGAAACAGGAGATAAAATACAAAATGAGATGATAAGGGACCTAGAACAGTTCAGGAAATATAAAAGAATATGGAAAAATTTGAAGTCACCAAAGAAGCAGTAAAGAGCAGAACTGACAATGCGGAAAATGAAATAAATGATGCAGGCATGTTTAAGAAATTCTCATAATTTGAGGAGGAAAATGCAATTAGAGGATAGTGATGAGTGAGAAAATGATAAATAATGAATGAAAAAATAGCTATCCAAAAGACCAGATAATTTTGCATTGCTAAAGTGTAGTCTAGAAGAAACTTTCAAAGCTTTAATAGAAGAAAACTCTCTGACTTAAGAAAAATTTGAAAATGGAGATTAAGTAGGCTCATCAAGTGATAATCTCAATTATTCATTAAAAGACACTAATACTTAGATATTTCCTGGTGAAAATCTTTAATTTAAAATACAAAAGAAGAACTTTATAAGTGGGAAGAAAACACATGGTACCTGCAAAGACTCTAGACATTAAATGGTGAATTTTGATTGACATAATTAATCTTTTATGATGGATAACATTTTTTGATGGACAAATTTTGATGCATTTATAAACTAAAATGTTATACCTAGCCAAGATATCACTTACACATTAAAAAAAAATTTTCAGATACATATAGATTCTTGAAAGGGGGAGTAGGGATAATTTTCTTCAGAAAATTATCTCAAATGTGAATCAAAGTTTAAAAATATATATAATAGTTATTACACAAAAGGAGTGGAAATGTCCATTCACTTGATTTAAGCAAATATATATCTAAATAGTATTTTCAATAAATTTTGAAATAATATTGCATCAACAGATAAAAGCAGTCTGTCATGAGAAAGGAACAAGCTGAAAATAAGAAGCTCTGGGGGGGAAAATACACTATTTCTGAATAGTAATTCAAATCCATTGGAAACAATGACCACCACATTGAATATTGCAAAAAAGTAGATTCAGTTCATCAGAGGACAGTTTGAGAAAATTCCTCAGAACTTAAGCTGAAAGGAAACAGAGATTAAAATTATGAGAAAAAGAGGCCAGGTGCAGTAGCTCACACCTGTAATCCCAGCACTTTGGAAGGCTGAGGTGGGCAGATCACCTGAGGTCAGGAGTTCGAGACCAGACTGGGCAACGTGTTGAGACCCCTCCTTCTCCACTAAAAGTACAAAAATAATTAGCCAGGTGTGGTGACACATGCCTGCAGTCCCAGTTACTCGGGAGGCTGAGGCACAAGAATCGTTTGAACTCGAGAGGTGGAAGTTACAGTGAGCCAAGATCACACCACTGCACTTCAGCCTGGGTAACAGAGCAAGACACTGTCTCAAATAAAATAAAATAATGAGAAAGAGAAAAATAATCCAAAGACTAGGTCCAGGATGTCTAATATATATACACACACAATAAGAATCCTGGGGACAGAGAACACTTATAAGAGACACAATAAAAAATAATAATAAAGGAAGATCATTTTCCTGAGCTGCAGAAATATTGGAGTCTTTAGATTTGAAAGATTTAGGTAAAATACTCAGCCTAATTAGTTTTTAAAAATGGTCTACGACTTGCACAGTCTTAGATAATTTTTTAAAATATAAGAATAGAAAAGTCTACATTCTTCCAACAAAGAAAAAAAACAGGCTCCCCTCAACAAAAAAAGAAAGTGAGATTCAGATTGGCATTAGTTTCTTTACTCTACAACATTAAATGTTAAAAAAAACTCAATAATTATAGGGTCTTGAGTGAAATGTGATTTTAAAATTCCTTAGCCAGGCTTTAAAATGATACACATTTTAAAACTGTATTACTTACTGAAAAAAATTACTTGAAAATATTGACATCAAAATGGAAAATATATATGAAAAAATATATAAGAAAAAGACATGGCATAAAAGAAACAGAAGTAATGGTTCTAGAAAGGTTAAGAAGTCATCATAAGACCGTCAATGAGACTTTATCAAAATATAACACTCAAAGAATAGATTGTCAGCAGAGAAAATGAAAAATGTAAAATTTTTATGCAAGGTAGCAAAAATCACTCATATTACATTTACACATACAAGAAGATTCAGTTTATTCTTAGCTCCTAGATTCCTCTTTTCTTCCTTCTAGGTCCACCTCCTGGGTAGCAGGAGGGAGGGAAATCCATAAATTTTGAATCCAAGTTGATAGTCCATTGTGGTGATTTTTAAAAATCCCTTTAGGTAAAATGCTCAGTCTTTCAAATGTTGCCTTTGCCTCACCAATAGAATCTGGGTATTTGAAGGAGATGGATTTGACTCTGTGAAGGAGTCCTTCGATTTTGGACCAGTTGGTTTAATGGAAAGTTGAAAGTTCTGTCACATCTTCAAGGAACAGAAAATTTCAATACTAGTCTTAAACGCATACAGAGAGCAGGAAAAAAATAGTTTTCAATTTACTTTATGAAGCTAGCATATATCTAATATTCATATCTACCAAAGATGACAACTTCATACACAAAACTTCCCACCAACGTCTAAATAAAAACTTTAAATTTGAAATTAAATACATTTTTAAAAAAAACTAACAGTATAGTAAAAGTGTAATATCCTAAGACCAAGTAAAATTTATCCTAGGAATGTAACAGGGCTTCAACATTTGGGAAATGCTTAAGATAACTCCAATTCTTTTTAACTGCTGAAGATGAAAACCGTATCTCAGCAGAATCTGAAAGACATCTCTGAATAAGCATTCAAAGATATAGGGGATATGAATCATAATAAATGAGGTTGATTTAATAAATATATTTTGAAACCTATACCCTACAGAGAATAAACTTTCCTTTCAAGTGCCCATGAAATATTTATTAGGTCACAAAGAAAGCCTCCATGTATCTCCTAAGGCGCAATTTTTCCAGTCCACATTATCAGCAATAAATAACAGGAAATGAATAGCAAAGTCCACCAAAACTTCAGCTATCAGGAAAAAAAATACAGATTTGTATATTATCTTGTCATGAGAAAGACATGATAATGAATATAGAAATTAAAAACAAGACTGAAAGAAATTGTCTGGGACATAGGTTGGCAAACTATGGCCTGCAGCCTATTTTTGTAAATAAAATTTTATTGTAGTACAGCCATGCTCATTTTATTCATGTACTGTCAATAGCTGCTTTTGTGCTACAAAAAGCAGAGTTGAGTAGTTGCCATGGAGACCACATGGCCCCCAGAGCCTAAAATATTTACTGTCTGACCCTTCACAGAAAAAGCTTGCCCACCCCCTGACTAGGAAAACATTTGCGACCAAATATAAAATGGGCCAAGAATATTGATACCAGGGTCAGCTTCATGGGCCTGGGACCTGTACAGTCAGTCACCCCAGGGACTCTCATTTCGAAGGGCCTGGCCCTTGATCTTATGCTCTGTTCTTGCCATCTTGAAAAGTTTTGAATGAGAGACCCTGCATTTTCATTTTACCCTAGGTTCTGCAAATTATGTAGCTTGTCCTAATTGATACAAAGAAAAATGAACTATAAATGTGAAAAATGATGGCTTATAGATAAATACATCCAAATTAAAACGATAATGAAATCAATTGGTCCTTCCTCTGCCCACCCTCACTGCACAGTCTAATTACTTTGATGTGAGGACAGTCTCTAGGGTAATTGGCTCCTGGAGAGCCACACATGAACCCCTCATTCTTAGCATCTGTCCCTGTCTCTCTTTCTTTCATAATCCTCAGATAGCAAAGAGCTTTCTATCCCTCTGCTGTATGGCCTACCCTAAGGCATGGATTTCTTCACCAAATGGCACAAGAGGAAATTAGGTCCTCTCTCTATTGTGATCTTAATCTTCCAAGTCTTGTTCTTTAGCTGCGAAAGGAATTTAGAAAATCTCTCTTTGACAAAGTCTTGCTTCCAAACCAGTTGTCTTGCTGCAAAAATCATATTTTGAATTTAAAATGTTAACCTTCCCCTTTCTGCATCACTGCTGCAAATAGAGAATCCCCCATTGCTCCAGTGTGGCCCCTGCCAGATGGATGTCTCACATGGACCTGGGTGTGCTGGGTCACTTTCTGTGCAAATACCAAACAGAAAATCACAATAAAAAATTCAAAATATTATCCCCATTATGTGTGTAAAGTTATTGTTAAAAATATTCATTGTAATTCTTTTATAATAGTGAAAAAGTGGAAGCAACTGAATGTACAAAAAGGAATTATATCTGTTATAAAGTTATAATTATACAAGTTATAAAGTGGAGAAAATGCACATGTTACTTACAAGTGATGCTGGGAAGGATTAGTGAATGAAATAAACGTTTGTTCATAATCATAATGACATTAGGTAAAAAGAGCAGAGACCATATCTGTAAATATGCAAAGTGAAGATGCTCGGGGAAACGTCTGAAAGTAGCCACTGCAGTGGGGCAATGGTTATATCTGAGTTGTGGGATGATGGGTGATTTTTATTTTCTTCCTTTTGTTTGTCTTTCCCCTCCTCTCCACCCACCCCTCCCCCAAAATGTCTAACAACAGACCTGCTGCTTTTGTGATACAATATTTGTAAATCCTCTCCCCTTGGTGCCCTCATTCTGAATCATTTCCTCCCCCAGTGACATCATCCACAGCCACCCTCACTAGACGATGTTGACCCATCCCGTTTTGATCTTTCTGGGGGATGCAAAGTGGCTACTGTGCTTCATCTCTGTGAAACTGGCAAGTGTGAGAAATGGAGCCACAGCTGTGCATTTCAATTATGAGAAATACCTTTTGGGTTACTAACCCATTGTCGGTATTCTTAACAACAGCACTTTTGTGTTGAACCTGCACCAAAAGTACCAATAGTTGATATTAGAAAATGTTTTTAGGGTTCTCCTGGTGTGCATGTGTGGCGTGTGTGTGTGTGTGTGCATGTGCCTGTTGAAAAAAGGCAGAGTGGAGTTGAAAGTAGTACATATTTTGCTATATCTTTTTGATCATGATCTACAGAAAAGTACATTTTACATCTTGACACAGTACATATACAATACTTACATGTAACCGAACAAATGTTACACATATCATTCTTCTTGTTACTGTATGCAGTATATTCTGGTATTTCTATTCTATTTTTTAATGTTGGCAATGTCCCATGAAATTGCTTTCTCAAATCACTAGTAAGTTGCATTCTGGGGCTTAAAAATTATTGTCTCCATAGGCATCAGTTACATATACTAATGGGACATTCCATCACAAGTCAGTCGAGTGGCGCTGGGCATCCTGTACTGGGGTCTCTAGGACACAGACAGGAGCAGGGTGGGTGGCCCCAACTCAAAGTACAGTACTCAGTGACTTGCTTTGGATCTGTATTGGTGTCTAATGGAGTTGGAGTGAAGGCAAGAGTCAAGGTCAAGCTTTGTGAGCAAGAGGGAGGCATGGCTGTGACTCAAATCAGTAATAGGAGGACAAGGCCCGAAGTCCTGGGCCAGGTTTAGGACTCCAGGCAGCCAGAGGACGGGGGGGCAAGGCTAGGAGAGGAAGGCATTGCCCTCAGATAATTGTTCAATTACTTCCAAGGGTCTAATATGTAAAGAGTAGAAGCAAAATAAGAACTCCAAATCTCATTTTAACTTGTTTTCTGAAGTGCAATCTTTTCCTTGAAAGAAGCTGGGGAGAAAGCACAACAGCAAATGAATGCAGGGTTTTTGACAGCAGAACTAAGTGTGGGTCCCAATTACATACGTCTGAAGCTGCTGAACATATCTGTATCCTTTCAGGATTGGCGGGGGACCCAAGTGGGTCACTGAGGACATCAGAGACTTCAATCGGGCGGGACTAAGGAAAAGTAGAAATTGACAGTTTTATAATTTCCATCCTTAGAGCTGCTCTGCCCTTCCAGGATTAAAAGACTCCTCGGTGATGGTTCCAACTGCAAACTTTCTTTTTCCTTTTATTCTGTTCTAATCTATGTGCAAAAGAAGGGAGGATAATTTAAACTCAGTTTGGCCAACTTGATTCTTTCTGACTCTGGTTGTGTATGTGGCTAATGGAAAGAGCCTGTGTTTTCTAAGGAGCTTAACCACAGGGAGGTTTGGAAACTCTCATAAACAGAAAAGAATGCACTTCAGAGAACAAGTCAAAGTGAGATCTGGAGTTCTATTTCGCTTCTACTCTTTGCATATTAGACCCTTGGAAGTAACTGAACAATAGTCTGAGGGGGGATGCCAGGTTCCATGCAGAATCCTGCACTGGGAACACCCAGTGAGTGCAATGTCACAAAAATGTCTTGACTTCTTATCATGTTCCAAACACAAGAGAGAGCATAGAAAAACAAAAATAAGTAAGACACTCTGGAACTGCTTTCAGCAACAACCTTCTGGGACTAGTAGTGAAGACTGGTGGCTTTCCCTCCCCATGGTCTGGTGGGCCCTTTTCCAAGGCCAAGTCAGATGATAGTATGGGAGGGCATTGTCTCTGGTTTTGAGTGGCCCCAAGTGTATTGAAAGCATCTTCAAGCACAGAACTCTGTAAGACTATCTTCAAGCAGAAGTCCTAGGAAGTTACTTGAATTCCAAATTCTGCTGAGATTTGTGCAGTGAAACAGAGGCACAAAATCCAAAGAAGGGGCTTGGACCATGTGTACCATTCTGAGACCAAGCTGGCCTATAATAGCCTTCAGGGGCTAGAACTGCATTTGAGTTAGGATTTAGTGGAGTCAAAATTAGGGGCCTTTACATCCACTGATTTCTGGGGCGTGGCACTGCAACTCTGTGACTACAGTTTGCCCAGCAGTTACATGTTAAAGGCAGTTCTGAAAACAAAAATCTGCAACAGTGTCCAATGGAAAATTTTCTAGTACTATTTATATTTAGGCTTAGAAGTTTTTTATTTCTACCTTGCAGCTTTGGTAATAATGGCTGGGTGGGCCATACTGTCTAAAGATGGTATCAGGATTCCATAGCCATAGTTTAAGGTCATTAACTCACAAAGATACTGACATGATAAATGGCATGTTCTACACATTGTAGGGTAGAAAGAAACTGGGATTGGATCCACTCTCTGCCATTATCCCCAGCCAACACCTGGTTGTGACCAGGAGTCCACTGAGGTCTTCAGGATTGAGAGGAAGCCAAAGGTCTGAACTACCCTGAGTCAGTTATTCTGGCAGTAGCCACGAGGGCAGTTTCCAAACCAGAAAATCAGTCACGAGGCCAAGTGCAGGTGAGACATGCGTGTTTCAATATAAAGTCCAAACTGAGTCATAGACCCAGCAAATTTACCCCTATGGGAGAAGGGGGTGGGGTGGGGGTCTGGTTGAGGTCCCAATGGTCAGGGATAGGAAGTCAACTGGGATTGATGGGTGGTGGTGAGACAGGGGAGAGGACTGTGGCACCAGGCAGGTAAGCCTACTGACACTGGGGACTTGGGTTAAAGAAATATAAGCAGTACCCCCCAACAAGCTCGCTGCCATGCTAAAACCATAAGCAGCGGACATGGGGCTCTTTCTTTTTCCAAGGAGTGGTTTGGTCTTAGGATAGGACAATGCCTGCATGTGTGGGTTAAGAAGGTTCAGAAGTAAAGAGTAAAAGGAGTCCAAAGTGCAGATCGAGATAACCCTTTACTCCCTTTTTCCTTTAGTAGCTGAGGCTCCTTGGAATCCCAGGGTAACCCAGAGAAGACAAACCCAGTTTCATTCCTAGAGTCTTAGAAGGTTGTTTTTACCTTTGATGCTTGAGGAAGCAGACTGTGTACATCTTGAGTGTGGCTCAAAGGGTGTATAATTTGGGCAAGGCTTAAATTATTGTGTAAAGAATGATCATTTTTATATATGAAGTGACAAACCCCAGCAGTGACAGGATGGGAAGAGCAAGCCTGTCAATGCCTCCTTGCCTCCAGTTTTGTCTAGAAATCTCATTTTACTGTCTTCTTCAGAAAATTCAGCTTTTGCCCATTAGCAAGACAATTTTTGATGGATGTAAACTTTTCTCAACACCCAAGGATATATTTTGGATATTCCCCTATGTCTAGCATCAACAAATCAGGTGAACATCAAAATTATATAAATTTTACATCAGTCAGATAGAAGTATAGTGAAAATGACATGTTTTAAGGCAGTTGAAAGTGTGAATTATCATTGGGTGACCCTCTTTAATAAGTAAAGAAATACAAACTAATCTGTGGCTGTAAAATAGGGCCACTCCTTGAGAATAAGGAAATGGTAACCCAAAAAGGATTTACTTCAAACCCTTGTTCCTTAACAGGGGAGTCAATAATAGTTTCCCAATTCTAGTTCAAGTTTCTATTTCACCAACACAGTGCTTCTCCTCCTAGTATAATTTCCTTATTTTATTTAATTTCTTTATTTCTGTGAGTACATGGTGAGTGTATATATTTATAGGGTACATGAGATGTTTCAATACAGGCATGCAATGTGAAATAACACATCATGTAAAATTGGGTATCCATCCCCTCAAGCATTTATCCTTTGTGTAACAAACAATCTGATTATACTTTTTAAGTTATGCTTATATGTACTATTAAATTATTATTTATTATTATTGACTATGGTCACCCTCTTGTGCTATCAGATACTAGGTCTTATTCATTCTTTCTAATTTTGTTTGTACCCATTAACCATACTCCCAATATAAATTCCTCCCAGCAGAAATTCTTTGCTGATGAGGAAATTGGACATGGGATAGAGAAGGCTTGGAGATTCCTTTCTAATCAGTAGACATCTTACCCTACCCCTCAGTAACCTGAATTTCAAAGACCAATTATCCTGGTTGTATGGACCAAAGCACAGCACTGCATTTCAGAAGTGGCCACTAATGGCCAGTCTTCAAGGAAATCTCTTGATTCTCATAAAGACTGGAATTGGCTTATAGCCAGTCATGTGGTGTATCTTCTGAGGCACCTGAACAGCACTGGGCATCTCTGCCAGATCACCACCCAGGACCCCCAGGGCCAGAGGATCTACCCCATGGCTGAAGGATAGCAGCCTGGACCAGTCTATGTGACTTGAAGTATACAAGTGAATCCTGTCCAGGAGGTTGGCCAGGTCTTTATGAAAGATTTCTAAAGCTTTAAGCCTAGGGCTAGGATGTGCAGTTTTGGTGAGCTCATGGGAGACCCCAGCTGCCATTCAGCTCGGAGATCTATTAATGATCATGTGGGCCCAGTCACCAAGGAGCTAGCTATGTCCTAAAATTAGTGACCCATCTGGGAAAGCTTCTTAGTTTACATAAGTCACAGGAATTGGAGAGAGCCATCTGAGTACCAAACTGAGGCTGTTTATCCAAGCCAAGGTGGAATAGGTGAGGTCCAATTGGCAAAAGATCCAGAGGTTTCCATGAGCAATAGAGGCTTTTCCTCTTCATGCTCTTCTTTTTCATTCAATAAACAGATAGTGCTTGGGGGGCAAATTTCTTTTAAACCGATTGCCACCCAGTATCAGGGGATGCTGGCAGAGAGGTGGACACAGTGGTCCTGAGAGCATAAGGCAGGGGCAGTGAGTCCTGTCTGTGTTGGTCAAAAACAACAGGGAGAGACCAAGCTGAGTCTTGAATGAAGAGTTACTTGCCACTGTGGACAATGAGTATCGCAAGCAGAGGGAGTATGTATGAAGGCTGAGCAAGCAGAATTGACAAAGGGGTGCTTTAGACAGGAGGTAACCCTAATATGCTCCTTCCAGATTCCTTCCCAATCTCCCTAGCTCCTCACCTCTTCTCTGCAGGCTCCATGGTGCTGCACCATGAAACTGCTTGCTCTTCCCCAACTTCAGTGTTTTACACCAAGGATGGTCTTTCTCCCCTTTTCTTCCTCACAAGTTTCTACCTGTCCTTCAACCAACCCCCTTCACGGCCTGCACAGGCACAAAGAGTTCATTCCCTTTTCTTTTTCCAAATGCACAGTCCTCAACTGCAGCACTTTCGTAACAGGTTACATGTTAATTCTTCTGTTTTCCTCACTCAACTCTGAGTTCTTGGGGGGGGAACACCATTTCTTAGCCATCTCTGCACCTTAGGCAGCTAGAATAGTGCAGGGTGATGTTATTTTTTATAGTTAATAAGAAATATGAAATCCCCAGTATAATCTTCCTACCTCTGGTTATGCCAAATATCATCTAAAATTAGCCAAAGCGGGGTTCAAGATGAGCACACGAAAATATTTCCTGTATGAGGAGAAGGATCCAGAATTAAATTATTGCTTTTGACCCTTTTTTACAGTGCCAATTATAAGATTCTAGAACAATCTGTGTTCTTCAAAAAAGAACAAAGGCGAATATAATGAACATCCATGAATTCTCCACATAAAATGAGCAAATATTAACTTAGTTTCACATTTTTTTTAAGAAATAAGAGTGTATGTGTGTGTGTGTGTGTGTGTGTATGCACGTGTATGAATATATTCACAAATTGTGATACTGGTGAATTTATAATTTGTTTCTGTAACACTGGAACAATTATTATCACTGTAAAAGATGCTTATGTACATTCCCTTGTTTGGATGGGAGAGTGTAAACCTAGAAACAGGGTTGCCAGTCATAGGAAATGCTTATCTTCAACCTCATGAGGCACTGCCAAATTGCTCTCTGAAGAAGTTCAGTTTCCACATCTACCAGCAATGTACATACTTTCCTACTTAACCATATTCTCACCAACACTTAGTATTGTTAGGCACTTTAATTTTTGCCTGTCTGAAGTAGTATTTCACAATAGTTTAAGTATTTATTTGTTTACTAGAGGAGTTGGATATTTTTTCACATGCTAATTTACCAATCTTCAAAAGATTGCCTGCTCTGATCCTTTGTCTATTTTTCTATTGTTTGCCTTTTTAATAATTACCTGTATCAGTTATTTACATATACTGGACAATAATCTTTTGCCCTTTAAATTTGTTGCAAACACCTTCTCTTATTATTTTTGTCTCATCACTTGCTTATGGTGTCCTGTCATTCAGAAATTTAGATACTTCAGGTAGTCAAAATTATCCTTTTCTTGAAAATAATTCCTACTTTTCATATCTCCTTTAAGAAACGCTTTGCTAAACTTAGGACATAACAGTCTTCTGTAATTCATCCAACAGATTTAAAGGTGTTTTTCCCATTAGTTTTTTTTAATACATCTAAATTTATTTGGTATGAGATTATGATCTGATTTATTTTTTCAGTTAATAACCCAATTGTCCCAGCATCATCTATTGAAGGATATATTCTCCCTCCCTAGTATGAATCACCTCTCTCACTGTACAGCCATGTATCACATAGGTTGGGGTTTGGGATCTCTGTTCTATCCTACTGACTCTTCTGTTATATAATGTATTAGGTATATGTGGTCATTATGGCTGGTAGGGCAAGCTCTCTTACCTTGATCTTCCTTTTCAGATTTGCTTTGACTACTTTTAGACCTTTAATCTTTATTTTATTTTTAAAATCAGTTTTTAAGTTTCACCAAAAAATCCTCTCAGATTTTTTCCTAGAATTGAAGTTTTAGATTAATTTGAAGAAAGTGAGACATCTTTTTGACACAGAGTATCTAGTGGTATGACCATAACATATTGTACTACTTTTGTTCAGGTCAGAGATGTATTATTTCTGGATATGGGACAAAGAAAAATCAATTGTCCTCCTAGAAATGGAATACACCCAATCAGAATGAGAATTCTTGTGACTATCATTCCATGAAAAGGAAGGCAAAAAGTCCTCTTAAATATCTATAAAATAGTTTGAAACAAAGAAAAACAGCAACAAATAACTCTCTGGATGTTAAAATTGTAAATGAGTACATAAAAAATAAAAATCATCATAAATCAGTGGAAAATGTTTGCAGTACAAAATGTCAGAGCAGAAAGAACAAACTCTAACCTCAACAGTTATTAGAATGGCAAGCAGAAATGCAGAGCTCACCTGAAATGGATCCTTAAGTGAAAGGGAAGGAGGCATCACAGCTACTGAAGAGTGGGTTCAAACAGAAAAAAATGAATAGGAGCCATTGCAACAAACGGAATATGAGCACTATGGAAATATAAGCTGATTGAAGCAGTAGGAAATGGTACCTGTGAAACAGAAGTCAAACTTGGGAAATAAAGAAGCCCCTTTCCAAATCTAAAATCCTATGATTCCATATATCCTAGGATTGAAGAGTAGGAAATGGTACCTGTGAAACCGAAGTCAAACTTGGGAAATAAAGAAGCCCCTTTCCAAATCTAAAATCCTATGATTCTATATGTTCTAGGGAAACAGTTTCCCTCTTGTCACTAAGAGGATTCCTTTTTCGTATAATGCAAAGCGTGTCGTTTTTCTTCTTTCATTTATTCATATGACTAAATTAGATTTCCTTAAATGTTCAACTATCACTACCTTCCTGAAATAAACTTCATCAATAAATTAATTATTATTATTTTGGATTCCTGCTGGATTCATTTCGTTAATATGCTTTAGAGATTTTGCATCTATATTTACAAATGAAGTTGGACTCTTTGGGGAGGGGTTCTGTTTATCATTGTGTGTGTTCATTTCATTTAAATGACTTGGAATAGTTTTTCTTTCCTAATCAGAGAAAAATTGAATAGCACAAAAATAGCTGTTTCTCAAATATGTGAAACTTAACTTGTGAATCTCTTTGGGCCTAGGATTTGTTGTTGCTGTTGTTTTTCAGGGTTTGGGTGTGTGGATTTGGGGTGGGGGGTGGTATGAGGTAGCATGAGGGGAGTTCTTTTACAGCATTTTTTTTTTTTTTTTTTTGAGACAGAGTCTCACTCTGTTGCCAGGCTGGAATGCAGTGGCACAATCTCGGCTCACTGCAACTGCCGCCTCCCGGGTTCAGGCAATTCTCCTGCCTCAGCCTCCTGAGTAACTGGGACTACAGGCACATGCCACCATGCCCAGCTAATTTTTGTATTTTTAGTAGAGACGGGGTTTCACCATGTTGGTCAGGATGGTCTCGATCTCTTGACCTCATGCTCCGCCTGCCTCGGCCTCCCAAAATGCTGGGATTACAGGCTTGCGCCACCGCGCCCAGCCTTCTTTTACAACATTTTAAAGAACCCTAACAGAAAATCAAAACAGCCTTTCAAATAATTTCCAAAGTTACCGAAGTTTCAGGTAATGAATCCAGTTAATGGAGAGGTCAAATATAAAATAACAGAATGTGAAGATAAATAATATAAGGTAAAGACAAGTGAACACCTGAGTCAAGCAACACCTGCTTTTGTTTTCCTAGATCAGGAAGTGTGCTGCACCACTGGAATGAAATCTATTACTTTGTGGAACAGTTGGCTCATAAATTCATCAGGTGAGAAACACTGTGCATTTGCTTCACTTGTAGCTCTCTGTCATGAGTCAAACCAGTCATGTTTGCTATTCTATTAATTACTAAATACTTTGGGGATGTTTTTCAACTAAGTTGGGCTCTCAGATCTTGGACCAGAGACTGTTTACTTTGTTTTCATCTTCGCCACATTTTAGAGTAACTTTTGGCTTTATGTTTTTGGGAGGAATCACATATGGTTATAAGACCAGAAATATTTAGCATTCTCCCTTCTCTGATGAATAGCATATTCTTATTACCTTTAACATTTTTCTTACACAGTTCATCATGCTGCAGCAATTGGCACATCTTAGCTGGACTCACGTATAGGATGTACAGTGTGTAGGATGAACTGTTCATCCTGGTTTGCCCAGAAATTTCCCAGTTTTAGCACTGAAAGTCTCACATCCTAGGAGGAATGCTCCTTAATCTTCAGCAAAACATGACAATTAGTCACTCTAGCTGTGTGTATTATTAGGTAGAATCCTCTGGGCATTTTCAACACCATTTTCCCAGGCAAGACAATGCAATTTCAAACATAGTCACTGCAAATATCATGGGAGTCTTGGACTTTCCAGTGAGTATGGAGGCTCACTAGTAAAGGAAATGAGGTCATGTTGCCCCACTGTGTGCAGCCTCCAAGGGATAACACAACTGTAATAGCTTTCATGGAGTGCTTGAAGCAGGTTGTCAAAGTCTTCAGTAAAATTGGTCTGATCATCGTAAATTCTAACACAGTTCCACTTCATGCTGATGGCCTCCGTAGAGTCTTCCAGTTGATAGGAGTGACCATAAAGTTCTTCTTTGAATAAGGTTCATTTTTTTTTTGTTTGTTTGTTTTTTCCTGAGACAGAGTCTTGCTCTGTCACCAGGCTGAAGTGCAGTGGCGTGATCTCGGCTTACTGCAACCTCTGCCTCCCAAGTTCAAACAGTTCCCCTGCCTCAGCCTCCTGAGTAGCTGGACTACAGTTGTGTGCCACCGTGCCCAGCTAATTTTTTGTATTTTAGTAGAGATGGGGTTTCACCATGTTAGCCAGGATGGTCTAAATCTCCTGACCTTGTGATCCACCCGCCTCAGCCTCCCAATGTGCTGGGATTACAGGTGTGAGCCACCATGCCTGGCCAAGTAAGGTTCTTTATCTAAGAATACATGTTATCCTCTAAGCCCTGGGTAGTGACAGACAGGTTCCTCTCAAATTCAGTTATTGACCTCAACACAAACCTACCTGCCTAATTGGAGGGAAAGGGTTAGGAGGTGGCTTGTTTGTTATGCCAAAAATTGGCAGCTACAGCAGGAAGCATCTAAACCCAGACGATCGGGAAAAACAGATGCTGAGAGGACAGAGGGGAGAAAAAAGTACAGGAAAAGGAGAGAAAAAAAATACATGGGTGGTGGTAGAGAATGTTTTAAAGGATCATAGAAACTAGGAATTGAAAGGAATGACTTCCCAGCCTATCCTAGGAGGCATTGTGTAACTCTCTACTTGAATAGCTCTGGTGAAAAATCACTGCCTTTTGAGGCAAAAGTCCAGTAGTTGGACAATTCCAGTTTTCATAAATCTTTTTGTCATTAAGCCAAGATGTCCTTTCCTCACTCACAGGCATTGGTCTTTTGGAGTGATATAAAGCAAGTCTGCCTCCACACCCTTCACAGTATCTGCTCTGTCTCTAATTGCTCTTCCGGGCTTCTGCTCCCTCTGAAGCGGAGGAGTCTAGTGGAATAGGTTTTGAAGTCAGGCAGATGTGGGTTTGAATCTAAGTTCCATTGTGCAACCATAGCAATTCACCAACCTTGGCTGACGCCTAGTTTATATATGAGGCTTATAAGAGAAAACATGTGCAAGCCAACTAGTCCAGCACCTGGCTTAGAATGGGCCCACAACATCTTTTCATTTCCTTCAGCAATTCCAGACTCTTCACTATCTTAGAATCAAAAAATTGTGGGCAAGGGCAAGGGAGGGGATTAAGAGAACACTTAATCCAATTCCTGTGCTTTATAGATGAAGAAACTGAGGACCGGGGGAAGCTGACATGGCTTAATCCAGATAAAGCACCCTTCTCTGGTTGTCTCCACTAACCCCACTTGGCCATGGAGCCCCTCAAAGTGTGGAACCAAGATCTTGCCACACACAAACTCCACGAGGTAGAGGCTGGGCTGCAGTCTGATGACATTCACAGCCCAAGTGCCCATAACAGTGCCAGACACATAGTCCATGCTCAGTCAGTATGGGTGAATGAATGAATGGGCGATTTTCATTTATTTATTTATTTTAATAAGTCTAAGGCAGCTGGGACTGCAGGGGAGAAATTCATTCAATAACAGTGGATGATGTCAGTACAAGTACATCATTTCTAATCTCAGTGGGATTTTTGACATTTAAAGTCATTTTATGTATCTTTATTCTGACCCTCGGTCACTTTTCTAATAATGTTTCTAATGCTTTGCCGTTTCCTCAAGCCTTCAACCTACACCTCACACCCATCACTCTCAGCAAAGAACCTCACCTCCTACTTCACCAAGAATCCAGCAAGTAGTGGGCATGAGTTCAAGTTCCAATCTACTCCTAAAAGATGCATATATGTCCTTCCCACTGGCCTCTGAGATCCAAGTATCCCTCCTATGTAAGGCCAACCTCTCCATTTTAGTCCAATTTTTATCCCATTGTCTCCAATATCCTCCAGGTCTTTGTTTCTGTCTTGTATTTTTCTCTACCTTTCCCCCGGCTCTTTCCCCCACAGTCTACAAACACAAACTAATCTCTCCTGCCCCTTGTCCCAAAAAGGCAGTGACAGTGGATCTCTTGCTCTTGTCTTCCTACAGATGGGACCCTATTTCTTTACTGGTTTCTCACTCACATGTCTTTGGAGACTGGTCATCTGCATATCCTTACTTCTCATTCATTCCTTAACCCAATGCTGTCTGGTCCTCATCCCCACCTTTCACTATTTGCTCTCACCAAGGTCACTAAGGGATGACCCAGAGGAAAAATCCAGGAGCACTCTGCAGCCCTTAGTCCACTGGATGCAGGGGTCTCACTGGATGCAGACTTATCCTTCCTTGAAACTCTCTCCTCCACTGGCCCTGGTTCTGCTTCCATCCCACTGGCCTCAGCCAGCCCTTCCCACGCTGGTGGTGGTTTTCTATTTGGCTCACTTCCCTCCTCACTGCCGACACTGTCTCTGAACAACTTTGCCCACATTAGTACTCTGAGAACTTCAAATTATGCCTCTAGCCTAGACTCATATGTCAGTTGCCTCTTGGAGACCTTTGTTTTCCACATTTAAAGTTTATTATTTCCAGAGCTGAACTTGATGGAAGCGAAGCAGTATAGAATGAGCCCAAGTTATAGGACACAGAGTCTGCTGCCCCAGTGCTGGTGAAGTAGTCACAGGCAGCACGGGGTCATGAACAGAAAACTGAACTCTGTTTTAGGGACCAATACTCAATTCACCAGGTATTGCCTGAGCTCCATCAAATGTTGAACATCATGCAACGGGCTTCCAAAGATGCATCAGGTACACGATAATAAATGTAGACTTTATCCTGGAGGCAGTAGGAGTCACTGGAAATTTTATAGCAGTTAAGTGACAGGATATAATTTTCGTTTTAGGAAAATAATTCTGGGAGCAGTGTGAAGAGTGAATTGGAGCAAAGAACGTTCCTAGGCAAGATGCTAGCTAGGAAATTGTAGTAGTCAGACTATTGAGGCCAGGATCTTAAGATATGGGAAGTGAAGCAGGTCCAAGAAGCACTTGGGAAACTGGAACTATAAGGTTCCGAGCCCGATGAGGTGTGGGAGGTTATTGCATTGTGAAGAAAAAGATTGACGCTATCACAGAAGAACAAGTTGAACACACAGAACGGCATTGCACTACTGAATCCCTGCAGTCTGATGGTCCGTCTTGCAGACTGAGAAACAAGTTCACCCTCAGTGAGAGTGCTTCTGTCTCCAGAGTACGACTCTTACATTGAGAATGCTCCTGAGCACTGCCATATAAAAACCATGCCAATTTATTCATTAATAATGCTGCCAAATGGAATAGATATTCTTATGACCAGTCAGCACATTCTCTCCTTCGAGGATAATCTCCTTGGGAAGCCAAGGAGAAATTAAAAGTTGATGGTGATTCCACTTTCAGATCAAAGGGAGTTTGTTATATGATGTTAATGGCTGATGGCATCAAGCTGCAACTCATCATTAAAGAATACACCAGACTACTGTGGAAACATTATCAAATTTTTCTATTGGGATCCCCTTTTATAGACAGCATACAGACTGGTCCCCTTGTTGGAACACACTTCTTCAGACAGAACACAGGGCAACAAGGAAGTTTATCATTCTAACTCATAATCCACACTCACCAAGCAATGGTATCAGGTCAGAAGCAGCCTCCAAGAAGACCCAGTGTGTCTTCTCTCTCACCTACACTTCAAGTACACTGCTGGCTAACCAACACCCACAATGCCAGCCTTAGAGGCCCCCTGGGCATTAGGGGTCATCAGCTCTGGCAACTATGATAGAATGGGAGGGACAGGAAGGGAACCTGAAGGGAGTGGCATGCACAGTCTTATTGTCTGTCCTCATAGAGCTTCTTTTCCTTTCCAGCCCACAGCTGAGAATGTCCTTTATTGTCTTCTCCACTCGAGGAACAACCTTAATGAAACTGACAGAAGACAGGTAAGCATACTTCTCATCCCTGTTGTTAAAAAGTCAATCACTCCATTCAAAAAATAGGAGTTTCTGATCCCTTATTAACAGAAGGAGAAACTGAGGCCACATCACCTTCCCTAGAATAGCAAACAGAACCCAGACCAGACCCAGCCTCCACATTCTTTCCAGTTTACCTTGCTGTCTTCTGTTTAACAGAGAATCATAAAATCCAAGGCATTTGCCTGCAATATTGACCAAGGATTTTAAGAAGCTCTGAGGAGGTGTCTCTAGCCATCTCAAGATGCCTCATCTTGCTCAGTCTTTAGACAATGCCATCCTTTATGCAGAGATGTCTTTTGTTCAGCGATGGGGAGCTAAACACCCCCTCTCACCTGTTCTTCACATCCTGCTACAACCCAAGGCTTCCTAGTGCAGCTTCATGCTGGCTTATATGCTGCCTGCATGAGAGTTTGGCCAAGAGACCAGGTTCACACATCACTTGCAGGTGTTTTGTGTGCTAATGCCTGCAACATCTGGAAAGTTGAAGGGGGCAGAGGGGTCAGGGATTTATAAACTATCAGAATGCCAAGGCTTCCAGACCCATTTTGGTTTGTTATGCTTGTTGTAATTAGTCATCCTCTGAATCTACTTGGAATCTAATTTTTGTATGCCTTAACTTCACTACTGCTATTTTCCTGTTCTGAAGAGAAGACAGAGGGTAGATCCCTGGTTTGCTGGAAGCAGCATTTCATATGGGTCAAATGTGCATCAAACAACAGCCAGAAATGCCTTACTGAAGGCTGTGTGGGTTTCATGTGGTGACTGCTTGGCCTAGGTCAGCTGGCAAAGCACAGCGTGGTTCACAGACACACCCCCAACCTCATTAGCCTATGGAAGAGATGTGGGCCAGAGCTCTCTGAAACTTTCTCAGGAGACTGGCTAAAAGAATCAGGCTTTCAGATCTTCCAAGCTAGTACTGCTTCTGAAATATATGACTTGCAGTGTTTTAGTTGAGCACAGAAATTTATATTTTTCTATCTCACTTGATCTTCACAATATCCCTATAAAACAGTTAAGGGCCCATTAATACACCTGTATAATATTTGAGAAACCTTATAGAATTAATAAAAACTTGTTCAAAAGCAAGACATGAATTGGCAAAGACTTTCATTTCAGCAAAAGGTTTTGGATAAATCAAAAGAAATAATGTCAAAAATGTACAGCTGATCCTTAAACAACATTTTGAACTGAATGGGTCCACTCATACATGGGTATTTTTTAACCAAATGCAGATCAAAAATACGGTATGTGTGGGATGCAAAACCCACATATATGGAGGGCTGACTTCTAGTATCTGCAGGTTCTGCAGGACTGACTGCAGGACTTGAGTGCATGGATTTTGGTATGCTTGGGGGATCATGAACCGATCGTCTGCCTATTCTGCGGAATGACTGTATCTGCATTTAGTTCTTGAGATCAAATACACACAGGGTAAAGCTATGAGAAGATGAAAAAATAGAATGGAAAATAAATATAATGTGTTAAGATATAGTAAAGAAACTACAATTAGACTAATAATGCTTACCATTTGTGTCTTTTATCTGCAAAGCACTTTACATATCATTTTTTATTTATCCTCATATAACCATTGTACTCTATTTTCTCATGGGAAGGAACTATGCAGTCATTTGAATCATTGTTTCATATGGAATGTATGGTTTTTCTCTAACTGCTTTCACAGTTTCTTTTTTAGTTCTTAGCAGTTTGATTATGTGTGTGGGCATGGTTTTCTTTCAGGGTACCCTATTTTGACTTTGCAAAGCTTCTTGAATCTATAAATGTGTCTGTCACCATATTTGGGGGAGTTTGCGGCTACTTGAGTGGGGGGACTGAAATTCTGGACCTCATGGTAGTGTGGTCATTTCTCTTCGTTTTAATTTTCCTCTCCAGTCCACCAGTTTTATTTACTTTCCAGCGTGCTTGGTTGCTTTTTTGTTGTAATAAGCAGGTGATATAGGCAGTAGCAAGTATACTGTATCTTGGCTGCTATTACTTGAGTTTTACAGAAAAGGACACCGAGGTTCAAAAAGTTTACGTAACCTGCCGAGGTCAGACAGCCAGTATTCCACCAGACTAGTATTCTGATTCCGGATTCTAAATTTGGTCCAACTCCTGCACTTTGTATTGTATCATGTTGCTCTTCTAAGACTTCCTGGCTTCATCAGTTTAGTTGACGGATTGTAACAAATTTTGCAGGTCATTTCATTAGTATAATAGAGTGTACAATGTCAATTTAAGTACTGTTAGAGTAAAATAATGTTAACTACTACATATGATTCCCTGGAAACTCCAAAAATAGTCTTGTTCTTACATTAATTGAAATACTTCAAATGTGTCATCATTTGGAAATAAGACCATGTCAAGAAGTTCAACTATTCATTTGAAAGAATACATGCTCAATTTGATCAAATGCAATTTTGCCATCTGTGAAGATGGTGATATTTTTTCTTTTACCTACTAGTACAGTGAATGTCATAAAAATCATTTTTAAATAACGGATCATTCTAGTATTTCTATGTACATCTCATTATGATATATTCTTTTAATATATATCTGAATTCTGTTTTTTTATATTATTCAGAAATTTAGCACCCCTATTTATAATTGCAATTGGGCTGTCATTGTCCTTTCTATTACCACCTTTTCTTATAATATTTTTGATTCTTTTTTATTTAAATCGTATTTCTTCTAGAATTTATTATGATGTAAGGTACAAGGTCAATGTCCAGTGTTTCTTTCCCCGATTGATTGGCCAGTTCTTCCCACACCTTTGTGTAACAATCTTTTACCAACAACTTGAACAGTTAAACTCTTTGCTAGGTTTGGGTTTATTACTGGGTTTTCTATTCTGTTCTGTTTTTCCATTTGTTTCTATACTTGGATCACATTGTTTTAATTAGTTTTAACATCTGGAGGACCAGTCTATCCACATTTCTAATCTTGGGTGAAAATCTCCTTGGTCTTTACTAGATTTTTCCAACCATATACATTTTAAATAACTTTTTATGTTTCCAGATATCCCTGGGATTTTCACTCGAACTGTGTGAAAAACACAGATTAACTCAGCAGCAACGGCACTGCATTATATTCTATACTTATTTCCTTATTTAGGGATATATCGCATGTCATTTATGTCCCTCAGTGCAGTTTTGTTCTTTTCTTCAAATTAGTCTAATTGTTAACTTTTTTCCCCAGGCATCTTAAAGTGTTGCTTTTATTGTGAAAGAAATGTTTTTCTGTTGTATTTTCCAAATTGTCATTCTTCACTCTTGACTGGTGAACTTACAGTTTGTGATCCTTGGGCTTCTATTGAACTCCATAAAATGATTTACAAAAATGTGCATGTCGGTGGGTTTTCTGTAGCAGAAGAGGCCTACAGCCCCCATCCCCATCCCCTGCCAAAAAAAAAGCTTAAGAAATATTAGTTTTGTGGAAAACAATAGGTTTCCAGCAGGTTTTTTGTAGATTTAGGTCTTTTATTTTTATTATTATTTTATTTAAGAGGGTGTCTTGGTCTGTCACACAGGCTGGAGTGCAATGATGCGATCTCGGCTTACTGCAACCTCCACCTCCCAAGTTCAAATGATTCTCCTGCCTCAGCCTCCCTAGTAGCTTGGATTACAGGTGTGCACCACCACATCTGGCTAATTTTTGTATTTTTAGTAGAGACAGGAGTTTCACCATGTTGGTCAGGCTGGTCTCAAACTCCTGACCTCAAATAATCTGCCCACCTCAGCCTCCCAAAGTGCTGGGCTTACAGGCGTGAGCCACCATGCCTGCCCTCTTATCCCACCACTTTGATGAAACATTTTCTTTGTTCTAATAGTTTTCCAGTTAATTTTGAAGTGATTTTCCAATATGGTGATTTCCAATATGTAGTATCTGTGATTAATTCTGTTCTCTTTTCTAATATTTATAGCTAGTATGTCTTCCTGTGTATCTTCTTACATTCTAAAATTTTCAGACTTTAATTCCCTGTTGGGTTTTACAATTATGCATTGTATTGGATGCTGACTTCATAAATTTTATCTACTATGTTAAGGAAGGATTCTTCAAATGCAAGATTATTAAAAATTGTTTATCTGTAAAAGTTGTTATATTAAATACCCTTTTGCCATATCAAAATAGTTATGTCTTTCTTCTATCTCCTTTGACCTCTCAAAGTAAAATTTGAAATCAAAAGTTCTCCTAATGGGCCTGGCACAGTGGCTCACACCTGTAATCCCAGCACTTTGGGAAGCTGAGGTAGGCGGATGGGTTGAGCCCAGGAGTTCAAAACCAGCCTGAGCAACAAAGGGAGACCCTGTCACTATCAAAAATAAAAATTAGCCAGGTATGTTGTCACACACCTGTGGTCCCAGCTATTCAGGAGGCTGAGGCGAGAGGATCGATTGAGGCCTGGGAGGTAAAGGCTGCAGTGAGGCGTAATCACACCAATGCGCTCAAGCCTAGGCAACAGAGTGTGCTGTATAATTAATTAATCAATTAATTAATCTATCCCAATGAAAAACCAACCTTACATTCCTAGAATAAACTTTAACATGGTTTGCTATGTTTTTATTGTGTTTCTGGATTTAATTTAATATAAGCTGAAAGATATTACTCATCAATATTGAATATTGAGAGTATTCTGGGGCTTTATTTCATACAATTTTTATCAGGTTGGGAGTAAAAGAATTACATGAGCTTGGAAAAATGAGTAGGCAATCTTTCTGTAAGCTGCAGAATTGCTTAACTAATATAGAAAGCAAATGTTTGTTCCAAGTTTGATACAACTCAGAGGAAAACCATCAAAGCTTAAATTATTATTGAAGAAGCTCTTTGACACTTACCTCAGCTTTTTGTGTTATTGTTTTTTTTTTATATTAGATTTTTTTTTAATTTTATATATATATATCTTTTTTATTGCATTTTAGGTTTGGGGGTACATGTGAAGAACATGCAAGATTGTTGCATAGGTATACACATGGCAGTGTGATTTGCTGCCTTCCTCCCCATCACTTATATCTGGCATTTCTCCCCATGCTATCCCTCCCCAACTCCCCCACCCCCCGCTGTCCCTCCCCTATTTCCCCCCCGACAGACCCCAGTGTGTGATGCTCCCCTCCCTGTGTCCATGTGTTCACATTGTTCAACACCCGCCTATGAGCGAGAACATGGAGTGTTTGATTTTCTGTTCTTGTGTCAGTTTGCTGAGAATGATGGTTTCCAGGTTCATCCATGTCCCTACAAAGGACACAAACTCATCGTTTTTGATGGCTGCATAATATTCCATGGTGTATATGTGCCACATTTTCCCTGTCCAGTCTATCATCGATGGGCATTTGGGTTGGTTCCAGGTCTTTGCTATTGTAAACTGTGCTGCAATGAACATTCATGTGCATGTGTCCTTATAGTAGAACGATTTATAGTCCTTTGGATATATATCCAGTAATGGGATTGCTGGATCAAATGGAATTTCTATTTCTAGGTCCTTGAGGAATCGCCACACTGTCTTCCACAATGGTTGAACTAATTTACACTCCCACCAGCAGTGTAAAAGCATTCCTATTTCTCCACATCCTCTCCAGCATCTGTTGTCTCCAGATTTTTTAATGATCGCCATTCTAACTGGTGTGAGATGGTATCTCAATGTAGTTTTGATTTGCATTTCTCTAATGACCAGTGATGATGAGTATTTTTTATATGTTTGTGGGCTTCATGTACGTCTTCTTTTGTAAAGTGTCTGTTCATATCCTTCGCCCACTTTTGAATGGGCTTTTTTCTTGTAAATCTGTTTCAGTTCTTTGTAGATTCTGGATATCAGCCCTTTGACAGATGGGTAGACTGCAAAAATTTTTTCCCATTCTGTTGGTTGCTGATTCACTCTAACGACTGTTTCTTTTGCTGTGCAGAAGCTGTGGAGTTTGATTAGGTCCAATTTGTCTATTTTGGCTTTTGTTGCCAAAGCTTTTGGTGTTTTAGTCCTGAAGTCCTTGCCTATGCCTATGTCCTGAATGGTTTTTCCAAGATTTTCTTCTAGGGTTTTTATGGTGTTAGGTCTTATGTTTAAGTCTTGAATCCATCTGGAGTTAATTTTAGTCTAAGGTGTAAGGAAGGGGTCCAGTTTCTGCTTTCTGCACATGACTAGCCAGTTTTCCCAACACCATTTATTAAACAGGGGACTCATTTCCACATTGCTTGTTTTTGTCAGGTTTGTCAAAGATTGGATGGTTGTAGATGTGTTATGTTGCCTCCAGGCCTCTGTTCTGTTCCATTGGTCTATATCTCTGTTTTGGTACCAGTACCATGTTGTTTTGATTACTGTAGCTTTGTAGTATAGTTTGAAGTCCAGTAGTGTGATGCCTCCAGCTTTGTTCTTTTTGCTTAGAATTGACTTGGTTATGCGGGCTCTCTTTTGGTTCCATATGAAGTTTAAGGTGGCTTTTTCCAGTTCTGCGAAGAAGGTCATTGGTAGCTTGATAGGGATAGCGTTGAATCTGTAAATTACTTTGGGCAGTATGGCCATTTTCACGATATTGATTCTTCATAGCCATGAACATGGAATATTTCTCCATCTGTTTGTGTCCTCTCTTACTTCGTTGAGCAATGGTTTGTAGTTCTCCTTGAAGAGGTCCTTTATGTTCCTTGTTAGTTGTATTCCTAGGTATTTTATTCTCTTTGTAGCAATTGTGAATGGCAGTTGGTTCCTGATTTGGCTGTCTTTAAGTCTGTTATTGGTGTATAGGAATACTTGTGATTTTTGCACATTGATTTTGTATCCTGAGACTTTGCTGAAGTTGCTTATCAGTTTCAGGAGATTTTGGGCTGAGACGATGGGGTCTTCTAGATATACAGTCATGTTGTCTGCAAATAGAGACAATTTGACTTCCTCCTTTCCTATTTGAATACCCTTTATTTCTTTTTCTTGCCTGATTGCTCTGGCTAGAACTTCCAGTACTATATTGAATAGGAGTGGTGAGAGAGGACATCCTTGTCTAGTGCCAGATTTCAAAGGGAATGCTTCTAGTTTTTGCCCATTCAGTATGATATTGGCTGTTGGTTTGTCGTAAATAGCTTTTATCATTTTGATACGTTCCGTCAATACCTAGTTTATTGAGGGTTTTTAGCATAAAGGACTGTTGAATTCTGTCAAAGGCCTTCTCTGCATCAATTGAGATTACCACGTGGTTTTTGTCTTTGGTTCTGTTTATGTGGTGGATTATGTTTATAGATTTGCATGTGTTGAACCAGCCTTGCATCCCCCAGGATGAAGCCGACTTGATCGTGATGAATAAGCTTTTTGATGTCCTGTTGAAATAGGTTTGCCGGTATTTTATTGAAGATTTTTGCATCTATGTTCATCATGGATATTGGCCTGAAGTTTTCTTTTCTTGCTGAGTCTCTGCTGGGTTTTGGTATCAGGATGATGTTGGTCTCATAAAATGATTTGGGAAGGATTCCCTCTTTTTGGATTGTTTGGAATAGTTTCAGAAGGAATGGTACCAGCTCCGCTTTGTATGTCTGGTAGAATTCGGCTGTAAACCCATCTGGACCTGGGCTTTTTTTGGATGGTAGGCTCTTAATTGCTGCCTCAACTTCAGACCTTGTTATTGGTCTATTCAGGGTTTCGACTTCTTCCTGGTTTAGGCTTGGGAGGATGCAAGTGTCCAGGAATTTATCCATTTCTTCCAGGTTTACTAGTTTATGTGCATAGAGTTGTTTGTAATAATCTCTGATGATGGTTTGAATTTCTGTGGAATCTGTGGTGATATCCCCTTTATCATTTCTTATTGCATCTATTTGATTATTTTCCTTTTCTTTTTTATTAATCTGGCTAATGGTCTGTCTATTTTGTTGAACCTTTCGAAAAACCAGCTCCTGGATTTATTGATTTTTTGAAGGGTTTTTTGTGTCTCTATCTCCTTCAGTTCTGCTCTGATCTTAGTTATTGCTTGTCTTCTGCTAGGTTTTGAGTTTTTTTGATCTTGCTCCTCTAGCTCTTTCAATTTTGACGATAGGGTATCAATTTTAGATCTCTCCTAGCTTCTCATGTGGGCATTTATTGCTATATATTTTCCTCTGGACACTCCTTTAAATGTGTCCCAGAGATTCTGGTATGTTGTGTCTTCATTCTCGGTTTCAAAGAACATCTTTATTTCTGCCTTCCTTTCATTGTTTATCCAGTCAACATTCAAGAGCCAGTTGTTCAGTTTCCATGAAGCTGTGTGGTTCTGAGTTAGTTTCTGAATTCTGAGTTCTAACTTGATTGCACTGTGGTCTGAGAGACTGTTATGATTTCCGTTCTTTTGCATTTGCTGAGGAGTGATTTACTTCCAATTATGTGGTCATTTTTCGAGTAGGTGTGATGTGGTGCTGAGGAGAATGTATATTCTGTGGATTTGGGGTGGAGAGTTCTGTAAATGTCTATTAGGTTTGCTTGATCCAGGTCTGAGTTCAAGTCCTGGATATCCTTGTTAATTTTCTGTCTCGTTGATCTGTCTAATATTGACAATGGGGTGTTCAAGTCTCCAACTATTATTGTGTGGGAGTCTAAGTCTCTTTGTAGTCATTAAGAACTTGCCTTATGTATCTGGGTGCTCCTGTATTGGGTTCGTATATATTTAGGATCGTTAACTCTTCTTGTTGCATTGATCCTTTTACCATTATGTAATGTCCTTCTTTGTCTCTTTTGATCTTTGTTGGTTTAAAGTCTATTTTATCAGAGATAAGAATTGCAACTCCTGCTTTTTTTTGCTCTCCATTTGCTTGGTAAATCTTCCTCCATCCCTTTATTTTGAGCCTTTGTGTATCTTTGCATGGGAGATGGGTTTCCTGGATACAGCACACCGACGGGTTTTGGCTTTTTATCCAGTTTGCCAGTCTATGTCTTTTGATTAGGGCATTTAGCCCATTTACATTTAGCATTAATATTGTTATGTGTGAATTTGATCCTGCCATTTTGATGCTAGCTGGCTGTTTTGCCTGTTAGTTGATGCAGTTTCTTCTTGTGTTGCTGCTCTTTGCCATTTGGTATGTTTTGGGAGTGGCTGGTACTGGTTGTTGCTTTCTATGTTTAGTGCCTCTTTCAGGAGCTCTTGTAAAGCAGGCCTGGTGGTGATGAAATCTCTGAGTACTTGCTTGTTCACAGAGGATTTTATTTTTCCTTCACTTATGAAGCTCAGTTTGGCTGGATATGAAATTCTGGGTTGAAAGTTCTTTTCTTTAAGGATGTTGAATATTGGCCCCCCACTCTCTTCTGGCTTGTAGGGTTTCTGCTGAGAGATCTGCTGTGAGTCTGATGGGCTTCCCTTTGTGGGTAACCCAACCTTTCTCTCTGGCTGCCCTTAGCATTTTCTCCTTCATTTCAACCCTGGTGAATCTGATGATTATGTGCCTTGGGGTTGCTCTTCTTGAGGAATATCTTTGTGGTGTTCTCTGTATTTCCTGGACTTGAATATTGGCCTGCCTTGCTAGGTTGGGGGAAGTTCTCCTGGATAATATCCTGAAGAGTATTTTCCAGCTTGGATTCATTCTCTCCGTCACATTCAGGTACACCTATCAAACGTAGATTAGGTCTTTTCACATAGTCCCATATTTCTTGGAGACTTTGTTCATTCCTTTTTACCCTTTTGTCTCTACTCTTGCCTTCTTGTTTTATTTCATTGAGTTGATCTTCGACCTCTGATATCCTTTCTTCTGCTTGGTCGATTTGGCTGTTGAAAACTTGTGTATGCTTCGCGAAGTTCTTGTGTTGTGTTTTTCAGCTCCATCAATTCACTTATATTCCTCTCTAAGTTGGTTATTCTCATTAGCATTTCGTCAGATCTTTTTCGAGGTTCTTAGTTTCTTTGCATTGGGTTAGAACATGTTCTTTTAGCTCACAGAAATTTCTTATTACTCACCTTCTGAAGCCTGATTCTGTCAATTCATCACACTCATTGTCCCTCCAGCTTTGTTCCCTTGCTGGTGAGGAGTTGTGATCCGTTGTAGGAGGAGAGGCATTCTGATTTCGGGTGTTTTCCTCCTTTTTGCACTGGTTTCTTCCCATCTTTGTGGATTTATCTATGTGTGGCCTTTGTGGTTGGTGATTTTCAAATGGGGTCTCTCAGTGGACGTCCAGTTTGTTGATGATGAAGTTATTTCTTTCTGTTTCTTAGTTTTCCTTCTAACAGTCTGGCCCCTCTGCTGTAGGACTGCTGAAGTCCACTCCCCGCCCTGCTTGCCTGGGGATCATCTACAGCAGCTGCAGAACAGTAAGGGTTGCTGTCAGTTTCTTCTTCTGCTATCTTTGTCCCAGAATGATACTGCCAGATGTCAGTCTGAGCTCTCCTTTATGAGGTGACTCGTTGAATATACGGGGTCAGGGGAGCTGCTTGAGGAGACAGAGTGTCCTTTATAGGAGCCCAAGTGCTGAGCTGTGAGCTCCATTGTTCATTCAGAGTTGCTGGGCAGGTACGTTTAAGTCTGCTGCAGCAGAACTCATAAACCCCTTTTTTCCCCAGGTGCACTGTCCTGGGGAGTTAGGGCTTTATGAGTTTCCCTTGTGCTGCTGCCTTTTTCTCAGGGCTGCCTTGCCCAGCGATGAGGCAGCCTAGTCACTGCCTGCAGAGGCTTTGCTGAGCTGCTGTGGGCTCCACCCAGCTGCCGTGTGAACTTCCCTGCAGTCCTGTTTATACAAATGTAGTTAGAACTGCCTCGGCAATGGCGGGCTGCCTCTGCAATGGCAAACTACCTCCGTAGTGGCAGACTGCCTCAGTAATGGTGGACGCCCCTCCCACACAGAGCTGTACCATCCCGGGTTCAGCTGTGCTTGCTGTCAAACTATGATCCAGAGCGTTTCCCATCGCTGTATTTTTGTGGGGGGTGGGACCAGCCGAGCCTGATCACCTGGCTCCCTGCCTCAGAGCCTTTTTTTTTTTTAGTTGAACAGTTGACTGTCTCCCAGGTGTTCCAGCCGCCTGTTGACAGGGCGCCGGGATCTGTGTGATTTCCCGTGTGGCGACCCACTGTGCCGGCTGAAACCGCTGGCGCTGAGATTCGTGGCGTTTTTTTGCCTGGGAAATCTCCTGGCCTGGCTGCCTGTTTCAGTCCCCTTTTTAAATCAGATGAATGGGTGGCTCTGCCTTCCCGGAGCTCCAGTTGCCAGCTAAAACGGCACCCGGACCCACGTATTTTGTACGGGGACCTGCGGGGAACCGCTGCGCCGGGGCACCGCCCAAAACAGCGTCACCGGGGAAAACAGCCGCACAGGCCAAACCAGCTGGGCTGGCAACCCATGGGGCTCCTCCCCCTGGGAATCTCCTGGTCTGTGGGCAATAAAAATCCGTCTGGGAATGCAGCGTCCACTCACCCTCCGCGCTTTCACTGGGAGCTGCAATCCTGACCTGCTCCTAATCGGCCATCTTGGATCCTCCCCCGTGTTATTGCTTTTATCATGTTTTCTACTTTGAGAAATGGTAGAAATTACCGAGATGTTGACATTTTAAATTTATCACATATCTTTTTAATTTTCAAAAGCTCTTCTGTATCTTTGGTTATATCCCTTTCCTATAATTGTGTAAAGCTATTTTCTTTCCTCTTATTTGCCCCATTCAAATTACCTAATGGTTTATTTCTTAAATTTATTCATAAGCTCTGTTTTATATATTTTTAAATTTTATGATTATTTTATTTTTTTACTATTATTAATTCTGTCTGCTTCTTATATTGCAAGTTTTTCTGGCTTCTCAAAATAAAAGATAATTGCTCAGCATGCTGGCTCGCACCTATAATCCCAAGAATTTGGGAGGCCAAGACGGGCTGATCACTTGAGGCCGGGATTTCGAGACCAGCCTGGCCAACATGGTGAAACCCCAGCTCTAGTAAAAATAAAAAAATTTAGTTGGGCATGTTGGTGTGCACCTGTAATCCCAGCTACTCGGAAGGCAAGAATCCCTTGACCCCGGAAGGTGGAGGTTGCAGTGAGCTGACATCGCACCACTGCACTCCAGCCTGAGCAACAGAGCGAGACTCCATCTCAAAAAAAACAAAAAAGATTATCCACTATATGTTATTTCTTTCTAAATAATAGAAGCTTTAATAGTATAAATTATACTTTAAATCTGATATGGTTTTGACATGTCCTGGTTACTATTTTTCATTTAGGATGATTTAGGAAAAGTGTTTTACAATTTTCACATTTTTTTTACCCTTTTCTCAATTTCCAGAGTCTTCAGTTTTTAAAAATTCAATGTATATAATTTCTATTTTTTAGTTTATTAATGTTTGTTGGTGGACTACTACGTGATCAAATTTTATTTAGTATCCATAGATGTTAGAAAATAGGTATACTTTGATGAATAAAATTTTGTTAAAAGTATTAAATTTTTAAATATTTTATATTTTTGTTTACTTGATCTGTGAAGATAGTCATTTTGCATTTTCTGCCATGACTGTTTAATTTCCAACACATTGCTTTCTAATTTACATCATCTTCCTTGGCTTATGTGTGTTTTCATATGGAGTGTGCTTCGAATCAATATAAAATAATCTTTTTGCCACCTTTAGTGCTTTTGGCTTTATATCCTTTGTCCAAAATTAATATTGTTAAACTTGAATTTTGTTTGCATTTCCTGATATACCTTTTTTCATTCATCTATTTTTTTACTTTTGTTGATATTTTAATTTTTCAGTGATTTGAAAAGTATAATTTCATTTGCATTCTAATAACAATTGCCAATGAATTTTTCTTGTCTTGATAGTGACAAGAATTGAATAAATATCTGTTGATTCTTCTTGCTGAATTTCTTTTTTTTTTTTTTTTTTTTTTACATTGATCTCATGATCTTTTTGTAATTGCGTTTTATATTTTGGGGTACATTTGAAGAACATGCAGGATTGTTGCATAGGTACATACATGGCAATGTGGTTTGCTGCCTTCCTCCCCATCACCTATATCTGACATTTCTCTCCATGTTATCCCTCCCCAACTCCCCACCCCCTGCTGTCCCTAATTCCTCCCAACAGGCCCCAGTGTGTGATGCTCCCCTCCCTGTGTCCATGTGTTCTCATTGTTCAACACCCGCCTATGAGTGAGAACATGTGGTGTTTGATTTTCTGTTCCTGTGTCAGTTGCTAAGAATGATGGTTTCCAGGTTCATCCATGTCCCTACAAAGGACATGAACTCATCATTTTTTATGGCTGCATAGTATTCTGTGGTGTATATGTGTCACGTTTTCCTTGTCCAGTCTATCAGCGATGGGCATTTGGGATGGTTCCAAGTCTTTGCTATTGTAAACAGTGCTGCAATGAACATTCGTGTGCATGTGTCTTTATAATAGAAAGATTTATAATCCTTTGGATATATACCCAGTAATGGGATTGCTGGGTCAAATGGAATTTCTATTTCTAGGTCCTTGAGGAGTCACCACACTGTCTTCCACAATGGTTGAACTAATTTACACTCCCAGCAATAGTGTAAAAGTGTTCCTATTTCTCCACATCCTCTCCAGCATCTGTTGTCTCCAGATTTTTTAATGATTGCCATTCTAACTGGCATGAGATGAAATCTCAATGTAGTTTTGATTTGCATTTCTCTAATGACCAGTGATGATGAGCATTTTTTCATATGTTTGTTGGCCTCATATATGTCTTCTTTTGTAAAGTATCTGTTCATATCCTTCACCCGCTTTTGAATGGGCTTGTTTTTTTCTTGAAAATCTATTTTAGTTCTTTGTAGATTCTGGATGTAAGTTCTTTGTCAGATGGGTAGATTACAAGACATTTCTTCCCATTCTACTGGTTGCTCAGTTCACTCTAATGATTGTTTCTTTTGCTGTGCAGAAGCTCTGGAGTTTAATCAGATCCCATTTGTCTATTTTGACTTTTGTTACCAGTGCTTTTGGTGTTTTAGTCATGAAGTCCTTGCCTATGCCTATGTCCTGAATGGTTTTGCCTAGGTTTTCTTCTAGGGTTTTTATGGTGTTAGGTCTTATGTTTAAATCTTTAATCCATCTGGAGTTAATTTTAGTGTAAGGTGTCAGGAAGGGGCCCAGTTTCTGCTTTCTGCACATGGCTAGCCAGTTTTCCTTACACCATTTATTAAACAGGGACTCCTTTCCCCATTGCTTGTTTTTGTCAGGTTTGTCAAAGATCAGATAGTTGTAGATGTGTGACATTGCCTCCAAGGCCTCTGTTCTGTTCCATTGGTCTATATCTCTGTTTTGGTACCAGTACCATGCTTTTTTGATTACTGTAGCCTTATAGTATAGTTTGAAGTGAGGTAGCGTGATGCCTCCAGCTTTGTTCTTTTTGCTTAGATTGATGTGGCTATGTGGGCTCTCTTTTGGTTCCATATGAAGTTTAAGGTGGTTTTTTCCAGTTCTATGAAGAAGGTCATTGGTAGCTTGATGGGGATAGTGGTGAATCTGTAAATTACTTTGGGCAGTATGGCCATTTTCACGATATTGATTCTTCCTAACCATGAGCATGGAATGTTTCTCCATCTGTTTGTGTCCTCTCTTTTTCGTTTAGCAGTGGTTTGTAAAAAATATGGAACACTTCATGAATGACACGCTAAATTTCTTTTTAAGAATTATTTGCATTCTATTTTATAAACATATCAACAATGATTATTTAAACTTACTGTTAGATTTACTGATTTCATTGAATATATATGAATACCCACACATACATTCACACACATACTTCCTTGCAGTACTTAAGTTTTAATTTCATATTTTTAATTCCTCAGTTTGCTGAGTCTTTTTTTAGGTTAGATTTTCCTGAAGAGTATGTGAATATTAAGCCCTCTAAGTCCCTATTTATATGAGAATTTTTTGTATTCACCTCCAGGTAAATATCTCCATTGAATATAAATTTCTTATAGCTTAACTATCTTTCCTCTTAAATTTTCTGAAGACATAGTCAACTTGCATGTATTAGAAAGGAGAGATGCCAGTACAATACATTTCTCCTATGTGGGTAGCCTGTTTTCTCCTCCCAGCTGCTATAGAATTTTTCTTTTTATCATAGATTTCTTTTTTTAAATATCAACAGAATATTTCCAGGTGTAGTCCTTTTACTAATTTTGTACAGTACTTCATATAGTACTTGAGTCATTCTATCTGAAGACTTAATAAACTTTTTCAGCTTAAAACCTTTTTCTTCTATTCCTTTTGTGATTAACATTTCTTCTGTCCATTCAATTCTTGAATCTATCCAATATCTCTTTTATACTCTAAGTGTAATTTTTAATCTATCATTTTTCTTTGACATCTGAGAGAATGTTTAATTCAGGTCCTGTAATTACCAGTCTAAATTGTTTATTTTGTTTTTTGTTTCTGTTTTCACAGTAACCCAGGTTACTTTTCACTGCTTCCATTGCATTTTTCAACTGACAATTAATATCTTTCATTCCTACCAATACTTTCCTGTTTCTAAATTTTTTCACATGTGTATGATCTTGCTGTTAAAAGTATGTCTTCAACATAAATACAAATTAGAATGCCTTCAACATAAATATAAATTAGAATTAGTTATATATGCTACCTTGTTTTTTATATGACTTTATTTCAAAGGGAGATATTTTTCAAATTCCTAAAATTGGTCCTTTTCTTCTCAAACTGCTGAGACTTTTTCTGAGTATAGTGACTTAAAAATGGAACCACATAGGCTTTTCAGTACTGAGATTTGGGAAAAGTTCTGCAGCAGATTATGCAAGGTCTTTGTTGAAAGTGTTAAGAGCTCAGGCTAAGGAAAATAGAAACATTCAAATGTAGTGTAATTTTATTTGAGGCAGAGTAGAGACCCAGCAGTCTTTCCAAGGCAAAGAGGAAGTTGAAGCTAAAGGAAGATGGTCAGGTGTAGATGCTGAATTGTTGTGTTTAGAACTAGCTTCCTTTGCCTCCCCACCATCCCCCAGGCTTTTCTTCTTGTGCCCTAGGATCTCAGGATGGTGAGTCCTTCCCTCACTCTGACTTCAGCAGCTCCACATCGTGCGGGAATTCTAAGTTTCTGGAATCCTTGCCTATTTTTCAGCAGTGAAGAAACATTTTCTCTATAGCTACCCAGTACACACTGCCTCTGCATGTATTCTTATCTCTGTAATAGTCAAATGGAAGCCACCACTATATGTATGTACATACATATGCATATGTATGTATATCTAAATATAATCTTTTATTAAGGGGTTATTATATCCCAGTAGCCTAGTATACTTTCCTCATCTACCTAATAGTATCTACCTAATTTAGTAGTTTTGAGAATTACATTTATTATATGTATTATCAACAATGGGGATATTGAGATAGAGAAAGCTCATGGCCTGTAATGTGAAAGTGCAGGAACCTGAATTTGAACACAAGAAGCATGATCTCAATGTTCATATTCTTAATTACTATACTGTAGGATTTCCCATGATTTTACTATGATACACAGTTTTAAATTTAAAACACATCCAAGCATATACAATTCACCACCCAAACTCTCTGGCATCTTCAAGAAAACAATTCTCTGAGGCAGCCTATGCCCTCTACACATTTCGTCTTCATGGGCTTTTGGAAACCGGAGCTTGGAAATACTCCTCACAAAGAGGTAAAGAGGTAGCATCAGCATTTCACAGATGGGGGTAAGAGGTTAAGTATCTTGCTTATTGCTTAAGGAGGTAGAATGGAAGCCAAGAACACTTGGCTCCAACTGCCGAGTGGAAACCAAGAGACCACACGTCTGTCTCCCTCTCAGTCATCCTTTGGTTTGGTTGAGAGTGTGGTTTTGCTATTAGTGTCACAGGGGAAAATGACATACTCTGAACACATCACTTGATTCCTGGAGCAGAATGATTACAGGCTACCATTACCAAGAGATAATAGTTCTAAAGGCCTTTTCTAAATTTAAAAGTAACAAGGAGAAAGAGTCAAGATATTTAGTGCTTGAAAGAACTTGGATTCATTTCATTTTGAGGTACTATTCTTTTAGTTGTGTGAGGGCTTGATGGTGAAATCAAGAGAAATGGTGAGGGAGTGGAGCATTTGTTTATTCTCTTGCGCTGTTGATTGGGAGATATTATGTGGTCTGAGTCCATAGGCAACTTCCTTACTTTTCTCTGCCTCTGTTTCTTTATCTAAAAAGTGAATACAATGATGATCCCCACTTCACAGAACTGTTGGAAGGCTTAACCATGCAGGCACATAATAAGTGGTCAGTTAACATTAGTTGTTGTTACTATTGTGGTTGTTGTTAGGGGTTTTTATAAACAGCTAAGGAATGGCCCCAAATCCTCCTGGACAAATCCCACTTCAAATCATTACAGCAGGCCCAACAGTAATTCAAAGGATGAGTCCCCAGCTCTCGCTGGCCCACATCCTTCTCTGAAGTTTTAACATTTGGCCAGGCTATCCCTATATAGAGGGATGCAGGTAGAAAATACTGCCTCAATATGAGGCCACATAAAAATTACTGTTTCCTCTGTGTAATGGTTATAGGGAGACTTCTTCCAGATAAGGACACACAGACAATGTCTCTACAGAAGGTTTGTCTAAGGGGTGTCCATGTTGGTCATAACAATGGTAAAAAGAAAGCACCTTGGAGCAATTTAGCAGGTCTGGGAAGAGATTGATTTGTGAGAGTAGTGTAGTCCACTGCTTCTCAATCTCATCCTGTGGAGTACCCCTGTTAGTAGAAGAAAGTAAAAGTGTACCCCCTGGGGCCCCACGGTATAATTTGAAGTGGCTTGTTGAAAGCAACAACTTTCTTTTTTTTTTCTTTTTTACATATATATATTTATATATTTTATTGCATTTTAGGATCTGGGGTACATGTGAAGAACATGCAGGATTGTTGCATAGGTGCATACATGGCAATATGGTTTGCTGCCTTCCTCCCCATCACCTATATCTGGCATTTCTCCCCATGTTATCCCTCCCCCAACTCCCTACCCTGCACTGTCCCTCCCCTACTCCCACTCAACAGACGTCAGTGTGTGATGCTCCCCTTCCTGTGTCCATGTGTTCTCATTGCTCATCACCTACCTATAAGTGAGAACATGTGGTGTTTGATTTTCTGTTCTTGTGTCAGTTACTGAGAATGATAGTTTCCAGGTTCATCCATGTCCCTACAAAGGACACAAAAGCATCATTTTTTATGGCAGCATAGTATTCCATGGTGTACATGTGCCACATTTTCCCTGTCAAGTCTATCAGCGATGAGCATTTGGGTTGGTTCCAAGTCTTTGCTATTGTAAACAGTGCTGCAGTGAACATTCCTGTGCATGTGATCTTATAATACAACGATTTATAATCCTTTGGATATATACCCAGTAATGGGATTGCTGGGTCAAATGGAATTTCTATTTCTAGGTCCTTGAGGAATCACCATACTGTCTTTCACAATTGTTGAACTAATTTACACTCCCACCAACAGTGCAAAAATATTCCTATTTCTCCACATCCTCTCCAGCATCTGTTGTCTCCAGATTTTTTACTGATAGCCATTCTAACTGGCGTGAGATGGTATCTCAATGTGGTTTTGATTTGCATTTATCTAATGATCAGTGATGATGAGCATTTTTTTTTCATATGTTTGTTGGCCTCATATATGTCTTCTTTTGAAAAGTGTCTGTTCACATCCTTTGCCCACTTCTGAATGGGTTTGTTTTTTTCTTGTAAATCTGTTTTAGTTCTTTGTAGATTCTGGATGTAAGTTCTTTGTCAGATGGGTAGATTACAAACATTTCTTCCCATTCTATTGGTTGCCAGTTCACTCTAATGATTGTTTCTTTTGCTGTGCAGAAGCTCTGGAGTTGAATTAGATCCCATTTGTCTGTTTTGGCTTTTGTTGCCAATGCTTTTGGTGTTTTGGTCATGAAGTCCTTGCCTATGCCTATGTCTGAATGGTTTTGCCTAGGTTTTCTTCTGGGGTTTTTATAGTGTTAGGTCTTATGTTTAGGTCCTCAATCCATCTGGAGTTAATTTTAGTGTAAGGTGTCAGGAAGGGGTCCAGTTTTTGCTTTCTGCACATGGTAGTCTGTTTGCCCAACACCATTTATTAAACAGGGACTCCTTTCCCCATTGCTTGTTTTTGTCAGGTTTGTCAAAGATCAGATGGTTGTAGATGTGTGACATTGCCTCCAAGGCCTCTGTTCTGTTCCATTGGTCTATATCTCTGTTTTGGTACCAGGACCATGCTGTTTTGATTACTGTAGCCTTGTAGTGTAGTTTGAAGTGAGGTAGCGTGATGCCTCCAGCTTTGTTCTTTTTGCTTAGATTGATGTGGCTATGTGGGCTCTCTTTTGGTTCCATATGAAGTTTAAGGTGTTTTTTTCCAGTTCTGTGAAGAAGATCATTGGTAGCTTGGTGGGGATAGTGTTGAATCTAGAAATTACTTTGGGCAGTATGACCATTTTCACAATACTGATTCTTCCTAACCCTGAGCATGGAATGTTTCCCCATCTGTTTGTGTCCTCCCTTACTTTGTTGAGCAGTGATTTGTAGTTCTCCTTAAAGAGATTCTTTACAAGCTTTGTTAGTTGTTTTCCTAGGTATTTTATTCTCTTTGTAGCAATTTTGAATGGCAGTTCGTTCTTGATTTGGCTCTCTGTTAGTCTGTTTTTGGTGTATAGGAATGCTTGTGATTTTTGCACATTGATTTTGTATCCTGAGACTTTGCTGAAGTTGCTTATTAGTTTCAGGAGATTTTGGGCTGAGACAATGGGGTCTTCTAAATATACAATCATGTTTTCTGCAAATAGAGACAATTTGACTTACTCCTTTCCTAATTAAATACCCTTTATTTCTTTTACTTGCCTGATTGCTCTAGCTAGAACTTCCAATACTATATTGAATAGGAGTGGTAGGAGAGGGCATCCTTCTCTAGTGCCATATTTCAAAAGGAATGCTTCCAGTTTTTGCCCATTCAGTATGATATTGGCAGTGGGTTTATCATAAATAGCTTTTATTATTTTGAGATACATTCCGTCGATACCTAGTTTGTTGAGAGTTTTTAGCATAAAGGGCTGTTGAATTTTGTCAAAAACCTCTGCATCTATTGAGATAATTATGTGGTTTGTGTCTTTGGTTCTGTTTATGTGGTGAATTACGTTTATAGACTTGCATATGTTGAACCAGCCTTGCATCCCCGGGATGAAGCCTACTGGATCGTGATGAATAAGCTTTTTGATGTGCAGTTGTAATCAGTTTGCCAGTATTTTATTCAAAATTTTTGCATCTATGTTCATCATGCATATTGGCCTAAAGTTTTCTTTTCTTGTTGAGTCTCTGCCAGATTTTGGTATCAGGATGATGTTGGTCTCATAAAATGATTTGGGAAGGATTCCCTCTTTTGGATTGTTTGGAATAGTTTCAGAAGGAGTGGTCCCAGCTCCTCTTCGTATGTCTGGTAGAATTCAGCTGTGAACCCATCTAGACCTGGGCTTTTTTTGGTTGGTAGGCTATTAGTTGCTGCCTCACCTTCAGCCCTTGTTATTAGTCTATTCAGGGTTTGGACTTCTTCCTGGTTTAGGCTTGGGAGGATGCAAGTGTCCAGGAATTTATCCATTTCTTCCAGGTTTACTGGTTTATGTGCGTATAGTTGTTTGTAGTAATCTCTGATGGTGGTTTGTATTTCTGTGGAATCTGAGGTGATATCCCCTTTATTGTTTTTTATTGCATCTATTTGATTATTCTCTCTTTTCTTTTTTATCAATCTGGCTAGTGGTCTATTTTGTTGATCTTCTCAAAAAACAAGCTCCTGGATTTACTGATTTTTTGAAGGGTTTTTTGTGTCTCTATCTCCTTCAGCTCTGCTCTGATCTTAGTTATTTATTGCCTTCTGCTAGGTTTTGAATTTTTTTGATCTTGCTCCTATAGCTCTTTCAATTTTCAGAATAGGGTATCAATTTTAGATCTTTCCTTGCTTCTCCTGTGGGCATTTATTGCTACAAATTTTCCTCTAGACACTGCTTTAATTGTGTCCCAGAGATTCTGGTATGTTGTGTCTTCATTCTCGTTGGTTTCAAAGAACATCTTTATTTCTGCCTTCATTTCATTGTTTATCCAGTCAACATTCAAGAACCAGTTGTTCAGTCCATGAAGTTGTGTGGTTCTGAGTTAGTTTCTGAATTCTGAGTTCTAATTTGATTGCACTGTGGTCTGAGAGACTGTTTGTTATGATTTCCGTTCTTTTGCAATTATTGAAGAGTGATTTACTTCCAATTATGTGGTCATTTTTCGAGTAGGTGTGATGTGGTGCTGAGAAGAATGTATATTCTGTGGATTTGGGGTGGAGAATTCTGTAAATGTCTGTTAGGTTTGCTTGGTCCAGGTCTGAGTTCAAGTTCTGGATATCCTTGTTAACTTTCTGTCTCGTTGATGTGTCTAATACTGACAATGGAGTGTTAAAGTCTCCCACTATTATTGTATGGAAATCTAAGTCTCTTTGTAGGTCATTAGGAACTTGCTTTATGTATCTGGGTGCTCCTGTATTGGTTTGTATATATTTAGGATCATTAGCTCTTGTTGCATTGATCCTTTTACCATTATGTAATGCCCTTCTTTGTCTCTTTTGATCTTTGTTGGTTTAAAGTCTATTTTATCAGAGACTAGGATTGCAACTCCTGCTTTTTTTTTTTGCTCTCCATTTGCTTGGTAAATCTTCCTCTATCCCTTTATTTTGAGCCTATGTGTATCCTTGCATGTGACTTGGGTTTCCTGGATACAGCACACCGATGGGTCTTGACTTTTTATCGAATTTGCCAGTCTGTGTCTTTTGATTGGGGCATTTAGCCCATTTACATTTAAGGTTAATACTGTGAATTTGATCCTGCCGTTTTGATGCTAGCTGGTTGTTTTGCCCATTAATTGATGCAGTTTCTTCATTGTGTCCATGCTTTTTCCCATTTGGTATGTTTTTGGAGTGGCTGATAGTGGTTGTTCCTTTCTATGTTTAGTGCTTCTTTCAGGAGCTCGTGTAAAGCAGGCCTGGTAGTGATGAAATCTCTGAGCAACTGCCTGTTCATAAAGGATTTTATTCTCCTTCACTTATGAAGCTTAGTTTGGCTGGATATGAAATTTTAGGTTGAAAGTTCTTTTCTTTAAGGATGTTGAATATTGGTCCCCACTCTCTTCTGGCTTGTAGGGTTTCTGCTGAGAGATCCACTGTGAGTCTGATGGGCTTCCCTTTGTGGGTAACCCGACCTTTGTCTCTGGCTGCCCTTAGCATTTTTTTCTTCATTTCAGCCCTGGTGAATCTGACGAGTATGTGCCTTGGGGTTGCTCTTCTTGAGGAATATCTTTGTGGTGTTCTCTGTATTTCCTGGACTTGAATATTGGCCTTCCTTGCTAAGTTGGGGAGGTTCTCCTGGACAATATCCTGAAGAGTGTTTTCCAGCTTGGATTCATTCTCTCCGTCACATTCAGGTACACCTATCAAATGTAGATTAGGTCTTTTCACATAATCCCATATTTCTTTAAGGCTTTGTTCATTTCTTTCTACTCTTTTTTCTCTAATCTTGCTTTCTCATTTTATTTCATTGAGTTGATCTTCAATCTCTGATATCCTTTCTTCTGCTTGGGTGATTCTGCTATTAAAACTTGTGCTTGCTTCGTGAAGTCCTCGTGTTGTGTTTTTCAGCTCCATCAATTCATTTGTTTTCCTCTCGAAGTTGTTTATTCTCATTAGCATTTCATCAAACCTTTTTTCAAGGTTCTTAGTTTCTTTGCATTGGGTTAGAACATGTTCTTTTAGCTCAGAGAAGTTTCCTATTACCCACCTTCTGAAGCCTGTTTCTGTCAATTCATCAGACTCATTCTCCATCCTGCCTTGTTCCTTTGCTGGTGAGGAGTTGTGATCCCTTGGAGGAGGAGAGGCATTCTGGTTTTGGGTGTTTTCATCCTTTTTGCACTGGTTTCTTCCCATCTTTGTGGATTTATCTACCTGTGATCTTTGTAGTTGCTGTCTTTCAGATGAGGTCTCTTAGTGGACATCCTGTTTGTTGATGATGAAGTTATTTCTTTCTGTTTCTTAGTTTTCCTTCTAACAGTCAGGCCCCTGTGCTGTAGGACTGCTGGAAGTCCACTCCAGACCCTGCTTGCCTGGGGATCACCTGCAGTGGCTGCAGAACACTAAGGGTTGCTGCCAGTTTCTTTTCTGCTATCTTTGTCCCAGAAGGATGCCCACCAGATGTCAGCCTGAGATGAGGTGACTCTTTGGATATACGGGGGTCATGGAGCTGCTTGAGGAGACAGTCTGTCCCTTATAGGAGCTCAAGTACTGAGCTGTGAGCTCCATTTTCCATTCAGAGCTGCTGGGCAGGTACGTTTAAGTCTGCTGCAGCAGAACTCATAACCACCTTTTTTTTCCCAGGTGCTCTGTCCCAGGAAGGTCGGGCTTTATTTATAAGTTCCTGTCATGCTGCTGCCTTTTTTCGGAGATGCCCTGCCCAGCCAGGAGGTAGCCTAGTCACAGTCGGCCAGCAGAGGCATTGCTAAGCTACCATGAGCTCTGCCCAGATGCTGTGTCAACTTCCTTGCAGTTTTGTTTATAGGGGTATAGTTATAACTGCCTTGGTAATGGCAGACTGCCTCAGTAATGGCAGACTGCCTTGGTAGTGGTGGACTGCTTCAGTAATGGCAGATGCCCTTCCCCCCCACTGAGCTGGACTGTCCTGGGTCCAGCTGTGCTTGCTGTGAAACTCTCAATCCAGAGCATTTCAGATTGCTGTTCTTTGTAGGTGTGGGACCAGCTGAGCCAGATCACCTGGCTCCCTGTTTCACTCCCCTTTTTTTCAGTTGAACGGGCGACTGTGTCTCCCAGGCATTCCAGTCATCAGTTGAAATGGCGCCCAGATTTGTGTGAGTTTTTGTGCGGAGACCTGCTGCACTGGCTGAGACAGCAGCGCTGGCAACTCGTGGTGCTTTTCCACCTCGGAATCTCCTGGTCTGTGGGCAGTAAATATTGGTTTGGAAATGCATTGATTACTCACCCTCTGAGTTTTCACTGGGAACTGCAATCCGGAGCTGTTCCTATTCAGCCATCTTTCTCCTCCTTGTTCAGCAACAACTTTCTTTAAAGTTATTTCATCTTAAAAATGTGCATGCATTTGTATTCTATTCCATAATATAATTCCATTATGTATGACATTACATAAAAATCCTGTCGAGTTCTTTCTCAAATTTTGGAGTACAATTTATGCTCCAAAAAAAAAAAAAATTACATGTCCCCTGTGTCTTCGTATGTAGTACACACTGTTACCTACCAAGTTTGGGAACCACAGATGTAATAGAGAAAACACAGACTTTGGACCAGGACCCTGTCTGGTTTCCAACGTGGGCTTCACCACCATGTGCATGTATTTCTGTGAATCTGTTTTCTCATATGTGAAATGAAGATAGTAATGCCCACCATATGGAGTTGCTATGAGACTTTCATGAATTAATGTATGGAAAGCACCTAACAGAGACCCTAGCACGTCACAGATACCATACTTCACCTGCTACTCCTCATGTGGCAAATACAAATTAAGAATAAAAACTGACAAAGCAGTGCCCAGAAACATTTCTGTTTTCTGGATGGAGACAGCAAAGTAAACTTTAGAAGTAGTCAACAGAACCAAATAACAATAGTGTTCTCATATCCAAAGCTAGTTAGCCAAAACCAACAAATTTTCTATGGCCCAATAAAAACAATCCCAGTACTGGTCAACATCCACAATTCTACATCTGAAGCCATGTGGCTGTCACCTGACTCAGCTTCTTTGCCACCAATGTGGGTGAACTGTTGAGTCTTGTATTTAATGCTGATATTGATAGCTTCTGAATGCCTCCTCATGAGGTTCAGTCTTTGATACTCACTTTCAATTTTTTAAGTGATTAAATATTTGAGGTATAACAAAAGTATAGAAAAAGCGTTAATGAACACTCATTACCACCACCACACTTGTGAAATAAAAGGTTACAGGCAGCTTCTCCTATGTATACTTCCCATTTCTCTTTCTTCACCAGAGATAATCATTATCATGATTCAGGGGTTTATCATTTTAATGGATATTGCATACTTTCATATGCCCATAAGCTATAATATATATGCATATATATATATATATATATATATATACACACACACATACATATATATATGTTCATATTAAACTTTATTTATCTATTTATTTTTTTGAGACAGAGTCTTGCTCTGTCACCAGGCGCCAGGCTGGAGTGCAGTGGCGCGATCTTGGCTCACTGCAACCTCCGCCTCCCGGGTTCAAGCAATTCTCCTGCCTTGACCTCCCAGGTAGCTGGCACTACAGGCACACACCACCACACCCAGCTAATTTTTTCTTATTTTTAGTATAGTTGGGGTTTCACCATGTTGGCCAGGATGGTCTCGATCTCTTGACCTCATAATATGCCTGCCTCGACCTTCCAAAGTGCTGGGATTACAAGCTTGATCCACCGTGCCGAGCCTCTATTTTTTTTTCATTTTATTTACTTATTTTTGAGACAGAGTTTCTCTCTGTCACCCAGCCTGGAGTGCAGTGTGCGATCTTGGCTCACTACAACCTCCACCTCCTGGGTTGAATTCTCATGCCTCAGCCTCGCAAGTAGCTGGTACTACAGGCAAAAAGCACCATGCCCAGCTAATATTTGGGGTTTTTTATTATTATGGTTTTAGTAGAGATGGGGTTTCTCCATGTTAGCCAGGCTGGTGTCGAATTTTTGCCCTCAAGTGATATGCCTGACTTGGCCTCCCAAAGTGCTGGGATTACAGGTGTGAGCCACCACAGCTGAACTATACTTTATTTTTTAAATGGTCATATTGTATGTATTTTTTAAATGGTCATATTGTATGTATTTTTCTTGAACTTAATGTTTTTGAGATGTTTTTCACATAGATACATATAGCTATACTTGGTTCATTTTAACTACTGCATACTTTTCTATTTTATCATATGTTATTGTAATAACATACCACCATGTACTTACCTGCTCTCTTATTCATAGACAATTAGTTCGATTCTAACTTTTTGCTATTATAAACAGAGCTGAAATGAACATTCTTATACTTGCCTCCTGTTGAGGGTAGGATGGGCAGAAGCAAGAATTTCTTTATGCATTTTTCTGTATTGCACTTCACAGGTACCGTGTTTTTTATAAATTGAAGGTTCACAGCAACCATGATTTGAGCAAGTCTGTTGGCACCATTTTTCCAAAAGCATATGCTCATTATATGTCTCTATGTCACATTTTGGTCATTCTCTCAATATTTCAAGCTTTGTTATTATTATATCTGTTATGGTGATTTGTGATCAGTCATCTTTAATGTTACTATCTATTGTATTGTTTTGGGGTGCCATAAACCACACACATATAAGACAGCAAACTTAATTGACAAATGTGTGTATTTTTATTGCTCCATCAACCAGCTGTTCCCCTATCTGTTCCCCTCTCCCTCTCTTGGGCTTCCCTATTCCCTGAGACACAACAATATTGAAATTAGACCAGTCAACAACACTACAATAGCCTCTAAGTGCTCTAGTGAAATGAATAGTTGCAAGTCCCTCAGTTTAAATTCAAAGGTAGAAATGATTAAGCTTAGTGAGGAATGCAGGTAAAAAGCCAATACAGGCCAAGAGGAGATCTCTTGTGTCTGTTAGCTAAGTTGTGAATGCAAAGGAAATGTTTTTAAAGGCAACAAAAAGTCCTACTCCAATGAACACACAAATGATTAAAAAGCAAAACAGCCTTATTGCTGATTTTAGTGGTTTGGATGGAAGATCAAAACAGCCACAACATTCCCTAAGCCAAAGCCGAATGCAGAGTAAGGCCCTAACTCTTTATTTCTAGAAGGCTGGGAGAGGTGAGGAAGCTGCAGAAAAAAGTTTGGAGCGAGCAGATGTGGGCTTATGAGGTTTAGGGAATGATGCCATCTCCATAACATAAAAGGTGAAGTAGGAAGTGCTGATTGAGAAGCTGCAGTAAGTTACCCAGAAGATTTAGCTAAGATCATCAGTGAAGGTGGCCACACTAAATAACAGATTTTCCATGGAGATGAAACAGCCTTCTATTGGAAGAAGATGCCATCTAGGACTTTCATAGATAGAAAGAAGTCAAAGCCTGGCTTCAAATCTTCAAAGGACAGGCTAACCCTCTTGTAAGGAGCTAATGTAGCTGGGTGACCCTAAGTTGAAGCTAATGCTCATTTACCATTCTGAAAATCCTAGGGCCCTTAAGAATGATGCTAAATCTACTCTGTCTGTCCTCTGTAAAAGAAACAACAAAGCCTGGATGACTGCACATCTGTTTACAGCATGGTTTACTGAATATTTTAAGCCCACTGTTAAAACCTACTTCTTGAAAAAAAAAATCATTCTTTTCAAAATATTGCTAATTAACGATGCACCTGGTCACCTAAGAGATCTGATATAGATGTACAAGGAAATTAATGTTGTTTTCATGCCTGCTAATATATCCATTCTGTGGCCTATGGATCAAGGCATAATTTAGACTTTCAAGTCTTATTATTTAAGAAATGCATATCTATAGCTGCCATACATAGTGATTCCTCTGATGGATCTGGACAAAGTAAACTGAAAACCTTTGGGAAAGGATTCACCATTGTAGATGCCAGTCAGAACATTTGTGTTTCATGGGGGCGCGGAGGGAGCAAAAATATCAACATTAGCAGTTTAGAAGAAGTTGATTCTAACTCTCACAACTGACTTTGAGGGGTTCAAGGCTTCAGTGGAGGAAGTAACCACATATGTGGTGGAAACAGCAAGAGAACCAGAATTTGAAGTGGAGCCTGAAGATGTGGCTTAATTGCTACAATCTCATGATAAAACATGAACTCAAGAGGACTTGATTCTTATTCATGAGCAAAGAAAGTGGTTTCTTGAGATGAAACCTACTGCTGGTGAAGATGCTATTAACATTGTTGAAATTACAAGGGACTTAGAATATTCCATAAACTTAGTTGATAGAACAGTGACAAGGTTTGAGTGGATTCACTCCAATTTTGAAAGAAGTTCTATGGTGAGTAAAATGCTGTCAAAGAGCATCACATGCTACAGAGAAATCTTGTGTGAAAGGAAGAGTCAATTGATGGGTTAAACTTCATTGTTGTCTTATTTTTAAAAATTGCCGCAGCCACCCCCGCCTTCAGCAACCACCACTCTGATCAGTCAGTAGCCATCAGTATCAAGGCAGGACCCTCCACCAGCAAAAAGATTATGACTCACTGAAGGCTTAGATGATCATTATCATTTTTTAGCAATAAAGTATTTTTCATTGACGTATGTACTTTTTAAAGACATAATACTATTACATGCTTAATAGACTACAATATAGTATAACATAACTTTTATATGCACTGGGAAGCCAAAAAGATTGTGAGATTCGCTTTATTTCAATATTCACTTTATTTTGCTGGTCTGGGACAGAACCCACAATATGTCCAAGGTATGCCTGTAGATAACCAGGAGTTAAATTGCTAGGTCTTAAGGTATGTGACGGTCTAACAGGGTTTATTTCAAGAGCCAAATGGTGCCATAGAAAACCACATGGTGAAATTACTGCACAAATGTACGAACAACAAAAATAGAGCTGTGTAAAGAAGAGTTTGGACAAATTCACCTTGTCCAAGAGTGATTAAACCATCACTTTTGTCTTTTATGGCAGCTTATGCTGCAACCTTTAAAAATTCCTTGATGAGCTCCTCTTTGTCAGCTTCAGTTCTGGCTCTACACTGGACCCTGTGTCATATCGTGGCCTATTCCTGTCTGCCAAGTGTGGCCTCTCCAGTTCCCAGCAGATATCCAGGTTCCATTTTGCTCGCTCTTTGGTTCCCAGTTCAAATCAGATGCAGTACTCTAAGCTGGAAGAAATCTGGTAGATCTTAGCATTCCACACGTTTGTTTTACTTTGAGAAATCTAAGGTTCAGGGAGGTTAGCTGACATACCTAGCACGTGGTAGAACACGATGTCCCTCCCAAGTCTGTCTTCCTCCTAACCTCATGCTTCTTTGATGGAGTTTGGCACTGAAGTCATAGAAGAATGAAGTGACCTTGTAAAACAGTGTTGATGTGAGGATGGGTGATCTTACTCAGTTCTGGAGTTAGAACTCCAATCTTCAGAGTTTTAGATAAGATGGAACAACCTATATAGAAATGTGACAAAGAATAGATGGTGAAGTAGAAGGAGAGAGTATGGTATAATGTAAATCATGCCGTAAAACACAAATCTACTCTCAAATCTGGCAGAGAAAAAAGCATTGCTTAAATGAAGGAGGTCAGCTGTGTCTTATGCCAAAAGAGGTTGAGGAGGATGAAGCCAGAGAGGTGACCTTTGGATTGGTAATGTAGAGGACCTTGCCAGAAGCAGCTTCAGCAGAGGCAGAATTGTGGAGACAAAAATCAGAGCAGAGTGGGTTAAAAAATGAGGACTTCCAATTTTAAAATAATATTTTTAAATAAAAATAGTAAGTTAAAATATTGTCCTGTTTCTCTAAAAAAACCAAACCCAAACCAGGAAAACTTGAAACAAAAGCACAAAGACCATCTGTGAGGAAATTGAGAAATATTTGAACCATTAAAACACTACATATAAGAATAGAAAGGAAAGAAGAGTGGCAAATGATGTGGCATGGTGCAGAAAAGTCAAATATAATCCTGTGGAAGGAAATCCTGAAAGTGAACAAGACATGTAGCCTTGTAGAATCCTGGCGAGCTGAAAACCTGGATATCACAAAAGGCAAAGAAGGGTTAGAGAGCGAAAACTGGAATATTGATTGTTTAAAAATGTATCTAAGCTCTTCAACCATCAAAACCATCCTTCCCTCCCACTAAAGTTTGAAAATCACCCCTTCTTTACCGCCACCAGAGAGGAGAAACATTTTCTGACAATATTGCACAAGAATGGTCTTATAATCAGGGACACTAGGCACAGGGAAATTATAGAGACATCTGCAAAACAAATGTTGCTACTTCCAGCCTTCCTCCTTGTCCAGTTTCAAGCTTAAAATCTAAGAAAATAGTTTGAAAACTACTTCTCTGTAGAAATAAATACCTTAAAGGGAAAAAAATATGCACATACACTGATATTTGAGGGTCTTCAACAAAAAAAAAACCTGCTTAAAAAAAAAAAAAAAGTTGATCACTCATTAATTGGCATCTCATTATGCAGAATTTCCAATAAGACTTTTAGTCTCATTCATTTGATATGGACAGACAGCCAAAGATCACTAAACATTTGAAGAAGGACCACACAAAGACCCAGAAGCTCAAAGAACCTCAAGCAGGACAAATACAAATAAATCATCGCCTAAATACATCATAGTCAAATTTCTGAAAAATCTTAAAAGTGTCCAGAGTGAAGGGAGGAAATATACGTTAAAGAGAAGCAACATTGAAAATAATAACTTTCTTTTCATTAGGAAAGAAAAAATGAAATCCAGAAAACCATGGTCCAATACCTTTAAAGAGATAAAAGGAAAAAAATCCACTTAGAATTCTATGTCCAGTTAAAATATTGAAGGCAGAATTAAGACATTCTCTGAAGGGGGAAGATGCCAGAGAGAATCATCACCAGCAAATCTGCACTACAAAAAAGAAAAAAAAATGCTAAAGGAATTATTTAGGGTGAAAAAAAAATACCAGGTATAAACGAGATCCACAAAAACAAAAATAAAGAAAGAAGAAGGAAGAGTACCAGAAATGATAAATATTTAGGTAAATATAAAAGGTTATTTTTTATCTTTTCAATAATTTCATAAACAGACAATTGACTAAGAAATAACACTATTTTGGAATTTGTTACATATAGAGAAAATATATGACAGTAATAGCACAAAGGACAAGAGGAAACTGTACAGAAGTATAATATTAAAAGGTTCTTCCATTATATGAAAAGTAGCATAATATTAACTTATAGTAGCTTGTGATAAAATAAGGATGCCTATTATAATTCATAGAGCAACTGCTTTAAAAAAGACAAAGAAGACATATAGCTTTATGTTTTTAAAACACTAATAGATAATACTACATGAAATATCAAAAAGTACATGATCAATGCAAAATATAGGAAAGGAGAAACGAACATAAGTGACCATTAGAAAGCAAATAGCAAGACAAAAAGATGGTGGACTTAAACCCAACCATGGCAAGACTTACATTAAATATAAAATGAACTAAAGATTCCAGATAAAAGGCAGAGAATGTCACACTGCCTAAAGAAGCAAGATCCAGTATATCATTGATCTATTGCTACATAAAATACACCCCAAATATTAGTAGCTTGAAACAATAATTTCTTATGCTAATTTCACCTGGACTTATTTATGCAGCTTACATATAGTATCAGCTGGGGATTAGGCTCAACTGGGAAATATAATGCATCTGGAACAACTGAAGATCTCTCTCTCAATATGGTTCTTCCTTCTCAAAGAGTTGAAAAGACCAGGTTTTCCCTCATGGTGGCTGCAACAGTCCAACAAACTCCAATATTCATGTGCTAATAGAGCCTTATCTTTTGTTATGTTTACTGATGTCCTGTGGGCTAAAGCAAGTTACATGGCCACATGCAGAGCCAGTATGGAAGAGAACCATATAGGGGGAGGGGTGATCTTTCAGGACATTAGTAAATAGTCCACCACATACATTATATATTGTTAAAGAGACACACTTTAAATGTAAATATGTTGGTAGATTAAAAGTGAAAGAATGGAAAAAGATATACTGTGCAAGCACCAATCATAAAAAGTTGGAATGGATATTAGACAAAGCAGACTTCAAGATAAAAAGTATTTACCAGAGATAAAAAGTTATTGAAGAAAATGTGTGTGTCAAAGACAATCCATGGGTTAAAGAAAAAATCACAGGGGAAATTAGAAAATGTATCCAACAAAAAACAAAAACCCAACATATCGACATTTGTGGGATGCAGCTAAAGTAGTGCCTAGGGGAAATGTATAGCTTTAAATGTTTTTCTTAGAAAAGAAGAAAAGCTTAAATGATTTAAAACCAATGAAAAGCAAAAAGAAAGAACTTATTAAACTCAAAATAATAGGAAAAGGAAAATAATAACAAGTGAATCAGTAAAATTGAAAATAGACATACAATAGAAGAAGACAAATAATAGAGAAAATCACAAAGCTCAAAGTTGAATATTTTAAAAGAATAAATTGATAAACCACTAGTAAGAGTGATTTTTCTAAAAGGAGAGAAAATGCAACTTACAGATAATATCAGGAAAGGGACTATTACTACAAATCCTACAAAATGTTAAAAGATAATAAAGGAATATTATAAACAATTTCATAGAAATATATCAACAATTATAAAGGAAATAAATATCTAGGCCTGTTACTATATATAAATTATATTTCACTAAAAAGTACACAAGAAGAGCTTCCGTTCAGCATGCATCTTGATATTATATTAATCATGTTGGCCTATCCTTAGGTAAAAGTCCCAAAGAGACTATGTTTTATATACATTATAAACAAATGATTACATTTGGTTGTAGAACTTCATGACTCCTAAGTAACAGCAAAAATGTCTTTAATTAATCTGTGTTCTTCTGTTCACTATAGTGTTTACTTGTAGTCAACAATTGGAGGCATAAGGCCATCTGGAAATGTTGCAAGAGTGCCATTAGTGGTAATAAATAGTGATAGGTGTTTACTGTATAAGTTGAGAACCAAAGCCAACAACTGCAAAGCATTTGAGAAGAGTCCAATTCCACAGAAGCTCTTTTACAAGAAGACTAGGAAGTTGACAATGCAGAGCTGATGCTGGATTATTTTTGGATGGTGATGGAAGTTGTTTTTATAGAACCAAAATAAGGTAGCCATTGCAGAATCATAAGGGAAATTTTGCAGTGGAAACCTCAGTAGAATACTCGGGATAAAGGCTTGTTGAAGTACTTCTTGACATTCTGTGTGTGTTCATCTTTTAATGTTTTCACCAGCAATGTTATTAAACTGTCATAACAGAACCAGAATCCCAGAAAGTAATCACGAAGAGTAGAGAAATTCCCAGAACAACAGAAAGCCCAGAAGACACTGTGACTTATTCCCCAACCTTCTACCCCTACAAACCAGCATAGTGCTAGCTGGACAGTGTATGCTCAACAAATAGCAGTAGCCATGAATGAATGATGGGTGAATGCACCCATCATTCATTCGGCAGTCACCTGCTTGATGCCAATTATTAAGTGTAGTGGGAGTTGCAAAAGGAACACAAAACATGTGGCTTGAAACTCTTAGCTTCTAAATAGGAACACTGGCAGACATATGAAATCACCAAGAGAAACAGGCACTCTGTAATAGCAGCCTCTCTTCATAGGATTCCTAGCCTCTTTCATTTCCCAGGAAGATAACATTTCATTTGGTAATAACCAAGTCCTCAGAGAGGTTCTTATCATCCCTTAAAATATCTTTCCAATGTCCTTCCGTTTCCGAGAACATAAAGAATAGACCTTTATTAATAGTTCTGTTATCCCAGAACTAAAACACACCCACAATTCCTATGAAACCATCCATTTTGTTTACTTAGATGTGGGTCCTTCAAGAAGGGCAGAGAGCAGGCAGATGGGGCCATGTGTTATTTGATCTTTTGAGCAGTAAGGGCGGTATAATGGGGAGGTTGTGATCACCACTCACGACTAGTGAGTTTATATCTTGCCGGATAAAAAGCTTCAAGGATAAGGACATTTTCCAAAACAGCTTTGCTTGTTCTGGTACCAAAAAAATAGAAAGCTCAAGAAAATACTTGTAAAGAAAAGGAAATAGGCTTAGAGAAAATACTCCAGTTCCCAGACTTTATTTGGCAGGGAAAAAATGCAGTGAAGCCAAGCAAACTTTTCCACACCCCCCAAGATGCCTTTTTTTTTTTTTTTTGCCCCTCTTTTTAAATCTCAAGTCTTAACACAATAGTCCACTTTTAGTGTTACCCAAATGTCCCAGACTTCTCTAGTCAATGACCAAAGAATTAGATCACATTTACTTTTAATGTCCAAACTTCTCCCACCTGACTGTCAGAAATTAGCCCTCTGCCCCATAGTGCCCCCTAGCTCTTGTGAGGGATTCTATGGTGCCACCTCTGTGTGCTCACATACAGACCCCAATTTTCCCACCCTAGCCTCGCCCTCATGTCCCCTTGCCACTACCTCTGCTTCTGAGACCCTCACGAAACTGCCAACCTACGGGGCAGAGCTCCCCCCCTGCCAGGTGACTGTGGTGTCTTGCACTGCCCCCTACATGGTCTTAGTGGTGGGCGCTGCTCTCATCTTTATCCTCTAAGATATATGCTCTTTCTCATTACCAAACAACAGAGTTTGAAATTAAAGTATGCCTTTTGATGGGATTTATTGGAATATTGGAGGTAATGTAAGAAATACAACATGGAGAATGATGTTTAACCACCATGTGGGCCCAGACTTGTCAGTGACCAGGTCTGGCCAATGACAAGGTCAAGTCCTGCTTGGCCTCCCTCCACATGGTCAAGGGAAGCTCATCCCTGCCCCAAAATTGGCTTCTTCCCAGAATAATTAACAATGGAGACATCCATTCCCTCCACTCACCCCTTCAGTGGGCACAGAAGATATAGTGGAGACCAAAACAGTCATGGCCCAGTCCTCATGGAATTTAAAGTCTAGAACTGAAGCAAACAAAACCTAACAAATAAAGTCTAGAACTCAAACAAACAAAACCTAAACAAATAATTGCATAATCAAATGTTATTCAATATAAATGTCCTAAGTGCCATAAAGCAAAAATTGTGGGGTACCAGGAAAAAGTCTAATAGAGGAAGACAATTCAGATTAGGAAGTTCAGGTAAGACTACTCTGAGCAAGTGGCATTTAACTTGGGACTGAAGGCTGGGTAAGAATTAATCCCATGAAGAGCTGGTCAAATAGTGTTCCCAGGCAGCAGTTATTGCTGATATGAAGTGACTATTGGAGAAAGGGGCTTGGGAAGACCAGGGTAGCTAAAGGCAAGAGAGTGGGGGCAGAGTGATGTGAGATGAGGCTGGACAGGTGGGCAAGAGCTATCCACATAGGCACTGGAAGGTCATGACAAGGATTTGGGATATAATCCCAGGTATAATGGACTGCTGTTGAAGGGCTTTGAGCCAGAGAGTGAATGCCATGATTTGATCTGTACCTCAAGGATATTCTTGCAGCCTTATGGAAAAAGAATGGCAAAGGGGGCAAGAGGCCAGTCAAAAGATAGCAGGTGACTACTCCAGTGGCTAAGCAAGAGATGATGGTGGCTGCGACCATGGTGTTGGCTGAAGAGATAGAGAAGTAGTCCATTTCATGATATGTTTGAAGTAGAACCAACAGAATGTGATGATGATGAGAGGAGAGTCAGGGTGGTGGGTCAAGGAAGGCTTCTAGTTTCTGACTTGGGCAGCTGGGCGTGTGGTCTGATAGATGGGCATTGAAAAGACAATAGTCAGTTTCCAAAGTCTGAGTTACTTGGTATTAAATATTCCACCCATGAAGCATCAGCAGCCCAGGGACAGGCTCAGGCAAACCCCTTTTCAGTTTGTCTTTTAAAACCTCCAGGAGTCTGGCAATCCACCCTCACCCACAGTGTCCCCATCACATCAGTTTTAAAAAAGGGGGGAAGAGGGGGGAAGACTTTTTTCCTTTGGGGGAGGGTGGAATAAGGGAACCCCCTGTGGGGGGGGGGGGGGGGGCCCCCGGGGGGGGGAAGAGGAAAGATGTTGGCGGGCCCCCCGGGGTTATAAAAAGATTCTTTTAAGGAGGGGGGCGAGAGGTTTGTGGGGGGCAGTTTACGATAAAGGGGGGGGACCCCCCCCTGGGGCGGGCAGGGAAAAAGTGGGGAATTTGGCCCCGGGGTTTTATGGGGCCTTTGGCGGGGGGCTTGGGGCGGGGGGGGGCCGGGGGGGGACCTTGGCGTAAACTTAAGCAGGGGGGGAATAACGTTTTTCGAGGGGGGGCGCGGGACGAGGGGACTGCAGGGCATCGGAGGGGGGTGTCCACGGGGGCCTTCGGGGGGGGGGGGGGGGGGGGGGGGGGGGGGGGGGGTGGGGGGGGGGGGGCGGGGGAGAAAGGCGAGAGGAGGGGGGGGGGGGGGGGGCGGGAGGCGGCGGGGCGGGGGGGGGGGGACAGCCCCCGGGTGTGGCAGGTGGAAGGAAGAACAAAAAGGGAAGAAAAAATAAAGAAAGATTACTATTTTCTTTAGAATTCCCCCTCCATGCCAGGATAAACATTAGAGAAAGAGAGAGTATTTATCGTCCTGATTAAAAGCAGGGCCTCTGGGATTAAATCCCACCTCTGCCACTTACAGGAGCCTTGGGTAAGTTCTGTAACCACTCTGTGACTCAGTTTCTTTGTCTGTGAAATGGAGGTAGCAATAGTACTACCGCAAAGAGCTGTCATACGGCTTAAGTGGATCGACTGTATTTCCTGTATTTAGACAGAGCCTGGCACCGTAAGTTCCCAGAGCCATAAGTTCCCAGACAGCGTTAGTAATTACCATTGCCTTTCACTGATGCAAGCTTCCCACTTCTCTAGCGTTGTTCCATGCTAGGATGCTGCTTTGCAGAGAAGAAAACCTTTTTTGAGTCAAACAGATTTGAATTCAAGTCTCCACTCTCCTACTTAACCTCTCTGAGCCCAAGTTTTCTTACCTGTAATGTGAGGGCAGTAATACCCACTTTGAGTGTTTATTATGAGGATGAACCAGAAATCTTTGGTCACTACTTTGTATATAGTGGATGCTCAATAAATGTTAGGTTTTTGCTATTCAAAAGGAGTCTCTCTTCCTAATTTAAATAGAGCATCTCCACCCTCTACCACTAAAAAGACTCCAGTGGGAGAAAGGCAAAATTTCAAACCCTTCACAGGGTTACAGTTTATGAATAAAGTATGTGAATCTGAAATTATACTTTAGTGTCCTTTTGGTACCATATGGAGCTATTTTAAAGACAGGAACATGAATGTAGGTGTCTTACATCCCAGAGAGAATGGTCCACAAAGATTGCATTTGGCCCCCAAATCATGTATATTTCCCACTGCCAGTTGGACTCTTTCCCAATGCCGTATCCCACTTCCTCTTCCTGCCCGCGCTGTCATCTTGAACAACCAGAGTAGGAAAACACTGGCCCACGGAAAACACTCTTGGCTGTCCTGGAAAGTGGAAGATTCCTTGGGCTTTTATTTTCCATTTCCTTTGGCACACCCGTGCAGGTGGCAGTTTGCTCTGGACACCACCCTCTCCTGCCTGCGTCCTTGTGGTAGCCTTTTCCTGGGTTCTTGGTTCTCACCTCTTTCTGGCTCACATGAGCCATTTGCACTGTTGCCTAAGTTGCTGTGTGTCCCATCAGGAGCAGCATTTAAAGACTTATTTCCAGTGTAGAAGGAAAACAGTATCTGTGTTAAGGGAAAGGAAAGTGTTTACAAGCAGAGGGAGATTCCTGCAAAAGAGTGTTTCCCCTTAAATCCTTGAAATCTCACGCATCCTGTGCTATGGCTGACCCTGAATGGATAATATAAAGGCCTTCCCTTTGATAGGCTTTGGGGAATTCGTGGAACTATGTAGCAGTATCCACAGAGGTAAGAAGACCAGTGCGTATGACTACAACAGTAAAGTGAAAAATGCTCGAATAAGACTGACACAGTGTCTTTGGATTTCAGAGAACAAATCCGTCAAGGCCTAGAAGAACTCCAGAAAGTTCTGCCAGGAGGAGATACTTACATGCATGAAGGATTTGAAAGGGTAATTTTAAAACAGTTTTAAATCCAAATATAAAGTGTGATATTGAAATATCAACATAGGGTGACTGATGAGGTAAGGCACATACATTAAAAGGGCTGAATAGCACCCAATAGCAAGAGAGTACATTTTCTTCCCATAAGCTTGTACACTGATAACTCTATCCAAAAGAACTGAAGAAATGGATTCCCTTCCTCCTTCCCTGACCCTGATGAATGGTTTGTTAGCTAATAGTTGGCTGGCAGTCACAAATTCCTGCCACACACAAGTCCCTGCCATTCCAAAAATGTCCTTCATTGGATGTCAGCTTCAGTGATTGAGGCAGAATTTCAGGGACTTCAGCTTTAAGGGAAACAAATGCTAGGCCATAAGGAATAAGATATCGATCCATGTTGACAATTACAGTCATCTGTCACTTAACAACAGGGATACATTCACCCAAATGCCTTGTTAGGCAATTTTGTCATTGTGACAGCATCATAGTGTGTACTTACACAAACCTAGATAGTATAGCCTATTACACACCTAGGCTATATGGTATAGCCCATTGCTCCTAGGCTACAAACCTATACAGCATGTTACTGTACTATGCATTATAGGCAATTATAACACTAATGATATTTGTTTCTAAATATAGAAATGGTAATCCATTGAACTACAGTGTTACCACAGCTACGATGTCACTAGGTGATTGGAATTTTTCAGCTCCATTATAATCCTAGGGGACCACCATCATATGTGTAGTCTGTCCTTGACCAAAACATTGCTATGCAGCACATGACTGTATACTACTTAAATGAAAGAGTAACTTTACATGGATATGAGCCATTGATACTTGAGCAAAGCCTGGGTGAATTACATAAGGAATCAAGACTGAATTGACTGCATATTCAACAACAGAGCCCATTATCCACTATGGTTTTTGGAGTGGCAAACAGTGGTTTTAAGTCTAATGGCTCGTTCATGTGTTTTTCAGGCCAGTGAGCAGATTTATTATGAAAACAGCCAAGGTAAGACTATAGTATAAATTACCATTATGAATTATTTAACTTTTTCCATGTTTGTTGCTAAGAACCGTAGCTTCAGTCATTTCATGTTTCAAAAGACATGTATGAGATTATCTGTAATCCTTAGACACACATTTCATCACAAACAAGGAATGCATAGAAAGGTGGCGTGTATTGGGTCAAATTCCACTGTCCTGTTGATGCCAAGAAAAGTTATCTAAAAGTAATTAAGTCCCATTATGGCCACAATCTAATTCCCATGAACAGTTTTACATGTTGAATTCATTAAATTAGTAAATACTTCCATAGGTTAGTAAAGTCTTGGATTTTTATGTCCTTAATTTTCTTGTTCTTCTCTGAGCCCCAAGCCTCTTCATTACTGTTACTGGACATAACATTAAGATCAAGATACCAGTTTGATTAAACTTTGTTTTATTTAAATGAAAAAAACTGCATAAAATGTACTTAGTATAGAAATTTTTATTATTATTTCAGCTATTATTACTACAGTTTATTTCATGAGTAGCATTTCTGTATTTCAGTCAAATCTCTTAAAAAGGAGATTCAATATTACAGTACAGATTTTCCTTCCAGGCCGAGAGAGGTGTCCATTTCTTGTTTCATTATAACCTACAACAAACAGAACAGACTCAATATCAACACCAAATCTTGTTAATATAAATCAACCATGATATAAGAAGCCTAAAAATCTCTGAAACAATTCTAGTAGGTTTTGCCAGTTGCTATAATTCTTCCAGTCAACTTGTAAATCATAATGACTATTACTTTCCACCAAACTGTCTTCAAGGGGTGGTATGTATGGTCTATTCCAGCAGATGACAAGGACTCCCAAACAGCCCAGGTGGGAGTTTGCTCACAGCTTGGGCAACAGTTATACGTATGAGAATAGAAAATAATCCCACTTGATTCACCGGGGCTAATGCCAAGTGTTGGTTTAGTGACCATTTCACCAGGTTTGGCCATTTTTCGAGATGAGGCTGAGAAATGCAAAAGCAAAACCTATTCCCCATAAAGTCTGTCTCCATGGAGGTTCTTCATGCTGGAGTTGCTTCCAGGTCCAAAAGAAAAGTTGGTGATTCTCACAGTATTGACGTTGGGTGGTTGAACTCCTAAGAGGTCGAATCCTGGGACTGAGAACGTGTTTCTCTGGGTGGGGCAGGATGGACTGAGCCGTTCTGTATTGTGTTAAACAGGATACAGGACAGCCAGCGTCATCATTGCTCTGACTGATGGAGAACTCCATGAAGATCTCTTTTTCTATTCAGAGAGGGAGGTAAGTGACAGCCTGGCTGTGTCTGAACATATACATGGAACAGGGCTTCTTTCTGTGGGCTGCACTCTCTACTCAGGTGATAGGTGTTCTTTGCAAATCCCCTGAATGAAATAGAGTTGCATATGTAGAAATAATAATAATAATTCAAGTTTTACAAGTGAATTTTCATGTCTTACACATGATAAATGTTTTCTCCTTTCAAATTTTGTGCATATTATTCTGTTTTGAGGGATTAAAAATATCTACCCTGCCTTTATTGATGGTGTTACACTGTTCTAAGAGTTTTTAAATACTGTATATCATTTATAAACAAATAAACATTAATACAGTTTTTCCTTATATTTTCTACTAAAACAGGAGGAAGGGAATTACTTGAAATCTGTAAGAGCCAATCTTGTCAGAATGTATTAATCACTGAGATTTTCACTCTAAGAACCGAAGTTAAACAGCAATTGGTAGCAAAGTTAAATTGTCATCTCTCCTTTAATAGTTCCTTTTTTTCCTTTTCTTTGTGTTTCCAAAAATTATTCCTCAAGGCAAGTGGAAACTTTCCCTAAATAAAGAGTTTAGCTTGTATAAGTAGACATAGAAAAAGAAGTTTGCTAAAGAATTGAAAACTAATGTTTATACTTAGGAAATCCTTTCCTTTCAAGTTTCACATTTCAGCTATATGCCTAATTGGTATGAAAGGAAACAAGTTATCCACAGAAATGTGCTGAAACCATAGCCTCATTAGTGACAAAGCATTCAGGCCCCAGGTAGAAAGAAACAACATCCTAGAGATGCAGGCTCTGGGAGAGAAGTTAATGGTAGCATCACACTTACCTCAAGCTCCTAACAACTGTTTACTTCAAATTCAGCTCTTTCTGCAAACACGAAGTATACATTTATTCATTCAGTGTTAACTGAGAGCTTGGCATATACTTGGCCATTTGCTAGACACTAGAGGCACAGAGGTGAGTGAGACACAGCTGCTGCCCTCATGAGTCTTACCATGAAATAATGATCAGCCTTTTGAAGCCTCCACTGGCAGAGGGCTTAGGGAAATTATGTAGGTAAACTCTCCTCCCACTAGTACAAAGGCAACTCTAATGATGAAATACACAAGGTAATATGACAGATACTGCCTGAGCTTTTGGAAAATAAAACATCTCTGCATTTGAAAGTGGAAACTCACTATGTGATGGGAATGCAAGATGGCTTGTTTGGGTGCCAAATAACAGTCAAATAAAGTAAAAACCCTAATAAGGAAAGAACTGAAACTAAAATAAATGATAGAGTGTCAGAGACTTAAGATAGGGGTTAGTGGGAAGGAATTTTAGGTATGGCACATACAAACTTAGAAAAATATTCCAAGTGCCAATGCCAATATAAGGAGACCTTCTGAAAAAGAAAGATAAAGCTCAAGATATAAAGCAATTGAACTTTTCCCTTCTGGGCAATTCTATACAAAGTCCAACTGGAGGAGAAGAATCACAGAGTTGTTGCAAATAAGGCTGGGGCTACGCTGAGTCTAAAAGTTAATTTTATCCTAAAAGTAGCAGGGAATATTTCTAACATGAAGGAAAAAAGACATATGTTTTTGTCCCTTCTAGAATTCAGTGTTAAACAGAAGTGGATTTGAGTACTAAGAACGGGAAAAAGTAACACAATTCCAATCAATATGCGTATGTTGAACATTCACTGTATGTTTGCTATCAGTTATTAAGTACACATTGTATGCACCAAGGATTTCCAATATTTTTCTCCATTCTGAAACACTGGAGAATCTGGAAATCAGATTATCAGAGCCTTTAACAAAAATGCGCTGACTTTATGAGTATCCACGTGGTTCTAGCCTTGCATGAGGAGCTCTGTAAATGTTCTTTCATTTAATCCCCAAAACACTTTACAGAGCAAAGCCAGGTGTCGAACTCAAGTATATCAAGTTCCAAAGGCCCCATTCTTTTGTGATATCACACCCCTACTGTAAAGAAACATGTCAGTAAAAATCCATCAGAGCAATTAATCATTTCCCCAGAATATTTAACTTAGCCTGCAGTTTCTCATTCCTCCCCTCATCTTTCAAAGACCTTCATCAAGACTCTACTTTGGTGGGTCTTTTTCCCACACTTCCCATTGGAGTAGCCACTCCCCCTCAGGTCCACCATGTGTTAGGTTACAATGTAATGTCCACTGAAGTCTGAGCTTCTTGGGAACAGGGATTGCCTTCTCCAGTATGGCACCTGGTACCTGGTAGGTGCTCATTAAATATCTCATAATTGAAGTTAATCAGGCAGCTCCAAAAGGAGTTCATTTGTCATTGCTTCTCTTTCTAATGTCCTTTCTTTCCTTTTCCCAGGCTAATAGGTCCCGAGATCTTGGTGCAATTGTTTACTGTGTTGGTGTGAAAGATTTCAATGAGACACAGGTATGGTCATGGATTTTCTCAGGTTTGGAGCATACTGAGCTTGTGAATGATGGAGAATATGTTCAGTCAGTGCAGAGGGCAGATCAATGGAATCAATGCCCCTGAGATAGGTTATTTTTCTAGAAATGCTAAGCAGGAAGGAATTACTGGTTATATAAGGAATATGAAGTCATTTACTGATGCACTTGAGGTCTTCAACACAGACCATCAAGGCAGCATCTTTGTTGGCAAACATTAAATTGCCAAAATGTCAACAGATACCTGAATTAACTTGGAAAACTTGGTTTTTTTATTTTTTGTTTTTTGAGACAAGCTTTCATTCTGTCATGCAGCCTGAAGTACAGTAAGCTGTCTCAGCACACTACAGCCTCTGTCTCCCAGGCATAAGTGATCCTCCTGCCTCAACCTCCTGATTAGCTGGGTCTACAGGTACACATCCTGAGTAGCTGGGACTACAGATGCACACCACCACACTTGGCTATTTTTTAAATTTTTTGTAGAGATAAAGCCTCACTGTATTGTGCAGGCTGGTCTCTAACTCCTGGGCTCAAGTGATCCTCCCAGCTTGTTGAGATTATAGTCTTGAGCCACAACACCTGGCCAAATTTAATTTGACAAGTATGATTTTCTTATTCAAATAACAAACATTCTGTTCTACCCATTAAAAATACAATGCATTTTCAACACAAAAATATGGAAATAATTGGGCAAGTGGGCAAAGAAGTGTGTACAGGTGCATATAATAAGCAAGTTGTAAAAACTTACAATCTAAATACGTGTTCCTCAATGTAGTTCATAGTTTCTTTTTGTTTTAATGGCACAGGAAGATGCTCAGGGTATATCATTAAGTGAATAAAACAAGATTACAAAGCAGTAAGAATAGTATGTGCCCACTTCTAAAATCAACATATGTATGTTTGCATAGAAAAAGTAGGAAGAATGGTGTCTATCAAATGGATAGTAAAGATAGGTGATGGATGAACAGACAGACGGATTATGAGTAACCTTTGTTTTCTTTTTATTTTACCTCTCCTGGATTCTCCTAAGTTTTTACAATAAGTATTACTTTTGCAATCAGTAAAAACAATAAAACATATTTTTTTAGAAGCCACACACACCCTCTGGCACTGACTCTTGTTGCCACAGAGTCACAGAATTGCACAGAAATCTAGGGTCAGACGAGCCCATACATCGGCTTCTCCTGGCCCTCGGTTTCCTGCTCCATAAAGCAGGAGCACCTGAACCAACTGCAATGGTCCTTTCTTTAATGGACAGTTTGCCTGAAAGGTGAAGATGGCCTCGCCCAACACCAAAGTTTGAATTTAAGGTTGCCCTGAAAGGGAACTTGAATCTGCTTGATTCAGATAAAGCTGCCAACAGGAATTTGGGTGAATGGGAGAAAAATGAGCCCATGGCCTGTGCCCAGATTTATAAACAGATCAATCCAGGCCAAGCGTTCATCAAGCTGGGCACTCCTACTTCTACTCCTGAGGAGAAAAGTGTTAAAACAAATGTAAAAGCTGGAGCCAACCCTGGGCCTGCTCCAGAGGCCACTGGTGAGCTTGTTATTACTGACGGCTTTTCAGGGCAGCCCCTGAGCCCAATGAAGGCCTCATATTCCCTTAGGTTCTGAATATAACTAGAGCCTCCTAGACCCAGTGACTTTCCTAAGTTTTCCACATCCAAGCCTAACACGTCTCCCCATGTGTTTGCTGTGTTCTCAGCTGGCCCGGATTGCGGACAGTAAGGATCATGTGTTTCCTGTGAATGACGGCTTTCAGGCTCTGCAAGGCATCATCCACTCAGTAAGTATTGCTCTTCCTCTGAGACCGGACATTCAGGCACCTTCTGTCTCCAATCTGCTATTAATACCCAATTCCATCTCTCCAAGCCTGTTGTTTTTCTGCTCGAGAGAACACCATTTCTTCCTATATCTTTGTGTCTGCCAACACCCACCTCTCCCTTCTGCCTTTCACGCAGATTTCTTTCTCAATTGGACCCTGCAGTGGAAAATTAACAATTGAAAGGGGCACTGCCGATGCCTTGAGTCAAGCTTCAGGCGACCCTCTCCTTTCTCCTAACTGGGCAGACTGTGGCTGGTGGTTTACGCTTGACCACCTCAGCTTTCCCATTGTGACTAAATGCAAGCTGCCTTCAGAGCACTTGCAGGCTGGACTTACATCACTTGGCCACTGGATGTACTTTAGACCAAGATGCCCATTGAAGTCATCTGCAGAGATATAAAAAGCACTGCTGTGTAGGCATCTGGTCTGGGGTGCAGCCTGGACCTCAAGAGTTTTTTTTAAATCTCCCCTGGTGATTTTAATGTTGAGACAAGGTTGAGAACCACTGCTCTAGACCTATAATCCTCAAACACATGGGCTCCAGGGTTTGCACAGTCACCAGTCCTCCTTCACACACAGGTGATTTTCTACATACCTTTTCCTGAATGGTGAACAGGACAGTGGCTTCCAGGGCCTCTATTCTCTTACCTCCCCACACACAGGCAAGGCCCTTGATCCAGCTAGAATATTCGAATGCTGCTGTCTTAAAGCCTCAGCCAGCAAGTCAGTATGCGTGCTGCACCTGCAATGATGTTCAGATGCTCTGCAGCCTCCGCCTTTAGGTTTTGTGACCAGAGAGGCATCTGTGATCTTCATTAGAAGCTTACCAGGCTCCAGACTGGGGGTCCAGGATGCAAATTCAGAGCTCAGGGGATCACCTTCCTCTTTAGATGTCAAGGGGGTCTTGATCCAGGAGTTGATCCAGGTGTTACCGGCCAGGGGCTCAGCATCTGCCAGCTTTCCCAGACCAACCCAGGAAACCTCCAGCATGGTTGTGCTTCCATGCTTCTCTCCCTTCAAGGTTTGCCAGGAGCTCCAGCAGAGTGGAATGCAGAGTGAGAAATAAGAACCTCAGAGCCCAGTAAGCCAGAGTTTAACTGGCCCATGTACTTAGCACTCACAGATCCTTGGACCCTTCTTGTTTGGAAACAGGAACCGATGATGACTTACATCATAGGCTTGTTTGAGGATTACAAAGATTACTGGTGAAAATTCCTAATATTTTTCCAGACACATAATAAACACTCAAGGCATATGAATTATTGCCTCTTCCACTTCCCCCTCCCATCATATGAAGGATATTAATATCAGCTTCCCTTTATCCCCTAAACATTCTTGAATATGTGTAAAAATCACTTGAAAATTATGTTTGCAATACCTATTCCCAAGAAATTCTATTGCAGTGAGTTTCAGATAGATCTAAGGAATCTGGATATTTTAAATCTGCTTTTAAAAAAAATAGTACACCAGGTATGCTTTTAGAACATTGACATATCTGACCTTAAGCATATAGAATTGTGAAAAATCATCCCCACCTCAGGTTGGGAATTTCTATCTTAATTATGTTCCAATGATAGTTGTTTTATTCAAGAAGTTTGTTTGCAAAGAATATATATCTATTTGAACTACTGTAACCAGAAAGTGAAAATTATTGATAGGATAGAGAATTATCAGATCCAATTATGGGTCCACAGGTGAAGGACTCCTCCTCTAAATTATTTCTGAGGTGACTGTGGCATACTTGACAGTGTAAGCAACACAAACTACAATAACCATGTAAAACAACAACCCAAGGGATGCAAAACATGATTACTAGCAGGACTAGGGGCTGATCATGAATCCTTAAGAAGCTCAGAGGTAGATTATTCTGGGCGGGAGTCCTCATGAGAAGGCTGGGCAGACCTGAATCATTGAAAGACCAGGGAAAGTTGATGGATAACACAAAATTATATGACCTCAGCCCAGAAACTGGAAGACAGAAAAGCATATTTAGGGATCAATGATAATAATACCTATCCATCTGGTGGGACAGTTTGGGTAAAGGAGTCAGGAGTAATGGAAAATAAGCCTAAATATTGGGTTGAAACCAGATTAATATGAGCCTTGAAGGGGTTTTGGCTCTAAGCTATAGGCAGTGGGTGTAATTAGTGAAACAAGTTAAGAAAATAATCTGACGGCAGTGCTTGTGTACACAGGAGGGAGACTGGGGAAACCCAGAGAGTCTAGGCCAATTAGGAGGCAACAGTCCTGCTTTAAGATGGCTAGATTCTGAACAGGGACAACTCTTATCTGTTCAAACATTCTTATGAGCCGTGTGCCTAACACCAGAAATTGGTTCTCACACAGATAATTGGACTCTTTTTGTATGTATAAATCAGTGTTGTCCTTGAATACGTCAGCCTTAGCAACTCACCCAAGCTCAACATGGGCCCAAATGTTTGTAAAACTTCCTCCATCCCCAAATGGAAATAACTGCAAAGATCTTTAAGAAATGTTAGCAAAACCATCTTTCAAAAAGGGAAGAAAAATAATTTGAGACTTTAGTGTCTAAACTTTTAGCTGAATAACAACATTCTTGTAAGCTTTTATCTGTGAGTTATGCTGGTGGTTTTGATCCTTCCAGTACTCAAAATCCATGTTTATGGCAGTTGTTCATTCGTTTGCTTAGACAGAGAAACAGGGACAAGTAGAGCGAGCTCATCTTTCTCAAATCAGACAGAAATAATTATGGCCTAAAAGTTGGCTATTTTTAAGAAGTAGGTTCATTTCCCCTTTTGGATATTGAAAAGAGAACTCTCAATTTTCCCTCCATTTGAAGCCTCTATCCCAGCTTGTTCCCATGGATGTTGTTTTATGGTTGGTTATTTTCTCATAATAAAATAGGACTGGGCTTAATTATCCAAAATAAGATTGCAGAGCAGCTTCTAATAAGCTCAAATGGCTCACAAAGTTTTATGCTCATTATGCCCATATTTTTAAACCTTAAATTAATATGCAGGGGCTAGTATTTACTCATTCATGAAATACTCATTGAAAACCTTTTGTGGCAGGCTCTGAGCATTCAGTAACAATGAAAGTAGGTAGAGGCTCTGTCCTGGTAAAGCTTACAGTCCAGTGGGAGAGACACATTAAAAACAAGTAAATAAATATGTATAAGTAAAATTGTGACAAATGGAATAAAAGAAATAAAATGGTCATGAGTTTAAAAGGGTTGACAGAGAACCCAGTCTCCTTTGAAGAAATGAACTAAAGGTCGCAATGGAGCCATCCACTGGAAGGGCATGGATAGAATGGGCAGAGCACAGCCCAGGACAGTGCATAGGAGAATGAAAGACCAGTGCTTAAAGTGAAGAATGGCAGAAGATGAAATGAAGATGCAGGCAGACGCTAAATCACCAGAGCCTTGAAGGCCATGCATTTACTCAAAGCACAACAGGAAACTATAGCTAGTCTGAGTCTGACAATAGAGCAATCAGGCTTGAAATCAAGACTCAGGAAATCTAGACATGGTGGCACTCAGAATCAACAGCATTTTGGCCTTTGAAGAAGAAAACCCACTATGACTGGAACATGTTCTATCAGCTCCCTCTACCAGGCACTTTACCACTACTCTCTGAAGGACTTATTATCCCCATTTTACAGGTGAGGAAACTGAGGTGCAAGAAGGTTGGAGAAGCCGCACCCAGGTCTGCCCTTTCATAATGGTGGAGTGGGGAATTTGAACTCAGCTCTGGTTCCAGAGATTCTGCTCTTTTCATGACATTTGGCCATGAATGTCTGAGGAAATGGAAAGTCACCACTGGATTACCAAGAGCCAGTTGCCCAAGGCTTGGATTCATCAAATCCCCAGATGCTCTGCTTTCTCAATCTGATGCTCATTTGATCTATCCAATGTTCTTCAATCCTCTCGCCTTCAGGAAGTAGTACTTATGTGTCAGATTTGTATAATGTATTATTTTTCAAAACGTTCCCACTTGTTTTCCATGTTAGTTTCTTAACTGAGAGAGATAGGAAAAGGGCAAAAGGAAATTAACAGCTGTAGGGAACTTACTTTGGAACCAGACATTGCGCTTTTCCCATATAATATTACCTCATTGAAAAATCATAACACAATCCTGCATGTTCTGCACATGTACCCCAGAACCTAAAGTGTAATTTTATATATATATATATATATATATAATCATAACAATGCTGCAAAGTAAATATTCCTATTCCAGTTTTACAGATGAAGAAACTGAAGCTCAGATAGCCTGCCCAAGACCACACAGCCCTAAGGTGGAAAACAGGATTAGAACCTGCTTTTCCCTTTGACTTCAGAGCCCATGATTTCTCCTACCTCTATTTTCTTAGGAAGGTAAAAATGATCAAAACCACTATTCAGTGAGTTCTTACTATGTGCCAGGTACTGTTCAAATCCTTTCATGTAATCATCTTGAGGCTGGATGCAGTGGCTCATGTCTGTAATCCCAGCACTTTGGGAGGCTGAGGCGGGTGGATCATGAGGTCAGGAGTTCAGGACCAGCCTGATCAACATGGAGAAGCCCTGTCTCTACTAAAAATACAAAAATTAGCCAGGTGTGATGGCACACGCTTGTAATCCCAGCTACTTGGGAGGCTGAGGGAGGAGAATTGCTTGAACCCGGAAGGTGGAGATTGCAGTGAGCTGAGATCATGCCACTTGTACTCCAACCTGCACTGACAGAGCAAAACTACACTAAAAAAAAAAAAAAAAAAAAAAATCGTCTCCAGGAATCCTCACAGGTGCCATTTGATGTAGAAATCATTACCCCTTTTATCGAAGTTCAGAGAGATTCACTAACTTCTCCAAGGCCACACAGCACAGTGAGTAGTGATCCCAAATAGACTCAAGTCTTTCTAATGCCCACGATGTGAATGCCCATTGTGCTTTACTGAACAATGCGGGCAGGCCAGGAAGCAGCTCCATTTCAGAGAGGAAGACACTAAGGACCGAAAAAGCGAAGTGGCTTGACAGAGGCAAGACCAGAATCCATGTTTCCTGATCTGAATACACCGTGGATGGGCAGGGGAGCACTTTGCCTTTTACTACTATCAGGTGGAAAGCACCTCCAGAAATCATTACTCCCTAACGGATGAAGTACCATTGTTCTGGGAAGCTGGAGAATTGACACAGGCTAAAAGGAACTAGCACACTTCCCGTGCGAGTGTGGAAGGGTTGTACTCTTAAACCCTTCCACACTTGCATGGGACTCTACCTCTGAGCACCATGACAGTTTTCCTACTCACTTCTGTAGAAAATGGTGATAAAATTTCAAGAAAAATCTGTATGGCTGGAAGATTGTAGCCCTTTAAGCCAGTAACACTGTAAAGGAAGAAACTATTCCTGTGCCTTCTTATATTGTGGCTTCTTCAGGGAATTTCCACTGACCACAACTGGTGAATTTAGCACCAGCCCTGGAGCAAAAATATGAAGCACAGGTCCAGCAAGGTTCCTGGGTCTTTGTTTGCCTTTTCAAAAGTGCTTCAGGCAGTGAAACAGGAACCTGCATGAAAGCTGGGTTCAGATAATACCGAAATGGGTCAGCAGCTTTGAATCCCAACAGTTGGCCTGGTTACCACAATGCCAGTTCCTCCTCCCAGCTATCCCCCGCTTGGTGTGCAATTGAGGGTAGGGCCTGAAACCAAGGACACTGTCTGAAAAGGAGGGCCCATAGTTGCTGGCACCAAGCCATCTCCACCTAGGAGCAATTCCCTGGAATAAATATTCAAGCTAACATTGGACTTCCTCTTAATGAGAGTGAGTCAGCACACAGAGCTTTCTACATGTTTGATCAACAGTAAACAACAAGCATTGAGCAAGCACAACTATGTTTGTAAGGATTTCTCGCAAGCTGTGGCATGACCATTCTTGTTATCAGGGAAACTGTGAGATCAATGGAACCAAGAAATCAATCTATTCCATGGTATATATAAATTTATTTTATTTATGAAAACCAGATCCTGTGCTGATTTCTCCCTTCCACTTATGGAAAGCAATGTAACCTCCTAATCTGGCCCAGGCCCTAACAAAGCCGTGATAAAAGGCAAAGCTGTGATAACCAGGCTTGCCTCCCAGCTACTCTTCCAAGACCCCACCAGGAACTACAAAGGGTTTTCCTATGATCAAAATTCATGTCACATTCCCAAAGTCCTGGGAAGTGCCAGCCTTTATTGAACTAATTCCTTCTGCAGGCCTAGCAGATGAGGAGGCACATTTCAGCTGTAGCTCTTCTCATAAATCAGGCTTGTTGGTCACTGGAGGCAACCTCCTTTCCTTCCTTCACTCTTTCTGAATCCTGTCTCAAGGCACCCTTCCGTCTTCTCATCTCTACAAAGCCTGCCCTGCTTTATCCTCCCCCATGAGCTCTCCCTACCTTGGACTACAGTGGCACCGATTGTTGGAAGCTCTTGCTGGGCATGTGGATCTGTTCCATGCTGTCTGCCATTCCTCCTGGTCACATGCTAGGTTGTGCAATCCCAAAGACTGTCCCATGTGTCATATTTCCCATGATATCCAGCACTGTACTTCGCATATTTATTAATTATAAAACAGCCCAGAGTACGATACAGCTTTTGTGACCCAGGGAAGACCTACACTGCACAACAAGAGGGCAGTCTGTGGCTCTGTTTCTTGTAAAATCCCCCTCAGCCCCTCCCCTCTCTTCTAAGATTGCATCTGTAAAACATGCCATTCTGGGCTCCTTTCACATTAGCAGGTTTGGATACAAAACATAAATAGAATCAATTGTAATTTCTGTAGTGGGCAGAAAATCTTTTCTTAAAAAATCGTTTGCCTCAGCAGTCATTAATTAGACTCAGATTTTGTAGACCCTCAGGCCAGGCATTTCTCCTACACTATTATTTCTATTCAGCTTATTAAAAAGCCCAGATGAAACAAGAATTTCCAGAGCTTGAAGAAGCTACAAAGATTGCAGAGGGGCATGTTCAGTTAATACTCAGATCATTCCCATTCTTCCTATAGCCCCTCCTCCTATATCCAGGAATCTGCTGAGACCCACTGTAAAAGCAACAGCAGAGTTTTAGAACAAAATCAGCTCCCAAGGAGGGCCACTCACTTTCCCAATCTGCAGAGGGTCAACAAGCTCATCTTACTAAATAAACCTCGTTTTGGAGTTGCCAGCTCTCTGAGCTTTTCTTCTGCAAACATGGGAGGAAAGTGGTTTAGTGGGGAAACAATCAATGTCCTCACTTTTAGAACCTTGTTTATCCTACATTCCTTTGGATCAGATTCTCATTGGGTGTGAAACTAACAGAGCAGTATCTATTTACGTGAATGGGCTGCCCTCCCTCAGACAAAAACTTTGGCATGTTTTAAGAATCAGCTTTATTGTTTAAGGTACAGAAACTGCTTCAAAATGTGTTTTCTTGCATGGAAGAATGGTATAATGTATCTGGTACTGTGTATTAGTGTACATAAAATCATATATGAACCCCAGAAATATGTGTGTATAATATTCCATATTTGTATTTGTAAAGGTTTTCTTTTTGTAGAGATGGGGTCTTGCTGTGTTGTTCAGGTTGGTGTCAAACTCCTGGCCCAAGCAATCCTCCCACCTTCATCTCCTAAAATGCTGGACTTATAGGTGTGAGCCGCTGCACTTGGCCATATTCCATTTTTATTTAAAGTCAGACTCTATAGAACTGACATGGATCCAGGATAATGTCCATGGTTAACAATATGTGTGCCTATTAGTTTAAAGTGTGGAGTGGAATTTAGTTAGAAAAGGCAACTTTTTAAACATTTTATTAATTAGAGATTAAATCATTTAATTCATGGGGTCAACACAGACAGTCCTGAAGATGTGTTTGAGCCAGTTGTGTGTTCCCAAGCTGCCTGGCTGTCTCTAATGCAGTGGTCCCCATGCTTATTCAACGTGCTTTCTGCCGTCAGCTATAATAATGTGTGTGACCCTTCTGTGGGAGCCTGAGCCCCACCCACCAACCACAGATCTCTATGTTTTTCCCAAGTGAAGGAATTGAGGCCTTTTACAAAGCTGGCCAACCTAATACGGGGGATAATGATATACCTAAAACATTTTTTTTAAGGAAGCTATTTTTTAAAAACAGAGGTGTTGAAATTGGCCTCTTGGGAAGGCAGCAAGTACCCAAAGATGGTGGTGCTTAATCAGAAGAGGGGGAGTATTACAAGATGCAGAACATAGCCTTGTATTCAGAAGACTCCAAGGTTATACTTATAGGGGGAAAGGGAGATAAATACATAATATACTATAATGCCAGTTTATTAAGACATGCAGGAAGTATGTCATTCATTTATTCAATATTTATTAAATGCCTACTATGTGCCAGGCTAGTCATTGTGAATATTATAATGGGTAAAAACAAACCCAATCTTTCTCCTTGTAGAGTTTATAATCCTAGAAGACAGTGACCAAGCAATTAAAAAAAATACACTGTAAATTATAAACCAGGGGATAAGTTATCTAAAGGATGGTAGCTTACATTAAAACATTCATGGATATAGAGATATTTTATTGGTGGCAGAACTCATATTGGATTTGGAGAGTGGCAAAGAAAACAAGGTTAAGTTAAACTTCCAGGTTTTCATCTTAGAGAACTGAATAGATGTAAGTGGTCAGTAGATAGTTGGCCACCCCCTGGCACTAGCATACTTCAAGCCCCACACATCTTAAAACCAGAATTTGCTCTTTACAACAAATAAGACACCAAGGACCCCTTCCTGACACCTTACACTAAAATTAACTCCAGATGAATTCAAGACTTAAACATAAGACCTAACACCATAAAACCCTAGAAGAAAACCTAGGCAAAACCATTCAGGACATAGGCATAGGCAAAGACTTCATGACTAAAACACCAAAAGCATTGGCAACAAAAGCCAAAATAGACAAATGGGACATAATTAAACTCCACAGCTTCTGTACAACAAAAGAAACAATCAGAGTGAACCGGCAACCAACAGAATGGGAAAAACTTGTGCAATCTACCCATCTGACAAAGGGCTAATATCCAGAATCTACAAAGAACTAAAACAGATTTACAAGGAAAAAACAAACACATTCAAAAGTGGGTGAAGGATATGAACAGACGCTTTTCAAAAGAAGACATATGAGGCCAACAAACATATGAAAAAATGCTCATCATCACTGGTCATTAGAGAAATGCAAATCAAAACCACATTGAGATACCATCTCATGCCAGTTAGAATGGCGATCATTAAAAAATCTGGAGACAACAGATGCTGGAGAGGATGTGGAGAAATAAGAACACTTTTACACTGTTGGTAGGAGTGTAAATTAGTTCAACCATTGTGGAAAACAGTGTGGCGCTTCCTCAAGGACCTAGAAATAGAAATTCCGTTTGACCCAGCAATCCCATTACTGGGTATATATCCAGAGGATTATAAATTTTTCTATTATAACAGTATGTATGTTCATTGTGGCACTGTTTACAATAGCAAAGACCTGGAACCAACCCCAATGCCCATCAACAATAGACTGGACAAGGAAAATGTGGCACATATACACCATGGAATACTATGCAGCCATAAAAAATGATGAGTTTGTATCCTTTGTAGGGACATGGATGAATCTGGAAACCATCATTCTCAGCAAACTGACACAAGAACAGAAAATCAAACACCGCATGTTCTCACTCATAGCTGGGTGATGAACAATGAGAACACATGGACACAGGGAGGGGAGCATCACACACGGGGTCTGTTGGTGGGGGCCAAGGGAGGGACATCGGTGGAGTGAGGAGGTCGGGGAGGAATAACATGGGGAGAAATGCCAGATGTAGGTGACGGGGGATATGGAGGCAGCAAACCACATTGCCATGTGTGTACCTATGCAACAATCCTGCATGATCTGCACATGTACCCCAAAACCTAAAGTACAATTTAAAAAAGACACCATGGAACATGCTCTGAAAGACTCTCTGAAAGATGTATGAAAGCAAAAGCCTCCTATACCATGAATGGATAAAGAAGCTGGTCCATTATAAGCACACAAAAACGTCCTCCAACAGGAAATGGCCAAGTAAATAAAGATTTGTTGTTTATTGGTGCAAGAAGCAGGGCAAGTAGAAAAAAAATAAACACTGTGCCTATGATAAGGGAGGGCTTCCTTATAATTCTGTGCAGATAGTCACAATTCTATAAAGATTTCTTGAGAAATCTCTCCATAAACTGAGAACTTCATGACAAAGGACATTAGATTTTTAGAATCTGAAAAAATAAACTCTTACAACCCAGACTGGTCCACAATGGAGTTCACTTTAAATATATCAATCAACTCTTGTAACTTGGCAAAGTTCTTGTATATCTGCTGCCTCTGTTACCCGTCCCCCCCACCAATAATCCAATGAGATGTGCAAATTAACCTTACAAGTAACAGCACATTGTAATTATTTAGTTCTTTATGGATTTCAAACATACTTTTCCATCAATATTCTCTTTGAAATCTGTCCAAAAGTTGGCAGTAAAATAGCATTCACCTTGGTTCAGTTTTTGTCAGCAAATATGATTCAGCAGGAGGCCAGTGGTGGGTGATGGGGCTTAAGCACATGTGACCCATGGTCCATGTCCAAAAATAGCAGCAGTAGCAATAGTAATGACAAAGGAATAGTTAACAGCAACTGTTGTTTGAATACATGCCAGACATTTTCTTAAGTGCTTTCCTGCCAAGGTCATTTTGACCACTCTTCTTGGTGCCTTATTTTCATGAGGTGCTCATGCTGGCTGGTGGCCCAAGGGTTGTTAACGATCTGTGGATCAACCACATCTCTCTAGTTGTGTCTATACGACAAAAACCTTGTCAGTTTTCCTTGATCTCATGCTCTCCCCCTCACTGTCCAATCCAATATGAAGTTTATTACCTAAATCCAGTTGATTTTACAAACAAAATATCTCTGCATTCATGTCTGTTATTTAACCATCATACAGCCGTTTGAAGTTAGTATTTTTCTTATCCCATTTTGCAGAAGAGGAAACCGAGATCTGGAGGTTTGATAACTTGTCCAAGTCCACATGGCCAGTAAGTGATGGGGTTTGGATTTGAGTATAAATCCATTCAGAGTCCAAATCTATCTTCTCGGTTTCCAGAGCCTAAGTTCTCAATAGTAATAGCTGCCATTAGTTGATTTCTTATCAGGTTCTAGGCACTGTGCTATGGGCTCTGCCTGTGTGATCTCATTTAATCTTCCCAACACAACAAGTTTATCCTAGTAGTTCAGGTAGATACTATTGTTATCCCACTTTTATAGATGAGGAAACAGAGACACAGAGAGGTTATGGAACCTGCCCAAGGTCACACTGCTCATGAGTGAGTTGACCTCAGCTATTTGATTCCAGATTTCAAGCTATTACTCAGGATGCTAAAATGCTTCCCAAAATTGGGGTTCAGGAAGGTTAAAGGATTTGTCAAGGACATAAGTCAAGTAAATACAGACCAGGGCCAAGACCCAACTCTTCACATGGGAATATACTTGAGGTATGCAGTGATCTTGGCCCTTTCTCTTCTACAGATCAATCATACCCTCACCTCAAAGCCTCTTACCTCTAACATCAGCCCTACCCTGTGTGAGTCCCTTCCACTGCATCTAGTGATTTCAGTGCTGCATCTACACCTCCACCATGGCTACCACTGCCTGGGCCTCCCCCACCCCCCACACAGTCTCCAGTCCGTGAGCTGATGTGCTGTCTGCTACAGTTCAGACAGGCTGATTACCATACAGTCTGGGATGCTAAGAACCACGAAAACCCTTCAAATCCATCAACAGCCATTCTTCCTACCTTTTGAAACCAGACATTTCAAATGAGTAGGAGCCCCAGTCCCAGACAAATCCTGCCCATCCCCCTTACTGATAAATTTCACTCTATTGGCTGTATTGCATCCTTCCAGATGTTTTAAGTTAAGATTGGGAAAGCTGTGTTTTTACTGGATTGAATCACAGTGCTTGGCTGTACATTTTTTGGCCCTCCATACACCCCTTAGATTTATCAGCTAATCACAGACACTTTGAGAGAATAATACAGCATGTGTTTACTATGACAACCCCTGTTAGTGTGTCTTTGTGGTCAAAGATCCACGGACAGTTCCTTTACCAATCCCTGGTTAAGGATAAGAATTGGTTTAAAAGGTTGGTTGAAACTCAGGCTGGGTGAAAATTTCACATGTGTGTTTGGGGAATGGGACAGGACTAGTCCAAAAGCTCTTTTTTTTCATTCTTGGACTGTTTTGAAGTCTTTTGTTTTGAATGATAAAATGATTTATTAGGAGATGTCAAATGCCTGAGGAATTTTATTTAAAACATCAAAAAACAGCTTCGTGTTATTCTAATGTCACTGTTTAAGTTTCTCCTTCTGGGCTAGCTCTGTTTCTCAAATGTGGGCTGTTTGGAGACTTGTGCCTGAGTACAAGTGAAAGGGGGTGGCTTCCTCTCTCAATCATGGCAACCACTGGCTGAATACTCCATCAAACGGGAAAAGCCCAAGAGCAGCAAGTTCGGGGGTGGTGGAATGGACAGTCTTCACAATTCAGGCAGGGCAGTCTGGGATGAATCAATGTGCACCAGGATCCTAGCAAACCCCAGTCCTAGGACGGTGCTACATGCACAAGAGACCAAAAAGACTAGAGCAACCCTAGGACACTGGGGAAGCCAGCAGGGAAACACAGGTGCCCAGGATATATCCTTGAGGTCCTTGATCCCAAATCAGACTGACAATAAGTGGAAAGCAGGAACTCAGTGTTTGACCCCAGCTGCCCAGAGCCAGGTATGCAAGGACTGCTGACTCTAACAGAGACGGACAAGGGATATGGGAGTCCAGAACATTCCCTTCATGCTACAGTCAGGATAGACATAGGTACCTGGGAGGAACTGAGGCTGCGCCTATGTCTGAGGTGGGTGGAGGTGGCTGGGTAAGCCAGTGGCTGAGGAAATGAGGCAGAAGCTGAAGGAACAAATTACTTCCAACTGCGGAATCAGGAGGACACTGCAAACACATAAGGGTATCAAAGAATAAAAATGCCATGAAGTTGGAGAGAGTAAAGGAAAAGTAGCTGGAGAATCTGAATTCTAGAATTGTTAAGGAAAGAAATGTGGCTTTTGATGACATTCAGGTACATAGAGTTACCTAAAATACATGGTTGGGAGATTACCTATTTCAATAAATGCATCTTAATATTTTCTTAAGCATGTTTGTTCATTTTCTTTCGCAATGCTTCTCTATAAGGATGCCCAGATTTCTCTCTGGAATGGGTAAATATTATCTCTTCTGAGAAACTGTTTTGTTTTCATTCCACAGATTGAGAAAGCTCATAAATATTGGCTGTCCTTTTCGTTTGCTACTAGAAAGCTTGGAACTAAGTCTGCTCTAGCAAGGAAATAAGCTCCTCACAGCATGTTTTTTCTATGCTATTCTCACTTCTTGCATCATCTTCCCCTTATTTTCTCTTTAGTCAGCCCCACATTGTCATTTATTCTCTTTCATTTGTGTCTTATGATGTATGTATTACTTAAGCTGGAACAAAGAAGCATATGTAAACAAATACAACAATGCAAATAAATGGGCATTTCCCAATGCTAAAAGATGCTTTCTTCTTTTAAACAGACTCTAAATTTTATAACCATATCATCAGTTGTTTTAACAAATGCCCCTTTCATGAATAAAGAAAGAGTTTCCTTCAGCCCTCTAAATCATCTCAAATTCCAAATTTAGTAGATACTACATTCGGTTGGTAAATTAACTCAATGTCTTATACTTGTTTAAAATACTTGGTTCAAATTCTAGAATCGGTATTCTCGAGGTAGGATTTATAAATGGTGGAGAGAAGGTTAGGCACTACCAGTGAGATACTCTACTCTAGCCAGCAAATATCTTCATTATTAACTCCTGTGAAGTCACAGGGCTCCCCCAGCTCTCCACTCAACCCTACAAGACTCATTTGTGGGTAAGAGTACATTTCCATTTAACTAAGTCTTAGGAGGTCTTCCTGAAGGGCGAGGCGCAACATGCCCCCTTCACAGCTTACATTTTCCAGGCTTTTCAAGCAAAAAAGGAACTCTCAGTTATCTGTCTATGCAGTTCCCATGGAGAGTTGACCATCTCCATCCTCTCTCTCAGCTCTATCTGATATCACTCTTTTAATTCTGCTTTTCAAGCTGTTTTTGTTTCAGTTCAAGAAGTCTATGTCCTTTTTCCTTCTCACCTTTGCTCATACCATTCCCTACCTGGACCGTAACCCCTCCTAGCCCACTCCCTTTCATTTGAGTTCCACCCTTAGCTCCCACCTCTTCCATGAAGGCTTTCCTAGCATACCTGCCCCAGCATCTCCTCCATGAACTCTGCAGCTCCTACTGTCTGTTCTTTCACCCTTGCACCTACCAATATGACTGGCCGTTGGCATTTATCATTTCCAGTGTAACTCCCATTTCCACAACCCTATGTTAAACCTCTGAAAACTAGGACTGGCATGGCATAGGCTCAGTAGATCCCTGCCAGAAGAGCAAATGAATGAATAATTCTTAGGGCTTTTAGGACCCAGCAGCATCTAGCATAATCTGGCTTATTAAATATTTGGCATTGGTACTAGTCAAGATGTTTGACTCCTCCCACCCCCACTGCAACCAAATGTCCTTGAACCTTCCTATCGCCGTCTCAGTAGCTAAAAGCAAAACCCTAATTCTGTCTTTGAACAAAATAAGCTATGCCCTGACTCTTATTTCCTCTCTTCCTAGATTCTGAAGAAGTCCTGCATCGAAATTCTAGCTGCTGAACCATCCACCATATGTGCAGGAGGTAAATTGAAATGAAATGCTAATTGCTTTCATACAATTGATGATATTTTGAGTTCAAGTCACATATGTACTTCATTGGTGGTGGGGTGGGAAAGAGGAACAGGAAGGGGAGGGCAAAAAGGAGTCGAAATTGCTAACCAAATGTGCTCCAAGGAAAAAAGGAAAGAAAGAAGCTACATGTCAGTTGTTTGAAAGTTTAAAAAATATATATGTCCAAATTCTCTTCTTTCACTGGGCACAGTGGCTCATGCCTGTAATCCCAACACTTTGGGACGCCGAAGCAGGCAGATCACTTGAGGTCAGGAATTTGAGACCAGCCTGGCCAACATGGTGAAACCCCATTCCTACGAAAAATACAAAAAATTAGCTGGGTGTGGTGGTGCTCACCCATTGTCCCAGCTACTCGGGAGGCTGACGCAGGAGAATCACTTGAACCCAGGAGGTGGATGTTGCAGTGAACCGAGATGGCACCACTGCACTCCAGCCTGGGCAACAGAGCAAGACACCATCTCAAAAAAAAAAAAAAAAATTATGTTTTTTCATGGGACCTAATTAGAAGGGAATTGTAGAAATACTGCATTCTTATACTGAATACTGAGTGATTACCACCACCCTACCTCTGGACAGAAATGGAATCACCCCTCTCTTTCATGAGGCCATGCAGTTACCAAACAATCATAGTGATTGTAGGCCACCCCAGAAATAATAGTGCTATACTTAGGTATTTAGTTGGGGTGCTGGCCTTCTCACACAGTTAATATATTTACCTTAATTGTTTAATCTACTAGTCCTCACACCATGGTAGTAGAAGGCTCTGGGTGTCCCTGTAGAGGGCCATATAGTTTTGTCATTAATAAAGAAGTCTCTATGCAAAGAACCAGCCTTCTTTGAGTCACAAGATTTTCTCTAACTGATCAAAATCAGGGTCATGCTCTTGTTTCATATTTAATGGACTGTCTAAAGCTTCAACCATGTTGGCGCTTCTCGTATAATTCTCGGCAGGTTCCCCGTCATTCTCTTTCATTCATTTAAAAAGTATGCTTAAGTTCCTGCTACATGCCAGGCACTGTGCTAGGTGCTGGAGACACAAGAAGGAAAAACTCTCTGCATGAATTCCTGTCCTCCAGAAACTTGCACTCTTTCACCGTCGAGTTTATTGTTGATATCACCTTTTCAGCCTCCCAAAATACAGTGCCGGTTATTAATTTACCAACAGAAAATATGTCATACAACCTGATAAGGTAGGAAGCACTGAAGGAGGAACATTCATGCCTTTTCAAACTCTACACATGTCAGTGTTTATGGCATATTTTACTGGCATAAATGAGGGAATTCCTTAAGGATTTTATTCCAGTTTCTGGGCTATATTTTAGAACAATTGAAAAACTTTTGGGGAGTTAGATGCACTGAAAATTTGGTGCCAGCAGCAAAACATCAAGTATATGTGTAAAGATATAAAGTTATCACTACTTGATAACTAGTTATGTATATACATAAATATACAGCATGCATATATGAATACATATGTGCATACATAAATGCATACATACATAAGGTTGTTAGCAAAATACTTGGTGACTATTCAGAAATATGTGCTGATTTCCCAAAGAAAGGCAATCCCAAAAGATGACTTACTGACCTTTAAATAAATTGCTACCTGACCACACAGATGGCAGGGGTAAATATGACTGCCACAGAAGTAGCTCAGGGAGAATCTCTTTAAGAAAAAGAATTCAGGCCAGGTGCGGTGGCTCACACCTATAATCCTAGCACTTTGGGAGGCCGAGGTGGGCAGATCATGAGATCAAGAGATTGAGACCATCCTGGCCAACATGGTGAAACCCCATCTCTACTAAAAATACAAAAATTAGCTGGGCATGGTGGCATGTGCCTGCAGTCCCAGCAACTCAGGTTGCAATAAGCTGAGATCGCGCCATTGCACTCCAGCCTGGTGACAGAGCGAGACTCCGTCTCAAAAAGAAAAAGAATTCAGAAATCTTACCTGTGTAAATTTAACAAAAACATATGACCACATGAATACAGTGCCAGGGCTTTGTAAGGGGCCTGTGCAGTGAGGAATCTCAGTTAGACTTCGTGAGCTTCAAGGTAATTCACCTCTGGGCTTTGTGTGCTTCAGGTAGAGGAATTGAGTGGGATATTTAGATTAATTAAATCTTGTGTAGTATGTGTGAGTTGTTTCATAAACATATATTTTATAGTTCTGTAATTTCAAAACAATTAGAAAACAAGGGAGTTCCTTAATTGTGCAATTATTGCATTCATGTAGAAAACCCAGACTTTCAGTTTAGCAATCTAATTGGATGTGTTGTGCAACTTGTAATGAATCAGAAAGTCTAAAAGCAGTGTTAATTTACTAGTTAATTCACTAGTATAATCAATTCCCTTCCTGTAGGCTCCTGAAGACAGAGAAGGAACCTAATTTCTCTCTACTTCCCACTGCCTAGCAGAGTACCTGACACTAGGTGGCCGATAAATGTTGACGAAATGTCTTGATTCATGTATTTCTTCAAAAAACAATGCCACTGACATTTACCTATTTGACCCTTATTAACTCCTTTCACCAATCATAAGAAGTTAACATACCTTTGAACTGCAATTAAAATAAACCAAAATCTAAAATTAATAGACAAAGATAGAATAAGACCAAAATAAAAGGAAAAATCTCAACCACTTAGACAATAGAAAAATGCCTTTGTAAGTAATTCTGTCCTCAAAAAGTAAACCTTATATACCATTAAGATATTCAAGATAATAGAAACACCACCCATATAAACTAAATAAAAATGATACGGAAATACCAGGTCCGCAGGATCTGATCCTATTGAATTTGCAGATTTCAGTGTTTCTCATCAAGTGAAGAAGAAACATAAATGAATTAAGAATTAATTAAAAGATGATTTTGGAAAAGCTAAGGAACATACAAGAGGCAAATACACAATGCATTAAAAAATTTAAACAAATTAAAGCAATTCAACAGATAAATTATTCCAAGAGTTGTTTATTTGGTGGAACCAATAAAATAGATAAATCTGGTAAATCCAATCTATGACGGAAAATATGTCATACAACCTGATAAGGTAGGAAGCATTGAAGGAAGAACTTTCAGGCCTCTTCAAACACTACACATGTCAATGTTTATGGCATACTTTACTGGCATAAATGAGAGAAGTCCTTAAGGATTTTATTCCAGTTTCTGGGCTATATTTTAGAACACTTGAAAGATTTTCAGGGAGTTAGATGCACTAAAAAATTGATGTTAAAATCTCTGGCTTATGTGCAATATTGCATATTTTATAAGCAAACAAAGTTATCTGTATCAGAGTAAACTGTCCAATCATATTATCTTTATTTCTTATAAAGAAAAAATTAAAACAAGACATAATGATGAAAGCTAGCCCCAGGTCTTGAAAAAGGCAAGCTGTCATCTCTCAAATTAATTCATAAGGGTTTAAACATGCTGATTACAGAATAACATTTCTAAGAAGATAATGAAACTCCCAAAAGACATCCTTACATCAAAATTTCTTCCATAGATTTCCTTGAAGATTTCTTGTTGACCATTCTCTGGAGTAAGCATGGTTTTATGAGGCCTGGGAGCCCATTTCATTGTCCAGACACCTGTCTTATAGAGCGAGGCATAGCCCCTCTGTGACTTTCATTAGGTTAGTTCAAACATACCGGGATTTACTGAACGTGCTTTTAAAAGTAAAAACTGTTATGCACAACAAGATGGCTTGTTATCAGCATTATCTTAATAAGGATTAAAGGCCAGTGTTAGAATCATGATGTTGATAATGTCATACCTAGATAAGAAAAGCATTCCTGTATGTTTCTCTGCTGAAAGTAAATTGGGGAGGAGTATCTGCAAAATGATTAATTAACTCAACATGTATTGGGGTAGATAGTAAAAAGGAAATAACTGATTGTTCACATTTCTAACGTATAATGGTGGGACCAAGCCCTAGACAGATCTATGAAGAAGGCAAAATTTGCTTTCATCAAAAACCTTTCATCTCAGCCTCCTTCCCTCACTCTCTGTGAATTCCTTCTTTTCCTTGGCCCTTTGAACAGCCCCCTGCTATGGAGCCCTACCCAGGTCTGTCCTGCTCAAGACACTCTATGCTGATGATTGCACTCCCCCTAAGACAGTGATAGCTGGTTCTCAACCGCAGCTCAGCACCAGCACTGGTTCTGACAGCAAACTGAGCTCTGAGCGAGGCAGCAAGATAATGACAACAAAGCCAAAATCCAATGTTGGGCAGCACATAACAAGGTGTAATTTCATGGGACAAATATAAAGTGTCGAACTTGGATTTAAATATCCAGTTTCACATACAGGCAGGTTTAGGGAATCCTGACTTAAACAGTAGATAGGAGAAAAGACAAGAACGATCACAGTTGCCTTGCTCCCCCAACAAGAATGCCTCTGACTTGAAAAAGCTGACACAATCTTAGGGTGCATCAATAGCCATCCCATGTTCAGGTCAAGAGAACTAATGGTCCTATTCCATGTTCAGACCATGGTTTCAGGTCCCACATTTTAACAATGGCATTGACAAAGGCATGTCAATAGGCGAAGAGGTGATGGATCTGGAAATCACATTATAATTCATTCATGGATTCATTCTGTCATTTCCTTTCTTCTTTCCTTTTCTTTCCTTTCTTTCCCTTCTTTTCTTCCTGTTTTCCTTTCTTCCTTCTTTCTTTTCATCAATTCTTAGTGTCTTTTATGAACCAACCCACATGACAATATATGAATACAAAATGCATAAGACTTGCTCCCAAATCCACTCACACCCCTATGAAACTCACAGTTCACTCTGGGAGATAGTCATATGTTCAAATAAATTACAAAACCATGCAGTAAGCACTGTAGCAGAGGACTGCTTACAGAGTAGTGAGAGCACTAATGAGATGCCTGTGCAATGAGGAAAAACTGAAGTCATCATGGAGACTGAGGCCAGGAATTGAGATACTCACAAGAGCATCTTCAGATATTTGGAGGATTCTCACGCAGAAAGAAATTATTAGCCTTATTATGTATAGCTCCAGGAGACCACCATGGAGACACTGGGGGAGGAATTCAGTGAGGCAGATTTTCGCTTACCACATGCAACTTGTACAACTAAAGCTTTCCAACAATGGAGTGGATAATCTGAGCTCTCCTTCCATTGAATCATGTGAGCAGTGGCAGAATGGCCATCTGTAAGCAGATGCTATCTGGGGAAAAAACTCCTCTGCGTCTCCTTTATAACTTCAGATTTCTAAAGACTTAATTCAGTTTCCACTAAGGTATTAATGGCTGATTATTTGTCAGTAACTGAAGAGACCAGTATTCCTGGAACTGTGTTACATTTTAACTGGAACTCTTACTGGGGAGAGGGAGTGGAGGGAATATCTAAAATACTGCCATCAAAAAGAATTCCAGTCACTGCAATGGTGAAAATATATATATAGAGAGAACCTTCCCAGAACTCCTCCACTCTCGGAGGTTATAAACTGGCAGCGTACAAGTCCTATCTGCTCTGCATATATATTCTTTTTGATTCATACTGCATTTTTTACTTAAATTTATTGCTAACAATTAGAAAATCTGATTTCACCTAAAAAATACAGATTTTCATCTTGTCTTGAAAAATAGAACTGACAACACTGAACCTGTATTTATTACAAGTTAATGGTTATTGAGGACTGAATAACTTCCTTTAAAAGAAGCATATACACTTCCCAGTTCATCCTACTCCTCACCACTCCCCATTGTCACCCCAGTACCCAGGCTATGCATGTGGTTGCCATTTAGCATGGTGATTATGTCACTGTATTTACAGTCGCTGTTCCAAAACATGCAAGGACCTGCTATGTGGAAACCCTTTGTAGCAACTTTGACATTACCTATACTTCAGTAATTCTGCTTTTCTCCCAATAGAGACTCTTTTTTAAAGTTTCTAATTAAGTATTTTTGCAGATTAGCCTCTGTGTAATTAAGAATATGGACCATTTGGCCCTGCCTAATTTAGCTCCTCTCTGGGAAATGCATCCTGTGCCTGAGCACAGTCTGTCTGTGGTCCACTCAGTTGGCCTCTGACTTCCATAGTTCACAATGTGCTATGTAAGCAAAGATGCCAGGAAGGAGCTAATTGGAATCAAGTGTGCAACTTGCCAACTGTTCTACACTTGAAGTTCTTGTACTTCAGAAGCAGAAGGAAGTTATAATTAGCTCCTCACTGTCATTTCAGCAGCAGTTGTATTCCTACTGTGTTTTCCACTGTTTCTGATAAAATTGGATGAGCTGGCACGAAAGGAAAGTCAACCTAAGGTGTCATGTTTACCATTTGGAAATTTTGGTGTTTAAAACAGATGCATTCAAGCAACATCAGATAGTGGTATATTTCTCTCACTTTTCATTGTTTTTGAAGCATTGATTTCTGACCTTTGTGCACCTCTTCTATATGGATTGCTTCATTCTCTGCTCGATCTTTCCTTTCATTTAAAGACATTTCTATGTGGAGAAAAGACTCTCATACACTTTTGGTGGGAATATAAAACAACACAACACTTTGGAAGCAGAGTTTTAGCTCTTTCTCAAAAAATTAAATATATACCTACCATATGGCCCAGCCATTCCACTCCGAGGTTTTACCTAAGCAGAAAGGAATCTATGTCCAAACAAAGAAAGACTTGTGCACAAATGTTCATAGCAGCTCTATTTTTAATAGCCCAAAACAACTAAAATGCTCTCCACAGGTAGGTGAATAAACAAATTATGGTTTACCTGTATGATGGACTAATTAATACTCAGCAATAAAAGCATAAGCTATGTATAAATCTCAGAATAATTGTGGATGTATCCTAAAATAATTATGCTGAGTAAAAGAACCCAGACAAGAAAATTACTTACTGCATGATCCTATTTACATAAAATTCCAGAAAATGCAAACTAATACACAGTTCCAGAGAGCAGATCAGTGATTGTGGAGGCAGGAGGGCCAGGAAGAGAGATTACAAAGCAATACAAGGAAACTTTTGGGGGTGACAGCTGCACTTACTATCTTGACTGTGGTATTGTCTCATGATTATATACATACGTCAAAATTTATAGAATCCTACACTGTATGTGCAAGCTATTTTATATCAATTATGCCTCAATGAAGTTGTTATAAATAAAAAGCTATAACTGAAAAAAGTTCCAGAACAATTCAGGTATGAGAAAGCACCCATTATATGTCAGTCCCTACATTTTATTTTTGACATTCCATGCCACATGAAGCATCTAAGAGGAGAGCAAATTCAAAGTGACTCACTAGATAAAATATCACTAACAATAATTTGGCACAAAAGTCTTGGGTGACCAGAGTGAAGAATATACAGATGTCTCATTTTCAGACACAGTGAATGATAGGCAGTCTTTGTTGAGGTCATCTCAAAGCTATGTGTTCCCCATTTCCAAAAAGAAAAAAAGGAAACCAAAGAAATAAAAGGACAGAACAGAATGGAACAAGTCTATCAAACTACTTACTGACATTATTTTTTCTTTTTTTTAAATTGAGCTATATTTCACATACTATAAAATTCACCCTTTTAAAAGGTACAATCCAGGCTGGGCATGGTGGCTTACACCTGTAATCCCAGCATTTTGGGAGGGTGAGATGGGTGGATCACTTGCAGTCAGGAGTTTGAGACCATCCTGGCCAACAAGGTGAAACCCCGTGTCTACTAAAAATACAAAAATTAGCCTAATGTGGTGGCACACACATGTAATCCCAGCTACTCAGGAGGCTGAGGCAGGACAATAGGCTGAGGTTGCAGAGAGCCAAGATCATGCCACTGCACTCCAGCCTAGGTGACAGAGTGAGACCAGCTCTCAATAAATAAATAAAAAGAACAATTCAGTGGTTTTTAATATATCACAAAGTTGTACAACTATAACTGTCTAATTCTAAAATATTTTCATCACTCCAAGAAGAAACCTATACCTATTAAACAACTATTTATTCCCCCATTTCTCCCTCCCTCCAGTCCTGGCAGCCACTAATTTACTTCCTGTCTCTGTAGATTTGCTAATCTAAACATATCATATAAAGGAAGTCATGCAACATGTGGCCTTTTGTGTCTAGCTCCTTTTATTTAGCATAATGTTTTCAAGGTTCATCCATGTCATCAGAATTTGATTTCTTTTTATGACTGAATAATATTCCATTGTATAGAAATATCATACTCATCAGTTGATGAACATTTGGGTTATTTCCATATTTTGGCTGCTTTTAATAATGCCACTGTGAATGTATAAGTTTTGCGTAGACGTAACTTTCAGTTGTCTTGGGTATATGTCTAAGAGTGGAATTTGGGGGTCATAAGGTAACTATGTTTAACTTTTTAGAAGAACTGCCAAACTATTTTTCAAAGAGGCCGCAGCATTTTACATTGCCACCAGAAATGTATGTGGGTTATAATTTCTTCACCAGCAGATGCTATTGTCCATCTCTTTTTACAGCCGTCATAGTGAGTATGAAGTAATATCTCCATGTGGTTGTAGTTTGCATTTCCATAGTGACTAATGATGTTGAGTATCTTTTCATTCATGGACCTTATTAAGCTTCAGAAAATAGACAGGATTAGACCTGGCTGGGACCTGAATAAATGACCACCTTATCCTTCCCCTTTATTCTTTTTCTATGCCAAGATACGTTATTCATTCACTCGATGAGCTCATCCTGAGACTGACTCAGTCCTGGGTTAAGGCATAGCCCAGCATGCCTTAGAGGCCAAATAGAAATGTTGGCCTCTGCCATTAGGAGGCTTTCATTGTAATTAGGAATAACATTGACAAAAGAATATAGACCTTAAGGAAACCTTAAAGGATATATAATTTAAAAGATTAAATCAAAGACCATTTTCAGGTGGAAAATTCCTCTCTAAAGCCCTGCAATCTTGAAGTACTTCTTTTAGGAGCTGTAAGTTAACATACAAGTTGCCTAAAAACACTTAGCTATACATATTTTGAAAGGTAGGTTCAGGGCTTTGTAGATTAGTGGAGTTAAATCAATATGCCCTGGTTCTAATGTGTCCTGGTTTTCACTTACTGGCAGATTCATTCAACAAGGTTTTGTTACATAACGTCTATGTGTGAAGAGCTGACATGCTAGTCAGGCTGCTGGGCCAGATGTTTGGGCTCTTCTGGTAACCAAATGTGTGCACTAACACAGAACCCTATCAGGCAGGATGGAAGCTCGCCTCTGCCCTGGTGTAATCCCCAGAGTATCATTTCCTCCACCTTCTCCCCGGCCTAGGGGGTTAAATTGTTTGGTTTCCATCATTGCCACATCATGGATCCCTGCTGTCTTTCTTCCCCAAACTTCCTGAGGTTGGGCCAAGCAGACATGCAGGCAGCCCCTTTTATGGAGGATTTAGCAACTCAACTGCTGTTAGAGAACATGGTGTTAGAGAAGAGAGTTTGGCATGTGGTCTGCATTTCCACAGTCTTCTCTTCCTTTGCTGATCTTTGAGGAAATAAGAGAAGTAGGCACAGCAGTGAGGCAGAAAACATTTGGAATCAGCAAAAACATCAAACAGCACATGTCTGTGTGTCTGGCATTCAAAATGGAAACAGAAATAGGTTTCTATAGGCTTAACTGAGCAAATAAGAGAATATAAGATTCTTCTGCAAATTCTTGACAGGTACTAAAGTACCTATTGAGCCAACCAAGGAATCTATCATATGCCTGGCAGGCATCTAAAGGAAACTATTAAGCCCATCTTTCTAAATGTAGCAATTACGCATTTACATCAACGTGTATATATGTCTTTCATAGTCATAGGACTTATACTCCTGAAAAAACCTATGCCCATCACCTTAATTAACATAGTTCAAAAACAAGGCACTGAACTTTTGGATATGAGTTCCAGTTCTTCTGCTTTACTAATGACATGACTCTGGGCAAGTCACTCAAAATGTCACAATCTCCATTTCCTTATTGTGAAAGTCTCTCATACTTCTAAAAAGCATTCTTCTCTAACCTGAACTCTTTGTGGCACATGTAGTGCCTTTGCGTTCTTTTACTTAAATTTCAGTCTCATGCTTCACATCCATACCTATTCCACTTTTCTGCAAAATGAGCAAACCTGCCTAAAATTAAAATAAAATAAGCTTTAAAAAAAATCACAACCTCAACTTCTAAATGACTCATCTGTCAGAAGACAAAATGAGTCCTCATGTTTGCATGGTGTTTCAGAAGATAATGGCTGAGTTCTAAGGGCATGGCATTTGGTGCCTAACAGACCTCGATTCTAGTTCTGATTCTGACAGTTACCAGCTGTGTGATCTCAGACAAATTACTCAACTTCACTGAGATCAGTTTTCTCATCTGTACCTCCCCAGGCTGTGGTAAGGTTTAAATGACATCAAACATGTACAATAGTTCACAGAGGGCCTGGCTCACAATGAGGGAGCAATTAGCATTAGTTATTATTGTCTTGGCAAATGTGACCTCTAAATTAGTTTCCTGGGAATGAAGGTGGCATACACTCATGACATTTATTAAACTTTGAGAGTCCCATATATTAATTCTCTAATTTGATTCTTCCTCCAACAAAAAGTATACATTTAGTGGCTATTACTTTTTAAGAGCCACATTCACAAATATAAATTTTTATTTTTAATTGCACTTTAGGTTCTGGGGTACATGTGCAGAGCATGCAGGATTGTTGCGTAGGTACACTCATGGCAATGTGGTTTGCTGCCTCCATCCTGCCCGTCACCCATACCTGGCATTTCTCCCCATGTTATCCCTCCCCAACTCCCTACCCCCCCACTGTCCCACCCTTAGTCTCCCCCTAACACACCTCAGTGTGTGATGCTCCCTTCCCTGTGTCCATGTGTTCTCATTGTTCAACACCCGCCTATGAGTGAGAACATGGAGTGTTTGATTTTCTGTTCTTATGTTAGTTTGCTGAGAATGATGGTTTCCAGATTCATCCATGTCCCCCACAAAGGACACGAACTCATCATTTTTGATGGCTGCATAGTATTCCATGGTGTAAATGTGCCACATTTTCCCTGTCCAGTCTATCATCGATGGGCATTTGGGTTGCTTCAAAGTCTTTGCTATTGTAAACAGTGCCGAAATGAACACTGGTGTGCATTATGTCCTTATAATAGAATGATTTATAATCCTTTGGGTATATATCCAGTAATGTGTTTGCTGGGTCAAATGGAATTTCTATTTCTAGGTCCTTGAGGAATCGCCACACTGTCTTCCACAATAGTTGAACTAATTTACACTCCCAGCAACAGTGTAAAAGTGTTCCTATTTCTCCATATCCTCTCCAGCATCTGTCGTCCCCAGATTTTTTAATGATCGCCATTCTAACTGGTGTGAGATGGTATCCCAGTGCAGTTTTGATTTGCATTTCTCTAATGACCAGTGATGATGAGCATTTTCTCATATGTTTGTTGGCCTCATATATGTCTTATTTTGTAAAGTGTCTGTTCATAATCTTCACCAACTTTTGAATGGGTTTGTTTGTTTGTTTCTTGGAAATCTGTTTTAGTTCTTTGTAGATTCTGGATATTAGCCCTTTGTCAGATGGGTAGATTGCAAAAAATTTTTCCCATTCTGTTGGTTGCCAGTTCACTCTAATGATTGTTTCTTTTGCTGTGCAGGAGGTCTGGAGTTTAATTAGATCCCAATTGTCTTTTTTGGCTTTTGTTGCCATTGCTTTTGGTGTTTTAGTCATGAAATCTTTGCCTCTGCCTGTGTCCTGAATGGTTTTGCCTAGATTTTCTTCTAGGGTTTCTATGGTGTTAGGTCTTATGTTTAAGTCTTTAATCCATCTGGAGTTAATTTTAGTGTAAGGTGTCAGGAAGGGGTCCAGTTTCTGCTTTCTGCACATGGCTAGCCAGTTTTCCCAACACCATTTATTAAACAGGGAATCCTTTCCCCATGGCTTGTTTTTGTAAGGTTTGCCAAAGATCAGATGGTTGTAGCTGTGTGGCATTTCCTCTGAGGCCTCTGTTCTGTTCCATTGGTCTAATTCTCTGTTTTGGTACCAGTACCATGCTATTTTGATTACTGTACCCTTGTAGTATAGTTTGAAGTCAAGTAGCATGATGCCTCCAGCTTTGTTCTTTTTGCTTAAAATTGCCTTGACTATATGGGCTCTTTCTTGGTTCCATATGAAGTTTCAGGTGGCTTTTTTCAGTTCTGTAAAGAGGGTCATAGGTAGTTTGATGGGGATAGTGTTGAATCTATAAATTACTTTGGGTAGTATGGCCATTTTCACAGTATTGATTCTTCCTAACCATGAGCATGGAATGTTTTTCCATCTGTTTGTGTCCTCTCTTATTTCATTGAGCAGTGCTTTGTAGTTCTCCTTGAAGAGGTCCTTTACATCCTTTCTTAGCTGTATTCCTAGGTATTTTATTCTCTTTGTAGCAATTGTGAATGGCAGTTCATTCTTGATTTGGCTCTCTTTAAGTCTGTTATTCGTGTATAGGAATGCTTGTGATTTCTGCACATTGATTTTGTATCCTGAGACTTTGCTGAAGTTGCTTATCAGTTTCAGGAGATTTGGGGCTGAGATGATGGGGTCTTCTAAATATACAATCATGTTGTCTGCAAATAGAGACAATTTGACTTACTCCTTTCCTAATTGAATACCCTTTATTTCTTTTTCTTGCCTGATTGCTCTGGCTAGAACTTCCAATACTATATTGAATAGGAGTGGTGAGAGAGGGGCATCCTTGTCTAGTGCCAGATTTCAAAGGGAATGCTTCCAGTTTTTGCCCATTCAGTATGATATTGGCTGTGGGTTTGTCATAAATAGCTTTTATTATTTTGAGATATGTTCCGTTGATACCTAGTTCATTGAGAGTTTTTAGCATAAAGGGCTGTTGAATTTTGTTGAAGGCCTTCTCTGCATCTATTGAGATAATCATGTGGTTTGTGTCTTTGGTTCTGTTTATGTGGTGAATTACGTTTATAGACTTGTGTATGTTGAACCAGCCTTGCATCCCCGGGATCAAGCCTACTTGATCGTGATGGATAAGCTTTTTGATGTGCTGTTGCGATTGGTTTGTCAATATTTTATTAAAGATTCTTGCATCTATGTTCATCATGGATATTGGCCTGAAGTTTTCTTGTTGAGTCTCTTCCAGGTTTTGGTATTAGGATGATGTTGGGAAGGATTCCCTCTTATTGGATTGTTTGGAATAGTTTCAGAAGGAGTGGTGCTAACTCCTCTTTGCATGTCTGGTAGAATTCAGCTGTGAACCCATCTGGACCTGGGCTTTTTTTGGTTGGTAGGCTATTAATTGCTGCCTCAACTTCAGCCCTTGTTATTGGTCTATTCAGAGTTTCGACTTCTTCCTGGTTTAGCCTTGTGAGGGTGCAAGTGTCCAGTAATTTATCCATTTCTTTCAGGTTTAATGGTTTATGTGCATAGAGTTGTTTGTAGTAATCTCTGATGGTGGCTTCTATTTCTGTGGAATCTGTGGTAATATCTCTTTATTGTTTTTTATTGCATCTATTTGATTATTCTCTCTTTTTTATTAATCTGGCTAGTGGTCTATTTTGTTGATCTTCTCAAAAAACCAGCTCCTGGATTTATGGATTTTTTTACGGGTTTTTTTGTGTCTCTATCTCCTTCAGTTCTGCTCTGATCTTAGTTATTTCTTGTCTTCTGCTAGGTTTTGAGTTTTTTTGATCTTGCTCCTCTAGCTCTTTCAATTTTGATGATAGGGTGTTGATTTTAGATCTTTCCTTGCTTCTCATGCGGGCATTTATTGCTATAAATTTTCCTCTAGACACTGCTTTAAATGTGTCCCAGAGATTCTGGTATGTTGTCTTCATTCTCGTTGATTTCAAAGAACATCTTTATTTCTGCCTTCATTTCATTGTTTATCCAGTCAACATTCAAGAGCCAGTTGTTCAGGTTCCATGAAGCTGTGTGGTTCTGAGTTAGTTTCTGAATCCTGAGTTCTAATTTGATTGCACTGTGGTCTGAGAGACTGTTTGTTATGATTTCCGTTCTTTTGCATTTGCTGAGGAGTGACGTACTTCCAATTATGTGGTCAATTTTAGATTAGATGTGACGTGGTGCTGAGAGGAATGTGTATTCTGCGGGATTTGGGGTGGAGAGTTCTGCAAATATCTATTATGTTTCCTTGGTCCAGATCTTAGTTCAGGTCCTGGATATCCTTGTTAATTTTCTGTCTCGGTGATCTGTCTAATATTGACAGTGGAATGTTAAAGTCTCCCACTGTTATTGTGTGGGAGTCTAAGTCTCTTCCTGGTCATTAAGAACTTGCTTTATGTATCTCGGTGCTCCTGTATTGGGTGCATATATACTTAGGACAGTTAGCTCTTCTTGTTGTATTGATCCTTTTACCGTTATGTAATGCCCTTCTTTGTCTCTTTTGATCTTTGTTGGTTTAAAGTCTATTTTGTCAGAAACTAGGATTGCAAATCCTGCTTCTTTTTGCTCTCCATTTGCTTGGTAGATCTTCCTCCATCCCTTCATTTTGAGCCTATGTGTGTCCTTGCAGGTGAGATGTGTTTCCTGGATACAGCACACCAATAGGTTTTAACACTTTATCCAATTTGCCAGTCTGTGTCTTTTGATTGGGGCATTTAGCCCATTTACATTTAAGGTTAATAGTGTTATGTGTGAATTTGATCCTGCCATTTTGATGCTGCTAGCTGGTTGTTTTGCCCTTTCATTGGTGCAGTTTCTTCATTGTGTCAACGCTCTTTACCATTTGGTACATTTTTGGAGTGACTGGTAGTTGTTGTTCCTTTCTATGTTTAGTGCTTCTTTCAGGAGCTCTTGTTAGGCAGGCCTGGTGGTGATGAAATCTTTCAGCAATTGCTTATTCATAAAGGATTTTATTTCTCCTTTGCTTATGAAGCTTAATTTGGCTGGATATGAATTCTAGGTTTAAAGTTCTTTTCTTTAAGGATGTTGAATATTGGTCTCCACTCTCTTCTGGCTTGTAGGGTTTCTGCTGAGAGATCCATTGTGAGTCTGATGGGCTTCCCTTTGTGGGTAACCTGATCTTTCTCTCTGGCTGCCCTTAGCATTTTTTTCTTCATTTCAACCCTGGTGAATCTGGGCACATAATCAAGGCCACGATTATGTGCCTTGGGGTTGCTCTTCTTGAGGAATATCTTTGTGGTGTTCTCTATATTTCCCGGACTTGAATATTGGCCTGCCTTGCTAAGTTGCGGAAGTTCTCCTGGATAATATCCTGAAGTGTTTTCCAGCTTGGATTCATTCTCTCTGTCACATTCAGGTACTCCTATCAAATGTAGAGTAGGTCTTTTCACATAATCTCATATTTCTTTGAGGCTTTATTCATTTCTTTCTACTCTTTTTTCTCTAATTTTGCCTTCTTGTTTTATCTCATTGAGTTGATAATCAATCTCTAATATCCTTTCTTCTGCTTGGTAGATTCGGCTATTGAAACTTGTATATGCTTCACAAAGTTCTCATGTTGTTTTTCAGCTCCATCATTTTATTTATATTCTTCTCTAACCTGTTTATTCTTGTTAGCATTTCGTCAAACCTTTTTTCAAGGTTCTTAGTTTCTTTGCATTGGGTTAAAATATGTTCTTTTAGCTCAGAGAAGTTTGTTATTGCCCACTTTCTGAAGCCTGTTTCTGTCAATTTATCAGACTCATTCTCCATCCAGCCTTGTTCCCTTGCTGGTGAGGAGTTGTGATCCCTTGGAGGAGGAGAGGTGTTCTGGTTTTGGGTATTTTCATCCTTTTTGTGTACTGGTTTCTTCCCATCTTTGTGGATTTATCTACCTGTGGTCTTTGTAGCTGGTGACTTTCAGATGGGGTCTCTGAGTGGACATTCTTTTTGTTGATGATGAAGCTTTTTCTTTCTGTTTTTTAGTTTTCCTTCTAAGTCAGGCCCCTCTGCTGTAGGACTGCTGGAGGTCCTCTCCAGACCCTGCTTGCCTGGGGATCACTTGCGGTGGCTGCAAAACAGTAAGGGTTGCTGCCGGTTTCTTCTTCTGCTTTCTTTGTCCCAGAAGGATACCCACCAGATGTCAAGGATAGCCACCAGATGAGCTCTCCTTTGTGAGGTGTCTCTTTGGATATACAGGTGTCGGAGAGCTGCTTGAGGAGAGAGTCTGTACCTTATAGGAGCTCAATTGTTGAGCTGTGAGCTCTGTTGTTCCGTTCAGAGCTGCTGGGCAGGTACGTTTAAGTCTGCTGCAGCGGAACTCATAACTGCCTTTTTTTCCCAGGTGCTCTGTCCTGGGAAGGTGGGGCTTTATTTATAAGTTTCTGACGTGCTGCTGCCTTTTTTCAGAGATGCTCTGCCCAATAGGGAGGTAGCCTACTCACAGTCTGCCAGCAGAGGCGTTGCGGAGCTGCCATGGGCTCTGCCCAGCTGCTGTGTGAACTTCCTTGGGGTTTTGTTTATAGAGGTGTAGTTATAACTGCCTTGGTAATGGCAGTCTGCCTCAGTAATGGTGGACTGCCTCTGTAATGGCGGACTGCCTTGGTAATGGTGGGAATCCTCAGTAATGGCGGACTGCCTCGGTGATTGTGGACTGCCTCAATAGTGGCAGACTGCCTCGGTAATGGTGGGGAATCCTTGGTAATGGCAGACTGCCTCGGTAGTGGTGGAGTGCCTCGGTAATGATGTACTGCCTCGGTAATGATGTACTGCCTCGGTAATGGTGTACTGCCTCGAGTAATGGTGTACTGCCTCAATAATGACGGACTGCCCGGTAATGGTGGGCTGCCTCAATAATGGTGGACTGCCTCAGTAGTGGTGGACTGCCTCGGTAGTGGCAGATGCCCTTTCCCACACAGAGCTGGACCATCCAGGGTCCAGTTATGCTTGCTGTGAAACTCTCAATCCAGAGCGTTTCAGATTGATGGTCTTTGCGGGGGGTGGGGCCCAGCCGAGCCAGATCACCTGGCTCCCTGTTTCAGCCCTTTTTATTCTTCAGTTAAATGAGCGACTCTGTCTCTCAGGCATTCCAGGCCCCAGTTGAAACAGCCACCCAGATTTGTGTGAGTTTTTTTTGTTTTTATTGCATTTTAGCTTTGGGGGTATATGTGAAGAACATGCAGGATTGTTGCATAGGTACATACATGGCAATGTGGTTTGCTGCCTTCCTCCCCATCACCTATATCTGGCATTTCTCCCCATGTTATCCCTCCCCAACTCCCCCACCCCCCCACTGTCCCTCCCCTAGTTCCCCCCAACATACCTCAGTGTGTGTTGCTCCCCTCCCTGCGTCCATGTGTTCTCATTGTTCAACACTCGCCTATGAGTGAGAACATGCGATGTTTGATTTTCTGTTCTTACATCAGTTTGCTGAGAATGATGGTTTCCAGGTTCATACATGTCCCTACAAAGGACACAAACTCATCATTTTTGATGGCTGCATAGTATTCCATGGGGTATATGTGCCACATTTTCCCTGTCCAGTCTATCACCGATGGGCATTTCGGTTGGTTCCAAGTTTTGGCTATTGTAAACAGTGCTGCAGTGAACACTCATGTTCATTTGTTCTTATAATAGAATGATTTATAATCCTTTGGATATATACCCAGTCATGGGATTGCTGGGTCAAATAGAATTTCTATTTCTAGGTCCTTGAGGAATCGCCACACTGTCTTCCACAATGGTTGAACTAATTTACACTCCCATCAACAGTGTAAAAGTGTTCCTATTTCTCCACATCCTCTCCAGCATCTGTTGTCCCTGGATTTTTTAATGATCGCCATTCTAACTGGCGTGAGATGGTATCCCAATGCAATTTTGATTTGCATTTCTCTAATGACCAGTGATGATGAGCATTTTTTCATATGTTTGTTGGCCTCATATATGTCTTATTTTGAAATATGCCTGTTCATATCCTTCACTCACTTTCGAATGGGTTTTTTCTTGTAAATCCATTTTAGTTCTTTGTAGATTCTGGATATAGCAGATGGGTAGATTGCAAAAAACTTTTCCCATTCTGTTGGTTGCTGGTTCACTCTAATGATTGCTTCTCTTGCTGTGCAGAAGCTCTGGAGTTTAATCAGATCCCATTTGTCTATTTTGGCTTTTTTTTTTAAAGATTATTTTGTGTTTTAGGTTTTCAGGTACATGTGAAGAACATGCAAGATTGTTGCATAGGTACATACATGGCAGTGTGGTTTGCTGCCTTCTTCCTCATCACCTATATCTGGCATTTCTCCCCATGTTATTCCTCCCCAACTCCCTACCCCCCACTATCCCTCCACTAGTTCCCCCCTACAAACCCCAGTGTGTGACGCTCCCCCTCCCTGTGTCCATGTGTTCTCATTGTTCAACACCCACCTATGAGTGAGAACATGTGGTGTTTGGTTTTCTGTTCTTGTGTCAGTTTGCTGAGAATGATGGTTTCCAGGTTCATCCATGTCCCTACAAAGGACACGAACTCATCATTTTTGATGGCTGCATAGTATTCCATGGTGTATATGTGCCACTTTTTCTCTGTCCAGTGTATCATTGATGGGCATTTGGGTTGGTTCCATGTCTTTGCTATTGTAAACAGTGCCACAATGAACACTGGTGTGCATGTGTCCTTATAATAGAACGATTTATAACCCTTTGGATATACACCCAGGAATGGGATTGCTGGGTCAAATGGAATTTCTATTTCTAGGTCCTTGAGGAATCACCACTGTCTTCCACAATGGTTGAACTAATTTACACTCCCACCAACAGTGTAAAAGTGTTCCTATTTCTCCACATCCTCTCCAGCATGTGTTGTCTCTGGATTTTTTTAATCATCGCCATTCTAACTGGCATGAGATAGTATCTTAATGTAGTTTTGATTTGCATTTCTCTAATGACCAGTGATGATGAGCATATTTCATATGCTCGTTGGCCTCATATATGTCTTCTTTTGTAAAGTGTCTGTTTGTATCTTTGGCCCACTTTTGAATGGGCTTGTTTTTTTCTTCTAAATCTGTTTTAGTTCTTTGTAGATTCTGGATATTAGCCCTTTGTCAGATGGGTAGATTGCAAAATTTTTTCCCATTCTGTTGTTTGCTGATTCACTCTAATGGTTGTTTCTTTTGCTGTACAGAAGCTCTGGAGTTTAATTATGTCCCATGTGTCTATTTTGGCTTTTGTTGCCAATGCTTTTGGTGTTTCAGTCATGAAGTCCTTGCTTCTGCCTATGTCCTGAATGGTTTTGCCTAGGTTTTCTTCTAGGGTTTTTATGGTGTTAAGTCTTATGTATAGGTCTTTAATCCATCTGGAGTTAATTTTAGTGTAAGGTGTTAGGAAGGGGTCCAGTTTCTGCTTTCTGCACATGGCTAGCCAGTTTTCCCAACACCATTTATTAAACAGGGAATCCTTTCCCCCATTGCTTGTTTTTGTCAGGTTTGTCAAAGATCAGATGGTTGTAACTGTGTGGCATTGCCTCTGAGGCCTCTGTTCTGTTAGTCTAAATCTCTCTTTTGGTACCAGTGCCATGCTATTTGATTACTGTAGCCTTGTAGTGTAGTTTGAAGTCAGGTAGCCTGATGCCTCCAGCTTTGTTCTTTTTCCTTAGAATTGACTTGGCTCTGCGGGCTCTCCTTTTGTTCCATATGAAATTTAACGTGGTTTTTTCCAGATCTGCAAAGAAGGTCATTGGTAGCTTGATGGGGATAGTGTTGAATCTATAAATTACTTTGGGCAGTATGGCCATTTTCACAGTATTGATTCTTCCTAACCATGAGCATGGAATGTTTCTCCATCTGTTTGTGTCCTCTCTTATTTCATTGAGCAGTGCTTTGTAGTTCTCCTTGAAGAGGTCCTTTACATCCTTTCTTAGTTGTATTCCTAGGTATTTTATTCTCTTTGTAGCAATTGTGAATGGCAGTTCATTCTTGATTTGGCTCTCTTTAAGTCTGTTATTCGTGTATAGGAATGCTTGTGATTTCTGCACATTGATTTTGTATCCTGAGACTTTGCTGAAGTTGCTTATCAGTTTCAGGAGATTTGGGGCTGAGATGATGGGGTCTTCTAAATATACAATCATGTTGTCTGCAAATAGAGACAATTTGACTTACTCCTTTCCTAATTGAATATCCTTTATTTCTTTTTCTTGCCTGATTGCTCTGGCTAGAACTTCCAATACTATATTGAATAGGAGTGGTGAGAGAGGGCATCCTTGTCTAGTGCCAGATTTCAAAGGGAATGCCTCCAGTTTTTGCCCATTCAGTATGATATTGGCTGTGGGTTTGTTATAAATAACTTTTGTAATTTTGAGATACTCCATTGATACCTAGTTTATTGAGAGTTTTTAGCATAAAGGGCTGCTGAATTTTGTTGAAGGCCTTCTTTGCATCTATTGAGATAATCATGTGGTTTGTGTCTTTGGCTCTGTTTATGTGGTGAATTACATTTATAGACTTGTGTATTTGAACCAGCCTTGCATCCCCAGGATCAAGCCTACTTGATCGTGATGGATAAGCTTTTTAATGTGCTGTTGCGATTGATTTGCCAGTATTTTATTAAAGATTCTTGCATCTATGTTCATCATGGATATTGCCCTAAAGTTTTCTTTTCTCGTTGAGTCTCTGCCGGGTTTTGGTATCAGGATGATGTTGGTCTCATAAAACACCCCATTGTCAATATTAGACATATCAACAATACAGAAAATCAGCAAGCATATCCAGGACTTGAACTCAGACCTGGACCAAGCAAACTTAATAAACATTTACAGAACTCTCCACCCCAAATCCACAGAATATACATTCTTCTCAGCACCACACCACACCTATTCTAAAGTCTCCCACTATTATTGTGTGAGTATCTAAGTCTCCTGGTAAGTCACTAAGAACTTGCTTTATGTATTTGGGTGCTCCTGTATTGGACGTGTTTATATTTAGGATCATTAGCTCTTCTTGTTGCATTGATCCTTTTAGCATTATGTAATCTCCTTCTTTGTCGCTTTTGATCTTTGTTGGTTTAAAGTATATTTTATCAGAGACTATGATTGCAACTCCTGCTTCTTTTTGCTCTCCATTTGCTTGGGTTTTGACTTTTTATCCAATTGCCAGTCTGTGTCTTTTGATTGGGGCATTTAGCCCATTTACATTTAAGGTTAATATTGTTATGTGTGAATTTGATCCTGCCATTTTGATGCTGCTAGCTGGTTGTTTTGCCCATTAGTTGATGCAGTTTCTTCATTGTGTCCATGCTCTTTACCATCTGGTATGTTTTTGGAGTGGCTGGTACTGGTTGTTCCTTTCTATGTTTAGTGCTTCTTTCAGGAGCTCTTGTAAAGCAGGCCTGGTGGTGATGAAATCTTTCAGCAATTGCTTGTTCATAAAAGATTTTATTTCTCCTTTGCATATGAAATTTAATTTGGCTGGATATGAAATTCTAGGCTGAAAGTTCTTTTCTTAAAGGATGTTGAATATTGGTCTCCACTCTCTTCTGGCTTGTAGGGTTTCTGCTGAGAGATCTGCTGTGAGTCTGATGGGCTTCCCTTTGTGGGTAACCTGACCTTTTTCTCTGGCTGCCCTTAGCATTTTTTTCTTCATTTCAACCCTGGTGAATCTGACGATTATGTGCCTTGGGGTTGCTCTTCTTGAGGAATATCTTTGTGGTGTTCTCTATATTTCCTGGACTTGAATATTGGCCCGCCTTGCTAAGTTGGGGAAGTTCTCCTGGATAATATCTTGAAGAGTGTTTTCCAGCTTGGATTCATTCTCCTCATCACATTCTGGTACACCTATCAAATGTAGAGTAGGTCTTTTCACATAATCCCATATTTCTTGGAGGCTTTGTTTATTTCTTTTTATTATTTTTTCTCTAATCTTGCCTTCTCATTTTATTTCATTGAGTTGATCTTCAATCTCTGATATCCTTTCTTCTGCTTGGTCAATTTGGCTATTGAAACTTGTGTATGCATTGCGAAGTTCTCATATTGTGTTTTTCAGCTCCATCAATTCATTTATATTCCTGTCTAAGCTGTTTATTCTTATTAGCATTTCATCAAACCTTTCTTCAGTGTTCTTAGTTTCTTTGCATTGGGTTAGAACATGTTCTTTTAGCTCAGAGAAATTTCTTATTACCCACCTTCTGAAGCCTGTTGCTGTCAATTCATCAGACTCATTCTCCATCCAGTCTTGTTCCCTTGCTGCTGAGGAGTTGTGATCCCTTGGAGGAGGAGAAGTGTTCTGGTTTTGGGTGTTTTCATCCTTTTTACGTTGGTTTCTTCCCATCTTTGTGGATCTATCTCCCTGTGGTCTTTGTAGTTGGTGACTTTCAGACGGGGTCTCTGAGTGGATGTCCCTCTGCATTTTCACTGGGAATTGCAATCCAGAGCTGTTCCTATTTGGCCATGTTGGATCCCGTCCCTTGTGTGAGTTTTTGTATGGAGACCCACTGCAGTGGCTGAAACAGCTGTGCTGGAAACTCGTGGTGCTTTTCTGCCCAGGAATCTCCCGGTCTGTGGACAATAAAAACTCATTTGGAAATGCAGTGATCACTCACCCTCTGCGTTCTCGCTGGGAACTGCACTCCAGAGCTGTTCCTGTTCAGCCATCTTGGATATTTCTTCGAGCCTGTCTCTTAGCACAAAGAGAAGGGCAGTTTGGTTGTCTGGCTTCTTGGTGACTGGCCTATCTTGGAAATCCCACCTCAACCACAGGCCTGCCGGGCTGAGGCTCTAGTGTTCTAGGAAAGGGACTTGCCAGGCTCTGGGACAGGCTTGGAAGGCCGCTTTTTTTTTTTTTTTTTTTGAGATGGAGTTTTGCTCTTGTGCAACGGCGTGATTTCGGCTCAGCATAACCTCCACCTCCTGGGTTCAAGCAATTCTCCTGCCTCAGCCTCCCAAGTAGCTGGGATTACAGGCATGCACCAACAAGCCCAGCTAATTTTGCATTTTTAGTAGAGATGGGGTTTCTCTATGTTGGTCAGGCTGGTCTCGAACTCCCAACCTCAGGTAATCCACCTACCTCAGCCTCCCAAGGTGCTGGGATTACAGAATTGAGCCACTGTGCCTGGCCAACATTGTATTTTTTCCTTTGACCTTTAGTCTGTTTATCTTGTGATATCCCACATAGCATTATCCCAAGCCCCAATTTTTAGATACAAAAGGATGATAAAAGTGAAATAAAGTGGAACACTGACAATTAGATACCAACAAACTTAAGCAAATATTTCTAAACAGTTACCCAACTAATTATTGGGTTTTTTTTCATGGTAGGACTATTGTAAAGGATACTGTTTTTACTTAATAAGGATTTTATTCATATGTATTAATCAAACATACATTATGCCAATGAGAAATTAATATGCAGACCAGCAAGATATATGATCTCTTCTATTCAGAGACAAATGAGTATCACACTGAGGGGGCTGATATCAGTTCAAGTAGGTAGTGCTTGCAACTGACCATTGCTAAACAAGACTTTGGTTCATTCCTAAGTACAATTATTTCTACCCAGCCTGTGTACTGCTAGTGTGTGCCCAGCAGAGACAGGAGTGCCACAGGGATATCAAACAACTCCTGATCTAAAGGAATGTTTTTCCAGTTGGGGGGAGAAAGTCAGGAAAGCAACACCAGACCGTACATAATGACAGCCCTACATTGTTCAGGACTAACTGTGAATGCCCTAAGGCAGTGACTTTCTAAAATGTAGGCACTGTGGGGCCCTTAAGAAATCCTTTCAGGGAAGTACCGTGTGCAAAACAGACACAGGAGGTGAGTTGATTAAAGAGGAAGTGGAGGACCCCTCCCCTCTGGGTCCCTCTGGGTACAGAAATCACAGATTTTCAAACTGCCTGGACTTGAAAATTGGCTAAGATTTGAATGGACAGAAAGGAGAGAGGAAGGTGTGCCAGGTTAGGAGGACCAGTGAGCCCAAAGGTAAAAGGGTGAGAATTCAAATAAGAAGAAATAGGCCCTCTTTGGGACACCTAGGGAGGATGAGCTGGTAAGTAGTCAAAGGAACCCACCTGGTTACTTTTGGTTTTCAAACTGAACTCATTTTTGAATATTTTAAGCCTGGTGAAATAGTGAACAAGTGCTATAAATCAGAGCAGATGGGAAGCTTAAGGTTATCGGTCAAGTAACGAGTCTTGTCATTATTCTTTATTTCAGAGTCATTTCAAGTTGTTGTGAGAGGAAACGGCTTCCGACATGCCCGCAACGTGGACAGGGTCCTCTGCAGCTTCAGGATCAACGACTCTGTCACACTCAGTAAGTCCTTGCAGAGTCCATGGGTTTCAACTGGCTTCTGGGAGGGGAATTCCCAGCCTTGTCTTCCAGCAAGGCCACACACATGAAACCAGCAGAAAAGAGTTTTCCCTGCTGGAAAGACCCCCAGCAAGAGCACAGTGAGCCCCTACAGTGGTTCCAGTCAGAAAAGTTCACCCCTCAAGAAGGCAAAACCCCATGGGTGTCCAGCTTGATAAGCAGAGCAAGGCTGGACTTGAGCCCCCTTCCTCCACAAAACACAGTCCTGCAGCAGCCCTCAGGAAGCAGCATGGCACTGGTTTCCTTATCCCCTGCATCTACCCAGTGGCTCACCCTCAGGTGGGTGTACTGGTGATGGTTAATTATGGCTGGGATAACTTGAGGCTCCTTAACAAAGCATTGGAGACTCCAAAGGGTAAGTGTGAAAAAGAGATAGTCTAAATGCATTTATTGTGACTAAATCAGAAACCAAACCATTAGGCTTGCACATGTAGATTCTGCAGCTTTCTTCAATCTGGATGATTCTTGCTTGGAGTGGCCAAGAAACTCTCATCATGGTGAATATCTTACATGAAATACAGGAATATGGAAGTAAAACTAACTGCATTTCATGAGAAAAAGTGAATTATCATAACATTGGCTTCTTCACAAGACATTTGCAGCAGTCAAGTTCCTAATTTAAGGATGTGTGTGTTTCATGTGGTTGACCAGGAGAGATGGGGAAGACGATTATAGGAGGGACAGATGCCAGAAACCCTGGCTATGATTTGCATCTGGCATCTGTTACACAGATAATTATTTATTCTACTTCTGCAGTGATAACCACCATAATATACTGCATTTTTTATAATGTACTTTCTAAATGCTTCACATCTTTTTGCTACAACAGCCCTGAGAAGTAGAGAGAGCAAGGAGAACAGGAGGACATACATTTGTTGACTAACCACTCACATTAGTTTTTCTCCTCCTGATAGCCCTTTTATTTTTTTTGAGATGGAGTTTTACTCTTGTTGCCCAAGCTACAGTGCAATGGCATGATCTCAGCTCACTGCAACCTCCACCTCCCAGGTTCAAGCAATTCTCCTGCCTTAGCCTCCCAAGTAGCTGGGATTACAGGCATGCACCACTACATCCAGCTAATTTTTTGTATTTTTAGAAGAGGGGTTTTACCATGTTGGCCAGGCTGGTCTCAAACTTCTGACCTCAGGTTACCCACCTGCCTCATCCTCCCAAAGTGCTGGGATTATAAGCATGAGCCACCATGCCCAGCCCGATAGCCTTTCGAAAGAGGTTATCTTGTTTTTAAAGAAGAATTAAGGGAGTATGGATTTTTCCTTCTTGACATCGTAAAACCCACTTTAGTAGTTAAACAGACACATGCAGTGGCTTCCTCACAAACATCTGGAATTCCTGGCCTTGGAATAATTCCAAACATTGGAAACATTCAGTTAGTTTTCTTAATATTTGGAAATGCTCTCACAGATCCAAAAAGTATGTGCTATTTGAAAACATTCTGAAATATCCCCGAGTAGTCACAGTGTGAAAGTTGAACATACGCCCCGGCAGAGTTCTTCCTTTTTTCTCCCTTTCAATTGTTATGTCACTTAAGTTCCCCTTCTCTCTTTCTTTAACCAAAATCACAAGTCTAACATCAAAAACTCCTGAGGGTTTAACTCAAAGTCATCAATACCTTCCAAAGAAGACTTCCCAGACAAGCAGGCTCACACCTGTAATCCTGAGGTGGGTGTATGGCCTGAGCTCAGGAGTTTGAGACCAGCCTGGGCAACATGGTGAAACCCCATCTCTACCAAAAATACAAAAAATTACCTGGGTGTGGTGGCACACACCTGTAGTCCCAGCTATTCTGGAGCCTGGGACTGGAGGATCACTTGAGGCCAGAAGGCAGAGGTTGCAGTGAGCCGAGATCATGTCACTGCACTCCCAACTGGGTGACAGAGTGAGACCCCATCTAAAAAAAAAAAAAAAAAGGATGAAATGCAAATTAACTATGGATTTGTAAAGTGAGTACTCGAAGGCCTATTTTCCAACTTCTCTGTGAATTTTCTTTCTTGGGAAACCAGTCCATCCCTCTCTCCTCTCTTCCTTTTCTAATATGTAGTTGCAAATATATGCACACGCTTGTCACCTCATTCATATTCAAAAAGCAATAGAGGTTGTTGGGGTAGGGATTTGGCTTAAATCACAAACTCATTTGTGTCTTTAGCACAATGCTAACAGTTTGGAGAAGGTGAAGGCAGTGATTTGATCTTACCACATGCTGCAAGCAACACCCCAAAACTCAAGCATACAGCTATTAAAAGTATTCTCAGGGGAAAAATAGCATTTGAGGAAAACACTTGGCCTTTAGTTAGTAATTCACCTGTTCATTTCCATGCAGTAAATAATTTGAACAAGAACCTGCGGAGGAAGGAAAGATGAACAAATTTTAAAATGCAGCACATTTACATCTACATTTTTCTATCAACCCTATAAACGTCATAGTCTCTACTGATTCCTTCCTGTAAAAATACGCTTAGATTCCTTTACTTTCCCATTTTCCTTCCCCACCTCTATACCCCAAGTTTTAAAATGTTATGGTTTTGTTTTTATTTCACATATTTCCTGTGTTGAGATTTTTTTCCTAAGTGCTGCACTGAATTTTGTGACAAAAAGAGAATATAAGTGCTGTTATTGATGAGAAAGACTGAACTGAAGGCCCAATCATGAAGCTAAGGCTGTGTGGCTCTAGCCACTTCAAACGTAATGCAGACCTCAGGGTCTTCAGCAAATAATGCAGTAGCAAGCTATATGAAGCAAAGTCTGTTAAAAGAACAAATTAAAAATGATATGTATAGTGGGAGATATATGATTTTTCAAATCTTAATTTAAAAATTAAAGATACAGAGCATATATCTTTATGCTGTAAAGACATAGACTGTGAACAAAGACAATGACTGTGAACAACTTTGCAAATTGATCTTGCTAAGACACAGATAAAATGCCAGTATATTAATGGCAAAAGTAGAAATTGTTTAGATACATTCTTAGATGATAAGCATAAACAGAATATAGATTTAATATATGCTTCTCTCCCAATTTCCTTGTTTTTGCTTAAAAATAAAACCAACCAATCAACCACTTAGAAATCAAAGACAGTTTCTAGATATGTGGTCAACAAAATAGATCCAAAAATCTGGATAAAATGTGATTTTTACAATTGTCTCTTGTGGCCTCACTCAAAGGAAAGAAGTGGGAATCTCCGAGTACAGGAAACAAAATGGGAATAAAAACCTAAGTAAGAAACAAAGTCACAGGGGCTCCAGGCCGAGCCGCAGGCTGTGATCCCGATACTGATGCAGATGCAGAACACCAGCTCTCAGGTCTGTGCCAAGGCATCACACAAAAGCAGAGCCCCCTGCAGAAATCAGGCTTGAGTGGGCTACACCAAGCATTTAATCGGGCAAGGAAGCAGGCAGGGGAAGAAAATTCACAGGTGTAAGGATGTTATACCACCCATGTGATACAGAAGCACCAAGTCAAGAAACTAGCCCAAAAATGTGTCCGTGACCTTTCTGATCCCTGTGGCGCTACAGAGGCCATGCACGTCAGCCCTGTGGGAGTCTTCCACGTAGCCCAAGCCCACAGTACACCTGCACCAAGCAACCCCCTAAAGGTGGGCTGATGGCACAAAATGACGAACCATGTAAAGATTAATGAAACAAACAGAACAAGCAAGAAGAGAGGATCCGAGAGCAAATTTGAAAGAGAATGAAAAATAAATGTGTTTAAAATGTGTAAAAAGATCAAATAGATCATAGGAGGAAAAACACTCATCAAAAGCAGATTTGCAGAAGAATTAAGTATAAATTTTAGATTTGAAAAAGTTTATTCACTGAAATAAAACTTCATGGATGGATTAAACTGTGATTAGACACAGATGAACATGAAATATATGAACGAGAAGGGAATTTGAGGAAATTTCATCCCCCCCCAACCAACCAAAGCACCACATCCAGATTTTTTTCATCTAAGTTTTACCAAGTTTTAAGGGACAAATGACCCATATCAGATATGTACTGTTCCAGAGAAAAAGCTTTTTTTTTCTTTTTTGAGACGGGGTCTAGCTCTGTCACCCAGGCTGGAATGCAGTGGCACAATCTCTGCTCACTGTAACCTCTGCCTCCCAGGCTCAAGCAATCCTCCCACCTTAGCTTCCTGAGTAGCTGGTACCATAGATGTGAGCCACCACACCCGGCTTGTTTTTGTATCTTTTGTAGAGACAGAGTTTCACCATGTTGCCCAGGCTGGTCTTGAACTCCTGGGCTCAAGCTATCCACCCCACCTCAGCCTCCCAAAATGCTGGAATTACAGGTGTGAACCACCACACCCAGCCAAAAAAAACATATAAATTCATTCTATGATAATAACATAATCTTGGTTTAAAAAACAAACAAACTGGACAAAGTCGTTAAAAGTAGAAAATATTTGAGATCAAGCTTACTAATGACAAACATCTAAATCAAATACTGGCAAAATCCACCAATGTATTTAAAAAGGATCAAGATAGCTAAGACAATTTTGAAGACAGAGGGGGAATTTGTTTCTCATGTAGCAAAAGTTACTAATGCCCAGAAGATATTAAAATTCATTATCTATTCATAATTTTTAAAAATACTTCTAGTAAACTAGGAATAAGATAAGACTTCTTTAACATGAAAATATATCTATATATTTGAATTCAAGACGCAGCATCATTCTAATAATAAATCACTATGTAGAGGAATTCACTTTAAAGTTCAGAAGAAAAAGCAGGACAATCCATTTCACCACTGTTATCTAGTATTGATCTTAAAGTTCTGCAGCACTGTCCAACAGAACTTTCTATCATGATGGAAATGTTCTAAGATGGTAGCCACGGGCCACATTGGGCTGCTGGTCATTTGAAATGTGACTAGTGCAATTGAGGAACTGAATTAGTAATTTCATTTAATTTTTAACTTAAATGTAAGTAGCCGCATGTGGCTAGTGACTACCATATTAGACAATACCATGAACATAATAACTCCAGAAATCTGATGAGATATATAAATACAGGAAAGGCAGCCAAACGTCATTACTCTAAAATAATGCTTAAGTCTTCCTGGAAAACTAGAGCATGAATAGAACTACTAGGCTACCAAGAGGGTATTTAAGCTGGATGACTTCAAAATAAATACTTTGCTTATAACAATCAGCAGCTTTGCCAGTGTTCAGCAATGACCAATTAGAAAACATCACAAGAAAAATATAGCAACAACAAATAAATCTGTTATTTTAAGTTCGGGGTACAAGTGCAGGTTTGTTACATATGTAAACTTGTGTCATGGGGTTTTGATATACAGATTGTTTCATCACCCAGGTATTAAGCCTAGTACCCATTAGTTATTTTTCCTGATCTTCTCTCTCCTCCCACCCTCCACCCTCTGGTAGTCCCCCAGTGTGTGTTGTTCCCTTCTGTGTCCCTGTGTTCTCATCATTTAACTCCCATTTACAAGTGACAACATGCAGTATTTGGTTTTCTGTTCCCTAAGGATAATGGCCTCCAGCTCCAACCATGTTCCTGCAGAGGACATGATCTCGTTCTTTTTTATGGCTACATAATATTTCATGGTGTATATGTACCACATTTTCTTTATCCAGTCTATCATTGATGGGTAGACAAATAAAATGTAACAAGAACTAATTTAATCAAATTTGTGAAGACATATATGATGAAAGTCACAAAACTTTCTGAGGGATATAAAGAAAGTGTGAAGAAGTTAGAGAGGCATAGACTCATGGCATAGTACAACCTCTGGAGCCAGACCACCTGGGAAAAAGAGTCCTGGCTCTGTCATATCTAGCTGTGTTACTGTGGCATGTTATTTAACATTCCCATGCCTCAGTTTCTCTCTCTGTAAAGTGAGTATGGCAATAACAGTCATACTATGTCTTGGATTGTTATGAGGTTTAAATGTGGCAGGCAGGGCTTAGAATGGGACCTGACGCATAGTTAAGAGTCAGTCAGTGTTGGCTGCTAGTATTACTGTATTATCATCACTGTTATTAAATGGAGCAGTAACTGGGTACTGTAAAGATATCAATTGTCTTCATAAAAATATTAATATCTACTTTTATAACAATCTGAATGAAAATTCCAATGGGACTTTTTAAGTTAACAAAATAATTCTGAAGTTTATATGGAAGAATAAACACACAAGAATAGCCAAGAAAAATGTGGAAACTTGCCCTAGCCGATTTTAAGATGTATTAAAAAAGCTACAATAATTGAAACAATGTATGATCACACCACAATAGGCACACTGAGCATTGGAACAAAGCCCATAAACAAAGCCAAACACTTAGGTGAATTTAGTATAAAATAAGGCAGCCTTTCAAATCTATAGGGAAAGAGTGGATTATTCAAAAAATGATGTTGAGAAAACTGGCTAACCACTGGGAAAAACAATTAAGTTCATTTTTAATCTCACACCTTTTACCCAAATTCCAGATGAAGGAAAAATTTTAATGTGACATGAAGCGGTAAAAATTATAGACGGAAACAAAAAAATTTATATAATCTTCCAGTTGGGAAGGATGTTTTAAACATGAAGGAGCATACCATGAAAGAAAAATTTGAATGTTTAAGCACATATTTTTTAATTATCCTGTTAACCTCTACTACAATAAAAGCTAAAGGGAAACAAAACTGGAAGAATTATTTATAGGCTATATAACAAACACAGGGTCAATAAACTTAGTATAAAGACAATTCCTAAAATAAATCAAAAAATAAAAAAGGTGAATACATCAATGGGTAAAAGACATGAAAAGGAAATTTTTAAGAAGATAATGATTAATAAGCATATAGAAAATGTTTTCTATAACCAAGAAAATGCAAATTGAAATAATCAGTTGCCATTTTTACTTTGTCAGACTAGCAAAGATTAACAAAACTACAATGTGCAGTCTTGGCAAAGATGTAGGAAAACATCTTTGGTTTTCATTCATCATCAGTGAGAAGCCATTAAATCTTTAGGAAGGCAATTTTTTAAATGAATCAACTGCTTTTATACATTTTTTACCCAGAATTTCAATTTCAGCTTCATCATAAGGAGGTAACTGGGAATGTTTACAAAGGCTTGCCCACAAGTACGTTCATCTGAATGTGATTCATAATAGCAAAAGAAACATTGAAAGAACAAAGGGAATGAGATAGAGAGGGAAAAGAAAGCACCTAAATGTCTAACAATAGGTAATCTGTTACATAAATTATACTTCACCCCTAAATAATTAAACAATGTTGTAGAAGAATAATTACTGATGTGGAGAAAGAGGAATGTTAATAATATAGAATTCTGTGTTAAAAATAAGTTACAAAACAATAGACTGATACTATTTTTGTTTTTTAAACACAAATATTTATATGCAGAGAGATTGGAAAGATATACATCAAAATGTTAACAGCCTTCACCTCTGAATGAGCCTACTACCAATTTTTACTTTCTTCTTTCCATCTATCTGTGTTTTCTAAGTTCTCTGCAATCATATGTCCCTGACGTAATCAGAAAAGAATCCACAAAATTGATTTAAAACTTAATTTTTAAATTCTTGCTAATTATTGAGGTCTAGAATGCATCTTAAGTTTAACATCTGGTTAGTTCTTCAGTCACCAGGCTGAACTCTGCTGGCCGAGAAAATATTTTGGACATCTTCACACAAAGTGTATTTACTCTGGCTGCACTTTTTCCTCCTTTAGTATTCAGTGTACCATGCCAAGAAAAGATCCACTTTCTATTGGAGATCCACTTTCAGAGAGATCAGAATGCTAAAAAGGAGACACTGGAGTATGAGCTGAGAGGTGATCCATTTCATGCAATGTCAATTAAAAATGGATGTTTTACTAATGCAATAATGAAAAACATGCTAGACTATCCTGGTGTTGCATGGATACACATGAAGTATGACTATAAACACAATAGATTTTAACAAACTCACTAAAATTGAGTTTATAGGCCATGTAAGAAATTGGATTGATGATATTACAGGCACACTTTACATTTTGATGCAAAATTTTATTTCGCAACTTGATCTTCAATCCTATTGACCAGGCATGGCTCTGGTTTACTTTTGCACACTCTCAAAGGATAAAGCTTTGTCCCATTTGAACATATTTCCCCAAACTGAACATCAGTCAGGAAGGTAGTTCTAGGAGTTTTGAAGAGGGGGCTCAGCTTTCTAGGGGGAAGAAAGACAACATTCATTCGAATGTAGAAGTTCCAGAGGGTGTTGTTTTCAATACTCTGCCCAGTTTTCCAGAAACTATACTTCATCTTAGAAAACACTGGGCTCCAGGGCAGCTGTGGGAACCCTAAGAAGATTATTAACATGCCTATGGGGAGGAGGACCAAGCGCAAGAGATCATAAACTTCCCAAACAAAAGCCTATGGTTTCCCTTGTCATGGGTTAGAGTTTTACCATGTATTGGTCAAAGATACTTAACACACTCTCCATGCATCCCTAGGGATTTGATATGTGAAGGTGATGAAATGCCATTTTGTGTAACTCAGAATGAAGAGACATAAAGGAGCGTATAGTCTCATGTTCTTCTTCATGGGGATGCACATCAGAATCACCAGGGAGCTTCCTCCAAGTGATAGCAGCTACTGATTGTTGAGTACCTACTCTGCACCTGGTGCCGTGACAGGTGCCCTCCTGTATTATCTCATTTCGTCATCACCGCAGCCCAGTGAGGGAGGAGCTATTTCAATCCCCATTTTGCTGATGAACTCAGAGAGAGGAAGTGCCCAAGTCCACCCAGATGGCAGGAAAGGACTTGAACCTGGGCAGTCTGACTCCAAAGGCCACTTCTCCACATTGCCTCCAAAACACAGATCCCCAAAGATCCCTGGGTCCACTGACTCCAAATGCCCAGGGGGACAAATATGTGCCTGATTCCAAGATCCTGATTTCAACAGATCCCCCCTCATTTTGCGACTGATAATCACAACTCAGAGATACTTAACTCCTTGCCCAAGGTCACAGGGCACATTAGTAGAGAGGTCAAGACTTGAACCTAAGATCAAGAGAAAAAGCCCCAGACCAGGGTGGGAAGAACCCCAGGCATTAGAGTGTCAGTGTTTGTAGCTGGCTGTGTGACGACAGGTAAGGCACCTCTCCTCATTCCCTGAGTGGCCCTTTTTCTCAAACTTCAGGAGCATTTTGCGTATCTGGTGGTATTTCCCCTTTGGCCCTCTTTCAGACAGAGCTCTGGTTTTGGCCCACTGATTTTTGAAGTGGCTTCTGCAGAGTCTATGTTAGTGCATGTTCCCATCTTTCAGGCCTAGAAAAATACATTGAAATTTACTGCCATAATCTAGAATGGTTGGGGGACAAAGGGAAGTTGCCACCGAGGTAACTAGGTGGCAAGGGTTTTCAGTGGGAGTAAAAGAGCTTGTTCTGGGGGCGAGTTGACGCAGTCCAAAGTTAGCTGCCGCAGCCCCTGGTAAACAATCATCCTTGATGTTTACCCTGCTCTACCGAGTTTGAAATTGACTCCACGTAAAAATTGTGAGCTCCATGAGGACTCCGGGCATGCACTGCATTTGTTTTATGCATGGCTGGAAGAGATTTGCTTGTGAACTTCTCTGAAACCTACCTTCACCCCAACCCTGCTGTCCTGCAGGGGGAAGTTGGCATCCCCCTCTATTTCTGCACCCCATGGCTCAGTTTTCATGTAAGGTGACCAGCAGGTGGATGCCGCCCTTCCCCCACGCAATACTGCTTCTCTGCCATTTCAGTAGGATCATGGAAGAGAAGGTGATTAACTCAGAGACAGGCCATACTCCCGGGAACCCCAGGCAGGCTAGTAGTCTGTGTCCCTTCAAACTCACATTCTTTAAATATTTGTTCAACATCCATTGAGAGAAGTTATGTACTGCCAAGGGAAGGAAGAAAGTGCTCCTGGTAGCTCTCTCCCCTAAGCAGTTCAGCTCTGGCAGCCAGCATGCATCCCACAGCACCTCAGTGGCTCAAGTGTGTGCCCAAGGTCTCCTTCCCACCTCTCTTCTGAGTTTCTGTGTAAATTTGTGTCCTTTAAGAACAGTCAGTGTTTGCCATAACCTGTGGCCATGAGTGTGTGGAAGGATTTAGCCATTTTGGTAGACTTGCCACTCAGTTCCAATTCGAAAGGTAAAATTATTCCAAATTTGTATACAGCTGCAAGAGTTCACGTGTCACGAGACACATACCTTGTGCATGAATCCTGAATTATCCTCTACTGAGCAAAAACAAAGCTTTGAAAATATTTTTCTTCTTAGCAAGTTATAGCTGTTTTAAGTGCTGCAGTTATTCTGACCTCAGGATTACAAAATCTTAAAAAGCTGATGCTTTGCCTAGAAGATAATTTGTAAGTTCTATAAATGTCAACAGTCAAGATTTGTTTTGGGTGTGGATTTACTGAGAGGAGAAAATACTCTGCAAGAACCCTGAACCCCATTAGCTTCATTTCATTTTTTTGCACTACCTAAAACTACCTATTAACTTCAGATAGAGATAAATGCCAAATGCCACAGAATTACATATAGTGTAATCCCAATTATGTTAAAAATAATATGCATGGGAAAATTCTGGAAGAGTGTTTCCCAGGCTTTTATACTAATATGCATTGCTTTGTAATTAATACAAATAACAATACATATGGGCAGATAATAATTTACATCCTGAGAAGTCAGACCAGCTGTGCTGACAAACAGTTCTGAATGCTGGTGTGCCCAGAGCTGTGAGGTCACAGCTTATGTGACAATCCAGAGATCTGCAGGGCTGCTGGATCCTGGGCCCACACTCCTCTAGGAATGGACTCATGGTCCCTCACCTTTTACTTCCTGTCCTTGAACCTTCTTATTCCTCCCTGACTTCACAACCACTGTTCAGCCTTTCCAAGTAGAAGCCATTTTCTCCACTTTCAAAATCTCTTTGTCTAGAGTTTAATGTCTTCTATCAACAGAAACCTTAAGCTTGTTATCTCACCCATCTCTGAAAACCTGCTAGCCTAGGGCCTAACACATAGTACGTTCCTTTCTACTCTCAGCAATGGGTCCCATTTTGCTTTGTAATAAGAACCCCCACGTTTGTGAATGATCAATGAGGCAGCCCCAGGCGGGCAATCAGTCCCCTCCATTCTGTCTGGAGCTCCAGAAAGCTCAGCCCAGATTCTTTGAATTTCACCAACTTGGAGTCCTGCTGAATATAATTTTATTTCAGATTTTTGCACAATATTTTACAAGTCTAACTTTTTTCAAGCTGGTTACTTTTGGAGGCAGTGAGGAGGTAGAAACATTCAGCCTAACTCTAGCCTGTCTGTTGTCCATCATTTGGAGACACATTCCCAAACCAGCTGATAATTTGGTGCCAAACAGTTATATTTGGCTCTGGAATGCCCTGAAAATGCTCCCTAGACCCAGGGGACGTTAGGAGAAAACAGCATGGCGAGCTCATTTTAGTCTGTAACCTCCACTGTTTTTCCCACTACCTAATGCAAATATCACTATGGGAATGTAAGCTCTACTTTGGGGCTTACATCAGCTTTGGAGGGTTTCAACACACCCTCCCCCTGCCTCCATAAGACTAGGGATTATTTTTCTCTTCCTTTTTGCCAGAAATAAATATTTATATCAAGAAAAGATTGCCAAGACTTGAAAAGTATTTGAATTATTTAATCCACCCTTATAAAAGGATTTGTCTGATTGGTGTTTGAATTGGCTAATGAATTTCAACCCTGGTTTTATCCCAAATCCATTAGACAGTCACCAAACTGCAGGAATAATTCTAAGAACTTTCTTCTTCACCAGTCTGAAAAGGATTACATTGTCCCAAGGTCTAAACCTGTAAATATACACTTATGAATGCATGGTTCCAGAGCATGGCTTCGTTCTAGTTGGCATGATCAGGGCCTCTCAAAAGACACCTGAACCTTTTCATCAACCTCTTCATCCCTAGCCCCTTCTCCTGCAGGGCAAGCTCCTGCTGGTATCCAGCCTTGCCCATTGAAGATCTTGGCCGTGTGCCTCCAGAGTGGTCAATATGAAGAGCCTTAGCTCCTGGTGTGCTTCCAGCTACATTATAAGACTAGCTGGGTTTACCTTGGTCAAGTTATTTCAACAAAACTTGGGTTTGAATTCTGGCTCTGACACTTATAAGTGGTATAGCACTAACTCAATTAACTAACCCTTCTGACTCTCAGTTTCTCAAACTATAAATAATAATAATATCTCTCTCAGAGTGTTGTGGAAGCATCAAATGAGATCATAAGTATATGATGTTATGTGTGTGTCTATACATACACACAAATTCACCAAATCTTTTCATTTCCCTATTCCTGTTGCCCACAAAAATGTTAAATTGGTAGAATGATATAATTAAGCAATCAAGCATATTGAAAATTTTAATGTTTAATACCTCTGATTTTAAACCACACATCCATGTAGTATATTTGAAAGGTGTGGAGGCCCATGTAATAAAGATGAATAACATTTACTGAATGCTTAAGTGCTAAGTATTATGCTTTACTTGAATGTAATATTATTTACTCCCCCACACAACATCATCACCACTGTTTATAGACAGAGAACACGTGTCCCTAGTCATACACTAGTGAGAGAAAGGTCTGGATTTGACTGTGTGATCTGAAGTCTCCTCTGTCCCTCTCTGTACCCTCGGTACACAGCTTGAGGAATACCTAGCTCCCAAGTCTGGGGTGTTTGGCACTCTGAGGTAATGACACTCATTGGTCCCCAAATCCTGATAAATCCCCCAATCCTGAGCAAGCTTGTCAGACTCCTATAGACAGATGCCTTGGGTAAACCTATATCATGGGTACATACAGAATTCTAAAATATCTTTGGTCATGGATAAAGGAAATCTATATTTCAAGTTTATCTAAAAATTACATTTGGCTAGGCCCAGTGGTTCATGCCTGTAATCCCAGCATTTTGGGCAGCTGAGGTAGGCAGATAGCTTGAGCCCAGGAGTTCCAGACCAGCCTGGGGAACATAGGAGACCTTGTCTCTATAAAAAAAAAAATTGTTTTAATTAGCAAAGTATGGCACTGTACTCTTGTGATTGCAGTGACTAGGGCTGGGGGGGGGGGGGGTGGGGCAGGGACAAGGTGGGAAGATCACGTGAGCCCAGGAGGTTGAGGCTGCAGTGAGCCATGATCGCACCACTGCACTGTAGCCTAAGCAACAGAGAGCTTGTCTCAAAAGAAAGTAACAAAAACTTAAAAATGAAATTTTCACTGAATGTCTGATTTCAAACTCCCACCCCTCCCCTAATTTTCTCCCCCAGTTGCAAACAAAAGCCAAGTGGGCCAGTCCGAGCTCCTGGCTTCCATTTCCCTGCCCACCCCGTGCTAGTGAGCAGTGAAATGGCCACCTAGCGGGCAGACCAGCAGAGGCCTCAGCTGTCCCAGGAGTGGATCACGGCCCCACATATGTCATGACACCACTGGCTTTGGCAGATGCGGCAGCAAGGCTGGCACGGCCCCGGGGCCAAACGTGGCACGGCCGAGGTGCAGCAAGGAAGGCTTTCTGCCCTGCTTCCCAAATGGAGTTCCAGGAAGGGGTCAGATGACCTGAGTTATGGAAACCAAATGGTCCTCCTTTGTTTAGAGAGAGAGAGAAAAAGTCACTCATTTTTGTGGTGAAGTGAAAACAGGCTCCAAACCAAACAATCCTCTCAGAGCAGAAAATGCCAGCTCCACACAGCAGGCCCAGAGCCTGCAAGGCTGATACACTCAGATGGAGGAAGGTCTTCCACAGCCTCAGCAAAGCCTTCTCAGGCCTCCCAGTGAGGTTCTCTGTTTTGCTCCAGAAATATTTGGTCTCCCAAGCAGAAAAGGAAAAGGAAAGGAGGGGGGAAAGTGAGAAATGTGTGCCTGGCCTGGGCCACATTCATCCTCTCACTCCTGTCCAGTTGAGATGGAGGGGAGGAGAGAGGAGTTGTCCCGAGGCAGCCGGAAGTGAGGCCAGACGCTAACCCAGGAGCAGGGCAGGCCAGCCTAGAGTCTCCCTGGCTGTGGCGCTGCAGTATGCTGCTCTGGACGCTCTCCTGGGCGTGACCCAGCTCTTCCCACAGAAGGCAGCTGGAGTCATAAGGCCTCCTGTGGCCGCTCTGTGGCTGCCCCGTGGCTCTGTGGGCTGGCTCTGTGGGCAGGGATCTGTACTCCCAGGTACTGCTAGTACATGTGCAACAGGATAAGCCATGGCCACGAGGAAATAAATATAGGTTTGAGTCAGCCACGCCTGTCCTGGTTCAGTTTATTCTCTAATACAAGCCTTTCCTGGAATGGAGAATCCTTTAGTGAGGAAAGAGTAATGTAGAGTCCATTTCTAGCCTTGGCTTTGCCTCTGGCTTGCCGTGCAACCTTAGATCACTGTCATCTCTCTCAGCCTCCATTTTGCATCTGAAATATGAGCCTAAGGATTCCTGCCCTGCCTTAACTCACGAGGTTGTCATTAGAAGAAAACAAAGCACAGCTTCTATCAAGGCTGATGCTTGTAGCCTATTAGATAATCACACAGACTCTGCAACCAGACTGCCTGGGTGCAGATCCAAGGTCCCATGGGTAACCTTGGGCAAGTTACTTAATCTATGTTCATTCCTCGCCTTTAAAATTAAAGGAATAATACTCCTTTCTGATAGCTCTGCTAGAAGTTTAAATTTGATACAGGAAGTGCTTAGAGACTGCCTGCATGCAACATGCCCCAGCGAGTCTGGCTGTCATTGTAGATACTCCTTGACTTGAGATGGGGTTACATCCTGATAAATCCATCATAAGTTGAAAATATCATAAGTCAAAAATGCATTTAACACACCTAACCTCCCAAACATCATCACTTAGCCTCGCCTGTGTTAAACATGTTCAGAACACGGACATTAGCCTATGGTTGGGCAAAATCATCTAACACAAAGCCTATTTTATAATAAAGGGTTGACTATCTCATGTAATTTAATATTGTACTGAAAGTGAAAAACAGAATGTCAGTATGAGTACTCACCATTAATGTACACAACTGAAAGCACCTTCATAAAGTTGCAATATTTAAGTCGAACCATTAAGTCGGGGACTGCCTATATTATCATCACAGACAGGACATCTTGAAAATAATAATGTTCAGTTCAGGCACTGTATGATCCTACACTGTCATCATAAGCTTTGCAATTTTACTCAACACAGTGTCACCATTCCCACAACATTCCATAATCTGCCAACAGCTGCTTCTAAATATGGGGGTAACCTCCAGTAGTTCCCTGTTGCGTTTAGGAAAAGTCTCCAAAGATTCACCATGGCCTATGTGGCCATGGTCATCTGGCCCTGCTACCTTTTTTAGTCTCGTTTTGAGCCATTGTCTGTCTCAGCCTCATTAGTCCTCTTTTAGCTTTCAAAAGTTCTGGGGTCCTTCCTGCCCCAGGATCTTTGCAGTGCCTCACTCTCTCCCACTCTACCCCCTCACCCAACCTCAGGTTTCAGCTTAAATAGTCTTTCCTCTGCCAGACGTGGTGGCTCACACCTGTAATCCCAACACTTTGGGAGGCAGAGGCAGGTGGATCACCTGAGGTCGGGAGTTCAAGACCAACCTGGCAAACATGGAGAAACCCCATCTCTACTAAAAATACAAAATTAGCCAGGCATGGTGGTACATGCCTGTAATCCCAGCTACTTGGGAGGCTGAGGCAGGAGAATCACTTGAACCCAGGAGGCAGAGGTTGTAGTGAGCTGAGATCGTGCCATTGCACTCCAGCTTGGGCAACAAGAGTGAAACTCCATCTCAAAAATAAAAAATTTAAAAAAAAGTCTTTCCTCAAGGAAGCATTTCCTGACCTCCCAGATGATGACCAGCCCCCTCCTTCTCCTCCTGTTTATCACAATTATAATTACACAATAATTTCTGTAATTACTAGCATGTTGGCCCCTTGGACAAGGTACTCTATCTATTTTGCTCATTGCAAGCCCTAGCACATTGCTTGGCACATGGTACACACTCAAAGAATTTATTTTTTAATAATGTTAAATAACTGTCTCTCCTGCAGCTCCTATAAAATCCATGAAAGCAGAGACTGTGTTTCTCTTCTCAAAGCCTACATCTCTAGTATATAGTAGATCTTCAATAAATATTTATTGAATGAATGAATAAACAAATGACCTGGAATAACCTCCCTAACTTTTCACCACTTGAAGATTTTCCTGTACATCTTCTTCCTCCTCTTGCCAGTGGGGGACATAGTGCTTAGCACTCAGATGTGTCCTCTAACTCCCATCCCAGGCAGCTTCCTAATCTTCACTCAAGCAAGAGTTTAATGTCAGCTGTATTCTGCAGTCACTTGTAGATATCATAAGAGACATCAATGTCACAACAAAAGCAGAATATTATGCTTTAATAATATGTGTATTCTTTTGTATCTTCTAGTTATAGGAATTTGTAATCACAACCTGATTAATGACACAAATCTTATTCATCTTCATTTCACCTATAGACCCTACCACAGCCTTTCTGTACAGCACGTGTACCCGAAAAAAGCTGAGGCTTGAAGGAATGACTATTATATATTTTCTATAATGGAATGACTTTTATATACTTTGTTTAATAACTTCTCAGCCCTGCCTCTGGCCCCAGAAGTGGATACAGTGAAGTTCTTAAGGAGCTTGAATTTAAGCCACTTGAAGTTTTTTCCTGGTCATCTATTAAAATGAGCAGAACTTCCCCCACCACAAAAGTCTCCCACTCTGATCCACCTTTCACAGCTACGTCTGCTAAGACCTCCAAAATCATCACTTCAGTTTTACTCGAAAACCCACCAGAGTGTTTCCTATAACTTAGAGAACTTTATCCAAATCCTTCAGGCTAACTCCAAGAACTTGGACCAAACTTTCTATATTATCTGTTCAAATCCTTCTTATATCCTACCTTGTGACATACATTTAGTATCCCCTGTCTTCCCTCATGCCATTTCTCCCACCGAGAATGTCTCTTCCCCATCTCTGCACAAAAGTACAGCTCATGTTTTGTGCTTTGCTATGACCTGACTATGACACCCATGTAAAGGAAGCTCCCTGTCTTATGAAACCCAATGATATTTTGGTGAAGTCATTTGTCAGTAAACTTTTTCCACAAATATGGCTTCTGTCTCAAACTGGACTTAGACATGGAGCTCCTGAGGACCAGTCTAATATTTTGTTTCCCCTCAGTGATTCCTGCTCTGTCTGGTTCACTCACTCACTATTTTCTCACCAGCTGACGCAACTGCACATACCACAGGAAGCTACGATTCAGGCAGGAGCACTTGAGTTCACTGCTAATGGGTTTTACAGCTCAAGAGTTTTTAAGCTCAAGAAGATTGATTTTTGTTTTTCTGGTATTTCCCTGGACTTGGTTAATGTTCTCTAGAAGTCACTGAATTTGAAATTATAAACTTGCCTCCCTCTTCTTAATCCAGTGATTTCCTTTTTGCAGATGAGAAGCCCTTTGTTGTGGAAGATACTCATTTACTATGTCCAGCGCCTATCTTAAAAGAAGTTGGCATGTAAGTTTTCACCAGCAACTGAACCTCCCAGCCAGGGAGGAGAGAGGAGGCAGAGGGGGGACAGGGGAAAGGAAAGTATCTAGAGAAAGTGGAGCCTTTCTCTAGTTACTCCAGCTAATTATGGAGCCAATGTTTACAGTCAGCCATACACCAGTATAAGTGTTTTACAAAGTATCTCACTTCTTTCACCTGGGTTCTCCATTAACCAAGTATTCCCACTATCCCAATTTTACAAATGTAGAGACTGTGGCTGCAAGACTTTAAATAGCTTGCCTACGGTCACACAGCAGTGAGCAGAAGAGTCTGGGCTCAATCTGAGGTCTGTCTGGCTTAATCACACCTACACTTCTAGAAAGTTCTCACACCCTTGACCTCGCTCTGTCAACACCATTGCTCTGCTAGATGATTGTTATCTCCTCCTTAGAGAAAGAGAGGCTCAAAAAGGCCAAGCGGGGCCATGGCTGGTTAATGGCAAACCAAGACCCCAGACTTGTGCCTTCTGATGTCCCACACACTGCTCCTTCCTTGACGCTGCACAGCATCGATGTTCACCCAGACCGGAAAACGTTCCCTGAACTAATTTATGGGGGAACATCTCATGGTGGTGCAACTATAATAAGCACTAATGAGATGAGATCAAAACCATCAACAGAAGAAAGCAAATGAACACCCTGAGCAAGAAAAGAAATATATGGGAAATGAGGTAATGCTGGTACAGAGAACCGCAAAAAAAAAATAATAATAATAACCTCTCCAAAATTGTGCCTATTACAGGCTAGACACAGAATGGAAGCTTTAAGGGGAAAATGTTAAAGCTGTTCACCTGAATTTTGCCTTTAGTCATGTGTTCATATTGTAAGACCTCCAACTCTGGGGTGCACAGCATCAACCTGTAATGCCACTGATTTCACAAATTAGCTCAGGGTCCATGCTGCAAAATGCAACAAAACATAAGGTCAATTTCCAGTTGAGTGTCTTAGAGTGGGAGGAGACAGAAGGGAAATTCATCTTCTGCTTTACCTCTATAAGTCTGTTGGATGGTAGCAAAGCCACCCCCATCAGATCACTGAGAGTCCAGATAACAACAGCAGAATGTTGCATTTATAGCTAGCCCAGTTTATCCCCCATTGACTTGGATTGTTTTTGTAATAATACTTTGTCCAACTACAATATGACAGGTAAGTTAAATGAAAGTAAGCTTTGACCATTCAATGCCACTCACTGCAATGACAGAACATCTGAATGCACTGCTTTAATATACCAGCCAAGCATATCCTGACATTTGTCCAAACTTTAGAGGAGGATAGGCTATACAGACTACCCTCCGCATTTTACAGAAGAGAAAACTCAGACCCCTCCTCCCCAGAAGAGACTCCAGTCTCAAGGGTAGTTAAGAACAGAGCCCAAAGGAGACCTGTGTGTCTGGCTCTCAGCCTGTTGCTGATTGCACACCATGGTGAGAGTCTCTGCTTCCCTTGTTGTCATTGCAGGAAAGCTGCACTCCAGGTCAGCATGAACGATGGCCTCTCTTTCATCTCCAGTTCTGTCATCATCACCACCACACACTGTGTAAGTCATAAGCTTTCCCTTTACTGAAGACCTCATTATCATTGTCACCCTCAACGTTTCTTAAGCAGCAATCTTCTCCAAAGGTGCCCTGGAAAGTTTTTTGGTTCTTCATTCTGCTTGCTGAGCTTTGATCCCAGCACTGCTCAACCAGCCACAGTCTGGATTGGGGTGTGCTGTACACCAGAGTATGTCAGGCATGTATGTGTTAAGTTCTCCAGCTTCCCCGCTTCTGCTGAAGGGGAGATCTAAAGTCACTGGCCTGACCAGATGGTAAGATGGGCTATGTCTGTGCAGTAATGAGGCAGAGGCCCAGATGGAGTAGGTTTAGGAGAGAATAGATGGCAGGGAATTGGACAGCATATACAGAAAGAACATCTTAGGGAGTTCATCTCTAAAGGGATGCAGGAAAATGCCCATGAGCTGAAGGAAAATGTGAGTTTTGGGAGGTCGTTTTATTTAGGATGGGAGAATTTGTAACTTGTTCATTATTGTGGAAATAATCCAGGAGAAAATGAAAAATTGATGAAGCAGGAGAGAGAGTGGGGAAGGAGCCCTTACAAGAGGGATTGTGAGGCAAGAGTAGGGACTGCGTTCTCTCCCATCTCCTCAGATATCCCGTCTCCAAAGCCTTCATATCAGGTAGTTTTTGTTTCTGGCTATATATAAAATCACCTGGAGAGCTTTTTAAAAACATTGGTGCCCTGACCTCATGCCAGACTGACTGAACCTAAGTCTCTGGTATGAGCCCTCGCTTTGCAGGAGGTTGTTGTGTGCAGCTATGACTGAGAATCCGTCAGCCTCTGGAGTTGGTCCTGCTCACTGTCAATGTCTCAGAGCTCAGCCTGTCAGGGAACAGTCAGGGCTTAGTTAGCTCATGTCAAGACCTCAGCCTTGGCTAGGCACAGTGGCTCATGCCTGTGATCCCAGCACTTTGGGAGGCCGAGGTACTGGATCACTTGGGTCCAGGAGTTTGAGACTAGTCTGGGCAACACAGTGAAACCCCATCTCTACAAAAAGTATAAAAATTAGCTGGACCTGATGGCACATGCCTGTAGTCCTAGCTACTCAGGAGGCTGAGGTGGGAGGATGCTTAAGCCCAAGAGGCAGAGGTTGCAGTGAGCTGAGATTGCACCACTGCACTCCAGTCTGGGTGACAGAGTGAGACCCTGTCTCAAAAAAAAAAAAAAAAAAAAAAGTCAGCCCTAACATGAGCATTTCCAAAATAACCTTTTTTGGCATATTCAGTTTCTTTAACTGAATACATTTCTCCATTAGCTCATTCTAGAAACTAACGTTTGGCTTGATGGTCAGCTTAGGTAGTTATTATACTATATCACTTCCTGGCTGGCCTTTGGAAGCTGTGTTGATAGAACCCCTCAGTAATTGGAGTCGTGCCCTTAATACCATCACAGGTGGACAAGAAAGAGCAGGCATGTGCTGAATGTAGATAATATAGAAATGGGTTATCATAAAAGAACAGGAAGCCAGTCCTCATGATGGACAATAATCTCCCTCCTAATGCCCCCAACACCAGTTTTCATCTTGTGTTGGGACCAAACCAATTTTCTTGAAAGCAGGGTAACCCATTGTGAATGGTACAGACGATGGGAAAGTTTTACTCAACCAAAGCAAGAAATGAGGATTGTGTCAGAGAAGTGTTACCTCTGAGAAGTGTCCATGTCGCAGACATCTGGTCAACCCTCAGTCTGTAGTCCTGAGTAGGACACCACCAAATTTGAAAAACTGTAGGCAGAAGCACTGAAATTTCTTCAAGTGTATCCTGCCTGATTCTGTTGAAAACTGACCCTTCTGGGACCTGCCAACCTGCAGCAAATGATTCAAATACCCCAAATCTAATAACTCCATTCCAGATTCCTCCCAGTTTTTGAGTGATCCAACAGTTTGGATCTGTATTTCTCATTATGTCTGACCATACCACCGAGAAACAGCCACTGCCCTTGATACCACAAAAGCAGGAGAAGTGGGAAGGGAAACATCTCAGAACTAAACTTGTGATATGGCAAATACAGGGCTACAACTTTAAATCATGGGCCTCTAAGAAGAAAAGGTGTCCTTGCCAATGCATTGCAAAATTAAAAGAATTCCCATTGAGTCCCACTGCACCTTCCCGACCCACACCAGCCTGCAGTTACATCTTACATTTCCCTCATCTGAGCACATGCCACTAAATCTTCTCTTCAATTGACCCTTAATCAAGACTACCTCATAATCTCCATCATTTCATTTTCATGTGAGAATGCTGTATTAGTTTGTAACAATTATACCCACTGTAAGATTTGTGATCCAAGTTCTTTCATTCATGTATTCAACACATATTTATTGATCACAATGTGCTAGGTACCACCCTGGATGCCTGGGATATATCAGAGAACACAACAGATAAAAATATCTGTGTGATGAAAGAAGGGCAGACAATGAGTAATAAACATAGTAAACAAACTATATGCCATGGTAAAAGGTAATAGGTGCTATAGGAAAATTAGAGCAGAGTGAGAGGATTTCCTACTACCTAGGTGAGTAGGTTCCAATTGTAAATACAGTAATTCCAATTGTAAATACAGTAATGGATACATTGAAAAGGTGGTATTTGTGTAGAGACCTGGATGGTGAGGAAGTTAATCATGAGGCTATGGGAGCATGAGGAAGGGTGGGACATCCCAAACCAAGAGCCCTCATGCTAAGACCCTGTGGCCAGCGGGTGTTCACAGAAGAGCAGGCAGGGAGGTGCCATCCCCCGGGCACTTACACATCTGCTGCTGTCTTCATTCCCTCTCAGGATAGCAGCAGGCAGTGAGGTGCCTGGGGATAAGATGTGCAGGGTTGTGGAAGGACTTCGGCTTTTGAGCAGAGGAGCAACATGGTCTGACCTATATTTGGAAGATTTTTCAGCCGTGGGTAGACAAAGAGACAAGGATGGAAGCAGTGTGACTAGCTAGGAGGCTATGGCAATATTTCATGCAAAAGGTGATGGGGGGTTGAATCAGGGGAGGGCAATGGAGGTGGAGAGAAGTGGTCAGAGTTGGATATATTTTGAAAGCAGAGCTAATGAATTTTCCGAAGCATTGAATGTAGGGTTTAGAGAGAGAAGAATCAAGAATGTCCCAAGGGTTTTGGCCTAAGAAACTGAAAGGATGGAGTTGCCATCAGCTGGCAGACAGGAGGAAGACAGAACGAGAAAAAAGATTTAGGAAACGGTGGGGGAAATCAAGGAATCAGTTTTGCTGTGTACTGGTTATATGACCTTGATAAGTTGTTTAGCCCCTAGCCAGGTGCCATGGCTCATGCCTGTAATCCCAACACTTTGGGAGGCCGAGGTGGGCAGATCACTTGAGGTCCAGTTCAAAACCAGCCTGGCCAACATGGCAAAACTCTGCCTCTGCTGAAAATACAAAAATTAGCTGGGCATGGTGGTGTACACCAGTAGTCCCAGTTACTCTGGGAGGCTGAGACAGGAGAATCAGCCTGAATTGGGGAGGCGGAGGTTGCAGTGAGCTGAGATCACGCCATTGTACTCCAACCTGGGTGAGTGATCACGCCATTGTACTCCAACCTGACAGAGTGAGACTCCATCTCCAAAAAAAAAAAATTGTTTGGCCCCTTTATGCTTCAGCCTCCTAATCAATAAAACTAAGATAATAAAAATTTATATCTCCTATCAGTATTGTGAACATTAAATGAAATAATATTTGTAAAGTGTTTGGCAGAAGACCTAACAGGTGGTAAGTGCTCAGTAATTGTTAGATGTTTTATAGTGGAAGCTAAATAAAAAAATTTTTACCTAATTTGAGATTCTTCCTAGAGAGCTGGCTCTTTAATTCAGAGTCTCATTGTAACCAAGGGGCTCCTCTGAGACAAGGTGTATCCCGGGGACACATGTTTGTCACTGACCAAGCCCAGGTGATTGAAAGGGGGAAGAAGAGATGGCCAAGTTCATCCAGAAAAGGGGCCTTACATTCGAACATCAAACTCCAGTCCCCTACCAGGTCCTACACAGCAGCTCAAATTAAAGGTTGAAACTATCACTGGGCAAAATAGAGATGCAGGTGGAACGTGTGGGCATTCAGAATATGAAGTAAGGTCTTGGACTTGCATTTATTTATTGGGAAGCTGGTTTGGAGGACAAGGTTTTTCAATCAAAAGTGATCCCCTGGGTCTGAGTAAAGGGATATTGTCAATGCCAGTCACAGCCTGCCCAGTTCATCACCTGGAACCAAAAATAATTTTAAAATATGTAGTTGAGACTTTTCTTTCCTCACTTTATTTGCTGCCCATTTGGACACCTGTGTCACAAGTTTTCAAGACCTGCAATGAATAACTGTTGCCTGAGCCAGAAGCAGAAATTCCATGGAGTTTTACAGGAAAGAGATTTTTCCATCCAAGAGCTAAAAGATTCCTATACAAATGGTAAACTTTGGTGAGCTCCATGACTATAGAAAATGGTAAAACATCCAGAGTCCTCTCTCACCAGATATTTAAATACACCCATCTCTGTAGCTTAACTGCCTCCCTTTTCTTCACCAAACTCCAGCCAGAGGTTGAGAAAATCACTAATATAGTGCTGCTTTAAGGGAAGTATTGAAAAGAAATTTGTCCTTTTGAACAAAGCGAGCAAATTTTAGAAACAAAGAATTTTTCATGAAGATTTTTTCTTTTAGATAAACACTTAAAAATTCTATTATTTCCCACCCAAAGTGTACAAAAATCAGGAAATCTGTCAAGTATGTCTTGAACTCCTACTGTGTCTCCTAGTTGCTGTCCTTAAGGATCTTATAATCCAGCTGGACCAAGAGCCCAACAAGCATATAAAAGAGTGTATAATAGGCTGGGCGCGGTGGCTCACGTCTGTAATCCCAGCACTTTGGGGGGGCCAAGGCGGACAGATCACAAGGTCAAGAGATCAAGACCATGCTGGCCAACATGGTGAAACCACATCTCTACTAAAAACACAAAAATTAGCTGGCATGGTGGCCAGGCATCTGTAGCCCCAGCTACTCGGGAGGCTGAGGCAGGAGAATCACTTGAACCCGGGAGGCAGAGGTTGCAGTGAGCAAAATTATGCCACTGTACTCCAGCCTGGTGACAGTGTGAGACTCCATCTCAAAAAAAAAAAAAAAGAAAAGAGTATATATTAAAGAACAAGATTGTATGAGTCAGGTGTAAATGCCGTAGGATTCAGAGCAGGGAAAGGATAAGTGAAGGCAAGAAGAGTCAGGAGAGCTTCATGGAGAAAGAACACCTGAGTGATTTGAAAAATAGTAATTATAGGTGAAGAAATGGGACGAGGCCATGCCCTGAAGAGACACCAGCCTGAACCACGGCTGGATATGTCTCTGAGCATCGTTCGTTCTTGAGCTCTCCCAGCCCATGTCTTTGTTGTTGTTTTTCCTTCTCATTTTGCATCAATTTCTGGGGCCTTTCGATTTTGGGCCATTTCTCAAGTTGGCAACTATCCTCCTAGGATATACGCTCCACACCCTTCATCTTCAACACCCAAGATGTAACAGTGCAGCCCAGCCGATGCTCATCCCTGTTGACCCTGATCATGATTTGCTTTGTACTGACTGCTGGGTTGGAAAGTCACCATCTTTGGAGAAAGGAAGAGACCTGAAGTTAGATGTAAGGTTCCAAATTCAACATTAAATAAATGAACCGCCCTGTTTTTTTCCTCCTGATTTATATGAAAAACCACATGACTGCAAACAGCACCGAGGTTTAATAACTTTGAGAGGATCCATGTCATATCACTGTTTGGAGAAATGCCATTTGAATGAAACCTGAAATTCAACAAGCTCAGACCTGAGACATCAAAGCAAGAACAACTGCTCTATAATTGCAGCATTATGGAGGAATTAAGAATAAGGATATTGAGTCAAAAACCTTAATGTCACATCCCAGCCCCTTCACTTTCCAGGGTGATCTTGGGCAAGTTTACCTGGAGCCTGTTTCAGAACCCGTCTCGCATGTGTTTATTAAAGATTAAGTATATAAAGGGCTTGAGGTACTCAATAGTCTGTCAAAAAATGACAGCTGTGTATTAGGTTATTGACCTCATTCTCTATCCTTGCCAAGTAAAAGTCTAATGGCCTGTCCCATTAGATTCACTGTACATGTCCTGTGGCTTATAAACAGGCTATCTCACCCTGATTAAGAAGCATGCTCCTTTTGAGTCTCCATGATAAGCTTGGATTTTAGGAGCAAGCTGGAAAAAAGCTTTGAAGATGTTGCCCACAGGATAACTAGGAAGAAAAACACCAGTAAATCAGATGTGGTGCTAAGTCAAACAAGACTGGGTGCAGTCTCTTTGCTACTTTGAAGGGTTTTCCCCAGTAAATGAATCAAGTAAATAGTAACAGAGAAATATTTAGACAAATTAAACACATGAATCAAAGCAAGTAAAGTTGATACATTATTAGCTCATGCCAAATTTTTATTTGCCACAAAAAAAAAATTCTATCATGCCTAGCATATTTGGAGGCATTTTATCAGAGCAGGTACATTTCCTGCAGATGACATCTGCAGCCTCAGAAAAGGTTGCATACAGACTGGGTCCTCCTACGTCTTCCAAAGTAGCCATGATTCATGGTGGTTTGAAGTATGGTTTGCTTTCTATGAGGATGAACATGGTGCCAACTTGTTTTCCAAGATTTTTAACCATTTTATTTCTCAGATTTTTATTAATTCAGACTGATCTTTTCCTGAACTAGTGGTGTATTTCTAAAAACATTTGTTTCTCAAAAAAGAGAGAATATGTGTGTGGGCGGGGGGTATATGAGAAAGAGACAATGAGAGTGACCTACAATGCACAGGACACCCCTAGACCCACTGCACAGAATTATGTGGTCCAAAATGTCAATAGTGCCATGGTTGAAAAACTAAAGAATTAGCTGGGCACAGTGGCTCACCCCTGTAATCTCACCACTTTGGGAGGCCAAGTTGGGTGGATCACCTGAGGTCAGGAGTTCGAGACCAGCCTGACCAATATGGTGAAACCCCATCTCTACTAAAAATACAAAATGAGTGGGATGCGGTGGCATATGCCTGTAATCCCAGCTACTTGGGAGGCTGAGGCAGGAGAATCGCTTGAAGCCAGGAGGCGGAGGTTGCAGTGAGCCGAGATTACGCCATTGCACTCCAGCCTGGGCAACAAGAGTAAAACTCCATCTCAAAATAAAAACCAAAGAAGAAGAAAAAGAAAAACTAAAGAATCAGTATTTTGAGGGGGAGCCTAGGATTCTGCATCTTAATAAACTTGCCAGATAAATCCTAAACACACAGGATGAAGCCATGATTAAAATCCATATAAGAAAAATGAATTATTCTTTTGATTCACTCTCAATCCTGTTCATTTAAGAATCCCAAGGTTTTTAAATTCAGAATCATGGGATTCTTAAATGTCCTTTTGTTCTATTCTATATGTACTTTCTTTGGGGCCCCTCTTCCTGATATAAAGATAGGAATTGGCCTAAAAGAGTAATTTTAGCCCAGTATGACAAGTCTAGGGACCATTTCACTTATGTGTTGCCAAAGACTTCAAAATTTTCTCTCCAAATTCCTCTTTTCAGTATTCTAAGGTGTCCCTTCACTTCCTCCTCTCATTTCCAAGGCCCTGGACAGCCACAGATTTGTTGTTCATTGTTTCGGGAAGAAAGATGCTGTTAACACCAGGGTTATTTTCAACACTTCATGGCTATCTGTTTCACAGGAAGGCGGGCCTCTGGCTGCCAAATAGAGGTAGTTTATAGCTTTGGAAACAACTGGAGAGTTGTCAAAAAGAAAATGCAGACATTGGAAAGACGAACTGTCTCTCAAGCATATAGCCCCTATGTTTCTTGAGGCAAAACAGACCATCTTGTTCACCGTCACAACCCAGCACCTGGCACAATGTCTGCACATACTCATTACTCAGCAAATAATGATGGTTGAGTGAATACATGAATGAATCCAAGCAAGGGTCACACTGGCACCATGTTGGCACCTGCTGACAGGAAAGGAAAGGAGCCAGAAGGAGGTAGGGGGCTCTGAGTTGGCTGGGGGGGTGGGCTTCAGAAAAGGATGGCCCAGCAATTCAATCTTCGTATCCAAGGAGGTCGAGCATAGTTGAGCATAAAGAGGGGGGAAAAATCTGGCAGGTGAGAAACTATAACCAGCATTACCAGGCAATAGTCAAAAATATCGTCATAAGAGCACCAGCACCACTAGGAGCAGACCCCTGCCTGGGATGGAGACTTGGACGAAGGGTGTAAAAGTAACCCACTAACTGGATCAAGATTCTGGGCAGGCCTCTAGTCTGTGAGGGTCTGCAGCACAAGGCTGGAAGCCTAGCAGAACCATCGAGACTGAGAATCAAGATCACTCCAGAAAAGCTGTGACCCAGGGAACATTGGCATGGCCTGAGCTCACCCTGAATACCAGAAACTTAGATTACAGCAGTTCAGCTGAATGCTGCCAGCTGGGGCTGAGGCTACATAGTCTGCTTTGGTGAGGGCTGGCTCAGAAGGGGATGTGCTGGAGCCCAGAGGTGGAGGCCACAGTGGCTGCCGGTAAAAGGCAGCAGAGGAGGGCAGTGACCACCCCCTCTGCACTGTCTTTGGAGGCAGTTTCCGGGGGATCTGTTTTCTAAGTCAGTTCAGTTCTGTTACCAATTGCTTTGAAGTAATGAGAAAATACGAACCCAGCCTGGTTTTGTAGTCATTATGACTGTCTAGGTAAACAGACAGCTGGCATGGCTGCCCTTGCCAAAATCTCTTGAATTTCACCAGCCTGGTAGGGAGTGAATCCAGTAGCCTATGCTGAGTAGCAATCTCAACCTTCCAACATAATAAAAAATTATTGCATACGCTTCAGAGAAAGTAGAAATCAGAGACATTTTTTCTTCTATTTCTTTTCCAAGGTCAACAAACAGTCCATCAATCAAAGTAGGTAGCTGTCTTTGGGATAGACAATTCATACCAGTGCTATATGCATGTGGGCCTCTTTATTAAGGAAAGGACAGGGAGGAGTTTGCTGGTGGCAAATGGAGACAACGATATGGTAACAATCAGGATCAACGTGTTTTAAATCTGTACTCTGGACAAAGTGTTAGGGACTCAAAGAATAGCCAGTCCTTGCCCTCCAGAGGCTTACAATACAGTTGCCAAGGCAGGATATACACTCCAAGAGGAAATTATACAATTTGGAGTATAAAAGCAAATATCACACAGGCACCCAGAAATTTACCATCTGTTCCAAAGACTCGTGAGCCTTTAGATAAGTCAATGGACACAAACATGGCACACTCTGAGGAGTGTCCACTTCATGGGCCTGGTGGGTTACTTCCCAGTTACCTAAGAAGGCTTTCACCCTTTCTGCAAAAGAAAGCTGGACAGATTATTCCAGAAATTCAGGTATAACAAGTAGGCAGCTCATGATTAGCTCAGCCCCAAAACTCTATCCCACGAGTGTATTTTCCCCAACAAGACTCTCCCCAAACTGTTTCTCAATACCAGGAAACAACCACTGAAGAAAAGAAGGCCCTTCCAAACAACCAGTTGCAGAGGACAGAACCAGGACACACTAACTGACTTTCCCCTGTAGGTTCCTTTGCCCCAACAATATTATTCCACTTCCTATCCAACTCTCCCACATCCACCCCTTCTTACTCATTCAGTGTCACGTAACCTGGAGGAGTGAGGCAAGACTGAACTGGAAGGGAGATGGGAGACTCACCTTGAAGAGGGTTTGAATGACAGAATTTGGAGTTTGGGCAATGGGAAGCCATTTGAGGGAAGCACAAAGCATTATTTTAGGAGGATTAATTTAGCATGTGTATACTTCAAGGATATTAATTATAACAAATGGCATTAATTTAGATGCCACTGATTTGTAAATTTGGCCATCCTGAAAAGGAATAGTCTCTAGTTTACTTTTCCATTATTTGGGCTAAAGGAACTTAGTACCCAGAGTGACCAATCCACAGCACTGGGGCTACAAGCGAATCATTAGAGCCTCATACTCAGCCCTTGAAAAAGGATAGTCACTGATGCACTTTGTTATTGCTGTAATTATAGGTGATAGGTCCTTTGAAATATGTGGCTTAGCAAAACACAGAAGAAAGACTTAGAGAGGAAAAGCGGGCTTTGGGATCAAATCATTGTGGCTTTGGGACCAGATAAATGTAGCTAAAATCATGGTTCTGCTACTTACAGGGTGTATGACTTTAGACTGAGATAATGTACTTAGAATAGCTGGCATGGGGCCTGGCACACAGTAGATGCCCAATCTTAGTTTTCTTGCACTGACGTTGTTGCCTTTATATGAATTTATACAGTAAGATGGTTTCCCGAGACTCTGACTTCTGGTTGAATTAGCAGAAGTATAGTATCTGAAACTAAGGAGGTGATGGGACCTCTCAACTTGATGAAGATAAAATCTCCATTCGAGTATTATGTTCAGTACCAAGAACACTCCAAGGGAGAACATAGAGAAACTGAATGTATGACAAATACTATCAAATACTTTATGTTATGTAGAATATAAAATCGGGGCTCTTTAGCCTGGGCCATACTTAGCATAGAGACAGGATTCAAAGGACTGTTCTGAAACATATGTGGCTGTACCCACAGAGCCCTAATTCTGTAGATCATTTATTTTACAGATCCAAGGGGTAGAATAGGCTCAAAGGAACAGTTTCTGGCTCTGTTTTTTAAAAGGCCTTTTTAATTAGCTGCATTGGGTGGGAATGAGCTCCCTGCTATGGTTGCAGTCAAGCACAGGCAGCAGGACAACTTAGCAGAATTATGTAACCACCATTCATGCCTCAGAGGGAGAATTGGACTAGAAAAGCTTTCAGACTCCTGCTGCGCTGAGAGGCTGTGACTGCAGACCTGGAAATATGTTAGAAAGGAGTAAAATAAATATTCTCAGTCCTATACAGTATCACAAACAAGTTTGGTTCTTACATTTTGAAAACAAATCTAAGAGCTCTGTTGGTGATACTGGAGACAGCTTCCTAGTGCAGTTTAGATTGGCCAACCTCCACCTAATACAAGTGGGATCATATTTCAGACCAGAGGGCCTCAAACTCCTGAGAATAATCTGTTTTCAAGTAATCTCCAAACACATCCTGTAATTTACAAACAACACATTAGTCACAAATCAGCCTCCTCTATTTGTTAGCCCATCTCCATAGAGCCATGCATAATTCAAGGTATTTTTTTTACAATGTCCCAATATCTCTATTATTATTATTTTAACAAAATGGCTTGTGGTTTCACATACTGTCATTAGAAATGGCAAAAGACCACAGGAATATCAGAGTATAGAACTCAGATCTCAAATATTGTTTATGAACTGAAGTTGCCAATATCTCTATTTTGATAACCCTTGTATGTGTAAAAATATCTTTTAAAATATGTTTTGGATTATTCGTGCTGATTGTTTTTCTTGGATATTTGAGCAATTGACTTTCAATATTTTTGTATCTGAGTATTTTAAAGAATGTTTGCCCTAAGTTTGAAATTTCCTTGTTTTGAGAGTAAATGAGAAAAAAATATTTTTATGAATCTATGCTTTAGAAAACACTGAATAAGCAAATAGTAAGATGATAAAACTAGAAGTTAAATCAAAATAATCCATAAGCAAAATAAATATACTGGACCAAACTCAGCAGTTTAAAAACACAGATTGACAGACTGTGTTTTTAAAATATCCCAGCCATGTATGATTTACAATAAAATGTATATTCAATAAAATATAAGGATACAGAAAGAGTGAAAATAAAAGCATGTGAAAAGTTTTATCAGATAAATACCAAAAGAAAGCTAGTATAGCTATATTAATATTCGATAAGAAACTTATTGGCAAAAAAAGTATTGGTATAAAGAGGGCCATTACATGTTAAAAGGAACAGTTAACCTAGAAGTTATAATAATTCTGATCTACACTTAATGACATATCCTCAGCATGTATAAAGCAAAAACTGATAGAATTGCAAAGAGAAACTGATAAATTCACCATCACAGGAGGAGGTTTCTATCCAGTTTTCTCAGAAATTAATAGATCAAGCAGCCAAAATAATTAATACAATATAAATGATTTGAAGAATTTCATTAGACGTAATCTAATGGACACTTGATAAAGCCCTAGCATAACATTCAAAATAGGGTCCAAAATTTTTTGGTTGCATAAAATGAAGAGTTATGCAACTATAAGACTAATGACAAAAATATTTCATCAAATCTAGGACACGCTTTTCTTGCCACATTTTAACATCTCTAAAATTGGGATGTTTCAGATCATAGTAATATATAATGATATGATTGGCAGTGCTTTTCCCTCATAGCTCATAAAATAATGAGACATCCTACCACGGATGCATCTGAAATGCAATGAAATATTTTCTATCAGTCTGGACTGTTCCAAAAGTAAAGATAATGAAACATATCCTGAATGAAACGGATGAGTCACTTCTTTTCCACTGCCCACCCCCATTCACAGTGGAAAATAAGAACTCTGGCCTTTCCCCTTCGAGGAATGGCTTACTGTATGTAGGAAATCTTCATCCAACAGAGAATATCTATTCTTTTTCAAGTACACTTTTACACTTGAAAAAAAGCAGTCATGTACCATAAGCCAAGTCTCAACAAATTTATAAAAAGGACATATAGATCATATTCTGGTACCAAATAAAAATCAGTAGCCAATCAAGTTACCAATCAGTTTTGAAAATCTCACGTTTTGAAATTTCAAACACATACCCAGAGCAATTATGAGTCAAAGTAATATCATAATGTAAATCAGAAAACAATTAGAACTGACCACTTATGAAGATGCCAAAACCAAAACCTAGAATGCAGCTAAAGTGGTCCTTACGAGGAAATTTGTCATCTTGAGGGTTTACGTTAGAAAAGAATAAAAGTTTAAGACAATTAGCCGAGCATAGAGCTCAGGAGATTAGGGAAGAATGGCAGAGTAAACCCTTTCAAAAAAGAGAAGGCCAAAAACAAGAAAGAACAGAATAGAAAACAAGATAAATAAAGAGGTAGCCAAACTATTAGCTGTGCATAGAAGAGGTGAAAAGAGAAATAGACGTGTGTAGAAAGAACTGTGTACTTGCTTGTCAATCTGGATGGGAAGATAAGCTGAAGTCAATGCTGTCATAGGTTTGGGGCTGGAGAGAAATCATTAATCAAGAGACCCAAGAAAACACATGCAAATTGAGTTCATCCCTCACCTATGCCTAAGTCTCCTTCCTAGAAAGCCTTTGTACACAAAATGGTTGTTATAAAATTCTGTAAAATGTGTATATTTCATTCTTTCCCATTTTTATCACCAACTAAAATTTGCCAAATTACTATGAAACTTTCCATTTGCAAAGCTGTTTGTCCCTACAACAGTCTCTGATCACTGTGTGTTTTTTGTTTTTTGGTTTTTTTTAATTTATGGTTCTATGTTTTCTGATCTCTCACTTCTTGATATAATACTGTGTTTTCTAATCTAGATACTCCCCCTCTGCACTTCTAATTTGATAGTTTAAGCTTTTGGGTACCCGGATATCAGAAAACCAAGCTTATATAAATCGCATATGAAATAAGGATTCCTAGTCTCTGAATACTTGAGAGAAAGTATGTGGCCAAAGAACCCAAGCTTTAGTGAATGACCAATGGGTCCTTTATGCCAGCTCCTGGGTTACTGAGGCTATTTCAGATAGTTGAGTCTTTTGGGTTGAGCATTCTGGTTCAGTGAATCCATTTGAGAGGCACAATTATAGGAAGAGCGCACAATCTAAAGAGTATCCAAAAAGTTATTGGGAGCCTGAGCAACACGGTGAGACCCTATCGCTACAAAAAATAGAAAAATTAGCCGGGCATGGTGGTGTGTGTGCATGTAGTCTCAGCTACTCAGGAGGCTGAGCTGGGAGGATCACTTGAGTCCAAGAATTTGAGTCCACAGTGAGCCATGATTGTGCCACTCCATGCTGTGCAAGAGAGCAAGACCCTGTCTTAAAAGAAAAAGAAAACATGTCTGGGTGTGGTGGCTTCATGCCTGTAATCCCAGCACTTTGGGAGGCCAAGGCAGGTGGATCACCTGAGATCAGGAGTTTGAGACCAAACTGGTGAACATGGCAAAACCCTGTCTCTACTAAAAATACAAAAATTAGCTGGGTATGGTGGCAGGCACCTGTAATCTCAGCAACTCAGGAGGCTTAGGCAGGAGAATTGCTGGAACGTGGGAAGCGGAGGTTGCAGTGAGCTGAGATCACACCATTGCACTCCAGCCTGGATGACAACAGTGAGACGAAGGAAGGGAGGAAAGGTGGGAGGGAGGGAAAGGGAGGGGGAGAGAGAGAAAGAAAAAAACTGGCAGAGGTGGGAAGGAGTTGTCAGTGGGAAAGAGAAATGGGAGGAGGAGGAAGAGGAGAGATTTAATAGTTTGGGAAAAAGGACCAAAAAGCAGAGAAAATCTGAGAGGGTTTCCTTTCTACCAATGCTAAAATAATAGTCAACTCCTTAAATAGTCCAACATTGCCAAAATCAGTGAGCTAGGTTATCTCAGAATGGGAGGTGACCCACGAGGATCATATTGTCCTAGTTGGCAGCTTACAGTCATATTGCACTAAATCATGAGTCACCCCAGGGTCCTTTTATGTATTTTCTAATCAGGATAGTATTTGGGACTGACAGGATTTATATTGTTTGCATTCCCAAAAGATAATCAAACTCCTCCCTCTGTTCCCTACAGAATGACAAGGTCCCATGAGGATATATAAACACCTTTCCTTTTGCAAAGCAGCGATCTTCTCACCTGTTCATTAGGGCACCAAGGAAATGTGAAAGGCAGTGAGTTAATTTATTTCTCCTCGAAAGAAGAATCAATGCCACAGCAATACATAACTACATTCCTTTGCCATTACTCTGGCTACTAGAACAGACGTTAATTTAGTCAGTGCCCAAAGCAGTGGGCTTCATGTTTTGTTTCATTTAAAATAAAAAGCACTTGAATAAGTGACAGCTGAAATATTACTGGGTTTCTTTTCAACACAACCCAGCATCAGGAAAACTGTTGCATTTGCAGGCTGAGGAAATATGAAAGGGCAATTTTATTTTACTTACATTGCCCAAATTTATGGACTTAGAATATACGTCTCTATAAAGCTCAAGGTTCTTGAGATTGTATATAAAAGGTACAAACTCAGCCAAAATAAATATCTACAAAATGCTCCTTATGATGGAGTTTGACTTAGCAGCCCCAGTGAAGCCCTACCTGCTGGCCTTAAAATTTGTGAATGCACTGATCCCTAACAGATAAAAATGTTGAATGACAATTTTGTATTTCATACCTCCTCACTCTAAATAAAATTATGTCCATTCCTACTCCATGCCTTTGATCACATTTCTTTTTCCTTCTGGAATGCCCTCTCTTCTTTCACCTATCCAATTTCACTGTGACCTCAAGGTCTAGCCCAATGTTGTCTCAGTAGAGACACCTGCCCCAGGATGACTCAGTAGCCTCAGCAAGCCTCCTCAACGCCCTCTGCTCTGAGCTCAGGTGCTGCAGATGGCAGCACCATTGAGAGTTTAACTGCATTTCACCTGTGCTACTCTCCAGGCAAGCCCTGAGAATGAGTCCTGACTTTGTAATTGGACTCTGACAATGTCTTTCAGTGTTAGAAGCTGATGTCCATCTTTCTGTGCCTCCTACTGTTGAGCATGCATTAGAAACCCAATGGGAAATAATTTGCTGGTTTCCTGACACCCCGTTACACAGTTTAATGACATTGCTTTAAGGAACTGATCATCATGGTTACCTCTGGTAAGCATCTATCTTTTTGAGGCACCACCCAAATTCACCTTTCCAAGTTCATAAACTGAAGCAGCAGCCCATGGTATATTGTAGGTGATGTTTACTTACCAATAATAGATAACAGTGATGCAAACTAACACATGAGGGATGATCAATCAGACCAACTGAGCATATACATTAAATAAATGACTACATTAAAGGTAAGTATACAAATCACTATATCTAATAAAACAAAAAATGAAAATGAGAAACTAGCCTTTCTCTTTGAGTGTCATAATATTTGAGCATTACTAAGTACCTTCCCTGTAATCCTATTTCAACACCCCACTTCCAAGAACTAAAGTGTTCCAAGTACTAACAAGCTACATCTTGTCTGCATTATTCTGTGAAAACTGGTTTTGATTAACAAGCTCCATGCATTTTATGGAGAGAAAGGAAAGTGCCGAATGAATCCAAGATTTACTTTTATCACCTTCACCATCATAAGTAACATCAAATGTCATGACTGGATCAGGGTGACAAGAGTAGCACAAGAGAACTTATCACCTTCTGTGATAAGGGCCTCACAGCTTTAGTTTGTAGGAGTATGGCATCAGTCTTCCCCTTAATTGCATACTGATGGCTTCTCTCAGTCCTTCTGGTATTAGTCATATAAGGCATAAAGTAAGATTTATAGCAAACTAGGATTTACACATCCATATGATTTCTGCTCCGTCAAAGTATTTGCTTTGGGAAACCATATGCTTTCCCCAACAATGCTGTCACTATTCCAGATATATTCTGCACTCCTGCTTTGAAATGGACCAAACTTTAAAGGCACAGTATTTGAACATCCTCAGCAGGGGATTAGGGGAATATTGTCATCATCTGATTTCTAAAACCCCCCAAGCTGTAGGAATGTTGGATTATCAAGCTCAGAACCTCCTTCATGAAAAGCAAAGCAAAACTAAGAGATTATAGGATTTTCTTTTGGAGGCCGATAAACTGACTCTAGAAACAGTCACAAGGGAGTTGTTTCAGAATTGCTTTGGGCAACGGCTGCATCACTGGAGGGGGTCTCCGACCTCCAAAGCTTGGAGATAACTAGATTGATTTGGATGTGGGAGTTCAATTATGTTCACTAAATGAACAGCCTCGTTGCTTTATAGCCATGCTTTTTAGAAAGAGTTCCACAAAGCTTTAGGTACCGAATACTTTTTCTATACTGCCCCAATTTTTGGGTAAAGAAATCTATCTTCAGTTTAATTAAACTTACCAATTTAATTGCCATCTCTAGCCCATATTCTCAGGTGGTAAGAATAAATCAATGTTTCATTATGTTAACCTCATTTATGGTTGATCAACTTTGATCAATGATATTAAATTTACCATTGGAAAATCCATTTGGGTTTCCCTTTTCTTGCCACATGGATGGCAATCTTAGGGACCTGAATTTCTCAAATGTGTAATCTGCCACCACCCACTAACACCACAGCTCTAGCCACAGTTAGTATGAGGTTGTTCACAGGAATCAACTTCATTTACCTTGGCCAAGCAGGGGCACATCACCAGGAACTTGGCTTGGACATAGAAGGAAGGGGAGGATGGAAAGAGAAGTGCCCTTTTTTTTTTTTTTTTTTGAGGAGTCTCATTCTCTTGCCCAGGCTGGAGTGCAGTGGCACAATCTCGGCTCACTGCAACCTCCGCCTCCTGGGTTCAAGTGATTCTCCTGCCTCAGCCTCCCAAGTAGCTGGGACTACAGGCATGCGCCACTATACCCAGCTAATTTTTATATTTTTATTAGAGACAGGGTTTCACTATGTTGGCCAGGCTGGTCTTGAACTCCTAACCTCATGATCTACCTGCCTCAGCCTCCCAAAGTGCTGCAATTACAGGTGTGAGCCACCACGCCCAGCCGGAAGTGTCATTTTTTGAAGGCTGGCCATGTGTCGGGATCTCTGCACACCTTATCTCATGTCATCACAGAACCAATCTGGGAAGCAGGAATTATCTCAATTTCACATACATAAAGAAAAGGAAGACTAAAAGAGGTTGTGTAACTTACTCAAAGCCCACATATTACTAAGTAGAAGTTTAGGGTTTGAATCATCTTTTCCTGACTCCAAAGCCCAAGCTCTTTGTAATGAGTTTGATGCAGTCATTAACAGGAATGGGACCATACAGGGGAACTGAACAGCCACGGGAAACATAGGCTCCAGCACCATTCCTGCTACCCACTAACTATAGAAGGCATCAGCCTGCTAAATCCTCATTCTCCTCATTCTAATAAATACTTGAATGGCATTTATTGGCAATTTGTGTTTGAAACACTGCACTGTGTCTCACGGGTACAAAGATGAGTAAAGCAGATATGTGTCTTCCAGGGGCTTCTAATTCAATAGCAGAGATGAGAACATAATAATATAATTTCTATAAAATACAGTAGCTGGGCTGGGCATGGTGGCTCATGCCTGTAATCCCAGCATTTGGGAGGCCGAGGTGGGTGGATCACCTGAGGTTAGGAGTTTGAAACCAGCCTGGCCCACATGGTGAAACACCGTCTCCACTAAAAATATAAAAATTAGCCAAGCATGGTGGCGGGCACCTGTAATCCCAGCTACTCCAGAGGCTGAGGGAGGAGGATCGCTTGAACCTGGGGAGCGGAGTTGCAGTGAGCCGAGATCACACCACTGTACTCCAGCCTGGGTACTAGAAGAAGAAAAAAAAAAAAAAAAAAAAAAATATATATATATATATATATATATGGAGAGAGAGCAAGAGAGATGATAATGTAGAGCTATGATTAGGATAAAATAAGAGCACAAACATAGAGTTCAGTGGTGGTATTTACTGGTCTCTGTTTCCCACTCAATGACAAAGTCCATGATTGGCAAAGCCATTTTATGCTCTTGTTCTCTAGCACTTGGAGAGGGCTAGCACATGGTGGGTGTTCAGTAAATACGTTAGGTATGAATAAATCAGGTGGGGCCTGAACCAAGACTTGAAAGATGAAAAACAGTTAACCAAGCAATGAAAGTTAGAAAGAGTGTCTCAGGGAGAAGAAGACCATGACAGAAGAGCAAGGCATAGGGAGTTAATGCCATTTAGTTCTGTCAAAGTACAAAGTGTGAGGAGGGAGGTGGCAGGGGGAGGTGCTGGAGAGATAAGAGAGGGCTTGTGTGGGCTAAAGACTCAAAGCCTTGTACCTAGCAGTCCACAGATAGATTCCGGGGATTTCATGGACCCCTGAAATGGTAATAAAAAATGTGTGAGCCTGTGCATAAATGCGAGTGTGTACTTTCATGAGGAAAGGGATATATCGCTTCCACAAAATTCTCAAATGTTTAGAACTGTGTGGGCAATGAAGAGCTATTGAAAAGTTCATGGGGGCAGGCAAATCTATCAGAATATCGTTTTATGGTATAGAGCCATAAATGGTTCCAACTGCAACATAGAAGAGGGAATTACTGGCAGTAATACTGGCGGTGGAGAAACCAATAAAAAGATCATTGCAACAGTCCAGGAAAGAAAGAATGAGATCCTAAATCTGATCAGCGGTATTGGAGATGAAGTAGACAGGGGCAGATTTGAGAAGTATTTAGATTAGAGGATCAGGATATTCTGATGGTAGGTGTGATATTGGGGAAGGGAGAGAGGGAAAAAAAGGCACCTGAGGTTGATTTCCAAGTTTGCAACTTGGGTTGATAAGTAGTGCCATCACATGAGAGGAGGAGATCAGGCAGCTTTGAAGTAGAAAACAGTGTATTCAGTGTGAACAGTTGAGTTTGACATATCAGTAGGACCTACTGGACAGCTGAACAGTCCTGAAGCATGGGGAAAGATCTAGGCTAAAGATTTAAGTCATCCATATCTAGATGAGAGTTTAAACTATGGGAGGGAATGAGACAACCCATGGACAGTTTTAGAAAGAAAACCAGCCATGGACAAGAATTTCTTTAAGGACAATTACAATAGGTCATTCTTGTCCATGGCTGGTTTTCATTTAGTACATTTACGATGGATCACACAATATCGTAAATGTACTTAATTAAGGGGTTGAGTACAAGAAGAAGCCCATGAGGAAAGTGGAAATGAATGGTCAGAGATAGGAGGGGGATCGGGAGAGTCACAGGTGCCAGGAGAATAGAATTTCAAAAACATGTGGAGTGGAGATGGGTGGATGATTTAGATCATCCATAAGGTGACTACCAGAAATAACAGAATATATAAGCGCTGGGAGAGAGAATTCTGATCTCTGGCTTGCCCATCTAGAACTGCTCAGTAATAAAATGGCTTAAATTTCATCTTTCAAAATAAAACTTGCCCATGCTTTGCCAGTTTTGTCTGGGCAGGAAACAGCTCAGGCCAGCTGCTTAAGATGGTTCTAAATTCCACTTCAGAGCCCTGGAAGTGATGCCTCCAAGGCACCAAGGTGTTTGTGAACCCTTTCCTGGTGCTCACAGAGGGACAGCAGCAGGTGTGCGGCGGCTTCCAGCCTCCTCTGCCCAGTGGCTGCTGCGCCTCTTACTCTGCCCTCAGGGACTCCCCTTGGAGCAGAGTGAAGTGGACATAGTTCCTTGATCTCTGCTGTTTCCCTCTCAGTAGGATTGAGTCTTTGTAATTAGAACAGGCAGATTTCTATGAAGTTACAAGGTTGGTGGAACCACTAAAGAGTCTCTTTCCCTCGAAGGCATTCCAAAGTCCTTCACAGGCACCCTCACTCTGTACCAGAGAAAGAGGGAGAGGGAGTGGAGGGCAGGCCTCTAGGGAGCCTCACCTCATCAGCTGCATCCCCAGATGCCCCATGGAGGGGGAGAATCCAGAGAAAGAGCTTTGCCAGCTCTCAAGAAACTCTATGGATCCTCAGCTATTTTCCTGTCATATTTCTGGCAGAGATTGACTAAAATCTCTTCAGTGTGGCAGAATCAACCTACTAATTCATTCTTTCATGTTAAATGTTTATGAGATAGTCCAGCCATGTGAAGGTATCCAAGTATCTTCCATGGCTTCAGTGATTCAGTGTTGCTGCTCAGAATCTCCACAACCTAGCAAAGACCGTAGAACTACAGCAAACCCACCAGCCACCAGAGAGGCTTCTGATAATGTCTTTTTGAATAAATTTACCACACTGTTGTGGTAGAAATGTAAGTGTTTTAGTTACCAGAACCTATCCTGGGGTTAGTTAACATAGGTGATATTAGGGTCATGTCATGGGGGCAATAAAGCATGCCTCTTTCCTGCCTTGATAGTGAATAAACTGAAAAATGAGGCCAAAAAATGATACATGAAAACCTCAGCATTGCCTTTATTACTGTGAGTTGGAAATTTTGGCTGAGTGTGGCAGCAAACAGACTGGAAACTGAAGCCCAGAATTAAACCAGTCTGATTGCAGGCAGGGGGCCCGTCCAGGGAAGATGCACAGCCAGAGGCAGAGTTATGGGGGCCTGATTCACTTAAGCTTTAGGGACCCTCACTTGCATGATGGGTCTCTGCAGGCCCTTTTAAGGCCATGGGAGGGGCCCTTATAATTCTGTATTTGTATTTTTATGTTCTCTTTCTTAAAGAGCCTTCATAAAACTGTGTCAGGCCCCTCAACACCTGCTTGCATGGAATAACAGAGAATACCAACTGCTCCCTCTGGCCGCACACTCCCAAAAACGGGGGAGAGAGGATCCAAACGTGCTCAGTTTACACTTTCCTTATTTACTGAATGAGTGGAGGGCAGAGAAAGGCCTGGCGTTATGCACACCAAGTGCCCCAATATGGAAAGAAATGTCAGGAGGGGGCAGAAAACATTCCCTCCTTAACCAACAGTTTTCAAGGTCTCACTGGAGGGCTCTTTATCGGCTATGTAATAACTCCATGCGGTGGGCATCAGGCAGAATCCTGGCACAGGCCCAGCTTTGAGGTGGAGGTCTCAGTTTCTTTATGTTGAATTTCCCCAAGTCTCCCACTAATTCCTCTCCATTCTATCCTCCTCCCTTTCCCACAAAACAAAACAGAAAGGAGCAGCAGTGTTTGATGCTGTAATCGTCCAGAGGCCTGGTTCTCTCCCATTATACAGCAAACAAGCCCGGGCAAGGTTCTTCACTCCTGCCCTATGCCATGCATTAAAAATCCAAAATTGCCTACATTCCACCTGCCAAGTAAGAGACGCTTTTATTATTGAAGTTCCAAATTTTATACCTTTGGGAACAATGCCTTCTTATCTTAAAAGAGAGGTCCTCATTTTGTGAGTTGGGAGCAGAGGGAATTAAAGAAAGCCAGGGTGCAGGGATTTGGCCATTCAAGCCAGGCAGCCTTCAGAGAATGTCATCCCTAATGACACATGCCCAAAGGAAGGAGCGGGCTGGGCTTGCCCTGACTTCATATCTAATATTGCCTGTCTGCATCCTTAATAGCAGGCCTCTGTGTGAGCATTTGACAAGGCTTAAAACTATTCATTGAAGAAAATGGATGATTCCCCAACAGGAAAATGCACCCCCCACGGGCTGCCTCCTTGACCACAGAAGTGCTTCCAGCTCTAGTCACTCATCTGAGAACTTCCCCTGCCACTTTCTGTTAAAATTGTTAAAATTAAAGGCCATGTTCGTTTTTTAAACTTTATTTCCATTTTTTAAAAATAAGAATTGGATTTGGATTTGTGTTGATATTTAGGCTGCTGAGAAAATAACAATGGTAAGACTCTATGTGTGGCTGTTTGCTGCTTTTCTCCCCCTCTGGAATCTCTTTTGAAGGTTTGCAGTGAACTATGTGCAGGGGCTCCCTGGAAAGGGCAGGTGGCACTGCCAAGGGTAGCAAACACTGGGAGTCTGCTGGGTGGGACAGGTCAGCTTCCGCTCTCATCTGTGTCATAAAGTCAGGTCCATCCATGCAAGTCCCCACTCTGGTCTCCCCCCTGCCCAATGCATACTCTCAGATCGATCATGGAGTATGGATCTGAACTTGTGGGTCAGGGAGCACCCATTCTCAGAAGCTACCTTGCACCCTGCCAGCTGTCATCTGAGATGAGACCTGGGCAGGCACAACCCCACAAGGGGGACCTCTGGCCCAGATGGTCCCACTTAGTTCCAGAGTGGTGTCTATGTGGTCCTGAAGTCTCACCTGTCCTGGTCACCCTTTCCCCTGGTGAAAATGGAGAACAGAGGCCAAGCTTACACACCAGTCCTGAGTTAGGCTGTGAACAGCAGTCATGACCCTCTTGGGGTCTGATCCAGGAAGGAGATCTTGGGAGCTGGTGACGGTTAGCACGGAGTGTGCCAACAGACAGTTAGCACGGAGTGAGCCAGGGACACAGGAGGGCAGCATGGAGGCCAGAGCCCAAAGAGTCAGGGCAGTCTGCCCTAGAGCGAAACAGAGTGCAGAGTGAAGCCAGGATTTGTGGGGGTCAGACCATGCCGCGTGAAGCCCTGGAGCACTCCACATGCCTCCCAGCCACTGGCAGGGCCTGCTCCTTAGCACCCACGTGTCTTCATCTTAGAGCTTGTCTATTTACTAAACAATGCAGATGTGTGTCTATTTCCATTCTAATATTGATATATATTCAACAGGTAACTAGAGCCTTCCTCACATTAGCTGTCAATCCCTCTTCACAAGGTTATTGGTTAAAACTCCAAGCCAAGAATCGAAAGGGAAGGCAGCCTCTGCCAAGGTCCCCATCCCTCTCCGACTTTCCTCTGCAGTCCACGTTCACCCATGCCATGTGCACATCCACACTGGGCCATGTGAGTGACCTGCTTCTATCAGAGCAGAAGGAGCAACTGCAAACATGGTCTCACCTTCTGTTGCATCTGCTTAAAGTTTAGTCTTTAATGTACAGCTATTTCTTAACTACATTGTTGTAAATCTGAAGTTATAGTGTAATGGTTAAGTGTGGGAGGGGGGTCAAGGTTCTAAAATTAGACCACATGGATTCAAATCCCAGTTTTGCAACATTAACATTGTAGACATATAAAAATAAATATGTCCATGGATGGTAGGTGAAGTTCTTGAGTTACATATCTTCACTGAGTCTCAGTTTTCCTTACCTGCAAAAGGGGGTAACAGTTCTTACAAGGCTGTTTTACCGAGGCTCACTGAATTAAATGAGAGAATGTATAGACAGCACTGAGCACGGTAGTTAGCTGTTGTTAAGTAAGTTAGCACTGAACACAGCCATGAAAATGTACAAGCATTTCAAGAGTGACCTCAGGAAATGATATGACACTACCCAGAAGAATTGGGCAGAATTGCAGCCGTCCTCCACCTGGGCCTTCCACTCTGAATCTTTCCCTCCTCCAGTCCATACTATCCAGTGTCAACAGCATTTGCTTTCCAAGAAACAAATTGGATCACGATGCATCAGTGTCACCGGGTTAAAGTCACTAAGGGCTCCCGTGAGCTCAGGATGGAAGCCACACTCCTCAGCCTGGCTTGCATGTCCTCCCACAGAGGGGACCCTGCCTCCTTTCCACCCACACTCATGCTGTGCTGCCAGCACATGGACCTCCACTGCCACTGCCCCAGCCCCGCCCCAGGGCTTCGTGCTTGCCTTTTTGTGCAGGAATGCTGACCCCCTCCTTGGCCCTGCTCCGCAAAGTGTCACCCCTCGGTGAATTGTTAGTTCCCAGGCACTCGGCTCTTTAGCACTTGGCTGCTTGCTAAGAGAGCAATAGCCTGCTGGTCTGCTGTGAACTATGGAGCCAAACTGCCCACGTTTAAATTCTGGCTTCTGCATGTGGCTTTCAGCAAGTTTCTCCATCTCTCCTTGCCTTAGTACTTTTTAGTGAGATGGGAAAGAGGATATTATTGAATTCACAAGATTGTTCATGAGAATTAAGTGAGCTAGCGTAAGGAAAGCATGTTAGTACATAGAAAGAACACTGCTTGGCACATAGTAAATGTTCAGTGAATGTTCACCGTGCTAACAACAATATTATTGTCATCATTATTATTATTCCACCAAAATGTAAGCTCTTTAAGAATAAAGACTGCCTGTTTTGTTCACTGCCTGACACAAAAGGGGCAGGATGGGATAGCTGCTGAGTAGCACGTAGACCACTGCATGTGGTTAATTGTTTCTACCAAGGCTCCTGACCCATCAGCCAGCAGAACACGAGCATCTTGACTATCCAGTCAATCCTGTATTTTCTGGTTCTGCTCAATGGGGACAGAATAGACCCTCGATAAACATTTGCTGAATGAATAAATGAATGAACCTCTGAGGTTGTATGTACATGTTATCTCCTTCTGAAACATTGGCGTTAGGTCTAAGTTTATCAAAAGTCATGCCCTTCCTTCTTTTGAACTGGATAGCCAGTTGTTTCTGTAAGATCTCAAAACAGACAGTGCATTTGGGGCCTTTATCCCAGGGCCGTCTTCAGTGGAGGAGAAAGTTCCTCAAGGAGTGTCTGCCCTGTGCATTTCCACCAACCGGGACCCCCTTTCCTGCACTTCCCCCCTTCCCAATCCCCCCCAGCTGTCCTCCTCCGCCACAGCCACAGGGAACTGGGCCTCATTAGGGGCACCAATCTTGTCTGGAGAAAAGCCAGCCATCACTTTATCCAAAGCCAGGGAATCTTCTCCCAGTGTGGAAGCCCCTTCTCTCCCATTCTATGCCAAGTCCTTCACTCTTACTACTTCATGGAAAACCTTCTTCTTCCAGAAGGAAGTAAAATAATTCCCCCACAATTTATCAGCCCTCTGCTTTAGTTCATCTACCTAAAGTGGAAAAACAAAACTAGGGTGAGGGGAAATTGTGTTTAGTGTGAATAAGCGTAGTCTGTAGCCTTTATTAAAGTGCTGATGTTTTATAAGCCTCTCGTTGACCAGAGCCACTTATTCCAAATGCAGATAGATTTATGATCTGAAATGCTCACCATGTTTTTTACCCTGGAGAACTAGAGAGAGTGAGTTACAGCTCAGTGTTTGATAAGATAGCTTACATCATTTTATCTCCACGTCAATGTAGTGAGGCAAGTGAGGTTTATTATCTTCATGTTATGAATGTGGACTGTAGAGACTGAGCGATTAAGAGGGTTGTCCTTGGCCAGCTGTAAGTTTGGAAAACACATGTGATTTCATTTTGTCACCAAGCCCATTGCTCTCGGCCATCACCCATGTATAAATGTTGCAGCCCAGAGCACCCCTCTGCCATGGCGTGTCTATCATCTGGCCCCTGCGCTCTCTTCCTTCCCCCAACTACCCCTCACTGCCCAGCCCTGCACCTGCACTTGTGAGGCTACAGCTCCCTTGGGGGCAGTCTGGCACTCCCAAGCCCTGGCTAGGGACCAGAGGTGTTTAGTTCCCTGGCTTTTTGGTCAAAGACATTCCAGGGAGTTTCAGCGAGTGAGAGCTGCCTTTAAACAGCTTCCAGAAGCCCCTGCTAAGCACTCAGAGTGGGAGTGAGCCACATCCCAACTCTGCTATTCACCTCGGCGTTACCCTGGACAGACCACCCAGCCTCCCTTCCCTGTAATCGGGGAGAGGGAGCAGCTTTGAGAATCTGACAGTGCTGCGAATGGTCTTCCCTGAAGACACTTGCACTAAAGGTCACGGGTGTCATTTCAGAAGGATCACAGCATCCATCCATTGACCCCAGGTATGCCATAGATCTGCTGCCCCCTGAATAGAATCCTTGGGCCCACTGAGCTCTAACACCAAAGAGGGAAGCCCCCAAATACAGATTTTTTTTAAACGAAAACTTCAGTAGTTTATTTTCTCATTATGAGATGAAAAAAAAGAAAGAAAATCTATTTTAAAAGGAAAATTACCATAAACCCACTACCAGTAAAATTACTATTTAGTAAATATAAATTTAAAAATTTAGTAAATATCAGATAAGTCTCTCTCAACATGCATATTCATAAATCTACCCATTATACCAGGAATGTTTTGTCATCTCATTTAAATATCATTTAAATATTATTTGGCAATATGGCCAGGCACAGTGGCTCACACCTATAGTCCCAGCACAGTTGGAGGCCAAGGCAGAAGGATCACATGAGCCCTGGAGTTCAAGACAAGCCTGCACAACAAAATGAGACTCCATCTCTACAAAAAAACAAAAAAATAATAATTAGCCAGGCATGGTTGTGTGCACCTGCAGTCCCAGCTACTCAGGAGGCTGAGGTGGGTGGATCCCCTCGAGCCCAGGAGTTCAAGGCTGCAGTGAGCTATGATCACACCACTACACTCCAACCCAAATGACAGAGTGAGACCCTGTCACAAAAAAATATGAATAAATAAAATCATCTGACAATATAATATCTACGTAGTAACTGATTGCATAATTCTATAATGCATTATTTAGCTTTCTGTAATTGTTAACCATTTATGTTTTTTTTTATTATCTGTGTAAACATACTTGATAATTTTCTTAGACTAAAAGTGGAATAGCCAGTTCTATGCAGAAGGAAGGTTTTGATACCTATCACAGTTACCCGCTTCTCTCCTGGAAAGTTTTGCTGATTTGCTCTCCCAGTAGCTGTAGGAAGGCAGGGTAGAAGGGACTTAGACCAGTGTTCTCACTCAAGCAGCTTCCTTGAACCAGCAACCTCAGAATGTTGATACCAAGTGGGGCCACTGTTTGCTAAAAGTTAGCCATCTCAGTCCACAGAAACTGTCTAGGACTGGCCTAGGCATGTTTTAAAAGTGGGTAAAACAGGTCTTGGGTACCTTCCTCCCTCTTTCATTCCCATGTAGCCACTTGATCTGACTGTAGCACCTCACCTCCCAGGTTCAGCAGCAGTTGCTCTGCCCCCACCCCCTAGATTCACAGACCCTACAAGGCATCCCATCAGCAGACTCCAGACTTTCCATTCACAGCTTTATGAATCTGTTACATGCACCTATGTGACCGGGTTTGGGGGGATCAAGCTGAATTCAGAGTACAATGGTCCTGAGTCAGCCCAGGCAGAGACTGGAACATCAGACCCAGTGAGGAGGCTGTCACAGAGCAGGGGATGGTGTCCCAGGGCCAGATGAGCAGTGGAAGTCCATGTTCATGCCTGCTCTGTCTCTTATAGAGTGGGTCCTTCAGAGTGTTCCTCAAAGAAAAGAGCAGAGCCTCTCTGAAAAGATAAATTCATTTCCCTTAAAAATTGGCTAAACAGAATGTGTTACGGGGCCATGAGCCTCAGAATGATGGGCAGAGTTTCAACCATTTGCTTGGCAAATTGTGCTGTTGTCTGAGCCTTCAATCTGCATTATCAGTGATGAGACTTTGGGGAGAGAAGACCACACGTGGTCCCATCCCGCTGCTGACCACCTCTCTCTTGGCCCCGCAGTCTGACGGCTCCATCCTGGCCATCGCCCTGCTGATCCTGTTCCTGCTCCTAGCCCTGGCTCTCCTCTGGTGGTTCTGGCCCCTCTGCTGCACAGTGGTAAGTGCCCTAAACTTCAGGCCATGCAAGGCGAAGGGTGACATAAAGTTCACAGACCATGAATAGACAGAAAGGGATTAAAAAACAAACTAAAGATGGAAGGCAAATCTTGCAGTTTTTTATACAATTTATACAAAATTGATGTGAACTGATATTAATCAATGGAACCAGGAGTCATCAGCAGTCAGTATGAGTTAGGGAGTGAGATTGCCAATGGCCATACCCCTTGGGTGGGGCAACTGGGGGTGGCCACTGTAGCTCTGGTGCTTAGGAAAGATCCACAGGATACCACAAATGATGAGTGTTATTTGACGTGTAATGAACACATATGCCTCTGAACACATATGGTACACACACATACACACACACGTTTGTTGAGTGGCCCTCTTCTAAGGCCACCCTGGTCTTAGCAACTAGTCTACCCATCTGAGAAAGTGTCTCTGGCCTCTTTATTTTCAACAATAAAGGCACTCACCTTTATTTCATTGATTTTAGCAACTTTTGTAGGACACACCTACTGTGTGTCCAGCACTGGGCTAAGCACTTTGGCTACAAGATCAATTAAAAAACTGCCTCCTCCCCATCATTGTCATATGGAGCCACCACATGACAGTGTCTCCCCAAAATAGCTTAGCGCCTGGAGTGACCCACCCTGATGACAATCCCAAACGGTAAATGTCTGGCTGTCAATTTCTGTTCCCTGGCCCTTAGACAGGAAAAAGTCCAAACAAAGTAATAGCCAAATAAAGAAAAAAAAAAACATTCACTGTGACATGTCTGGTTCTAGCCTGTGCCCTGCCTTTCTGCAAATCAGTGTGTACTGTGAAGCCCGTGAGTTGGAAGTGACCACTGCTCCACTGCCATGGCATCTTCCATTTCCTGCATTTTAGTTCTTCCATGGAAGGGGCAGCAGGGTAAAATAGATAGCGAGCCTCTCCAGGACAGGGACTCATCTTCATTTTATCTCTGAAACTTCAGCATTTACCGCATAGTGTAGGGGAGTGCACATCTGTGTGTACAGCTGAACTGAATCAGGACCACAGACAGACAGAGCACTGGACTTGAAAGGCAAGGGAAAATGGCTCCGGATGACATGTTAAAGAGGTGCAAATGAATGAGATGAGAAGCTCAGTCAGGATGTGGACCACGTGGCAGGAACTTCTGGAAAGGATTGACTTGTAGCAGACAAGTGTAGAAAGGGAGACCCGGGACAGGCACAAGTCTTAGGTCAATTAGTACCCTCCAAGCTGGGCTGGATTTCACCAAGATTTTAAACAAATTCTTACCACAGCAGTTCCAAGAGTTAAATGTTGTTTTAAACACTTAAGGCTGCATAATCATTTTATTCTGAGGGTAAAAAATCCTTATGAGTCAGCCTGAGTGCTTTCTATGAAGATTCAAAAACAAGCACATTTTCAAGTCCAGAAAAAGAAAAGAAAAACCTTACAGCGGGTTCTTAAAGAAGAGGTGGGCTAGCCTGGTAGCAGCAGGCAGTGAACACTATTATAGTCCCTTTGATTATTTACAAACAGTTACCTCTGGGTGAGGACAGCTGGGAACATTAGAACAGCCAAGCAGTGCTCTACTAAATGCTGGCTGTGTGATCTTGGGCAAATTTCTTAACCTCTCTGTGTGTCTCAGTTTCCTCATTAGTATAATGAGGACAGTAAGAGTTCCCACCTCATAGTTAGATGGTGAAGACTATAAAGGAGTGTATATATACCTGCTAAGAAAGCACCTGACACATAGTAAATGCTGTATGTTATTATTATTTAAAAGTATTTTACTGTAATAGGAATCTATTATGATACTGTATGGCATTCAGTTTATATTGTTGGGAAATGTTTCTCAAAATAAACCTTTTGTTATTGGAAGCAGTGTCACCCAAGGCCAAATTATTTAGCAATATTCAAAATATTTTTTCAATGAATTTATCTGGTTAGGTCCCTGTTGCTTTGGATGGCAGCCAAAATGTCTTAATGTGGTCTGACTTTGTAAGTCTGGAAGGGTTTCTCTATGAGGGTAGATCTTAAGTATTCATTTTTCTATGATGTCTGTTTAAGCTGCCCCCTCTCCCTCTTTCTGAAAGCTGGCTTGGGCTCCAGTACTTGGTCTTTCCCTAAAACTACTTGCTGATCACTTGCTTCCTTGATGAGAGGTGATGCTCAGAGCGGGGCAGGATAAGCTCATGTGTTTCCTAAACAGGATACTCAGGAATAAAGGCAAACGTGGGCCTCCCATCAGAGTTTCATTCAGAGGATGTGGGGAAGTTTCTCCACCCACAAGATACCCCTCCCCACAGCCCCCAGATTAATAGAGGGCTTTCTTGTAAACAATGGTCCGCAAACCTTCCTCTGTCACTCTTCCTGTACCTACCCCAAGGGTGGGAAATACCCCTTAACCTAGTAGCAAAGCCACATCTCAATGCTGGGGAAAAGCCAGAAAGCAGAAAAGACCTACGAAATGTGGGGCACATGTCTGCCATGTGCCTTCTCCTTCCTGCTGTGATCTTTTCTCCAGGAGTGATAGTCAACATATTTAACAACCTGCAAGGCCCCCGACCCCACTGAGCCACACATTAACCCACAGTGGCTGGCTATGTGAAGAGGTAGGGGATGAAGTCCTGCAGGGTGGCTGGGTAGGAGGCCAGGCCCAGTTACTAACTACAAAGAGCATTTTTAGATGTACTGGCCAGGATGAGCAGACCAGGCACAGGGGTTGATTTCAGGCCTGCCTCTGCTCAGCATCCTCTTGCTTCCTGCTGGTCCTGTCTGGAAGAAGAAACCTGATGAGCGAGGGTGACAGATGATGCCTACCCACTGCACTTGACCTTTCCCTAAGGATCCCAATCCCCCATTTGGGCTCTTAACTTCCAGCCAAATGGAGCCTGAATTAATTTATTGCCAGCCTAGCAGATGTAATCTACCAGTAATGATTGATGGGGGAGAGAGAAAACTGACCGCATCCTGAATTGAAAGCTTTAGTGTTTCCCAGCTTGTTCCTCAGTATCCCCAGGCGGACCTCTGGCTTTTAAGAGTCCTGTATTTATTCACTGGCACAAAACACCCACCTTGAAGGGGAAAGAGGCATTGGACTATGCACACTGGGCTTCCTCACATTTTGAAAAAGGGAATTCAAGGGGTTAATATTTTACCAAATAATAATAATAAAAGCCCTGCCTCAGTTCCACAAGGGACATTTCCGGAATGCTTCAAGTCATGCCATGCCCACTCCATCTACTCATAGTTTGGTCCAATATTATTGAAATCTCTAAATGGAGCTTTAAAAAGAGGAAGACTAGGAAATCTGAAACAGAAAAGGATCATTTTTTTAAAAAATTGAAACGTATTAGAAGAGTAAATGTCATGAATGGCTTGAATGTGTAGAGAAAAAAAGTCATCCATGAATCAGTGCCATTAGGGCACTAAACATCTGTAGGAAATGCAGGTTGCCCTGACAGTCTACTCTTACCCCAACCAAGAGCCAGTACCCCAGTGGGGAGCCTGCAGCCCAGCTAGAGGGGAGCTTTATGTGTACAGGCAAAGGCCATCATATCCTGCCTAAATTTCAGCAGGTAGCAAGACACTGGAGGATTCCAATTAGCAATGGGGACTGGCTCCCCAAAATGAGAAATCTGGGGTATAGAAGAAACGCCTGTTGGGGCTCTCAGTCTCCTGACCTCATGTTGACCCACAATTCCTGATCTCCCTATACCTATACCTTCCCAGTTGTATGTGTTCTCTTCTCCCTCTCCCAAGATACCAGTCACCTCAGAAGAGAACGGCCCAGCTTGCTGATGGGGCCACTGTACATTTATGAGGGCTTCAGCACTCATAGTTTAGCAAACTGCTAACTTACCTCTACAGATAGGAACCCCTCCCAAACTGCAACCATTCCCCCTTGAGTTCCCTGTCCTACCTTTGGCCCTCTCATATTCAGTAGACAACCTGCTGTTCCAGCTCCATGAGAAAACGGAGGCTGTGCTGTGAGAAATCCTTGCACTCCAGCACCATCGTATGTGCATCCTCCTCCAACATCCCTTCTCCCTCCCTTTCCGCTGGTGTTCTTCACTTCATCTCCTCTCACTTCATCTCCTCTCACTTCAGCATCTTCATCCCTTCCTTTCCACTGGTTTCCTCCCTCTGCCTACAAACATCTGCCAGCCACCTTCATCCTTTAAAAAATATTTCTGTGTTAGTCTGTCCTCACACTGCTACAAAGACATATACCTGAGACTGGGTACTTTATAAAGAAAAGAGGTTTATTTGGCTCACAGTTCTATAGGCTGTACAGGAAGCATATTGGCTCCTGCCTCTGGAGAGGCCTCAGGAAGGTTCCAGTCATGGCTGATGGCAAAGGGAGAGTGAGGCATCTCTCATGGCAGGAGCAGGAGGAAGAGAAAAATGAGGTGGGAGGTGCTACACACTTTTCAACAACCAGATCTCAGGAAAACGCACATGCTATCACGAGAACAGCACCAAAGGGATGATGCTAAACACACCCCCATGATCCAATCACCTGATTGATCCAATCACCTGATGGCCACAATCAGCCAATCACCTCCCACTAGGCCCATCCTCCAACATTGGGGATTACAACTCCACATGAGATTTGCATGGGAACACAGATCCAAACCATGTCAGTCTCACACCATATTTCTCCTTCATGCTACTCTCTTTTCCTGCCCCTTCCTTTCACCCACACACTCCTTTGCAGAGCATCCACTGTCCACAATTCCCCATTGCCTCTTCCTGTCACTGCACCCTGAGTGCTATCACCATTATTTCTCCAGTCCTACACTTGCAGAACTGACTTTCCCAACCACTGGTCTCCATTCATTTCTCAGTCTTCTTTACCTCTTTCAGCAGCAGGCACTTCTGACTTCTCTGTCCTTTAAATTGTCTCCTCCACTGGTGCCTGCTGGCTCTTCTCCTACGTCTCTGTGCAGTTTCTCCCTGTCTCCCTCATGGGCTCTCTTTCCTCTGCTTGCCAATTTTCCTCCAGGGTTACCTTCCACCCTCTTCTCTAACACTTTGTCCCTGGTCAATATCACCAACTCCCACAACTTTAACTACTTAATGTGTTTATCCATCACTGGCCTTGGCTCCAGAGGACCAGCCTACAGTAAAGGGACCAATGGACACCTCAAATGCAGGCACCTCACCCTCAACATGCCCCCCACTAAACTCTTCACATTACCCCCAAACCTATTCTTCATCAGTGGATGTGCCATTGTCCTTCAGGCTGCCCAAACTAGGGACTACAGAGTGACAGCTGATGTCTTCTTCTGTCCCTCCTTGTCTTATCTCACTTCAGAGCTACCTACAGCACATCCTTTCCCACACCTCATCTTATCTCACATCTGTCCACACCCTCTACCCCAGCACATTCATGGTGCCTGGTACTGAATAGATATTCAAGAAGAATTTGTGGAATGAATGAATGAATGAATATCATTATCTTACCCTAGGATTCCACATCTCCCACCTGAATTATTTCAGCAATTTCCTAATGCTCTTTTAGTCTTTCTCCCCTTCATTAGAGAGTCTTTTCATTTTTAAAAATGGCAGTCAGGTGATAAGCCTACTCACTGCCCCACCCAGAATCCTCTTGAGTGTTCAGCGCTGTAAAACAGAGTTCCAATTCCTTGATATGGCATGTGTAGGGCTTTTCCATCCTGGCCCCACTTCTCCAGCCTTGCCTCTTACCTTCTCCTCCTGTGCAGGGTCTCCCTTAGCACCCGTGCCTGCTTCTTTCATAGCACTGATCATGCTGTGAAAATTGCCTGTTTGCTTGTGTGTCTTCTTCTGTTAAGCTGAAGCTGTTGGAAGCCAAGGCTGTAGGTCCCCAGAGCATAATACATTGCCTGACTCAAAGCTGCTGCTCAATGCATCTCAAAGTTCATTAGCAGCCAAATGGATGGAGGGCCAGCTGTGGGCACGCTCTACTCTTTGGGGTTCCTTAAACATACCAGGTACTTCCTTATCATAATCTTTTTGCTCATATTATTTCCTCTTGCTGAAATAGTTTCACCTTCATTATCTTCTTTATAAACAATTCTTCTTCAAAGTCCAGCTCTCTGTTCACTCCGTTTCAGTAGCATCCTGCACACCTTTTCCTCACCTGGGAGGATCAACTGCTATCTCACTTGGTTTCCACAGCATTTTTCTCACACCTCTATTAGAGCATTTGCTCATTCTATCACAAGTATTAATATCACAAGTACTTATGTTTACTTCTCTCACTGTACAGACAGTCCTCAACTTATAGTGGTTCAACTTAGAATTTTTCAACCTTGCAATGGTATAAAGCTGTGCGCATTAAACAGAAACCATACTTCAAGTACCCATACAACCATCCTGTTTTTCACTTTCAGTATGGTATTCGATAAATTACATAGGATAGTCAGTACTTTATTATTAAGTAGGCTTTGTGTTATCTATTTTGCCCAAGTTTAGACCGATGTCAGTGTTCTGAGCACATTTAAGGTTGGCTAGGCTAAGCCATGATGTTCACTAGGTTAGCTGTATTGAATGCATGTTCAACTGATGACATGTCCAACTTACACTGGGTTTAATCTGGACATAGTACCATCATACTTTGAGGAGAATCTGTACCATGAACTCCTCCACAACAAGGAGAAACTAGTCACAGAAACTAATCTCAAAATAGGGTACAATGCCTAGTACATATTATTATTTGTGTATTTTCCAAATCAAACTAGGGGAAGAGTGTTAGATACAGATGGAGCCCACAGACCTATGAAACTGTAATGAGTGGTTGTTTCATGGGTGTTTGTATTATTCTATTTCATGACTTACATGTACATTATATGCAATATTTTATATGTATCTAATATTACATAACAAAGGACATTTAAACCAGTCTCTTAAATAAAATTCTAGAAATATGCTCATTTTATTGAGAGGTTAATGGTATATGAGGAACCCCAAGTGAAAAGATCTTAGCATATTTTGCAAAATGACAAAGTTCTGGGTGGGGCGCAGTGACTCACACCTGTAATCCCAACACTTTGGAAGGCCAAGGCAGGAGGATCACTTGAGCCCTAGAGTTTGAGGTTAGCCTAGGCAACATGGTAAGACAGCATTTCTATTTAAAAAAAACACAAAAAATTAAAGTTCTGGAAATTGTTACATAATTATGTGAATATATTTAACACTACTAAACTGTACATTTAAAAATAATTAAAATAATAAATTTTATATTAAGTGTTTTTAACCACAATTAAAAAGAAAGAAATCCTGCTTTTAAATCTGCAGTTTTTCTGCAATCCAACTAGTTAAACCACCACACTATTTAATTCAAATCAAATCACTGTATTTCTGTTCAAATAACAGCATTTTTTCCCCAGTATATTGGGAGAGGCTCACATGCATGCATTCAGAATTTCTTCCTATATAAACGAAATTCTGTTCTCCCTGTTTTTTCAGTGGCCTTGTGGGTATCTTATGAGCAGCTTTTAAAGAATTATGTAAAAGATCATATTTAGTTCACTTAATTGAATTTCAAGGATAGTTAAACAAATAAGCCCACTGGACATCTCCAATGACAAATTGCAAAAAACAAAAATTAATCAAGAACTCGATATGCTTTAAATGGAAATAAAAATAAAGTATTAAAATAATGCTCTTTACGCCTTTAAGAATAACATTTAATTTGTAGGGCCAGACAACCCAAGCCTAACATCACCAAAAAGGTTTGCTGAGAGTTTAATAAAAACATGACTGGAACAGGCAACTTCTGACGCAGGCATCTTGGGCCTAATACTCATTACGCCTTCTTGATCCTGTTCCAGCCCCCACCCATTCCCATCTGGACACGCCTCACCCTACAGCTGATGAGATTATTTCTCACTAGCACACAGAGGTCTGCCATGACCTGCCCTCACCTCCGGAGGGCAGGTGCACCACCCACCTCACACACACATTTTTTTCTCATCTCTGGTTTCCCTTGTCCTTTATGAGCTGCGTGATAACCCCCAACCCCCATGCCCATGCCTGCTGGTGAAATGGAAAGACCTGAGCTATTGTTAAAGTTGACTGTGTTTCAATGCCACATCTTCCTCTGCCAGTTAAAGGATTAGTCCAATCCTTTAACCTTAATTTCCCCCACGTGGAAAACTAAAAAATTGGAACCATATTGTCTCTAAGGTTGCTTCTTCATATTCGTACCTTCTGTAAGTGAATCTGCTTCTCCCTGTCAAGATTCCCTGGTCTGTGGTTCTCAAACCTGGTTACATATTGAAACCACCTGAGGACTGTTTATATGATACAAGCATTGAGGGGCAGCATTTCCAAACTATGTCAGGGCAATCATACCCTGCAAGTATGAATAGGTGCATTTCAGAACAAGAGATATGTAGGCAGTGAGTTTGAAAAAACATCTTTAAGCTGAATAACTGTCTTTACGGCGGGACTTCTCAGAGTCATTAATAGGATAATTTGCATGTCACTCTTCAAATTTATTTTGACCCTAGAACTCTTTGTTGGCTTGTCACTACCTGTACTCCCCCAAACACCTATCGACATACTGACATCTGGAAGGACACTAGTATTCTGCCAAATACTATTTGAGAAAGGACAGTCCTAGAGAACACTGAAGTGGCTAAAAGAACACGTTCCTGGATCCTAAGGTGCAGCCTCTTTCTGCGCTCCCTGGAGGCTGCATCGGTATCAATAAGCTTGAACATCCTGTGAACATCATCAGCTCACCCTCGTTCCCTCCGTGCCCTGCTCAGATCCCATACTGCTAGTTCTAAAATCAGCTTTCCCACAAACCAGGCAGAGGCCAGAGGTTCCTCCTCCAAGCCTCGGGGAATCTGAACTCATGGATTTATTTTACTGTTTCAGTTCACACAGTTTTGCAGTGACACTGGCACACCATCTGATGGAGAATATGCACAGCCATTCTCTCACATTACCATGTGAGTCCCTTAGGCCTTATCAACTAATGGTAAAGCTCCTGCTGCAGCTCTCATTTTAGATACTGATGAACTGGGCCTTTTAGTCTCAGTCTTAAGGGAGATGAGATGAGAGACCAAAAATCATTTGAAATTTGAGTTCCAAATTGTAGGAAAAAAAAGTTGAACTCATTTCTTTGAAAATTTATTGTATCACATTCCAGATTAACACCCTTGGTAACCATCCTTTGCTAAACTTTTACGGTGTAAAATTACTAGATTCAGGCAGTCATTGGCCAACATTAACCCACCTCAGTCAGTCGTAAGGTCTCTATTCAACTGATGCTGTCTGTACAGTGGAAAGATTCCTTTATCTGCCATTGACTAGCATCTCATCTCTCCTAGATGTTTTCCGTATCAAGTTGCCTACTTTCCCTTGGTTTCTTGACTTCAATTAAAAGAACACAAGGTTTGGGGAGCCAGAACAGAAGGCTAGAATGTAAAAAAGGTCGGAGCAAGCATCCCCTTCTACCTGTGATATTAAAGCCCTTGTTGGATGGTTTTTCAGATCTGGATTGGCATTTCTTCTATACTTAACTGTTCCGATGGCTTCTCCTCACGCAGAATTTAAGAGGCCGGGGGGGGAGCAGTTGAGTTGGCTTTAAGAGATAAATCCAGAAGTCCCCCAGGATGTACAATGTTTTAAATCAAAGGCTTAAAAAAAAAAAAAAAAAAAAAAAAAAAAACCTTGTCATCTAAATATAGACACATTTATTTGAACTAACCTCTGAGTATGCAGGAAGTCATCATTTGTGGGAAAAAAAATCCATTACTGTTGACTGACTATGCAGCAGACTCCACAGCAAAACAAAAACAAAAATTCCTGGATAAAATATAAGTTGCCTTAAATGCATAGCCAAGCTCATGAGAAAATAGGAGATGTTTCCAGGGCCCAAATAAAGCAGCATCTGGAAATCAGATGGTCAGCTGACCCTAAAGCAGTGGCTTCCTGCCTGAGATTTCCTTATCTCAATAACTTAAATGTTTGGCTTAAAGCCTTTCATGAGCCCATAAAAGTTTGGGAGTTGAAACTGAGTCTTCTGCCTAAATCTGCCTAAAGCCTTAGTGAAAGGATGGGCTGTGGGTTTGATGTGGGTGCTAAGAATTCATAACCTCTGAGAGGTCTGGAGTTCAAACTTATACTACTTGAGGTTTTGTAAATTGCAAGCTGAGAAAAAGTTTGAAAATGCTTAGGATCTGCAAGAGGAAGTCTGAAACCTCTGTCAGGTTCATCCCTCAACCCAGGCCTCATAGAATTCTCATAGGTAAATGCCTACTACACATGAGCTCAAAATCCCAAATGACCAAAAACCCATGAAATAGTATTACTTGGGCCCTTTGCGTTTTATGATACACATGGAAAGCACAAAAGACCAGGAGAAAGATGAGGAAGTCAGTCCCTGTCAGCACTATTTCCTTTGCTCTGTCCAAAGTTAACAATAATTGTTAAATAGCAGATACACTGAAAATTCTCTGTGTATTGCCATTTCTCCTATAACATGAAGTGTGTTCCTAAAGAGATGACTGCATTATGGAATTTTGGTCCATGAAAATAACAGGACTAATGGTGGAAATGGGTTCAGAGCAGAACATTCAAAACTTGCGGTCTTACAAAATAATATATTAGGTTGGCACAAAAGTAATTGCGGTTTTTGCCATTGAAAGGAATGACAAAACTGCAACTACTTTTGCACCAACCTAATACTAAAAAAGAATAATGAACTCAATAAAAATGCCACCATTTTAAACACCTTAAATTCTTAATAAAATATATTTCAGTAAATATGACTCTTTACCTTGGTTTTTTAAAATAAACAGGTGAAGTTTCTTAGTGGACGTGAGTCTGATGTAGCACCATGGCTTTGAGCTACAGAGACAAGACGGAAGGAAGGACATTCTTAGGGCAAAGTGTCACAACACCAGAGGTGGATGGCTATGACTCAGTGTCTTGTTATTCCTTCTTCGCTGGCTTAAAATAGAATTTCAGCTTTTGTTGTGTTGGCATGTTTCTCTTTTCAGTTAAAAAAAAAAAAAGCCATTTGTGTGGTTCTAAATAAGACCAAAAGCCATGAAAGTGCTATTCTTCTGCTCTCATCATTACGGCCTTTCCTTTGCTCCATCACACATGCCTCTAATCCCCTCTAAAGCAAATAGTGGCTCATATGAGTTCCATTCTCTTTTCTTTGGTTTTTCAGCATGGTCTCTGAGGAAGCTCATTTGTGTTTTTTATGCCCGTTGCTCTCACAGTATCTCATCTTCTCTTATCTCTTTACAAACATCTCCTACACAGACTGAAGGCTTTCCTCCCTCATTCAACCCCTGCATTTTTAGAACCAGGACACACACTCCTATTAACAACGCTATGTAAAAGGTTGTTATGAGGAAAAGTACACACATTCAGGAGCGCCATACATGCTGGACTTGCACAAGGATGCACCTAAGTGAGAAAGCAGATGAGGTATGTGTGGTTTCCGCATATTCCTCCCCAGGTCACTACTGGCAGCTGGGCAGCATTTTCACATTCACCTGATGTTACTCAGTGCTGCCAAATACTGTCACCTCACACTTTTAAATGTCCAATGATTAGTGTTATGTGAAGTTTATTATGAAGAAAAAAAGACTAAAAATATACATTACCTTCTCCTTTACCTTGCGAAAATCATATTTTGAGCTAGCACAGTTTTGCAGTTTAGTGATTTTATTGCCCAGTTTACCTACCACATATGAACAGTCACATGTTACATATCTGTGTTGGAACAAACAGACTGTGCGTGTAGTTTTCAAATTTTCAGAAAGTCTTCTTAGAAATTAATTTGGGATACAAGACTGGAAAGTGGAGTCTGGAATCACAGGGCAAGTGAATTTACATGGAAGCCTGGGTTGGGGAACACAAGGAGATACAGATGGTATCTAACAAGGTGGCATAATTAACCGTAAGGCCAACTTATGACTCTGATGAGATTCCCATGATGCAATGCATCCAAGCATCACAACCCACTCTTGGCAGTTAGGACTTTCAGCATCTTAACTGCTGAAGAAACATTTATATGGAAGGTTAAGAGACCAGAATTGAATCTTGTAACATCTTTCCTAGATGTTTTTCATATCCAGTTGCCTACTTTCCCTTGGTTTCTTGACTTCAATTAAAAGAATACAAGGTTTGGGAGCCAGAACGGAAGGCTAGAATGTAAAAAAGGTCAAACATGTGCTTATTTGAGAGGCAAGGAAGTTTAGTATAATCAGAAATATTTCCTTTATCTCTCCCTTTTTAGGAACACACACTCATTTATTCCAGAAATAGTAACTGAATAACAAGCACTGAGCTGTGTGTCAGGAGTTAAGTGTGCCCATGACTTCAAGAGCTTAGACTTCAGTGTGGAAGACAGACACACAAACACAGATCAGTGAGTTAACTGCCAACAGTGCAGACAGAGAGAGCTAAGATCCATGTCCCTAATTCCCAGGGAGCCATCTGGCTGGGATTGTTTCAGGGCTGAATCCAGAAATCCAAGCTATGCCAGCTTTGTATGCAGATGACCAAAAATGCACATCAGCAGAAGCCAAGGAGTGCCTGCATGCAGAGCTGAGAATTTCCTCCAGAAATAGTTCTATGTCTTCCCCCACACAGGACAGTGGAGACAATGGAGAGCCCAGAGGTCCTGACAATGGAGCAGGGACACCATAATTTTTAGAATGAAACAGCATCAAAGCTGGTATTTCTAATCGGCTATAAGCAAGTCTCAACAGAGCACTCATGGGAATGTCTGACTTGAAGCTAAACATACCACCTACATATCTAATAGAGGTATGGGGCTTCTAGAAATAAACTAATTCATGGTTCTCAAAGTGTGGCCCATAGACCAGCAGGTACGTTGTCAGAAATGCAAGTGCCCCTCCCCCAAACCCATCAATGGGGAACTCAGAGATGTATGCCAGAAATCTGTGTTTTGAGAAGCCCTCCAGGTGATTCTGATAAACAAGTGTGAAACCACTGCACTCATTAAAATTAGAGGATAAGTGCTTCATTTTCTTGATAGAGCAGTTATCTGAAGCTGCTCTCTTGGACTTTGTCTAGACAGCAGAGATGTCTGTGTGTCAAGGAAGTATCTCCTTTGCAGCGAGAGACCAGGCCTTCAGCACAGGACTTGCATTCAGCTGATGCAAAAAGGACACTGAGACACAAAATACAATTTAAGAAGAAAGGGGCCAAAAAATGAGTCCCTTGTTTTGTCCCACTTCTCATGCCATGAGATGAGTACTTGTCTAACATATAAGTCTGTCTGGATAGCTTACCCTATTAACTAATTCCTGTCACAGTGTGAGGAGACAAGAAAGATAAGGAGAGATGTGAAATTGTAGTGGAGGATTTCTCAACAAGGTGATAGAGAACAAAACAAGGGCCATGGGGGAATCGCCAGGCCTGGCGTCCTTTTGCTTGTAGAGCAGCATGTGGGCCTGACTTGCGGCTTCAAATGGAATCTCTAGTGAGCCAGTGCGGCTATCATCTGGGAGGTGGGAGAGGTGCCCGTGTTGAAAACTGGACCAGTAGCGTTCTGTGTTCCATTGCACAAGACTGTAACAGTAGAGTTAGCAAGTGATGAACACAGTGGCAAGGATCAAAGCCTACACAGTGGCAAGGATCAAAGCCTACACATTAGGAATCAAACTTCAATACTTCTAGAGAAAGAAAAAGCAAAATAAACTCATCAGGTGCTTTATTTCACCTTAACAATTTATAAAATCAGTTTATAAAACCATTTATAAAAATAAAATGAATTGTTAGAGAGAGCTTTATAGAGACCCAAATGGTTGAACTTAATTCATAAAACCAAAATAGCTCCACTTCCCAGGTGTCAAAGAGACCCTGAGCATACGTGATCTTTCTACTCTAGTCATACTACACTGATTGCATCTCCACATCTTCCATCATTGCCATTTCCAACAGCCAAACTCGGGGGTGCACATAAAAACTGGAATTTGTTTTACTCCATGAGAAGCTGTCAGTAATATGTCAATTTGATCAGATTCTACCTGGCCTTTTGTGACTTTCCTTTATCTATGCAATGATTGTCATCAAATCTGGTCCCAATCATGTTGGCCTGAACAGAGATGGATAAAATCAGAATTAAAGTCACTGATAAGAGAGGATAGGAGATGCATCTCCCAACACACCGCGGTTTCTAGAAATTCTCAGGTAGCAAAGAAATACCCATAGAATTCAGGTTTCATATTCCATCTCATTTTTCCTGTCGCCTTTACCTCACCATCCAACTCTTAGTGCAAAAGGGACTCTAGGGCGGCCATCCCAAGGAGGCAAATGGTCACACTCTGTCTCTCCAAAATACCCAGTCTAAAGGTGGTAGTAAGTGGGGAAGTGCTGCTGGCCTCCAGAGAAGAAATATGAAAAATGTCCTCAGATTTCCTCCCAATGCTACCATTCAGTTCTTCCATGTTATACGTATAAATATGTTTATTGGAGAATTTTCCTTTAATATATTTTATTAATGATCCTTCAACCTTCTCCATCTTCTTTGTCCCTCCTAACAAGGAAGGTGCAAAGAGCCCACCCATAACCAAGAGGATACTCACATAACCTGAGAAAAAGGAAAGTGGGTCAAACCAACCCTGAGCTTGGAAGCTGATTCTAGCTTGCATTCTAGTTGGAAATAGAGGCTTTCTAGTCATGCTGGTTGGAAACAAATAATGATGCAATTTGCCCTTTAATTATGATTCAAAGTACTACAAAAAACAAACATGGTAGGAGCCCACAAAGAGGATCTTGTCTTTGCTGTGAGATTCCCAGGGGGAGGTGCATTTACTGGAGATCTGTTTGATAAGAAGGTGTTCACCAGGGAATGTGCAGGGCTGTGGACTGAGCATGGAGAAGGTAGAGAGCATCTGAGCAGAAGATACAGCACTTGAGAAGCAGCAGAGCATGTAAAAGGAACAGAAAGGTGCCCAGGAGACTGGAGTGCAGAAGTGAAGGAGAGAGATGCAGTGGGAGGGAAGTGAGGCCACATCATGTGGGCCTTGTGGGGACATAGGGGCAGTTTGCATTTTATCCTGTAAGCCATGGGAAGCCATTAGCAGGTTTTAAGTACTGAAGCAACCAGAGAGATGTCTATTTTTAAGGCTACTCTGTGCATAGCAGTGTTGCTGTGGTGCCACAGGCTACAGAGCAATGCAGGCTTTTGCCCAAGCTGCTCCTTCAGGCAACACAGGCTCTGGCCCTGAGGGTAGTGGGGTGGGCTGAGAAAGCTGACATGCCCCTGTGCTCAGAGCACTCCTTTGGGTGGCCCATGTACTGGTCTTGGCGTAAGGATTTGGCCCATTCACAGACAGCCTATCCAAGTTCACTGCTTAGAATTCTCATCCCTGACTTCAAGCTTAGCCTGTCTAGATCACACTTTTAAAAGCTATCCTGCCATCCTGTGGTGAGCTGCACCCTGACCCCAGGGACAGGCTGGTGGTACATGGGCTTGAAGCATGAAAAGACTTCCTGCTCATTCCTCCTGAACATAACCAGATGCCCAACCAGTGAGGCCAGTTTGAAGGTGTTAATTCCTGTTTACCTGAACAGAGTGGCATTTTTCCAAAAGCTCAGTGCCCAGCTTACAGTGTGTCAATGTGAAATCTGAATTAGAAACCAGTCCCTCTTTATCAATATTTAATAGGTCATGTATTTTAGCATTGTGTTTGGGGTTCCCTTTAAGGTCTGGCACATTGCAGGATGTAGAATATTCAGTTAATACTTAATACATTAAAGTGAACAGCAACTGCATTGATGGGTTGGTGTGAGTGGTGGGCCACCTGCATTTCCCAGCGTCACATGCTGACACATATGTGGCCAAGCATACTGCTATTGACTCCCCCAAAACCCCTGGCCACTGTCAGAACACCAGCCTCTGTCTCAGTTCATGAAGTGCTGGCCCCTTGGCATCCCCCTCTGGAAGCCACCATGCAAAGGCATTTAGTATATGCAGAGGGGTATGAAAGATGTTATCAAGGCCAGAGACACAGACAACAAGAAAGGGAAAGGAGAGTACTAATAACATGCAGCATCTACTGAGCACCTACTCGCTACCAGATACTTAACACACATGATCACTCATCACGACTCAGTTCCTGCAAGGTTCATGCTATTACTTTGTCTAATAGATGAGGACAGTGGAGCTCAGGTGGGTTAAGGGACTCGTCAAATCCTGATGGTCAGAAGGTGGGTCTGGGATTCACACGTAACATCTATGCTGTGCTTAGCTCATAGCACCGTGGAGACAAAAGCCCTCTGCTCAGCACAGAACCTCTTCATGCCCGGGGCCCTGCCACATACACAGCCCTCTCAACATCTGTCTCTTCCCAAACATCCTGTTTCCCCTCTCACTCCCTTCCCTACCCCTGATCCAGGAGAACAGATGCATTCCAGCTCTGGCTCCCCAGATCCTCACCCCTCCCTCCAGTTTCCACACATTTCCTGCTGTAAAGTAATTTACTGCTTCTGGGATGATGGGAAGTCAGTCCTGGCAGTAGCAATCCTCCCCAGAGATTTCCTTAAGGAACTCTGAGCCAGGGTTGAGTGGGTGAGCACAATCATGGCTTCACGTTTTCCAGAGACCTTCACCAGGCATCTCACAGCAGCCAGGAAGTGGAGGCAGATGAAATGAGAGTTTGAAACCCCTGGAGGCCTTCACTTCTGCCTCTTCAATTAATTGAATACTGTACTTTCAGAGGACTGGAGTCTTGGGCCACTGGTTAAGGTTAATAGAACATGAGTGGGAAACCTGCCTCCTCATGCAGAGATGACGTTACAAATAATGGCAGGTAGGGTGAGTAACAGCGTGGGGATTGGAACCCTAACAAGGTCCCAGGATAATCATCAACCCAGAGGAGACAAGTAGGGAAAGTTGAAGAGGCACTTGCTGCCAGCTAAGCAGCCTGGCCTGCAGCCAGAGGCCGGTTCCCCAGCTGGAAGAAGAAAGAATGGGTCCTGTGGGCAGTGCCCAAGCACCTGGCTACAAAGTCAGTGCCTGGTGTTAAGGCATCAAGAGATATGGAATGAGCTTTGTATTTACCAGAAGTCCTCTAAGTAAAAGGACTGAGTAGGGGACCCAACATTTTGATAATAAGTTTGGGGTGAGAAGAGGAAGCCCTCCAAAGGACAGAGTGGAATTATAGTAGATAATTGCCAAATGTCATGTAAGAGACTCTAAATCCATTTAATGGCGAGGGCTTTCCTTTTATGACAGAGGGGTACAAGTTGGGGTCAAGGGGAGGAGGGGCTGCTCACTGGCCCCAGCTGTCCCCACTCTGTCTTCTGTGTGTCATCTTTCTCTCATGGGTTAGATGGTCTCCCAATTACACGCCCATCCAGATTTCCACATGTCTTTCTTCAACCTCAGAGACGAGACAATCACAGAGTCCTCTAACATTGTTAGTTAAAGCTTTGTGCCCTTAAGTGTCAGTGCCCTGAAGAAATCCCTGGATACTCCTTTGCTGCCTCTGTCAGGAATCCATCTGCCTGAGCAGCACATCTACCCTGCAGAGGCATCCGTTGGGACCAGTGACAGCTGAAGGACTGCCAGCAGCCTGAGTGGGGTTCATGCTTGACGCATTCCTAAAGCACCATCTTAACTTCCATCATGTGGCAATTCTTTGTTAAATGTGTAGATGGTTGGATAGATGGATGAATAATCTGATATGTGAATGACTGGGTGAGTAAATGAGTGAATAAATTTGCATGATAGCTATCTGGGGTAGGAAATGAAACTGTTACCTGCGGAACATTTATTTATCTACACAAAACCACAAAAGACACAACTGAGACTGGAACCCTCAGCCTGAGTCATACACTAACAGAGCTATTCCGTCCAGAGAGACACCTCACGGCGCTGACCGAGCCCGCCTTGCTGGAGCCATTGCCGTGGTAATTATGGCAGCACCACCATGGTACCGCCTGACAACAGGCCTCTTGGAAGGCAGGTATTGAGAGATTTTCACTGACCTGTTCTTTGTTTTCTTTCAGATTATCAAGGAGGTCCCTCCACCCCCTGCCGAGGAGAGTGAAGTAAGTGACCACAGGAGGATGTCGGCGGGTGGGCAGGGTGGCAGAGTGGGATGGAGAGCTGGATGGGCAGCCAGACACTTAGCCCCCTGCAGAGCAGAGCTAGTCAGGCCCAGAGGATTTAATATACCTGCCTATGAAGCAGCAGGGAGGAAAGTCTCTGGCCTTTTCTAACCAGGAGTGAACAAGAAACTAAACTAAACTGCCAGAAAAGACAATGGTTTTGGAGGTTTTCCTCCCTGCAGAGATAATATTTGAGACATAGTCAATGTTTTTGTCAATACAGTTATTTGGAGCTTTGAGATACTGACTTTTCCTCTAAAACAAACCCTAAGATTCTCTTCTCCCTGCAGAGACTTAATGCTTTATGTGTGTAGATCAGGCATAATTTGCTGCATTCTCCAATCATTGGTTCTAGGAATAGCCTGATGCCAAATATTTCATTTTTCTTTAATTTAAAAACAATACTATCTAAAGATTTGCCAGGCAGTAATGAAAATATGCTGGAGAGGGATATGTTAATATCCTGGCCTTCCTCTCAAATCCTCATCATCTAAAGAAACAAATTCTTGGACTCTACCACTAAATTGGCCAGTAAGCAGTTCTGATGCGAGGGTGGCCTGGAGTAGAATACACTGGAGGCATTAAAGGCTAATCATGAGAAAAGCAAGAGTACCTAGCAAGTGGCTTTGCTAATCTGATCATTCTCAGTACAGCTGGAGTCTCTAGAAGCAACACCCACCGAGTCAGAAGCCAGGGTTACATATCTGAACACTCAGTGAGACCAAAAGATATATTGATACGGTTTCAAGTTCTTGTCCTCAATCCCTAAGGTCTGTTGTGTGCAAATCAAGTGCCAGTTCCTCACCCTTCCTCTTCCAATGCCTTTGTCAAGTTTCCTACATACAGAAAGAGTAATGATTAAATTTAAAATTCCATATGGCTCTGATATCCTGAACCATATGCATGTAAGGCAAGGGATTTAATAGCTGCAATCAATTAAAGCACATCTTGTTGGAATGCTAACTTTCTGCCCAGAAATTAAGGGAGGAAATTACATCACTGTGCAAAGAAGGAGAAAATACCTTCTTTACATACATAAAATCCTTTCCTTAATCCTTCAAGAGAAAGTACCGCGGCTAGTTCCACGACTGCAGTTGGCTTCGTTTCTGTTGTGTGCAGCTCTCTCTTAGACTTCCAAAAAATAAAAACTAAAACAGAGCAAGGCGCTCCCTTATTGGGGCTGCTTTGTTTGCCCAGAGGCAAAGAACATTCCCTCCCTTGTTGCGTTTAATTAGAGGGGTTGTGGCTTTTTCTTCTGGCTCTTGCTCTGCGTTTGCCTTTAGAAGGTGACGTGGCAGCCATAGTGGCCAAAGCGCACCTGCAGATGTAGGTGTAAGACTGGGTGGGGCCTCTGCCTTTCCCTAGATCCAACGTCTAGCCTAGGGGTTCACACACAGTTCAAGCCCAGCAGGGACTTTTAGGATGAAGGACCCAGCAACACAATTTTGAAGCCAAGTAAAAAAGCCCAAACTAGAAAACCATCTAGGAAGAATAGCTAAAAGCAAGGAAGAGTTTTTTCTGTTTCATTAAAGTTGTAATTTCACCCAAAGAAAGCTGACCTCATTTCCCAAACAGAATAACAACCTGAGAATGCTTGAAATCTAAAGGGTTATGTTAGGCTTACAGGAGTTTTTGGGCTAAAGCTTCGTTACCTGTCCCCTGTCACTCTATCAAAGGGATAACTCACGTGAACATGTGCATTTAATTATACTTGGTCAGACCTGGGCTGGACAGATAACTAGTACATTTCATTTGCTGATGAAAAACAAAGCATTCCCTTCCTGGAGCCTAGAGTCCCTCCACTCCTACATTTCCCTTTGAAACCCTCTGACTTAATCAATTAAATATGACGTCAGAAATAAATCAAGAAACTACCCAAACTGGAGACCTAGGCAATAAAAATTTAAACATTTTACTTTTTAGCATCAGACATTTTAGCATGTGCTGATTGCCTTAGCACGTGTGCTGGCACTGTGAGTTAGGCCGCCTAATCTCCTTCCTAATGTATTTTGGCAGGAAAACAAAATAAAAGAACAAGAAGAAGAAGAAAGAAATCCCACAGAAATAGATAACCTGACATAGCCCATGCAAAGTATTTTATACAATGCTCTGAAAATCATAGTCTCAATCTAGACAGTCTTTTCCTCTAGCTCCCTATATTCAAACCCCAGTGTCTAACACTCAATAAGTAGCTATCTGAAATCAAACACTCTCTGCTGTATATATGAAAACGTTCCATGTTATTTATCCAAACTTTCATCGGTTCTGTAAGTGTCATATTCTGAGAGAGGCATGTCTACTATTTAAATAACTAAACTTAGAGAATTAAGGTAACTTTTTAATAGGCTCTCAGTGACCTTTTTAACAGAAGATATAAAAATTCATAATAGAAAAAGCACAACATTCTGAGATTCTGTGTAACCAATAGTGACATCCTTGTATAAAGAGGGTACAAAGAGAAATTATTTGAAACTTGAAGAGCTTAACAAAAGCAAGGAAGCTCAGTTTTAACAACTAAGAGGGATATTTCCTGGGCTAAGGGTCTTCTCAAGTGGCAGCAGCAAGGATCCCTCCCTAACTCCGTAAGTCTGCAGTTATTCCAAGTAACTGGCGTTGATGGGAGAATGCAGTAATGGAGCACTTCATCTGATGATTTTGTTCTGCATGTAATCACCTTCCATGAAATTTATGCCCATATTTGAGTTTTTATCAGTTTCATTAGCCTTCAAAAAGCAGAGACCAGTTCAGGCTAGTCCAAGATGAAAGAATTGAGGTAGACTGTGGCTGGGGAAAGAACTGAGGCAGCTCCAGACACCACCCTCCTCATGGGCTTTCAATCTCACTGCTAGCAGCTCTGCTTCTCCCCTGGGAATTTACTCCCTTCTGCTTTCTGTTACCAGCCTCCTCTCTGCCCTCGTAACTCTGGTTTGTACAGAGCCCTCTCCCCTGACTCTATCAGATATTTCCTGTCTTCATTTCACCATCTGCCCCCAATGCCTGTAGCCTGAGTCTCTGAGTTTCCATCTGCCAGTTCCCAACAAGGAAATATATTTGATCTAGCTCATCTTTTCATTCCAGACCATAGATCATAAGTCACAGCTTGCAGCCAATCAACAGAGTGGTGCTTTTGGCTCACATCTGGCCAGAGAGAAGCTTTCTAGTAGGCCCATGGACATGGTGAGAATAGCTCCCCCTCAGAAAGAGGAGTGGACCTAGTGCAGGCCCTGTGGCCTCTCTAAAATAGTATTGTTTTAGAAACTAAACTTCGGTCTCATTAAATGCCATCAAAATAAAAGTTGCACCCAGGAATCCATACCATATTCTTCTTCCATCTGCCACCCATACAGGCTCCCAAAGATCCTACCATTCCCAACTTCACGCATATTTGAAAGGGAATAGATAGCAGGAAGCCCCACGACTGAACAGAAAGTAGCTTACAGCTTAGCCGCAAGCAGCTCCACGTCTCAGACACACACAGACCTAACACATGAAGTAAATGTGCTAGAAAGAGAAGATGCTTCCTTACCCATGTCCTCCCCAACTCTATCAAAGGCATAGCTCCAGGAATACCTGCGATTTTCTTCCTTAATCACAATGCCTTGGCCAGACCTGCGCTGGACAGTTGACTAGTACATTTCATTTGCTGATGAAAAACAAAACATTCCTTTCCTGGAGCCTAGAGCGCCTCCCCTCCTTCATTACCCTTTGAAAACTTCTGTCTTAATCAACTAACTATTATGTCAGAAATAAATCAAGAAACTACCCACACTGGAGACCTAGGCAATAATAGTTAACATTGTGCTTTTTAGCATCAAGCAAATTAAGGTCTTAGAATCAGGGACATGAGAGAAGTCAAATAGGATAGGGGTAAAAGATATGTAAGTAGCCCCGATGGTTTTCGATATTTAAAAATCTTATGTATTCAACAACTCTAGAATGAATGCCTCCTATGGGCTGACAGCAAGTGTGAGAGTCCATGCCAGAGTTGCCTTAATAGAGCATATAACTGGGCAGGGCGCAGTGGCTCACGCTTGTAATTCCAGCACTTTGGGAAGTCGAGGCGGTCAGATCACTTAAGACCAGCCTGGCCAACGTGGCGAAACTCCGTCTCTACTAAAAATACAAACATTATCCAGGCATGGTGGCACATGCCTGTAGTCCCAGCTACTTGGGAGGCTAAGGCAGAAGAATTGCTTGAACCCAGGAAGCAGAGTTTGCAGTGAGCCAAGATAAAGCCACAGTACTCCAGCTTGGCGACAGAGTGAGACTCCATCTCAAAACAAAAAATAATAATAATTAGCTGGGCGTGGTGGCACATGCCTGTAATCCCAGCTGATCAGGAGGCTCAGAAGAATTGCCTGAACCTGGGCGGCGGAAGTTGCAGTGAACCAAGATTACACCACTGCACTCCAGCCTGGGTGACAGAGTGAGACTCCATCTCAGAAAAACAGTGTGTAACTGGAGATTTATAAAGTTGGTGACCTAATCAGTCCTAATTGGGAAGAAAGGTAGAAATTCCTGGTGGATATTGCATGTGAGTGTATGAAAATTAATAATAGTGGTTAATTACTAAAGATGATATTTATTGAGCATTTACGACTATCCAGGCAATGATGTGAAGCACTGTTTCTGGCATATTTCATTTCATCATTCAGCAGCCCTGAAATAAAAGTGTGCTATTATGACTCCCCATCTTATAGATGTAAAATTGAGGTATAATTGGATTTAAATACTAGTTGCCCCAAGATTTCAGTTATTAAGTGATGGGACTGGAATTCAAACTTGTACTTGAAAAAGAAGCATAGAGAAGTCTTTCCTCACCTGTCCCTGAAGATGATGTAGCTCCTACATCCAAGAGCAAGGCTTCTGCTCCTTGGTAAGAGCATAAGGTACTCTTTTCTTGAGTGGTAGTGTCACCCCTCTCTGACCCAAGTGTCACTCAGAGTACACAGCCCCTTTTTTTTTTTTTAATAATTTATTTATTTTACTTTAGGTGCATACTATATCTGGCATTTCTCCCCATGTTATCCCTCCCCACCCTCCCCTCCCGAACTGTCCCCTGTGTGTGATGCTCCTCTCCCTGAGTCCACGTGTTCTTGTTGTTCAACACCCACCTGTGAGTGAGAACATACGATGCTTGGCTTTCTCTTCTTGGGTCAGTTTGCTGAGAATGATGGTTTCCAGATTCATCCAAGTCCCTACAAAGGACACAAACTCATCATTTTTGACGGCTGTGTAGTATTCCATGGTGTATATGTACCACATTTTCTTTGTCCAGTCTATCATTGATGGCATTTGGGTTGGTTCCAGGTCTTTGCTATTGTACACAGGGCTGCAATGAAAATACGTGTGCATGGGTCTTTATAGTAGAACGATGTGTAGTTCTTTGGGTATATACCCAATAGTGGGATTGCTGGGTCAAATGGAATTTCTATTTCTAGATCCTTGAGAAATTGCCACACTGTCTTCCACAATGGTTGAACTAATTTACACTCCCACCAACTGTGTAAGAGTGTTCCTATTTCTCCACATCCTCTCCAGCATCTGATGTCTCCAGATTTTTTAATGATCGCCATTCTAACTGGCGTGAGATGATAGCTCAGTGTGATTTTGATTTGCATTTCTCTAATGACCAGTGATGATGAGCATTTTTTCATATGTTTGTTGGCCTCATATATGTCCTGTTTTGAAAAGTGTCTGTGCATATCCTTTGCCCACTTTTGAATGGGGTTGTTTGTTTTGTTCTTGTATATCTGTTTTAGTTCTTTGCAGATTCTGGATATTAGCCCTTTGTCAGATGGGTAGATTGCAAAAATTTTTTTGCCAGTCTGTGTCTTTTCATTGGGGTGTTTAGGCCATTTCCGTTCAATGTTAATATTGTTATGTGTGAATTTGATCCTACCATTTTGTTACTGGCTGGTTTTCTTTCTCATTAGTTGACTCATTTTCTTCATTGCATTTTTGGTCTTTGCCAACTGGTTTGTTTTTGCAGTGACTGGTACTTGTTCCTTTCCATGCTTAGTGTTTCTTTCAGGAGCTCTTGTAGGGCAGGTCTGGTGGTGACAAAAATCTCTCAATAATTGCTTGTCCGTAAAGGATTTTATTTCTCCTTCACTTATGAAGCTTAGTTTGGCTGGATATGAGATTCTGGGTTGAAAGTTCTTTTCTTTAAGGATGTCGAATCTTGGCCCCCACTCTCTTCTGGCTTGTAGAGTTTCTGCCGAGAGATCTGCTGTGAGTCTGATTGGCTTCCCTCTGTGTGTGACCTGACCTTTCTCTCTGGCTGCCCTTAGCATTTTTTCCTTCATGTTGACCCTGGTGAATCTGACAATTATGTGCCTTGGGGTTGTCTCTTCTTGAGGAATATCTTTGTGGAATTCTGTGTATTTCTTGAATTTGAAATTTGGACTGCCTTGCTAGGCTTGGGAACTTCTCCTGGATAATGCCCTGGAGTGTGTTTTCCAGCTTGGATTCATTCTCCCTGTCATATTCAGGTACACCGATCAAGCGTAGGTTAGGTTTTTTCACATAATCCCATATTTCTTGGAGGCTTTGTTCATTTCTTTTCACTCTTTTTTCTCTTGTGTTGCCTTCTCTTTTTACTTCATTGAGTTGATCTTCAATCTCTGATATCCTTTCTTCTGCTTGATCGATTCGGCTATTAAAACTTGTGTTTGCTTCACGTAGTTCTCGTGCTGTGTTCTTCAACTCCATCAAGCCGTTTATGTTCTTCTCTAAGCTGGTTATTCTAGTTAGCATTTCGTCTAACCTTTTTTCAAGGTTTTTGGTTTCTTTGCATTGAGTTAGAACGTGTTCCTTTAGCTCGGAGAAGTTTGTTATTATCCACCTTCTGAATCCTGTTTCTGTCAATTCTTCGCACTCCTTCTCCATCAAGTTGTGATCCCTTGAAGGAGAAGAGGTGTTCTGGTCTTTGGTGGCTTCACCTTTTTTACACTGGTTTTTTCCCATCTTTGTGGATTTACCTGGCTGTGGTGTCAGAGAGCTGCTTGATAAGGTCACTTGTCTGCCTGTCGGGGCGCTACTGGGTTTCTAGGGACTCCTTCAGGTTACTAGTGAAGCTTCCTGTGTCTTTTTTGTTTATGCTGCGAGATTAGGCCCACCACTTCCGCTGACCTGTAGGTGCTGCTGGGTTGTCAGAGAACGCCGTCCCGTTGCTATATAGGCTTCCTGTGTTTTTTATTAAAACATGTAGCCCAGTCCCACCCCTCTAGTGGTGGGTTGTGCCCTTCCTCCACTGGGCTGAATCATTCAGGGTTCCTCTCAGACTGTGACACTGGCCACGCAACCCACTAGAGTCAGAGCTTCAGCCCTCTGGGGTTTGTAGGGAGGGACCCACCCACCCGCACCTGGCAGTCTCCCCCATTCAGCTTTCTCTCTCTCCAGTCATGGGGTAGGGGCCGCCCAGCTGCTCCCATTTACAGGTCCCTCTCTCTCCGGGCGGTGGGGAGGGGGTGATAGCTCAGTCTGCAGACTCTTACTCAACTCCACACTTGTAATTCCCAGCGCTTGACTGGCAACGATCCCCTGTTCTGTGTATTGCTGAGGCTTTGGGGGAAGCGCTATATCTGGACCGGAGCGCCAGAGGTGGAGCCTCCGACTCAATGGTCAGATGCACTTTCTGGGTGAAGCAGCACCCCTCCCCGCCTCGGTCTGCCCCTGAGTGGGCTTTGCTCACCCTCGGACCAGACCCGTTGAAATGCACTTGGTACCTCGGTTGGAGCTAGGAGATCTCTGGGTTTCTGTGTCTCCTTCGCTGGGTGTTGTGCACTGGAGTTGTGTCTAATCTGCCATCTTGGATCCTCCCACAGCCCCTTTTAAGACTGATGTAAAGATGGCTACTTATTTTCTGTGCTCTGTCCATGCCCCTAGTGCGTAGCTATTCTCTTTAGCTCTCTTATCTCCATGTTTCCTGCCTGCCTTCTCTTTCATGTTCCCACATCACCATGTTTCATCATGAAGGTTTAGAATGCATCTGGGAGCTTGATATGGTGGGTCACTCCTGTAATCCCAGCACCTTGGGAGGCTGAAGCATGATTGCTTGGGGCCAGGAGTTCGAGACCAGCCTGAGCAACATAGGGAGACCCTCCATCCCTGCAAAAATAAAAATTAGCTTGGCATAGTGGCTCTCATTCATGTGGTCCCAGCTACTCAGGAGGCTGAGGCTGAGGCTGGAGGGTCGCTTAAGACCAGAAGCTGGAAACTGCAATAAGCCATGTTCATGCCACTGCACTCTAGCCTGGGCAACACAGCAAGACCCCAACTCTTCTAAAAGAGAAGAATGTGTCTTCTTGTTTTAATCATGGGTTAGCATATATGCACTGGTGAGTGGGCGAGAGTGAGAGAGGATGTGACTATGTGGACATCTATAGGTTGGTGTTTTGTATCTGAAGGGAGAGAAGTGCCTATTGAAGGCACTGATGCACATCCAGTGAACAGTAGGCACCTGGATTCGAAGGACGAAATTATTTTCAGATTTATTATTATGCTCACTGATCCTAACAAAGAAATTTCTCTGTGGGAAGAAATTTTTAGATAGGAAAACTGAACTATGGAAAATTATACAGGGCCAGATAAGTTGAACTCCTAATACCAACAGGCCTGGCATCCTTCCAGCCACATCTACACAGACACCCAGAGTAGCCTGTCAGGCATCTTCTTGCCAGTGACCATTAAATACACATCCTCTCACATACACACACATAAACACATTCACACACACATACACTCCAAACAAAAGTCCTAGAAAAGGCCCAAAATTCAGTATTCTATGTTTTTTTTTTAAAAAAAGGAACATTGCTGCTAGGAAAATAAACACCTTATTCTTTGTGGAAGAATACAGGACAATCCTTGTGTTGTCTTTAGTCACTTTGTTTATATAAACAGATAAATGGTGCCGTGACATGTTAAATGCAGCTCAGAACAGTGAAATCTTAAGTCCTTTGGAATTTTTTGTATTTACAAACAGAAGTATTGCTGGATTTTTCTGACTTTCCGATTCATTCCTAGTTTACCTCCAAGACTGATATTGCGGGGATCTCCCTGACTTACCCCCAAAGACCAGATGAGACAGTCCTGCCAGGTCTACTCTAAGTTCTGCCCTTCAGAGCCTCCCAGACCTAGGAGTTTCTGTAGCCTTACTCCTTTCATTTACGACATCATCCTCACAAAGCTTACTTCTCTGTAAGTGTAAATAATATTGTTGACAGCTGAGTTCTCTTTTTCTCAAAATATAACACTGTGCTGGCAGGTGATGGGGACTCAATGATAGCTGCTTGAATTAGTGAAGGAATTGACAAATAAAAGGCCCTTGTTGAGCTTGTAAGTTTAAGATGTGCTCCAGTTCAATGACATTTAAAATTAATTTAGAAGCTGATTTAAAGCTACTGCCTTGGGCTTGATTCTCTTTCAGTTATGTGTTCCTTTTCATTGATCATTCCTGTTGAAACCTGCAGTGAATTGGGAGTTGTGAGCCCTTTTTGGGTCAAACTGGCCATGTGGCTTTTCCAGTAAATGGATACCAGAAAAGCAGGAATGTTAAAGAACTTGTCAAATGAGTCTGAGAGGGCCACCCTATGCACAACTCCAGGGGGCGCTGTTCACGTCAAGTCTGTGGAGTTGTTCTGTGAACCATCTACATGCAGGAGTGAGGCAGCCCCAGAATCTGAAATTTCATCCCTTCTACCCTCTGCATTGCTTAGTAACTAACACTTAAACATTTGTTGAGTGAGTGGAAGGTAATACAAGGAGTTGTGGAAACATGAGGAGGGAGTATTGCATTCTCTGGGGAATCCGGGAGTTCTTTGCAGAATAGGTTACCCTTAAATGACATTAAGGGACGGGTAGAAGAAATGGGAGAAGGGCTTTCCAGGCCTGTGGAGGCCTGTATGTTGAAGCATGGAGCTGCACAAAAGCCTGGCATGACTGGGAAAGATGGGAAAAGTTCAGGATCTGAGGACAGCACAGGGCTAATCCAATTACAGGCCAAGTGAGTTCACAGACTTCATCCTCTACAGCTGTTTCTTCCTTGAGCAGGACTGTGCCTGCAGGCACACCCAGGTCTGCCTGAGGACACGCAGGTCAGAAGGGGCCTCTGCCATCTGAGGAATGTGCTGCCATTTGTGTTACCCAAGCTCCAGCCAGCTGGACGTCTGGAGCCACCACATCCTTTCAGATTTAAACACAACTTCCCTTGATGGGAAACCAGCCTCCCTCCCCCAATCCCTGCGGTTTCTCCCAGGCACCACTGACTCCTACTCCTCGCTTCTTCCGTGTTATCTCATCTTCTTGGTTTGCTAGACACGATCTAGCAGCACTGGCACAAATCCAACTGCGCAGCAAATTTTACTGAAGGTTTAAAAGTAGAGTGCAGCCGACAACCCCTGATGGAATAGTAAAGGGCGTCTTCTTTACCACCTGCCACTCCCACCACTCAGGGAGTTGTAGCAGTCTGCTGGTTTCTTGGCCCCACTCTGTTCTGCTCATCTTCTCATCGCCCACAAGCCCCTGATCCTCTGCTTTCTCATCCAAAGCAACTGGGATCATCCAGTCTCATCCTCCAATCACCATAGAGGACAGCAAGGTTTTTGTTTGGTTTTGTTTACTAGGAGAAAGCCAGCTTACACTGAGGATTTCTGTATTGGTGGTTTTCTCCCTCCCTGCTACCATCCTTGAAGGGCAGTGTAGGAGCCTTTATGATTTACTGAGATGTAAAAATCCACCCTTCGGTGCTGCTGAATTTCTTGGTGGCCTTGCTGAGGGGCTGGGATTCTTACTCCATCCATTTTTGGCCAAATGAAAAGACACATCAAAGATTCCCTTCTCTTCCTGGGGATTGCAAAACCCTCCTGTCTCCAGAATGTGTAAACAGATCCATGCTAACTGCAGGGGAAACTCTGACTCTCCCGTCCGTCAGCCCCTGGGCCTTTGTGCTGCCTGGTGCTGTTGTCTGAGCTTGGCAGGCCAGCTCCGGTCAGGGGATTAAGCGACGGGCTCGGTGGCGCAGCAGCTTATGGAGATTGCCCAAGCCCTAAGCATTTCCTGTTGCGAGAAGTCCCGGTCCTGCCCACGTGCAAGGGGGTGGCGACGTCTCCCTCCTCAGCCCAGGGACAAGAAGGAGGAGCCAGAGACTAGAGGGAGGGGCCAGGGACTAGAGGGCGGGGTCAGGGAGTAGAGGGAGGGCCAGGGACTAGAGGGATGGGTCAAAGACTAATGGGGAGGGGCCAGGGACTAGAAGGAGGGATGCCCGGGTGGGCAAGGGAGCCTGGAAAGCGCCAGAAACTGGCTTTGTGCATCTTACTATATCCTCAGCACTCAGGGGTGTTGCTAATTACAGAAAGCCAGTTGTAAAGTCTTCTTTAAGTTCTTTCGTAAAATATAGGGGGAGAAGACTCCCTGGGCAAGGCATCAGAAAACCACACCAGAACTTCACCTTCAGAGTCACTTCATTTCTCTAGATCTGACTCCTCTTCTGTGCAGTGAAAAGGCTTAAATAGATGAGCTCCTAAAAAATTAGGAGGCCAGTGAACCTAGTTCAGTCCCCTATGGAATAAAGCGGCTTAATTCTTGGAGTTTCTTAACGTTCGTAGTGCTGCTGTGTTGAGTTTTAGGGGATAGAATTTGTTACCTCTGTTGGAAAACTGCCCAGACCGGGGAATGCCCAGGCTTTTGTGTATCTGTGTTCACAGACACTTACACAGAAACATACATCCACTTCTAGTGTAAAGTTTAACCGCATATAGGATACATAAGATTCCTGCTTTCACATCCTAAGGTGAAAGAAACCTCTGAAATTATAAGGTAAAATAATATAAACTATAATATTTTATTGTTTTGGGAACTTTGTCATATTTTTGCAGTTGTAAATTATCAAAATTAAGGCCAGGTGCGGTGGCTCATGCCTATAATCCCAGCACATTGGGAGGCTGAGGTGGGAGAATCACTGGAGCCCAGGAGTTTGTGAGCAGCCTGGGCAACGGGGCAAAACCCTATCTCTACAAAAAATAGAAAAGTTAGCTGGGGGACGTTGGTATGCGTCTGTAGTCCCAGCTACTTAGGGAAGCTGAGGTGAGAGAATTGCTTGAACTGGGGTGGTTCAGGCTGCACTCCAGCCTGGGTAAGAGAGCGAGACTCTTTCTCAAAAGAAAAAGAAAAAAAATCATCAAAATTAGCAGGTACAGGGAGTGAGAAGTCAAAAATGAGCATATATTTGTTGCCATCAGATGACTGGAAAAGCAAACCACAAAAGAACAAAATCCAGACTGAGAAACAATCAAACGAGAATGAGGTTGCGTGAGTTCAGATCCAGCTCTGCCACTTGCTAGCTGCTGACCTAAGTCATTTAACCTCTCTATTCTCGTTCTCTAAAATAGGAATAATAACATCACGTACCTTCCTGGCTGGTTGCAAGATTAAAGAATTAACAATACATGTAAAGCACTTAGAAGAGTGACTGGCACATAACATGGGAAAGGCTGCATAAATTCAATGGTGTGTTATCATGAATGCAATATGTGTTTATTGAGCACCTACTTTGCACTTAGAATACAAGGGTCAGCAGAATCTGAGAGATAGCAACCAAGTGAGAGAGAGAGAGAGAGAGACCCAAGCGTCAGCTGTCAGAATGTCGTACGTCCTAGTCTGCTATGATCTCTCTGTCCTTTAAGATGTATTCAATTTAAAAAAAATCATTTTAATGAAGCCTGCCTGTCCCAAGCCCACCATGTAAGTCAGGGGAGTCTTAATGTCCCAACATGTTCCTGCTTTGTCTTGTCACCTTTTGTCCTGACCTCCCCCTGTCTTTGCTTCTTTGTGCCTTGCCTCCTGCACGGGGTCCCCCCATCCCACACAGTGGTGCCCTGCATAGGACTTCACCCAAATGCCACCAAAACAGGGCTGTGAGAAGGAGACTTTGGCATTGTGAGCAATTTCTCTCTCTTTGGCTCATTCCTCTGCTTTACCAACCCCTTTCCCAGCTTCCTTTCTCTACCCAGGAGAGAAATCATGCCACTTCCTTATAATCCATCCATGGCTGTAAATGGTGAGCTTTTTCTCCCTACAACAAGAATAACTACAGTGCCAAGATGAAGAGTAGTTGCTATACCTCCTCCCTTTTTCTATCCATAAAGTTACCCGTTCCTCTTGTGTTCTTTCTTCATCTTAAAAAATATAAACACTAACTTCTTGTCACTGAGCTAAGTTGCAGACACTGAGTTAACTGCTTTATTTGTCTCATTTAACTTATTTGTAAATTCAACAAATAATTCTTGGGCACCCACCACATATTAAGTAGTGCTATTCTAAAAACTGGGAATACAATTGTAAGCATGACGAATAAACAAAAGCCTCTATGGAACATGCGTTCTAGTGTGGAGAGACACATATTAAGTAAATATCAAGCCATGATGAGATCCTTAACTAAAAATAAAACAGACTGATGGGATGGAGAGACTGCGGCTACTTTAGAAGAATCTCCAGGGGAGGCTTCTCTGAGGAGTGATCTGAAAATCCATCTATCAGAAGATGGTGCAGGGAAGGTACATTCCTGGACAAGGGGACACTGAGCACCCCAAGACAGGAATTTTCTCAGAGTATTTAAGGAACAGAGAGAGGCAGGCAGGCTGGAGCTCAGGAGGAGGGGCCGTAATAAGAAAGAAGTCTAAAAAGGTGAGCCAAGGCCAGAAGACACAAGGCAGAGCTGGCGTTTACGCTTGCTCTGCTGCTTTATGAACAACAGATCGTAGGTGAGTCTGAGGGCAGCAGGAGGCCAGTTGGGAAGCTACCACAGTGTCCAGAAGCAAGTGCATGGCGGCGTGGGGCACAGCACGGTAGTGGTGGGGATGGAGAAGTCAACAGATTTTGGATCTTTAAGTAGTAGCAACAGAACTAGCTGGCAAATTGAGTAGGGGATGAGTAGGGGAAAGGCAGTAATGAAGAGAGAGTGACTTCTAGGCAGTGGGGGAAGACTACAGGAGGAGCACATTTAGGGTGGGGAAGTCAGGACTCCTGCCGTGGTATTACTGAGATGGTTTTTAGCCCCCCCAAATAATGTGAATGTCAAGTGAGCAGTTGGAGTTCAGAGCCATCAGGGCTGAAGATGTAAATTCACAAGTCATCAGCACATACAGGTGGGGTAGATGCGATTCCCACAAAGGAGCAGAGCTGTAGAAGGGAACAAGAGAAGAGGACTGTACCACAAACTTACCAGGTAGCACTACTTACATCCCCCACTCTACAGATCAGGAAAACAAGCTTAGGTGGTTTCAGTGACTGGCCTAAGGTCTCAGGAAACAGTTGCACTGGGATTGCACCCAGGCAGTCTGACTCTACAAGCTCTACTCCTAATCACTTGGCCATAGTAGGCAGGTCCACACAGCAGTGCTGTTTTGCTTCCTTCATGTGCCACAATTTCTCTGCAGGAAGAAGATGACGATGGTCTGCCTAAGAAAAAGTGGCCAACGGTAGACGCCTCTTATTATGGTGGGAGAGGTGTTGGAGGCATTAAAAGGATGGAGGTAAGAGAACAGCTTAATGTACACTTACCTATGTACCGACTACTCACATCCAAGTACCAGCCGGGCGCGACCCTACTTAGCCTCTAGAAATCAGGCATGCTCAGGGCAGTGTGGCCATAGACCATGCTGAACACTCAATGTCAGAAACCCAAAGAAAATTGCTGAAAACCTGCTTGAGGTCTGGTGGGGGATATGGATTGTAAGGCAGAAAGATGGAGAGATGGGAGGGACAGCCTTTTAACTGCTCACTCCCATGTCTTACCCACCGGGAGTCAGAGCAGGTCACATACCCGCTCTAACCTCCTCGTGATTCCTTTTCTCACTGGAATAAAATGCGAAGTTCTTACCTGGACCTGCAAGGTCTTTGCATGTGCTGTGCCCGCTGCCTGGACAATCCCTCCCTAAATATCCATCCATGTGGCTCACGCTCTCTGTTCCTTCAGTCCTCCCCCTTTTCTCTTTTCCACAGTTTCCCTCTTCCCTGGCCCTCAAAACCCAAAGGAATCCGGGGTTGGGTAGCACTCACATTGCAAGTCATTCACGTATTTGTCATTCCCGTTCTCGAGGGGCAGCATATTTTGTCATTTTGTTTCATTGTATTTTATTTATTTTAGGTTCGTTGGGGAGAAAAGGGATCCACAGAAGAAGGCGCTAAATTAGAAAAGGCAAAGAATGCAAGAGTCAAGATGCCGGAGCAGGAATATGAATTCCCTGAGCCTCGAAATCTCAACAACAATATGCGTCGGCCTTCTTCCCCCCCGGAAGTGGTACTCTCCAATCAAGGTGTGTCTCTCTCTTCTCAAAGATCTATCATTAGTCCTGATAAAACACTTACATAGTGAAGAATCAAAATCTTTCCACATGATAAAATCCCAGCCCAAAATCCAGCTTACCACAGTGGAACAATTATCTAAAATTATGGACTTGAAAATACAAGTAATTACTTTGTCAATTTCCACTTAATCTGGGTTGAAAACTAGACTTTTTAAAAATCACCATGGTGCTCACTTTGGCAGCATATATACTAAAATTGAAACGATATAGAGAAGATTAGCATGACCCCTGCGCAAGGATGACATGCAAATTCATGAAGTGTTCCATATTTTTTTTAAAAATGGGGCCAGGCACAGTGGCTCATGCCTGTAATCCCAGCACTTTGGGAAGCCGAGGCAGGTGGATCACGAGGCCAGGAGTTCAAGACCAGCCTGACCAACATGGTGAAACCCCATCTCTACTAAAAATACAAAAATTAGCCAGTTGTCGTGGCATGCACCTGTAATCCCAGCTATTCAGGAGGCTGAGGCAGGAGAATCACTTGAACCCAGGAGGTGGAGGTTGCAGTGAGCTGAGATGACGCCACTGCACTCCAGCCTGGGTGATAGACCACAAAGAAAAAAAAAATCACTGTGGCAAAGTAGTGGAATAAGCATGGACTATGAGTCAAGTAATTTGGGTAGTAACTGCAGAGAGTGACCATAAATTTCCATAGCATAACTTCACTTAGTAGATAATCTACTATCTAAGAAAAATAGCAGCATTCTCCTTGATGCTAATCTCTACTCCTTTTGCCATAACATAAGCCCATTCCCTTTTATTCGATCCTCCTGCCAGTGTATCAGGGCTCACCAGCAAATCTCATTGGCCATGGATCTAGGACTCACTCTTTCTGGTTGTGAGCAAATCTTTTTTCTCCACCATCTCTCTTTCCTTCACACCTCCAGAGCTTAGAATCCTCTTTGGTTTATTGGGAAGTGTAAGCCATAGGAGGCAGTTAATGCTTCCTAAAGGCCTCTTTTTTGTTTGCTTGTTTGTTTGTTTTTTGAGACAGGTTCTCACTCTGTCACCCAGGCTGGAAGGGGATGTTGTGATCTCTGCTCACTGCAGCCTCAACCTCCCAGGCTCAAGTCATCCTCCCAGCCTCAGCCCCTCAACCCAAGTAGCTAGGACTACAGGCATGCACCAGCACACCCAGCTAATTTTTGGGTTTTGTTTTTGTTTTTGTTTTTTTGAGAGACAGGGTTTCATCATGGCTTGTCTTGCACTCCTGAGCTAAAGCAATCTGCCTACCTCAGCCTCCCAAAGTGCTACGATTACAGGCCTGAGCCTCCATGCCAGCCTGAAGGCCTCTTTTCTATTCTTCTTGATGCAAATGGTTTTGAATTGACATGATTCAGTTAACACCTTCACTCTTTAGCCTGGCCTGTAAACATCTGCATTATGCCACTTGTCAGAGAGCACTGGAAAATTACAGCTGAAAAGACTCTAGACATAATCTGTCCCCACTCTCTGATCTCCTACTGAGATAGGCAAAGTCCTTGTCCTGCTGAGGTCTGGAACCCAAGGCCCCCAACTCAGGGCTACAGACTCCAGTTTCATGCTGCAAACAAAACTGAGCCAATTCTAAGGCCTCCAGTGAAAGACTCGATAGAGCCAGCTCCCGTTACCATACACACACACACACACACACACACACACACACACACACACACACACAGCCTTATCCATCTTCAATGGCAACAAAGATTATTTTCATCATTTACTGAGTTAATCTGCTAATTTTGGAGCAGCCCTTCTCCTCCAAAATCAAAAGTAGCAGCATTTCAGGCAGTGTAGCGAAACGTTACCGGTTTCCTCAGCTGAGCTAGCTCAGGCTCACCTGAATTGCCACGCATTTCTATTTTGGTTTGCCGTGTTTAAAGCAGTGAGATTCTGTTTTTAGGATAAGCCTGCCCCTGGGGTAATGGCTTGAACTCTGGAAAGATGTGGGCAAAATGCAGCTTGCTTGACTAACAGCTGTTTGCTTCTAATTATTTTCTAATGAAGAACATGCAGTGGCGTGCATGCGTGTGCAGACAGGAAGGAGCCAAGTGGATTCTAGCCATGAAGAAGAAAGGGGATTTTCTGTTATGCCGTCCTCGGGAATCTGTACCTTGTGACTAACACCACATCTTTGGTTACAGCCAGGTTTTTGTTTCTATAATCTTGGACACTGAGAGAACATTAATTCTGTTTGAACACTCCAGTTTCTGCTTGAGAGCCTATTATTCCTCTATTAAGTGGTGATTTGGGACTGAATTTGATGAGATAAATAACTACATGGGCTAATACATTAGCACTCCCAACACCCACTTGGAATTAGTGTCAATTCAATGAGTATTTGTTGTGCAGCTACTGTGTGCCAGGCACTGTAGGATGTTGAATATACACGGGATTTCAAACCTGGGTGAGTGTCAGAACCACCTGGGAGTGCTTTAAAAAATACAGATTCCCAGGTCGACTCAGAATCTCTTAAAAGGTTCCAAAAGCACACTGGCTCTCACCACTCGCCCACTTTTTCCCATCAAGTGAAACTCCTTTTGTTCACATTGCCTCCCTTTTCTAATTTCACTTCCAGACTCCCTGAGCGATACGCCTCTATTGCTCCAGTTATCACTTCATCTGCAGTCCTGGCTCTTGAGCTTCCTCTTAGTCTCTGTATTAAAGCATTGGCTCTCAAAGGTGGTCCCTGGACCAGCAGCATCAACATCACCCAAGAACTTGTTAGAAATGCACATTCTTGGGCCCTATCCAAGATCTACTAAATCAAAAACTCTGGAAGTGGGGCCCAGCCGTCTGGATGTTAACAAGCTCAGTTAAGAAGTTGTCACCCGCCGGGCACGGTGGCTTATGACTGTAATCCCAGCACTTTGGGAGGCAGAGGCAGGCAGATCATGAAGTAAGGAGTTCGAGATCAGCCTGGACAACACGGTGAAACACTGTCTCTACTAAAAATACAAAAATTAGCTGGGCGTGGTGGCAGGTGCCTGTAATCCCAGCTACATGGGAAGCTGAGGCAGGAGAATCGTTTGAACCCAGGAGGCGGAGGTTGCAATGAGCCAAGATCACGCCATTGCACTCCAACCTGGGTGACAGGGCAACATTCTGTCTCAAAACAAAAGAAAAAAAAAAGTTGTCACCAAAGGTCCCAGCCAGCATTCCATAGGAAGTTCTTGGAGGGCAGGAACTGTGGTGCCTGGATCATAAAAATAGGCAAAGAGGGCATGATTGCACTGTAGTGATTTTTCAGGCATCTCGGCAAGGAGAGCCACATTAAAGTTCCCACTGGGTCCCTTTTTACCACAAACACAACTGCTGAATTAATGTTAAGTGGTTGGGGATCTGAGGGTCTTGGAGTCAGCTAAAAGGCCAGATGGAAATGACCTAGGATGCTGGTGGACTCACAGAGCTCCTCAGCAGGATTCCCCTCATTAGGACGCGCAGAGCATGAATCCTCCCTTTGCCTGGTGGAACAGCTAATGCTAATGCTTACTCAGCTCCTTCTACTGTAGAGGAAATGCATACATAGCCGTTGGTGTGATTACTCATGTTTGTTTATGAGCCTTCTCTCCACCAGATTTGACCCCCTGCAGGCACCAGGTATGCTTTGAATCCCCAGTAAACAGTGCTGTACCTGGCTCATCTCTTATTAAAGAGCTGAGGCATGAGCAGTAATTATGAAACCACTCCCCAGAGCATCCAGCCAGTCAAAACACACAGACCATTTTGGTACACTCTGTCCAGGAAAGTGACATACTTTATGCCATCTCTCTGAGGAGAGAGAGAGAAAAAGAGTTTGTTTTAGGTGCAACAAGGAGGATGGAAGCACAGAAAGAAATTCGAAAGTAATCACGTGTGCTGTTTGTCCAGAAATAAGGCAGACTTGCTTCTGGAATCTCAGGTTTCATACTATTTTACACGATGTATGATCCACAATGAGTCCCGTGCTAGCCAGAATGCCTAAGGACATTTACTCGGCCTTGGACAAAACATTTAGCCTTATGTGGTACCATAAACTGTGCTTCCCTTTCCTGAATCCTCTCCCTGAACTCACCATGGTCCTGATAGGAGGCAGAAAGCACACTGAAAAGAATTGAACTAACAGAGGTGTAGGCAGAGCTAAGGGAACCCACAGGGATGGTGAGGCACCCAGGAGCTGGCAACAGCAAGAGCTATTACACCTGAAGAGCAAGTGGGGAAATGGTGTTACTGGATTCTGGGAACCCAGTAACACCCTGCAAAGAGACTACTCAACAGGAACTGTTTCTTTAGTCGACAATCTAAATCCACCCCACCACCTGTTTTTATATGACCTGCAAACAAAGAATGGTTTTTACATTTTTTAATGGTTATGTAAGTATCTATATAATGTTGCCCCTTGGCCTGAAAATCCTAAAATATTGACCCTCTGACTCTTTACAGACCAAGACCAATGGGCAGCTAGGTGATACAGAGGCAGGCTTCCAAGGCATAGAGAAGGCAGGCAGAGAATGGATGGGGGCTGGCAGGTCAGGAAGAGTGACCCATCCACTCACTGCCTGCCTTCTATCTCCACTATAAGCAAGGAGAACAGCTCCACCTTGCACCAACTCTCAGCAGGTATTGGAAAGACTCCTGGCTCCCCAGTGAAAGGAGCCAGAATCATATACTTATTGAATTGCATTAGACTCACTGGTTCCCATGAAATGGAGTTTTTGAGAAGCAGGTGAGCACATCTGCCAAGCAAACCCAGAGAGAACACATGGAGGGGAAGAAGTCCACAGTGGGCTCTTCTCCACCCGCCATCTCCCCATCTAATTTAAGGCACTGACCACACCGACCACACCTCCCCCCTTCCTCATTCCAGACTCATGATCAGGAAATTTTCCCTGATATTTAGCCTGCATTTTCCTTTGCTTGGTTTTCACCCCTGGATTTACAATACCCCGTGCTTCTCATTAAATTGGGGCTGACCATTTCAGACAAATGAAGTCATGCCCAGCTATATGGGCAAATTTTCTTAAAAACCAAAAGATGAAAAAGCACAACAAAACTTACCCTGTGAGTGTGTGTGTGTCCGTGTGTACGGAAAGTTTCCAACATTATCCATTAAATCAATTAATTTATTTCCTTTGAGAGAAAGCCTGGGTCACACTATTTACCATGTTACTACCTTTTTTGAGACGGCATCTCGCTCTGTCACCAGGCTGGAGTGCAGTGGTGAGATCTCAGCTCACTGCAACCTCCACCTCCCAGGTTCAAGCAATTCTCCTGCCTCAGTCTCCTGAGTAGCTGGGACTACAGGTGCTTGCTACCACACCCAGCTAACTCAGCTAATTTTTGTATTTTTTAGGTAGAGACTGGGTTTCCTCATGTTGGCCAGGAAGTTCTCGATCTCTTGACCTTGCGATCTGCCTGCCTCAACCTCCCAAAGTGCTGGGATTACAAGCGTGAGCCACCATGCCTGGCCTACCATGTATTTCAAAGTATAAAAAGTCAGGTGTCAGTTTCTAGTGGCCTTATAAGTTGAACTACTCCCAAAATTCTCAATCTCTATCTTCCAACTGGCTAAGGCAGACAAACCGGAAGAAAAGATTCAACTGCTGCCTGGCAAAAAAAAAAAGAAGAAGAGGAAACCCCACCACAAAAGCTGATGGCCCAGGGTGCTTTGGTTTTGTTTGTTTGTTTTAGAGACAGGGTCTTGTTCCGTCACCCAGGCTGGAGTGCAGTGGTGCAATCATATAACTCACTGTAGCATCAAACTCCTAGGTTCAAGGGATCCTTCCACCTCAGTCTCCCAAGTAGCCAGGAGGTATAAGCCATCAAACCAAGCTACTTTTTTTTATTTTTTATAAAGATGGGAGTTTCACTATGTTGTCCAAGCTGGTCTCAAGTGATCCTCCTACTGCAGCCTCTCAAAGTGCTGGGATTATAGGCATGAGCTACCACGCCCGGCCCTCTACCTCCAGAGTGCTATGAATGCTAGCTGTATAATCATTCCCAGCACAGTCTTATTGTTTAGAAAGAAACCAAAGCTAGCATTTACATAGAACTTCCACTATGCCTTTGTGAATTAGAAGGTATTGTCTATGGCTAAGATACAATTCAGGAGCCTGGAACTGATAAATTTCTCATTTTATAGTCAAAATTTGTCAACTTCAAATGAAAGAAAGCTGTTCATAAATGTCAGTTAATACAATCTGACACAGGGCTTGAGGCTCATGGAGAAATCTTTACCTTAGCTTCACAGAAGCAGTTGTGCATTTTGCTGGGGAGTGAGGACCAGTGTCGTAAATACATGCTGTGGAGAGGCTTGTGCATGCCGGACACCCCGAATCTGAGACAGATAAAGTGGAGGCAACTGAGAAGGATCCTCCAAGACCTTAAGTGAAGCCCAGAGACTCTTTAGAAGACTCTTGTGGCACATCTGGCCCCAAAGCGTTGTTATTAATGAGCACACTGCTATAGTCTTTAAATGACTGACTTCTGCCTGCATTCAGAAAAATCAAGGCTCCAAGAACCTTTGTCATGCAGTGCCCGTTGACTTTTGAGAGTTATTTTTTATTCTCATTTTGGTCGTAAACGTTGTTTTTCTAAAGCTTACTTCTTAGTTGCAAACACTGTTTTTCTAAAACTCTTGCATAAAAAGTACCTGTTGTAAGAGTAGAAAGAGGTGATAGGTTGTGTTGATTGATTGATTGATTGATTGACTGATTCATTGCCCAGTTTTCTATGACACAGACTGGAGACTTTGGGTTCATTTGTGAGACAGCCAGAACTCAGAATGCTGAGGATACACCTGAAACTAGCTAATCTCACCTTGGCCAGGGGAGCCCAATGACAACAGCTCACCCAGATTAAGCATGCTCTGCAAGTCAGGCAGCGCTTTTCATTCACTAATGCCTTTATTATTGATAACAGTCCTTCAAAGTAGAAACTACTTATCCATCGGTAAATAGATACCCAGATCAGTAGAAACCACAAATGGAAAACCAAGGCACAGAGAGGTTAGGCAACTTGCCCAAACTCACACTGCTAGTAAGATGTTTCATGGTTCATTTTATTGACTGCACTGCATGCATTTGGGCTAGCAACAAAATTTGTCATTAATCAATAGGAGAGAGGAGAGAGACTCTGGAGATGAAAAGCCAATCAGGAAACGATTCACAGAATGAGTGACAGACGATGAGGGCCTGGGCCCAGGCGGGAGCTGTGGAGGTGGGGGGGTCAGGGGTGGATGGGAAGAGGTGGCAGCAGAGCTGCTACAGAGAGAACATCCATGAGACACCGTTGGCGTTGGACATGAGCAGGTGGCAGAGAGAAGGGAGGTTAGAATGATTCCTGATACCCAGCGTGCCCATCAGGATAGATGGCGGTGCCATGAATCAAGGCAGGGTATGCAAAAGGAGGAGCAGGTATGGGGAGAAGAGTTAGTTCAATTTGTGATGTTTGAGTTTTCAATACCTGTGATACATCCACATTACAATTAACATTCAATAGGTAAATGGATACCCAGATATGTAGCTCAAGAGAGGACTGGGCTGAGGATAGAATTTGTGAGTCACCAGCAGATAGGTGGAAGTTGGACCCATGAGACTAGATGAGAGCACTCAGCTGAGAGATGAGAATAGAGGTGCCAAATAAAGGCCACCATGTCACATGCAGGCAGATGGGAAAGGAGCAGAAGAAGCTGGGAAGGACTCAGCAGAGAGGTCAGAGGGAGCAGATGGAGGCTGGTGGCACAGAAGCTGAGGGAGAGTGTGCAGAGGGGGAGGTCCAGCACAGGAATCTCCCCAGAGAACCAAGTGAAATGAGTGTCAAGACGTTTGGCAGTCAGGATGCCATGGGTGGCCTTAGCACGAGGAATTTGGGTGGCATGATTGGGGCAGAAGGGATAAAACTGTGGCTTGGGGGTAAGAGGAAAATAGGCTTGGAGGAGCACAGAATAGAAGATGGGCAGATGCATGCTTACAAAGTTCAAATTATTGGATTCCTACACTCCGTATTACACTCTTTTCCATCTTTCTACAGAGCCTCCCAAATGATCATTTTCATGACTTTACTATGACCATAGGTAACATTTAATGAATACCTTCTATGAGACAAGTACCTAACTTCAATATTTAAAGTCCTACAGCAAGTCTCTAGAGTAGACAGTAGTATTTATCTCCACTTTAAAGATGAGAAAAGTAAGGCTTAGGGAGATGACACAACTCATCCAACCTGTAGAGCTGGTGAAAAGGAGACCCAGAGTACAAACTGGGGCAGCCTGGCTTCGGTCACTTTGTGCTTAGACACTACACCGTAGGGTGATCTGTTGCCACAAAGAAATATCATTTACTACTCATTCTCCTGGTATTATACATCTAGGTGGTTTCTGCTCTTTTGCTATGCATGTAACTTTAAATTTCTGCTGAGTTAATTAATACATTTCTTCAACAGCCAAGTGTTCTTTCAGCCCCATCTCATTGCACTTTTGTCACAGAGTTGACTGATTAGCACACACAGCTCTGTGGGTGGGCTCATTTACAAAGCCAAATGCTGGGAGCCCTCCCTCTCTGAAAAAAAGGGGAAAGAAAAAGAGGCATTCATCCAGGAAACCCACCTGGTTATATCCTAAAATATAAATGCTTATCCAAATGCTTAAAGGAAAACATAGAGCTGATGATTGAAACAGCTCAATACAGAAAACCATCCTGCACGCAGCAGCAGTTCTATTCAGCATTCTAAAATCATTTCAAAATATTTTTCAAGGCTTTTGTAAATTCCTTGCCAAAATAGATGAGAAACACTACACTTGGCAAGACAAAGTTTAACCCACAAGAACTCAAACAACAGTTCATAAAGATTAAACAGCGCAATTTTATACGTGTATGTAACCCACCAGAAAATCATTTCAGAACATGAAATCTTCGAGATAATTCTTAAATTAACACTGCCCCTATATAAATGCTTTGTGTCCAGGAACTTGAACTCTTTAGTCTTCTCCAGCCTTCTCAGCACTGTCATTCAAAGACCTCTGCAAGATTAGGATTTTCAAACGTCCCTAAGGCTTGAGTAGGAAATACATTTTACATTTTGGCTCAGTTTATGCCCCCACATCTGTGCACACATGGTCATACATACACCCAGACAAATTTAACTGAAATAAATTTTTCACAAAATAATATCCTCACCATGTGCAATTGATATTTTCTCTTCTATTTCTTAAAAGTTCTGCTCCTATACAAAATTGATTTCATGAGAGCTTAAAGGGTTGCAACCCACAGCTGAGAAACCCTAAGTTCTAAAGGATCTAAATTAAAGCGTTCTCGCCAGAAGATCTGCATGAGGAAGAATCTGGAGTTGGTGTAATAGAAAGCATGTGTGATTTGGAATTAGACAGACATAGGTTCCAATCTCAACTCTCTGTTTTATAAACCGTCTGCCTTTGGGCAAGTTACTTGATCTCTCTGACCCTACCACTTAGGAACATTCATTCATCTGACAAATACATATTGAGCAGGGGATGTTGTCCTAAGGGCTAGGCAGACAGAAGTGAACAAAACCATCAATACCACTGCTTTCATGGAACTGGCATTCCAGGGGACACATACAGACAATCAGCAAATTAACATAGAATATATCAGGGAGTGAGAAGGACTGTGTTAGTTTCCTCTTGTTGCTGTAATGAATTACCACAAACTTAAAGGTTTAATCAACACAAATCTATTATCTTATAGTTCCAGATGTCGTAAGCCCAAAACAGGTCTCACTGGGCTTAAATCAAGGTGTTGGCAGAGCTGTTTTCCTTTTGGAGACTCTAGAGGAGAATTTATTTCCTTGTCTTTTATAGATGCTAGAGGCTGCCCACACCCACTGGTTTATGGCCACCCTCCATCTCCAGAGCCAGCAACATTGGGTTAAGTCCTTCTCACACCCAGTCACTGTGACTCTGCTTCTGTCCACTCATCTCCTTCTCTAGATCTGACTTTCCTGCCAAAAACCACGATGGGTCCTCTAGGAAGGATCCATGTCATTAGATTGAGCCCACTGGATAATTCAGGATACTCTCCCCATCTTAAGATCCTTAATCACATCTGCAAAGTACTTTCTGCCATGTAAGGTAACATATTCACAGGTTCCAGGGAATATAAATAAAAGTCACCTATAGAGGTGTTCCTTATCATCAGCTATGAAAGCCTTGGCACTGACATACTTACTCTTCTCCATTTTAGCCAATTACACACAACCCCAAAGGGTTTGTGGTTTTTGGTCCTCTGTAATGCTTGGTAATTCATCTCTCGAGCCCAGGCTTCTGAGCAAGTTATAGCTACTGAGTGAGCCTAGCAGACAGCCAGGGATGTGCATTCCAGGGGCCTTTCATTGGTCTTGCCCTGTCGACACTTATGTTCAGTAATTTTCCAGAATTTGTCATTAGTGTCTTCATTAATGAGTTCTGGGCACCAAGTGAGAAGAAAAAACTTCAGTGGAATTGGGAAAGATTGACTTGTGGTGTGAGGATATTCCCAGAAATGTGATAAGGACAAAAGCCCAGATCTTGAATGAAGTTATGTCTGCAAATGTAGGGCTGCACTCAGACCTCAGGGTGTGTCCTTCACAAACATCAGAGTCTTCTGTGTGTGTGTGTTTCTTCTTCTCCATTCACAAAGCTCCAGCTTTGAACTAGAGGACTGCGGAGTCACTAATCCCATCACGACCATATTGGCAGTGTTGTGTTGTTCACCTGACCGAAGCAGCACAGGAAGTTCTGTGTGCCTACGGGGGGCAGCCCCAGGTCTGCTTTCAATATGTAATCTTGGTGCATTTGTTTTATTTCAGGGAAAACTCGATGCCTTGTGGGTTCTACTGAGGAAAGGATATGATCGTGTTTCTGTGATGCGTCCACAGCCAGGAGACACGGTAGGACCGGTTAATTCATTAATGGTGTCTATCTGTCTTTCTGTCTCTCTCTCTCTCTCTCTCTCTCTCTCTCTCTCTCTCTCTCTCTCTCTCCCCTCCCTGTCTTTCTCGCTCCCTCTTTGTAGAGCTAGAATAACTTTGGATTCTAAAACAGAGTTAGAATAACTCCATATACACAAATCCAGCTATTATTTCATGTTTTGACAAATCAGATACCAATTTTCAAAACGTTGGTTATTACAAGATCTTGAGTTTAGATTTGCTTTTCTGAAAAGGATTTTGACAGAAATAGGCTGGGTTTAACTTTGTAGAATTTGACCTTCTAAATGTATAGGCACAGTGAGAGAATAAAGCAGAACTGGCCCCTACGTGGGGCAGTTTCAGTGGGGAACTCTGCTGGCCATTGGCCACACAAGCCAGTGGTGCAGAACAGAGTGCCAGCACTGCAAGGACAGGGTGAGGGCAAGGAAGGGGCCATGGAAAACACCTACCATTTCCCAGCAGGTGTTGGGCCCAGCTGGCCCAGGACCACAGAGGGATCTTTTACCCCAGGTGAGGATTTGTCTAGGCACCATCAAGGCTAAACTTGGAATATCTCTAGCCAGCGGAGACCTTAGAAACCATCCAGCGCACGGCTTCATTTTGTAAATGAGGAAAGAAAAACAAACAAAAACAAAAAATCACAGAATTGCATTCTCCAAAAGACAAGAGACGTTGAAAAGCTTGTTCTGGTTCAAATGTAAGTAACAAGTAACAGTGGAAACAACCTCAGTTCTGCCAAAATAACACTATCGCTATTTGTTTATGTAAGAGCTTGTCTCTCTTCCACAAGTTTTACAAACCAAAACTTGGGACCAAGTTCTCCCTCAACTACCAGCAACCTGCATCTTCCAGCCACTTCTTTGGGAATCAGGCACATTAATACAAAAGCAAAATAAAAGTATCTCATTTAGAACTCCTTCCAAATCAAGCAGACTTGGGTTTGAACCACTTTCTTCCTGGCTGGGAAACTCCAGGCAAATTACCTGACCTCTCTGAACTTCATCCTTATAAAGTAGATGGCACGGACCACTTCCTACTGTGACTGGTTGGAGAAGGTAATGTTTGTAAAGCATTTGGCCCACCGCTGAACATATGAAAATGCTCAATCAGGCCGGGTGTTATAGTTCAGACCTGCAATCCCAGCACTTTGGGAGGCCAAGGCGGATAGATCACTTGAGGTCAGGAGTTCAAGACTAGCCCGGCCAATATGGTGAAACCCCATCTCTACTAAAAATACAAAAATTAGCTAGATATGGTGGCACATGCCCAACTACTCATGAGGCTGAGGCAGGAGAATTGCTTGAGCCAGGGAGGTGGAGGTTGCAATGAGCCGAGATTGCACCATTGCACTCCAGCCTGGGCAACAGAACGAGACTCTGTCTCAAAAAATAACAATTGTTTTTAAAAAAGAAATGTTCCATCGATGGCAGATACCCTTATGGTTATTTGCTGTGTGCTGTTCTACTGGCTGGGGATGGTTTATGCGGAACTTCAAGCCATATTGCAGTTGGTATGTGTGCTCTGCTGACTCTCCAGCATGACACAGCTAACATTAGATCAGAGCCCGATAGATAAGCCCTGCCACCTCCTCCCCCTCGCACCTGGTAACAGTGGGGGTTTGTGGCTGAGGAGGTTTGGTCTAAAGTTTCATAGCTTATGTGAGCCACTGCCCAATTAGCTGTTCCTGTTGTGACTAGGACGGCAGGCAAGTAAAAACGTGAAACCAGCTCATATAAATGCTGGGTTGACTTGGCCCTCATCGCAGATGAAATGTGAGCTTTTGTCTGTGACAGTCAACGAGACCAAATTTTTATACCAAATTTTAAATTAAAACTCTACAGTTAGGAGAAATGAACAGAGACCATAAAGTTAGTACTCGGGGAGGTGTTTGGTCTTATAAAATATGTATCTGCTTTCTATGGGAAATGAAGAAATCTTTTTAGCATGCATGAGACTCCTCTAACAGATTAAGAAAAAAATAATAAGATACCTAAACTAAGGTTCAGCAGTACTCTTTTTTGTGATAGAACATGCTGATATAGTGTATGATCCCATTTTTTTTTCAGAGCAATTGAAAAACATCTCCACTAAAATATGTTAACATTCCATTTTCCATGGACCAGTTTGCCAGAAACAAATTCATAAACTGGGTCAACCTAAGAAGTGGGAGGGTTATAGGAAAGAGGCTGGACAGAAAGAAATATTATCATTTATGAGACAGAAGAATCAATGCCGTTTGGGAGCAAAAGGCTGGTTATGTAAAGCCAAGAACAATGGAATGAAAATAAATGGAACTTCCTCTAATGAATCACACCTAAATTGAATCTCTTATTTACCAATTCTGAATGAAAGTTTGTATTAACAGCTGAAGATGTTCATGTGAGAAACATTTTTGAGAAACACAATGCCACCTTGAACTTTTATTCTTCGGCCATGCAAAATAATAGATTTGCAATACAAGAAGCTTAAGAATTTGGATACATTTGAACATACTGTCATCACTGTCACAAATTATAATTACCCAGTTTACTTTTAAGTACCCTTTGTTTGTGGAAGTCTTGCTAAAGTGATAAGATACATGAGAGAAATAGATGCAGAAAATTGTGTCCTTGTTGCTGTGGCAACAGCCACATGATGTACACATGGAGTTACACAAGAAAGGTCACAGATGAAGTAAGAACCAGAATTCAGAGCTGCCTATGGCTACTCCGGAAAGAATTCCAGGGAAAGGGTGGGGGGCAATATTGTAGCTTTGTCTACATGCTTCTTCTGTTTTGTTTTGCATAACCTTAGGAGACTCACTAGAGACCTGCATTGCTTACATGGTGGTGAGTCTGTAAGAATTCTTCAGCACTGATTTATGGAGCTAACCACATTTTCCATAAACTCAAAATGACTCCATCCAGGCATGTGCTCATGAACAAGAGTCACAGGTTCTGAATTTTTCCTTTAAAACAAAACAAAAACAAAAATCACCTAATTGCATTCTCGGTTACATTCTAAGTTGCTTCAAACACATGTTGACCTCACAGAAACCTGGCAAATTTTCCTCCTCAGTTCCTGTCTCCTTCATCCTCCCAGCTACTCCACCCCAGCCCTCTAGATTGCAGACACAAGCCCACCAACAGAGCCTCTGAGGCTGCTGAAAGGCCTCCAGCCCCAGCACAGAGCAGGGGTTCAGGGAGCCAGAGCCCAGAGCCACCGCCCTTCCCTGGGATTGGCACCCACCGCCTCAGAGCCATCCAAGCCCCAGGTCAGGCATGGCAGCAGGGAGCATGAATGTTTTCCATCTGCCATCACCCATCTCCCTCTTTCTGCCTGTGGTGGGTTCATGGTCCCATTGCTACTTGGAGCCCACCAGGAAATGCTTGAGCCATCATAAAAGAGAAAGTGCCAAAGGAAACCACCTAAATAGCAAAGCAGTAGCACATCTGATTCTAAGACTTTTAAAGTTTACTAAGCATGTGGTGTCCCCTGCTCCCAGTATATAGCCACCACAGTGCTCCTTGTAAAACCAAACCTCAACACACCATGCCTCCACTTCAGACTTGCAAAAGCTGTTGGAAAACCCAGAATCCTTAGCTTGATTTAGAAAGGCATGCCTTTCCATATCATCTGCTGCTTACCCCAGATTCCCTCATCACCTCCAAATAGGCTCTGAGCACGTGGAATTAATTGCTGGCCACGCCCTGAACATGCCAGGACATTTCTGTGCCTTTGCTAGATTTCTCTGCTTGGAATGCCTTTCCCATCCTCTCTACCGAGTGAACGTAGCTTGGTAATATTGTTCATTGTTCCCACGGTTTCCTGTAAATACGAAAAGTTACTGGCCAGACTCATGCTTGAAAGGGGGCATCGCCAAAGCAGAACACATTTGACAGAGCCTAGGTGAGAAGGTTTGAAAGAACCGGTGTCCCATGATGGTCCAGGATGGTCCCCAAGGCTTCCTACATGGCTTAGCCACTCTTCAAGTTCAGAAAATTTGCTCATCTTTGAAGGGCAAATGGTTGAAGGAATTTAGAATGTTTTGTCTAAGAAAGAACACTTCAAGGGGTCATGAGAGCTTTTTAACTTACTTGGTCCATGATGACATGGTGTGTCATTCTACTTTGTAAGCTATTTCTTATCACCATTGTCAAGGAATAATCTTTCCATGTCACTACATATCCTTGAATAATACCATTTTAATGACCATGTCAGATTCCACTGCATATCTTCCCTTTTTGGATATTGATTTTCAAGTATCTATTATTATAAATGAAGCTGCAGTCAGAAACCTCATTTCCAAATCACTGTGCACATTCACAAATATTTCCTTAGAATAAAAGGCCCAGCTTTCTACTGGATCAAATAGTGTACAAATTTTTAAAGCTTTGATACAAATTACCAAATAATTGCCCTTTAAGAGATTGCAAATTAACCCTCACACTAACCCCTATGAAAAGCCCATCTCACCAGATGATCACCAACTAGGTGATAGGTGTTAATTTAATTTGTATTTTTTAATTATTACTGAGGTTGAACAATTTTTTTTAAGTTTATTTTCTCATTCGTCAATTGGTTTGACTTGTCTCATTTTTCCACTGGATATTTTAGTGTTGGTTTCATATGATCATTTAATTAACCCTTCTTCATTCATACATTAATGAAATGTTTTGAAAGTCTACTATGTGCCCGATCCTGTGTTTGCACAGTACTTATTATGTGGTACTTATTAATGCTTATGACATTTAAAGTCTAACCATGTAACATATATCCAAAGTTTTTTCTAGTTTGCCATTTACCTTTTAACTTTTTAAAAATGCATTGAACTTATCTATAATTTTACAGTCAAATCTATAAGTATTTATGATTTCTGCCTTTGGTTTCAAATTTAGAGTGGTCTCCCCCTACTTCAAGAGGACATAAATTTTCATAAAAATTTTCTTCTAGCCCCTCTGTCTGCTTTTGATGGTAATATGAATTTGTCAACTTTTCTGCATCTTCCTATTTTAGTGCAGGTTTGGGAAAGGCTCCTTTGAAAGCTATGGGCCATATGTTGTATTAAACTAGAAGTACTAGAAAATTATCTTAAATGCCTTGAAGTGGATGTATTAATAGAAAGTGACTTGGATTTACTCTGGACCATCCCAATGAAGAGAGCTAGCCCCATAGGTAGAAACAACAGTGAAACAAATTTCATCAGGAAGAACTGGAGGATGCAAGTTTCAACAACGCAGTGGGCTGCTCCAGAGACTAATATTCCAGGTAACTAATGTTACCAAATACAGATAAAATGGATTAACCACTAGGCCAGGACATAGTAGGGGGTTCCTGTAGCAGATCAATGGTTCTCAAACTTAAGCCTCAGAATCACCTAGAAGGTTTGTTAAAGCACAGCTTGCTGAACCCATGCTTAGAGTTTCTGATTCAGAAGTTCTGGGGTGGAGCCTGGGAATTCACATTTCTGACAAACTCCCAGGTGATGCTGCTGCTGCTGGTCTGGGGATTATACTTTGAGAACCAGTAAGATAAGGAATCAGACAAACTTCAGAGTACCTCTCACCCTGAGAGTTTGGGGTTCTAAGCAATATTTCTATACTGATTTGACCACTAAGCCATCCCTTTTCTATATTTCTCCATACAACAACTATTGACACAACTGGGGAATAACTAGTCTACCTTAAATCTAAATATTAAGCCTCATTGAGTTGTAAAGAAATCCTTCCCATCTTCAGACATTCTGTTCCTAGATTACTAATTCCAAACACAGAAAGGTAAGGGAATTCAGAGATCCGAGCATGGACTCCACTGGTTTTCCATCTGCTTGCACATTGTTATCACCTGGGGAGCTTTCGAGGTCCCACCCCAAAGGTTCTGTTTAATTGCTCTGAAATGAAGTCTGGGCACTGGAATCATGAAGGCTCCCCAGGTGATTGTAATAGGCAACCAAGACTGAGAAGCAGTGAGCTGGTCCAATTTCCTCTTTTTCACTCAGGGCAGCATCTTCTCTTTCCTTCTTGAAACGGTTTAAAGGCAACTCTCTACATTCCTTCAGAAACCCTAAGAGTAAGATAGGCTGATCACAGTCTTCACATACTTTCAACAGTCCCTTTCTATCAGGAAGATGGTGAACCTAGACTGAGGCTGACATGTCATTGTTACTGCTTAAGTAAAGAAGATGGAAAAGAGAAAATAGAACTCGGCCTCATATGTCTTTTCTGGATGGAATTTAATCAATCTACCCACCAGCCTGAACCCTCCCCAGTTACTTTTACCCCAATTCAAACTCCACCCCACTTCACGTGCTCCCAGAGAACCCACTGGTTTTGGAGGTCATCTGTTTTCAGATCTGGCATCAGGAGGCTGGTACATTCCATTACTATCTGCAAGAACAAAATACTAAAGCTCACTCAGAACTTGTTTTGCAAGCCTGGGTCTCTTTGCAACCAGAAGAGACCCAAGGAAACACACACGTAAATGTACATAAACAATGTTTGAAACTCATCCGAAGTAAAGCCTGAGAGGTTGTGAAATCCTCCCCAGCTGTTTCCAATAAGGGCGTGAGGCCAGTCACATGGGCACCAAGTCTCCCTCCTGTCGCAGAGGCAAGAACAGCCTGTGCAGGTTATCCCCCCAGGAGAAGGATCGTCCTCTGCCTGCTCCTTCTAAAGCAGATGAGCTTCCTGTAGCATAAGCAGGCCTCAGAGAAAGTGTCTACACTCTTGCTTTCTCTCTCTCTTTCTCCTTCACATTTCCTGCATTCCCTCTTTCTTCTAACCCCTTTCTTGTTTTTCTTTTCCCCTGTTCACTGCCAATTTCTAAGGCCTGTCATGGCTGCTTTCCCTCAACAAAGACCAACTGCACTCCCACTAAGAATCCATTTCTGGGCTGGGCACTAGGGATATCCATTAGAAGAGGACTAAATTCCGGCTTCCAGGAGTTCGTGTATGTATGTATGGCATGCAAGAGAAGAGAGTGTCACCCATCGTATGAACTGCAAATGCTTACAGAAGCACAAACCCACTCAAGATAACTTAGGGTAATGATGATCTCCATTTTAAAGAACAGAAATTGAGGCTTGGGGAAAATTATTAACTTTTCCAAGGACACACAGCTGGTAAGGAGGTCCGGGGCTTGAATTCAGGACGTTCAGACTTGAAAGTCAATACGAGGGATTCCTGAACTCCTTCATGCATTCAACAGATACTTGTTAGACATCTTCTACGAGCCAATGAGCACTGTATTAGTGCTGGGTATACAAGATGAATGAATGAGCCCTGTCCCCGCCCTTGACAAACAGGGACAAACAGGAAGCCCCTGAGCACTGTCTGGTGTGAAAGGCTCTATGAGGGGGCTTCACCCAGGAAGGGCGTCTCACCAGCCTTGGAGTCCAAATGGCTTCTTGAATGGACACTTAAGCTGAGACAAAAGGAGGGAATGGAGTTTGAGGAGAGAATATTCTAGTGACAGGGAAGCTTGAGTACAGATCTGCAGGTGAGACTATGGCTCCTTCAAGGAGACACAAGGAACGGGGTACAGAGGAGGACAGAGTGGGAGGCAGTGGGAAGAGGGACTGTGATGAAGAGGTACCTGAGGTGCCGGCCATGGGAGTCTGATCTACCAGCCTGAGGAGGCCGGACTCCACCCTTAGGACAGTGGAGCTTACTGCAGGAGTTTTAAGCAGAGGTGCGATGAGATGCACATTTTAGAAAGGTCACACTGGCTGCAGTGTACATGCAGTGGCAGTGAGAGACGCTGGCCGCCTGAAGCGCAAAGTGGTGAGCAAGGAAGACAGCTTAGAGTCATGAGATGTTAAGCAAATAATCACAGATTTGGTAACTGCCTGGGCGTGGGGAATGGGAGGGTAGAAGGTGTCGGGGGAGGACCTCCAGGATTTGGCCCAAGTGACAGAGCTGACTGTGCTGCCATTCACCAGGATGAGGAAAGCTTTGGGAGGGAAGATGAGGACCTCACTTTTTAACTTGTGGAGTTGGTGGTGCTTGTGGGACATCCAAGCAAAAAGGACCTGCAGCAGGTCAGGACCAGGGTGAAGCATGAAGGCAACCAGGGCAGGTACTCTACGGGTTGTTCACTGTCAGGGTTGTGTGAGAACAGGGACCCGAGAGTACATGCCTCGTTAAATTTTGTGCCCTAGACACCTCTCGTGCCTCATGCTCGTTTTAACCTGTTCAGGGGGCAGTTTTGCTCCAGTGAGAGTTCTGGACTGGGAGCAAAGATCTGAGAGTCATTGGCCATGGCAGCTGAAACCAATGTGAATAGAGGGGATACCAGGGAGAGAGGTAGAGAGAAGAGAAATAAGCACTGAACCCTGAGAGTCACATCCTTTAAGTCAGGGTAGAGAAAAGAAATAGAGCAAGAAGGAGACTAAGAGGACCAGCCAAGAGAAAGAGAAGTCACAACAGGAAAGTCTGCGGTCATGGAAGCCAAGGGAAGATAATACATTATGGAGGAGGGTGGGGTGTCAAATGATGGAAAATTCAGATGCAAACTGAGAGCAATCCTCTAGTAAGATTAGCAGTAAGGAGGTTATGATGCCCTTAGTGACCTGAGCTCTGTGGGATGATGGGGATGGGAGTGAAGCTTAACAGACAATGGGAGGGAGAGCCAAGGCAGTAGCTGGAGGAGATCCTAGAGTTGGAAAGCGTTCTTTGTCTTAGTAAGACTCGAGCTTGATTAAGTGCATATGGCAGAGACCCAGTAGAGGAAGGGGTTGAAGACAAGAACTCACTGTTAGACTGCAGGAACCCTTAGGAGAAGGGGTTGGAGGACTTAGGAGGAAGTGCCAGTCCCTTACTGACATGGGTTGCAGAGCCCAGGTATAAGTGAGAGGGCAGGAAGTGAGGGCATCCCTATGGGAAGTGATGGGCTCTGTTCTCCCTGTGATGCCTCTGGAGGAGTGGGGCAGCTGGAACTGGAGCTGCTGGAAACAGTCACACCTTGGGAATCCCATTGCTCCTGTGCTGACAGCACTTCTTCACGTTCCAGAATAAATGTCTCAGGATTAAATAAAATGATAGGTATAAGTAATTTGAAAAGATGGGAGTTTATTTTCTTCCCCTTCCTTCCCCCTGAAAACTGCCATTGATTTCAGAGAATTTTAGTTACCTCTTAACCTATAGAAAAAACTTTTTTTCAGAATTATTTTATGTTCAAACCAGCAATGACCAAAAGAATCAAGTTATCTACATATTGAAGTCTTACATGAAAGTCGTTTTTCTTTCACAATAAACCATTAAGTTTATATTAGTTTTTTTATATTGAGTAAATGGACATCTTCAGAATTCTTATCTGACACCAGGTGTAAGGTCCCAACAGATCTAGATGGAAAGTCTCCTGACCTTTTATAAATTTTTGTAAGAAATGGATCATTTTAAGAAAAAGGAAGAAAAAGAAGCAAATTATAGGAAATGTTCCTAGAGGGTGTGATTTATTCTGGCACAGCATCTCCCCCTGGATGTTTGAATTCTCTGTAGTGTTCATTCAGTTCTCACCCTTGGAAGCCTCTCCTTTGCTGTCTCATTGGAGGGGTACATGAGTACTTAGAATTCTTGGCTTAGTTCACTGAATTTAAGGAGGAAGAGGTTCAAAACACTCTCTGTCCATAGCAAAAACCAAATTGTGCCCAAAACCTGAAAAGTCAACTTTTTTGAGAAATGTTAAACCCAAAGTTGATGCTGCAAAATATACCGTCTTGGGATTTTTTTTTTTTTTTCACCAACTTTCTTCTCCCATGGTAGGAATCGGTTCTGAGGAAATACATATGAAAGCAATTGCTGTAGTTATCTTCCTCTCCCTCTCTTCCCCCTGCCTTCCAGTCCCCACAATCTGATCCCCCTTTTTCCACAAGCATTACATGCTCACATTCACACACATTCCTCCTCCTCCTTATCACCATCACCATCATCATCATCATCATTTGTAGCTTCTTTCAACATGTAGGACTTTCAACTTCAGATTGTCTCATCGCCCAAACAGCTGCAACAACAGAAGGTTACGTCCTGAAATCAGGTTGCAAATAACAAACAGAGGAGAAATAAATGCTAAGGCTGAACAAGACAGGGATGAGAATAAGGCAACCCTGTTCAAATTCTCTGACCTCATTTTTTCCCTTCCAAACAAAATCAGGGAGGTAGGGCTTAGCTCTAGGGTCAGAATTTTACCCAAGTGTATAATATTTGAGGTTTGCTACTTTGTCCAAGCATGATGTTCATGTCTAGCCACTTGGCTTCTGTGGGCCTGCTCCTCCAGCTGATGGCACCGGAAACGATCATCTCGGGGGACATTTGGCATCTCTGTGATAGGCCTCAATTAAGAATCAATAGAACCCAGGCTGGTGGGAAGTTCTGTCCTGGCAAGAAACTATTGGGTTAGATTACAGATGGCAAAATCTAACCTAGAAGATAGGCTTTTGAACATTGTGGGAAAGAGCCAGCCTGCTATAAAACTTCCACACACACCCATCTTTTTTTGGCATCTCCATGACCACCCCAACTCAACCTGACCCTCAGTCTCGGAGATGGCCTGGTAGTTCCTCATAATCACAGACCCTGCATTTTAGAGGCACCAAAGCTGAGATGTGGAAAGGTGGTCTGGAGAGATTCCCAAGCCCTCCCGGGTCTATTATCTCATTTGTTCCTCATCACCTCTTTACTTTATCCTCTTTTGATGTAAGAAAGATGAGACTCAGATAAGTTCCCTGCTCTTTTCAAGGTCACAGAGAGTGTTGGTGGAAGTGACAAGACTGGAAACCCACCAGCTCGACACTGCCTGGCTCTCCTTGAGTCTTCAGCCCAGGCCAGGAGAGGAGGATAAGCAGCCAGACTGGGCCTTATCTCTTGAGGAAAAGGCAGGAGCAGATGTAACTTCAGAAGGCAGAGTTAGTCCTTGCCACCCAACCCCTTTCCTTCTTGTCCTCCTACCTCTTCCCACCTCCTAGTACCTTTCCACTTTTATACCCTGCCCAAGATGACATACCCAGTGATGCCCTCCCACATGGGCCTACTCTCCTGCACAGGATGCTGTGCTCCCAGAGAACCTCATGCTCCTTTGTTCTCACTGATTTAGCCTCTCACTGCCTCCCACTTTACCACCAACACTGTGTCTAGGACAGAGACTCCATTCATCCAGTTAATACATCTAAAGCTCCCACTCTCCAGCAGGCACCAGGCTAGGCAGTGATGATTTAGAATGAGCAAGGCAAGATCCCTGCCCTTGTGGAGTTTACATTGGAGTGGTCAGAAAAGATCGCTAAATTACAGCTCCACGTGGTAGATGGTATGAGGGGGAATTTAGAGTTCTCTGGGAGCATAGAGCCAGGAGATTCAACCCAGGCTAGGGAATCAGGCAGACTTCCAAAGAGAAGAGACTATTTAGCTGAGATTTAAAGGACAAACTCTCCCAGTAAAGGGAGAGAAGGGCCTTCTAGTTGGAGGAACAGCATGTGCAAAAGACCAGAAGAGAGAGGAACTGAGAGAGAATGCACAGACCCGCAACCAGGGAAGGTAGGGAATACAGCAGCCTCCACCCGCAAGCTCTGCCTTCTCCAGTCTTTGTCCACCCAAATCCTTCAGGCACTCAGCACAGCACAGCCAAAGCCCAAAACCTTCTCCAAGTCAAAGCTAATTGTCTGGTCCTTCCTTCCTCCTCTGCTTACGGCCACAAAGTTTAGCACCAAGTTAATTTTAACCAATACTGACTTTTCATTCACTGAATAAGTTATAAGCAATTTGAGAGAGAAGGGACCATGGTTTTTGTTTTTTTTTTTATTTTCCCTCACAGCACTGAGTACCTAGCTCAATTTGTTTCCTTGTACCAGGGAGCATGGCTTTTTCTGCAATCTCCAGGTCACAGCTGTTTGCAAACTTTTATGATGTGTCTTCATAGGAAACTGAATTTGAGTCACAAGCAAAGAAATATCTGCATAAATCCTCCGTCTTTTGATAAGGAGAGAGAATTCACAAGATCTTCTAGGAACATGTCCAGATAAAATGAAGCTGATTAAAAGTTTAAAACACTAAACTTTTATTTTGTCATTGCCATTTATTAATAGGTTTTTTTTTTTAAGTTTGTTTGAAAATAGAAAATTCATTTTTTAAAAACTCTCCAAGGCTTTACCAGTCTCATTTTACAAATTCGTTCTTATAACATTTGTTTAATGTTAGTGTTTTTCCATTTTTTTTTTCTTTTGGCTAATACCATTAAGAGTGATGTCACATTGAGAATCCACAGTGAAGAGAGAGCTAGTTTTGGGGTGCTCATTCCATTCCTCTAGCATTCAGTCCCTTTGTCCATTTCTGTGCTTGCCCCCAGCATCTGAATTGGGTTGCCTCACCGAATAGTGTGGCCCCACTATCTGGCACCCAGGCATTGACTGGCCTCAATTACTGGCACACTTATGTTTCAAGGACTCTGTGGCCCCGACTTAAGCACAAGCTTTAAATGGGAGTAAATCTCATATAAGCTTTTCCACTTACTCTCCTGCTTATTAAAGGTGAATTGTAATGGAAAACCCCAAATGTCAGAGAGTCTGGAAAATTGGACATCATAATGGGCAGTGCTCTCCTTAGTGGCATAACCAGTAACAGTGGGCCTAATGGAAAGTCCATTGTGGGATTATCTGTGTTTCTATGCAAGAAAATTATTCTCCTCTTTCTTCAACAAGGGAGGTAGTTCTGACCAACAAGTTTGGCTGTCTTAGGCCTGGTGGTGGAGAGCAATGGAAAGAAGAGTGAGTAGTGGGAGCAAGCTTACCAGAGTTCCTAAGGCCATTGCTTTAGTGTCCCACCGTATCTGTAGGCCTAGGGTATGCCGTGCAGTCCTCCAGAGATAGCCAAGGAAGATGCAGAGCTGAGGCCACTCTCTGTGCTTGTAAACAACAAGCACACCCCCCAAAATCAGGAATAAGCCCGTGAGAACTGCCCATATCCCACGGTCCCACAGCACCTCATCAGCTGCACTACCATGTTCTGCAGATCTGCTGCTAGTGGGCCTCAAGTTGCAAATATATTTACTAATGGATCAAAATAGAATCTCCTAGCAAAAACTGGACCTTACAAGTAATTTACATCAAGCCAGCAACTTATACATCTATGTCCTACAGCAGCCCACTGTAAAGCAACATGAAGGCTTCCAAACTGATTACCTTGTCCATATGAAAATGCCGATTTTATCCAGCAACATTGCTGTGCTTTCAGATTTCTGTAGATGCCAATGCTGTAATGAATGTTTTGACCCTCAGGGTGTCATCTACAGCCATGCTCTGTGCCTGTCTTTTGCAAAACTTACCCAATCTCTGTCCAAAAATAGTCCAAGACTAGGTTGATAATAGATTTATGTGTCAAAGGAGAACACATAGACTTTGGATAACTTTACTCCAAAAGAATTCTCTTGCTCTCTCAAGCCCATTCTGTTAATAACATGTTTAGTTCTATTGCCAAGTTTGATTTTTTTTTATGGCAACAATTTTATTATTGAAATTCTTTAGCTTTGTGAACCATGGCACAAACTGTTCCCCCATGAAGAAACATAGCTTTCCATAAGCCTTCCCCAGAAACACAAGCATTAGAGGAGGGGATGGTGATTTGATTTTTAGTGAGTAATCTTCCCAGACCTTCCCAAAGAGAGAGAAAGAGAGAGAGAGATGCAATTTCACATTCAGTTTTACATGTAGTAAAGCATCTGTGGAGATCAGAGGATAAAAGTACTTCCATGACAGGAACTTAAAATCTTAAGAGAATTTCTTTTAAGCTCTTCACTGGCCAGTAGAAGAGTTGACCGCAGCTTTTTCCTTCATGTATAGAAAAACACTAGGCAACTTGGTAGTGAAGCAGGATTTTCTTGGCTACTTTTGATGCCGAATTTTTCTTGGCCAATTTGCCAACTGGGACCTCTGCTGGCAACACCTCTCACACCCCTCCCTGTGTTATAGCTTGTACCCAAATTCGGTGGTTCCCAAGCTTTTGCCCCACATCCAAGAAGAATGAGGATACACTGACAATTTGAAGGGTGAGAAGGGTGGAGAATAATTTTATTGAGTGACAGAACAGCTCTCAGTGGAGATGCAGTCAGGTGGTTTCTCTCTCTCCCAGTGTGGCTGACTCTGGGCCTTTTTATGGACTCAGCATGGCAAGTGCATGCAGTTTGCGAGTTTTCAAAAATGGTTTAAGCAAAGACACTCAAAGATGGGCACGACAGTGTAGAAAACCAATTAGGAAAGGGTAGGTATAGGTAAAATAGGTAAAGGGCGGGATCAGTCAGAGAAAAATGTGCCAAACAGGAAGAGGGGTTCTCAATCCGGTCTGTGGATTTGACTTGTAGCATGGCTGTCAGGCTTTAAACTTTTTCGGCTGGGAGGTGGGGTTTCACCTGGGATTTGCCCCTATCTGCCTAGGCATTCGTCTGCCCCCTGCTGCTATCAGTAGGATTACAAATAGACTCACATTTTTAAAAACTGTGGCCTCCCTTACCCCCCACTCCAAGTAGCAAAAGATGTTTTTAGATCCTGAACATCTCAAAAGTAAACTCTAGAGCTGACTATCAAAAAAGGCAGCCACTAGTCACATATGGCTATTGAGCACCTGAATGTGGCTGGTGAGAAATGACATGTGCTATAAATGCAAAATATACTCTGGATTTTGGGGAAGTAATATGAAAAAAAGAATGAGAAATATTTCTTTAGTGATTTTTACATTACTTATAAGTTGAAATAACATTCTACATATATTGGGTTAAATAAGATATATTAGTAAAATTAATTTCACCTGTCTCTTTTTATGTTTTATAAATGTGGTTACTAGAAAATTGAAAAGGCTCATGTGGTTGATGTTATGTTTCTGTTGGACATGCTTGTCCAGAGGACTAGTCTGGAAGATGCTTGTGAGAAGGGGGAATGACATGATTTCCATACAGGCCCTGAGTTCAACTATTTTGATTTTTAGTCACAGTTCAGAAATTATGGGTCTATGCTCTTTCTGGTTTTCTGTTAGGTCAGCCATGACTTTGCCTTTCTGGGTCAATTCCTACCCCAAACTTCGTATTCTTAGGCAGAAGTCTCACATGCTCTAAGCCAGCATGTTAGGGGTTTGGGGTGTTTTCTTCAGAGATGGCATTTCACTCTGTTAACCCAGGCTGGAGTGCAGTGGCAATCACAGCTCACTGCAGCCCCAACCTCTCAGGCTCAAGCGATCCTCTTGCCTCAACCTCCCAAGTACCTGAGATTACAGGTACCATGGTGAGTGTTTTATTAAAGCAAACAAGCATTTAAGGTCTTCTACTGCTTCTTCCCTGCATCATCATCACAGAGAAGAAACAACTTGCATCTTTTAAAACCTTGGTCTAAGCACCTGTAAATTTATCTGTTCTACTTAATCTTTGGAAAATTCCTGAGACACAAATATTATCCTCGCTTTACTAAAAAGGAGCCTGAGTTGACTAGAGCAATAATGATGGCTCACATTTGCTGAGAGCCATATAATTTACAATTAATTTCTAATACATTTCTTCTGATAACCCTATGATATAAGTGTTCCAAACAAGGATATTATCTTTACAGAGGGCTCAAGCACCTGGCCCCACAGCTGATAAACAGAGGAACTAGCATTTATTCTTTCAACACATATTTATTTGTTGTTCTAAGCACTGGTAAACAAGGATACGGTCCTTTCATGGAGTTTGTATCCTAGTATTCACAGCACCCAAGTGTTAAGTGCTCTACTGAGAATCAAAACAGGGTGTTGAGTGGAAAAACAATGGATATCTTCCTTTGTTCTCATTGAAAATGAGATCTGAATTACAAGAGAAAGCTGCCACATTAAGATCAAGGGACAGCAGCAGGTGCAAAGCCTGAAAGACTGGAAAGAGCTTGGTACTTGGAGGAACTCAGAGGCCAGTGGTGATGGGGGGGGGCAGTAAGGTCAGAGACGGCAGGGAAGAGGGCCATGCAGGCAGGCTTGTAACCTGAGGAAAGGTATTTGGATTTTACTCTGGATGTAACATGAAGGCATCCTGGAGTGGAGGGCTTAGCAGGGGGAGAGACAAGTGCCCTAGTGTCCTTAGTGCCCTCCACACTTGGATACTGCCTGCCTCTAACTAACATTCTACAAGGACCACCCAGGATGAAGTGGGAAGAATCTGTTGTGAAGAATCAGGCCAGAGTGAAACTGGGAGGTCAGTGATGAGGTTGGTGCCACAGTCCTGGGTGAGAGGCAATGGTGGTAGTGCAGTGTGGACCCAGTGAGAATGGTGAGAAGTGGATAGAGTCTGAAGTTTTTTGGAGATAAAGCCAATGAGACTGGCTAATGGATGGCTTCTCCCTCTTTACACCTGACTGTCCCTCCAGCTCCCTTCACTCCTGCAGTGTCCATCTAAAAACACTACCCAGGGAAATCTAATTCCTGTTCACCACGTAATAATGCCCAGAAGGCAGAATGAAGCACTGACAGATTGTCATTATTTATCACCCCTTTGTTTTGCTTTGTTAATTCATTGTCCTGCCTAGCTGTTAGCCTCTTAATTGTTCATGCTGACCTTTAGAAACACATTCAAGGTGAATAAGGAGGCCTTGCTATATTCCAAAATTGTGTCAGTGGGAATAAGCAAAATGATTCTATTCTTTCACTTTCCTTTTGACTGGCAGGAAAATGAGCTGTTCACGCATTCATTTGCTCTACTACCATATGAAAACCAAAAAAGCAGAAGCATGCAATATCATACATGCAGTCATCGGCAAATGTACAAAGCACCCTGCAGCACAACATGGTTACGCACTCCTGAGTAGGGAATGGGCGAGGAAAACTGTATTTAAGAACCAGATGTTGGCCAGGCGTGGTGGCTTATGCCTGTAATCCCAACACTTTGGGAGACCGAGGCAGGTGGATCGCTTGAGGCCGGGAGTTCAAGACCAGCCTGGCCAGCATAGCAAAACCCTATCTCCACTACAAATACAAAAATTAGCTGGGCATGGTGGCACAGGCCTGTAGTCCCAGCTACTCGGGAGGCTGAGGCACAGGAATCACGGGAGCCCAGGAGGCAGAGGTTGCAGTGAGCCGAGATCGTGCCACTGCACTTCTGCCTGGACAACAGAGAGACTCCATCTCAAACAACCAACCAAAAAAAGGAACCAGACGGTGTGTCACAAAGTGATTATTTGTTTGCCACTGACAGTAAGATAAAGGAGAGAGGGCTCTTGGGTGGAGGTGACAAGCCAAAGGCAAAGGCTGGTCTGAAAAGACTACAAAGAGAAGGTGTTACCTAAGCTTTTCCTTTGAGAATATGCTCAGGCTCTGGCTAAACAGAGAAATAGGGAGGGTGTGAGATCAGAATGGGCTGCCAGTCAGCAAAAGTTTACACGTGCTTGCATTTGTATATGCAGCTTCTTCTCCAGCCAGTGAAAACATTTTCTTGGCATATACGCTGAGCTTCATTAATACCCAAGGGCAATACATGCTCTCAGCACTAAGGAATGCAAACCCACCCTTCTTCACTTACCAGCTCAGCAACTCTCTTCCACGGAACACAGACGGGGGATCAACTGTGGCAGCAGGTGTTGGGCACATCTGTGTAGACTCCACACCCATCTCTCTCTGACATGAGGGAATTTTTACTCCTACACAGCAAAGAACTACACTCCCTTAAACACCTTTGCAGGCTCCCACTGCCTGCCCACACAAGGTGTGTTTTGTGGAACAGTTATTCTGCAGCTGTTCATAGGTATCAAATACATTTGGAAATTGTTGCACTTAATGTTAAAGAGAGCTTTTTCTCTGCAGGACTTCAAAGATGCTTTAATAAGCTGACATGCATTGGGAATCTCCAAAGCAGAAATATATGTAGCATTTCCCAAACTTGTAAATTACTGATCTGTTTTCATACAGCATCACTTGGGACTGTGGAAGGCACTTTGTGAAATGTGAAATCATAATGGTCTCTGGAAGGCACTTTGGGAAATGGAGGACTAAGCAGGGTTTCCTCTAGTGCCCCCCACAGTCAGATGCTGCCTGCTTCTCAGGAGTCCTACACCAGGCAGACTGCCCCCAAGGCACTGTTTCAGCCTACTCACCATATGTATTCCCGCTTGTGGACCTCTACTCATGCCATCCCGGGCCCAAATTGTCCTGCTTCTCCTCTCACTGTAAGTCCATCCAAGTCCTTTCTTCTCTGAAAAAGCTTTGCTCATCCCAGAACTACAGATGGCTTGTGCCTCAGACTATCATAATATTGCTTTATGTCATACTCATTTAGCTTTTAATAGCTGGTTTCTACCTCTGTCTCTAATACCTTGCACATGGTAGGCGTTCAGTAAACTCTCTATTAAAAAAGAAGAAAAACAGGAAGGAGGTAAAGAGGAGAAGCACAAAGAAAGAAGCAGGGGAGGAGGAGGATGGGAGGAGTAGAGAAAGAGGGGAGAAAATCAGGGAGGTGACAGTGGGAAAAAGAATTTCACAGGATCTTGGATGTGGTACTTTGAGTGTAGACGAGAGACAAAGCCCAGGGAGCACAGCCTTGAGTACTTAGTGGAAAAGAAGATCCATGAGGTTCTGCATATATACAGCCATCCAAGGCAGCTCTCAGGAGGTGTTCCTGGCTCCATACTATACTTCACTACAAGGCAATGCCCATTCACAGGGTGTCAGCTCTAACTGGTGAGTGCAGTACCTTAGAGTAGGCACAGACTATGACCCCTTAACCTAACCTATGCTTTATAATAAAATAGATACATATTTATATTTGCACTATTCAGAAAACAGCATATGTATCCATTTCTTGGTTGGGTTTTTTTTTTTTTTTTTTTTTGTAAACAACGTAATACAATATACAGTTAGTACCAAGGTGTTTTGTTTTTGAGATAAGCTCTTGCTCCATTACCCAGGGTGGAGTGCAGTAGAGTGATTACAGCTCACTATAGCCTTGACTTCTGGGACTCAATCGATCCTCCTACCTCTGCCTCCTGAGTAGCTGGGATCACAGGTGCATGCCACCAAGCCTAGCTAATTTTTTTAAAAGAGATGGGGGCTCACTATAGTGCCCAGGCCAGAGTGCAGTGGTGAACATAGCTCACTGCGGCCTCAAACTCCTGAGCTCAAGTGACCCTCTTACCTCAGCCTTCTAAGTAGCTAAGACTACAGGTGTACATCACTTTTTTTTTTTTAATAGAGACAGGTATCACTATGGTGTCCAGTCTGATCTCAAACTCCTGGCCTCAAGCAACTCTCCTGCTTCAGCTTCTCAAAATGCTGGTATTACAGGCATGAGTCACCACCACACCTGGCTAGTACTATGAAACAAAATTAATAACATATAAAGTACAAAATATAAGCCTAAAGCAACGGCTGTTAAGAGGCCTACCACCAAAGCCAGTGTCTTCCTTTTACAGAAGAAGGGCCTAAAAGCCACAGAGCAGTTGAGCTGGGGCTAGAACCTCAAATATGTGGCCTAGTGCACTCACTACATAGACCACCTGAAGCTTAGCTTCTCATGGTTGGGCAGTCTCTAATCTCATTCTCGGCCAGATGATCAGTTGCCTGAGATAGAAACAGAAAAAACATTCCCACATCTGCTTCATGCTTTTAACTCACATAAAAATGGCCAATCTGTTTAACAAACCTATTTTCCTAAAGGGACCAGAGCTTCTTTTTATTTTTTCTGTGCATTTTTAAAATGCCAAACAAAGTCGCATATGCTGTCAATAAGATGCAACAGACATCTTCCCAAAAAGCCCCTTCTTTGTAAGCTGTGAGTCCAGTTCTGTTGACTTAATACCTTCTTCAAAGACCAGCAGTCCTGCCAGAGCTCCACCCTGGAAAAGCTCATCCTATGAAAGCACAGCTTGGTGGGGTCGACAGACTCCTGTCTCTAACACACTGTTAAATGCCTAGATGTATTTCTTTCATGCTTGTGCAGAAATTCCATTTCAGAGTGTTGGGGCAACACCTAAGTCAGTCTCCCACATGTGGTTCGTGGAAAGACCCGAGGCCTGGATGCCGGGAGGCCTGGGTTCCGGTCAACATTCCCTGTAACTGTTACAAGTTGCAAGTGGATGACCATGCCCCTAATGCCAGCAGCCTTGAGACACAGATGGGGGCATTGAGCGTAATGGGCCAGTGCGGGGCATGGGAAGGTGTCAGCCCAGCTGCTGCGGCCCCTCTGCCAGCCCCCAGGACAAACCACATCTAGGCAGGCTCAGCCAGGGCAGGACGGGGGCCAGGGCTGGAGCAGCGCCTCCACACTGAGTCACAGGCAGCCCCGCAGGAGAAAAAGAGCTGAATGTGGGTGAGAATCTGAGCATCCATAAGAGCCTAGTTCAGGAGAGCATTTCTGGGGCTTGTGAAGAGGAAGAAGAGAAAATGATGCTGGAATCCCCCAGATTCAAGAAAACCAAGCCATTCCTTGGCCTGCAAGCTGTATCACTTCCTCTGTGACCAGCTCTCAGGTAACTGTTTTTCTCTCCTTCTGAGCACTGGTACCTGGTACGTGGCACAAGAAGACAAGTGACATGATCAAAACAAAGCTTTGGTTTGTATTTCCTTCTACTCCTTGGAAATTTTATTCATTGAGAGAGATTATTTTCCTGCCACCAGATACAGCCATGGCAGGCCCCATAATTGTTCAGTGCACTCTTAGGCTATAAGCAAGTCCACCCTCAAAAACAAACTCCGAATTCAGTCATAAAAAGTAAAATCTGAGAGATTAATCAAAACTTCCAACTTGAGCCAGGATAAATCTTCCTTCCTCCCTGGCCTGGGCTAAACCCAACCCTACCCCTGTGAAAAGGGAGGATGAGGTTGTCTTTCCTCCGTTTCTCCATTTTGCTCTTCTCTTCCTAGTCCCCACCCCAGCCTGTTAGCCAATTTCTTACCCCTCCTAGGTAGGGGCAGGTGAACAGAGGTAGGAGAAAAAGTAGACCTTTGTGAACTGGTCCCACTATAAGCTGGCCTGTGCTCTGGGGGCCCAGCCTGTGTTTAACACTGACTTTTTTTCCCTGTGGTGCTCCTTGGTGCTTCCTTTGGGATCTTCCTTCCAGCAGTTTCCTGGACATGGGCAGATGTTTCTTTATTCCCAGTGTTTACTTGTGGTGCTTCCACAGCCTCTGGGTCTAGCAGTCACCTCCAGCTTCTTACTGCCAAAGTCCCTCTGTCCTATTACATAGCCTCTTGGACAGCATCCAAGATGACTCCACTCTGTACTTCCTCTGCACGGCTCACATCTGGTCCACAAGAGAGACTTACAGGATGCATGGCTGGGCCAACCCCACTGCAGCCCCCTCCATCCTGCTGTACAGGCTGCCTCCACTTTCTCAGACATGAGAACTCTGTATTCGACATCTTCAGGAACTCATTCCAAGCTCTCCAAGTAGACCTATGGGGACAGCCTAACTGTACTCAAGGTGAAGCTCAGAGAAGCCCTGATGAAATCTCTAATGAAAGGGTCTCTGGAGACTCACAGCACAGCAACTCTTCTCTCCAAGAAATCCCTTCATAAATCCTTCTCCCTACCCTGGCCCCTTTTATAGCCTTCATCTGGCTGAAGAGTCCAAGCATCATGAAGCCAGTTCACAGATGTTTCCCTATTAGGCAACTTATTAGAATATCTTACATCTCAGAGCATAGGTCAATACTTCCATTTTAACATTCATTACATGCTTATCTCAGATTGTACTTATCCACTCATTTAAATATATGCCCCATGGGGTTATAGACCTCATCTGGTTTATTCACTACTATATCCAGCTATGATAGGCACTCAATGAATAATTACAGAATTAATAAATTAATGTTCAAGTAAAGTAGCCTTCCCTCCTCAGCCTGCAAGCAATATGAGAGTGGGAACTGAGATTATGTTTACTCAACATTTGCCCCCTAGTAGAATGCTGGTCCATAGTAGGTACTTTAAAATGGCTAATAGAATGCTGGTCCATAGTAGGTACTTTAAAAATGGCTTTGAAAAAAATTAATGAACCTGGGCAAAAGGCTACATTTCTCTAGGAAGGCTTAATGGAAGCTCCACTGACCCAAAACCTCTCTCCCATTCTTCTTCAAATTCTTCACTTGACTATACTGCTTAAAACTCTACTAATCAGATATTCTATCAGTTCAAATCTTTTTTAACAACAAAGATATCTCCACTGAGAAAATGAAAGCCATCTGTCATTTACACTTAAGAAGACAATCCAATACAAGGAATGTAGAGAAAGGCTGTCAGGGCCTGGGAGAGTACCTGGGGGCACTCAGGAGAAAGGAGATGACAGGCCCAGGGGTGGGAGCTCTTTCAGAGCCTTGCCAGGGAGACTGAGAGTGCCAGGAGGTGAAAAGGAAGTGGCAGATAAAGCCAGTATTTTTTAGAGCTTGCCTTTAGCAAGCTTCCTCCTACACAATTTTTAAGAACCAGTTAATTTTTAGAGCTAGAAGGAAACTTTGATATCATCAGATTCCATGGTTTTCAAACATTTTTGAGCCGAAAAAACTTCTTTAATGAAATCTTACCAGGAAGTCAATATGAAAAACAGGTAAGCAGAGATCATGTGGTTCTAGATGGGTGGTTTTAGATGTTTGGGCTGGGAAACCAAACATGCACATACACATACATATCTGTTAATACATACATGCATGCATATACACATATACCACATATATGCATACATACATACATGCATACACATACATACACACATATACACACACACACACTCAATTTTCTCAGAGTAGTCTCCAAACCTCCCACTCATCATCCCTAAGTTCTCACAAAACACAGTGTATCCAGACACAATGGAAGACCCACAGTCATCCTCAACTATCACCATGTCCAAGAGACTGGGCTCCAGAGGTCAAAAGACAATGGATGACACTAGACCCTACTGCTCCATCCCCTTGATCAAGGAGCAGACCTTGTCCCTTCCACTTCCCAAACTCTTCATCTACTCTGTAAATGTTTGCTAAATCAAAGAAAGAGCCCTTTCATGGGAACATTGGAGACTTCCCCCATGAGTTCAATACTACAACAAATATTTACTCAGTTCCTGCTACATTCTTGACCCGTGTTTGGCACTCAGAACAAGTGACCATTGTCATTGCTAAGTTAACCGACACTCTTTGGGTACTGCCTGTTCAACCTTCTCTGAGCCATCTCAATTGCAGTTTAATATCTAACCCACATCTTTCCATCTTTCCCCTAAATGTGCTTTGAGACGCTATGTGAACTGATCTGCTGAAATGCAGATAAACTACATCTGTCAGCCCCCAAATATGAAACTAATGAGACTTGCAAAAAACACGAGGTTTGGCACAATTCACTCTCTGCGAACCTTTGCTCCCCGGGGATGACCACTGTTTCCTGTCTTTGGAACTTATAAGCCATCTGTTTAATAATCTGTCCTAGCTTCCTGCCAAGGACTGACGTGCATCTCGCCAGTCAGCAGTTCCCACCAAAAGTGCTTAGGGCCGCAGGGCCTCCCACCCCTGCTCCTGGCCAGTGTCCAGCTCGCACAAGTGGTCCCCTCATCCCTAACAAGGCTTTACCAGAGAGCATGGGCCACTCACCTACTGGAAGAGCACAGTGTGAATCTCAGAGTGTTCAATTTCATGTAATTATTTCTGTATCAACAACATCAACAGGGCTCAAGATCACCTAGGTGAGAGTGTAAAACAGAGACTTTACAATGAGCAGAGCTAGGTTTGAAACCTAGCCCTACCACTCACTGTGTGGTTTTGACTAATGACTCTGAACTTGTAAAATGAGCCCATGGGAGCTCATGGTTGTGATTACTAAATGCAATACTGTGTATGAAGTGCTCAGCACAGTGGCTGGTGTGTATCAGCATTGTTATTATTAAAAGAAAATAGGCTTATTAATTAACTACTGCAGGTCAGGGTTGGGGATGGGGCCAGGAGCAGGCCTGGGTGGAGGGCCTGTGTGTGAGGGGGGGCTACTCATAAATACCCAATTCAATTCTTTTTCCAGGCACTAGGTGGTATACAGAAAAGACCCTCTTCCCTGTAGAGTTCAAATTTCATGGAGAAGAAATTATGAAAAAAATGTCTGTTCCCTTTCAGTCACCTGGTTTTTGAATGTGCTACCCCCCAGGTGAAACCAAGGCCCTACTGGACTGGTCCCAGGCAGATTCCCAGAGGAAGCTACATTTCAGAGGGGCACACAGGTTATCTCATGGACAGGTTCTTCAGGGTGGCTCCTAACCCCTCAAGATCACAGGACAAGGGCCTCCTATCATCTCTTTCAGCAACTGTGCAAGAGGCAGAGAGGAGCCAGGTGGGGAGGTCCTCAAACGAACGAGGTCAACCAAGGAGGCAAAGGTTCTAACAGTTCATTCTCCTGGCCCTCCTGTGATAACTGCAGAAAAGTCACCCCATGCCTTTGTAGATCAAAATTAATCTAGCAAGATTCAGCTGTAGTGGGCTTTAGATGGTCTGGGTCAGTTTCTAAAACCAATTTCTTTTAAAAGCCCTTGAGCTGAAGGCAATAGTACTAAATGGCAGCTGGGACTTTTAAGTTTTCAGTTCTGAAAAAAAAAGGGAGGGGGTTGGATATCCTTTTGTATTTTTATACTGAGGATAAGTCAGTAAGGAGATTTCATTGTGTTTGTGGGTGTAAAAAGTAATCAATTCAGTGTGCCATAGTCATGAATTCAAACTGCTTGAAAAATACAGGAGTAGTTAGCCCTTTTCACTGGAAAATACACTGGACAGTGATGTGGATAGGTTAAGAGCAGAGAGTTGCAGGGAAGATCCACAGAAGGGAAAGGGTGTCTGCCAGGTTCCTTCTTCCTAAAGCACCTACGTCATCTAGGTGAGCCTGGGCTGTTCCAGGAGGGACAATACTTCCTGCTTTAATATTGACCAACTTGAAAATCACACCGGGAATAAAACCACTACAGCCAGGAACCCAGCACCAGAAGGTGAAACCCAGCCCAGAGTATTTGGCCACTGTAACTTACAGCATTAATAAAAGGCTTACAGAAAACCAAAGGCCTATTAAATATCCCTGCCCCACCTAGACTCACCACTTAATTGGGGTGGGGACCCTCAAGGCAGAAGGAATATAAATGGTTCCAAAGGCTGGAACGACTTTGGTCTGAAAGGCCCAGGTCCAATTAAAACAAGCCGAGAGCCTTCATAACTGCTCTGTTTTGACATCGGGAAACCCACTCTAAGTTCTGTTAATGGTTATGATGTAGAGATTTTTTTATGATTAGTATTTCATGGACTTAATGAATGCTTAAAAGAACTAAGCCACAATAAGACCCAAGATCACAACTTCCTCATCCACCACAGAAGGGCAGCTTGCCCCAGAGCCAGCCTCATCTTGGGAGGCAGTCCCCAGGTCCCTAATCAGGGTTCTGGTGGTCCTACTATTTGATTTGGGGCTGATTTAGAGCATTCACAAGCAAAATGGGCTGTAGGCCCTTGCTGTGATTATAAAGGCTTCTGTGTGCCTAGTCATCTCCTCAACTTGCCAGAAATTCCCCAAAAGGAGAAAGATTAATCCCTCTGACTTAAGGAACTTGAACCTAGGTAACATCGCAATGTCCACCAGAAGGAGAACACACACACACCCCTTACTGATGAAAATTAGAGTATCTATCTCCCTTAACCAACTGACTAAGAGTACATCTTATTCTTTAATGCATTCACCATTTTTTGTATAGCTAATAAGCCACAATAAGCAATACTGAGTATTGCTTATTGAATTGTATTGAGTCCTTCACCATGAGCCAGGCACTATACTATATGCTTAACAAGTTCATTCTCTGTGTATCACAAACCTTTCTGATTAGAAGCAGCACTTTCTTATTCAGTGTATGTTATCAATGTCTACTAAAATGACAAATTTTCTTAGTAATCATGCTTCAGTAGACACAGGGTGGGGGCTTTGTCCTCTGTTTTTAACAAGCAGGCCAAGGAATGCTTATGATCAAGTCATTGTCCTAGAACACTTCCCAGCTTGTCTAAAACCTCTTGACTGAGGTGCCCACAGTGCCTCAGCAGATTTGATCTCATGCCAGGCAGGATGGAGCAGGCTGGTAACCTGAGGAAGGGGTGCTAACCTCCCAGTGTAGCCTAAGAACCCATTTGCTTTCCTTGGGAAGTCATGTTATGAAGCTGCCGCCTGTTGACCAGATGGCCCGAAACCCCCAGATCCAATTCACGAAGGCTGGAACTGGGCCAGGGGCGCTGCCCCCATGCCAGATCATTGTGCCTCTTCAGTGGATTTTCTTTACTTATGTTTTTAATCCTAACTACCATCTTGTCTACTTTAGCCTGTTGTTCCAGCTTGTCCGATTCTATTCAGCATCCTGACTCCATCCTCCCATGCATAAGGTACCTCTCCCAGCCAAGTGTCATCATCAGCATACGTGGTGGAAAGTGCCCATGTCCCCTGTCGTCCCTCTGAGGCAATAGCTTCCCCAGGCCAGCAGCTTTGAGCTTGACCAAAGACTACTCCACCATCAGGAGGGTCCCCTTTCACTGTATGTTGAGCCCTCCTATAAGCATCTCCATCCTTCCTGTGATTTTTTTTTTGAACAGGCTTTTAGCTGCTGAAAACCAAAATAATACCCTCAAAGGAAAGTTTTATTGGAGGGGAAACTCTCTCAAACTGCAGACTGTATCTTTTTGCATTTTATTAAACCTGCAGAGTTAGAGCCATGATTTAAAGCAGTGGATGGCCAAGTAACTTGACATCTATTTTAGTTATCATTTTTGTTATTGATGGTTCCACTTTCTCAAAAGAAAAAATCGTGAACAGAAACATTCATATAGGAAGCCAAGACGGTCTCATGGCTGCAAAGAAACATTGGTGCTGTTCCCTGATCTTCCTCTTTGTGGCTCAGTTTTTCCACCTAAGGGAGTGTGATTTTTGCTGTCTCCTCTTTATACAGAGCTGCTGAAGGGATCCTTAAGAGAAGGCTGTTCTGGACTTCAAGGTTCCTGAGCAAAATTAAACCACTTATAGTTCTCTTAAAGTAGATTTCCTCATTTACCAACCATTACCATTAGAGCCTGGAGTGATGAGAAATGTCTAAATGTAGCTAAACAGACAAACACTTCCAGAGTTTTCCCACATATTGTCAATGGGGCAACAAGTCATTGCCCTGAAATCTCTGGGTCTGTGACACTAGTAAGATTACAGCTTGTATGTAGAACATAAAAGGCCTCTTCATACTCTATAATTACAGATTGTGATAATCTTTCTTAAAGCAAGTGTGTATATATTGTTCTTTATTCTTTAAAACTACTTTCCAAAACATATATTCTGCGTCTTAGCTTAAGTTGAATGTACTTCTTAGAATGAATTTATGTACCAAGTCGACTCTGCTCTGTGCTGACAGGGTCAGTTGTCTTCTCGCTGAGCAGATTGTTGGGGGCCAACCCAAGCTAACTATGAAACTGAAGGACGGAACAGCTGACCCCTGGAAGTCCCTATACTCCAGTGATTTCTCTCCCTGTATCAAAATCATCTTGAGACTCTTAAAGAGATCATTATTACCTCAAATATAAAGGGTGATTTTATTTGATGCATCCTCAGAATACTTCTCGTACACACCATCTTAATAAAATGAAAGCCTATTAAAGAAAACATCATTTAAGGAATAGGGGAGATGGATAGAATGCCACAGGAAAGTGCAATGAATATTCATTTATACTTTGAGAAGTGGAAACATATGGGAAGGCATTGTTTGGGGGTTTTATTTTTTGCAACAATATGGGGCTCTTAAATGACACTACACATTTATAACAGTTGCCTGTTGACCAAGAGCTATAAAGGGGCTCTCCAATTACAGAGAAGCAGAGCCCAAAGGATGCTATTCCTCAAAATAGTCATCTCTCATTGAGACCTGCTTAATAATACCTTTCAAAGAGAATCTTTACAGTTTTATGCACCTAAAATACAGTAAAATCTCACATAAGGAGATATCAGAGTCGGGGGGGCAGTTATACTGATATGAAAAGTTACTTATTTTCAGTTCTCCAGATTAACCCCCATTTTGTCCCTATATTATAATTCAACTTTCAGTTGAGTCAGAGTAAAAGGGGCATCTAAAAATAAAAATAAAAGAGACTCAGTAGCATCTTAGTTCTCATCATAGAACAACTGATCAAAGAGAGATTCTCAATTAAATTTTGCCTAAACTTAGTTTTCACCCACTATCGACAAACAAAAAAAAAAAAATCCTGGTTCCTGTTACATCACCTCCAAATAGAAGATCCATTGAAATGTGAAAATGACCAAAAGAGAGCCCCGCATAGCCAAGTCAATTCTAAGCAAAAAGAACAAAGCTGGAGGCATCACACTCCCGGACTTCAAATTATACTACAAAGCTACAGTAATCAAAACAGCATGGTACTGGTACCAAAACAGAGATATAGACCAATGGAACAGGACAGAGACCTCCGATGCAACACAACACATCTACAACCACCTGATCTTTGACAAACCTGACAAAAACAAACAATGTGGAAGCGAGTCCCCTGTTTAATAAAATGGTGTTGGGAAAACTGGCTAGTCATGTGCAGAAAGCAGAAGCTGGACCCCTTCCTACACCTTACACTAAAATTAACTCCAGATGGATTAAAGACTTAAACATAAGACCTAACACCATAAAAACCCTAGAAGAAAATCTAGGCAAAACCATTCAGGACATAGGTGTAGGCAAGGACTTCATGACCAAAACACCAAAAGCAGTGGCAACAAAAAGCCAAAATAGACAAATGGGACCTAATCAAACTCCATAGCTTCTGCACAGCAAAAAGAAACAGTCATTAGAGTGAATCGGCAACCAACAGAATGGGAAAAAATTTTTGCAGTCTACCCATCTGACAAAGGGCTCATAACCAGAATCTACAAAGAACTGAAACACATTTACAAGAAAAAAACAAACAAGCCCATTCAAAAGTGGGCGAAGGGTATGAACAGACACTTTACAAAAGAAGACATACATGAAGCCAACAAACATATGAAAAAATGCTCATCATCACTGGTCATTAGAGAAATGCAAATCAAAACTACATTGAGATACCATCTCACGCCAGTTAGAATGGCGATCATTAAAAAATCTGGAGACAAACAGATGCTGGAGAGGTTGTGGAGAAATAGGAACGCTTTTACACTGTTGGTGGGAGTGTAAATTAGTTCAACCATTGTGGAAGACGGTGTGGCGATTCCTCAAGGACCTAGAAATAGAAATTCCATTTGATCCAGCAATCCCATTACTGGGTATATATCCAAAAGACTATAAATCGTTCTACTATAGGGACACATGCACACGAATGTTCATTGCAGCACAGTTTACAATAGCAAAGACCTGGAACCAACCCAAATGCCCATCGATCATAGACTGCACAGGGAAAATGTGGCACATATACACCATGGAATATTATGCAGCCATCAAAAACGATGAGTTCGTGTCCTTTGTAGGGACATGGATGAACCTGGAAACCATCATTCTCAGCAAACTACACAGGAACAGAAAATCAAACACCGCATGTTCTCACTCATAGGCGGGTGTTGAACAAATGGGAACACATGGACACAGGGGAGGGGAGTATCACACACTGGGGTCTGTCGGGGGAAAAAGGGGAGGGATAGTGGGGGGTGGGGGAGTTGGGGGAGGGATAGCATGGGGGAGAAATGCCAGATATAGGTGATGGGGGAGGAAGGCAGCAAATCACACTGCCATGTGTGTACCTATGCAACAATCTTCCATGTTCTTCACATGTACCCCCAAACCTAAAATGCAATAAAAAATAAAAAAAAAATAAAAAAAAAAAAAAAAAAAAAAAAAAAAAGAAATGTGAAAATGATTAAATGTGGAAATAAATATATAGTTTCCAAATAATAACAATGACTGTGTTGGCATAATGAGCCTAGGATTTTCCCTTCTCTTTTTTCCATAAAGTTTTTAATGCCTTAAATTGCTTTGATTTAATAAAAGAAATGGTAATTTAAGAGAAGAGGGAGAGAGAAGCAGATGTGAGCGTTAAGGGATGACTTTAGAACCAGATCTGTGATGTCTGAGCTAGACTCCTTGGCGGGTGGAAAAATGTTCCAGCCCATTAATTTAAAGCCTGAGTGAGGAGGTGTGAGTGATTGGTCACACTAGGACACAGTGGTTCTCTGCGGTGGCCACTTCCACTGATATTACATCCAACACCACCTTCACTTCTGTGGCCCAGGTCTCCCAGGACACTCATTTGCAAGCTCCCCATTATTAAAAATCACTCTCTGCTCTTCTTGTCATTCTCCTTGTCTAGTGATCCCCAAGGTTTTTGGACCCAGAACCTGGGTAAGAAATTCAATCTTCATTTAGTTTATGACCATTTAGGAGGCGACTCTAATATCAGAATAACAGCAGACTAAAGGGGGGTTGAGGGTGACCCTGGAGTCACTGGATGGTGAAGAAGGGGTGGAGAGTGAAAGGATACTGGAGGAGGAAGCATCCTTATCCAGGCTGCCTCAGACTCCCCGCAGAAGGGACCCAGCCCCAGCCCTTGCATATCAAGCTGAGAAACTCAGAGGACTCTTCTCATTCACAAGGAAGGGATATGTTCTGACACTGTGGGACTCTGACGTCTATGGTGTATAAACCACTTTTGCATGCCCAGAACCTTCTGTGAGGTTCCATTCTGCATAAATTACAGTTTTGTAATCACTTCTTATAACTGCTTTTTATGCTCTTTAACATGCATTCAGATATGAGGGGGAGGTGGCATCCTTTCATTTCTGTAAAGAATACATGTCTTTATAATTTGCCTTCAGAAAGAGGCTCTTTAATATCAGCATGTCCCACCCTTTGGGGACCTGACATCCAGTGTGGAGAAGCAAGGAGCGGGCTCTTCTCCAGTCTGGAGTAGCTCAGATCAGCGTCAGATCACCTGTATTCAGAAGGCTCCCAGAGGCCTGTGCAGGCTGGAAGATGGCCCAGGACTTGAGATCACTTCAAGGGTGCATGGATAGGGAGGAAAGCTGTACAGACTCATGTGACCTATAACTTGGACATTAACAGACCAAAGGAAATGCCATGCCTTACTCAGAGCCAATTTCTCTTCTTTAGATGAGATTAGAAGCAATTTCCTGTGTCACTCTCCAAGTCCCCTCCCATTGTCTTTTCTCTTTTGTTTGGTAAGTTTTCTTTCCTACAAATTTACCAACCTGAAGAGATGAAAGTCCTGAGTTTTCCTCCTTCCTTATTACACAAATGGAGGAATAAGGAAAGCTGTCGTTGGAAGAACAGCATTCAGTACATGAGCAAAGCAACTCAAGCTTGTCTCCCTTAGCTCCAGTAAGGCTGATCCAAATGGGAGGTCACCACTGAAGCTTAGCTCAACAAGGGCCAACATCATTGTCATCAACACCATCATCATCATCATCGTCACCACCAAAATGATCCAAACCTGTTCTAATTTTTGAGGAGGTTTTCTTAAAGTGAAGAAGGTTTTAATATATTCATTGTGTGCTGGATTCTTTAAATCAGAATAATCAAACTGAGGTGTTAAGAGAAAGAATATCAAAAAATCAGGCAAGACCTTGCCTAGGGAAATATGAACTGCCTAAAGGAGGAAATGGCTAGAAACTACAGATGATTTGCTTAATCTCAAATGTAAGGTATACCCAATTTCAGTTAGCCTTTGGGTATGTTGTGAGCAAAAACCACACCCCCACCCTTCCCTTAGAGTTTTAAACTCTGGCACATAAACTGTGTTCTAATGTCCACCTGGTCCTGACAATGACAAGTTGAATGCTGTCTACTATAACCGCATGGCCAGGGCCCCGGAGTAGCATTTAGATAATAGAGAAAAATCAGCTACTGCGCCAATAGCCTTTGAGAGATGACCCGTACTGATACAGATTCCAGGTTATCTCTGGCATACGCAAGCCAAAAGCACAAATAGAATCTCCTCAGAAGTACTTTCAAAGCTTACAGACTGGGAATTTTCCTTCTGATACCATCCTTGTCAATTGTCAGATCGTGTATGATATTTCAGAGACTCAAACCAGAAGAAATGTTCATGTAACTACACCTTCTGAAAGCAGAAGGTTGAGCTCACTGTTGGTTTTTGTTGACAGAAGATTGTGGCAACACACTTTGAGAGTGAGCGAAAGGTAATCCAGATGGTAACTGGCCATAAAATTGTTCTGTTTACGGGAAGAATTAAGTACCATGTCCTGCTGCTGCTCTTCACTTTAGTTTTATCACCTTTTTTTCCTTCCTATTCCCCACCCCTGCCCTCAAATCTCTACCTCCCTGCAAGTGCCCTGCTTCCAAGTTCCAGAACATGGGCTTGCATGCCATTCCAGCCCTAGGGAGAGCCTGCAGGGCACCACCATCGCTCAGGCACTCTTTTGACCAGAGCATAAAGGATTGTCAGACACCCTAGCGTGGTCCTGCACAGCAGTCTTCAGATACAGCTGTTCTTCCATCCCCAAACACGTAAATCTGTGGCTCCTGGCAGCTTTGAAAATGTCTTTTTCGTCTGCAGAAGAGTCTCAATTCCACTCTCCATTACAAAGTATTCCTCCTAAAATATTAATGTTTGTGCTTAGTCCACATTATACTGTGTGACTAACATATGAAGTGAAATCTTGGTGATTAAACAAGTCTCTCTTGGGCTCATTGCACAGACAGTTTGGGGAAGTAAGCCCAGGTCAGAAGCTCCTGGAGAGATCTTGAGTGTCACCCTCCCTCCATTTTCTGTGATGCTCCCAGCCTGTGAGAACGAGCTCATGTGCTAACCTCCAGGCCAGCCCCTCCCTTCCCTTCTCTGTAGTGCTCTGCACACTTTGGTCCTTTTGCCTCCCCCATTCCTTCAAAGTTTGACCTGTGTCCCTTTATCCAGATCACTACCACTCAAATTTAACAGTCCTGAGCACTCTTTCCCTGGCTTCAAAAGAATAGATCTTTATGCTGGCTAACCCACATGTTACTGGGTGCCAGTGTCCAGGGAATTTGTCTCTGGGTAACACTCTGGCATTTTAAAAGGAGTCTCCAGCTGGGCGCAGTGGTTCACGCCTGTAATCCCAGCACTTTGGGAGGCCAAGGTGGTAGGATCATGAGCTCAAGAGATCAAGACCATCCTGGCCAACACATTGAAACCTTGTCTCTACTAAAAATACAAAAAAATTGGCCGAGCACAGTGGCACGCGCTTGTGGTCCCACCTACTCGGGAGGCTGAGGCAAAGAATTGCTTGAACCCAGGAGGCAGAGGCTGCAGGGAGCCGAGATTGCGCCACTGCACTCCAGCCTGGTGACAGAGCAAGACTCTGTCTCAAAAAAAAAAAAAAAGGGGGTCTCCATGAGATGACAACAGGGGATCCCTAACGTTGAAAATATCAGATTGGGCCGGGCACAGTGGCACACGCCTGTATTCCCAGCTACTCAGGAGGCCAAGGTGGGAGGATCGCTTGAGCCCAGGAGATTGAGGCTGCAGTGAGCCATGACCGTGACACTGCACTCTAGCCTGGGCGACAGAGTGAGACCCTGTCTCAAAAATAAATAAATAAAATTTAAAAAATATATCAGACCAAATGGTAGTCTGGATGTGCCCAGGTTACACAGAGTAGGAAGAGGACACCTCAAGGGAAGGAAATTTTGGTGTTCTGCTGAGCTCACTCCCAGAGGCACTAATTAACCTCATGCGTAGGGGAGAAGCAAGGAAGATAGGAGAAAGGGGAAAGGTGAGCTGAGAGAAAGCAACAAGTTTAGAGAAACTGACAATGCAAACTCCCAAGCTCCCTCTCCAACTTCACAATGTAGTTCTTCAGCCTCTTCAGGGAGCTTATTTATTGTACACTAGAAAATGCTGGATGCTATTCCAGAAGCTTCTTTAGACCAAATAGTATGACAAAGTCACTGCCTTCAAAGAAAGAAGGCTGAAAAGCAGGAAAGGACCAGGTGAGAATTGTGATGGCCAGAAAGAGGACAAGGAGTACTGCTGTTACTATACGATTTTTGCTTATTCTTAATTTCAACCACTGCACAGCTAAGGCTCCCAGAAAATCATAGTAAGCTATTCAGAACTTCAGTGTGTCCCCCACACTGCCTCTCAGTTGCATTCCTCTGCCTCGGTCCCAGCCACATCTCTCAGCCTCAGGAATCCTCTTCTTCAATGAGGAGGTTGGTAGCCATAGTATGAGGACGAGTGGGCCAAACCACGAGCACCCCCACTCTTTGCAGGGTCTTTGGAGACTGAACAAAGATTGTTCTTACTAAGCATGAGGTCACCTTTTTTTCCCTGAACTGTCTGGGTTCACAGTTTATTTGGGTTCTCTGGCTGAATTCACTCTAGGACTGATCTCTGTGAGCAGGCCCTAGGGTCTAGCTCAGAGAGGCCCCTCCAGGTCTAATCTTCATCCCCTGTGGAGTGGGACCTGGTAAAGACCAGTCAATTGGGGATGGATGTGTAGCAGGCCATGAGGCCAGGGGAAGACAAAGGTCAGGCTAGTTCCAATGGCCTCATCAATCGGTAGGAAATAGGAGAGCCTAGAAGCCAAAATGGTGGTCGAGAGGTAAGAAATGGTGCAAGCTGGCTGGGCGCAGTGGCTCACGCCTGTAATCCCACCACTTTGGGAGGCCAAGGCAGGTGGATCATGAGGTCAAGAGTTCGTGACCTGCCTGACCAACATGGTGAAACCCCGTCTCTACTAAAAATACAAAAAAACAGCCAGGCGTGGTGACAGGTGCCTGTAGTCCCAGCTATTCAGGAGGCTGAGACAGGAGAATCACTTGAACCTGGGAGGTGGAGGTTGCAATGTGCCAAGACCGCGCCACTGCACTCCAGCCTGAAAGACAGAGCAAGGAAAGAATAGGGGAGGGGAGGGGAGGGGAGGGGAGGGGAAGAAGGGCTGCAAGCCAGGAGCAGCAACATAACCAGTGAGAGGAGGCTGAGAATTCTGGAGTCAGAGGCCCCTCAAGGCCCCTGGGGTGACCTTGTTATCCTGGTAAGGATTTGTGCAACTAAGAGGAACAATTTAAATAGTAGAAATGAAGTAGAGGTCATACCATTTGTCATCTCTCCAAGTGGAGCTTTCTGCTGAGTCCACTTTTAATGAACAAATAAAATTCATTAGTAATTAGCAACATTCTTTATTTATAATCCAGGTGCTGAAATCATCCCCAAAGCTTTACCCTACCTCTTTCCAAAGGATTTAACATATATATATTTTTTTTTTCCTCTTACAAGGTCTTAATGTGAGTCCAACAAACCACTTCTTCCCAGATCATGCAGAACATGAGCTCAGCCCAGCCTGGGGAGAAGTATCACAGACATTTCATTAGTGCAGGCTGGATTCGTGAAGCCTTTTGTGCACCATGAAAATGGGCATTTTGAAACTGGCTCATGGTCTTATTTCAGATCCAACTCTACATGGTCTTGCAATTAGGAAGAGTATGGGGTCCAGTGGAAGCCTGAAAACAGTTTTGAGGTTGGATAACTTAATGCTATTTTTTTTTTTACTCCTAAATGAATCACAGATTTTGAGTGCTGTAAATTTTCCATTTCTCTGTCTGACATTCAGGGTTTTGACTACTGTCTTCCTTTAGTTTCAATCTGAGAGGCACTCTGGCAGGATTATGTCAGCCCTTACCTGAAAAGCAGATGAGTCCAGGAAGCAGTTTAGAGGCTTCTGGGAGCCAGCTGGGCACGTCTCACCTCTTTAAAGGTGGGCAGCCAACGCCATGGTCAAAATTAAGAGGCTGCCCAAAGCCCAGCCTGGTCGCAGATGATCACCACAAGAGCCTATCACAGCACCCCAAATGCCCAGCACTGGGGCCCCTCCTTTAGAATAAAATGCTGTCATCAGAAGGTTCCTTTCTTGAATTATATTATTTAGGTTAGAAGTTCAGCTGACCTGCCAAAAGCCCAAAATAATACAAGTTTCAACCACTGAACTTTTTCTTCCTCTCACATGTAACTCTCTGGGAATAAACTATCCAGGTCAACATGGCGGCTCCATGCTGTCACATGCCCAGGCTCCTTCCCCTCTTGTTTCTCCACCACCCAAGAGTGTGGTTCTTGTCTGCATAGTCCAAGAATGAAAAGGGCTAGGGTGTGCTCTTTCTTTTAAGGCACAGCTTAGAATTGGGATATATCATTTCTGCTCACATCCAACTTGCCAGAGCATCGGTTACATGGCCACACCTTGACGCAAAGGAGGCCACACCCATCTACAATCCACACACCACACTATGTCAAGCCCAGCATCATTTACTGCCTCTTGAACCAATTTTTGCATGGAAGGCTGGGAAATGTAGTCATTGTTGGCTGGTCATGTGGCCAGTGAAACTCAGGGATTCTACTAAAGGAAGAAAGTGAAAATGCATATGGGAGACAGTTGTCAATCTCTGTCATAGTATATTTTTATGTCTATGGAAAGATAGATTAAGAAATAAACCACCATAGTGGACCCAGCTTGTTGATCAGATTAAAGGTTTGTCTCTTAGAAAGCACAGAGGATTATAAGGGAGAGGCACATAAGACAAGCAAGTTGTGACTGGAAAAAGGGATAGGGATACACAAGGCAATTCTCCAGGAAGGGTTGCCGGAGGGCATTGAAATTCTAAAGAAGGAAGAAATAGAGTCATGGAAAGCTGGAACAGAACGGTGGAGACTGGGCAAGTGTTGGGACTCACGGCAACTTCTAAATGGGTAATGTTACTGGTGGCCAACTCTTTTCATGACTATGCCTCTTGATTCATTCTGCCCTACATTCATTCCAATCTAAAGCACATGCTCCTCAAAAGAAAGAGCATAGAGTTTAAACAGACCTGGATTTATATCTTCACTTGATCACTTATTTACAGAGATAGCCTGGGAAAATTACTTAGCCTTTCTGAGCCATTTCTACATTTTTGAATCAGGATAATGGGGATATTAACCAACAGTGCTTTTAGGAGAACAAAATGAGTTGATGCATATAAGGCAGCTCGTGCCAAGCCTGGCACAGAGTAGGCACTCAGTGAGTGGCAGATGGGATTATTATGAAACTTTTCACTCCATCACAAACAGCTCATCCCTCAAATGAATACATACGAGTAGGGGGCTTGACCAGTGTGACAATGTGGTGGGATAGGAAAGCGGTGTGTGTGTGAAGTGCTGAGAACTTAGCAGACTCCTGCCCATTTAGGATGTTTCTCTTAGTGTGCTCAGGCTGCCATAACAAAATACTATGGTCTGTGTGGCTTAAACAACAGAAATTTATTTTCTCTCAGTGCTGGAGACTAGAAGTCTAAGATCAGGGTGCCAATGGGATCAGGTTCTGGTGAGGCCCCTCTTCCAGGCTGTGTGCTCACATAGCCACTTCTTGGTGCACATGTGTGAAGAATGAAAGGAAGCTCTGTGGAAACTCTTCTTATAAGGGGACCAACCCCATCATGAGGGAGCCACCCTCCTGACTTCATCTAACCCTAAGTGCCTCCCGAAGACCCCATCTCTAAACACCATCCCATTGAAGCCTAAGGCATCAACACATGGATTTGGGGGAGACACACATTCAGTCCATAACAGTGCCACTCAGTGGCAACAATACAGGAAGCACAAAAGGAAAATTGTTCTTTTTTAAAAAATTAATATTACATTTTGGGGAAAAGATGTTGACAGCTAGACATAGGAAAAGAAATAATACTGAAGATGCCACTCCTTGTATTGGTGCAAAAGAAGAAAACAGACCTTCATCCGTGAGCTTGTGTATGGAGCAGGATGAGGTTGGAGCTGTACACCAGATAAATCAGTAATTTCATAATTTTACATTTCCACATCCAAACTAAATAACGTTCTTGACCAAACAATCTTAGTTTATCTTCTGGCACCAATATTTAAAGCAAATACCTCAACATAAATAAAATAATAAATTGAAAGACTATACTAATGGTGGTTCTAAGTAGTTAGAGTCGTTTAACTGGAAACAGGAAAAATATCAAGATTATTAACAGGGGGAGACAGAAAGGACAAGAAGGAAGTCTCTAAATAATATTAGTTCATCCTGAGTCAGACTTTCACTCACTCAGCATGACCATGCCATGGTGTTTTGTTTTGTTTTTTAAATCTTAGAAAAGCCCATTAAAGCTAAAGTATTTGACCCATCCAAAATGTTGATTAAAACCAGGCTCTTTGGAGAAGTAGTTGCTACACTGCTTGGCAGGACCCAGGAGTATACCGTGGACATTGATAAGAAGATGGTCAGTACCAATGGCTGGTTTTTAGAAGAGCAAAGTTAAGAAACAATATTTAGGATGTGCCACACTGGGTCACCACTCAAGCATGATTTGCTTCCTCTTAATGTTTTCAACTTTCTCTACCACCTCTAAAGTATACTACCCAGGGTATCTCTGCATAAGTCTTTGTCTTGCCCCTTTGAAAGGTGTGAATTCTCAGAGCCAGCCCCTGTTCAGTGACAGCATTTTGGCCACCTGATCACTTTTCCTAAATCTCCTTTCTCCAATCTTATTTTGTCTTGATTTTTTGAAATTTGTCAGAACTAAACAGGTGCAAACATAACATGCCATGATTTTATACAGTGATGAGACTTAAAGAAGGGATTTAAGCATCAGACAAGGAGGTTTTATTTCCGTATGTCACCTAATGTATTTTTGCCCTTTTTAGCTATGATGGTTTATTGACTTTCCTCAGGGGCCATCAGAGTGAGGTCTTCACCAGTTGGCCTTACAAATTTATTCATTTGTATGACAAGTAATTAGTTGTAACTTTATGCATAGGGTAGACCTGGACACTTAGCATTTCATGTAGCCTTAGGACAGAGTTTGTTCCTTCCTATTTTGATGGCAAGACTACTTTATCTTACTTTGTTTCCTCTAAGTATTTATTAATATTTTTTAAGATTTTCAAGTCAAAATGGCAATTTGAGTATATGTATTTAGCCTAACTGCAGAATCAGGAGAGATTTTTCAACCTTGAGCTACCCACTGGCAGCGTGAAGGTGATAGGATGTCATAGGCTCAACAAGTAAGCATGCACAAGTGTGTAAAGAGGCAAAAACCCCTTTCCATATTGCGGCATCTTTCCCAGTCCTCTCTCAGCCCTTTCTCATCAGCATAATAACCTACATTTCCTTTTTTTTAACTTTTATTTTAGGTTTGGGGGTACACGTGAAGCTTACATAGGTAAACGTGTCATGGGGGCTTTTTGTACAGATTATTTCATCACCCAGGTATTAAGCCCAGTGTCCAATAGTTATCTTTTTTGCTCCTCTCTCTCCTCCTACCCTCCCCTTCAAGTAGACTCCAGTGTCTGTTGTTTCTGTCTCTGTGTTCATAAGTTCTTATCATTTAGCTCCCACTTATAAGTGAGAACATGCAGTATTCGGTTTTCTGTTCCTGCATTCGTTTGCTAAAGATAATGGCCTCTTGCTCCATCCATGTTCCCACAAAAGACATGATCCCTTTCTATGGCTGCATAGTATTTCATGGTGTATATGTACCACATTTTCCTTATCCAATCTATAACCTATATTTCAAAATGAACGGTGCTGGATAATATCCAGAGTACAGAAAGGGAAGTGTGGGATGTTTACCTTTGGGGTTATATCTTCTGTCATCCAGTTATCCCATCTTTCTCCTGGGGACCTTGGGTTCAAGTGGTGTAAAGTCCTAGTCACTCAGGCAATGATGACAGCACAGATCAGGATCCTTCGAAGCACCTTTGGGAAGGGTGCCAAGTTCAGAATCCAAAAATAAGGGAAACCTACAACTCATTCTCTGCTTCCACATACCATGAATGACCCCACTAGGCAAAGAGATGAGTAGCTACTTGTTTCAGTATTATTCCATAACAAACCATCCCAAAACCTAGTGACTTAAACTACAATTTGCTATTTTTTCCTCACATTTTTTGGGTCAGTTGGGCTCAATTGGAAAGTTCTCATTTTGAGTCTCTCCTAAAGTTGTGTCAGATGGCGGCTGGGGCCGGAATCACTGGAAGGTTGACTGGACATCCCAGAGGACTTCTTCACTCACTGTACCTCAGCAGACCTCCTGCAGTACACTAGCTGGGATTTCTTACATGGAGGCTCAGGGCACCAAAAACAGGAAGCAGAAACTGTCAGGCCTCAGAGGCAGGCTCAAAGCTAGCACAACATCACTTCCATTACATTCAAAACGATCACAGCCAACCTAGATTTGAGGGAGTAGAGGCATGGGCTCCCCCTCACCACAGCACATGTGGACTACAGGGAAAAGGATGGCAGCCACCTTTGCAAGTAAGCAACCACCACCACAAACAAGAAGCAAGAATTATTTGGGATGGAAGCTTTTCCCTCTTCCCAGAGAGCCCTGAAAGAGCCCCCTCCCTGCTACTCTTGGGTGGCCCAGTGATTAAATAAGCAAAGTAAAATTTGTGCAGATATCATTGTGTAAAACATTGGAGAAAAGTAACTTAATAAACACAACCACCTTTGGACTTCAATAAAGCAAGCAGATGAAAAAGTAAAAGATATAGAGACTTTAATTAAATCTAATCAAAAAATGATTAATGAATATTTATTTAGCAGCACCCTTCAAATAGATAATTCATATTATTTTCTTAACTTGTAAAAATTGACTATAACTTAGGCCACAAAGAAAACCTGAAAAAAGAGAACATATAATTTTTACAGTAAACATATACCACCAAAAATAAAAAGCTAGAAGTTAGCAATAAAGGATTAAACTCTTGCTTTAAAAAAGCACTTAGATGCCACTGCACTCCAGCCTAAATGACAGAATGAGACTCTGTCCCAAATAAAAAAAAAAAAAGCACTTTGACATTTTGAAGTTTTAAAGCACTCTCATAAATTACTGTTCAGTCCAAAAGGAAATCAAAATTGCAATTAACTGGGATCCTAGAAAATAATGACAGTTGGAACATCTCAATAAAAACTCATGGGATTTGGAAACATCATGGCCTTAAATTCTTTCATTATTAAACAAGGAAAAATGGAAACAAATGAGGTAAGCATTAGTTAAAACTTAGAAAAGAATTGAAACAAATCTACAGACAACAGAAATAAGAAATCTATGAATAAAGAACGAATTAATGAAAACAAAGCAAAATCAGTAGAAATGAGAAGTCTTTAAGACTTTCTTTGGAAATACCAGTATCATTGATGAATCTTTGAAAGAGAAATCCAAAGAAGAAGGTCAGAAAATGAAAATATGTAATTATTAAGAATGACAAAAGGTGTATCACAGCGAATAAGGAGAATTGTTCACCTATAAGAATGCCCCATGTACAAAGTACAAATCTATGCAAATGCTTTCAAAATCTTGATGAATGAATGATTTTCAAGAATGGATAAATTATAGAAATTGGCCCCCAAAAAAGTACAAAACCTGAATAGGTCAATATCTGTGGCAAAAATTGTTAAAGGCATCAAAGAACTATGCTTTTAAATAACACCATATCCAGAAATTTTTGAGAGAATTATCCCTTGCTTATCCACTTGTTATAAGAACAAGTAATTCTTATGTTATTCAGAAATACAGAACATATATAAAGATGAAAATCCTCCCAAATTGTTTTGTGAAGTTAACATAATCTTGATGAAAAGTGGCTCACAAGAAAAACATGGCCAAGTTCACCTATGAATTTGTGTGCAAAAATCCTAAATCAAAGATAATTGATTTCAGAACTTTTCAAATGTATATTTTCTCTCTCTTTCTTAAATATACATTTATAAAATATACATTTTCACAGTAGGTGAAAATATAGAAATAATATAATGATCTTGATTGATATCAAAAAGATATTTGATACAAATTAAAATGTTACTTTTTGAAACTATCAACTGACCATGAATAGGAAATTATTTTCTTAACATGAATAAAAATATCTATCAATATGGTTATCTTACTTTATATCAAAATGTTATTTGATATTTGCTTAAATTTTTAAATACTTAAATGAAATTTAAAGTATATTCTTAACAGAATTAAGGATATCTAAACTACTTTATTTATGAAATATTGAAGATATTCCTACTAAGACAATAATAAGGAAAGGGCACCTGACATCACTTCAAATCTATGCAATAAAACAAGAAAAATAATAACAGGTAAATATTAGAAATGGAAAAGTTTAAGTTATATCAACATAAATACTATAGGAGAATTATTTAAATACAAAATAAATATACTAAGGGTAGAATGCTAAAACAGAGAAAAGTTAAACTTTACAATACCAACAATAAAATAAATAAAGGAATAAATGTTTAAAAGAAGGCTGGAACTTATATTAGAAAATCACAAATCTTGAATGTGCTATTGATAAATGAGAAAATATAAAAATAAAAAAGGCCATTTTCTCCAACTTAATTTATGAATTACGCTATTATAAATAATCAGTTGTTTGGAAGAACAATCAGATGAGACTAGTGCAGATAATCTTGAAAACTAATAAAGATATAATACCAATATCACAATATGTTGTGAAACGAACAATCAACAGTGCCGCTAGATATAGACAGACACATCAGAGAAGTGGAGCAGAGATCTGAAAAAACAAACGGAAGAACAAGTGAGGATTTGCTATATGATAAGGCTGGCATTAAATTAGCTGGAAGGTGGTAGATTATTTAACAAATGGTATTGGCACAACTGGCTAATTTAGAAAAAGATGTAATAAATTTGAACTTGCACCGCACATCTTATAGCAATATATATTCCAGATGATAACACTTAACATTTACTGAGTAATTTTATGTGTCTGGCACTGTTCAAAGTTACTTACAGGCCAGGTGCGGTGGCTCATGCCTGTAATCCCAACACTTTGGGAGGCTGAGGCAGGTGATTCACTTGAGGTCAGGAGTTCGAGACCAGCCTCACCAACATGGTGAAAACCTGTCTCTACTAAAAATACAAAATTAGCACCGGGTGTGATGGTGCACTCCTGTAATCCCAGCTACTTGGGAGGCTGAGGCAGGAGAGTCACTTGAACCTGGGAGATGAGATTGCACCATTACACTCCAGCCTGGGCAACAAGAGCAAAACTCCATCTCAAAAAAAAGTTATTTACCATTTTCATTAATCCTTACAATAATCCCATGAGCTAGGATCAATTATTTAACTCACTTTACTGAAAACAAAGAGAAGTTAATTAATTTGTCCAAGATAACACAGTGAGTTGCAGAACCAGATCTTGAATCCTAGTAGTTTGGCTCTAGAGTCCACATTCTATAAACATAGAAAAGTGAAACTATAACATAACTAGAAAAGAATGATGAAGGCCTTTCTAAGGCGTATGAAAAATAGACTCTATGAGCCAGGGGCAGTGGCTCACACTTGTAATCCCAGCACTTTGGGAAGCCAAGGCTGGTGGACCATCTGAGCTCAGGAGTTTGAGACCAGCCAGGCCAACATGGTGAAACCCTGTCTCTACCAAACACACAAAACAATTAGCCAGGTGTCATGGTGCACTCCCGTAGTCCCAGCTACTTGGGAGGCTGAGGTGAGAGGATCACTTGAACCCAGGAGGCAGAGGTTGCAGTGAGCTGAGATCACGCCACTGCACTCCAACCTGGGTGACAGTGAAACCCCATCTCAAAAAAAAAAAAAAAAAGAAATAGATTTTATGGATTAATATAATCAGCTACCCACATAAATATATTTAACTTCTGTACATAAAAAAGTATCATCAGTAAAATTTTAAAAATCACAAACAAAAAAAATAGCTTATATAACCAGCATATTAGTCTGTTCTCACACAGCTATAAAGAACTACCCGAGACTGGGTAATTTATAAAGAAGAGACGTTTAATTGACTCACAGTTCCGTATGGCTAGGGAATCCTAGGGAAATTTACAATCATGGCAGAAGGGGAAGCAAGCATGTCTTACATGGTGGCGGGTGAGAGACAGTGTGAGCAAGCACAGGGGAACTCCCCTTTAAAAACCATCCGATCTCGAGAAACGTATTCACTATCATGAGAACAGCATGGGGGAAACTGCCCCCATAATCCATTTACTCCTCTCCCTCGACATGTGGGGATTACAATTCAAGATCAGATTTGGATGGGAACACAAAGCTTAACCATATCAACCAGTTTCACCATTACTCTGTAAAGAGCTCTTACAAATCAATAAAAAAGACTAATAAAAAAAAATCAAAACCTCAGGAAAAGTGGACAAAGTATATGAACAGACACATCATTAAAGATGAAATACAAAGGACTGATATATTTATTTATTTATTTATGTGTGTATATATGTGTGTATGTGAGTGACACATATATCTACATACATATATATGTAACACATATATCTTTACATATATACACACACACATTTTTTAAACTTTCGTCTCACAAATAATAAAACAGTGACCATGGCAACACAATTCCTTCAGACAGTCAAATTGGCAAAATTTTTAATTCTAAAACTCTGTAATTGAAAGTGTAGGGAAATAGACATTTTTAATTCTGAAACTCTATAATTGAAAGTGTAGGGAAATGAAATTCTCATAAACTATTATTGCAACTACAAATGAGTATTACTTTTCTAGTGGTATCGACAGTTTGACAATATATTATCAAACACTGTCAAAGTGTGCATAAACTTTGACCCAGAAATTCTACCTCAAATAATTTGTTCTAAAACAATTGACAGATGTATGAAAATATTTATGGATGAATAGTTTTATCACAGTATTGTTTACAATAGACACAAATTAGATAAACTCTTAATACCCAACAATAAAGAACTTCTTAACTGCATTTGGTGCTTCCATGTGATAGAAGATTATGCAACCATTGAAAATGACAAGAGAGAAATGGTCACAGTAAACTACTTTAAAACTTTTATACAGGATGATTCCATTTTCGTAAATATATCCACCACTGAGTGTGTGTCTGTATTCTGTAAATATAAGCACAAAACATTAATTCTGAATGCTGTAATTTAACATTCCCTTCTTCCTTCTCTCTTCTCTTTTCAGTGTGTATTTTTCAGATTTTCAGCAAAGAAAACAAAGAACTGTGTAATCAGATGAAAAAGGGGATTTTTTTTGTTAAATAAGTCATATCTCAACATTAATTCTTGACAACCCTTGTATTTACACGTGTCCCACTAAAGAGATGCCATTTTTATTTCTACCCTTTCCTTCATTTTTCTAGTTTCCTCATGTTACCAAATATTTCCTGTGTGCTTTCATCTTACCCTCAGTTCTGGCATCCAAAGACGTTATTATGGAGAGTGTGCCAGTATGTGTGTCAGCAAAATGAATCAAATAACTAAAAGAGTTGACCTTGGATCCCTTTCTATGAACAGAGCATAAAAGGCAGGCTATTATATGAGATTTATAGGCAGGGCAAAGTTTGAGGTGGAGAAAGGGAGCTGAGAAGGATCAGAGCATCACCACTCACAACACACCTTTCTCTTTGCCCTTGGCTCCAGCTTTGGGGGAAGGGGAAGGAGCAAGACAGGGTCTCGTTCTGTTGCCCAGGCTGGAGTGCACTGCAGTGGTACCATGATAGCCTACTGCAGCCTCAAACTCTTGGGCATCCTTCTGCCTCAGCCTCCCAAGTAGCTAAGACTTAAAAGCACACATCACCACATCAGGCTAATTTTTTTTATTTTTTGTAGACACAGGGTCTCACTGTGTTGCCCAGGCTGGTCTGTAACTCCTGGGCTAAAGTGATCCTCCTGTGTCAGCCTCCTAAAGTGCTGGGATTACAGGCATGAGCCACCTTGCCTGGCCAGGAAGATAACTTTGAATGTGTCTGTGTATATACACATTTTATGTATACAGGTATACATACATTTTATACATGCCTCTATCTATACATATGCTGACATACATATATATGTATGTATATGCACATTTTTATTTATATGTGTATATGTGTGTGTGCATGCATGCGTATGAATTTTATATGGAAAACCAAAATATCAAAGTGAAATGGAAAAGCTGAAAGCAGAAAGACTGGTTTACTTGGTGGCCAAGTGATAGACGATGAGCAACAATGATGGTGGGGCAGAATGAATGGGTGTGAAGGGTCTTTAAGAAACCAAAGCAGAGCTTTCTCTGCTTCTCCCTGACTGTGGCAGAAGATGGCTGCCCCCTCATCCCCAAGATCCCGCTTTACATTTCCTCTATTCAAATGATCAGTCCTGGCTACCTGTCACTCAGTGGTCATTCCAAATTCACAGGAGAGAGAATCTGATAGGTCTAGCTCAGCACAGTTGTCCACCTCTGGTCCAATCAACTGTGGCCAGGCCTCAGGGTCACAGATCACAAATGTGGTTGCTGGGTCCATCTGTTTGTGGGGTGATTCGACTACTGTCTGTCCTCACCTCTAGACTATATTCTTCATGAGGGCAGGGACCTCACATTTGCTCAGTACTGTCTGCAGCACCTTTTGAGGACACAGTTGGCACTCAAAACCCACTTGTCAAAAGGATAAATGCACAAATAAATTAACAAATGAAGAGAATCATAGACAGGGTAGAAGGCTAACTATTAAGTCATCCAACCCAGCCATGCATTCATTGTTCTGTTTAATTCATCACTAGAGCACCACCTTCAGCAGGATTGTCAGTTGCCTTCAATATGTCGATGAGGTTTTGTGGTCTAGCCTGAGTTTACAAGAATGATTTAAGTTATGAACTATGCTTATAATTCCAGACTGACTTCCAAACAAACTCTGGAAACCTAATTCATTAGTAACTTGAGAAATACCTACACCCCTCCAAACAAGACAATCAATAGGGGAACTAGGCCAGAGAGAAAAGGTATTTGTCACAGGAAACTTGGCATATATGTTATACTTTTTCCATCTGATTATTTTAGTGTTCTTCCTGTGAAATCCAATTTCCTCAGATGACCTCTGTTCATAGGAAACCATTTGGTTTAATCTGTGGGAGCCATAGCATATTTTTAACCATCTCCAAAGTCCAGCTCCCCCCTCCACTGAGCGTGCCTGATGCCCAAACAGATGTCTCATAACACTCAGCACACATGAGCTCACCACTGGCAAATCTTTTGTACACAATCAGCCCACACCTCTTCCCACATCTCCCCTGTCTACCCACAAACCTAAATTCAGAACTTGTAGGCAAGCTCAAACTCTTACCACAATAATAGAAAAGCAATAGGCAGACCTCCAATTTTGAATTTTCAATTTATTAATATTTTTAAAAATCTAATGACCTGAAAATATGCAATACAAAGCATTAGCCAAACTAATTAGTATAAAGAAATATACAAACTGGCTGCCCCACAAAATAATTCAGATTAAAGTATCGAAGGAAAAGATTTCAAAGGAATTCAAATTTTTATGGAGGCTTGGTATAGTGGCTCATGTCCGTAATCCCAGCACTTTGGGAGGCCGAGGCAGTCAGATCACCTAAGTTCAGGAGTTCAAAACCAGCTGGCCAACATGGCAAAACCCTGTCTTTACTAAAAATACAAAAAAAATTAGCTGGGTGTGGTGGTGCATGCCTATAATTCCAGCTACTCAAGAGGCTGAGGCAGGAGAATCACTTGAACCCAAGAGGCAGAGGTTGCAGTGAGCCAAGATCATGCCACTGCACTCCAGCCTGGGTGACAGAGTGAGACTTTGTCTCAAAAAAAAATTGATGGAATTATAGATATTAGGGCTGGAAGGTCCTTGAACATCATCTAGCTGTTACAACTTTATTGTACTGATGAAGAAACTGAGGTCCATAGAGAGAAAGTGACTTGCCCCAGGTTTCACAATGAGTATGTTAGTGGCAGAACTAGAGGTAGAACTCTGCCTCCTAACTGCAACCCACAAACAGACCACAGCCCCCCCCCACCAGCGTCCTGTCTCTATATTCCTCGGACCATCAATGTCAGGAGTTCAAACCTAGTGAAATCCAGAACATGATCAACAAGATCTTTCATCATGATCTTTTCATCATAACCATTTCAGAATGTGTCACCTCCAATTTAGGTAAAGATTTTTGTTGAGGAACAATTTCCTTTGATCAATCAAAGGTAACCCAAAAATATTTTAGAGGTAGTGTTAACCTTTCAAGTGTGGAAGCCAAGGGGAGTACATGGGATTCTTGCCTTCCATTCTCCAAGAACCTAGGAGATGTCCAAGGAGACCACGGAGAGGTGACTGAGAAGCCCTAAACTCATAGCTGTGTTCATGGATCCTGGACCTCTGGAGAGCCTAAACCTGCAGGGGAAAATCAGAGCTTTCTAAGACATCTTGCTGCACCTCAGAGCTCTGGTGTATGAGCAGTATTTGCTAAGTGCCAACTTGAACTTGAACATTGAGCTTTTTAGAGCAATACTAGGCTCCAGAGGAAAAGCCCTTGAGGCTGCCTTAGAGGTGCTCACCAACCAGTTAAGGAGCAATGTTTCTAATGGGAAACATTAAGAGAAGAGTGCCACATGGCAAATTATATTCTTCATTGGACAAATATTTTTGAAGGGCAGAGGGTGGACCAAGCTGGACATCCTGCAATAAAAGAGTAGGACATCAATTGAAAGACCAGATCCCAAAGGGCTGCATATGCCAGTGGAGGTGTTTGGCTTTTATTTTAAAGGTGATGGGAAATCACTGAAGAATTTTGACATGGAGAGTGAATTGACCAGACTTAGGTTCTGGAAGAATCACTTGGCTGTGTCAAGAGCTGATGGATTGTGGTCAGGTGCTACACTGTGTGATGCTATCTACAAGCGTTCCAGGAATCACTTGCACTTTTAGTCTATATTCAGGAAAACAGTATAAAGAGGATGAGTTCCTTTTGCTACATTTTTTCCTATGTACCAATTTTAGTATAGAAGCCCAGTGTGGAGTGTAGCTCTAGTCTGCGCTTACTCAGAAAGCACTGAACTAGGAGTTGGAACACCTGATACCACCTCCAACTGACCTTTCCACCATAGACAGGGTCATGATTATGTCTGCACATCCCCACCTGCAGAGAGACAGAGTTAGACTCAACTTCATTTACTAAACACAATGCATGTGCCAGGCACTGTGCCAAGCCCTTCATAACATTGGTTAAGGGAGGATGAGTTCCCAGCAAACAGAGCTGGGTTTTACCCCACTCTGCCACTTACCGGCTGTGTAGTCTTGAGCAAGTTATTTAAATAGGTGTGAGACTTGAGTTCTCTTGTGTACAGTGAAAATAATGATACTTAACTAACAGAATTTTGATGATAAATAAAGAAGCTAATGTACCTGAACATTTTAAATAGTCCTCCCACCACCATTAGATACAGGCAAATCAAAATGGCACTTTCAAGCCTAGGAGGAAAGCTGGCTAGGATCCTGCTAAGCCTACATTTAGCAAGAGATATTGTTGCATTTTCTTAGAATCTAATCTGAGAATTTTGTCGCTAATGTGTGAAAATAATGAGCATTCATTCCCGTAAATGAGGACGGAGGTAAACTGAGGTCAAAGCCAAATCTTGGCTCTGAATCAAACTACCCAAAACCAATACTGCAGAAAATAAAACTGGGTCACAAAGACCTGTGTTATGAAGTGAGAGTTCCAATCGTCGTAGCAACCTTTTAACCAAACACTGGTGCAGATTGCTGGCCTACACTGACACTGAGAACATCTGGCCTTTCTATTATCCTCTTGCAAGCAAAAAACGATGTTGTATAAACTGATCTTTAGGCCAATTATATGGTCTAAGTGTTACCGTGTTTGTGTCGGCGCCTTGACTCCAGGTTTTAAGAACTTATTGTAACCACACCCTCTTACAAAGACTGTGGGTCTTACTGTATATTACCCCAGGGATTTATTGATGCCAAGTCTGCACCTTTTTTTCGGGACGATAAGTACGTGTAAATTCATCATCAATCAAATGTGTGTGCAGTGCACTGTGGGAGGTCCTATAAGAAATAAGTTACTGGACTTAGTGGCAGCAGGAGAGAAGAGACATAAGAGAGCAGGCTCTAGGGACTGCTTTGTTTTTCCCTACAATTTTGCTACATTTTTTCCTATGTACCAATTTTAGTATAGAAGCCCGGTGTGGAGTGTAGAAGCTCTAGTCTTGCGCTCACTCAGGAAGCACTGAACTAGGAGTTGGAACACCTGATACCACCTCCAACTCGACCTTCCCACCATAGACAGGGTCATGATTATATCTGCACATCCCCACCTGCAGAGAGACAGAGTTAGACTCAACTTCATTTACTAAACACAATGCATGTGCCAGGCACTGTGCCAAGCCCTTCATAACATTGGTTAAGGGAGTCCTCCTAAAACCTGTAAGTGGCAGGTCGTATGATTACCCCCACCTCACATCACACTGTGGGGTGTCCCACAGTGGGGGCAAGGCAGAAGCTATGAGCTTGCCCCCTCCACTCTGGCTGCTTGATGAGAGCTCTGGGCTTTTGTGCTCAGATGTAAAGGATTAGGTTGAGGGGGGAGGGGGCGTGATGCCGTAATGAACCACAGTGCAATGTTCTGTGGTAGGTGACCCATGGGTACACCCCTGGGGTGTTACTAACTAGAGGAAGGAGGACTCTTTGCCTCCCCCATCACTATTTTACCCCACCCCATCTGTCCCTCTGCTGCTCTGGCCAAGACACCATGGCAGCAGCTAGAAGTGCTGACCTCGGGGAGGTCTTCCTCCCCACCTCACTGCCCCGCCAGCCCCCGCTGGCCCTCTTTCATCCTATCTTCAGCTGACAGATATGAGAGACCATCTTTTAGTCTGTGGATGCTTTCGCACCTTTTTGGAAACACCTGGGAATCCTAACATAGATTATGAACAGAGGTATTGGCAGAAGAAGGCTGGGAGCTTCTAATTTTGTCTCTGGATGCAACAGCCTCTGGTAAAAATAGTAGAGTGACTTATTTCAATGGAAGAGAATAAGTACATGAGTTTCTGGATTAATTAATTAGCCTCTCCTCTGCTCAACCCAGTGGCCAACTCTAAAGGAGATCTGAAGCCAGATGGGCATTCAACCCCAGGCACCAGCAGCTCCTTCCCCAGGATGAGGTTTTCCATCGTCTTTAAAGGACACGAATCTCTTGAGCCTCTCAGTCTCACTTAGCATGTCTAGGAACGAAGGGCAGAACAGATAGCACAGTAAATCCCAGCTCAAAACTGTTGTCACAGGAATTCATCACAGATGGTAATCATTAGGGCCATCACATCTTAAAGGAAAGCTTTATCCAGAATCATAAATAAACTGTAACCAAGGCTTAGATTTATAAAGCTATAAAAGAGGGCAGCTTGAACAGCCGGGAATGTACAATACTGGGTTACAAAATCAGCATCATGCCTGAGAGGCTGGACATAAACCGGGAGCTCTGGGCAGTGCAGCAAGGAGGGGGGATCTTCTTCTGCAGTTAGTGGACCCCCAGTCGGAGCCTCCACTGCTTAGCACCTGGTTTAATCGCATGTAATGCTAGCTCAGAGAAGCAGGGGTGCTGGCATCTAAACATGGCATTGCAACTCATAAACCAATTGCAGTCCCATCAAGCTGGGCCCTTCCTCACCGAGATTCCCTCTGGCTAATGCTATGTCCTGGGAAGTAATTTTCAGTTTATTGCTACGGTTCTCTACCCCCTACTTTTCCTAAGTGGCTCAAATAACTTCGTTTTTACCGAGAGTCCCCGTACCATGGAGAACACCCTGTGAGGCTGTGAGTTGTGGAGCAGCAAAGCACAAACAAGGCTGCAGCCTTCCCGAAGTTTCTCACCTGGACAGGGAGGCAAGGCATTTACAGATGCAATAACTGTAGTATGCAGGCTCAAATGTGTGGTGTGGAGAACTAGAGAACTCAAGGAAGCAAAGGGCAAGTGGAGGCTGGAGTCGCTGTGGCGAAATGCGTGGAGGAAAAGGGACATGATTTATGACTTGAAGGGGGCACGGGGGCTGCGCACAGGGAAGGGAAGGTTTTCTCAGCCCCACAGCCTCCCACCAGCATGCAGCCTGTCCCTGCTGCGACCCATCCTGAGCCAAGTCTCTAACAACACACTCTCATTTTCCTCTTGTCCTGGAGCTAATTTAAGCAACAATTGTTCCCCAAATTCCACACCTCACCCTCTTCATTCCCATTCAGGCTTGTCCCTAAAAGGCCTGGAAAGGGAAACTCTGTGCTCTCTGGACATGTTTCATACAGGCTGGACACCACAGGATAGCGTCCATCCTGGAGCGTGTGGCCAGGAACAATTTCACACCCCAGTCCCAGGCTCAGCATAGAGGGCAGCCTCGAGAGAGGTGCGGCCCCCACCCTGGCCTCCGCGGAGAGCGATTCTGTAAGCATGCACACATGCCAGAGAGAGAACAGAAAGATGACCCACAGGCATGGGAAGTGAGGGGGGCCAGGAGCCTACAGGAGGGTGGGTACCCAACCAGGCAAGCGGCCAAGTGAAGAGAGCTTATACCAGCATGGAAGATGGTGAGCAGGAGAGCCCGTCTCCCCTCCCTTGCAGAGCTGAGTGTTGCACAGAGGCTCCTGAGTGCCAGTTGAGACTAGGGGTATCTGGTGGAGGACAGAGAAAGCATGGCTGTGACTCTGGAGAGCAGAGCAGAGACAGTATAGGGGGAGACAGGGCTACTTAAGGCTGGCTTTGGATGCTGACTTTCAGGAGGTTGCTGTAAAGGATTCCAGGGTCTTCTCTGCATTATTCAGTTGAGTACCCAAGAAGGGTAGGGAAAAGCAGAATTCAGGGTAGATGCCCTCTTGGCAATAAAATGTCCCCAGGTTGTATTTCTTAAGGTACATAGGTTGTCAATTCCTGTGAATGACAACTAAACGTACCTGCACAGGCGCAGCCGCATGTGGAAGAGGGAATCCCACAGCCAGAACAAGGGCAAGATAAACTGTTTATTATTTACTGGCACTTTGGAGAAGGCAAGGCATGGATGGGGAAGCTGTATTGATCACATCAGTAGAGATAGCTGCCTCCTTCATTCATTACCCACGACAAGCAGTTGAGGGGGCACAGGCGAGGTAAATGCATCAGGGCCTCTGAGGCCCACCTGTATTGGCCACATCCATGACAACTCCAATCACAGATTCTAGCTACATCCTTGAATTACCATATAGGAGAAGCTCATGGTCTTAACCTTCTGCCGTTTCCAGGCATGTAATTGAAATGAATCAAAATAAACCACTTTTGTTTATGAAATATGAGGACCCCTTCCAGAAGGCAAAGTAGCAGCAGGAAGAATAATTCTAGAGTCTATTTTGGGTTAGAATCACCAATCCCACCTCTTCCTAGTTGTATGGCCTTGAAAAAGTAACTTCACTTTTCTGAACCTGTTTTCTCATCCATGCAATGGAACAGTTCATAATTCCGGGTTAGCAGGGCTGTTAGATTCAATCTGATGGCCTCTGTACACAGCACCCAATTAAGGTCAGTCTCCTTCCCTTTCTCTAACTTGAGATAGTTGGACTCCAGGAAAAGATGAATTTTAACCATTTTGCTACACAGTCCAGGAAAAGGAAGCGGGGGAGCCCACTTGTCCTCAGGTTCTACTAGGTGCCACTAGAGAGTTGTCACCAAGAGGGGCCTGGCTTTCCACATACTCCTTACAAGCCTCCCACCACACACCACGGGCCCTGATGTGAGGAGTCTGCTCATGTTTCCTTCCTCTCTGATTGTCTTCTAGGGGCGCTGCATCAACTTCACTAGGGTCAAGAACAACCAGCCGGCCAAGTACCCGCTCAACAACGCCTACCACACCTCCTCACCACCTCCTGCCCCCATCTACACGCCCCCACCCCCTGCACCCCACTGCCCTCCCCCCGGCCCCCAGTGCCCCCACCCCTCCCATCCCATCCCCCACCTTCCATCCTTCCCCCTCCTCCCCAGGCTCCACCTCCCAACAGGGCGCCTCCTCCCTCCCGCCCTCCTCCAAGGCCTTCTGTCTAGAGCCCAAAGTTCCTGCTCTGGGCTCTCTCAGAAACTTTGGGAGGTGCTAGAACAAGTCTTTCCAGTTAGAGGAGAGGAGTGGTGATAAAGCCCACTGACTTTCACACATTCTAAAAATTGGTTGGCAATGCCAGTATACCGACAATCGTGATCAGCAGAAAGAAACAGATATTTTAAGTGGCCGGAAAGCAAATGATGAGACAACTACAGTCACCTTTATAGGCAGCCATCTATCACTTCTAGAAGGTTCCAGAGACAGTGAAACTGTAAGATGCTCTCAACAGGACTGTCTCTCATGGAGACCAGCAAGAAAATCATTTATCTGAGGGTGAAATGCAGCGTTGGATAAGAAATACATTGCTGGGTTTCTAAAACGCTGCCTTCCCGCCTCTCCTCCACCTCCATCCCTGGACCCTGGACCCTTGGCCTGGGAGCCAAAGGACCCTCACCCCTGTGCACCACCCAGGAAGGAGGAAACCTTTGCCTACAACTTTGGAAATACTGGGGTCCCTGGTGCGGTAAGAAACTCAACATCAGACGGGTATGCAAAAGGACTTTCTCCTGGGATTTGCAGGTATCTAAAAATGTATGCCATCTTTTCCTTGCAAAGTCTTCCAGTTTCCAAGTGAGAAAGGGAGCAGGTGTTTACTGATGGAAAAGGTATGTTGCTATGTTGATGTGTAAGTGAAATCAGTTGTGTGCAATTGACGGGCGTATTTATGGGAGCATCAGCCAGTTTCTAAAACCCACAGGCCATCAGCAGCTAGAGGTGGCTGGCTTTGGCCAGACGTGGTCCCTAAATCAACAGACAATGCTGTTGTCGAAGAGCAACCTGTGAATGATTCATGTCAAAAATCAGGTTTGGCTTCAGTTTAAATCATTTGAGGTATAAAGTTTATCCTGTTTTCCAGAGATAAACATGAGATGATCTTTCCAAAATAGCATCATTAGAAACTGTCACATGGTATCACTAGTTTTGTTTTGTTTTTTCTTGGTAAAGTTGTGCACCAGAGACTTCTGGGTAGAGCTGAGAGACAATGGTCCTGACATAATAAGGAAATAATCCTCAGGTTCTTTGATTAACCCCCATAAGGCATGTGTGTGTACACAAACATATTTCTCTTTGGCTTTTCAACATAGAATATCAGTTGTTAACCAAGGGGAAATACATCAGATGTGCAACACGGAGATGCTCTGCCTAAATTCCTACCATGCCTGGGCTCACCTTATTTCTCCGGGTCTTTATGGATCTGTTTAATCAATAAGCCCTATAATCACTTACTAAACATTGGGCTTCATTACCCAGTAGTAAAAACAGAGATCATTGTTGTGGGCCTCCTTCATCAGCCTGTTCAAAATTATCTCCTTCTCTAGCTTTCCACAAGTCCTAAAATTCCTGTCCCAAGCCCCCCAAATTCTCACATCATTTCTAGAACAAAACAGAATATAAAATAAATGTAAATATAGTGGCTTCGGATGTGGTCTCCGAAGATCCTTCAAGAATACATCAACCCAGCTTCATTCTCTCACTTTACTTAGAACAGAGATATAAGGGCCTGGGATGCATTTATTTTATCAATACCAATTTTTGTGTCCGTGGCAGACATTGCTAATCAGTCACAGCACTATTTCCTATTAAGCCCAATGATTTCTTCACAATCCTTCTCAAATTACAACTCCAGAGAGGCACCACTCAACAGTCAGATGGACCCAACAGTCAGATGAGAGAAATGAACCCTACTTGTTTTATCTATCTTAGAAAGCAAAACCAAACAGGAATTTCCAGGGAGAATGGGAAAGCCAGGGGGCATAAAAGGTACAGTCAGGGGAAAATAGATCTAGGCAGAGTGCCTTAGTCAGGGACCACTGGCGCTGAATCTGCAGTGCCAATGCCAGACTCACACATCTCCAAGTGTACCTCCAACCCTAACCTTCTCCCACAGCTGCCTGCAACAGAGTCTCCCAGCCTTCTCAGAGAGCTAAAACCAGAGATTTCTAGACTCATGAAAGCAACCTCCCAGCCTCTTCCCCAACCCTGCCGCATTGTCTATTTTTAGAACACTAGGCTTCTCTTCTTGTAGTTCCTCATAAGCAGGGGCCAGGATATCTCAACCACCTGCAGTAACATTGCTGGGCCCCTTGAAAACCATTCCATAGAAGAATGGGTTCCCCAGGCTCACAGTGTAGAGATGTTGAGCCCATCACAGCTGTTTTGACTGCTGGCAGTCTAAAACGGTCCACCCACCCCACGCCACTGCCACATGATTCCTGCGGCCATTCAAAAGTTCAAGCCAAGATGCTGACGTTGCTGAGCAACGAGATGGTGAGCATCAGTGCGAATGCACCATTCAGGATCTCAACAGTGCATCAGTTATATGCCCAGTGCAGTTACAAGATGTTGTTTTTGCAAAGCATTTTGATGGAATAGGGAACTGCAAATGTATGATGATTTTGAAAAGGCTCAGCAAGATTTGTTCTTAAAACTCAGTGTGTCATCCCCAGTCATTTAGAATTACAGTTAAGAAGGAAAAACTTCTATAGATTGTATGAAAAAGGTGTTATCTTCATAGAGGGCTATTACAGGCAGGAAAAAATTTTAACTGGTTTACAAAATCCATCAATACTTGTGTCATTCCCTGTAAAAGGCAGAAGACGTGATTGTGATCAGAAAAACTGCACAAAATTTTTTTCAGCCCCCATGTTATTGTTCTTATGAACTTTTTTTAATTAAAGCCAAATTTTTGTTGTATATATTCATATTCCATGTGTTAGATGGAAGCATTTCCTATCCAGTGTGAATAAAAAGAACAGTTGTAGTAAATTATTATAAAGCCGATGATATTTCATGGCAGGTTATTCTACCAAGCTGTGCTTGTTGGTTTTTCCCATGACTGTATTGCTTTTATAAATGTACAAATAGTTACTGAAATGACGAGACCCTTGTTTGCACAGCATTAATAAGAACCTTGGTAAGAACCATAGTCTCTGTTGACAACCAGCTCACAGTTTCTTGCCTGAAGTTTGGTGCACCCTCCAGTAAGACACAAGATGTCTCTTTTACCAAAGTCAAGAACAGAGCTGGTGGATTAATTAACAGTCTTGGGTATCTGGCCATGGGTAACCTCATTGTAACTATGATTAGAATGGGCAGAGATGATCTTGAAGTGTCACGTACACTGAAGTCCAAACACTATGTCAGATGGGGGTAAAATCCATTAAAGAACTGGAAAAAAATAATTATAAGATGACAAGCAAATATTTCAGCCCAATGTCAGTAAAACAAAAATTAATGCTGTGTAAAATGGGTTGAATTAGTTTGCAAACTATATAAAGATATACGCAGTAAAAAGTCTGTTAATGCACATCCTGTGGGAATGGAGTGTTCTAGTCAATTGCCTTTTCTAGTTATCTGAGCTCTCCTATATTATCATACTCAGATAACCAAATTAAAAGAATTAGAATACGGTTTTTAAATACACTTAACATTAAACTATTCTAACTCTTTCTTCTTTCTGTGATAATTCAGAAGATAGTTATGGATCTTCAATGCCTCTGAGTCCTTGTTATAAAAAATCAGTTATCACTATACCAGGCTACAGGAGACTGGGTGAAACCTGTACAATGACAACCCTGGAAGTGGCTTTTTTAAAAAATAATAATAAATTTCTAAAATCAACTCTTTTTTCTGGTTATTTGTGTGTTTGCTATAAAAATAAAGTCCAACATATTCAAGTGCTCAATATCCTGATCATAATACAGTGGTTGCCGTGCTATACACTACATTTCTCAAACAATTTCTTGCCTTCCACTAAACTCTATATTGTCTGGATTACTGTCATTTCTTCTTTAGTACTTTTTATTTCTCATAACAAATTTTAAATTAAAAATGTAATCCATGCTAAGAGAAAATAAATAAAAACTGGAAACAGAGAATACACAGGAAAAATGTACTGCATCAGTTAGGATTGTGTCTAACGTCGCAGAAAGGCAACTAGAATTGACTGTACTCACAAGGAGTCCAGAGATTTGCAACCCAAGAACCAGGCAGTGTTGTGGACAGTGATGCAGTAAATACCCTTCTCTGTACATCTCAGAATCTTTGTATTGCTTCTGCATTTCTGAGAGAAGTCACTTTATCCCTCCTAGCAGTTTTAATTCAGCTCCATTTTAATTTTTTGTAGATAGAATAGCATCTCCTTCTAGTTCCTTAATTTATTTCTTTGTAAGATCACATTAAGCCTTGAATACATCTTAATTGGAAGAAAACCATCCACAAACAGAAAGTCATGCCACAAGTTTTTCCAAGTTTTCATTAGTATTTGCTTTTTAATAGATTTGGGCACATACACATTTTAAAATTATATCTTTAATAAGTATGTTTTGGGGGTGGGTTTTGAGACAGGATCTTGCTCTGTCACCCTGGCTGGAGGGCAGTGATGCAGTCATGGCTCGTGCTGCCTCAAACTCCTGAGCTCAAGCAGTTCTCCCACTTCACCTTCCCAAGTAGCTGGGCCTATGGGCATATGCCACCACACCTGACTAATTTTTGTTTTTTTGTTTTGTTTGTTTGTTTGTTTTTAGAGATAGGGTCTCACTGTGTTGCCAGGCTGGTCTCAAACTCCTGGCCTCAAGTGATCCTCCTGCCTCAGCCTCCCAATAGTTAATGGCTTTGAGATAATGGGTTAGAAATTTGGAAAGAAAAGCTAGAGCCCTACCTCACTCCTTACACCCAAATAAATTCCAGCTGGATTTAAGTGTAACAAAACTAGGAAAGTACTAGAAACAGGAAAAAAGTTTTCTGTATGATATAAAGAGTGTTAAAATTTTACATATTGTTTGCATGATCAATCAATTTTCACATGAAATTGCTTGAAATACCATGAGTAGTGCTCCAGTGCATTAAGCTGAATAAACAAAGGAACAATTAATAACAGGAATAAGATCATTTATCAGGTGCTAACTGTGAACATGAATTTGAGATCCACAGTTGTTCACTAATCTGTCTTCAGATAAATCTGTTTTGTGGAGTATCACTTAGGTATAAAACAATCAGAATAACACTTTGTCCATCTAAATACATTGTGAACAAGGTCAGTATCACTTGACAGTTACTAAATATTTGGTATAATGGTATAGAGTTGGCATATGTCAAACAGATGATTTTTATTCTCTTTACAATTGTACTGTAATTTTTATTCTGACTACAATTGTATTGTGTTCTTTTGAATCACCACACCCCATCCCAGATTATCATATCTAAACGAATTAGAAGCCTTATGATTCCACTACTGTAATTTTTTTTTTCCTCAAAATTCAAATGAGTTATAAAGGTCACTAAGTTATAAAGATTCTTCCTTCTCTATTTAAGTTGGGACATTTTATTTCCGTTGTTTTGGAGTTTGAAAGTGTGCATCTCCTTTACTTGGTTTTAAATGTCATTTCGCAGTGTACTTACAAAGCAATCGCTTCAGTTAACACAGTAGGCTCTGAGTCACTTCAGAGCTCAAAGCAAGTATCTGTTAAAAGATATTAGGTTAATTGTGCACATTCAGTACTTTAGCCAACATCTTTAGTTAGGGCTTCCTTATAAACATTAAAATAGATGCAACTCATAAAATATATTTTCCTTTGGGTAAGTTTACATTCTTGCAAAGGATTTTTTTTCTTTTCTTTTTTTTTTTTTTTTTAGATGGAGTCTTGCTCTGTCAGCAGGCTGGAGTGCAGTGGCATGATCTCGGCTTGCTGTACCCTCCATCTCCTGGGTTCAAGCAATTCCGCTGCCTCAGCCTCCCAAGTAGCTGGGACTACAGGCACATGCCACCACACCTGGCTAATTTTTTGTATTTTAGTAGAGACAGGATTTCACTATGTGGGCCAGAATGTTCTTGATATCCTAACCTTGTGATCCACCAGCCTCAGGCTCCCAAAGTGCTGGGATTACAGGCGTGAGCCACCAAACCCGCCCAAGGATTTTTAAAGTACAAGAAATGCTGTTGTGAGGGCTGAGTGCAGAAGACATTTCACTTTCTTCTGAAAGAGAAGTCGTAAGACAAGAGAATTGTCAACGACCCATGATGATTAGTCCCTTCCAAAAATGTGTACCCCCAAAAGTAGCCAGGAAATCCTATATAGCCCCTACCTATTTTTAAAACACAAACACTGTGACATTTGCTTCCCTGTGATTCCCACCCCCAACTTTGCAGGATACAGAACCCGTGTCTTTTTGCTTAGTTTTACTGTTATCATTATTTACAGCATACCTGTAAATATAAGACTGGTGTGGAATTAATGATAATCTGCATTTCCAGCCAAGCTCTTGTGAAGATAAATATTCCATGCAAACCCAAAACATGGTTCATAAATGAGGCAGAAGTGTCCTCATTCATCTGACATTGTGGGAAGGGGCTTCTCCTGGCTGGGGTGAACTCTGTTCAATTCCTCTTCTTCTAGATGGTGACCAAGATGGTGAGTCTCAAACCTCAGGTAAATAAACCCACCCCTAAGGGGAGTAATGTGGGTCCCAGTCATCGCTCCAAGAAGAGAAATTCTTTTTCCTACTTCAAATGGGCATTGTAAGCATTTGCCACAAATAATCCTTTCTGATGCCATACCCTAGATTGCCTTCTCTTCTATGGGCAGAATTGGATGTTAGGAGCATGTCTGGCCATTGTCAATGCCTGTGTTATATCTGACCCCAGTGATGTAATCACTACAAGAAATAAGACTGCAGAGCTCCACGAGATTTTGATTCCACCTCCTATACTTGTCAGACTCTTTCACTTGCCCCATGAAAGCTACCTCAACAAATGCTCACTCTCAACACGCCCTGGCATGCTGCATGTTACTTGGTGTGACTGTTGGTTCTCAGTGCAGTCTAATGTTTAGATCAGCGTTTTTATAGGCTCCTTCAATATTTGCTTTTACTAAATCCTTAAAAGAGAATTATCTTTATTTAATCCTGGACCATTTGCAAAAACAAAAAAGTGATCCTATCACTATGTCTTAGTGTAATTAATTTTTTTTTTATTTTCAACTTCCTTAGCAATTTAGGAATTTGAAGGAAAAAAGCAACATTGTTAACCTGATAAAATGTACCTACCATGAACCTACAGGAAATATTATACTTAACAAAAAATATTTTGGAATATTTCCTTTAAAATCAAAAATAAAAAGATTCTAACCATCACTATTATTGTCCATCTTTGGTCCTAGCCAGTGCAATAAAACAAAATGAAAAAGTTAATTATAATTATCAGGAAGAAAAAACTAATTATTTGAAGAAAATATAATTTACTATCTAAAAATTCCATGGAATCAACTTAAAAATTATTAGAATGAGAGAGTTGGCCAGGTACATGGTAAACACTACCAATGATCAGTTAGAAAATAAGAAAAAGTTATTCATTCATAATAGAAAAAATTATATATATGCATGTGTGTGCATGTGTGTGTGTATAAATTAACCAGAAATTAACTAGAAACAAACCTAACAAAAAAAAAATGTGCGAAACTTACAGAAAGACAGCTATAAAAATTTAATGAAATATTCTTAATGGAGAACTATACTACATTTTTGAATGGAAAGAGTTAATACTGAAAAGAAGTCAGTTCTCTCTCAAATAATCTACAAACTCAAAACATGCCAATAAAAATATTAATAAGATTTTTAACTAATTTCAAATGCTGATTCTAAGTTTTAATTAGAAAAGAAAATAGACAACTATAGTTGATATATGGTGATAGAGTAGTTTTCAGAAACAGACCTATAAATAAATGGAAGTTTAGTTTATCATAATAATGGCATTTCCAAAACTAGTTCTTGAATAAACAACCCTGTAATTGGGAAGAACAAGATGAAATTCCTATCTCTGCTACATAGAAAAATAAATTCCAAATGGATTAAATAAAAGCAAACGCATGCCAAGTTTTCTTGCTTCTAATTAACAGTGACAGTGTCCCTTAGTAACACTGTCTTATGAATGGAAGGTTCTTATAACCTTGCCAATCAGACAGATCTCATCTCTCAGAAAAGAGTAGAGAGAGAAGTGGAAGAGCAGAAAGGAGTTGTCTCCTCTATAGTTGAGGCAGGAATAAGAGAAAAAAAGAAAAAGGGTCCTTCCACTGCCCACACTCTGGTACTACAGTAGGACATATATTATTGTAACCTCTCCACTAATAATTTCATGCATAGGGTGCCTTTCACATAGTAATCAGTGATAAAACTATAAATAGCAGAAAGTAATTAATGAGTGAATAAACTTATAAATGAAGAATCTCAATGTTTTTAAATGTTTAAGCAAATCAACAATAGATATGGAAGCTGTGATGGGACAATGTTTTCTTTCAAAAGCCAAAGTTAATAAACAAGTTCCCATTTTCTTATTGCCCATTGCCTTTGAGCAAATATTCAAAGTGCTGACTCTCCCTGGGTGGTATTGAATGAATTCCTCTGAAAATTCATTAACTTTGTCAATTTACTGGATTACTTTTCAATGCATACACATTCTTCCACAATCTATGTCAGTTGAGGTCAAGTCCTTTTTGCATTTGGCTTGAGAGGAAAAATAAGAGTAGATGCCAGAAATTTGGGGGTAGGTGCCAGAAGAAAAAACGGTGCCTGCCCTGGCAGCCGTCAGAAGACTGAACTCCAGTTTGTCTCATTTGTTTATCAAATGTCCTGTCACAGGACCGGATCCCCTGCCATTCTTTGAATGCATAGAGCAAGACTCAGTGGTTGGGTCATGGCTCACTAAGGAAACAGCAAGACTCCAGAATCAAGAGTCAGGCTGTTGTGATACCTAATAATTTGTCCATAAACAAGGCAGCTGTTGATTTGTAGATTTATGTTCTGATATTTCACAACTGCCAGAAAGGTCTATGAGAAGGAAGTCTCTCTGCCCACTAATCATGTAATTTGTTAATTCAGTCACAGCTACTGCTGACGTTACAAGTAGATTATACTGATGCTTACTTTCTTTTTTCTTAATAGACTTTATTCTTTAGAACAGTTTTAAGTTTACAGAAAAATTAAGGACATAATGCAGAGTTCTCTGATATCCCCCTCTTCCCTGCACACAGTTTTTCCTGCTGTTAACATCTTCCATTGGTATACATTTGTTATAACTGATGAATCAAAACTGACACATTGTTATTTATTTATTTATTTATTTTTTATTTTATTTATTTATTTTTTTTTTTTTTTTGAGATAGGGTCTTGCTCTGTCACCAGGCTGGAGTGCAGTGGCACAATCATGGTTCACTGCAACCTCAACCTCCTGGGCTCAAGCATCCTCCCATCTTAGCCTCCCAAGTAGCTAAGACCACAGGCATGTATCACCACACCTGGCTAATTTCTGTATTTTTTTGTATAGAAGGGGTTTCGCCATGTTGCCCAGGCTGATCTTGAACTCCTGGGCTCAAGAATCCGCCCCTCTTAGCCTCCCAAAGTGTTAAGATTACAGGCATGAGCCACCACAACCAGCCCACATTTTTATTTACTAAAATTCATAGTTTAGTACATTAGAGTTCATTCTTTGTATTGGTACAGTTCTGTGGTTTGACACATGCACACACATCCACATATCATACAGTATAGTTCCACTGCCCTAAATATCCCCTGCACTTCACCTATTCATCCATCCTCTTCTTCCCCCCCCAAACCCTGTAAACCTCTAATCTTTTTTTTTTTTTTTTTCAGACTGTGTCTTGCTCTGTCACCCAGGCTGGAGTGCAGTGGCCCAATCATGGCTCCCTGCCGCCTCAGCCTCCTGGGCTCAAGCGATTCTCCCACCTCAGCTTCCCAAGGAACTGGGACCAGAGACACACACATAGCCATGCCCAGCTAATTTTTTTTTTTTCTTTTTGTAGAGACAGGATCTCGCTATGTTGCCCAGACTGATCTCACACTCCTGAGCTCAAGAGATCCTTCTGTGTCAGCCTCCATAATTTTTTTTAATGTCTCCATAATTGGCTATTTCCACAATGCCATATAGCTGGAATCATGCAGTACATAGGATTATTAGGTTGGCTTCTTTCACTTAGCAGTATGCATTTAAATTTATTCCATGACTTTTCATTGCTTGATAGTTCATTTCTTTTCTTAATCACTGAATAGTATTTAATTACCTGGATATATCACAGCTTGTTCACCCAGCCACCTACTAAGGAATACTGAGGGTGACTTTCTAACTGATTTGAACAGCCCATAGAGAGGAATCAGTGGGGGAGGTTTGTGTTTTCAATAAACTATTATAAGGCTTTTTTATGTGTTTATAAGATACAGGTGGTGAGGAGTGAGTAATGAACGTCATTCATTTTCCCAGCACCAAAACCTCTTAAACATTTTAATTTCCTTCTAGTCATCTTTATGTATGTTAATTTTAACATATTGAAATTCTATAAATACAAGTTTCTACCTTGTATTTTTTACTTAATATTACAAAAATGGATGGGGCAGTGTAGGTATTTTGCTCTGATCCCCCTCCTCAAAGTACTTTCCCCTGCTACCCACCCCCAGCTGCTGGGAAGAGCAGCTGCTGGCAGCTCACAGCTGCATCCCTCACCAGGACTCACTCTTGGCCTTAGCCAAGGGTACGGTCCCTTCCCAGGGTGGGCCTATGGCCAGTGACCGGCTGGTGCTTAATACAAAGGCTTGACACCCTTTCCCCAAATTGGGGAATACTCAGAAGAGCCATGCCAGCTCCAGAGGTCAGCTAAGACTCCTGTTGTAACTGTATTGCAAATCAACTTCTCCTTCCACCCAATCTTTCCTTCCTTCTTTCTAATTTCTTGAGAGCATTTCCTAATACAGCTCACCAACTCTGTGTCTGTTCCCAGGGATCGCATACAGCTGTTACCAGAAACAGACCTTAGAAGCAAACTCTTACATTGAATTCTAGATCACTTACAGCAATCACTTGGGCAGTAGGGACTCCATCACCTATGATAGGTAGGGGATGGATAGCCCTTAGCAGCCTGTGGTGGTGCAGTTATTAAAACTTTCACAGGTGGTGAGCTGGGATGGGATACTGGTGGAAGGAGATGCACTTGCTGGTGCAATATATCTGGTATTTAAAAGGTATAACAGATGGTAAATATAAGGGCTATGAAATTTGAGAGACATTGCTATGACTTGATTCACTGAAGAAAGATACGACAGACTCAGGGTCATTAATCAATTCAAGGAAAAATATGAAAGTTAGAAGATCTATCTATCATCATATACAACAATCAAATCAAAATGAATTAAAGAATTTAAGCTGTCAAACTACGAAACTACTAAAGAAAACAGTGGGGAAACGCTCCAGGATATTGGACTGGGCAAAGATTTCTTGAGCAATATCCTACAAGCACAGGTAACTAAAGCAAAAACAGACAAATGGGAACACATCAAGTTAAAAAGCTTCTGCAAAGCAAAGGAAACAACAAAGCGAAGAGACAATTCACAGACAATGGTAGAAAATATTTGCAAACTATCCAGCTGACGTGTAAGGCTGAAGGCCCACAGGGTCGTGGGGTGTCCCTTATGCTGTGCTGAGGCACGAGGGATTAATAAGTAGAATATATAAGCAGCTCAAACAACTCTATAGGAGAAAAGAATCTAACAATCCAATTAAAAATGAGCAAAACATCTGAATTGACACTTCCCAAAAGTGTCAAGACATTTGTATGTCTTCCCAAAAGAAGACATACAAATGGCAAACAGGCGTATGAAAAGTGCTCAACATCATTATCACCAGAGAAATGCAAATCAAAACTACAATGAGATGTCATCTCACCCCAGTTAAAATTGCTTTTATCCAAAACACAGACAACAAATGCTGCCAAGAATGTGGTGGGAATGGACACTGTTGGTTGGAATGTAAATTAGTACAGCCACTATGGAGAACAATTAGAGGTTCCTCAAAAAACTGAAAATAGAACAATCATAGGATCCAGCAATCCCACTGCTAGGTATCTACCCAAAAGAAATGAAATTAGTATATCGAAGAGATTATGTGTGCTCCCATGTTTATTGTAGCACTATTCACAATAGCCAAGATTTGGAAGTAATCTGAGTATCCATCAATAAGCAAGTGGATAAGAAAAATGTGGTACATACACAATGAAATACTATTCAGCCATAAAAAAGAAGAGATCCTGTCATTTGCAACAACATGGATGGAACTGGAAGTCATTATGTTAAGTGAAATAAGTCAGGCACAAAAAGATAAACTGCATGTTCTCACTTATTTTGGGGAGCTAAAAACGAAAACAATTGAACTCATAGAGACAGCAGAAAGATGGTTACCAGAGAGTCTGGGAAGGGTAGTTGGTGGGAGCGGTAAGTGGGAAGGGTTAGTGAGTACAAAAATATAGTTAGAATAAGATATAATATTTGATAGCACAGCAGGGTGATTATGGTCAATAATAATTCATTGTAAACTTTTAAATAACTATGAGTATAATTGGATTGTACGTAACACAGGGAATGATAAATGCTTGAGGTGATGGATACCCTATTTACCCTGATGTAATCATTACACATTATGTGCCTGTATCAAAATATCTCATGTACTCCCATAAATATATACAACTACTGTGTACCCACAAAAATTAATTTTTTAAAAAGTTTAAATTAAAAGTTTTTTTAAAAGATACTGCTGCCTTTTCTGCTTGAAAATCATGCAGAAACCTCAGATGAGGCAGTTGCCTTGCAGACACTGCTTGCCCCTCTTGGGATAGACCTCCACCTACCAACATGACAACCAGACCAATCATAAGGGTGGAATCCCAACATGGTCCAACTGGCAAAGTGCTGCTAAAGCAAGAAGAATCGGCACACCAGAGGAGCTACAGGACATGGCTAGCATGTTCCAAAAGGAGCCAGGAGCATGTGCCTGGACCTCAACCCCAAGAAACCTGGATTAAGGGGAGTAGGCAGGACATAAGGTAGAATAAAGGAGAGTTTGTCAATGTGGGGAATACTCTCCCAAAACAGATGACTTTACACTCTGGTAAGAACCCTAGGAGACGGTACTAATACACCAAGATAGATTTTGGAAGCTTGGTAACAGTAATGACCTACTCTAAGTGAATTAGAAAAGCCAGAATTTGTATGGCAGATGGAGGAAGAAAGTATCCAAAGGTTTGGGGAAGTAGGGATGGCTTAATGTTATACTAGTAAGACAGGAAGATCTATTGGCTGACTATGATCTCTAGGAGGGCCAGAAGTACTCCAGTGACCAGAACAGTAAGGAATGCACTGGTAAGGAAACACCAGCATTGCTGAGAAGCTCAGTGGGGCTGTCCTCTATAGGCCAGGGTTGATGGTAAGAGATGCTGCTGTAGAAATAGAAGGAAGTTTTGCTCTGTGGTTAAAACCGATTATGTACTATACTGTAATATATAAATCCTAAATCCAGCTACCAGGAACTGCCTGGCACTGTGGCCATGCATTTTTTTTTTTTTTAAGACCAGTGTGATAATAGGCCATGCATCTAAGATAGCATTCCTTAGTAACTAGAGGGAGGGAAAAAAATCAAGTAGGCTCAGGCTTTTGTTTGTGTAGAAATAACTATAGAAAGCTCTTGTACATAATGCTCAAGTTTGCACCCGACGATCAAATCCATTAAAAACTAATCCTGTAAAAAAAAAAAAAAGAAAGAAAGAAAGAAAGAAAAGAAATAGAATCCCGATAGCAATGAGAAGTATGGAATCCCAACATGTTAGAGTCCAAATGGAGATACTTACCCGTCAGAAGCAATATGGGTACAATTATCAGAAGACCACAGTAACAAGTGGGGGACCCAACCCACAGAAGGTTGTGAAGATGTTTAATAGGACACAGGGTCCCTAGGGGCAAGATAGATGGGCAGCCAACAAAGGAGTTGCTTAAGCAATCAAAAGGAACCAAGGATGGATGCAGAAGCTGAGGACAGCCACCCCAATAAACAAAATCTCAATCTGTTGCCCAGTTTCTGGATCTAACGAGTTTCAGACCAGGAATTCACTGATGAAGGAGAGACCGTTTCCTGTAAGAATAAGTCTTGCTACACCATGACGACTGTATCTAGTAATAATTCCTCATCCTTTCCCCCAAAGGCTATTTGGTACTCACAAAATGGAGAAGGAAAGTTTTCCAGACTTTTTGAGGATTGTTGGAATTGAGGTATAAATTGACATTGGTAACCAGAGACCCAAAGCATCAGAGGTTAGAGAGCCTTGTTAGAGAATGGCCATATGTGGGCCAGGTTAAGTAAATGTAGTCTTGACCCAGATTCAGCTCACAGAGGGTCTAGTTGGGTCCACAGACTGCATTCCAAATGTATAATGCAATGAATATGCTTGTAAATTGCAGAACATTTACATTGATTCCTTGACTTTCGGGCTAAGAGATATTGAAGTGGGACAGGCCAAGCAGAAGCCTTTGAAACTGCTTCCTCCAAACCCCATCCTGGGCCAAGACAGTAATATTAAGAATAATATTGGGGCCGGGCACGGTGGCTCACACCTATAATCTCAGCACTTTGGGGATGCCAAGGCAGGCGGATCTGAGGTCAAGAGATTGAGACCATCCTGGCCAACACGGTGAAACCCCTTCTCTATTAAAAATACAAAAATTCACTGGGCATGGTGGTGTGCTACTGTAGTCCCAGCTGAGGCGGGAGAATCACTTGAACCCAGGAGGCAGAGGTTGCAGTGAGCCGAGATTGTGCCACTGCACTCCAGCCTGGTGACAGAGTGAGACTTTGTCTCAAAAAAAAATAAAATAAAATAAAATAAAATAAAATAAATATTGCTGATCTCCAGCTACATGCTAGGAACTGTCCCACACTTTTTTACTCTTTCATTTAATCTTCACAATGAGCCTGCAATGTAAGTATATCCATTACTAATGCTTTGGATTGCTAGGAACAGCCTGAGCACGTCAGCTTTTTGTTCTGTGTGTGCCCTAAAAGATGTACTTCAGTAGACAGAACAGTAAATGTACAGTTTACCATAAACCATGGTAAGCAAAAAAACACATTTTAAGCAGTATAAATTTACTTAACTGTCGACAGCTAAGAAATAACAGTAAAGCTAACTTCTGTATTAAAATGTAAGAATAAAACTTTACAACAATAACAAGATTAGAAAAGGGGGATGGTCAGTGCATCATTCAACATGATAGTCTTTGCTTTGCTTAGAAAGACAAGATAAATACCAAGTAACTTTAGAAATATTAAAATAATTTAAACTTTGCTTTAAAAATTAAGGTACTCACTAAAAGAACAGCAATATAATTATAGCTTCCAAATTGGCAAAGAATAAAAAGAAAGGGAGTATAGATAATTTTGTGAGTCTAACAGAAGACAGGAAAAGAGGCAGGGAAGTAGTAAAAATAAAGATGGACAATTTCTAGCTGGAGAGGCTGGCATTCCCCAATCTCCTCTGAGGCTAAGGTTTGCATGCAAGTGAGGTTACACATCATTTATACCAGCTGAAGAGTTAGAAGATGAAAGTGAGACAGAGGCCATGTTCCTGCAAACTCATTGGCTGTCTTTACTAACAAGCAGAGTTATGGCCATGACAGCTTGACTGTAGCTGTTTTTCTATGTCTGTTCTCCAGCTTCTTGGTTCCTGAGAGGAAACTGGTGCAGCAAGGGTGGCTTCTTGATTTTGGCACAGCCAAGATGGTAGCCTTAGAAATACTGGTCTTCTGTTGAATCTGTTCTATATTCCTCAAGGAATCATTCTTGAAAATGCCTAGAACCAACTCCTTCAACTAGACCAACAATCTTAGAGCATCTAATTATCTCTGCTCTAGCTCTTTCTGTTTAAGACACCTAGAACAGTTTCAGTGTCCTTCACAAAATCCCAACTGATAAACGTGAGAGGAACTAGCTTCCAAGAAGATATAAAAACCATAAGTTTGTAATGTACCTAAATATCACACACTTGAAATATGTACAGCAAAAACAGAGAATTTCAAGGAGAAATTGTCAAACCCACAATGATAAGAGATTTTAAACTTATTTCTATTAGAAATTGATAAGGAATATGAAAATTATTAGGGTACAGAAATTTTGAATAACACAGTTCACTAAGCCTGATCTAATAGAGCTTCATGGAATTACACAATTAACAAACAGAGAATAGGCATTTTATTCAAGGATATGTACAATATTTATAAAAATCTGCCACCTTCTATATGTCAAAAAAATTCTCAACCAATTTCATAACAGACAGTGCAACCCGGCTATAGTGCAATTAAGTCATAAATTAACAGTAAAATAATGTTTTTAAAATTTATGCTTGAAAAAATTTAAATAAACTCCTAAATAGTTCAAGGATGAAAGGAGGAAACTACAAAATACTGTATTGAGAAATTATCAAAGAACCACGTATCCAAACTTAAGAGATGAAGCAAATTTGTAGCATTAAATACATTTGTTACAAAACATGAATGACTGAAAGTGAATGAGTTAAACATTCAAGAATCTATAAAAGAAAAAACAGTAAACTTGTTATGGATAAATTAATAGCATAAAAAGTATTACTAAACAATAAAGACCAGAAATAAATAAGTATTTAACTTAAGAAGAACAGGCTGGTCACGGTAGCTCATGCCTGTAATCCTAGCACTTTGGGAGGCCAAGGAGGGCAGATTATGTGAGGTCAGGAATTCAAGACCAGCCTGGCCAATATGGTGAAACCCCGTCTCTACTACAAATACAAAAAAAATTAACCAGGTGCAGTGGTACATGCCTGTAATCCCAGCTACTCAGGAAGCTGAGGCAGGAGAATCACTTGAACCCAGGAGGCAGAGGTTGCAGTGAGCTGAGATCGTGCCACTGCACTCCAGCCTGGCTGACAAAGCAAGACGTCATCTCAGGAAAAAAAAAAAAAAAAAAAAAGAAAGTACAAAAGAATAATTGAGTAAATCTAAGGAGAGTTGTAGAAAGAAAACAATACAGGGATGGAAATTGATTAATAAGAAAACAATAAAGTCCATGCACAAAAACCAAAAACGTTTCTTTGAAAAAATTATTAAAATGATCAAACATCTAGCAAGAACAAACATTAATAAAGAGAAAATGTATAAATAAAAATATTATGATCTAAAAAGGAGATATTCCTATAGAAACAGCAGAAATGTTTTAAAATTATATAAAAATATTTAAAAACCAATGCAAACAAATTTGAATACTTAGGTAAAAGAAAAACTTTCTTATAAAAATACTAATTAGCAAAAATCACTCTACATAGGAAACATTTAAAAAATGATTAAAGAAATTAAATCAGGCTGCATACGGTGGCTCATGCCTGTAATCCCAGCACTCTGGGAAGCCAAGGTGGTGGGACACTTGAGGTCAGGAGCTTGAGACCAGCCTGGCCAACATCATGAAACCCCATCTCTACTAAAAATACAAAGATCAGCCAGGCATGATGGCAGCTCCTGTACTCCTAGTTACTCAGGAGGCTGAGGCACAAGGATAACTTGAACCCAGGAGGCAGAGGCTGCAGTGAGCTGAAATGATGCCACTGCACTCATTCTCTAAAAGAAATTAAATCAGTAGTCAAAATCTCTTCTCTGCCCCCACAAAAATCAATCCGTCAACTCCAGTTGCAGGTTTAAAAAAAAAAGCACTGAATAGATTAAGTTGGAGAACAACAACAAAAATACACTTCATAAACTCCACATTGCTGAAGACAGAACATTCTAGTATCTTGAATGTAACCACGCTTCCTCTCCCCTTCCACCTTCCTCCCTTGTTTTTCTTTTTGATTTTACCATTTATGGATGTATCCCTAAGTAATGCATTTTTCAATATTGCATTTAATTTGAAATTTCAATGAATGGAATCATGCTGTCAGTATTCTTTGCAACTTGCTTCATCCCCTTAACATAGCATTCATAAGAAACAGCCATGTTTTACTGATTGTCACAGAATGAGTATAACATTCCTTATTACTAAATTAATATAACATAATTTACTTCTGCATTCTCTTCTCAATGAGCATTTGGGTTATTTCTAATTCAAACAATGCTGTCGTTTGCAATCTTGTACCTGTCTCCTAGAATGTCTCTAGAGTAGTGCTATCTAAAAGTTAAACAAGGTGATACATGTATAAGACCCACATATGTAATTTCAAATTTTATTTCAGCTACATTGGGGGGGGGCCCCCCCCCAAAAGGAAAAAAAAAAAAAAAAGTACAAGAGATAAAATTGATTTTAATGCTATATTTTATTTAAACCAATATATCCAAAATATTATCATTTCAACTTATAATCATTTTAAGTGTATTTAAATGAGATATTTTTAATTTTTGTTATATTAATCTTCAAAATTCAAAGTATACTTTCAGCACATGTCAATGCAGTCTAGACATATTTCATGGGCTCAAAAACCACATGTGGCTAGTGGCTACTGCATTACACAACATAATGGTTGAGTATATGCCAAAAAGTAGGACTGATGGGTCATAAGATACACACGTTTTCAACATCAGTCAATAATGACCTTTTTTTCAGTTATGGTACCAATTTACACTTTGATCAGAAGCCTTTAAGAGTTTCTGTTATTCCATATCCATGTCAACATGTCAGACCCATTGATTTTTACCAATCTTGTGGGTACCTATTAACAATTCATTGTAGCTGTAGTTTAAAATTTCATTTCTCTGGTTTCTCATGAGTTGTACGATCTCTGAGTGATTATTGGTTGTCTGTGCTCCCCTTCTGTGCCATCATGCCTCTCAAGTATTTCATTCATTTTCCTATTGGGTTGTTCATCATTTCATATCCATTTTTAAGGGAGCTTATATAATTCTGGATACTAATCTTTTCACTGTTACAAGTGCTGCAAATATTTTCTCCTCTTCTATAATTTCTCTTTCCACCATCTTTAAGATGTTTCTGATAATGAAGTCTCTTTATTTTTATGTAATCAAATATATTAACCTTTTCCCATATAAACTATGGGTTTTCTACCCCAAGATTGTAAAGAAATTCATCTATATTTTCTTCTAAAGTCTTTCTACAATTCTAGGTTGACAGTTATTTTCTCTCATAATACTGAAGATTTAATTTCAGTGTCTACTGAATACCATTTTGCTGTGCAAAAGTGAACTGTGGGTATTACAGTTCCTTTGTATTAATCTGTCTTTACTCTCTTGTTATTTTTAAGACCTTTCCATGATTTCAGTGTTCTTCAGTTTCACTATGAAGGATGAATTTGTTTATAGTGTTATAAATTCTTCAGGATACCTGAATCTGAAGTATGCATATATATTTCACCAATTAGAAAAAATTCTCAGTTGTTATCAAATCAAAAATTGCCGATCCTCTCCTCTTTTTCCTTCTAGAACACCAATCAGATACATATCAGACCTTCACACTCTATCATCCGTTTCTCTTAACCTTTCATATTTCTACCTCTTTGCCTCTCTGCCTGCATTCTGAAAAATTTCTTCAGCTCTATCTTCCTGTTCATGGATTTATCCCCCTCTTATTAGCTTTCTCTTTAAGTCATCATGATGGCTCATGTCCCAAAGTGAGACTGCTGAGGCAGATGGAGAAGAAAGACAGCCCAAATTTAAAGGAAGCAGAATCAATGAAGCTGGATGATGTTGTGGACTGAGTGAGCTATGTGAGGGACAAGGTCCAATGATGGGGTGCAGGCAGATGCACCCATCAATAGCTGATGCTCATCAGTGTCATCAAAATCACAAACAATAGATTAACAGAAGCTCTTGGAGAAACAATACTCTGTACAACAGAGTGGGCTGAGCAAGCATAGCAGTCCAAGCTACCCAGTTTCATATATTAACTTCAGGATGGGAAAAGAAAGAGCAAATAAATCAACTGCAATTTATGTGAACTTATTTGATGTATTAAGATTTGTTAAAATTCTACCAACACATATTGGTATAAATCCTCTAGAACTGTGCTGTTCAATGTAGTAGTCACTAGCCACATGTGACCACTCTGGTGAAATTATGTAAAATGTAAACTTCGGTTCTCAGTCCTACTAGCCACATTTTGAGTTCTCAGTAGCCACATGTGGCTAATAGCTAATGACTATTGTAGTACACAGCATGGATATAGAACACTTTGATCTCTGCAGGAAATTCTAGAATTCTACAGAAAAGACTGAATATCACTGTTCCAGAAGCTGAAGAGCTCATTATTGATGAAGACAGTTATAATTTTTTATTTCATGATCTTTGACTCACAGAAAGAAAAATCAGGCAAAACATGAGAAATAGCCTCAATAAAACCCACATATTCTACTTCCTGTTGGGTTCAATACTCGGAGAGTGTCTTGTGCCAAATTGGGAGAGATTCCTCAAGAAAAAGGAGTAGAAAGAGCATAGGGATTGTTACAAACATTGTGGAGAAGCTCCTGATATTCCTCCATCCTCTGACTTTGACTTCGTGGTAGATCCGCATTTTCCACCACCCTCCATCCCACCCTCTGCACTGTGGAAAATGTTGTTCATATTTCATTCATTATACAGAATGGTTTGGCAAGAATAAGGCTTGACCAAGACAAACTTTTAATAATAAAGCCTGTAATAGTATCCAGGGAAGTGAGGAAATTGACCTAAACATCCAAATAAGGAACTCAAGGAGTTAGAGGTTTGAGTTAAAACTGGGAAGGAATCATGAGACACTGAATTTGCAGGGCCTATAATCTCTTTATGTCTGTTGGCCAATGCCAATTACTCAATGCAAGGTGAGGTTAACACTGTATGCAATCTCCAATGAATATCCTAAGTTAACTCAAGCAGACTCAGAAGAAGTGCAGAGTGTGATATCATTTATTCAATATTTAAAAGCACGCAGTGCAGTCTAGACAATTATGTTGTTATGCAAAACAATAACAGTTTTTTAATACAGTATATTTGATAAAAATAAAAACACTTGCATTGTAATAAATGCTAACCTCAAATAGTGGTGAGCTTTAAAGAGAGAGGAGGGAATGCATCAGGAAGGGGAGACACAGAGAGCTTCCACTGTGTATGTTAATATTTCATTTTCTTTAAAAAGTCAGATGCAGGAATGGCTATATGTTAGAATAGTCTTATAGAACTGTTGGTAGGTACAGAGGTGTCAGTTATATTATTCCTTTTTTTTTTTCTTTTAGAGACAGGGTCTCACTCTGTTGGCCATGCTAATCTTGAACCCATGAACTCAAGCAATCCTCCCACCCCACCCTCCTGAGTAGCTGGGACTACAGACACACAACAACACACCCAGCTCCAGTTACATTATTCTTTGAATGTTTCTGCTGGTTTAAAAATTTTTCTGACAAAAGAAAAGTTAGATAAAACAAATTCCACTTCTCCCATTAGTATTTGTGTGATACTGAGCTTCCTTTTTCACTTGTTGTAAACAGGACTAATCTAATACCTACTAGACAGGTTGTCATGAAAAGTAGAAGATATCCAGAAACCACTCAACACACTCTCAGGGAGTCAGCCCACTGGAGCTGCCCACTGTGCTCCCTGGTGCAGCCAGGGCACAGGGAGATGTGGTAGTGCAGACCAGCCAGTGGGACATGTGGTGTGCAGTCACCATGCTTTGCTCTAAAATATGAGGCCAAGAGGTGGTCCATTTTCCTTGAGACTGGAACAGATTAGAGGAACAAAGCAGGGTCCTGGTGTTCCAGTTAAAACAGAAGGAGGGTTTGGATCTGTAAGCCTCTCTGCTTACTTTGGCTGGCCAGGCTTCCTATTTCCACATCTGTCCACAGGTCAGGGGGAAGAAAAATATGTGGATGTAAATGTTTGCAGTGGTTCTCGCACATCAGCACTTCAGTAAGTCAGATTCCACCCTGCAGATCTACATGGGCTGACCACCTACAGGGACAGGCAGCCCGCCTGAGCAGACCAGAAATTGCTGAAAGAGAGAGGCCAGTTGGGAATGGTTCCTGCCTTTCCCTCGTCCACCTTCTATGGCACCTTTGGTCACTCAACTCAATCAAGCATCTTCTCTTCACTCCAACACTTCTGAATGCTACCCTCCCTGCCACCCCTTTCCTCTGTTGCCCCAAAAGTCCTCATCTCTGGGAAGGTTCCTGTCTCTATTACTGCCTCACCACTGACCTCCTCCTGCCCTTCAGGGACCTCCCTCCCAGTCCTCAGCCTCATGTTCCACAACCCTGGAGGCACTACTGGAATCCTCCCAACCCCTCCCCTACACATACCCCTCTGCCCCCTCCTCAAGGATGCCATCAACGAACTTCTCAGGCACAGCCCTCATACATCTGATGCTTTCCAGGACTCTGAGCTTGACTCTCTTTCCATAACATATATTCTCGTCATATCCATGCCCATGATTTCAATGTTCCTTATGAGCCAGTGACTCCTGAATCTGTACCTCCAACACAGATGTCTTCCCAGCATCCGAGACGCATCCTCCCAACAGGTTCTGGACATGACCACCTGGATATTGTGCAGTCACCTCAGTTGCACCATGCTCAGCATTAACTCGTTCTCTTTCTTCTCTCCAACCATGCTCATCTTGCACTCCCAAACTTAGCAAACTACCAGTGGCTCAGCCACCTAATCCTGACCTAATTTTCTCCTAACTCCTACACCTATGTAGGAGACCATGTTGTGTTGATTTGACCTCTGAAATAACTCTGATATTGGCCTCTTCCATTGCAGCCCTTTCCAATTCTAAATTCAGAAGCCACCATCTGTTGTTGGTACATAGTATTCCCTAACTTGCTCTCAGCACTCCCTGACTCTGGTCCAACACTCCCTCAACTGGTGGTTCCAGAGTTATGGCTCAAACACAGCGCTGATTATTTTATTCACCTACCTTAAAGCCTGCATGCAGGAACAAACCCAAACTCCTTACCAAAACACTTACCATTTTTCCCTAATCACCAAAGAAACAAAAATCAAAACCATCATGAGATATTATGTCACCCCAATTAAAATGGATTTCATAAAAAAGACAAGGAATAACAGATGCTGGCAAGGATATGGAGAAAGGGGAACCCTCATACACTCATGGTGGGAATGTAAATTAGCACAGTCTCTATGGAAAACAGTATGGAGGTTCCTCAAAAAGCTAAGAATAGAACTACCATAGGATCCAGCAATGTCACTACTGTGTATATATGCAAAAGAAAGGAAATCAATATATTGAATATATCTGGACTCCCATGTTATTGCAGCAGTACTCACAATATGGAATCAACCTAAGTGCTCATCAATAGATGAATGGATAAAGAAAACGTGTATTATCAGTCACCATAAATCTGGCCCTAGAGTAGATATTTACCTAAATTATCTGATGAAACTGTATTCGAATTAAATCCTTCAAGTAAATTACAACTATTTGAGGGCAAAAAAAAAAAAAGAAAATGTGTATTATTCATCCATGAAAATGAACAGGACATGAGATCTTACAGTTGCAGCGACGTGGATGGAACTGGAAGTTGTTGTGTGAAATGACATAAGCCAGGCATAGAAAGACAAATATCATATTTTTACTCATATTTGGGAGCTAAAAAAGTGGATCTCATGAAGATGGAGAGTAGAATGATGGTTACCAGAATCCAAGAAACATAGAGAAAGGGGAGGGATGAAGAGAGGTTGATTGATGTGTACAAAAATACAGTTAGATAGAAGAAATAAGATCTGGTGTGAACACTAGCTATTTCAAAATAACTAGAAGAAAATAATTCAAATGTTCCCTGCATAAAGATAAATGTTTAAGATAACAAATATCCCAGTTACCCTGATTTGAAAATTAAACATTATATGCATGAATCAAAATATCACGTGTCCCCAAATATGTACACCTATTATGTGTCAGTTAAAAAATAAAAATAAGACCATATCACTTAATCCCTGACAAAAACAATGAGCTCTAAGCCAGACTGCCAGGGACCAAATCTCAGCTCCCCTGACTTATTAACTAAGGGACCTTAAGGTCATGTAAGTCTGTGCCTCCGTTTTCCCATCTGTAAATATAAATAGTGATTGCACATCTACAAGGCCTTGGCTGCCATTACTAATTCTCCAGTCTCGCTTCTCACCATTCCTCCACAAGTAGCCTATGCTCAGTCCCTGAGACCACCAAGTTCTGTCATGAATCCACCCAGGTACTTGCTGGCCCACTTGCCTGGAATGCCTACCTTCCCCCTTGTAAGCCTGGAGAACTCTAATTTAAAGCTTAAATATTACTTTATCTGTGAAACCTTCCCTGATTTCTCCTATTCTGGTAAATTTCTATCATACCACTCACAACAAAATCTTATTCTTTAGTCTCTACCCAACCCCCCACCTTAATTATCTGACAGGAAGGAACCATGACTTATTCATCTTTGTTTTTTCAGCATTTTGCACAAAACCATACACACAGTAGATTCATGGCAGCGAATAGCATGAATAATTTAAAAGTCGGGAACCTGGACCTCAGAAAGATAAACTGATTACCTAACTCTTCTCAACATTTCTCCTGTCTTCCACATTATAGCAGTACCACAGCTAGAAAGAATGATAGAACATTAAAATGCATTGAACTATATAACTAGAACCCAGAGCTGTCAAGGAACTCAAGATCTTTCCACACCTGATGAAACTAACAGAGAGTTTCTAATTCAAGATAGCACATTGTCTTGCAAGACCACATTAAAATGACAGTATACAAATCTAAAAGTCCATCACCATGAAGAAAGTGGGAGTAGCCAGCAAGGGACAATAGATTTCAATGAATTTCTGAAAAATAGAAACAATACTTAAGAAGCTGACAAAAGACGAAATGAGGTAGAGGACGCTGCAGCCTGTAAGACTGATGAGTGGAGGTAGAGGCAGCTACAGGGGAAGACCTCAGCTCTGAACAGCCGGAGAAAGAGTCCCAACTCAGAAATGCCAAGTGCTAGCATAAGAGGTGGGAAGAAGGGCTGAAAACAGAGAGATCAATGAAAGTTTATATGGAGAGCAGTCGTCTCCAACTCATCTCCTACTTCCGACACGCACAGAATTCCAAGCAGGCTGGTGTACTCTAATAACCTCCTCCAACCCCACCACCACCACTCAAAACAAACAAAGCACAAGGTTCTTCTCCTTGGGAGCGGTAAAACTGGGAAAAGCTGTAGCAGTCAGTGTAGGGCATTTGCAGTTTTCTTGCTAAGATTCAACTTCCTGTCCACTGTCCTTACAGGAACTCCTACCTATTGACAAGCTCTGCTTCCACACACAGATTCACAGTCACCTTTTCCTATTGCCTCATTCTCAGATATAACCAAACAACTAAGACCTCATTATATACTTGAGGGATGCCTATACTGTGAAATAAAAAGACCAATGCAAACAACCAGAAATGGGTAATTCAAAGGCAGAAGAGGAGATCGCTAGTGTACTCAAAGAGATTTGAGACAATGTCACATAAAATAATAACAAAAGGAACAATCTAAGAAGAGAGAAAAAATCATCAGAATGACTGGAAAACAATGTTTGGAAAATTTTTCAGCAAGGAGAACAAAAGGAAATCTTAATTTAAAAAAAAAAAAATTTATAATATATATATATATATATATATGACAGAGCCAGGCGCAGTGGCTCATGCCTGTAATCCCAGCACTTTGGGAGGCCAAGGTGGGTGGATCACTTGACGTCAGGAGTTCAAGACCAGCCTGGCCAATATAGTGAAACCCCATCTCTACAAAAAATACCCAAAAAAAAAAAAAAAAAAAGTAGCCAGGTGTGGTGGCGGGTGCCTGTAGTCCCAGCTACTTGGGAGGCTGAGACAGGAGAATCGCCTAAACCCAGGAGGCGGAGGTTGCAGTGAGACGAGATCATGCCTGAGCAACAGAGGGAGACTCCATCTCAAAAAATATATACAAAATAAAAGATGATATATATATATATATATATATATATATATATATACATACATAAACACACACACACACACACACACACGCATATATACACACACATACATACATACATATATATGTGTATGCATATGTGTATATATGTATGTATGTATGTGTGTGTATATATATGTATGACAAAGAGAACCAATCCAGAAATTTTCATCATCTGACTGGTAAAAGCCAAAGGAAAAAGAGAATATAGGAAACAGAAGGAAGAGAATTGTTTTTAAAATAGTACCCCAAAATCCCCCAAGTTGAAAGACACAAGTCTTCAGATTGAAGAATCAACCAAGTACACTGCACAAGAGAATGGGTAGAAGAAGACTGATAGCTAGACAGATAGACAGACAGACAGACATATTGTGAAAGTTTAAGACCCCCCCCAAGGATAAAGAGAAAATGCTAAAAGTTTCCAAAAATGTTTTAAAAAGTTGTCCACAGGGGAACAGGAACTAGATTGGTATGAGACCTCTCAACAGAAATCTTAGATTCTAAAAAGCAGTGGAACAAAATCTTCAAACTCCTGAGAAAAAATTCAGTTCCAATTTAGAATTCTATACCTTGCCAATCAATCAATCAAGTATAAAATTAGGACAAAGACATTTTCAGACCTGGAAAGAAAAAATTTACTACCTTTTAATGAATATACTTGATGATATAGTCCAGCAAAATAAGACAATTAAAAAAGAAAGGATAAGACACAGGACCCCAGAAAGCAATAGATCCAATGCAGGAAGTTAAACTTCTAACCTCCACCTCCCGGGCTCAAGTGATCCTCCCACGTCAGCCTCCTGAGTAGCTAGGACTACAGGTGCACACCACCACACCCAGCAAGTTTTTTTTATTTTTGTAGAGATTGAATCTCACTATGTTGCCCAGACTGGTCTTGAACTCCTGGGCTCAAATGAATTCAAAGGAAATTCTAAGGAATTCAAAGAATTGAAAAGAATTTTTAAAGGTACAAACTCACAAAGAAAAGAGATGGTAGGATACCAAGGATGGGAGGAGTAAAAAGAAAAAGATGAAAATATTCCAAAATTCACTGTGGCGATGGATGCACAACTCTATGAATATACCAAAAACTACTGAGTTGTACTCTAAATTTTCAAATTGTATGGTCTATAAATTATATGTCAACAAATCTGTTGTTTCAAGAAGAGAAAATGAGAATGTGAGATGCAAAAATAGCAACAAAATTTCAGAAATTGAATGGCAGATGGATGAGTGATAAATAACCAAAGAGACCCTCACAAAAAAGAATGAATTACAAGCTCACAGTAGAGAAAGCCTCAATGAAGCATTATTTACACCTTGGATTAAACAAAAGATTTGAAAATCCAGGGGCCTTGGGAAATAGGAATGAGAGATGGGGGAAAAGTTAGGGGGTTGACAAATTAACAATCAGTGAAAACTTCAAATGCCCTCCTCCATGCCACACAACTGGACAGCCACCAGTGGTGTTTTGTCACCATATTAACATAAACAGAACACTGAGCTAACCAATACATCTGTAACTCTATGTGAGAAGGATGAGGGGTGAGAAGTGCATATTTGATGTGGTGGGGACCAAGGCAGTGATATGAAAGAAAGTTAAAGCCTCATCTTTTTTTTGATGGGAAGTCAATAATAAATGCCTAAAACTAAGTAAGAAAGAAATAGCATTGCAAGCAAATAATTTAGCAATATGGAAGAAAACATCACACTGCTTGCAAGTGATGGCCTTCGGGAAGTCAGACAGTGGTGGGGGTCGGAAGGGGGAGTCAGGAGACTGCTTTTTTTGGAGAGTATTATCCCCTCTTTTCTTTTTTTTTTTTGAGATGGAGTCTCACTCTGTCTCCCAGGCTGGAGTGCAGTGGTGTGATCTCAGCTCCCTACAACCTCTGCCTCCCAGGTTCAAGGGATTCTCCTGCCTCAGCCTCCCAAGTAGCTGGTATGACAGGCACACACTACCACTCCTGGTTCATTTTTGTATCTTTAGTAGAGACGGGGTTTCACCATATTGGCTAGGCTGGTCTCAAACTCCTGACCTCAAGTGATCCACCCGCCTCAGCCTCTCAAAGTGCTGGGATTACAGGCATGAGCTACCATGCCTGGCCTCCCTCTCCTTTTCTGACAGCTTTATTGAGGTATTTTTTTAGTATACTGCAGCATATATTTAACGAAACTAATATGATCTCAGTAAAGTGGAAGAACATCAACATTTTTAAATATATGTCAACATAGGTAATATCTAAAGAAATAATTTTTCTGTGCATATGTGACTTTGTAGACCAAAGACAATATTCTGTGTTATTCTAAGAGCAGTGACTATATGGATAGTAACTGTTGTGATTAAGAATTAACACCATATGTCTATCTGTTTAGGGATCATGTGTCTTCTCAAAGCCCTCGCAAATTGTTTTATCTGCTTTATAGATAAAAGCAACTGAAATCACCATATCAGTTGCTGAAAAATGTTCAGCTCTGTATTGAGATATTATTCACGTACTGCAAAGTTCATCCATTTAAAGTATACAACTCAATGGGTTTCAGTATAGTCACAGAGTCGGGCAACTATCACCATAGTCTAATTTTAGATCATTTCATCATCCTGATAAGAAACCTGATACTACTGCTTTAATAACAAGCCTTATAAGTCATGGTAAAATAAAATAAAAACTAAATTAAAAAGAAGAAACAAACCATTAAGACTGGTTTCCTCTGCGAAGGAGAACATGGGATGGATGGTGATGACATGAGAAATGGAGGTTTTCATTGTTGGCCTCTGTGTAACATTTTCTGCTTTTTAAAAACCATGTATGTATACTGTTTTGATTTTGCAATTTTCTTTAAAAGTTATAACAATTCCTTAAACACAAACTTAATGGAAAGTTGGGGGATTAAATTTGTGGCAGGTTTGCCAAAGCCCTTTGTAAGTCGAAAGTGCTCTGCAGATTTGAGGAACTGTTAGCATTCCAGCATCACAGCAGAATTGGGTGGGAAGACATCACACAAGGTCAGCAACTTGGGAACTGGGGACATGGCCACGTAACACCTGCTGGGAGGTGGCCACCAGCAGGGATGATGGGGCTGTCCCCACAAAAAAGGCCCTTTTTTGGAGATCCCTGAGGGTCAGGGGCCAGCGACTCTATCTTTGGGGAAGAGAAGGCAGAGGGCCAACCCAAAGGACACATGAGTGTGGCATGCCGATGATCAGAGACCAAGGCCAGGCTTGTGACATGAAAAAGTGAGTGTCAATGACCTAAGTATTAACAGAAAGAGAACTGTGGCATCATCTCACCCAGAACCATCTCTCCCCCAAATAGCAGGTTCCACTTTTCTTGAGATTAGGTCTGTTTTACGTTTTACATTTTCCTTCACTTTTCGGAAAAGTGGCCCCAAGTGGGACTGCCTTTTTTAATTCCAAGGAATAGCACGGCCACATCAGCACTGTTCCCGCCTCTGCCTCCAAGCTCTGTTTCTCATCTGGCTGCTGAGAGAAGTGGCTGCTGCTCTGCCAGCAAAATGTCTCTGGGAAGAAAGGAATGGAAAATGTGAGGAAATTTCCTTCCAAAATCTCAAAGAATCCTCGCTCAGCATAACCAGTGAGAATTAGCTGCGCAATGAACCACACAGGAAAAGGCGATCATAATTCCTCAGTGCCTGATGCCCATCCAGATTTACAGCAGGACCTCTCTCGTGGAACCCCGAAAGGTTACCACATTTAGGGAAGGCTTCCAAATGGGGCTGAAGACATAAATCTCATAGGCAAGGACCCTCACTGGGGGAGTCTTGATGGAGAGTAAGACCAGCCACCCTGGAACCTCAATGAGGAATTTGAAGACTTGGACTTGAGGCTGGAAGTGGTAAGACTGTTCTCAACCTTCAAACCTTGACAGGCCTGCCCAGGCATGACCATCTCTCACTTGTCCCTGGTGTAAACCCCACCCCCCACCTGTTCCCAGGCTGTCAGAGGGACAGCCTTTAGGGACCCACCAGGGGTATAACAAATATACCCAGCAAAGCTTGTCTCACTGTTTTTCTTTGTTGTTGTTTTGTTTTTTGAGACAGGGTCTCACTCTGTCACCCAGGCTAGAGTGCAATGACACAATCATGGCTTGCTGCAGCCTCGACCTCTTGGGCTCAAGCAATTCTCCCACCTCAGCTTCCTGAGTAGCTGAATAGAGGCATGCACCACCATGCCTAACTAATTTTTAAATTTTTTGTAGAGACATGGTCTCACTATGTTGCCCAGGCTGGTCTTGAACTCCTGAGCTCAAGCAATCCTCCCACCTCAGCCTCCCAAAGTGCTGAGATTATAGGCATGAGGCACTGCACCTGACCTGCATTATCTTTTTTTTTTTAACCAAAACAACCAGAGTGAGAGCTCTGTTATGAGAATGAGACACAGGAGAGGCAGGTTTTGACTGGGAGGAAAGGAAAACCCAACAAGAGACCTTACAAGGAGGGCAGCCCTGATAAGGAAACGTGGGACTCTGCTTTGAGGGATACTAAGTGGAGCAAATAGCAAGAAGGAAATGGAGCATAAGTGATGCAATGCAGTAAACAACTGATAGAAAAAATAAAAAAGAAAATGATGCAATGATTTGTTACAGCTCATTTTTTCTTTATTTTATTAATAAAGAAAATATTTCCAGCCATTTTACTTGGAAATAAGAAAATTTAAATGCAATACAAATATGCAAGTGAAGTACTGAGGACAATTTTCAGAACCTTCTTTGTAGATAATTACACCCAGGTGAGCCTCTTCTTCTGAATGGGACCTTGAATTATAAATGCCTCCCTCTCTTCTGGCCTCTTAGGTAATGAAGACACATGCTGCAGAAGTTTTGAAATCAGCCATATCTGACTGAAAGTCCTGAATCTACCATTTAGTGGTTGTGTGATCTTAGGAAAGTCATTCCACCTCTCTGAGCTTCAGTTTCTCCATCTAATTCATGGTAGTAATAATGAGAGCTAAGACTTTCTTGATCATTTTCTATGTACCAATGTTGTAAGTCATCTATGTTGATCAACTCTTCTCAATCTCATGACAAACTTTTCCTGTATATTGTTATGAGCTGAATGGTATTTCCCAAACATTTATGTGTTGAAATCCTAACCCCCAGTATCATAGAATGTGGCCTTATTTGGAAACGGGATCATTGTAGAAGTAATGAAGAAATTTAAGATGACATTTTACTGGAGTAGGATGAGCCCCTAATCCAACATGAAAGGTATCCTAACAAAAAGAGGAAATTTGGGCCAGGCGCAGTGGCTCACACTTATAATCCCAGCACTTTGGGAGGTTGAGGCAGGCAGATCATGAAGTCGGGAGTTTGAGACCAGCCTGGCCAACATGGTGAAACCTTGTCTCTACTAAAAATACAAAAATTAGCTGAATGTGATGGCATGCACCTGTGATCTCACTACTCAGGAGACTGAGGCAGGAGAATTGCTTGAACCTGGGAGGCAGAGGTGGCAGTGAGCTGAGATCATGCCACTGCACTCCAGCCTGAGCAACAGGGCAAGACTTAGTCTCAAAAAAAAAAAAAAATTTAAAAAAGGAAATTTGGACTCAGAGACACACACGTAGGGAGAATGCCACATGAAGATTGAAATTATGTTGCCACAAGTTAAGGAACTCCCAGAAGCTAGGAGAGAGGCCAGGATCAGGTCTTTCTCTGGTGCCTTCAGAGGGAGCATGACCCTGCTGACACCCTGATCTTGGACTTCTAGCCTGCAGAACTGAGACAATAAATTCCTGCTGGTTAAACCACTTGGTTTGTGGTACTTTGTTATGGTAACTCCAGCAAATACATACAGTCATGCATTGCATAACAGCATTTCCATCAATGCAAATTACATATTCAACAATGGTTCCATAAGATAAACAGTACTGTATTTTTACTGTACTTTTTCTATGTTTAGATATATTCAGATGCACAAATACTTACCATTGTGTTATAACTGCCCCAGGTTGTATAGGTTTGTAGCCTAGAAATAATAGACTAAACCTAATAGCCTAGGCGTGTAGTAGGCTGTACCACCTAGGTTTGTATAAGTACACTCCTTGATGTTCACACAATCACAAAATCACCTAATGACATATTTCTCAAAACATATCCCCTTTATTAAGTAACCTGTGACTATATGTATAGTCAGCCCTCCATTTCCAAGTTCCACATTTGCAGATTTAATTAACTACAAATCAAAAATATTCAGAAAAACAAAACAATAAAAAACACAAATTTGAAAAACTACAGTATAACAAGTGCTTACATAGCATGTACTTTGTATTAGGTACTATAGGTATTATTTAAAGGATAAGTGAGGATGTGCATAGGTTCTAAGCAAATACTAAGCCTTTTTTTTTTTTTAATTTCAAACAGAACCTCCCTCTGTTGCCAAGGCTGGAGTGCAGTGGTACAATCTCAGCTCACTGCAACCTCCACCTGCTGGGCTCAAGCGACCCTCCCTGCCTCAGGCTCCCAAGCAGCTGGGATTACAGGTCCTTGCCACCACACCTGGCTAATGTTTGTATTTTTAGTAGAGATGGGGTTTTGTCATATTGTCCAGACTGGTCTCAAACTCCTGGGCTCAATCAATCCAACCACCTCAGCCTCCCAAAGTGTTGGGATTACAGGCATGAGCCACTGTGCCTGACCTAAACCATTTTATGTAAGGGACTTAAGCACAGATGGACTTTGATATCCATGGAAGATCCTGGAACCAATCCCCCCCATAAATACTGAGGGATGACTATATGTATATGTGTGTTATTACATTTCCATTTTACAGATGAGAAAACCAATACCCAAGAACTTGAGGTCACACAGTAAGTAGGTGAGCTGAGAATTAAAACCTTTACCTTAACCCTTACATTACATGGTTGTGGTACTTAACTTCATAGGATTGTCATAAGGACCAAGTGAGATAATTCATGCAAAATATTCAGCTCTGTGACTGGCACATATTAAGCACTCAACAAATTTAGCTACTATTGTTTGTTGTGGTGGTTCTATATCCAGAATTATACACTTAATATTCATCACAAATTCAACTGAGGTCCTATTTTTCCTATATTATAGATATTTAAAAAGACACAGAATTAATGACGTGACTGGGATTTTAAAGCAAGTTCTTGCTCCAAAGAACTGTCTTGTTCCAAATCCAAACTAAACCACCCCTATTTTCTATTTATTAATCTTCTTTTAACTCTATTCCAGAAAAGAATTTCAATCTGCCCTTGCTGGAAAAATTCCAGCCAAGCTCACTGGCTAGATTGTGGTGGCTCTTTTGGAGGATTATGATGAAGACAGGTGAAGAGGGCCCCACCCATGAGATGAAATGGGTCTGGCACGACTTGAAGCTGCTTGGATCTCTGCAGGCCTAAGTACTAGTTTACATGGATTATAACAGAACTAGGTCTGGCTAGAGGACCCTACCAGAGGATATAAACTAAAACCCATTATCCACTAAAAATAAACTACCAGAATTGAGTCAGAGAATAATCTCTCCATTAAACAGGGCTTGATGAAATTCTAACAAAAGTTCACACACAAGACCGAAAAAGCACAAGCAATAAGAAAAAGACAAACAAAATTAACTCAAACAGAATTTTTAAAACATTTTTAAGCAGAGGAAACTGTAACTAAGAAATCCTAGGCAAATGCAGCCTAGAAGCTGGCATTCGCAGTGAGCATAATTGACAAAGAAGTGGTATCCGGAAAACGTTTTTAAAGCTCCTACAAGTCAGTAGAAATAAGAAAAACTGCCCATCAGGAAAAACTGGGCCCAGATGTTGAGGCCTCCACCATAAGATCATAGGAGAGTTTGCCTTTCACATCCTGTTTCTCAAGAAATACGGCCTGTCTGTATTAGTCCATTTTCACACTGCTATAAAGATACTACCCAAGACTGTGTAATTTATTTATTTTTATTTTTATTTTTTTGAAACGGAGTCTTGCTCCGTTGCCCTGGCTGCAGTGAAGTGGCATGATCTCAGCTCACTGCAACCTCTGCCTCCCAGGTTCAAGCGATTCTCCTGCCTCAGCCTCCTGAGTAACTGGGATTACAGGTACCTGCCACCACGCCCAGCTGATTTTTGTATTTTTAGTTGAGACAGGGTTTCACCATGTTGACCAGGTTGGTCTCAAACTCCCAACCTCGTGATCCACCCACCTCGGCCTCCCAAAGTGCTGGGATTACAGGTATGAGTCACCACACCTGGCCAGAGACTGTGTAATTTATAAAGGAAAGAGGTTTTTAACTGACTCACAGTTCCACTTGACTGGGAAGACCTCAGGAAACTTACAATTATGGTGGAAAGAGAAGCAGTATGTCTTACACGGCAGCAGAGGAGAGAGATAGCGTCAGAGCGCAGGAAAAGCTACCATTTATAAAACCATCAGATCTCATGAGAACTCTCTCACTATCACGAGAACAGCATGGAGAAAATCACTCCCATAATCCAATCACTTCCCTCCCTCCATACATCGGGATTACAATTAGAGATGAGATTTGGGTGGGGATATAGAGCCAAACCATATCACCTTCAACCAAGCAATCTGCTCCTGGGTGTACATCCCCTACCCTCCAGGAGACATGAATCAGAATGTTCTCTGAAGCATTATTTGCAATAGTAAGCAATAAAAATAACCTAGATGGATAAACAAATGGTGGCATATTCATAAAAATGAACTGGATACTGGTATCCACATAGATAAATCTCATAAATCTTCAGTTTAAAAAAGCAAATGGCATTTATTACATCATTTACAGTATGTAAAGTTTACAAACATGCAAAACAATGTATTGCTTAGAGCTAATAGGATATGTAATCAATCTACGAATAGATACAGAGACATGGTAACACCAACCTCAAACTAGAGGGGACAGGAGGTAATGGGATGGGGAGGAGATACAGGGAGTTTTAAATGCATTTTTTTTTTAATTCTTTAGGCTAGATGGTGGGTGCATCAGTATCCATTAAATTATTCTCTAGGCCAGGTACAGTGGCTCATGCCTACAATCCCAGCACTTTGGGAGGCCAAGGATGGACAGATCACTTGAGATCAGGAGTTCAAGACCAGACTGGCCAACATGGTGAAACCCCGTCTCTACTAAAAATACAAAAATCAACCAGGTGTGGTGGCAGATGCCTGTAGTCCCAGCTACTCAGAAGGCTGAAGCAGGAGAATCGCTTGAACCCAGGAAGCGGAGGCTGCAGTGAGCCAAGATTGTGCCACTGCACTCCAGTCTGGGTGACAAAGCGAGACTCAGCCTCAAAAAATAAAATTATTCTCCAAACTCTTAGTAAGTCTGAATTCTTTCATAATTAAAAAAATGGAAAAGCTTTTCTAATGAGAATTGTACAACCAGAGGCACAGTGGGTTCCTGGGGAAAGAATGTTCAATAGAAAGCAAGCAGCAACTTTTTCTTTTGTCAGGGCTATTGGCCCTGCCAGGTGCCAGGAGCTGGAGGATGATGAAAATGTTCAGACTCATTGCTGCCCTCAGATGCCTTGTGATATGACTGGGTAAGAATAAAATCAGTGGCAATGCCAGTCAGGAGTGAAGGAACAAGGCCACAACAACATGTGGCAGTCACTCATCAGCCACCAGCCTACAGGCACAGAGGCTGCTGGGACATCTGGCCACAGAGAAGTCAACACAACTGGTCCCTAAGCAGCAAGCTTCTTGAAGACATGAGTCCCTGTCCGTCCCTATCCACATCCCCATACCTTTTATGGTTGGTTAAATTTTTTGTTTTGTTTTGTTTTAGAGATAGCATCTCACTATGTTGCCCAGGCTGGTCTCAAACTCGTGGGTTCAAGCGATCCTCTCTCATCAGCCTTCCAAGTAGCCAGGATTACAGGCACATGCCATGCCGTTGGTGAAATTTTGTTTTTTATTTTTAATCATGATATATTTCAAGCATATGAAAAAGCACAGATAATACTGTAATGAACACCCAAGGACATCTTAGACAACAGATGTTAACATCGTTTGCATTTCTGTTTCAGATACAGTTTGTAATATATCAACATAGATGGAGCAAATCCTCACACCCTGACCCCAAGTCTTCCCCTTCTCTCCCACTCTAAAGGGAACCACTGTTCTAACACCGCCCATGCATACTTTTGCACCTGTAAACACAGAATATTGTAAAACAATGTAGTAAAACAATGAATTTTTTTTTACCACATTCAACCCAAGAAAAGCATTTTATACTTTGACTTTGTGAACACACACACGTGCGCCCACACACGTAGACATCTATGCCTGTGAGAGTGCATATGTAATCTAAAACACAATTTTCATGAAATAACATTCTTAACTATTTGTGCTACATTCTGATATTTTTCTTTTTGTCTTTTTTTTTTTTTTGAGATGCAGTCTCTCTGTACCCCAAGCTGAAGTGCAGTGGTGAGATCTTGGCTCACTGCAACCGCCACTTCCCAGGCTCAAATGATTCTCATGTCTCAGCTTCCTGAGTAGCTTGGACTACAGGCATACACCACCACACCCAGATAATTTTTGTATTTTAGTAGAGGGAGCTTCACCATGTTGTCCAGGGTGGTCTTAAACTCCTGAGTCAGGTGATCCACCCACCTCAGCCTCCCAAAGTGCTGGGATTACGGGTGTGAGCCACCATGCACCTTTTTTTTTTTTTTTTTTTTTTTTTTTTTGAGACAGTCACACTCTGTTGCCTAGGCTAGAGTTCATGGTCTCGGCTCACTGCAACCTCCACTTTCCAGGTTCAAGCAATTCTCCTCTCTCAGCCTCCTGAATAGCTGGGATTACAAGTGCATCTCACCACATCTGGCTAATTTTTATATTTTTAGTAGAGACAGGGTTTCACCATGTTGGCCACGCTGTTCACAAACTCCTGACCTCAAGCAATCCACCTGCCTCAGCCTCTCAAAGTGCTGGGATTACAGGCACCCGGCCTGATATTTTCTTTCTATTCTAATTTATGATGTTGGCAGTAACCCACTAAATTGATTTCATAACCTACAAATAGATCATAATTTTTTTGTAAGACAGTCTCACTCTGTCACCCAGGCTGGAGTGCAGTGGCACAATCTCGACTCACTGCAACCTCCACCTCCCAAGCTCAAGCAATTCTCCTACTTCAGCCTCTTGAGTAGCTGGGACTACTGGTGAACACCACTACACCTAATTTTTTGCATTTTTAGTAGAGATGGGGTTTTACCAGGTTGGCCAGGCTGATCTCAAACTCCTGACCTCAGGTGATACACCCGCCTCAGTCTCCCAAAGTGCTAGGATTACAGGCATGAGCCACCATGCCCACTCCATAATTAACAATTTGAACAAAAAATAGTTTTCCATTATAATCTTATTTTACAGTTTATTCTTTCACTCCTAATATTTTGAGAGACATCCATTTTGAACATGGAGATCTGGTTCATTCATTTTAGCATATGCATGTTACTTGATATTTTAGTCTCTTATTTATGGATAGACTATTTATATTTCTCATATTTTCACTATTCCAAGATGTCCTACAGTGAATTTTCTTGAACATAAATACAAAAGTTTCTCTAGAATACATACCTGGAGTGAAGTTATTTGAGTTAAAGTTTGTACCTCATACCTCTTCAACAGTAAATAACTGTTAAATTTTCCTAGAAATTGGGGTATGAATTTACATTGCCTTCAGCACTAATAAAAAGTATTTCCCTGCATCTTAACCATCACTTAGTGTTATTAGACTTTTTTTGTTTTTGAGACAGAGTCTCACTCTGTCGTCCAGGCTGGAGTGCAGTGATGCAATCTCAGCTCACTGCACCCTCTAACTTCTGAGCTCAAGCTATTCTCATGCCTCAGCCTCCCAAGTAGCTGGGATTACAGGCATGCACCACCATGCCTGGTTAATGTTTTTTTTTTTTTTTTTTTTTTTTTTTTTGAGTCAGAGTCTTACTCTGTTGCCCAGGCTGGAGTACAGTGGCGCGATCTCTGCTCACTGCAATCTCCACCTCCCAGGTTCAATTGATTCTCCTGCCTCAGCCTCCCAAGTAGCAGGGATTACAGGTACCCACCAACATGCCTGACTAATTTTTGTATTTTTGGTAGTGATAGTGTTTCACTATGTTGGCCAGGCTGCTCTTGAACTCCTGACTTCAAGTGATCAGCCTGCCTTGGTCTCCCAAATTGCTGGAATCACAGGCATGAGCCACTGCGCCCAGCCATTACTTTAAATTTTTGTCAGTCTGATAGTGTGAATTGTTTTTTCTTTTATTTTACATTTCCCTCTGTATTAACAAAGTAAGCTGCTCTTCATGTGGCTATTACTCCCTCAATCTTCTTTTCTTTGAATTGCCCATTGGATTGCCTCTATCTTTAGCATTAATTTTTAAGAGTTTCAATATATTCTGCACACTTTTTATTAGCTATATATATTGCAAATATCTTCCCATTTTCATGAAAATTTATCAAATTTTTTTTGCCTATGTTACCCAGTTTAAAACATTTTCCATATCCTGAAGTTATAACAATGAGTCTATATTTTAATATTTTAAATTTTTACATTCTATAGATTTTAATTCAGCTCGAATTGTGTATGTGTGCATGTGCATACATGTGTGTACGTACAGTGAGGTAGGAATCCTATTTTGTCTTTTATTATAGTTTATTGTCCAAGACTAACTTATTAAATATTCTTTCTTCACACTGCTCTGAAGGCCACTTTGGTCATACACCAAATTTTTAATCTTCATAAGTCTTTCTCTACACTCTCCAGTTTTTCCCATTGGTAGCTTTTTCTATTTCCATGCCAATATTACACTGTTTAAGTTTCTATAGCTTGTAACATTTTTTGAAATTGGAAGGGGCATATTTCTCATTATCAGCATTATTATGATTAAGATTTTTGAAATCTGTTACTGTTTTTTCTTTTTTGCAAAGTTTTGGACCTATTTTGTCAAGTTCTGTGAAAAAACTCTTGGGCATTTTTGTTGGGATTGAATTAACTTTAATTTTATTTGGATAAAAATTTGCATTTTATGTACCAAGACTTTTTACCCATGAATATGATATTTTGTCTCCCAACTATCTGGTCTTGCTTTATATCTTTCAAAAAATTGTTTTCATCTTTTCTTTAAAGGTCTTATCCTCATACTTCTTTCTAGAAGTTTGTAGTGTTTTTTTTTTTTATTGATATATAATAGATGTGCATAGTCACAGTTTTTTTGTTGTTGTTGCTATTGTTATTTTAAATGTATTTTAAGTAAGTTTTCCAAATTTTCTTACTGATTATTTTGGTTTTGTTGTTGCTTTGAGACAGTGTCTCCCTCTGTCACGCAGGCTGGAGTGCAGTAGTGCAATCACAGCTCACTGCACCCTTGATCTCCTGGACTCAAGCAGTCCTCCTACTCCAGCCTCCTGAGTAACTGAGACCACAGGTACATGCTACCATGTCTGACTAATTTTATTTTGTGGGTTTTTTTTTTTTTTTTTGTAGAGACAGGGTTTCACCATGTTGTCCAGGCTGGTCTTGTACTCCTGGGCTCAAGCAATCTACCATCCTCAGCCTCCCAAAGTGATGGGATTACAGATGTGAGCCACCCCTAGCCTTTACTAATTGTTTTGTAGGCTGTTCTTGTTTCCAGTAACCTTACTAAACATTCTTGTTATTTCCAATATTTTGCCGGTAGGTTCTCATAAATGTTCTATTTTGGCCATCAAATAATCTCAAATAATGATAATTTATTTTCTTTTCAGCTTTTTTTCCTTTTTTCTGCAATCATGACCATCCCAACTCAGTACACAGGAACTAACAAGAGAGTAGACTCTACTGTCTCTACAGCAACACTGGAGTGGAGGAGGCAAAGCTAACTGAGTCATTACGTTGATGGTGGCTGATCATCAGGCAAGTGTAATACAGAACTTCTCCAACATGTATGCTTGAACATGCATACATGATTTTAATGTTTTTTCCATCCCATGACTCCACTCAAATTCTCCACTCACTGTCTCCCACTGTATGGTTTTATGGGGCTACTCATCCAAGGACCCTACTGGTACAGTATTCTCAATTCCTTCCATTATCATTTGTTATAATAGAAATGTTATTTTTGTATCCTAGGTAACCCAATTTGGTGTCTGCCTTGTTTTTCCTTCATGATAATCCTAATGCTAGCTGGTATATTTAATAAGGGTATATAAACTATACTAAATCCAGTGGGCTGAAATACGCAAGAACAAGATGTAAGTATTCTGTTTTCTCTTTCCAAGGCCTGTATTTTGGTGTTTTTTGAGTTGCTTTTTTAGGGGCTGGTGACAATGTTGCTGAATTGTTGGTGTTGTATGTTTGTGTTTTATTTTGGTGACAACCTGTTATCCTCAGTTTTAGTCTACTTATTTCTAAAGTCTGAACACACATGTTTTATTGTCAGTGTTGCTCCTATTCCTTTTCATAACGTATTATTCTTTCATTGTGGCTTATTTATTTATTTATTTATTTATTGAAACAGAGCCTTGCTCTGTTGCCCAGGCTGGAGTGCAGTGGCACAATCACAGCTCCTTGCACCCTTGACTTCCTGGGCTCAAGTTGTGACATGGCAATTGCCCCATAAACTGCATACCTCGACCATACCTCAGCTTTCCATTGAAACTGCTCTCTGTAACCCTAATGTGACAGGCAAGCAGTCCAAACCAACGCCATTTTGGCCACTGTGCGATTTTAAGAAAAACTAAGACTTGTAATAAGTAACTAAGGTCTGTAATTTTCCACCCTACCCAGACAATGTGCAAACTAACACTTGACTTCTGTAAACCACTTAAGTAACAATAGGAATGTCCAAAGCCCCTCACCCTCACCCCTGCCCAGGAGGTGTTTTACAGGCATAAAAGGTCTTGACACCCTCCTTTCACGGCCACGGGTTAGACAGACACGAGTCCTCCGTGGCCAGTGGCAATAAAGATCCTGTAATTTGGCCTAGTCTTTGTCTTAGTGGTGATTTCTCGCTCGCTAGGTTACAACAAAGTGACCCTCCCATGTCAGCCTACTGAGTAGCTGGGACTACAGGTGCACACCATCACCCCAGCTAGTTTTTTATTCTTGTAGAGGCAGGGCCTCTATATGTTGCCCAGGCTGGTCTCAAACTTCTGGGCTCAATTGATCCTCCTGCCTTGCGCTCGCATAGTGCTGGGATTACAGGTGTGAGCCACCACACCCAGCTGTTGTATCTCTTTAATCATTTAAACATCCCTATCTTTGCTGATCTCTTTCAAATTGTTTTTCTCTGATCTAGAGTTTGGGGTTGCTGATCCTCCTACAAGGGTCTGAAAACTCTTGTTTATGGTGGGTCTTTCTACCAGGTGTATTGTAATTATTTATTGAAAGCTCACCTTCAGCTGAGCTTGATTTTCAATGGAAATCTTTTATGACCAGACTGATTTCCCATCTGTGTCAGCGTGTATCCTTAGCAGTAACATACACGGGCCCACTCTTCATGTGCATTTCTTATTTTATGGTGTTCGTGACTCACAGGCAGTATAAATTCAGTCATCAAACCTCCCAAAGCATTAGCTTGGGATGTTACTTTCTCACAAAAAGGATCTCATAGTTTCACCCAGAACCTAAGCACAAGCAAACTTTCTCGGCATCTTCCTGATTCAACGGGTGGATTTTTTGTCCTAGTCTCCCTTTCCCTAAGAGTTCAGTCCTGCAATTGCCCAGCTTTTTGCTTTCTTGTTTAGGCTCGTGCATGGCAGTAGCCCAAGCCTCTGATTCTCATCTCTGCGTGGATCTTACCCCAACCTCATAACAGCACAGACAGACCCACCCACACCCCAGGTCTGCTGTGGCGCTGCTCACCCCTTCCAGCTATGTTTTTCCATTCCCTATTCGGTCCCAGCAATTGGACTAATTTGGTTTCCTTTCATCCTGCATTTCTGTGTGTTTGGAGTAGGAGGGTTCCACATTATTCTGCTCCTCTCCAGCCCCCTTTCCTCCACAGAGGCCCTCAAAACCAACCAGGCCTTAAAACCTCTGACAGAAGCCAGATTCAGATGCCTGTGGGGTCTCGGGTAAACCCAGCCTGCAGAAAGTATCTCCAGAATTTGGACGAAATCTTTCTGGGAAGAAGAGGCTGGGCTTGTTTGATTATTAACTGGATAATTTCAGCTTAACAACCACCTTTCTGTTCTTGTGCTGGAACAGAGCCAGAATGCTTCTTCCCTGCCAATTTCAAGGGATGAGGTCATCTTTGCAAGGTCCTTGGAGAGACATTAAGTCAGGAATCTTTTGCAAAAGAAACGCATGAAGCATGTGAGATTTGAAATAACTCAACTATGGGTCCTTTCCTTCAAAAACAAACCCAATGGGGTTTTGTTGTTGTTTTGGGTAGGAAACTTCCCAGTTTGTTTCTGTCTTTGCTTTTAAATAAAAATAGCAATGAGCCAGGGAGATTGGCCCTTTTGTGGAGGGAACACATACCTTCATGGGTGCAGGCTGAAAAGTCACAGCTGAATACGCTGACAGCATTTGAAATTGTTTGTTTCAAACAGGATTGGTGTACAAAGTCAAGAGGAAAATCAGCAAGTATCTCAGGAAAGGACAGTCATGGAAAACAGAGCCCAAATGTTAAAGTACATGAGGGAGACACACACCTTACAGATTTTTTTTTTTTTTTTTTTTTTTTTTTTTTTTTGAGGCAGAGTCTCTCTCTGTCACCCAGGCTGGAATGTAGTGGCACGGTCTTGGCTCACTACAACCTCCACCTCCCCACGCTCAAGTGATTCTCCTGCCTCAGCCTCCCAAGTAGCTGGGACTACAGGCACCTGCCGCCATACCCGGCTAATTTTTTGTATTTTCAGTAGAGAAAGGGTTTCACCGTGTTAGCCAGGATGGTCTCGATCTCCTGATCTCACGATCCGGCCACCCTCGGCCTCCCAAAGTGCTGGGAGTACAGGAGTGAGCCACCACAACCGGCCTACAGACTTTCTAAGTAAGTTTTCTTCCACATAGACATGAACATTTAAAGGCCAGTGAACGCCATTCCTATGCACTCGAGCCAAAGCTTAATCAGCCCAAGGCTAAGTGTGCAATAATCTCCTTAATAGAATTCCTGACTTTAGATTTACTGACATCTTCCCTCCATGGTCTTGCTCCAAGGAAAACGTGGGTAGTCTATCATCCACACCTTGGTGTGAATTTAACCCAATGTATTATTTGTCCAAAGATGTTGTCTCTGAAGATTATAACCTCAGTGAGATAAAGATTTGTCTAAAATTACATGGTGCAGAGCAAGACACTTCAACTCCAAATCCCAGGTTCTTTCCTTAGGAAGAACGGGATGGAGCCTCTTCACTGGGCTATGAGGTCCAGCCAAGCCTGCAATCTCATGCTTTCTCAGCCTATGGGTATCACTGCTCTGAGCAAGCAGTGACAATCAACATGCCCAGGGTCCATTTCTGCTGCCTCAGCCTCTAAATTCACATCTCCCACAAGTCACTCCTTTCCTCTAAGGGATTTCTACTTCATGATGAAATGTCTTCAGAGAACCATTAGCTAATTCCTTGCTATCCCTCAGGGACCTTTCAGCATCCCAGGGTAACAACCAAAGGAATTTTCCTCAAACAATTTCATTCACATCAGTCCAAAGCCCAAAGTATAAACTCTCAGGAGGGTGTTAATCTCACGAAGAGCTTCTGTAAGTTGCTGGCACACCATCCACAATTTCTGCTGGCGAGTGGGTCTGTGGGCCGATGTTTGCAACACATAACCCCACACTCTGGCCAGAGCTGACTGAAACCCGAGTGAAGATCTAGCCCAGGAGAAACCAATCCACTGGTTGGCCTGAGCCAGCTTACGATTCTCCCTCTCAAAAGAGAGGCCCCAAGGATAAGATGGAGCTAGGCCCTGGATCTGAAATTCCATGTCATGCCAGAGCTGTGCCATGGTGAACTGAACGAAATGCAAGGTGCAGCCAGATGCCCGTAGACCGGGGAAGGTGGGCTGCACCTCATCCTGAGGTCAGCCAGAGTGAGCAGGCAAACCCCATGAGGATTCACGTGCTTCATCCTGCACCAGATACCAGGTAGGAACAGAGGAGGGCCGACAGAGATCCTGAAGGACAAGTAATTACCCCACAAAGGCAAAAGCCCTCATAATTACAAGGCATCTGGTATTGACTGCTGCCACGGAAGTGGTTGTGAGGATAGAGGGAATGAGCAAACGCATGAAGGGCAGCCACAAAGTGAGAGCAATTAGGAAACACATAGCATGGTGTCTTAGTCTGTTTGGGCTGCTATCACGAAATACCTCAGGCTGGGTAATTTATGAACAACAGAAAACGTATTACTCACAGTTCTGGAGATGAGAAGTCTAAGACAGAGGCACCAGCAGACTCAGTGTCTGGTGAGGACGCTCCACTTCAAAGACCACCCCTTGTTACTACATCCTCACGTGGTGGAAGGGGCGAGGCAGCTCCCTTCAGCCTCTTTCTAGGCCTCCCACCCCATTCGAGGGCTCTGACCTCATGACCTAATCACTTTCCAAAAGGTCCACCTGTTAATACTATCGCATTGAAGATTAGCTTCCAACACATGATTTTAGGGGCACATCAACATTCAGGCCATAGCACATGGCTGTTACCTCACTTTCCATTTTTCTCCAGATATTTTTATTTTATTTTATTTTATTTTTGAAACAGGGTCTCTCATTCTGCCACATAGGCTGGAGGGCAGTGGCACAATCACAACTCATTTGCAACCTTGACCTCCTGGGCTCACATGGTCCTCCCACCTCAGCCTCCCAAGTAACTGAAACTACAGGTGCATGCCACCATGCCCAGCTAATTTTTTGTATTTTTAGTAGAAATGGGGTTTCACCGTTTTGCCCAGGCTGGTCTTGAACTCCTAGACTCAAGCAATCCACCCTCCTCAACCTCCTAAAGTGCTGGGATTTTAGGCGTGAACCACCATGCCCAGTCTTCTCCAGACATTTCTGATTTTCCTCCTTATAACAGCTAAACTTACCACACCTGCCCTTTGCCCCTTCACTCTCAGGTGGAGATCTGCCTCCTCCATCAGTGAAAAGATAATCACCCAAGAGGAGATCAGCTGATGCCCTTCCTTGTGCCAAGCCCTTGTTTCATCACTCGCTATCCCTTCCTTCTCATCCGCTATAAAGGAACATGCCTCTCCTTTCCAAAGCTGAGCCTTCCATGTCTTGTGTTGATCCTGAGGCCTTGAACCTCTGGGATCCTTCATCCATCATCCACTCTTCCTCTTTTGCATCTTCAATCTCTCCGTCTCTGACAGGGCGTTCTCTCTGCCAGCAAAGGTACTCCAGGGTCTCCGATCCTAAATCCCCTTCCTCAAATCCAATGTTCACTCTGGCTACTACCCGGCTTCCCTCATTCTCTTCATAGCCAAACTTTTTGGAGAAGTCATCTAATACTTTCTCAAGCCTCATTCATCTCTCAATTCCCTATGTCCATCATATGGGGAATATTTTGAGAATTGCTCTTGGGAAACAAGAGAGTCTTTAATTGCAAAATCGGATGTCCTGGTTCCAGTTCCTTTTCTTGCAACATCTAGCATTGTCAATCATGTCCTCTCTATTGGTCATTGCCAAACAGAATACAGGTGGCACACACAAGCTGGTGGCTTTGTCCAGATCAGCCCATATCTCTATACACAGTCCCCTCACTAACAAGAAATAGTGCAGTATTCCAGGGCCAGTAACAGAGAAAAGCTACCAGCACCAGAGTGAGCTATATTGAGAAGAACCCCCCACCCCAACAAGCTGGGACCTGCAATGGAGGGTAAGGGTCAGGGGAAATACACACCCCAACCCACTCGCCCTCCTTCCAACACCCTCCTGCAGGGCTCCCCATTGGCTTGAACCCAACCAGAGTCCAGAAGGCGAGAGAGCCATTGCTGACAGCCTGACAGGTGCTCCTCCCAGGCTGCCAGCACAGGGAGAACAGCTGGGGGTGGCGGATCTGGAGGCAAACAGGAGCAACCAGCATGCCCCACGCCTCCCAGTGACTCGTCTCACTTGTATTTTATCATCCTGACTCTTCTGGAAAAATCGGAGTGCCCCAAATGTGACACATCCAAAACAAAACTCATCTCCTCCCCCTCTCGCCCACGTTCCCGCTCTCCACTAACGGCAGGCGCCCTGTGACTTCTTCACTTCCTTGACAGCCTTGCAGTAGAGACGTCTCCTGGGAGCTTGTTAGGCATGGGACTCTCAGGCCTTACCCAGACCTACTGGACGAGAATCTACCTTCTAATGCCACACCCAGGGGGCTCGTGCATGGGTTTAAACCCAGAAGTGCCAGTTTACATTTTACAGCCACTCCTCCATTCCTTTTCCCGTTGTATTAGCACATTCCGAAGTCAGAGGCTTAACATTAAAACAGAAAGAAGTACTGGGCACGGCAGCTCACGCCTGTAATCCCAGCACTTTGGGATGCCAAGGCAGGCAGATCACCTGGGGCCAGGAGTTGGAGACCAGCCTGACCAACACGGAGAAACCCCATCTCTACTAAAAATACAAAATTAGCCAGGCTTGGTGACTCATGCCTGTAATCCCAGCTACTCGGGAGGCTGAGGCAGGAGAACTACTTGAACCTGGGAGGTGGAGGTTGCGGTGAGCCGAGATTGTGCCATTGCACTCCAGCCTGGGCAACAAGAGAGAAACTCCATCTCAAAAAAAACAAAAGAAGAAGAAGAAATACATTAATGTGGGCTTTATGGAACCCTCCATCACCCCCATTTATTGCTTTGGACTTTGTCAGAGGATGCTGCTTTAAGGATGGTGTGCTTGTAGACTTGACTTTGTGCCTTCCTATTGGTTTATGAAATCCATACCTATCCCCTCCCTCCTTCTTGCCTTCATTCTTGGAGGATTATGAAAGGCATCTAGATTGCCCTTTTTGTGTAAAAAATAAAAGACTATGTTGAGTATTCAAAATCCGAAGCCCATCATTTGAAAACGTTTCAGATGACATTTGCCATGTAGAAATACATCACCCAGTTCAACCTTGTTAAGATTTGTATCTAAGTGTCAATTTCCTCATCTACAAAATGAGGAGATGATAGTAACTCCTTTATAAGTGTCCGTAAGGATTAAATGTGGCAAAATATGTAAAACATGCCCTCCAAATGGACAATGCTCAAATATTCACTGAATAAAAAAAGGGAAGGTATTTAACACATCTGAGGTCAGTTGTAGTGGCTCACGCCTCTAATCCCAGCACTTTGGGAGGCCGCAACAGGTGGATCACCTGAGGTCAGGTGTTCTAGACCAGGCTGGCCAACATGATGAAACCCCATCTCTACTAAAAATACAAAAATTAGCCAGGAGGTGGAGGTTGCAATGAGCAGAGATTGCACCACTGCACTCCAGCCTGAGCAACAGAGTGAGACTTCATCTGAAAAAAAACTAAAATGAAACATCTTGAGCTTCAGTTTACTCAAATGTAAAAATGAAGACTACAATAGCAAGTTCAGTAAATGTTGATTCTTACACCCTCCCACAGCCCACACACATGCTCACACACATGCATATACATACACTCATGTGTGTACACACACATACGTGTGCACATAGGTACACATGTGAGCACAAACATACACATGCATGCACACAATCAAAACCACATGCACATGCACGTGTACCACACACAAAACAGCAGGAATTCTAGCTGCTTTCCCTGATGTCTCCTGCCCGGCTGCCCACCCTCTGGAATCACTCTCCTGGATAGCCGCAGAGCCTCCACCCAGCACAGCCACCGCTCTCCCAGGTACCCCCCATACTCCCCTCTCTTTCCACACCAGCCACAGTGATCTTTCTAAAATACAATCCTGACTGTTTCATGCCTGGTTGAAACCTTCACACTGCAGCCAGGCCAAACCTATTCTACACCCCCAAACACATTATGCAGTTTTATTTCACTCTGCCTTGGTACACACGATGTCTCCTGCCTGATGCCCCCTCCTCTGACCACCCACAGCAGGGGACACAAATCTCTGATGTCACCCTTTCTCCTTTAGACTGCAAGGGTTGCTCCAGGGCAAGGACCTGCCACATCTGATTTTGTGGTTTCAGGGTCCACCACCCCAAAGGCCAGAGCACAGCCAGGGCTCCAGAAACGCTGTTGCCAAATGCGGTTACAGCAGAGCACAAGAAGGTGCTGCCCTCGCACCCACCCAGTCAAGGCAGCCCCAGGCTCCCCCAGCACACACAAGAGACACGAGTTCCACCAGAAGGACCTCGTCGCCTCCTCTTCCCAGTGGCAACCCAAGCACCAGGACACTTTAGGCCTTGTCCTGTGAGTTTGGAACTGCAGAGCTGAGCATAGACTACATGGCATGGTCCTCGCCAGATGCCGACTCCTCTGTCTGCAGCAGCCCTTGACTGCCCCACCCAGAGCTCCCTTGTTCAGCGCTCAGGCAGTGCCTGTGCAGGGAGGCTCCTGAGCGACGCCCAACACCTCCCTGCTGATCCCACACACATTTTCCTTCTCCTTCCTTCAAAGCAAAAAAACAGCTGCCCTTTCCAAAAGGCAGGAATGTAGGGGGAGGGCGGGGGTTGCTTGCCTGGAAGTAAAGATCTAGACTTCCTTTCCCCAGACTGAGCACCACCCCACAGGCAGCACCTCCTGGGCACCCCCACAGAGGGAGGGTCTGACCGAGATGCCCTGTAGGTGCCAGCATCACAGCACCCTGTGAGTGAATGGGCAGAGGTAGATGTGGGTCAAAGCAGGCTCTGTCATCACTGCTACCCGCAGGAAGAGGCCACAGCCTCCCCCTCTCCGTCTGCCTCCTCTAGAACAGGTTCCATCAGTGCAAATGCTGCAACACCAACATCTAATTTACATTGACCCAGAGAAAGCCTGCTGTGGCCTGAAGCTGTGCAAGGGGATTGGGAGAGGGCTAGTGAGAGGCTTCAAACACAAGGCCTGACCAGGCTTCTACCCCTCAAACATCTGTGAGCTCTACCCAGGACTGGGCAGCAAAGTGGGGGATGAAAGAATTAGACAAAGGGCTTTCCCTGGAGAGGCTTCTGCCTCGCTGCAGGCAGGGCATAAGGCCCACATGAGGGCAATGAAGAACTCTTCGAGGCAAGATGGAACCAGGAGCCAGACTGCATGCCACGGACATTGCCTGCTCTCAACTCCAGAGGAGAACTTCTACCTGAAAGGATAGATGGGCCAGTAGGAAGGGATTTACAGATGAGGAACAGCACATGCAAAGACCCAGAAGTGTGATTTGTCATGTGCATCTCCAGGAAAGACAGACTGTCCCCACAGACAGGGATTCTTGCTCATGGCATTGGTTAGGACTTATTTTGACTGATGATTCACTTTGAAATCAGCCCTTCCAGGGCTCCATGTGGCTTAGGAGCCAGGATAGGGTAAGTCATCTTCCTTGCCCAGCAGTATAAACAAACCACAGAGCAAGGCCAAACCACCAGAGCGAGTCAGAGCAAGGGGAGAGAAGGCAGCCCTGAGAACCACTGCGCTTTCCTTCTTCAGAGGCCATGGAGAAACCCTGGCCCTTCACACACATGCGCAACTTCACCAACTGTGTCTGAAAATGCTGAAATCAACACAAATGGGAAAGACAGCTATTGGGAAAGGCAGGGGGAGCTGCACAGACCTGTGTCTACTTGTTTCTCCACCTCCTAACCTCTGATTGATCTGACTGATTGACCAAAGTTCCTTGCAAGATGAAATATCCAAAGCCAAGAGAGAACTCAGTAGCTATTTAGCAGGGGTGATGGGAGCTTTAAAATGACTCCCAATAACCCTCAGCTCCTGGTATTTACGCTCTGATTAGTCTCCTCCCCTCCCCTTGCATGGGGGCTAGACCTATGGACCTGCTTCTGATTAAGAGAATACTAGCAAAACTGTGCTTGGGGTATAAAAGACTGACCACCCTCCTGTTCACACTTTCTCGCCCCTCCAGTGTGCTCACTCTGGCTGCTACTGTGAGCTGCCCTACAGAGAGGCCCCCATGGCAAGGAAGTGAGGTAACCTCTGGTCAACAGCCAGCGATGAGCTGATTCTCACCAACACCAAGTGAGTGCACTTGGGAGAGGATCCTGCCCTGGAGAGCCGAGAGATGACTGCAACCCCAGCTGAGGCTTCGATCACAGCTTGTGAGACCTTGAGCCGAGAACTCAGTCAAGCCATTCTGTATTCCTAACCCACAGACACTGTGAGATAATAAATGTTATTTTGAACCACTGAGTTTTAGGGGAATTTGTTATGCAGCAGGAGATAACAAATACTTTTCAATCAGGCTTTCAGGTCTAATAACAAGATTGTGTGTGTGCCTGAGCTAATGATTTATGGCTGATAGGATCAGAAACGTCCCCAATCTCAGTCGATTCCCCATCTTCACTGTTAATTAGCATGTCTCCTAGTGAGTTATCTTTTTATTTTTATTTTTATTTGACACAGGGTCTTGCTCTGTCTCCCAGGCTGAAGTGCAATAGCGCATTCAGGGTTCACTGCACCCTGACTCCCTGAGCACAAGTGATCCTCTCGCTTCAGCCTCCCGAGTAGATGGGACCACAAGCACATCACCATGCCTGGCTAATTTTTATATTTTTTGTAGAGACAAGGTCTCACTGTATTGCCCAGGCTAGTCTTTAATTCCTGGTCTCAAGTGATGCTCCAGACTTGGCCTCTTGAAATGCTGGAATTACAGGCATGAGCCACCTTGCCTGGCCAAGAATTGTCTTACATTTTGTTTGTAGAAGTGCTGAGTGAAGCAGAAATTTCTACATGACACCAGACTTTTTCATATGTAGGCAGACACTACAAGTCCCTTTGGAGTAAACCTTCTTCCTCATCGGAGTCAGTGGACCACCTGTTTGCGAATGTGCAGAGAGTAGGCACTTACAGTCCTATGCTGGGGTAACAGTCAACAGCAGCTAATCAGGAAGGATGCTGGCTGATACATCCTCCCCTAGGGAAGCTCCTGGTCTTGAGGAAGGATGTGACAGAACCCTGGGGTGCTTGACAAGGCTTTTCCCACCCTGAGACCCCTTGATGGACAGTGTTCTGGAAAACGGCAGAGCAGCATGCCCTTGTCCCAAGGGCAGAGCCCAACTTCTTGTCCCAAATCCAGCAACATGGACAGGATGGTCTTCCCCTCAAGATCAAAGCAGGAAAAGACACGAAGGGCTCTGAAAAGGAACTTAGGAGGGAAAGAGAAAGGAGGTGTTTTGTTTGTTATTGGAAGGGTGAGGGATGATGATCTGGACTGGATAAGGAAGCCAAGGATGGTGGAGAAGCCTGGGCCGCCTGGACCTGGGCTGAGGCCAGAACCTTCTAAGACCCTCCCATTCCAGAGGGACATGGAGCTCTGGGCCCTCCCATCTTGGAAAGGTGTGAGGCTTTGCAGGCCAGTGACGAAGCTTATGACTGTGACCTCAGAGAGGTAATACGTAGAGCCCAGCATGGGACTTCATGAGTTTAGTTCTGAGCATAGAACTTAAGGCGACATCCAAGTCAAATGTCCAATGCTTGAATAAACAAGCCTTGAAAGTATGAGGGTTCAAAACTGAAGGTAGGGAGTTTTTTTTATTATTGTAACATACGTATAACATAAAATTTATCATTTTAAGTCAGACACAGTGGCAGGTAGTTCCAACTGCTCAGGAGGCTGAGGCGGGAGGACTGCTTAAGCCCAGGAGTTCGAGACCAGCCTGGGCAATACAGTGAGAATCCAGAGATCCTGTCTCAAAAAAATATCATTTTAGCCACTTTTAAGTGTACAGTTCAGTAGTGTTAAGTACATTCACATTATTGTGCAACCATCACTACCATCCACCTCCAGAACTCTTTTCATCCTGCAAAACTAAAACTGAACTCATTAAGCAAGTAACTCCCCATCCCACCCCCTCCAGCCCCTGGCAACCTCTGTTCTACTTCCTACTTTATTCTCTGTGAATTTGCCTATTCCAGGTACCTCGTATAAGTGGAATCATACAATATTTTCCTTTCGTGTCTGACCTGTTTCATTTAGTATAATGTCTTCAAGGGTCATTCATGTTGTACCATGTGTGAGAACTTCATTGCATTTTCAGGCCAGGTGCAGTGGCTCATGCCTGTACTCCCAGCACTTTGGGAGGCCAAGGCGGCTGGATCACCTGAAATCAAGAGTTAGATACCAGCCTGACCAACATGGTGAAACCTTGTCTCTACTAAAAATGGAAAAATTGGCCAGTCACAGTGGCAGGCACCTGTAGTCCCAGCTACTTGGGAGGCTGAGGAAGGAGAATGGCTTGAACCAAGAAGGTGGAGGTTGCAGTGAGCCAACATTGCGCCATTGCACTCCAGCCTGGGCAAAAGAGCAAAAAGTCCATCTCAAAAAAAAAAAAACCTTAAAGCTAAATAATATTCCATTGGATGCATATATACCTTTTGTTTATCCATTCATCTGTTAATGGACACTTGGGTTGTTTTCACCTTTTGGCTATTATGAATAACGCTTCTATGAACATGGGTGCACAAATGTTTACTCAAGTCCCTGCTGTCAATTCCTTGGGATATATACCTACAAGTGGGATTGCCAGATCCTATGGTAATTCTATGTTTCATTCTGGGGGAATCACCAGACTGTTTTTCATACAAGCTACACCATTTTACATTCCCACCAGCAATGCACAAGAATTCCAATTTCTCCACATCCATACAACACTTGTTTTGGGTTTACTTAAAATAATAGCCATCTTAAGGAGCGTGATGTGATATCTCATCATGGTTTTTATTTGCATTCCCCTAGTGATTAGTGATGTTTAGTATTGTTAGTGATGTTTACGTGCTTACTGGCACGTAAAAAATACGGATTTTTTGAGTTGTCAACAGATAGATGCCAATTAAAGTCATAGGTGGCACCCATGGCTGCTTTCCCACCCACTATTTGTCTTCTCCTTTTTCTTATTAACATCCTGACCCTTGGTTTTGTTTTGGTCTGCACTGTGCCCAGCTAAATGACTCATTTCCTACGACACTCTTATACCTAGGGCAGGCCACAGGACGTGGTTGTGAAATGAGGGTGGAAGGCACCGGGAGGCCACCTGAGATAGCCTTTATAAAATGTGACAGACTCAGTCAGCACCCTCCCTTTGCCTCCTGCCTTTTTCCCTTTTCCTTCTTCCTGCCTGGGAATATAGATATGATGCCTGAGGATGTGGCAGCCATCTTGCACCATAGGGAAAAGAACCACACATTAAAGATGGCAAAGCAGAATACAGAAGGAGCCCAATGAGCCCTGGACTGATGACTGGCCCCCAGTCTCCCTGCTACATTAGAAATGAGCCCCTTGCTTATACTGGCCACTATTTATTGAGTTTCTGTTACATGCGGCTAAACACAATCCTAACTGGCTTATCCTAGAAGTGGATGTGCCCAGAATAAGTATAAGGAGTGGAAGGAGAAAAGAATATAAGAGAGTGCTCTGGGAAATGCTGAGAGATAACAGAAGGCAGAAAAGGGTGGGGCATGGTGGCTCACACCTGTAATCCCAGCACTTTGGGAGGCCAAGGCAGATGAGTCACTTGAGGTCAGGAGTTCAAAACCAGCCTGGCCAATATGGTAAAACCCCATCTCTAATAAAAATTCAAAAAAATTAACCAGGCATGGTGGCAGGTGCCTGTAATCCCAGCTACTCAGGAGGCTAAGGCAGGAGAATCGCTTGAACCCAGGAGGCGGAGGTTGTGGTGAGCCTAGATCATGCCATTGCACTCCAGCCTGGGCAACAAGAGCAAAACTCCATCTCAAAGGAAAAAAAAAAGAAGAAGAAGAAGGCAGGAAAGGAGTCATTCATAGCAGGGGCTGACAATGAGCAACTACAATTAATGTAGAAAACGTGAGGTTATAAAAAGCAAATAAATGAAGGACACAGAGTATTCAAGGAAAGAGTGTCGACATGCTGGAAGCTACAGAGACAGCCAGTAAGGGAGGCTCTGAAAAGAATGAATTCAACAAAAAGTGATCACTGGTCTCAGAGGAGTGTCAGGGAAGAGCTGTACTGCCTAGGGCTGAGGAGTGAATGGGAGTGAGGACGAAGGAAAAGGAGTTAGAGGAAGAGGAAGGGCAGGTGCTAACGAGGGGCATGCAGCATGTGCAGTCAAAGGAGGTGTTTGTTTTTAATGAGAAGCACATGACATGCCGATGGATAGAATCCAGAAGAGAGGCAGAGGCTGACAATTTAGAAGACAACACAGAACTGTCTCCTTTCATTTAATAATAGAATCCCCTGGCTTTAAAGTGGGCATTTAGTCAACCAACTAGAATCTACATTTCCCAGCCTCCCATACAGTTAGGTTGTTCATGTGACTTATGTTGAGCCAATGATATCTCAGCAAAAGTTAGGTGTGAAATTTTGAAGCTATTTCCTTGAAGACATCTGTTGTGGACACATCCTCTCCCTTCCTGATGGCTGGGAAATTGCAGCAACTACTTTTGACCTTCAGATTTTTTTTTTTTTTGAGATAGAGTTTCACTCTTGTTGCCCAGGTTGGAATGCAATGGCATGATCTCAGCTGACACCACAACCTCTGCCTCCCCTGGTTCAAGCAATTCTCCTGCCTCAGCCTCCTGAGTAGCTGGGATTACAGGCATGCACCACCATGCCCAGTTAATTTTATATTTTTAGTAGAGACGGGGTTTCTCCATGTTGGTCAGGCTGATCTAGAACTCCTGACCTCAGGCTGATCCACCCACCTTGGCCTCCCAAAGTGCTAAAATTATAGGCATGATTCACTGCACCCGGCCAACCTTCAGATTTTAAACATATAAATTGTACTATATGAAAATAATACCTTTTTCATTGAGATGGGGTTTCACTATGTTGCACAGGCTGGTCTCCAACTCCTAGCTTGAAGTGTTCCTCCTACTTTGGCCTCCTAAAGTGAAAATAATATTTACATAAAAAATAATTAAAATGAAATGATGATCCTTCTTTTATGACAACAATAAGGAAAGAAAAGAGTGGTTGTCATTTTTAAGACCTATTTTGTAAAATAAGAATCTGGCAAACTTATATGACTCCCCAATTTTTTCCAAAATTTTCAGGGCTGAGAAATTAATAAATCTGAGAACCATTGCATTAGTTATCTATAGCCATGCAACAAATTATTCCCAAATTTTGCAGTTGAAAATAATAAACATTTATTTTCTCACAATTCCTGTGATCCAAGAATCTGAACTGGTGCAGCTGGGTTCTTGGGCTCAGGGTCTCTGATGAGGCTGCAGTCAGCTGGGATGCAGTCTCATCTGAAGGCTCACCCAAGGGAGGAGGACTTACTTCCAAGACCTTCATGTGGTTGTTGGCAGAATTCAGTTCTTTACAGGCTATTGAACCAAGGAACTCAGCTCCTTGCCTCATGAGTCTCTCTGCAAGGCAGCTCATAACACGGTAGCCAGCTTGTAGCAGAGTAAGCAAGTCAAAGAGCAGGAGAGGGCAAGCAAGACAGAAGCCAGGGTCTTTAGAGGCTGTCTACACAGCCTCCTGCTGCCTGCCTCCTCCTCCCAGATGCAGGAGGGCCAGGCTTGGCAGTGTGGTGAACCTTTCAGCATGACAGGAGAAAAGGAGAGGCTGGAAGCCACTGTGCCTCCTTGCGTAGGTGAGTTGATGGGAAGCTGAGGGATGGTGGAATGCTGGCTCCCATTTTCACCCCAAATTAGGACAACCACCCAGAATTGAGGGCAGGCAGTTGGGGAAGGGGGTGGTAGGAGATTTGAGAGGTATAGGGAGCTTTCAGAATAGCTAGGGTGGAAAACAGGAGACAGATGAGAGGACAGAAAGCCATGGAAAGTGACACTGTAGCTTGGACCTGAACCTGGAGAATGTTTAAACTCTGCATAAGCAGTGCTTCAAGGCTCCAGCAGTTTATGTCCATATGAGTTGATGCCTAATCCCCCCCCCCAAGACAGATTTACCCTCTTCTAGGAAAACCATCTTGAGTGAAGCAAATGTCCATGTTGTTCCTGAAGGTAACTGTGAAGCCTTCAGGAACCTGAACATAAACGTTCCAGGCAGACCTGAGAGCTGCCTGATCCGAGGGGGAGGTGGAGGGAAGGGAATGGACTGCACTCCTGACATCCCACAGGTGCGGCTAATGCCCGAAGGTGCTGATGGTAGCTGCAGTTGTGTGGAGCACAGCCTGCAGGGCCCAGGGTGGGGCTGTCACTGAGGGTGGGGCTGCTGTCGCTGACCACGGGGCTACTGTCCCTCTCCAGAACTGGATGAACCCCACTGTCAAGTGTCCTAGGTACAGACAGAACAAGACACAGAAATGAGAAGGATCTGAGTCCTGGGCTACAGGAAAAAGGAATTTTCTCTCTTCTCTTTGGGCCTGGGGGAAAAGTAAAGGCTGTCCCAAAGGTGAATGGAAGCCCCATTCTCTCTGCTGGATAGAGAGGCAGATAGAGCCCTCTCTGGGGGAGAGATGACGGCAGCTACCACTTTGCAGGGGGTTCCCATCTCCCCAAGGATGATCCTGTGGCCCTAGCAGCCACCACTCTGGGAGGTGGACACGCTGCACCTCACTGCCCTGTGCTTGTCCAAGAGTCCAGGACAGTCCTGCTAAAATTTCAGCCTGATCTCAGCTGTACTACAGGACCTTGGAGAAAAGCCTACTCATCTACTTGCACAGAATAGCAGAAGGGACAGCAATATCCCTCTTCTAGCCACGTGCTGACACCGTGCAGAGGCCAGAGCCCAGGACCACACACAACCAGTTCTTCTAAGACAGCAGGCTGAGCCAGACTCGGCGAGTTGAGGCACACTGGCACAGGGGGTGGAGTCGGGGGGCATTGAAGGTAGGGGCCCTTCATGAGCAGGGGGCATGTGAAGTGGATTAAAATGGGAGTTTATATTAGCAGGTGACTGCTGGGGGGTCACATGTACTGGTCAGGCAATTGCCAGCTGGTCAGGCATTGGGGTGGGCGGTATGAGGGCAGTCAAGACTGAGGCATGGTCAACCCATTTGTGCCTGCAGTTTGGTGTGGCTGGGACACCCCACCGGCATCTCCTAGCCCAGCTCCTTTCAGACAGCTCTGCAGCCCGACCTCAGACAAGCTGCCAGTGTGGGTTAGTGGGACAAAGTAAAGGCTGTTCCAAAGGTGAATGGAAACCCCCCATCCCCTCTCCTGAATAAAGAGAGACAGCTAGAGCTCTATCTGGCCACCTGAGAGACTACACGGCCTTCCTTTCTCCAACGAGAACCCGTCGCGCCTGGAGTAAGAAGCAGGCATAAGTGGGACCTCGAGTTCCAAAGTGACCTCAACACCAAGGAATTTGAATAGCCAGATCCAACTTCCAAATCAATCCAAAACCCACTCACCTAGGGCCCTCGTCTTAGCTCAGTCCTTGTCACCCCCAGCCCGGGACCCTGAGGCGACAGCAGCTCACCTTTGAGACGCCAACATTCTTTTCCGGTCCCTAATGCACTGTGGACAGGGAAACAACCCTGAGCCATATTCCTGTGCCAAAAAAGCAACAGACCGCATTTTAAGGAGAAAGATATTTACAGATAGACTCCCTCTCCTGCCTTCAATCCCTCAACTATAAAGCCTTGAAACGTTGCGATTTGTAATCAAATGTCAGACACACAATCTTCTGGCTGGAGACGCAGCCGTGCCAGCTTCCTGAATTCTCTGCTCAAAGTCGGCTGCATGGGGATTTAAACTCACTTAAACTGGTGGGCCTGGGATTGGCTGTATCCACCAAAAACCAGGAAAGGGAGAGGGGCGCGAGGGGTGCACAGCTGCGGGAGGGCTTTGTGTGTGTGTGAACCCAGCCTGAGTCCACACGCCCACCTGGGGCGGTGGTCCAGCTGCCAGAAACCCGCTTCCCAGCCGCTCCTCCTCACGCAGGAAGCCGGGACTCTGGGCCCAGCTCTCCCGGACCACGGCCACGTCCTGGTTCCAGCTACGGAGGCAGAAAGAAGCCACAGAAACCTAAAGGACAGGAGGGAAACTGAGCTTTCCGCGTGGGTGCGGCTGCCCTGGACACTCGCTCGGGGGCTCCGGAGCGGGAGGCAGGGAGGCCCCGCGCTGAGGATGGAAGCGTGAACCCCCGAGCAGAGCGAGCGGGGAGGGGCCGTCCCGAAACACGCCCCGCTGGCCCGACAGTGGCCCACGGGAAGATGCCGGTCCCGTGAGCACCGCCCCTTCTGTGTCTCCAGACGCCCCCCTAGATCACTGCGCGCCGCTGCAGCTTCCCCACTCCCCCGCCCTGCACCACACCCGGGGTGCGGCCGCCACTAGAACACGCAAGGCCGGAGCCCCTCTGCGACCCCTGCTTCCGAAGGCCGGGCCCGGGCGCCTGCAGCCTCCTCCGCACCGGGCTCGGCTGGCGGTCTGGGGCTCCGGTCACAGGCGGAGGTGGCGGCGAGGTAGGAGGCGCTGTGGCGACTCCACTGTCCCTGCCCTCCAGAGGGCGCCCCGGAACGGCTGTGCCCCCAGGGCCTAGAAACGTGCCTGAAGCCCAGGGGCCGCTCACTGAGGGGAGAAGGACGATCTGGGTGAGATCAGGAAGCGGGCAGAGGGGCTTGGAGGGGACCAGCCCGGGGCACCCCCCACAGGGTGTCCCTTGGGTCCTGCCCTAGACTGCGCTTGGTGGATTCCGCACACCCCACACCCCAGCCTCCCCGGGCCATTGACGCCCTGTGTTTCCAGATATGGCGCGCTCCGCAGAGAGAGAAATGTAAGGAAGGGCACAGGGCCCGGACGCGTGGCCGCCTCTCACTGCCCTCCCTCCCAACTCGCGGGGGCTTCGCCGCGTCTGGGCTGATTCAGGCTGAGGAGGCGCTGCCCCCGTGTGGCCGCTGCCCGTCACCGCAAGGCTGTCGTGCGGGGCGCCTCTCCGCTGTGACAAGCGCCGCTCTGTCCGTTTGTGTGACTCGGCTCCCCTGCTAACACCCACCCGGGATGCATAGGCGCGGGGGTGGAGGTCACAATAACACCACAAAGTAGCATTTTTCTGGTTCGGCTCCACCTGGAGAACTGTGGATTCTGCAGACCCCCCCAAAATTTCAACCAATTACAGAGCAATGGTAATTCAGAAATTCCAGGAGTCTGGGCCATTCTGGCAGTCACACCTTCTCCTGCTGAGAGCTGTCCCTCTCTTCCCTGTGCTCTGAGTGCTGAGCTCCAGCGTGCCCCTGTGGAAGGCCCCACCACAAAGCCTGGCTGCCCCCACGCTCCCCAGCTCGGCCATCCTCAAATGCCCCTTCCCCCTCTGGCAGCCAGTGGCTTCTTTACATCAACTGGGGGGCCCTCTCAGCCCCTCCAGTGGAGGGTCCCCAAGGTTAGACTCTCCAATGAAGACCCTGCTCCATTTACATGGTGGTTTTGTTTTACATTTTTAAGCAACAGTTCTCTCACATATTATTATTATTAACAGAGAAAGCATTATTTGGGTATAAAGAAAAAGGCAGAGAATGAGGACATCTGGATCCCAGCTCTGGTGTTCTCCAGCCAGCACTGTGCCCTGGGGGTCTCTTTGGTGACTCTGTTTAACAGGAGGTCACCTGTTGAAATACACGCCTGTGGTGTTCATGGCAGGGGGTATGAGGGAGGATCTTTTAATGCAGAAGAAACTTAGTGGAAAGGAGATGGTGGAGCAGTGAATGAGAGGGTGACCCTGTGGCGTGTGGCGTGGTCCCAGCGCCTCAGCACAAGAACGGAGCCTGGTAGTATCTCAGGAGCAGTGGCTGTGGGGTGACCAGCTTGCAGGACAAGGCATGGGCCCCGAGGAGAGGGCACAACAGGTGCAGACCATTGCTAACCCAGACCTGGCAGAAGAAGTAATGGGCTTGTTCTCAACACACACACACACAAACTCTCAGGGACTTTGAGAAATGCCTGTGGCATTTGGAGTGGCAGAGAACACCAAGGTCCTGTTGTTATGAAGGACCCAAAAGCTGGGGAAATGAAGCTAATGTATGGACCCACAGATTGGCTGCTGCTGGCAATAGTCACAGGAGGTCATGGGGATTCTGTCTGGGATCACTGGCGTCCTGGTGCCATATCTATCTACATCATACACATGCGACACCCTTGGAGTAGAACCAGTTTCTTCATAGGGGAACCCTGGCAGTGGCATCCGTAGAGAATTCTGGAGCTTGCAGCTGGGAAGGGCCCTCAGTGCTCCCTGCTGGCTCTGGAGACTGCAGAGGGCAGTGAGGAAGCAACAACTGAGAGGCCCTCCTGGGCTGCGCTGAGCTCCTGGGCAGGTCTAGAGAGGTGGCTGGATGTTCCAGAGGGAGGAAAAGGCAAGTGGCTTTACCCAGGCTGGCTGGGATTTCTGGTCACTCTGTGTTCCTAGAGAAAGGATGCCTGCGCCAGGCGCAGTGACTCATGGCTGTAATCCCAGCACTTTGGGAGGCTAAGGCAGGTGGATTGCAAGGTCAGGAGTTCGAGACCAGCCTGGCCAACATGGTGAAACCCCACCTCTACTAAGGATACCAAAAATTAGCCGGGCGTGGTGGCGTGTGCCTGTAATCCCAGCTACTCAGGAGGCTGAGGCAGGAGAATCGCTTGAACCGAGGAGGCGGAGGTTGCAGTGAGCTGAGATGGCACCATTGCACTCCAACCTGGGCAACAGGGCAAGACACTGTATCCAAAAAGAAGGGAAGGAAGGAAGGGAGGGAGAGAGTGAGGGAGGGAGGGAGGGGAAGGGGGAGGGAGGGGGGGGGAAGGGGAGGGAGGGGGAAGGGGGAGGGAGGACTACCTTGGAGGAGGAGGTTGCAGTGAGCTGAGAAATGATGCCCAAGAACTCTTCAAGTCCTTAGGTCAGACCCAACATGTCTAAAAAGACAGTCTTCCTAGAGACCATGAGGAAACTATGGAGTGTGGGGTTGCAGGGACTATGTCAGATGTGCCAGAATCTGGGATACAGGCACACAAGCTGCGTCGGTGATTCCGGAAGCTAGGCTACCCTGCCTTTCCAGTGACACAATCCAGTCATAAGTCCCCTTTTGTGCTTCAGTTCCATAGAGGAGTGGTTTTGTTGCCCATAACCAAAGGAGTCCTCTCACAATGCAGGATTTGTTATGTCTTCACACATAATTAGTTATGGGCTAACGGGAAGTGGACATCTCAGGCAGTGGTAATCTGAAGGGTGCGGTGCTACTCGGAGGTACGGTAGGTGCCGCGCAGGTTGCTTTGGGAGTGTGAACTGAACGTGGCAGTGAGTGTCTACTTCTGAATGCTCGGTGTGGCTGGCCCAGGAGACTCTGGACCCAGGAAAAGCCTGTTTTGCATTTTCTCACGCAGGTTCATCTCTCTCACAATCACTGAGCACCTCTCACCCTGCACTTCAAGATACCAGCACTTAACACTTAATTCTGAAGTGTATTGGGTGCCCAAAAACGACCACATCCAATAATAAAACTCTCCCCAGTTCCAAATGGCATGATCTGGCTACACACAAAGAGAGGGAAGAGGCCCCTGTGGATTGAGGATTATTAAATATGAAGTATGTTTGTCAGGGAAGAAAAAAACTTTGTTTATATAAACAGGAGAAGCGCCACCATGGTAACCCTGCTGGGTTTGCTCTGCAGCCCATAAAGGCCTCAGAGCCAAATCACCACCTCCTTTCATTGCTAGCCTACATTTTTTAAAAAACATCTCCAGCCAAAATTCCATGATCTGCCTGCTTGGTTTCCAGGCTCAGAAAATATCATTTTTAAAAGACTTGGGAACCAGTTAGAACCGCTGCCGATGCTTCTAAATGAAAGCTCATTTCTCTCACACACACTCTCACACACAAAGACATACTTGGTTTGCCAAACTACAGTATGCTCTTTTCCTTTTTTATGTAACCCAAGTTTCCTTGGGCCTCCCAAGACTGCAGGGCCAATGAAATGACACTAACATGTGACCCACAGGAACCCAGATCCCACGGGCTCCGGGTGTTTCTCCCACTTGCTCACAAGGGCCTCGCCTCCTAGGAGGACTCTGAGTCGTCTGGGGGTTGTGCCTGGATGTGGCCCTGAACAAATCCACTGCCAGACACAGGGCGGCTTGTCTCTGCAGCAGGGCCCGGCAGGCCCGACTTTACACCTCTGTGCTGTCCCTGGAAGTCAGGGCACTTGGTGGTGGGTGAGGAGGCCGAGGAGAACCCCTCACCTCCCTTCATGCTACACTCAAGAAACATGTCCCCAGCAAGGCCGCCTTGCCCACTGCCTCATAGTCACTGTCAGCAGCAGATCTTAGAGTTTACTCACATGCCCCTGCCAGCCACAGACCCCAGAGCCGGTCCAAGTGGTGGCACGTGGCCCTTCTCAGCATGAAGCTCCCTCCTGTGGCTGAGGGCAAACTCACCATTTCTGCCCTGCAGGAAGCTCCTCAGGCCCTCACCCCAAGAAGTATTTTGGGTGACCAGGTGCCCCATTCTGACATGTTCAAGCATGTCTGTTTCCACTTAGCCCCAAGCGGCATCCCTTCTTATCCTCTCCATCCGAGAGAGCCCATTCGAGAAGGCAGCAGGGAAGCCACCCTCTCCATGTGTCTGCCCAAGGCTGCCAAGAAGCCAAGCTGAGCCCGAGCTCCGGGGGAAGGCATTGCTCCACTCCAGGGGAAAAGTAAATTGACATCAGATTATTTTCCTACATCTTTTCCCACTTCTTAATATTTGCCACATTGCATTCCACATTCCAATCTCCAAAAGGACAGGAGCACTAATAATATAAAAGAAAGAAGTGAAATTAACTGGACTCTAGAACTTTTACTATTTTCAAGCATATAAAGCATGAGATTTATGGCTGAGCATAAAGCATAGCTTTGCCCTGAAATGTTCTCCGAGAGATGCATTAGGAAAACAGCCTGATGTGGAACCAGACCTACAGAGATACAGTGATTCTGCAATAAACCAAGTTAGTTATTTATTGAGTTTGGTCAGTTTTGGTATTTCTCTGCATCTCTTACTTGGCCTGCCATAGTTTTGCTTACTTTTCAATGTTTCTAAAGTTCTTCATTTAATAGAGAATAAGCAATGCTGTCTCTGCCTCTCCGTGATCTACTTCCCATTGACATTTCTGATGAGTCTTACCTTCCACGTTACAGGTGTTACACACGTTACATATATTACAGCACTAAAAGCCCTTTTATAGACATTCTTTCAGTGAATACGTGTGTAAGATCTTCATTTGCTTTTTACACCTCAACTCAGTTTCCAACTCAACCCAGGGTAGATGGGAATCAAATGACTTTTAGATAAGGGGCAAACTGGCTTCTCCTGGTATTTCAATCCAAACATAACACTGAGAAAATGATGTCTCTCTCTTTAGCTCTAGCACCAATTGAGGAGTAGGGAGAGAAAAGCTAAACAAAATTCTAGCATCAGTCAGGACTTTTCATCATTACTTTCTTTAAAGTGTTTTAAGTATATGAGCAACTCTATGCAAGGTGCTTTTGCCCATCTTATTTCACTGAGATCCAGGCCTGCATGAGCACACAGTGCTCCCTCCCACACCAACGTTCAGACAGTGGATTTAAGTGGCTCCGTCCACGTATATAAAGAGAAAATGATTCCTGAACACATTTCAATGAATATTTTCCCCTACAGGAAGACAGAAAGTTGTGGCTCCTATACACTCTTGCCTGAGGTTGTACAATGGACACACTAAGACTATGAGATCTAAAGACGATGTTTTGACCAGTTGCGGTGGCTCACGCCTATAATCCTAGTACTTTGGGAGGCCAAGGCAGGTGGATTGCCTGGGCTTAGGAGTTTGAGACCAGCCTGGCAACACAGTGAAACCCCATCTCTACTAAAATGGAAAAAATTAGCCAAGCGTGGCGACGTGCACCTGTAATCCCAGATACTTGGGAGGCTGAGACAGGAGAATCGTCTGAACCTGGGAGGCAGAGGTTGCAGTGAGCCGAGATCACGCCACTGCACTCCAGCCTGGACAACAGAGACTCCATCTCAAAAAATAAAAAAAATAAAGACGATGTTTCTCAAAATGTACCTCTGCCACCTATATCCAGATCATCCTTGATGGTTGTTAAAAATGCACATTCCTGGCCTACAACCCCACCCGCTGAATCATATTGATTGGGGAATCTTTACTTTTTAATAGGCTCCTCAGGCTCATTAACATTGTAGAGGAACTTTGATCAGGCATAAAAGGAAGTGAAGAGAGACTAAGTAGTCTGTTTTTGTAAGGCTGTACTCTGCTGGAAAACAATGATGACCAGGATACCAATCAGGTCCTTTAGTGGTGAGAGTTGTGCATATGTAAGCCCCAAATTCATGTCAGTAGATGGTACAAAGCCTCAAGCAATAAATGCAGGAAGTAATCCTGAACTGGGAGTCTTAGGCATCTCACAGAAACAAATGGAAAGTCTTTCTCACAGAAGACACCTTCAACCTCAAAGAATGCACAGAAGTAATTTTCCAGGGAACTCACTGTCAAAACCAACAAAGCACACAAGGAAACAATGCACTGAGAGTGAATGTCAACTTAAACAACAGACAATCCAGATATTGGAAATATCAGATAAGCACAGTGGCTCATACATGCAATCCCAGCACTTTGGGAGGCTGAGGCGGGCAGATCACTTGAGCTCAGGAGTTTGAGACTAGCCTAGGCAACATGGCAAAACCTCATCTCTACTAAAAATACAAAATGTTAGCCGGGCCAGCTACTAGGGAGGCTGAGCTGGCAGGATCACCTGAGCCCAGGAGTTCAAGGCTGCAGTTTACAGTGATCGCACTCCAGCCTGAGTGACAAAGGCCCTGTTTCGGAAAAAAAAAAAAAGACTTAAAAATAGCTGCATACCATGTGTAAAGAAGTGAAAGACAAGGTTCAAAATAGCTTCAGGAAGAGAAAAGACATAATGACCAAAGTTGCAAATAACCGAAAAGGACTTCTCAGCAAATATATATATAATAATAATTAAAATTTGGCCGGGCATGGTGGCTCACGCCTGTAATCCCAGCACTTTGGGAGACCGAGGTGGGCGGATCACAAGGTCAAGAGACCGAGACCATCCTGGCCAACATGGTGAAACCTCGTCTCTACTAAAAATACAAAAATTAGCTGGGCATGGTGGCATGTGCCTGTAGTCCCACTACTTGGGAGGCTGAGGCAGAAGTATCACTTCGAACCCCAGAGGCAGAGTTTGCAGTGAGCCGAGATAGCTCCACTGCACTCCAGACTGGCAACAGATCAAGACTCCATCTCAAAAAAAAAAAAAAAATTAAAATTTATAAGTCAGTGGATCTGAGTGCAATGGCACATGCCTGTAACCCAGCTACTCAGGAGGCTGAGATGGGAGAATCGCTTGAGCTCAGGAATCTGATTCTAGTCTGAGCAACACAGCAAAACTTCATCTCCAAAAACTTTTTTAAAAAATCAGTGATTGACTCCAATCAGGCACAAAGGACCTTCCTGTAGCAATGAAAGTGTTCTACAGTTGAAGTTTGATTATCATATAACTCTATAAATTCACAAAAACTTAATGCACTGTACAATGAAAATGGTCAGTTTATGAGACAGGAAGTATTCCTCAATAGAGCTATTTTTTAAAAACCTCAAAGTTTGTTTTAACAACAAATTAGACATGGTTAAGAATAAACTGGCAAACCAGAAGACAGATTAGAAGACATTATCCAGAATGAAGCACAAAGAGACAAAAAGATGAAAAACATGTATGGGAGGTTACAAGGCATGGAGGATAGGGTGAGATGGTCTCACATATGTCTAATCAGGGTACCAGAAGGAAAGGAGAAGGGGGAAGGGGCAATATTCAAATAGTTCGATGAGAATTTTCCCATCCAAAATCTGTAGATCCAGTGAACACCAAACAGGTTAAGAAAAGAAATCCAAACTGAGAAACAACAGGGCAAAGGGGCAGACCACCAAAACCAAGGTCAAGATCCTAAAAGGCGTTCACAGAGAAATAACAGATGCCTTACAAGGAGCAAGAGTTACTCTGACATCTCAATAGCAACAATGGAAGCCAGAGATAAATAATATTTTTTGAAAAATAGTCACAACTGCCAGCTGGGTGCAGTGGCTCACGCCTGTAATCCTAGCACTTTGGGAGGCTGAGGCAGGAGAATCACCTGAGGTCAGGAGTTCAATGTCAGCCTGGCAAACATGGTGAAACTCTGTCTCTACTAAAAAAAATAATAATAATACAAAAATTAGTTGGGCATGGTGGCAGGTGCCTGTAATCCCAGCTACTTAGGAGGCTGAGGCAGGAGAATCGCTTGAGGTGGAGGTTGCAGTGAGCTGAGATCATGCCATTGCACTCCAACCTGGGCAACAAGAGTGAAACTCCATCTCAAAAATAAATATAATAATAACTGCCAACTCATAATTCTATGCCCAGCAAAACAAAGACATACTCAGACAAGCACAGAGTTTGCCTCCAGAAGTTTGTCACTGAGGGAAATCCAAAAGAAGTGCTCCTAGATGCAAGGTATGAGAAGCAAGAAAGAATAAAGACAAATATGGATAAGTCTAAATAAACATTGACTGTATTAAACTATAACTTCTTGGCCAGGTGTAGTAATTAAATTATTAATTAGTTGGCTCATGCCTATAATCCTAGTACTTTGGGAGGCCAAGGTGGAAGGACTGCTTGAGGCCAGGAGTTCAAGACTGGCTTGGTCAAAATAACAAGACCCTATCTCTACAAAAACCTTTTTTAAACTATAATAATAATTTATGGTGTTAAATAGAAAATATAATTAAAATACATGTTAGGCCGGGCACGGTGGCTCATGCCTGTAATCCCAGCACTTTGGGAGGCTGAGGCAGGTGGATCACCTGAGGTCAGGAGTTCGAGAACAGCCTCACCAACATGGAAAAACCCTGCCTCTACTGAAAATACAAAAATCAGCCAGGTGTGGTGATGCATGCCTGTAATCCCAGCTGCTCGGGAGGCTGAAGCAGGAGAATTGCTTGAACCCAGGAGGTGGAGGTTGCAATGAGCCGAGGTCGCGCCATTGCACTCCAGTCCAGGAAACAAGAGCAAAACTCCGTCTCAAAAACAAACAAACAAACAAACAAACAAAAAACCTGATTTTAAAAAGATTTGATCAGATTCATCACAAAAAAAAGCAGTCAATACACATAAGAAAAGATGCTCAAATCAGTAATAATCAAGGAAATATAATTAAAACCATGAGAGACAATGATTTATTCACCATTTGGCAAAAGTTTAAAATGCAATACCTGTTGAATTGAAACTTTATCATTACATAATAACAATTTTTGCCTCTAGTAATGATTTTTTAAACTTTTTTATTTTTTTATTTTTTTTTGCGACAGGGTCTTGCTATGTCACCCAGGCTGGAGTGCAGGTATACAATCATAGGTCACTGTAGACTCAAACTCCCGGCACAAATGATCCTTCTACCTCAGCCTCCCGAGTAGCTGGGACCACAGATGCACCATCACACCCAGTTAATGGTCATGGTGTTTGTTTGTTATTTGTAGACATGGAGAACTCACTATGTGGCCCAGGCTGGTATGAACTCCTGAGCTCAAGCGATCCTCCTGCCTCAGCATTCCAAAATTCTTGGATTATAGGCAGAGCCACCACATCCAGTCTTAAGCTGCTTTTATTGTGGTAAAATATATATAACAAAAAATTTGTCATTTTAACCATTCTTAAGTGTACAATTCAGTAGCATCAATTACATGCACAATGTTCCACAATGATCACCATTATCCATTTTCAAAAGTTTTCATCACCCAAAATGGAAATTCTGTACCTATTAAGCAGTAACTCCCCATTCTTTCCTCCTTCCAGCCTCTGGTAACCTTTACTTTCTATGAATTTGCCTATTGTAGATATTTCATATAAATGGAATCATATTTGTTCTTTAATGTCTGGCATATTTCGTTTGTTTTCAAGGTTCGGCTATGATTTGGAGTGTATCAGGACTTCATTCCTTTTTATGACTAATATTCCATTGTGTGTATGTATCACATTTCATTTATCCGTTCGTCTATTGATGGACACTTGGGTTGTCTCAGCCTTTTGGCTATTTTAAGTAATGCTGATATAAACATTGGTGTACAAGTACCTGAGTTTCTGTTTTCAGTTCTACTGGGTATATACCTAGGAGTGGAACTGCTGATTCATATGTTAATTCCATGTTTAACTTTTTGAGAAGCTACCAAGCTTTTCCATAGCAGATGCACTGTTTTCAAATAAATCATTTTCACTTACAGCCTAACTTGTCATATTCATGTAGCTCCCCATCTTTCCTTGGGTTGGGATTTGCCTGGTGTACCTTTTTCCAGCCTTTCACATTCAACTTTTCTGTGTCCCTGTGTTTTAGATGTCTTCTATATTTGTTGTGATTATTACTAATGTACTTGGATTTCTTTTCTAAATTCCATTTCCTCTTCACTTTGGAACTATATTATCTAGCTATAATCTTCTAGTTTTCATAAAAGTTTAAATATGCATATTTAACTTCACAAAGTCAGAAGTTATCTTTATCCTCTTGCCACATCATAAAAACAGCCTTATATTTTAACTCTGCTCATCTACTCCAGTAACAATAGCATTTTAGTTCATTATGGAGTTTTACAGCTCCTAAAATATTATTAGTTTCAGACAGTTTAGATTTACCGTCATTTAAAAGTGTTTTGTTTTGCTCACCATTCTTTTCTATTTTTATTTATTTATTTTGAGACGGAGTCTTGCTCTGTCACCCAGGCTGGAGTGCAGTGGTGCAATCTCGGCTCATTGCAACCTCTGCCTCCCGGGTTCAAGCAATTCTCCTGCCTTAGCCTCCTGAGTAGCTGGGATTACAGGCACACACCATCACACCCAGCTAATTTTTTTTGTATTTTTTGTATAGAAGGGGTTTCACCATCTTGGTCAGGCTGGTCTCAAACCCCTGACCTTGTGATCCACCTGCCTCAGCCTCCCATAGTGCTGGGATTACAGGCGTGAACCACCACGCCTGATCTCTTTTTATTTTTTAAAGAGATGGGATCTTGCTATGTTGCTCAGACTGGAGTGCAGTGGCTATTCATAGACATAATCATGGTGCACTACAGCCTTGAACTCCTGGGCTCAGGTGATCCTCCTGCCTCAGCCTCCTGAGTAACTGGGACTACAGGTATGTGCCACCACACCCAGTCACCGTTCATTATGTTGTATCTAAGCCTTTGTGGGATCATTTTCCATCACCTTAGCATTTACCTTTGGAAGATCCTTTAGTGAGAGTCCCAGTTTTTATTCATCAGATAGCACATTTTCCGTGAGTCTTCAAATTCAGTTTCATGGATTATTTCTTCAACACTTTGAAATAAAATCTTTGAAATAAAATAGTTCCATTGTCCTTGTTTCCACTGTTGCAGTTGGGAAACAAGCTGTCAGTCTAATTATTAACTTTTTTTTTTTTTTTAATTTTGAGATCTCACTCTGTCGCCCAGGCTACAGTGCAATGGTGCAATCTTGGCTCACTGCAACCTCTGCCTTCTGGGTTCAAGCGATTCTCCTGCCTCAGTCTCCTGAGTAGCTGGGATTACAGGCCCCCGCCAACATGCCTGGCTAATTTTTTTGTATTTTAGTAGAGACAGGGTTTCACCATGTCAGGCTGATCTTGAACTCCTGACCTCAAATGATCCGCCCACCTCGGCCTCTCAAAGTGCTGGGATTACAGGCGTGAGCCACCACACCTGGCCTAATCATTGGCTTTTTATGGATAATCTTATCTCTCTGTTTTTTAGATCTCTTCATCTTTTGTGTTCTTCAGTTTCAAAATAATGTGTCTAAGAATGCAATTTCCTTTAATCAGCTTAAAATTTGTGAAGCACTCTAAATTCTAGGATTTGCCTTTAATCTGGTCTGGAATATCCTCTAATAAGTCAAGAAGCTTTGACTTTTAACTTCCCATTTTCTATCACTCTCTACAGTAAATGCTGCATTCTGGATTATTTCTTCAGATCTAGCTTTTTGTTCACTAATTCTCTTTTCAACTGGGTCTAATCTGTTTATCCATTCTAATTTAAATTGTTGTATTTCATTTTTAGTCCTTCCTGAGATCTGACTTGTCATCTTTATTGTCTTTTTCCTTTGTCATACATTTGATTTCCCTTATTGCTTCTGATATAGTCGGCCCTTTATATCCATGGGTTCTGCATCCATCAACTCAACCAACCATGGATCCAAAATATTTGTTTAAAACAATATATATAAAATAACAATAATAAAAATGATACCAATTTTAAAATACAGTATAACAACTATTTACACACCATTTACATTGTATTGAGTGTTCTGTTTTGTTTAGAGACAGGGTCTTGTTCTGTCATCCAGGCTGGAGTGCAATGACACGATCATAGCTCACTGCAACCTTGAACTCCTAAGCTCAAAACAATTCTCCTGTCCCAGCCTCCTGAGTAGGTAGGTCTACAGGCGCATGCCACCATGCCTGGCTAATTTCCTTTTTTTTTCTAGAGATGGTGCCTCATTTCATTGCCCAGGATAGTCTCAAACTCCTGGCATCAAGCAATCCTCCTGCTTCAGCCTCCCAAAGCACTGGGATTGCAGATGTGAGCCACACGCCTGGTTGTATTCGGTATTACAAGTAATCTAGAGATTGTTCAGATGGAAATAAAACTTCCCTTCTTTTCTCTCTGAAGGTTTGCTGAAATGAGCTGATGACAGTTTAACAAGAGAAAAGGCATATGAATTTCACGTGCACGTGGACAAAGGAGTCCCACAAATATGAGACTCAAAGCAAAGACACATGGCTGAAATTCAAACACCCTCTTTATAAGGAAAAAGAAAATGGGGTAGGGAGCTGTAGGCAATTTTGGAAGGGTAGTAAATAATTTTAAGGGGAAATGACTCAACCTGGGAGGGAGACATTATCTTATAAATGATTCTCTTAGAAAACTCATTATGATCAACAAATTACAGGAGGGGTGGAACTACATTGTGAACAAAGGTTGCCTTATGCAAATAGTCTTTCAAGTAAACTCTAAGAGCTGCTCTCAGAATAGATGAAAAGTCTATCTGGGCATGGTGACAACTTTTAGTCTCTTTCTCTTCTCCAGTGGTTTAATCTTTCCTGGTTATTTGATAAGATTCCTAGAAAGGGGGGTCTTAAGACAATTGCATTTCTTTGGAAAGTCGTTTCCTTAGTTAGATAAAGAGATTCTAGAGAGTCCCTCTTCTTTCTCGAGAGGGGTTGTGAGGGAAAGAAGGAAGAGAAGGTTAGAAAGTTCTTGGTTCTGAGGCAGCTACTGGGCCTTCCAATTTCTTTTAATTCAAAGTGGTTAGCATGCCAAAGCACCATACTTTGGGATATTGTTCTCTGCACCCCAACAAGATGACTTAAAGTATACAGGAGGATGTACATAATTTATATGCAAATACTACACTATTTCATATAAGGAACTTGAACATCCATGAATTTGGGTATCCACAGGGGGTCCTGGAACCATGTATACCAAAGGACGACTCAGTACAAAAATTGTACCTAAGGCAGGGCACGGTGGCTCACACCTGTAACCCCAGCACTTTGGGAGGCCGAGGCAGGCAGATCACGTGAGGTCAGGAGCTTGAGACCAGCCTGGCCAACACAGCAAAATCCCATCTCTACTAAAAATACAAAAATTAGCCGAGCGCGGTGGTGGGTGCCTGTAATCCCAGCTACTCGGGAGGTTGAGATAGGAGAACCGGTTGAGCCCGGGAGGCAAAGGTTGCAGGGAGCTGAGGTTGCATCATTGCACTCCAGCCTGGGTGACAAGAGCAAGACTCCATCTCAGAAAAAAAAAAAAGAAGACACAAAACTTAGCTGGGCATGGTAGCAGGCGCCTGTAATCCCAGCTACTCAGGAGGCTGAGGCAAGAGAATCACTTGAACCTGGGAGGCGGAGGTTGCAGTGAGCCAAGATCGTGCCATTGCACTCCAGCCTGGGTGACAAGAGCAAAACTCCACCTAAAAAAAAAAAAAAAAAAAAAATTGTACCTAAAATGTTTGCAGTCTTAGCAAATTTGATTCTATCATTTGTAATATCTTATCTCCCATGTGTACGATTTTGGATTTTGACCTTTTATCTCTTGGAATACTTATGGGAATGCCTTCAGGCTTGTGTTTAAAGTACATTCCTCCAGAGAGGATATGGGTTTGCTTTTGCCAAATGCATGGGGGCAATATCAACTCGGGATCGCTGTAAAATAAATTCCCAGTTTGAGGCTTTTCAGTTCATATAGGCAGGGCAAACTTCTACATAAAACCTGCACAGGAACTAGATGTGGTAAGGAATTCTCATGGAAGACTTCTCCCATTCACCACTGTCAAGGCTGAAGACTAAGTTTTCCTTATCATGTCCATGTCTGACATGTTTTATTTCCTGATTTACTCTCTTGCCAATATTATTATTTTCTACTTTGTACAGACTTCCCACCTTTCTCCAGTCCAGGTCTACTTCCTGCCCCCCATATGCCGTCTGTTAAAATGGAAAGATCTAGTCTCTAAGAGCAGATGTCCCTGCCAGTGAAAAGAGCAACTGCAGTACTTGTTACTTCTCTAACTAGTGTTTTCTTATTTTTTGCTTCTGAGAATTTCTTGACAACTCATCTATGTGATTAAAGGGAGGAATTTTTTTTCTTTTGCATTTTCATCCATCACTGTTTTCTGTCCTGGGAACTTCCATAGGTTAGCTAGCCCACCATATTGCCAGAAATTCCCCATACATATGACCCCCAGCTTACATACAAGAATGGGAGAGGTAGGGAGGTTTCTCAATCTTACTAACAGAAAGAAGCAAAAAGTTCTGGCAAAAAAAATCACAACTACTTAGGTGCTGGATGACATCAAAGGGAACATAAAATGGGTAATGGAAAATGTATGCATTAATATGTACAATATACATATTTGTATATACCTATGTATACATTTATGTAAGCTATGGACACTTGACAAAGGCCTTAGTAGCAATGCATAATTCTCTTTCCCTATTTGGTATATACACGTTTATGTCTACTAATCAACTTTTCCTCTCTCCCCTTCCAATTACTCTAACACTACAGTAATCCTTCCTTATCCACAATGTCACTTTCCATGGCTTCAGTTACCAGCAGTCACCACAGTCTGAAAATATTAAATAGAAAATTTTAGATGTAAACAACTCATAAGTGTTGAGTCAGGGTCTCACTCCGTCACCCAGGCTGGAGTGCCGTAGTGCAATCGTGGCTCACTGCAGCCTTCAATTCCTGGACTCAAGCAATCCTCCTACCTCAGCCTCCTGAGTAGCTGGGACTACAGGTACATGCCACCACACCTGATATTTTTCCTTTCTGTAGAGATGGGGTCTTGCTATGTTTGCCCAGGCTGGTCTCAAACTCCTGGCCTCATGCAATTTTCCCGCCTTGGTCTCCCAAAGTGCAAGGAGATTACAAGCACGAGCAACCATGCCTGGCTTCAATTAAGTTTTAGAATTGCATGCCATCTGAGTAGCATGATGAAACCTTGAGCTGTCCCACCCAGGACATGAATCACCCCTATGTCCAGTGTCTCTACCCTTATACTCTACCTGCCCATTAATCACTTAGTAGCTATCTCAGTTATCAGATTTTTCAAAAACCAGTATAAACAGTGATTGGTACTATCTGCAGTTGCAGGTGTCCACTGGGGTTCTTGGAATATATCCCCTGTGGACAAGAGGGGATGACTGTATATAAGATTTTATATCAAGGGAGGCTGTGATTAAGCAAGAGGAATAGTATCACACAGAAATGGATAGAATAATTTGTGAAACTTCTGAGCTCCTCGGGGAAGAGAGTAAATGTGTCTTCATTTCAACAGGGATAGCTGCTGCATGACAGGCAGAATCATGATAGTCTTTCTCTTTGGAAATTTAAACATGAGTTCAAGGGTGAGTATAGATGTATATTGCAAAGGGTGAAATGTGCTGGACAGTGTCTGAATATTCTGTATTATCCCCACCCTTCTTTTGGATACTTGTCCACAGAGATCAAATTAGATTTCACATCTGAGTACCATTTATATACAATTTGGAAAGGAAAGGAAAGAGAAGAAGGAGTATTCTTCAGTGGTAACTGCAATCAGGCTAACAGGCATCAGACAGCTGGTAAGCCCAATTTTCATGTAAATCCCTTCCTACTGGAAATGAAAACAGTGATTTCTGATTTCTTGACCAAACGCTAACTCGGCAGGTAAAGGCACTAAAAATAATAATAAGGAATAGAAATGCTATTTGAAGTATAACTTAGGTTAGTAGGTATTCTATTAAGCAACTACTGTGGTGAAATCATTGTGCCCAGGCACTAACGTGTATGTCATTTAGGCAGAGTCCATTTTTTCCCCAAGTACTGCTCATGGACCAGTGTCCCCAGTACACTGGACAGAACAAGGTAAGAAAGGAGAATTGCAAGAGGTGGCTATTACATTTTGTAATTATTTAATTCTTAAATAATGATCCAAGTTTTGAGGCATCCTATTTGGGCAAAGCCAAGCCATGGTTAGGTTCTCTAATTTTAAAAATAGTAAAATTGACTGGGAGCGGTGGTTCATGCCTGTAGTTCCAGCACTGTGGGAGGCCAAGGCAGAGGGATCACATGGGCCAAGTTGGGGGACCAGCCTGGGTAACATGATGAGACCCTGTCTCTACAAAAAAAATAAAAAATCAACTGTGTGTACTGGAGCACACCTGTGGTCCCAACAACTTGGAAGGCTGAGGTGGGAGGATAGCTTGAGCCTAGGAGGTCAAGGCTGCAGTGAGCTATGCTCATACCACTGCCTTCCAGCCTGGGTAACAGGGAGAGACCCTTTCTCAAAATAATAATAATTTTAAAAAATCAGCCCTATCTTCTGATAGAACTAGGAATGCACAAGCTATACAAATCTGTCCCTGCTGAGAAAACAAAAATAATTTAAATTCCAAGTATTATGTCAGCAAAGTCAATTCTGTATTCAGAGGCCAGCATATTTTCCCCACTTCAAGCACCAAAAAAAGACTACATATATGAAAAAGTTCCTAAATTAATTTTTTCAAATAAATGCTCTAAACTTTAGTAACACCACATGGGTCCAAGTTAACAACCAAGAACAATAGATAAAAATCCTACAAAGATTCCTGATAGTACCTAGATTTCTACGGAGCAGCGATAAAAGTAAATTAGTAAGATAAATATTGGATTTACATATTATTCAAAGGATAAATACAAAATTAAGAGAGTTCAAATTCAAAGCAAATATACTTGATATTTCAAAACAATTCTACATACAAAGTACAATAGGAAAAAAACCAAAAGCCCCCATAAATTAGAGTGGCTAGACACATTCAAGTCTAGCAGAAACTCAGAATTTAATGCAATGCTATGTCTCTTGCCTAAAAACTAAAGCCTTCATGGTCTCCGGTATCTTCCATCTCCTTATGGGCACTACTTGAAGACAATCATGAATGGAGCTTTTTAATGAACTTGCCATAAAGTAAAACACCAATGACAGATACCACACTGGAAGGAGAACAATGTCACCTAAAAGGGAGCTATTAGCAGAAATAAAAACTAGTGATACTGATAACATCTAGACCTCTGCAGATGTTTAGAGTACCGTACAATCTTAAATTATTGGATAGCAACCTTTGAGTCTCACAAATAAGAATGTACTAGTTAAGAACCAAGGAGTTATACCCAGTTCACAACACTGTTTCCTTCACTTGCCCTTTCGGTATAATGGATCTGGAATTCTCAATGAATGTTACATGCTTTGGGAATTCTGGCAATTTTCCTTTCATGACCTCCCTATACTTATTTGCATTTCAAAATATACTAAACTGAGTGAGAGGCAAAAATTAACACCTAAAGATCCAAAGGGAATACAGTACCTGTCAAATTTGATATGTCTAGGCAGGGTGCAGTGGCTCACGTCTGTAATCCCAGCACGTTGGAAGGCCAAGGTGGGCGGATCACTTGAGGTGACGAGTTTGAGACCAGCCTGGCCAACATGGTGAAACCCCATCTCTACTAAAAATATAAAAATTAGCTGGGCATGGTGGTGGGCACCTGTAATACCAGCTACTCGGGAGGCTGAGGCATTGAGAATCACTTCAACCTGGGAGGTAGAGGTTGCAGTGAGCCGATATCATGCCACTGCACCCCAGCCTGGGTGACAGAGCAAGACTCCACCTCAAGAAAAAAAAATTGGTATGTCTGTGAGTTCCATTATAATAACTTATTTCACAGTTCTATTTTTTGGACTGTTGGATGCTTCTAAATTCTTCAGCGAACTGCAGAAACTAAAAGCATACTAAAATATGCCAGTTGTTTCATCCTAATAAGCACAAACAATCTTTTTAATTTTATACATAGGGAAGCCAACTGATAAATGAATGGGAAGGAAATAACTCTAATTCTATCCAGAGAGGATTTCTCTAATTGCTTATAAGCTCCCTATTTGGATTTGAGTCCATATTTTCAGTTACACATCTACACTTCATATTCAAAACCTCCTAGAGTATAAAAAGGGAAGTATGGCTACATAAAAACATTCTCTATGAGAAAATACATAAGTAAACCTTGGAATTTGAGTCAATGAATTATGTTAATATGAAGTTCACAAATGTGCCTTTTCAACCTTGGAAATAATCTGTTGTATCCATGCTAACCAAAAAAGAATAAAATTATTATATATACACTACCAGGAAGGGGTCAGCTGATTAAATAACTTACAACCTAGAACTTTTCTGTGTACTCTCACAAGATTAAGTTTGTAACTCCAGGATGCTTGTTAAGCTACTAAAGCTCCTACTACAGCATCTTTTTAAAAAATGAAGGAAAACTATTAATCTTTGATTAATGAGAGAAATTTAACCTTTACTTTTCTCTCTCATCCAAACAAGTTAAAGAATTTACTTTTCTCTAAATGCTACTTCAATGAAAAGCAGCTGCTTAATTTTTAGGGAAATTATTTCTTCACTTTTAGTAAGCACTCAGTAAGTACTTACTGAGAGCCAAGCAGGGAGAATTTAAAGAAAACTGTTTACTAGAAGTAAAGTGAATTTTATGTCAAAAATGTAGGCTTTGGAAAAAATGACACATGTTGGTGGGGCAGCCTTAGGCTCTGCTGCAGAAGAAGACAGAGGGAGAGGCAAAGGAGAGAGAGACACAGAGAGAGAGAGACCAAAGACTGGGCTGATCTACAAGCAGGCAAAACAGCACCTCTATCAATTCAAATCACCCTGCCATAACTGTCTCCTGAAAAACAAAGCAAGTGCTATAACCACTAGGGATAGACTCTAGCTTGCTGTTCATAAAAGGATTCTGTAAGGGAATCTTTGCTCTATAATTAAGAGTGCCAGATATTACAGAAACTTTAGACTGTCTTGCTACAGAAACTTTAGATTATCCTTCTTTTGCAACTTAAAAATTCACTTAAAAATTTTAATCATCGCATATCCTGTAAACTTCCTATAAACAACATATTATTGCAAAATGTTTAAAAAGATGTGAAAAAATATCTGTCGAGTGTAGTATGAGAAAGGGCAGAGCCTTTGTCTTATCTAGTGATTCCTTCCCAAACTGAGAAGTTGGGGTAAAGACGTGGCTTTTTTGGTAATATTTAGGCAGTGATTTCTTATTCTTAAAATCAACAGTAACGACTAAAGTTTTGACATCAGAAATATTCACAACTAAAGTAGACATTGACTACATTCTTAGTACAATATAATTTTTAACATGACTACAAATATATAGACGCTTGAAATATTAGCAAATTGCCTCAAAATGAAATTCTAAGCAAGTTTTTGGTAATTTATTCACAGTTCAGGCTTAGTCACTGGACTTAACAAGACATAAGGAAGAAATGTCCAACTGGCTCAGTAAATATTCATTTCAAAAACACAAAACTGAAACAAAGCAAAGATGATTCTAAAATTTCCACCTCACAAGTGTAATTTAAACAAATACCAAAAGCTTTATTTAAGCAAAAACACATTCAACCACAGAATATTCAAAAATCTAACAGAATCATTTCTACATTCATTCTGAAAACAGTGTAGTAAGAAAGGTAATTTGAGAATTTCCAAAGATGTTCTCTCTAGCCATTATTTATGGTACATTACATAACATTTTGATATTAAGCTATTACAGACTTAAAAGTTAATATGGCATAATTTTACAATCGTGCTTTCACTATGATTTTTAACCCTGGATGTTATTGGTTTGAAGCTAATATTATCAGTCTTATTGGTTGTCACTGCCACACATCTGAAGATATGTTTAAATTCATCAAGCTAGGAAGATATCAAAATAGTAATCTTTAAGTATAGTGAGAAAAAAACTGATTTAAATGTTAACATTTCTAAACTTGAGACTCTTAACAGTACAAACAAAGTAATCTGAAACCTGTTTCCATGGGTAAAACACTCTGCCAGGTATTCTTGTACACAAAATTTACTAAATATGTAAATATAAAATGAAAATATCACACTCCTTTCAATTTCTTTGGCCTTCACAAATTCAATGTGAACTATGATCCTTTTCAATAATACTTTTCAATGGCATTGTGCTTCTTTAGAAAAATCACTTATGTTGTAGCATACAATAGTTAACATTAGCTATTTTATTGCTATGGTATATCCTAATTTTTTACAAAACAGAAAAAAATCAACCCAAAGAACTTCTTAAAATGTTTGTTAAAGCAAACACTTCATTTGGTTTTCTTTCTTTGAAGAATAATAGAAATAAATGTCAGAGGAGTATTACTAAGGAGCCAAAAAAAAAAAAAAAAAAGACTCCCTGTCCTCCCATCCTCAGAACTCAGGACAAGACATCTGTATTCAAAAAGATAAAACAATCTCATCTCAGAAACTACCTCCTATGAAACCTAACAGAGAAAATCTGTATTAGCTCTCTTAACCAACAGCCCCATCTGCACATCACCAAACGCCAGTTCCCTTTGGGTAGCAGTAATGCTTGTTTTTCATCTTTCCATATTAAGGACTGTTGTTACAGATTTATGGGTCATTTACAGCTCACTTCGCAAATACCTTTCACTTCTTACGAACACAATATATCCCAAACATGGATCACTATTCAAGTAAACAAAATCACTCACTCACAGCACTTTAACAACCCACCTCCACTCCATCTTCCCATTATCTCACCCTGTGCCTTCCAGTGAACCTAGTCTTTGCTAGTGATGAGCCAATAAGGGGAGAAATACTGCTTTAAAGATGATGTAATTTTCAATGCCTGCCACAGTGACTTGCCCGTAATAGGTATTAATACTTGTTGACATAGTTATAATAACCTAAAAATCGTTAACATTAATTTTTCTCTTTATGTTTTATTCCTATGGCATAGAATTTTTTTTAAAAAAAGATTGAAAAACTGATTGCGATGTAATAATCATTTACTGGGCCACATGCTAAATGACAGACATGTTCCCCTGCCTAAAAAGGGCTCAGAGGGTAAGGATCTCTCCGTTATATCTGAATGAATTAAAACTTTAAATGTATTACAAGAAAAAACTTTGTATATGAAGCACTTATGCAGAGTATCTTTTTTGAAAAATCAGATTTTCTTATCCTGTATTACACTGGTTTTAACTGGGCAAGCTCACTTAGTGGTTTGCCTCATTACAATGTCTCTTTTGTGTTAAGAATTAATTAATAAAAGTATTTAAAAATCACTTACATCAAATAGGATAGAGAGTAAGAAGACGGGAGAGAGAGGAGAAACCATGTTTTTTGTTTTGAGTCAGGAGGGTCTCACTCTGTCACTCGAGCTGGAGCACAGTGGCACAATCACAGCTCACTGCAGCCTCCACCTCCCATGCTCAAGTGATCCTCCCATGTAAGCATCCCAAATTGCTGGAACTACAGGTGCAAGCCACCAGGTACAGCCAACTTTTTAAAAAAATTTTTTTGTAGAGACCAGGTGTCACCATGTTGCCCAGGCTGTTCTCAAAACTCTTGGGCTTAAGTGATCCTCCCACCTAGGCCTCCCAAAGTACAGGCTAGTATTACAGGCTGAGCCACTGCACCCAGCAGAGAATCCATGTTTGTTTGGAAAATATCACTTCTTTGTTCTTAATTTTGGTTTTTGATATTCAGTTTAGAACTTACCCTAGCTTTCAGTATGTTGTGTGTGTACACATGTGCTTTAAAGAAAGACACACACAGAGGGAGACACATAGAAATTATGCACACTAATGATTGATTTCACTTAATAGTTTTAACTTAGAATGCTGAATCAAACTTAAACTATAAGAAATGCTACAGGCTGGGCACGGTGGCTCATGCCTGTAATCGCAGTACTTTGGGAGGCCAAGGTGAGTGGATCACCTGAGGTCAGGAGTTTGAGACCAGCCTGGCCAACATGGTGAAACCCCATCTCTACTAAAAATACAAAAATTAGCCAGGTGTGGTGAGACACACCTTTAACCTCTACTACTCAGGAAGTCTGAGACAGAAGAATTGCTTGAACCCAGGAGGCAGAGGTTGCAGCGAGCCAAGACTGCACCACTGTCCCTCAGCCTGGGTGACGGAGTGAGACTGTCTCAAAAAAAAAAAAAAAGAAATGCTACAAACCCACACAAATCATATTTGTTAATATACCAAACAGAAGAAATGACACTATACACACATTTAAACTAGCTGACTTACACAAAATAATCTTAGAAACAATTAAAGTAGATTAACATAGCTATAATAGCTATATATACGTAATGTAAATAGTGACCCTATTTTAGTCTTAAAAAGATCACAATTCTAGTCATCATCTATGAAAGTCCTTCCAAATTACCTCAAAATACACCAAATCTTTCTCTAACCCTAATAGACAAGCAGAAGTCTATGCTTCTCTGGCAACAGCAATAGCTATTAGAAAATCTTAACCTCACCGAGAAGTTCAAATACCAAAAAACAGAAAGGAAAAGACTTAGCTTACTTAACTAATTGTGCTAAATAGTTCACCTTCACAATTTAAAAGTAAAAACCTTTGAAAAAGAAGGACTTAACCAAAAACAAACACACTCTCCTATAGCCCCGAAGATCTGGCCAGAAAAGCTCCATGAAGAAATTATTACTCACGATTTTGGGGGTATCAAATAATAACATTCTACTTTAAATATTTTAATCCAAATTGTCACTTCCATTTCTGACACCTACAAGCTGAACATACCCCAGTATCACTCTATTTATATCTTCTTCATTCCTAAGTATATTTCAGGAGAAGAGCACAGAAAATATAGAGAAAAAATACCTAGGATGTAATACGAAATTTGGTGCCTATCAGGGTAAAGCATACATACCTTTTTCTGCGCCTAGCCTACCACATATAGTTACAGTTAAATGATGAGGTCAACGACTTGCACATCTTCCAAACAATTGCAAATAACTTCCAAACTGGCACTAAGGGACTAGTGTTACACAACGATGCAGTGAAGAAAAGTTAAAATTAACTATAGGAACTTCTTCCTTGCGACAAAGTTGAAAAGAATACTGAATATATCAATAATTACTTTAATAGCAGCTCTGTGTTGTGATTTCAAAGAACAAGATAAAATTATATCATTCAGAAGTCATTTTAAAAATAAAAGACTAAAGATACAAGGAAATAAAAACCAGTTTTAGGAGATGAAAACAAAAGAAGTAGAATATCCAACATGTACATATCTCATCTTCAAATTTAAAATCATATTGTCAGTTGTCCAAAGCAGCTCAAATTTAAAGTTTGTGCTATAAAACTGAGCAAATATGTTAAGGATTGGAGACCACCAATGCACTATTATAATATTTTGCTTCCTAAATTTCCTCCACCTATAGGTAACAGACAACAAGTCTGAGAAACTAAGGCTAACCAAACTTAGACAGAAATCCTACCAAGAAAGTTTTTCAGTTTTAAGTTTTAGAGTTTGATTTAAAAACAAAACAGAAACAAATTTCAAAATAAATCACATCTCCTCTTTATATAACTTCACAAAACCTTCCCTAACTGTCCAAATATGAGCATACACTGCCACTAGCTTTAGATATTCCAATTAAATGTACTACTCTCATTGGTCTGAATGAAGTATGGTGAAACAAGTACCAATTATTTTAGAAACATACTGTCTTCTCAGATTGAAGTGGAGGGTCCAGAAATGCAACACCCAGCATTCTTTAAAGAAAATAATGGCTAAAATCTTTCTGATACAAATTCCAATATAGATTCCATTATTCAAAGTCCTCCACAAATTACTGGAAAAATATAAGAGGTACCTTCACAAAAATCACATATTGAGTGGAATAATTATAACTGATATATAAATAAGGATTTACTAAAAAAAGGCTTCAAGGGATGATATTTTAAATCAAGGTTTTAAATACAAAAGGTGTCTTGTGTTGCTTAATCGTACAGAGTTTCGTACATTTTGTATATTCTTCACTCTACAGTCACAGATTTGGCAAGATTCCGTGGGAAATCAACCTGCAAAAAAAAAAAAAAAAAAAAAATAGCAAGATTTGAGAGATTACACAGACTGGGGAAGGGGGTGGTTGCTATAAGCAAATTATTTTTGTTTATAAAAACAGAAAACAGTATGTTCATTAACCATCTTTATTACACACTACAAAGAATTAGATTAGAAAACATAATCACATAATGGTCCTGAAAAAAACTGAAATTGGTTAGGAAACAGCATTCTAAAGGTGCCAGTTCACACAGAAAGAGATACTGTGGTCCCCTACAAAAGTACTAGCCCTCATAAGGGACACTAAAAACAAAAACACAGTGTTTTGGTTGCTACAATGACTGAGAAACCAGGAATGCTAAAAAGTCTCCAATGTGTGGGAAAGTTCCAAACAACAAACAATTGTCCTGCCAAATGCCAATAGCTGCCCTATTAAGTGACATGGGGTTACAGTAGGAAAACAGGTGGAGATTCCTCAAGGTGACTCACAATCTTGGAGGTGAACTCCAAGGTATCTTCGAGTTCTATGGGTAAGATAATGTTGTGATGTAACCTACAAATTGGGCCATGAAAATTTAACAGGTGACAGATACATATTTGATAGATTTCTCAAACACTATTGTTAAAAATTTAGGAGAAAAAAATCAGAACGTATCCAAGTAAGAAACATCCCAAGATTTCTGCAGTGGTAGATGACTTACATCATAGCCTCTCAGCACAGCAAGGTGGAAAGCCAGCAACTGTAAAGGGATCACGCTGAGAATGCCCTGCAAGCAGTCCACCGAGTGGGGCACCTTGATGGTTCTTTTTGTGTTCTTAATGGTCTCAGTATCCTCCTTATCACAAATCACCACAGGGCGCCCCTAGGAAAGAAAATCACACACATGCACACCACCACTGGTAGGCAAAGGCAGGGCTATAGCTTATGAATGTGCAAAAATTGCACTGCACAATCCATAAGAAGCCTGACTGACAGACTTCTTTAAATTCCTATGTAGTAAATCTGATGGTCAGTACTTACAGTCAAGGAAACAGAAGCTTTATGGGATCCAGTAATTTGTTTAAACTCATGCAACTAACAAATACCAGGCTTAGTACTTGAATGCAGGTTTGCCTAACTTCAAACCTCAAGCTCATTACTACTACATTGTGCTTAGGGAATAATATATTTTGGAATTTATATATAAAGCCAACTGATCTGAAGAAAACTCAGTAATATTAAAATAAAACCTAGATGTTAGATTTCCACCTGAAATATATCATGTGTATGTTTTTTGTTTTGTTTATTTTGATTTTACTTTTTTTTTTTTTGAGACATAGTCTTGATCTATCGCCAGGCTGGAGTGGCACAATCCCGGCTCACTGCAACTTCCATTTTCCAGTTTCAAGCAATTCTCCTGCCTCAGCCTCCCGAGTAGCTGGGACTACAGGCACGCACCACCACGCCCAGCTAATTTTTTGTATTTTTAGTAGAGATGGGGTTTCACCATGTTGGCCAAGATGGTCTCAATCCCTTGACCTCACGATCCGCTTGCCTCGGCCTCCCAAAGTGTTGGGATTACAGGCGTGAAGTACTGCACCCAGCGTTCTTTCAATTTTATTTACTTTTTTAGAGATAGGGTCTCACTACTTTACCCAGGCTGTACTCAAACTCCTGGGCTCAAGTGATCCTCCTGCCTCAGTCCACAGAGTAGCTGGGACTACAGTCATGTGCCACTGCACCCAGCTGAAACATATATTTAAAAATATTTTAAAATACATTTTGAAATGTTTTAGAAGTATTAAATTAAAAGGGATCAGCATATGTTAACTGAAAGTAGATAGGATGTAGAGACCAAGACCTCAGTTCTGGTTTGGTTCTACCCAGTGTGAGATCTATGACCTTGGTCTTCTGAAAACTCTAAGTATCTAGGCTGGGCATGGCAGCTCACACCTGTAATCCTAGCACTTTGGGAGGCTGAAGTGGGTGGATCACTTGAGGTCAGGAGTTTGAGACCAGCCCGGCCAACATGGCAAAACCCTGTCTCTACTAAAAATACAAAATTAGCCAGGCATGTTGGCATTCACCTGTAATCCCAGCTACTTGGGAGGCTGAGGCAGAAGAATCACTTGAACCCAGGAGGCGGAGCTTGCAGTGAGCCAAGATTGTACCACTGCACTCCAGGCTGGGCAACAGAGCAACACTCCGTCTCAAAAAAAAGAAAAACCCTCCAAGTATCTGATTCCTCACACATAAACCTCAAAGGCTGTTTTATAAAGTAAATGAGTTAACACATGTAGACATGTTTTGTAAGTCATTCAAATAAGCGAGTGTAACTGCCCTCTTTGATCCTCAAGGTGTACTCACAGTCCCCCGAATTACCTGCCGAGCAACCACTTGCTGAAGAGCATTCTGACACTTGGCGTAAGTGTGATCTCTCATGATGATCATGATCACAGGCATCAACTTATCCACCAAAGCCAGAGGGCCGTGTTTCAATTCACCAGCAAGGATGCCTTCAGAATGCATGTAAGTAATTTCTTTGATTTTCTAATAGGAAAGAACCAGATTTGTCTTTAGTCCACTTTTCAAAAATCCATCTTTAAGTAAATATTACACAAAGCATCTGATATATCAAGCCACTGTCTATTTATCCAAAGGTATTAAAGGACTACTGATGTATAAATGTGTCTAACAAGTTAATAGATCACTATTTCTATAAGATCAACAAGCAATTGGAAGTTTTAAAGCTCTACGAGGACTTTTTAAAGATTTTAGATTATCACGAACATATTCATATTTCTTGGTAACTCTTCTCCCTCTTGCTTCACGTTTAACCTCAATTTAAAAAACTTTTTTTGGCCGGACGTGGTGGCTCACACCTGTAATCCCAACACTTTGGGAGGCTAAGGTGGGCAGATCACAAGGTCAGGAGATTGAGACCATCCTGGCTAACACAGTGAAACCCCGTCTCTACTAAAAATTTAAAAGAAATTAGCTGGGCGTGGTGACACGCACCTGCAGTCCCAACTACTTGGGAGGCTGAGGCAGGAGAATCACTTGAACCCAGGAGGCAGAGGCTGCAGTGAGCCGAGATCGCGCCACTGCACTTCTGCATGGGTGACAGAGTAAGACTCTGTCTCAAAAAAAAAAAAAAAATTCTGAGACGCAGTCTCACTCTGTCACCCAGGCTGGAGTGCAATGGTATAATCTTGGCTCACTGCAACCTCTGCCTCCTAGGTTCAAGTGGTCCTCCTGCCTCAGTCTCCCAAGTAGCTGGGATTACAGGCATGTGCTACCACATCCAGCTAATTTTTCTGTATTAGTAGAGATGGGGTTTCACCATGTTGGCCAGGCTGGTCTTGAACTCCTGACTTCAAGTGATCCACCTGCCATATCCTCCCAAAGTGCTGGGATTATAGACATGAACTGCTGTGTCCAGCCTGACCTCAATTAAATTTAAATTTTTTATCCAGAGAACTTAATCTTTATTCATATTTGAACAAATTAACCGAAGTTACCTGCTAAATCCAAGTTTATCACGCTAAAATGTACTTTTTGATTTTCACTTCTGAACAGAGCCCTCTGTTGCACTTTTTTAAAGTAAACAAACCACAATGCATAAATACAGAAGCACTTTTAAAAGTTCCACCTGTTTCATTCATTTAATGTATAAGTATCAATATGTGCCAGTTCTGCAAGTCAATGGACTAATATTAATTAGAACTGAGAAAACTTACCAGTGCCCCTTCAAGACAAGTAGCATAATGATAGCCTCGTCCCATTATCAGAACTGATTTCTGATGATAAAGTTCTGTTGCTAGTTTCTGAATTTCGTCATCCATGCTCAGTACTTCCTTAATCAAATCTAAGAATATTAGCAAAAAAGGACAATAAACCAAACAAATAAAATAACAATATGTTGGTAGCAACCAACAAAAGACCAGTGTTTCTATTCCTCTGTGCTATCAGTGTGGGCTTTTTTTTAATACACTGGAGCAAAAGTAGAAAGATCTTACTGACTAAATAGCTACAAGCCACAGCTTGAGAATTTTACCTATTACCACTCCCTTAGAAAACAAAAGTATAATATGTGAATATCTTTGTACCAGGCAGCCGTTTCAATCCAAGCATGATCTCTTTGCGTCTTTCTTGCATGGAGATCCTATCATCACACATCATAAGGGCGAACATCACAAGGGATACAAACTGGCTGGTATAAGCCTGAAACATCACAAAAAAGCAGGAGAATTAGTTGCAGTTGCATCTTAAGAATTTAGAATTTTTAATTTTAAAAAGCTGAAAATAAAATTCCCATTTGTTTTATAGTATACATTATTCATCTTTTAAAACTACGTTAGGGCCGAGCATGGTAGCTCACACATGTAATCTCCTCACTTTGGGAGGCCGGGGCAGGTGTATTGCTTGAGCCTTAGGAGTTCGAGACTAGCCTGGGCAACATAATGAAACCCCATTTCTACAAAAAAAAAAAATACAAAAATTATCTAGGTGTGGTGGTGCACATCTGTGGTTTCAGCTACTCAGGAGGATCGCTTGAGCCCAGGAGGCAGAGGTTGCAGTGAGCCAGGATCGTACTACTGCACTGCAGCCTGGGACAGAGGGAGACGCTGTCTCCAAAAAACAAAAATAAAACTAAATATAAAATTAAATAAATAAACCTACCTTAGTAACAGTGAATGAACCAGAACTTGGGAAATCTATCGCTATTCTCCTTTTCTGAATCTTGAACAAATGACTTAACCTTTATTTCTTAGATACAAAAGCAAAACACCTTATAATCCCCTGAATGCTTATAAAATTCCTAATACCCCTAAGAAAGGAAGGAAAAGATGAGTTGAGTAAATCAGTACGTGCCTAACCAAATTTAGTTTTTGGTGTAAAGTCAAAAGGCAAGTGCTTGAAAAACTCTCCTTGGGGTACTCATACTGGTATTGTCGGATTTTTTTTTAATTGCTCTTTGATTTTCACCTTTGCCTACTGCCTGTTCCTAACTTCCAGTTTTATTTTTTAAGTTTGTCATTAAAAAAAAAAAAAAGAAAGTTCAACTGTAGAAAAGTAAATAGAAATAATAATCTTTTATCTGTTAATAAAAATAATTACATTAATAATATGCTATTAATAACATTTATGAATACTGCCTTATAGTTTTTACTGTTTTAATTTTCTTTACATAGTTAAGAAAATTAATTAGCAGGTACAATTTTAGAACTTGCTTTCACTCCTAATTAATAGTACAAGTGTATTCCCAAGACTGCACTCTGTCAAGTTACATTGTAACCTTGAGCAGTTTTCATCTCTTTAGGCCTCAGACACCCCATCTGTTAAAAGCACATGACACACATATAAGATTAACATGAGAATTAAATGAGACAAATGTAAAACATCCAGTTCTGTATAATGCCTGATATATAGGCTCAAAACATACTACAAATGTTATGGATGACAGATTGAACTAAAAGACAATTATTTTCTTAAGATGTAAAATTGTACATATTTTAAAACTCACAGTCCAACTGCCAAGACTGTTTTCATTCTTTGTGAATGTGAGATGTGCCTGTTTCGTTGCATACCATAAAATACTGAGAATTATCTTTTTAGCAAACTTACCATTTTGACTGCTGGACAATGAACCTTCACTACTATACCATACATATATTGAACTAAAACTAAGCTTTTTTCCCCATGTTTGTTGGCCATTTATATTTTCTCTTTTGACAACTCTGTTGTTCCTCACCTATTTTTCAACTTGAGTTTGTTTTTTTCAAATTGGTTTTAAGAAGGTAGTTACTGTTATGTTTTAAATATTTTCTCGGCATGAACTTACCTTTTATATTGATTTATGTTGGTGTTGATTGACATAATTTTTTAGCTTTTATGTAATACTTTTAGACTCAGATAATCCTTCCGCATCCTAACATAAGCTAAGTATTATTAAATTTTCTTACTTCTGTTGTTTTTGTTGTTCCTTTTTTCTTTTTTAAACATTTTCCCTTTTAGTCTGTTTGAAATTAATTTTAGTGCAAGTTGCAGGAACGCTAATTCTGTCCTGAGGTACGTCATTTCTTTACAAAACAATCTTTTCATTTAAAAATATGGTATTTTCATCAATTTGTGCTAGGGATTTAGTGCTATTTACCTTTATTTATAACTTTGGCCACACACACTAAATTTTTACCCCTATTATTTATTGTGTACTTTTTTCTAGTAAGTCTTTCTTAATGGTAGTTCTGATATTTTTTTAATCCAATAGTTATTTAGAAAAACATTTTTAAGTTTCAGACATTTGAGGCTTTTATTTATGTCTGTTTTATAAAAACAGTAACTTATTGTACTGTTGTCAGTTACGGCAGATATAATTTTAACTTTAGGAAATTTATTCTGAGGGTGTGTGTGCATGTGCATGGATTATATGCTGAATTTCTATTACTCTTCTCTTGATAAGGGATTACTCCATTAGTGAATATTTTCCTGTCATGATGTGTATGAGACTCCCTCTATAATAAAATCAGTCTGGTAACTCCCTATCATCCCAATCATTAAATGAGACTCCCTATTTTCTCTTGCTGGACTTCCTAGCCTCCTGCTGCTCACATGGTCCTCCACAACAGCCTCCATGTACACCTCTTATATTCCACCAGCAGACTGGAATCTTTTCCCATAGCACTAAAGTGAATTTGGAGTCCCCTGCCTTCAAGACTAATGAGCGCATCTATATTCTAAATTCCAGTCTCTTCCAGTCTACTTCCTCCTATTGTGGTTTACTTTTCAATAAATCAATTAATCACAAAATATACTACCAGGTCAGAGGTATCTTGGACCCCTGGGATACTTACACTATTTCCAATGCAAACTGATCAGATAATGATTATTTCAGTTCCTCTAGCCCATAACTAAAAATGTTATTCTACAAACTAGTATTTGTTTGAACTGAAAACATCTGAACACTAGTTTTTAAGTACAAATATTAAACAGAGCAACTTTAATGCATATGTTTTTCCACTGCATTGCTATTACAGTTTAATTTGTAATTTCAATTTCATATTTTTAAATACATACCAGGAAACCAATTATGAGGAATAATAAGCTATATTCTACATTTAGAATCTACTAAGGTTTGAAAAGGTTTACCAGGAAAATGCTGACTCTGAAATTTTAAACTTGGTTTTTCTTTTTGTTCAGCCAAAAACAAAGTTACATTTTTATTTTTTTAAATCAACAAAAGTCAGCACTGTGGTGAAATTCTAAACACCTGCAATAACATATAAAAGTTGCTGAACCTAACATTTATACCCATCAATTCCTCCAGAAGTATCGAAATGTCTATGGTCTGACACTATGAGAAACTCAGTAAGATCCTTCTAATCCTGACAGTTTTTCAGGCAAAGTTGAGAATTTATAAGCAAGATCATACAATTTTTCTACTAGCTCCATCACTGGGCCCAGGGATTAGGATCAGTAACTGGCTGGGCACAGTGGCTCACGCCTGTAATCCCAACACTTTGGGTGGCCGAGGCAGGTGGATCACGAGGTCAGGATTTCAAGACCAGCCTGGCCAACATGGTGAAACCCCATCTCTACTAAAAATATAAATGGGAGTGGTGGCGGGCGCCTGTAATCCCAGCTATTCGGGAAGCCGAGGCAGGAGAAACAACTGAAACCAGAAGGCAGAGGTTACAGTGAGCTGAGGTCGCACCACTACAACAAGCCTGGGCAACAAGAAAGAAACTCCGTCTCAAAAATATATATATATATCATAATAACCAACTTCTTTCAATACCCACTAACATAAAAACTTTTATTTGACACCTGGAATTGTCTATGACTAAATAACTCAAAATTTATTATAAGTAACTAAGCCCAAAATGTCTAAGACAGTTGAAAAAAAATTACTTTAGAATCCAAGAAAAATAAAGTAATACTAAATTGCCATATTTAGTAAATTTTTCAAGAGTCATTTTTGAAAGAAATTAAATTCTGTATTAAAAAGATGCTAATTTTTCTTATACAGGTGGTAACCATTAGGGGTAATTGGGTGAAGAATACATAAGACTTCTCTGTACTATCTTTGCAACTTCCTATATAGGTATTTCAAAATAAAAAGTTGTTGTTTTTTTTAGGAAAACAAAGGACTTGCAGAAAGAAAGAACTATGATACAAATAACATGAACAAATCTCAAAAACTTCAGGCTAGGCTGGTCCAATAGCAGTGGGTCATCAGAACTCATTAACATTAGCATTACTAAAGTTGGTATACAAAACCCCACTGCTAAATTTAACTGGCTTTATTTAAAAAACAAACTTCAGGCTTAATGAAAAAGCTAGACACACAAAATGTGTTATATAAATTACATTTACAAGACTTTTCTGGAAGGTGCCACAATACAGTAGGAGAAAACAGTAGTTCCTGAGTGTGAGGCTGGAGGGTAGGAGTGAGGATTGACTGTAAAGAAACACAAAGGAATATTTCAGTTGATCATCTTCTAAAACTGGATTGTGATAACAGTTGCAGAGCCAAATAAATTCACTGCAACTGTACACATAAAATTGGTGAATATGCTATGGTAGAAGCTAGATGGTGGGTATATCAATGTTAATGTAAAATTTTTATTTTTTAAGACAGGGTCTCGCTCTATCATCCAGGCTAGAGTGTGGTGGTGTGATCATAGCTCACTGCAGCCTCAAACTCCTGGGCCCAAGGGATCCTCCTGCCTCAGCCTCCTGAGTAGCTAGGACTACAGGTACACACCACCATGCCCTGCTAATTTTTGTATTTTTTATAGAGATGAGGTCTCACTATGCTGCCCAGGCTAGTCTCGAACTCTTGGCCTCAAGTGATCCTCCCACTTCAGCCTCCCCAAGTGCCAGGATAACAGGTATGAGCCATTGCACCCAGCCTGTATGTAAAATTTTTAAAACTCTGCTGTATATTTGAAAATCATCATCATAAAATGTTGAGGCAAATTAAAGTTCTCATAAACAAAGGAATGAGAAATGTAAAATATATATAGTTTCCTTGGCAGCTCACAATTCCAGAAAAATTTTATGAGAAGGTTAAGTCAATGGCATCTATCCAATCAAACAATCCCATATCCCACATACTTGAAGCCCTTGTTTCACAACCTGTTATAAATAAAAAGGCTCTGGGATTCCAGTCTCCCGATCAAAGCCATCTGGACACTGCTTCAAAAATCCATTAAGTGCTATTAAAGGTGGCTGGTCATTAACTCAGTCACAGGATGGAAACCCAAGCACAAACACGTAACATGTTTTAATTACTATATGAAGAAAATTCACGTTTCAGCACTCTATAAATTATAGTGTCAGTAATATCAAAATACCTAAGAAATAAAAATCTCACTCAAGAGTCTTTTTATGCTGGGCTCATGCCTGTAATCCCAGCACTTTGGGAGGCCGGGGCAGGCAGATCGTTTGAGCCCAGGAGTTCCAGACTGGCCAGGGCAACATGGAACATGGTGAAACTCATTCTCTACAAAAAATACAAAAATTAGCCAGGCATGGGTGGTAGCCTGCAACTGTAGTCCCAGCTACTCAGGAGGCTGAGGTGGGAAGATCACCTGAACCCAGGAAGGCCCAGGCTACAGTAAGTCATGATGATTGTACCACTACACTTTATCTACCGTGGAAGAGAGTGAGAGACGCTGTCTCCAAAAAAAAAAAAAAGCACCAGGTATAGCAGTGGCTCATGCCTGTAATTCCAGCACTTTGGGAGGTTGAGGCAGGTAGATCACTTGAAGCCAGGAGTTCAAGACCAGCCTGGCCAACATGGTGAAATCCCATCTCTACTAAAAATACAAAAATTAACCAGGCATGGTGGTAGGTGCCTGTAATCCCAGCTACCTGGGAGGCTGAGGCAGGAGAATCACTTGAATCCAGGAGGTGGGGGTTGCAGTGAGCTGAGATTATACCACTGCACTCCAGCCTGGGCAACAGAGTGAGACTTCATCTCCCTCACCCCACATAAAAAAGGAAAAGAAAAGAAGAAGAGTTTTTATGTAAGAATCACAAATTTTCTATAAAAAAATTCTCTATGAGAGAAAATATTCAAATGTGGTTTATGTACACATTAACATTGTCTTCCACAAACCTTTAATTAAACTCAAATACACTAATACCCCAAAATCATATTAGACAATCAGCAAGAAGTATCAGACTTAAGCAGAAAAATTCTGAGAAAACAAAAATGTGAAATCATAAAAAGTAATACACAGCCTGGGCAACATAACAAGACCCTGTCTTTAAAAAAAAAAAAAAAATGGGGGGTGAGGAGTTGGGGAGAGATAGCATGGGGGAGAAATGTCAGATATAGGTGATGGGGGAGGAAGGTAGCAAATCATACTGCCATGTGTGTACCTATGCAACAATTTTGCATGTTCTTCACATGTATCCCAAAACCTAAAATGCAATTAAAAAAATAAAATAAAATAAAAACTCGCCAGGCATGGTGGTGCATCTGTAGTCCCAGCTACTCAGGAGGCTGAGGCAGAGAATCACTTGAGCCCATGAGTCTGAGGCTGCAGTGAGCTATGATTCCCACCACTGTACTCCAGCCCCTGCCTGGATGGCAAAACAAGACCCTGTCTCTAAAAAACAAATATAAAACCCCAAAACACACTTGTAGAAGGATAACATCTTTTGTATTTATACAAGTTTCTAAGATTTCCTATTTTTATTACCCGCCTAAATTTATGCATATTCTAACTTCAAAGAGCAAAGTAGTCTTACTAGGCCTTCAGAAAAAACAAGACAGTACCTTTAAACCTCCCCAGAGCAGTATCTAAAGAGAAACAGATATTGTCATACAATACTCATTAAAAAAGTTTTTTAATTGCCAAATTTTATACCAAAGGTGTACTCCTCCTTAAAAACTTTCAGAAGTAGTATGTGCATTGTGACATATTTATTAGAAGCCATAAATAGGTAAATCTGAATTCCAAAAATGGTTAAACTGGATGTTTCTAATTTGTTACTTTTCTAATTCCTGACTATGCTTCATAAAAGAAGGAGATGTTATATACTTGTTATGTATCCTACTGTGCCTAGCAGGAGAACAGTAAGTGATAGACAGGGATAGCCAGCAGAGACCTTTTCAAAATGGACTTACATTATATACATATGTCCCTTTTAAAGTCTAAGATTAGGAGGAGGGAGAAAATGACAAGTCTTTTATCTATTACTGACCCTTAAGTCCTACGATAATTACAATGATTAATAAAATATATGAGTTCTATAACTGCTAACAAAAAAATAAGATACAGACTTGTCTATAGACTAGTCTGCTTCACTAACACTATGATTAAATAATCACCAGAGAAATGAGGCAAGAATTTACCTTTGTACTGGCCACACCAATCTCAGGACCAGCATTAATGTGAACTCCACAATCTGTCTCCCTTGATATAGAACTGCCAACTGTGTTTGTGATTCCCACAGTTAAAGCTCCTCTCTCCTTACAGTACCGAAGACCCATCAAGGTATCTGCTGTCTCACCTGTGTAAAAAGTAGGACAACCATAACATACAGAATAGTTTTAGCATATACTGTTTTAGAAGCAAAACCAAATTGCCCATACTTTTAACAATATTACTTGTTTTAAATAAAACACAAAACATGCACTTAAAAAATTTATAAAACTTTAAGTAATATGGCTTGTCAGATCTCTCTTCTTTCTGTTGTTGAAACTCCAGCTCTTTGAACATAAAAGGTGTTCATTTTTACTAACTCATAAAGAATTAGGTAATATTAAAATAAATCTGGGTTTGTCAAGTTATCTGCAATACCAGTTTATCTTTAAATATCAGCTTTTGCCAAGATACGCTGGAATTATTGGAAAGAATCACTTTCCTTCCCTTTAAGTCTTTAAAATTAACACACCTGATTGACTAAGGAAAAAGCAAACATCATCTCGAAAGACTGGTGTGTTTCTGTCCAGGAAGTCACTGGCTAGTTCCACCATCACGGGCAACTCAGTCAGCTCCTCAAGAACTTGCCGTGTCTGCAGAGAAAAGATGACTTGGTCACAGAACTCTCTTTCAAATACTCTTTCACTGGACTTCTCTGGATTTAATGTATAGTTTTCGCTTTTACTGATTACAAAAATGACACATTAGAAAATACAAACAACCCAGATTAAAATATAAAAAATAAAAATCCTACCACTTGAGATAAGCATGGCTAACATTTTAGTTCACTCTCTTTAGACAACTATCTATGCATACATTCTTTTTTTTTTTTTTTTTGAGACAGAGTCTCCCTGTCATCAGGCTGGAGTGCTATGGCTCGATCTTGGCTCACCGCAACCTCCACCTCCGGTCAAGCAATTCTCCTGCCTCAGCCTCCCGAGTAGCTGGGACTACAGGCATGTGCCACCATGCCGAGCTTAGTAGAGACGGGGTTTCACCATGTTGGCCAGGATGGTCTCGATCTCCTGACCTCGTGATCTGCCCACCTCGGCCTCCCAAAGTGCTGGGATTACAGGCGTGAGCCACCACCGCACCTGGCCACATACATTCTTATAAGGAAACAAACCCACACATACAAAACATTTTGAGAAGTGGAAAGAGCATGATTCTGGGTCAGATTCAGATTGTGCATTATCTCTAACTTCCCGATTCCTAATCTTTAAAATGAAAATTCACATAATACCCATGCCAGTGAAGGGTTTCAAATAAGATAAGAGATGTACAAATATAGAGAGAAAAATTAAACACTTTAAAAATGCAATGTATTCATAAATAGAACAATTTCGCAAAAGTCATCAATATATTTTAGAAATCTTGTGTAAGAGGTCTCACTATTTTCAAACTTTGTGGCATGGGGCAGGGGGAATGAAGAAGGGGGCAATATGCCTCTGTGCAAAAGGCAGCTTAACCTTCGTTTCAATAAATTTCCATTCTAATTAAATTCCTTTTACACTAAACATTGGAAAACTAAAAACAACAGAAAAATTGACTTTTAGGCAGCAAAAACTTTAAGCTCAACTAATGTATATATTTAGTGTTGCTTTAATTCTAACTCTGGAGATCACTTATCCTGACAGCCTTTCACCAGCCTCTTCAGGCAAGTGGCCCTGCCCAACTCTCACCCATCTCAGCATTCTTCCTTCTCAGCAATAAAGAACTTGAAGGTGCCCTTATTTCATAGCCCTTTAACTTTTGCTTCCTCACAAATTTGGGCAGAATTGATTTATTTGGTTTCCCAAAAAATATTAAATAACTTTGGTTTGGCATTTTTTAACATTACAAACATCACGTAAAGAAAATCATTGAAGATAAAATGCTCCTATTTTTGATTACTCTTTTCCATTAATATTTTATTTAGAATGTATAATTAAGAGTAGTGCCCCCACAGGCAGACGAGCGACCTTATCAAGCAGTTCTCTTGACACCACAGCCAGGTAAATCCACAAAGATGGGAAAAAACCAGCACAAAAAAGGTGAAACCACCACAGACCAGAACACCTCTTCTCCTTCAAGGGATCACAACTCCTCAACAACACAGGATCACAACTCCTCAACAACACAGGATCACAACTTGACTGAGAAGGAGTGCGAAGAATTGATGGAAACAGGATTCAGAAGGTGGATAATAACAAACTTCTCCAAGCTAAAGGAACACGTTCTAACTCAATGCAAAGAAAGCAAAAACCTTGAAAAAAGGTTAGACGAAATGCTAACTAGAATAACCAGCTTAGAGAAGAACATAAACGGCTTGATGGAGTTGAAGAACACAGCACGAGAACTACGTGAAGCAAACACAAGTTTTAATAGCTGAATCGATCAAGCAGAAGAAAGGATATCAGAGATTGAAGATCAACTCAATGAAGTAAAAAGAGAAGGCAATACAAGAGAAAAAAGAGTGAAAAGAAACGAACAAAGCCTCCAAGAAATATGGGATTATGTGAAAAAACCTAACCTACGTTTGATTAGCATACCTGAATATGACAGGGAGAATGAATCCAAGCTGGAAAACACACTCCAGGATATCATCCAGGAGAACTTCCCAAGCCTAGCAAGGCAGTCCAAATTTCAAATTCAAGAAATACAGAGAACTCCACAAAGATATTCCTCAAGAAGAGCAACCCCAAGGCACATAATCGTCAGATTCACCAGGGTCAACGTGAAGGAAAAAATGCTAAGGGCAGCCAGAGAGAAAGGTCAGGTCACCCACAGAGGGAAGCCAATCAGACTCACAGCAGATCTCTCGGCAGAAACTCTACAAGCCAGAAGAGAGTAGGGGCCAAGATTCGACATCCTTAAAGAAAAGAACTTTCAACCCAGAATCTCATATCCAGCCAAACTAAGCTTCATAAGTGAAGGAGAAATAAAATCCTTTATGGACAAGCAATTATTGAGAGATTTTGTCACCACCAGACCTGCCCTATAAGAGCTCCTGAAAGAAACACTAAGCATGGAAAGGAACGAGTACCAGTCACTGCAAAAACAAACCAGTTGGCAAAGACCAAAAATGTAATGAAGAAAATGAGTCAACTAACGAGAAAGAAAACCAGCCAGTAACAAAATGGTAGGATCAAATTCACACATAACAATATTAACATGGAATGGAAATGGCCTAAACGAAAAGACACAGACTGGCAAAAAAATTTTTGCAATCTACCCACCTGACAAAGGGCTAATATCCAGAATCTACAAAGAACTAAAACAGATATACAAGAAAAAAACAAACAACCCCATTCAAAAGTGGGCAAAGGATATGCACAGACACTTTTCAAAAGAGAACATATATGAGGCTAACAAACATATGAAAAAATGCTCATCATTACTGGTCAATAGAGAAATGCAAATCAAAACCACACTGAGATATCATCTCATGCCAGTTAGAATGGCGATCATTAAAAAATCAGGACACAACAGATGCTGGAGAGGATGTGGAGAAATAGGAACACTCTTACACAGTTGGTGGGAGTGTAAATTAGTCCAACCATTGTGGAAGACAGTGTGGCAATTTCTCAAGGATCTAGAAATAGAAATTCCATTTGACCCAGCAATCCCACTATTGGGTATATGCCCAAAGAACTATAAATCATTCTACTATAAAGACACATGCACACGTATGTTCATTGCAGACCTATGTACAATAGCAAAGACCTGGAACCAACCCAAATGCCATTAATGATAGAATGGACAAAGAAAATGTGGTACATATACACCATGGAATACTATGCAGCCATAAAAAACGATGAGTTTGTGTCCTTTGTAGGGACTTGGATGAATCTGGAAACCATCATTCTCAGCAAACTGACCCAAGAACAGAAAGCCATGCACCATATGTTCTCACTCATAGGTGGATGTTGAACAACAAGAACACGTGGACTCAGAGAGAGGAGCATCACACACAGGGGATAGTTGGCGGGGGTAGGGGAGAGACGATGGGGGGGTGGGGATGGAGGGGAGGGTGGGGAGGGATAACATGGGGGAGAAATGCCAGATATAGTATGCATCTAAAGTAAAATAAATAAATAATTTTAAAAATAATAATAATGTATAATTGTTACTGACACTAAAATGCTAAATGTTTTCTCACAAATAAATATAAATCAAACCTTTTCACCCAGTTTATAATATAAATGTTACATTAGAATAATATTCTTCAAAATAAAAAGATGGGGAAAGAAGAGAGAAAGAAATCTGGAGACTTACCAGATATTTAAAAGTAACAGACCCCAAAAAAGCAATCTCAAGATTTAGCTGTGCTAATTAACAGTTTATTCTTTAAGTTGAGGCAACTTTTTTTTTTCTTTTTTGGTTAAAGATGAGGTATTGGTTTGTTGCCCAGGCTGGAGTGCAGCAGCTATTAAGAGGCATGATTACAGTGCACTGCAGCCTCAAATTCCTGGTCTCAAGTGATCCTCCTGCCTCAGCTTCCGAGTAGCTGGGACTACAAGCACACACCACTGCACCCAGCTGGAAACAACTTTTTATAAATACACAAAATGACCTATTTCCATCACAATAGAGTAACTTAATGCATAAATTCCACTGAATGCCACTACAAAATGTAGAGAACATTAAAATTTTGAAAAGCCTACTAAGTAGGCTATACTTAATCCATTTATGCCTAGTATTCCATTATTGGAACACTAAGCTTGTGGGGAGTTATTTATATCCTACTGCTCTAGGTCATTGCCAAGGTCTGGTTTTTCACAAAAAAAATTTGCAACCTCTGGCATAAATGGGTTAAGAATAATTAGAGTGTAGCCAGTTATTATTCAGGATACAGAGAGATAGTAAAAAACATGCAAATCTGTCATAAAACAACAACAAAGAATGTAAAACAAGGTAAAATAAACGGTACTATTTTGTCTGATAAACCACAGGGATTTCTAATGTTTGTTAACTATAGCAGTCTTGGCATCCACAAAACAACAAAAAATCCTACATTAGAGAATTCTAACAAAGCATATAAATTTCTGCCCCAAAATTTTCTTAGTACTAGATGAAGCATTTAATCAACGTTTTTATTTGTGAATAGAGGGCTTATTCAGTAATAGATCTAAGCCACCACTAATGTGTTTATGTCATTCTTCCCATGTTCAAAAACATTTTTTTTTGAGGCAGGGTCTGGTTTTGTCACCCAGGTTAGAGTGCAGCCGTGCAATCCAGGATCACTGCAGCCTCAACCTTCTGGACTCAAGTGATCCTCCTGCCTCAGCCTCCCAAGCAACTAGGACTACAGGGATTTGCCACCACACCCCGATAATTTTTTTTCTTTTTGTAGAAACACAGTCTCACTATGTTGCCCAGGCTCAAACTCCTGGCATCAAGTGATCCTCCCACTTTGCGCTCCCAAAGCGCTGGGATTATAGGTGTGAGCCACCACTCCCGGACAAAACAATCACTTTTTCAGACCTCTACCCTTCAATATTACATAGACTTTCTGTTTAGGACCATATAATTTTGGGGGGATTGAGGGGGAGGTGTACGGTGTAGTCTTAGAAAACAGCAAAGCTTGTTGAGATGCAAGGGCTAGTGACCAGATAGTTTCACTCATTGCTTAAATAAATGGATCCTAATAAATATGTATGCCTCAGCAAATAAAAAAATTACTATGTCATGAATTTTGGAAATCAATCCTCAAAGCAGAAATTGAATGTAAAGGTCTTCTGTTTATAAGAGTTGACATCAACAGCACATAAACTCTCTTTTTAAGGAAACTACATGTGAATCTGACTTAATTAGAATAAAAGCCCCTCATATACCTATGCTGCACTGACAACAATACAAGTTTTTGATACCAAATTTCAGCTTCTAAAAGAAGAATTTAAAGAATAAAACCTGATTAAAAAAAAAAAAAGCAGACTCCCTTTCTTTGCAGTAATGTGCTCACAAAATAAAACTGCATTGAAGTTCACACATGATACGGGTCATCTGTCTAGAGCAAGTGAACAACACTAAGCAAAACCCAATGACTGCTCTTATACACATAGGTAAGCTCCTTAGGCTACAAGTCTAGGACAGTACTGAAACTCTCCCCTTCTTGGCCTTTCATGAGGTCCATTGCAGGGGGTCTATCGGTACATCTAGGGACCTTTTCTACAGATCTTCCATTGATAAGTAATTCCGAGCAGCTGGTAAAATTTCTCCTCTACCTTCTTTTTTTCATCACAAAAGTGAAAAGATAACACATTTTAACAAAAGAGACTTTAACATAGTATGTTATTAGAGGTACTACTTGTTCTATAGATATCCTCTATAATTAAAATTTTAAGAGGCACTTACTGCTACACCAGCATGGTAACTTGTTCCACAAGCAATAAGAATCAAACGCCGACATCTCTGGATCTCCTTAATGTGATCCTTCAAACCACCCAAATTCACTGAAATAAAAGTTTGTGTACATAATTATTTAGCAAAGAACCATGTGAATTGCATTTTATGAGTATCCACTGCCAATATGAGAAAGAATACTGCTGTTTTAAAGAATTCATATTCCTCTTAGAAAGCATAGTTCTCTGTAATTTTGAAAAGTAAATTAAATAAGTCACAACTTAACTGGCCCCTCCAAACTTGTAACTGACCTTACTCAACTCTCTACATGCCCACACAATCACAGGATTTAATACATGCTACCTTAGTTAGTCATTTTTACATTTTTCTCTTTAAAAGTTATCTTAAAGGCAAAAGTAGAGGGACACAGAAAACAGAGCAGTAGATGCTGAAGGCTGGAGCTGGAGGAGGGGGTAGCAACAACAGGGCACAAGGAATTTTTCAGAGTGATGGAACTGTTCTACATACTGACTTTGTAGGAGGTTATGATTATGACTATGTTGTAGAGGTGTGTCAAACTTAAGAGTTATACACTAGGAATGGTGAATTTTATTATATCTAATTATGTCTCAATAAACCTGTCTGGGAAAAACATCATCTCAGTTATGTTTATTTCCCTTCTGGTTCCCAGAAAAGTGTTCTGTATACAACATAAACCCACTCTCCTCATAGCCTTTGCCACCCCCATTCCCCTAATGCTTTAGTCAAAATGCTTGATTGTTCCTATCCCTCCACATTTATCTTCAAACCCAGCATCTCTCCCTGGATGACAGCAACATTCTCCAGTTCTCTCTTCTGTCCTCCACCTCCTAGAGTCTGCTCTCCATACGCTGCCAGAAGGATCTTTTAGAGTGATCCTTTGAAAACATGAAGACCCTCCAGTGAAGTCTGTCCTCTTTTCTTTTTCAGTTTCGATAGCTATTTACATGTTGTTCTCCATGTGTCTTGTCCAGAAATCCTTCCACACAGGCTAGTTTTCTACCTGTGAGAAATTCCCACTCAACATTCATTCAACTAGTCAACTAAAATTCCCTAGGCATCCACCAAGTGAATATAGTGGTCAAGACACTGAGAGGCTACCCAAGTTCTAGACTCAAACAGTTCCACATCTGGCTAAGGAGAAAGACAGGTACCTCCTCATGGACCTCATCCTGCTTCTCTCTCTGAACCATCCTCAGTCTGTCTACTCTGCCCCTGCTCTCTTCATCTCCCCCACCTTCTTTTTCTTTTTTATTTATTTTGAGACGGAGTCTGGCTGTGTTGCCCAGGCTGGAGTGCAGTGTGGCACAATCTTGGCTCACTGCAACCTCCGCCTCCCAGGTTCAAGCAATTCTCCAGCTTCAGCCTCCTTAGTAGCTGGGATTATGGGCGTGAGCCACCAAGCCCAGCTAATTTTTTGAATTTCTGGTAGAGAGAGGGTTTCACCATGTTAGCTAGGCTGGTCTCGAACTCCTGATCTCAAGTGATCCGCCTGCCTTGGCCTCCCAAAGTGTGGGGATTACAGGTGTGAGTCACCATGCCCAGCCAGGCCACCTTCTTTCTTATCTTAGTTAGTTATACTACAAAACCAAGGTACATGTTTTACTTTTTATGTTTTGAATAATTATATGTTCTCCTTTTTGAATTTCAATAATAAAAGAAGGCATGTTTCTCTATTTTAAAAAATTAGCAAGTAGAAAACAAAACCAAACAAAATAAAAAGTGTTACCAACTTCCCAAATAATTTAGAATCAAATCCAAACTCCTTATTTTGGCCTTCAAGTCCCATACGATTCTCTCTCATGCTTACTGTGACCTAATATCCTAGCACGTCCCCTCTCACTTAGGCCACACCAGCCAGACTGGCCTTCTTGCTGTTCCTGCACTAGACCAAGTCTGTTTACGTACCTCTGCCTACAGTGTTTTCCACAGACCTCAGCATTAATTACAAATGTTTGGAAAGAAAGGAAACAACAGTAAATGGCTAGTTTGGGGTCAACAGTAAAAGGCTGGATCAGGGTCATGCAAAGGCAAAGACTCAATATAAAAGCAAAAAAAAAAAAAAAAGACCTGTCTTGCATTGCAGTTGATGCCAAAGAATGACATGGATGTGTAAGATGGTGAGATTAGCTGGCCATGGTGTTTCCTTAAAATTAGTCCTAGAAATTTCTGGTGGCTGAGGAAAGTTGGAATAGTTCTGAAAGGAGTTGCCCAAAGCTCTGAATTTGATGCTTTTGAGAAAAGCCTGATCCCTTTTGAGATGAGGTAGGCCATCACTACAGGCAAAAGCAAGAATGCCTGATGGACAGGGGAGGGGATGGAGAACACTTAGAACAATGAACATACATGGGGGACTACTTTGGTTCAACAAATGACTAACAATGTGACCTCTGGCAAACTGACAGCCTCAATCTCTTCATCTTAATAACAAAAAGATGACAGCTACCCTGTTTTATTATAGAACTTTTATGCACATAATACAGATATAAGTACTTTTTTTTTTTTTTTTTGGAGACAGGTGTTTCAACCAGGCAGCAGTGCAGTGATAGAGTCAGAGCTCACTGCAGCCTCAATCTACAGGGCTCAAGCATCCTCCCACTTCAGGCTCCTGAGAAGCCAGCGCTACAGGCACCCACTACCACACCCAGCTCATTTTTAAAAACTTTTTAGTAAAAAACGAAGATCTCCCTAGATTGCCCGGGCTAGTCTAGAACTCCTGAGCTCAAGTGATCCTCCTGCTTTGGATTCCCAAAGCGCTGGGGATTAACAGGCATGAGCCGCTGCACCCAGCCAAAAGTACTTTTTAAAAAAACCATGTTCCCAAAATTTGTCTCATTTTCTTCCCTTATAAAACAAATCTTTTTCCTGACCTCATTTCCATAAATACCATTAAAGAATTTACTGCTACTCTCCCAGTTCTTCCAGCTCAACCATCTTCAACAACCCTCTTCTGTCTACAGAGGCAGACATAATTCCTAGTTTATACTGCTTCTGTTTCTCTCCTGGTCCCTTCCTCCCTCCCCTATGGCTGTACCTCAGCCAGGACAACGTTCTATCTGACAACCACATCTCAGCCTCTCATTCTTGTAGTGCACACTAGAGATTGGCACCCAGTTCACCTCAGTAAAAACAGTTAGCATACCCCCTGGCTTCTTAGTCTTCAATAGCTCTGTACTTTCTATAAAAGGAGGTACCTCCCACTCCACTCTCACATTAGAATGCATTCAAAGCCCTCTATAGCAAGCAGTTCCTCTCAGCTTCTTTTCTAGACATTTCTTTTTACTCCTCTTCAAGCACTAGATCTGGCAGACAATCAAGACTACATTTATTCAATACGCAACTTTCTAAAGGTCTCACTATCTAGTTAATACTAATTCCATTAGCTAACGCTCTTCTAGCCAACTGAAATGCTCCCATCTGACCTTCATCTATTTAAATCTTCAAAATCCTTCAAAACCCAAACCTGCCTACTTCATTAAGCCTTTCCTAATCCCAAAGCCCCTTCCCACAGATTCACTGTCTACTTGCTCTAAATTCAGCGTTAAAGCATTTCAACATTAAAAGGTTTTTCTAATGTTATTTATCATATTTTACCTTCCTTTAAATTTTTTTTTTTTTTGAGACAGAGTCTTGCTCTTTTGCCCAGGCTAGAGTGCAGTAGTGCAATCCTGGCTCACTGCAGCCTCAACCTCCCAGGTTCCAGCAATTCTCCTGCCTCAGCCTCCTGAGTAGCTGGGATCACAGGTGGCACCATCACGCCCAGCTAATTTTTGGATTTTTTGTTTTGACAAGTGAACATTTATTTTTGTTCCTTTCTTCCTATGTGTATTTCAAGTCTTTTTCAAAACAAGGCCCCAGAAAAAAAAATAAAATTAAAAAAAATTTAAAAAAAACAAGGCCCCAGGAATCTCCAGATTCAATTATGTCCCTGGGCTTGGTCAACTGCTGCAAGTCTTAGAGAGCCTTGTACAAATGCTAGAGTTACTCATTTACCAACATTAAGCCCCAGGATAGAAGATGCAACAAAGCAGGACTCCTTCCTCCATGGAATGTGCCGATTTCGATGAGGCGGCAGCCAATGTAGAAAATGCTGGAATTTTTCCTTGGAACTGGACTGTGATGAGAGGTGCTTGCCATAAACATAAGCTACTGCCTGTTCCTTTTCCTTTTTGGGGGCGGGGACAGAGTTTTGCTCTTGTTGCCCAGGCTAGAGTGAAATGGTGCGATCTCAGCTCACCGCAACCTCCACTTCCCGGGTTCAAGCGATTTTCCTGCCTCAGCCTCCTGAGTAGCTGGAATTACAGGCATGCTCCACCACACCCAGCTAATTTTTGTATTTTTAGTAGAGATGGGTTTTTGTCATGTTGGTCAGGCTGGTCTCAAAATCCTGGCCTCAAGTGATCAGCCCGTCTTGGCCTCCCAAACCCCACCTCAGGCGATCGCCCACCTTGGCCTCCAAAAGTGCTTGGACTACAGGTGTGAGACACCGCGCCCGGCCAGCAACTGACTTTTCTTGACCCTTCCTTTCCAGTTTTTGAAGATAAGGCAGGAAATAATCTTCTCTGAAGATACTTGATAAAAATTCCCAAAAAACAAAAACACATGCTTCCACTTCATTAATAAAAATTTACTGCAGTTTGGCACCTGGGTCCTAGTTCAACTGGCAGATGAGCTGATTGATGTGTTCACCCCAATAGCCAAGTGTGTCCATCTCCTTGAGGAAGCTCACTCTATTTCTGGTGGCATAACTGGGCACTGAGAGGTGGACAGTGTACAAGAACCATGAGATCTCCTGGAAATGCTTCTTTGGGAAGGCAATTTCATGAATGAGGTCTTCCAAACAAATGACACCAAACTTCCCCAGGTGCTCCTTAATCACTGTGTTGTCGGTCAGAGGGATGGTCTTATCCTTGACCTTGGCTTGTCCACATTTCAAAATGAGCTCCCGGACAGACTTAGGATGTGGAAATCCCTAGGTCACATCAGGTTCCACTATACGCAGCATTTTTAGGTTCTAGGGGGTGACTTTTACAAAGGCACCACTAAAAATTTTCTTTAGGCAAAGCCTTGCAATGGTTCTCTGCATCAGTAAATTCATGCCATCAATCCTTTCAATGCATACAACAAAGGCCAAGGAATGTTTATCCGGCAATTCCAAGGCATCAGGTTTCACTTCTAGCAGTCTGAGACGCACCTTATCATGTTTCTGCCACCAGGAATCATGTAGGAATTATTCCAGTTACTTAATGCTGATCTCTTTTACTTTGCTCTGCTCCTTTTTGCCAAAAGTGACGGGTTTGCCTGGGTGGCTTTGAGGGCTTGATAAGCCTTCCTCTTTTTCAGGAGATTTTCTGGAACCAAAGGGATTTTTCTTTGCTCTTGCTCCATCATCTTTCTAGTGTTGCCTGTTTTTTTGAGATGGCATTTTGCTCTTGTCACCTAGGCTGGAGTGCAATGGCACGATCTCGGCTCACCACAACCTCCGCCTCCTGAGTTCAAGCAATTCTCCTGCCTCAGCCTCCCGAGTATCTGGGACTACAGGCACGCACCACCACACCTGGCTAATTTTTATATTTTCAGTAGAGATGGGCTTTCACAATGTTGGTCAGGCTGGTCTCAAACTCCTGACCTCAGGTGATCCGCCCACCTCGACCTCCCAAAGTGCTGGGATTACAGGTGTGAGCCACTGCACCTGGCCCAAATTTTGTATTTTTAGTAGAGATGGGTTTTGCCATGTTGGTCAGGGTGGTCTCAAACTCCTGGCCTCAAGTGATCTGCCCACCTCAGCCTCCCAAAGTGCTAGAATTACAGGCATAAGCCACCACAACTGGCCTAAATAATTAATTATATATTCATCCCCCCCTCTTTTAGATTATAAGAGCCTCAAGAAGAAGACTTTATTAGAGATAGCTTTCCCATAATTCCTAACACATCCAGCGTGGTGCACTGCACATAATAGATATCCAATTGATTAATTCAGCCTTCAACAAATCTCTCCTACTAAGAAACAGTCTAACGCTACTCAGAGAAAAAAAAAGATATGAAACAGCATTTATTCCTAAAGATAATTCCCTATCAATTAGCAGGACATGACATGAAGAAGACACTAAATATTGTACATATGACACATAGATTCAGGAACAAAAGACTTTGCACACCACTTATTATTTCTCGAAACTAATTCCTAACATGGAGACACTTAGCCCAAAGCTTGTTTGTTAAACTGTTTATTAAAGTGGTCATGATGAAAGAGCAGTATTCTGAAAACATGATTTAGCAGTAATTTTAGGGACATCTTATGAGCACATAATGTCAATCTCAAACTCATCTCACAAACAGGAGTGCATAAACACTCCTGTGACACAGTCTAGAGAGAATTTCCAGAATTAAGACTAGTGTTGCACTCTTACCTCTACCTTAAAAATGCAGGAGGGTACAGGCTATCCAAAAGGCATCAAGCAAATACTTGAAAGACCTCTGGAAGTTTACACTTTTACTCATGCATACACTAAGAAAGGAAACCTAGGCTAGGCAGATACATGTAAGCTGCCCAGTAACGAGGCCAGGTCTCATTCTTCTTAGAATTCACAGTACCTAGGACACTCCTTGGTACACAATGGGTGACCAATACATAAAATTTACCATTTCAACTATTTTTAAATGTACAATTCAATGACACTAAGCACATTCATATTATTGTGTGACCATCACTACTATCCATCTCTGTAACTTCTTCATCATCCCACAACTGAAACTCTGTACCCTTTAAACAATAACTCCCTGTTTCCCCTCCCCCACAGCCCCTGGTAACCATTAATCTACTTTCTGTTTCTGTGAATCTGACTTTTCTAGATCTTATATAGGTAGAATCACACACTAAAGAACTTTTTCCAAGATGGCTGGGTTCTACTGATGGCTGGCAGCTATAGTTGTTCTACAAGTCTATAAAGGGCAATGAACTTTCAGGTTGTTAATGGCACCTTCTACAAGAGACACTGAAATAACAAAATAATTCATATGCAATTACCAGTATAGTCATCAAAGTTGACTCTTCCTCTCATTGTGTTCACGACAGACTCTGGCTGCTCAAATATTTCCTTCTGCATAAATGAACTGAAGTTGCCTACAGTAATAGAAAACATACAATTAAAACAAAAACAAAGAAAAGAATTTGTATACAACTAAAAGTCTCTCTCCTTTAAGATAATCTTGGTAAATTAAATATAACAAAAGGCCATGCAATAGACAAAGTTATTTATATATGACTGTATGACTGCCTAAAAGATTGGGTGAATATATTTTACTCTTACGTGGGAAAAAAATAAGAACAGAATAAAAGGCACTTTTAATTAACTTCATACTTGAAATGTGCAGTTAAAACAGAACAAGAGAATGAGACAAGCATTTGTTTTGTTTTTTGTTTATTTTTATACAGAGTTCTGCTCTGTCGCCCAGGCCAGAGTGTGCAGTGGTACAATCTTGGCTCACTGCAACCTCCACCTCCTGGGTTCAAGGGATTCTCCAGCCTCAGCCTCCTGAGTAGCTGGGACTACAGGCACGTGCCACCATGCTCAGCTCATTTTTTATATTTTTAGTAGAGACGCAGTTTCACCATATTGGTCCCGGTGGTCTCGAACTCCTGACCTCGTTATCCACCTGCCTCAGCCTCCCAAAGGGCTGGGATTACAGGCGTGACCCACCACCCCCAGCCAAATGAGACAAGCTTTAAGTTCTAGAGTGCAACTTACATTCAAATTGTAGTTCTATCCTTTACTATCTAATCTATAAAATAAGAGAGCAGTTACTTCATTGTGTGATTGTACTGTGGATTAATAAAGCAAAGAATTTGACATATAGTAGACTTAGGCAATAAATATTCTTATTTTTATTTATTTTATTTTTTTTTTTTTTTTTGAGACGGGTCTCACTCTGTCACCGAGGCTGAAGTGCAGTGGCACAATCACTGTTCACTGCAGCCTTGATCTCCTGGTGTCAAGCAATCCTCACACCTCAGCCACCTGAGTAGCTGGGACTACAGACGAACACTACCATGCCCGGCTTTTTTCTTTTTTGTGAGACAGAGTCTTGCACTGTCACGCAAGCTGGAGTGCAATGACACAATCTCGCCTCACTGCAACCTCTACCTCTTGGGTTCAAGCAACTCTTCCACCTCAGCCTCCTCATTAGCTGGGACTATAGGCACCTGCCACTACGCCCATAATTATTTTTTTGTATTTTCAGTAGAAACAGGATTTTGCTATGTTGCTCGGGCTGGTCTCAAACTCCTGAGTCCAAGTGATCCTCTCACGTTGGTCTCCCTAAGTGCTGGGATAACAGGTATGAGCCACCATGCCTGGCCAATGTTAGTTTTTATTCCTATCACAATCCTATCAGAAAGGAAGAAAATAAAAATCCAAATCGTAACAACAAAAATAGTTAACAGAAGCAAATATCACATAGGACTAAGTGTGTCAGGCACTGTTTTAAGGGCTTTATATATAATTACTGGTTTTTTTTTTTTTGAGATGGAGTTTCGCTCTTGTTGCCCAGGCTGGAGTGCAATGGGCAAGCTCACCACAACCTCCGCCTCCCAGGTTCAAGTGATTCTCCTGCCTCAGCCTCCCAAGTAGCTGGGATTACAGGCATGCACCACCACGCCCGGCTAATTTTTGTATTTTTAGTACAGACAGAGTTTCTCCATGTTGGTTAGGCTGGTCTGGAACTCCCCACCTCAGGTGATCTGCCTGCCTCAGCCTCCCAAAGTGCTGGGATTACAGGCATGAGCCACTGCACCCGGCCATATAATAGCTTCTTAATCCTCAAAACAACCTTAATGAGGTAGGCTCTATTATCCCCATGTTATATGTAAGAAACCTAAAGCACAAAGAGAATAAAAAGGAACAGAACATGAACCATATTTATGTTTATAAAGTATCTTTAAAGTACCAAGTGTTGGCCCGGCGCAGTGGCTCACGCCTGTAATACCAGCACTTTGGGAGGCCAAGGCGGGTGGATCACCTGAGGTCAGGAGTTCCAGACCAGCCTGGCCAACATGGTGAAACCCCATCTCTAAAAAAAATAAAAATAAATAAAGTATCAAGCGCTAATAATCTTTTTTATGCTAGAAATAACAAATCTTTAGTTTGAAGACAATTGTAAAACCAGCAGATAATTTCTCTAAAGAATCATCCTTTTTCCTAGAGTTGTCCTTTCACTATTCACTAATCATGTGGAAGATTCCACTCATCATTCATTATTAGATTCAATATGCTAGGAAAAGAAGTAGAATATATTCTTTTCATTAAGGACACCAAGCTATAACATGACAAAAACTTTTACCCTTCATGATCTGCTGGAGTTCCATCTGGAGTGTTTGCACAGCTCGTCCAGGGTGATCTCCTGCAGTTCGTTTAATTCGATGGATAGAAAGACGTCCATCCACTACTGCTGCAACATCATCATCTTCTAGAAAGATGACGCGATTGGTGTGTTCTATGACAGCACTATAAAATTTTCAAGGAGATATTACAATCAATAACCAAAGACCATTATTACAAATGAAACTATCATTTGGATACAAGAACCAAATTTCAATATAAACTCTATTACTCTGCAGTATATTGGAGAACTTTCTGGTTACTAATGCCATTGCCTATAGGAAAGTATGGGGAAGGTGGTCACTGTGGAAAAAAAATAAAAGGATCTCTGCACAGCAACCTAAACCAAATAGATTGGATCAGAAAGCACGGTTATTTCCTGCTCATTCTATCCGTCACCAAATCCTGAAATTTTAACTTCCAAATATTCTCAAAGCTTCTATATCCACCAGACAAATACAAACTCCCATCAGCTCCCTGGCTGGACTACTGCAGCAACCTCCCAATGTGTCCACCCACTTTCTCTCTTAATCTCTCTCCATCCATTCTCCATTTCTGCCAAAATTGATATTAAAAGGCAACAATTCTAATAAAGATTTCTCCTTCACTCAACAAATCATCTGACAGATTCCCTTTGGCTCTCAGAGAGACAACAAAGTGTCTTACCATAATCCCTATGCCTCCTTCTCCAGCTTCATCTCCCACCAAGCTTCTTCTCATTCTCTATTCCAGCCACACTCATAGCCATCCTGAACTCTCACAGGCTGAGCCATTCACAAAGAATGAATGTTCCTCCCTCTACCTCTTCACCTAATTAACTCCTGATCTCTCCTTAACTCTCAGTTCAAACATCGTTCCCTTAAAGAAATTTACCCACCGGAGGGTAAATCACTCTGTTACTCGCATTCTGCAGCTCTTGTCACAGTTGGAATTCTACACTTGTATGATTATTGATTAAAGTTTGCCTCCTTATTAAGGAAGAGCTCCTTAAGGACAACTAATATTTTTATTTTTACTCACCATTATCTCCCGAGGCTACCATATGGCTTTACTCAGAGTGTTCAATATGAATGTATAAATGAATGAGAAAAGGTTGATATGTTTCTGTAATTCCAATGTATTTAAGCCATAACTGTCAACTGTGTAATCTTATACATCTTAGCCCTGACTACACACCTGTAAAAATATTAAAAGAGTGAAGCTTGTTTTCCCACTGAGATAATACATTCCCTGAAGTCCTAAATGGCAGTATTTTCTCATTTTTATTATTTTCTCTTATTTTCAGGCACAGTGAATGACTCAAATACTTGTTTGCAATTTGGGTGATTTTATTTTATCCTCATTACTATTTCATTTATAAATGCATTTAAACATCCCCCTGCATTTTCTCTCAATATGTCTTAGTCTACTACTATCCCTTTATAAAAGTGATTATCTACATTACAATAAAACTACAATAGTTTACCAACTATGCTATCATGACTGGGATACTAACTAAGCCATTTTACTCTCTAATCTAGAATCTCCTCCCTACAAAACCTAGATAAGGCTCCTGAAATAAGGAAAAAATGTAAGACCTCTAAAATACACTGCAACAAGTCTCAAAGAGTATATGTGTTCTTGATAAACTGACCTACATGCTTTGAAATGAGAGAAAAGTGTCCTTGTAGCCCCATCTCCAAAATGGTCACCTATATTTCTTTAATTAAAAAAGTTATCTCACAGAGCACAACTAGACTAATACACAATGACTTCTTGGTTTCCTGTAGCATGACAAGTTTTACTAAAAATCTCTTTGAGGCCAGGCGCGGTGGCTCACGCCTGTAATCCTAGCACTTTGGGAGGCCGAGGTGGGTGGATCACCTGAGGTCAGGGGTTCAAGACCAGCCTGGCCATCATGGTGAAACCCCATCTTAAAAAAAAAAGAATTATAAAAAAATTTATTATAAAGAAAAAAAAAGAATAAAAATCTCTTTGAATCAACCAAGGAAGCTCACCTTGCATCAGAAGCAAAGTAATACTCCACTGCTTTTTCTTCCACCGGGAAAAGGCAAGTTGTACTGTCAACACGAGAGAGATTGCAGCTTCCCTTCTTGTCTTTGCCTAAAGCATATAGTTAACATGAATTGGCAAACATGTAGAAAATCATGTCCAATGTAGAAATATGCATAATTTTCTAAAAAATCATAAAAAACCATAGCAACACAAAACAATTTTAGCAAATTTAAAAAGCCAGGTGGATCACCTTATTTCCATGCAATAAGCCAATAAAAACAGAAAAAGGTATACAGTGAAGTAGCAACTATCAAACAGTGTGTGGCAGGTAAAAGTGCAACATTATATGTTTTTTAATATAATATTTCTTTTCCAGGTAAAAGACAAGTAATTCCTTAATACTAATTTTTTTAATCAAAAGTATAAATTAATTTTAACTTTATACAAAACTTGATGATCTTAACACATAAAAGCTGTAGACCTATAATTATCACAAAAATTGCCTTTAAAGTATCAAAATTGTGCAACGAAAATAAAATGAACACAGTGGCTCATGCCTGTAATCCTAGCACTTTGGGAGGCCAAGGCGGATGGATCACTTGAGGTCAGGAGTTCAAGACCAGCCTGGCCAACGTGGTGAAACCCTGTCTCTACTAAAAATACAAAATTAGCTGGGCATGGTGGCAGTCGCCTGTAATCTCAGATACTCGGGAGGCTGAGGCAGGAGAATCGCTTGAACCCAGGAGACGGAGGCTGTAGTGAGCCGAGATTGTGCCATTGCACTCCAGCCTAGGCAACAGAGCAAAAACTCTGTCTCCAAAAAAAAAAAAAAGAAAAAAGAAAAGAAACTGAAGGCTAGTAGCAAATTAATTTTTATTATAACAAAACCTCACTAGATTTTAGCAGCAAGTCAGCATAACAAATCAAGTTTTGAGTCTCCACTAATTCTGATTTTAAAACAAAACAAAGATGCCTATCACGCTCTAATCATGGTATATCATATGTGGCATCCACTGTTAGAGACAAAATTTATAAAACAAGAAACTCTCCTTTCTTTAACTTGGGTTTTATTACACTTCCTTTAAGTCAGGATAAAGTAGGGTCCTTTTGCAAAGCTAATAACCTTTTAATTCTTGTATTTCAGAATTATGACATCTCTACTTAATTTGTCAAGACATTAATAACTTTTTTCATCAACACTGGAATACTAAAGTTTTATAAATTAGCCTAATATAGGAAAAAATCTATTAGTTGAATACTACATAAACGTCCTAGAGACAAAAATGTACTTTTCTCCAAGGCCAAGACATAACAGAACTTAGAACTATGGAAACAATAGCCAGAGAACATCACAAGTATACTAATAAAAACTGGTATTTTATCTACCCTTTTAAAATGCACATATAAAGACAGACTTGATAATAATTATTAGAAAAGTATATTCAAATGTGCTGATTATCCTGAGTTGATTATTATACATTTTATACATGTACTGAAATATACTACATCACCAGGATGGGCACGGTGGCTCACACCTGTAATCTCAACACTTTGGGAGGCCGACGCGGTCAGATCACCTGAGGTCAGGAGTTCTATACCAGCCTGACCAACATGGAGAAACCCTGTCTCTACTAAAAATACAAAGTTAGCTGGACGTGGTGGCGCATGCCTGTAATCCCAGCTACTTGGGAGGCTGAGGCTGAAGAATTGCTTGAACCCAGGAGGCGGAGGTTGCGGTGAGCCAAGATCACGCCACTGCACTCCGGCTTGGGCAACAAGAGGGAAATTCCATCTCAAAAAAAAAAAAAAAAAGAATGAAATATACTACACCACATAAATATATATCTATTAAAAATAATAAAAGCCAAAAAAAGTATATTCAAAGTTTTCCACCATCTGTGACTATATTGATGTCTTAGTCATGAAAACAAAGTAACTTTTCCCATTCATATTTAACAGCAAAGATACCAAACTTTGAAAAATAAGTATAAGATGACCTCCAAGAAAAGGTAACACTATAGAAAAATAACATATTAGTGTTTGCCAAGGGCTGGGAATGGGACAAGGGTTGATGACAGAGGACAGTTTGAGGGAACTTTTTGGGTGATGAAATTGTTCTGTATCTTGACTGTGGTGTGTTATACAACTTCACATCTGACAAAACTCATGAAACTACATGAAAAAGAATAAATATTGTATGTTAAAAAAAACTGAGGCGAGGCGCAGTGGCTCATATCTATAATCCCAGCACTTTGGGAGGCTGAGGCGGGTGTATTATATTACTTGAGGTCAGGAGTTCAAGACCAGCCTGGCCAACATGGTGAAACCCCCTCTCCACTAAAAATACAAAAAATTAGCTGGGTGTGGTGGAACATGCCTGTAGTCCCAGCTATTCTGGAGGCTGAGGTGGGAGAATTGCTTGAACCCAGGAGGCAGAGGTTGCAGTTAGCTGAGATCATGCCATTGCAGTCCAGCCTGGGTGACAGAGCAAGACTTCGTCTCAAAAAACAGAAACAAAAGAGTGAATTAAAAAACATGTAAAAAGAGAGCTCAGCATTTTTTAAAAATAAATGCAACTACATTTGCTTATAAAATGTCCTAACAGGCTTAAGTTTCACTGTGTTTTTCTCCAAATATTGATAATTTCATTCTTCAAATAACAAAGTATATTTAATTAAAATATGTAAAAGAATTTGAGGCCAGGCACGGTGGCTCACGCCTATAATCCCAGCACTTTGGGAGGCTGAGACAGGCAAATCACCTGGGGTCAGGAGTTCGAGACTAGCCTGGCCAGAATGGCGAAACCCCATCTCTACCAAAAATACAAAAATCAGCCGGGCGTGGTGGTGTGCACTGATGGTCCCAGCTACTTAAAAGGCTGAGGCATGAGAATCGCTTAAACCCGGGAGGTGGAGGTTGCAGTGAGCCAAGATTACGCCACAGAGTGAGACTCTGTTTCAATCAATCAATCAATAAATAAAGTAAAAAAAATAAATTGAGGTATCAATGTCTGTTTAAATGAAAAGAACACTTCTGGGCTGGGCACAGTGGCTCACGCCTGTGATACCAACACTTTGGGAGGCTGAGCTGGGTAGAGTCCAGGAGTTCAAGAGCAGCCTGGGCAACATAGCAAGACTCCATTTCTACAAAAAATTTACAGTTAGCTGGGAGCCAGGCACAATGGCCCATTCCTATAATCCCTGTAATTTGGAAGGTTGAGGTGGGAGGATCCCTTGAGGCCAAGAGTTTGAGAACAGCCTGGCCAACATAGCCAGACTTCCTCTCTACAAATAAAAAATTAGGTGGGGCTGGTGGCACAAGCCTGTGGTCCCAGCTACTCAGGAGGCTGAGGTGGGAGAATCACTTGAGCCCAGGCAATCAAGGCTGCAGTGAGCCATTCTGAGCCATTACTGAGCCACGCACTCCAGCCTGGCTGAGACAGCAAAATCCTGTCTAAGAATTAGCTGCTCATGCTGGCACACACTTGTATTCCTAGCTATTTGAGAGGCTGAGGCAGGAGGATCACCTGAGCCCAAGAGTTTAAAATTGCAGTGAAGTATGATCTCACCACTGCACTGCACTCCAGCCTGGGCAACAGAACAAGACCCTGTCTCCCCCGGCCGCTCTGTAAAAAAAGCAATATGGAAAGTTACCTCCAAATAAATAAATAAGAAAAAAAATAAAATTGACACATAAACAATATAAAAGAACAATCACTACAAATTCAAATAAAGCCAATCAAGATACCCAATGTAAATCTAACAGTAACATGTCATGCATAAAATAAATACCATTTAAACATATTTCAGTTAAAAGCTAAATGAGTCAAATAACTACCACTTAGTCAATCTATAATAACCTAGCACACAATGCTCTTTTCCTAATCTAAGCATATATCCTACATGATTTTAAAACAAAGGAAAAAATAATTTAGAATTTCAACTATTTTCTCAAATTTCAGAAATTTTAATGAAATTATCAAAAGCACTTTTCTAAATGCCAAAAGCAGACACACAAAATATACTCTGCAAATTAGAAAAATGTCAAAATACGCTTCCCCATAAAATAAGCACATTTTTAGAGGCCCAGCACACTCATTCACTCCAAGAACAAAAGAATTAGTAAAGAAAAAAACAAAAGAGGATAAGATCCTCCCCATCCATGCAGAGTGCATTTCCCACCTCTTTCTCCCTGTGATCCCCACCGTGTGAATTTTGATCCAATCTGAGTCCTAGCTAAGGATACACAACAGAAAAAAATTCTAATCATCAGAGAACTCACAAAAACAAATCTTTTTAATGTCTAGACAGAACTATATTTACATGTCCATCTGACCAAAAGGGCATTTATTCCAACTTAAGGAAAACAATTCTTCATAACTATTGCACTCCATTTGTAGAGGAAATTTTACCTGTTCTGTAGAGTATAGGAATGTGATCAGTAGAAAGTTTATGTTCACTCCGTACACCAATCAACAGAGGGCTGCCTCGCCTGTAATTGGAAGAGCAGTCAGAATTAAACCATTTTTATAAAAAATGGACTAATGATATAAAATTTAATGAGCCAATACTCTTCAAATGTTTAAATTCTCCCCCCAAGCTCAACTTCAGATATAAAAAAGAACTAGAAAAACAGAATTTTTTAAAAAAACATATTCTGTACTGGGCCAGGTGTAGTGGCTCACACCTGTAATCCCAGAACTTCAGGAGGCCAAGGCAGGCAGATCACTCGAACCCAGGAGTTCAAGACCTGTCTGAGCAACATGGCAAAACCCCATCTCCAAATCAGCCAGGTGTGATGGCACGTGCCCATAGTCTCAGCTACTCAGGAGGCTGCAGTAGAACTGCTTGAGCCTGGAAGGTGGAGGCTGCAGTGAGCAAGATCGCACTCTCTGGCCTGGGTGACAGAGCAAGATCCTATATCCAAAAAAAAAAAAAAAAATTCTGTATCAGGGTCAGCAAACTGACCCACCCGATGCCCAGGGTTATTTTTATAAATAAAGGGTTTTTGTTTGGTTGGTTTTTTTGAGATTGGCCTTGCTCTGTCTCCCAGGCTGGAGTGCAGTGGCGCAATCACAGCTCACTGCAGTCTTGACCTCCTGGCCTCAAGTGATCCCCTTGCCTCAGCCTCCTGATTAGCTGGGTCTACAAGCACGCACCACCACACTCAGCTAAATTTTTTATTTTTGGTAGAGACGGGGTTTTGCCATGTTGCCCAGGCTGGTCTAGAACTCCTTGGATCAAGCAATCTCCCCATCTCAGCCTCCCAAAATGCTGGAATTATAAGGCATGAGCCACCATGCCAAGCCTAATACAGGTTTGTTTTTGTTTTTTAATTCTTTTATAATTGACAAATAAAAACTGTATTAAATACAGTTATTTTGGAACATAGCCATGCCCACTCTTTTACTTATTTTCTGTAGCTGCTTTCACAATACAACCACAAATTTAGTTGCTACACAGGCTACATGGCCCAGAAAGCCTAAAATAGTTACTATCTGGCCCACTCCAAAAAAGTCTGCCAACCCCTGTTTTGTAACAGTGTATTTTAATTGTTTTCCTTTGTAATGCAATATGGAACCTTCCTTTCAATTGTGTACAGAAGGCCAATATAGGAATGTGTAGCACCTTCTCCTTAGTCACCCTGTCTTCAGATTAAAAATATCTCTCTTACCACATCTCAGGGCGCCTCACTTAGGACTTCACGATCAGGCCTAAACATCCTAACAAGTAGTGATGGTACAATTATCTAGGAATTTGTCTAGAACATATGTTTCAAAAAACACAGAGAAAGCTAATATTTTAACTTTATTAGGCAATATTCAATATCCAAATTCACAAAGTAACTCTGCTAATTCTGCCTCAGCAATTCTGCCTCAGCATCCCAAGTAGCTGGGATTAGAGGCATGTGCAATTCTGCCTCAGCCTCCCGAGTAGCTGGGATTACAGGCTTGTGCCACCACACCTGACTAATTTTTATATTCTTAGTAGAGACAGGGTTTTGCCAGGTTGGCCTGGCTGGTCTCAAACCCCTGATCTCAGGTGATCCACCTGCCTCAGCCTCCCAAAGTGCTAGGATTACAGGCGTGAGCCACTGTCCCCAGCCTGTATTTGCTTTCTTAAGGGATTCTGTTAAATGGAAGAGTGGTAAAACAACAGACAAGAAGGAGCATGTGAAAATATGCTCACATGAATGTATCTAAAGGAGGGCAGAGCCTTTGCAATAAAGGGTCATTTATAGTCTATGAAGAATAAATATGTAACTCAAATATGTGGAAATACATTAGTCATTGTTAGAGTTATATGTACCTTGTGCCAACTGCTTGCCCGGGAAAATGAACACTTTTAAATACGAGTGCAAAAGCACCTTCCTATGGAGGGGGAAAAAAATGTATTAGCAATATTTACTGTAATCAATTATCAAGTCAGAAATGCCTAGAACATACTGGCTTCAGCACAGAAATTTTTGGTTCACACAAATGCTCTTTTGTGCCAGTGTATAAACAAGTCTAAAATTTAAGTAAACACTTACTCCTAAGCTTTGGTGTATCCAAGACCCACTTTTTTAACCAAGCCTACGATCAAAATATGATCAATAGATAACAACTCCAAAAACAGATCATTTAAAAAGTCACCCCTTGTACATGCTCTGAACACTTCTCAACCGATAGATCCTATCTCCATCGTCCACCTACCTATATTATCATAATACTATGAATTATCAGAGGAAAGACAGAATTAGAAAAGATCCCAAGATCAAAATTTAAAACCTATTCTCTGCCCTAGTAATTGTACACCACTGTTAACTTCCACTCTTTCTGACCTCGATATTAAGAGATATAAATATATACAATTACAATTACAATTATTAACATGCACACCATACAACTCCATCAACCTGAATCCTCAGAGACAGGGCTTACAGGAATCAAGAACAGATAAAAGAGGAACACAAAATAAGAGAGGGAAGAACCATCATGGAACATAAACTGGATTATACAATGAATAAAAGGTAAACTCTTTCAGAAAGGAGAAAAGGCTGAAAAGGCACACTACTGAACTCTGCCTTGGGTAAAAGTGAAGAAATAGGGCTCTACATTCTCCATCTTACTGCTTCCTCTTTTGCTACAGAAATAAGATCTGCATGCAGGTGGGAGCTGGGTGAGGGTTGGGCCTTAGTTGGGCATTAAAATGGGAAAGCTAGAGTTATGAGTGGGGAAGAGGGATGTAAGTATCACTATGGATTTAGACTTCTGTAGATCTTTGATATCTTTTATCTTTAATTAGGAATGTTGGATGGAATCAAAAAGAATACAGCTTTTCTCTTGGGCTGGGAAATGCTTTTTATATAGGTTCAGGGCCAAGGAAAAGTCCCCAGAAGGAAAAATAAGTAGCTGACTTTGTTGGCTCAGAGACATGCAGGCATCATCCCAGAATATAAACTGTGTTTCACTGAAGGTACCACTGTGCTAAGTTACTGGTTGAGAACACTCAGATGAACAGGAAGCAAGAGAATAACTAATCCTCCATTGTGTGTACTGTGTACATATCCATGTGTGGTGTGTATGGATATGTGTATATATGCATAGTTTTTAGACACATTTTGATTTTGGATTATTTTTCATTCTCATGACATTAAACCATAATGAAGTAAGTAGAATTTTAAGTGGAGAGTAGGGGAATCAATAAATCAAACAGTGTCTCAAAATTATTCAAGTTGAATAGTTATATGAGAAATAAAAGCCAAAAACACTCAAAAAGAATAGCACAGTTCCTGCTTATCAAACTTAATTTTCAGAAAGTTTCTCATAATTATTGCTGGCATAATTATCTTTAAAAGTGTGGCTTAATACCAGTTGTTGGATAACTCTCTCCACCAAGGTAGTAAAGCTGATATCTTGACTTTCCCGATTGTCATACATATACTTAACGAGCTTGGCAATTGTCTCTGTGTCTGTTTCAGATTCAAAGTCATAGCCTTTGCTTTCCTGTAAGTAGAAAGAAAAAAAAAAAGATATAATTAAGAAAATATTTATGACACACAAATCTCTTCTACAAAGTTGTTCCCTCAAAAATGTCACTAATTTCTAATATTTTTTGAACACCATATCCCATTATTCAAAATTAAAGTCACCACCTGACTAGAGCGAATCCAAAACAGTGTGGTACTCTGTGTAACTGAACATACACTTAACTTACTGTCCAATAAATAGCCATTAGCTGTATGTGGCTATTTAAATTTAATCAAAATTTAAATAAAATTTAAAATTCAGTTCCTCAGTCATACTAGCTCAACAGCCACATATGGACAGTGGCTACTATACTGAATAGCCCAGATACACTATGTCTTCCATCACTGCAGAAAGTTCAATTGAACAACCCTAAGAAAGCATTCATGCAGGTCACCCTTATGACCATTACTACATAGTATATATTTAAAACACAGAACTTTCATTTAGTTTGTCCTGATTCTTCTTATATTAATATATTCTAAGAACTGTAAAACATGAGAGTCTCTCACAATGCAAAAACTGTCTCCACAAAATTCCAATTTTGAGCCTTTTGTCGTGTATATTACAGTCAAATACTAATTATTTCCTTTTCATATTAAAAAACAAAATTGTTCTACTGCTAGCAAAGAAAAGTCCAATAAACCACCATGCCCTTGAAATTATCTAAGGAATTACTTGATGACACCTATATGGTGTTGTACATCCTAATAACCAACCTCACTGCTCTTGTTAGAAGTATTCTAAAAGACTGGTGTCTTTTGAGATGACCTTACTTACCAAAAACTTTTTCAAGTCTTTGTAGTTGGTGATGATTCCATTGTGAATAACAATAAATTCTAAAAGAGGTAAAAGTATTGATGACAAAAAAGTCAGAAGTCTGATAAACCTAAAATAGCTATAACTAAATTTTTCTCAAGTCAAAAAATCTATAATATGTTATACTATTTGTTATTTATAACATGATAATTACATCTACTTCTTGTTACCAGATTATCATGAGGTAGATCAGCAGCATTGTTTATGTGGCATAGCCAAAGCACACAGTGCAGGGGAGGTGGGTATAGTGGGGAAATAAATAGGAAGTCTAGAGACAACAATTGCAGTTGTGGCTAAACTACTAATCAAATGTTACCAATGTGAAAGGAGCAAGTTTATTGGGTTTGTTGCCTCATTTGCAAAATGAGAGAGCTGAACTATTATTCTTATTCATTCATAGTAATTCATTCTTGAGTATAAGTTTAAAAAGAAGACCCTTCAAACTGAGTATAAGTTTAAAGAGAAGGCCTTTCAAACTAAAACAATAATCTGATTTACACTAAATCAGTTTAAAAACTAAAACTAAGGAAGTTGCTAAGAAAAACCAGACAATCAGTTCTATAGTTAAATTTACTTGTTTGAGATCCAGATGAGTCATAGAATGTCAGAAAAATAATGTTAAAATATCATTCCAAGAAGAGATAAATATGACTATGGGATAATTTTTATCTTTTTTAAGTTAACTAACTTTCAAATACTGTAAGAATAGATAATCAAGAGTTGACAATATTATTATTTGTAGCCACTGATGGTACATAAAAACTACCAATCCGGCTGGGCACAGTGGCTCACACCTGTAATCCCAGCACTTTGGGAGGCTGAGGTAGGCGAGGTCAGGAGTTCAAGATCATCCTGGCCAACACGGCAAAACCCCATCTCTACTAAAAATACAAAAAATTAGCCGAGTGTGGTGGCACAAGCCTGTAATCCCAGCTACTCAGGAGGCTGAGGCAGGAGAATCACTTGAATCTGTGAAGCAGAGGTTGCAGTGAGCCGAGATCATGCCACTGCACTCCAGCCTGGGCAATAAAAACAAAACAAAACAAAAACAAAAAACTACCAATCCTAGATTTATTATTTAAAGTTCATTTCAGTTAGTAGGAAAATTACTGCTAAATTAAATTTTATTTTAATTATCAAAATATTGGGGTTTTTTTGTTTTTGTTTTTGTTCTGAGATAGGACGTTACTCTATCACCAAGCTGGAGTACAGTAGCTCAATCATGACTCACTGCAGCCTTGACCTCCTGGTCTCAGGTGATTCTCCCACATCAGCCTTCCAAGAAGCTGGGATTACAAGCACACACTATCACACTCAACTAATTTTTTTATTTTTCTGTAGAGACAGAGTCTCACTATGTTGCCCAGGCTAGTCTTCTGAGCTGAAGCAATCCTCCCACTTCAACCTTTCAGTGTCTTGGGATTACAGGTATGAGCCACTATGCAAGGCCAAAATGTTTTTTTCTTTTTTGAGACAAAGTCCTGCTCTGTCATCCAGACTGGAGTGAAGTGGCACAATCTGGGCTCACTGCAACCTCCGCCTCCCAAGTTCAAGCAATTCTCCTGGCTCAGCCTCTCAAGTAGCTGGGATTGTAGGTGCATGCTACCACATCCTGCTGATTTTTGTATTTTTAATAGAGATGGGGTTTTGCCATGTTGGCCAGGCTGGTCTCGAACTCCTAACTTCAGGTGATCCCCCACATCCCTCGGCCTCCCAAAGTGCTGGGATTATAGGCATGAGGCATCATACCCAGCCCCCCACAATGTTCTTAATATACACAAAGATCTGACATTTTGGCTGACAGTAATTAGAAACCAAATAATAAACATTTTCACTAGATTTTTGATAAGATGATAGCAACTAAAAAATAAATTTATAAAAAACTTGCCGGGTGTGGTGGCTCATGCCTATAATCCCAGTACTTTGCGAGGCTGAGGTCAGGAATTCAAGACCAGCCTGGCCAACATGGTGAAACCTCATCTCTAATAAAAATTTAAAAATTAGCTAGGCGTCATGGCGTGAGCCTATAATCCCAGCTACTTGGGAAGCCTGAGGCAGAAGAATCACTTGAATCCGGGAGGCAGATGTTGCAGTGAGCCCAAATCATGCCATTGCACTCTAGCCTGGGAAACAGAGCAAGACTCCATCTCAAAAAAAAAAAAAAAAAAAAAAAAGTTAATCCTGGAACAAAGAGATTCATAAATAACTAATTAAAAGGCTTTAACTTAAAGCCAAATTCTCAAAACATAATCTAGACGTAAGTTTTCGGGAATCTTTTATAAAGGCCTTATGTCAAAAGTCTAAATGATTGCCAGCATTGTAATCAAATTCAATAGTAATTACTGAAGCACAAGAAAACTAAATAGGCAGCTTCTGAATTAAATTGAAAACCAAAAAGGGCTGGGTGCAATGGCTCATGTCTGTAATCTCAGCACTTTGGGAGGCTGACGTGGAAAGACTACTTGAGTCCAGGAGTTTGTAACCAACCTGGGCAACAAAGCAAGACTCCTATCTCTACAAAAATAAAATAAATTATCTGGGTGTGGTAGTGCAAGCCTGTGATCCTAGCTACTCAGGAGGCTGAGGCAAGAAGATCACTTGTGCCCACGAATTTGAGGTTACAGGGAACTATGATCCCACCGCTATACCCAGCCTGGGTAGAGGAGTGAGACCCTGTAACTAAAATAAAAGGAAAAAAATGGGGAGGGAATAAATACACACATACACACTTTTGTATGTATTCTGCATGTATTTGCTTTTTTTTTTTTTTTTTAATGAAAGAACAGACTCAAAAAATTTGTTAATGTTATCTACAGGGAGAATAAGAGGAAACAGAAGAGTCTAGACTTGTTTTGTTGTTGAGACAGGGTCTTACTCTGTTGCCCAGGTTGCAGTACAGTGGCACAATCATGGCTCACTACAGCCTCAACGCCCAGGCTCAGGTGATCCTCCTGCCTCAGCCTCCCAAGTAGCTGGGACTATACGAACGCCACTGTCCAGCAAATTTTTGTATTTTCTGTAGGGATGGGGTTTCGTCATGTTTCTCATGCTGGTCTCAAACTCCTGGGCTCAAGCAATCCATCCATCTCAGCCTCTCAAAGTGCTGGGTAGACTTATTTTAATGCATCTTGTTTTAAAGACACAACTTCAGAATTATGTAAATATTTTAAATAATTGTAAATAACATTTATTTTTTAAAGAATATCAATCTTTAAAACTAAAAAATAAAAATATTAAAATAACACATATCCAGCCCAGTAGCACAACTGCATGGAGAAAGTCTATCCCAAGTAACTCTAAAACACAGTAATTTGATTATACATTCCTACAGAGATATGCCCTAAGGATAAAAACAGTAACAAAAATTTCCAGCCAGGCACAGTGTCTCATGCCTGTAATCCCAGCACTTTGGGAGGCCAAGGCAGGAGGATCACCTGAGGTCTGAAGTTCAAGACCAGGCTGGCCAACATAGTAAAACCCCATCTCTACTAAAAATACAAAAATTAGCTGGGCATGGTGGACAGATAGGGTCTCATTCTGTTGCCCAGGTTGGAGACCATGGCTCACTGCAGCCTCAACCTCCTGGGCTTAAATGATCCTCCCACCTCAACCTCCCAAGCAGCTGGGACTACAGGCATGAGCCACCATGCCTAATTAATTTTATTTTTTGTAGAGATGGGATCTCACTATGTTGCCAGGGCTGATCATGAACACCTGGACTCAAGCAATCCTCCCACCTCAGCCTCCCAAAGTACTAGCATCACAGGCCTGGGCCAGCACTGTCAGCTCTATATACTCTCTACTACTTCTGAACGTTTGAAATTTTCCGGATGAAAAAAAATTAAAATAATGAAAATCTAACAGCCTTCATTCTGCCCCCATTATTAGGCTTCCACAATCATTCCAAAGCACGAAAATCTTTCCATACCATTATTTTTATCAGAGCGCTGGGGGTGGCTATTGACAGGATTGGGTTCTCCATGTGTTGCCCAACGGGTATGAGCTATTCCAAGGTGTACATCAAATTCTATATCCAAATCCATATCCTGTTGCTCTGAAGAAGAAGAAATGAAAAATTTCAGTATTAAATCATGCTGCAGAGATAATGCTATAAGCTATATTTAAATATAATTATTACAATGCTGCTCACTTGGAATATACAATCATTGAAACTGAAGATCAGTCATATTCAAAATAGTGATTAAAAGACTTAGGAGGCCAGGCACGGTGGCTCACAACTGTAATCCCAGCACTATGGAAGGCCGAGGCAAGCAGATAACCAGAGGAAGGAGTTCGAGACCAGCCTGGCCAACATGGGGAAACCCCATCTCTATTACCACTACAAAAATTCGCCAGGTGTGGGGGTGCATGCCTGTAGTCCCGGCTGCTCCGGAGGCTAAGGCAGGAAAATTGCTTGAACTCAGGAGGCAGAGGTTACAGTGAGCTAAGATCACGCCACTGCACTCCAGTCTGGGCGACTTAGGAATGCATCATATGCCTGTATCAAAACATCTCATTCATCCAGTAAATATATACATCTACTATCTACCAACAAAAATTAAAAATAAAGACTTAGGAGTTTATGCAACTCAAATATTGAGGGCAAATGATTTCAATAACAACAAAAAAACTAATATAAAGTTAAAGCAAGCATGACAAAATGTTAACTGATAAAGTTAGTGAGGTATATATAGGTAATAATGTACTATTCTTTCAAGTTTCCTACAGATATGAAAACTCAAGAGTTAAGGACAAAAACAATTATTGTAATTTTTAAAATCTGTATTTAATTCTTGTCTTTAAAAATCCTTATCAATTTAATTAAACATGTAACAATGAATTCATTTTCCCAATGACACACAACCTATGACTGCAATTTCTTTGGTCTCTGGTGAATGTACACAGGTCTCACAAAATAAACTGCAATTATGGAGTGCCTCTAAATCAAACAGTTATTCGAAAATAGAGCAACGCTATGAAAGTATGGAGCTACTGGGAAATTGGCATAGGCCGATGTTCCTTTACTGTGAAAAGTAACTTATTTTTTCATATAAGCTATCTTTTCTTGCTGCATCTTAAAAAAAATGGACAGCTCCAGTTATTAACTAGTAATGTCCTTCTTTTAATTTCCTAAATACAAAATTCATTTGGCTAAGAATGCAAATAACAAACTTTATCAGAATAAGGTGTAAATTAAGAGCAAACTGGCTGGGCATCATGCCTCATGCCTGTAATCCTAGCACTTTGGGAGGCCAAGGCAGGTAGATCACTTGAGGTTGGGAGTTCAAGACCAGCCTGACCAACATGGTGAAACCCTGTCTCTACTAAAAACATAAAAATCAGCCAGGTGTGGTGGCACATGCCTGTAATCCCAGCTACTCGGGAGGCTGAAGTAGGAGAATCACTTGAACCTGAGAAAGGCAGGTTGCAGTGAACCAAGATCACGCCACTACCCTCCAGCCTGGGTGAAAAAGCAAGACTCCATCTCAAAAGTAAGTAAATAAATAAATAAATAAAATAGTATATTCTGTTGTACTATTACATTTATGACATGTTGTCAACCTAGCTTCCACTAGAATGTGAATTCTACAAAAACAGCAGCCTACCTTATTATTTTTGAATCCTAAGCACTAAAAGGTATACACTACAGATAAGTTTTTGTTGGATGGCTCAATCTATCACTGAATAAAATCATGCATGTATTCTTTCCTTGCTTAACTGTGTTCTGAATAATTAAGGCAACCTGATAAATGACCTCAAGAAAAGTAAAGGATTACTGGGTTTTTTTCTTTTTTTTTTAATGAGACGGAGTTTCACTCTTTTTGCCCAGCCTGGGGTGCAATGGCACAGTCTTGGCACACTGCAATCTCCACCTCCCGTGTTCAAGCAATTCTCCTGCCTCAGCCTCCCAAGCAGCTGGGATTATAGGTGCCCACCAAAGGATTACTGTTTACCATTATTCAACAGGATAATGCAAGAAATGAAAACATTTCTTTGACTACTTTTTTAAGCTAACTATAATTAAAGCAGTATCTCCCTGCACATGCTGGCAAGCAATATTAGAGAAAGTCACAAGATTCTGTATATTGAATCCATTTCAAATTCATGGTAATTACCGTACCTTTATTTCACTGTTGCCATAGGAACATTACCTAGTATCTAGTAAGAAAAAAATTATGACCTAATTATTACCTAATAGTTAGTAAGAAAAATAATCATTAAACTGATAGTTCAATCCAGTTCCCTGACAGCTCATATCTTTACTATTCTAAGGCTCAATACCTGCAGTTCCTCAATTCTGCTTTACTCAGCTTTTACCCTTTTACTTGGTAGTTGTCTGCTTTGTTTAGTTTGTATTTTACCTTTGATTCCTAGAGTACACTCTTTCCTTTAAAGGCTAACTCCTTGCCTGTGCCTTAGTCTTGAACGGCAGTGCTTCGATAATTTCCTCATTTGCATCTTCTGTCTTACCCTACCTCTACTCCATGGCTCCTTGCCCTCTGCCTACCTTTTCTCTGATGTCATCTTCCCCTTTTTAAAAAAATACTTCAAACATATTTAAATTTGCTGGGAATAATAAACATCCAAATGCCTACACTCAGAGTTAACAAAATATCTAGTCATTTGTGCTTTACATATTTTTTAAGTTCTAAAATGTAAAAATATCAATGCTGTATAAGGAAACTTGAAATAAATGTAATAAATGCAGTTGATACCTCCTTTATATCCCCATCTCATTCACTTCCTCCCCAGAGGATTCTCAAGTTGACACAGTCTTACTACTCATGCCTTTTAAACTACGATTATGTTAACATGAGACCATAAATGATAGTATTGTTTTGTGTTTTTAAATGTCCTATACTTTACATGCCAGGAATTATCCATGTTCCTACATGCAGAACCAGATTCAGTGCACTCCTTTCAAAGGCTACATATGGTCATTCACTATCATATATAACTTTTTTTTTTTCTGAGTAGCTTGGACTACAGGCACACACCACAATACCTGGCTAACTTTTTGTATTTTGGTAGGGATGGGTTTCACCATGTTGCCCAGGCTGGTCTCAAACTCATGATCTCAGGCAATCCACCTGCCTCAGCCTCCCAAAGTGCTAGGATTACAGGCATGAGCCACCACGCCCAGCGTATACAACTTATTATATCATCCCATTCCCTTATTTATAGACATTTAGGCTGTTTGTAAATTTTGAATGAATCTTGTTGTCATGTCACCTTGTTCATTGTGTTTCCTTCAAGTATATATCCAAGAGTGAAAGTGCTTGGTCTCAGGGTATAGACATTTCCCATGTAGATACTGCCAGACTGCTCTTTAAAATGATTTACCAGTTACCAATTCACCAGCAATATCTGCAAGTTTCCATCTATGGACAGTAAATTCAGTCAATACTTACTTTGCATGTTACTGTAGGGTAAGATTAGCTAGGGGTTGGCCAGTCGCGGTGGCTCAGGCCTACAATCCTAGCATTTTGGGAGGCCGAGGAAGGTAGATTACCTGAGGTCAGGAGTTCAAGACCAGCCTGGCCAACACGGCGAAACCCCATCTCTGCTAAAAATACAAAAATTAGCCCGGTGTGGTGGCACACACCTGTAAACCCAGCTACTTAGGAGGCTGAGGCAGGAGAATTGCTTAAACCAGGAGGCAGAGGTTGCAGTGAGCCAAGATCTGTCACTGCACTCCAGCCTGAGTGACAGAGCAAGATTACTTCTGTTAAAAAAAAAAAAAAAAAATTAGGAGTAAAGCAGATACCCAAATAACTACACTTCAAAAATAAACCAGTTGGCCAGGTACAGTGTCACGCCTGTAATCCCAGTACTCTGGGAGGCCAAGGCAGGTGGATCACTTGAGGTCAGGAGTTCAAGACCAGCCTGACCAACATGGTGAAACCCCATCTCTACCAAAAATACAAAAATTCACCAGGCATGGTGGCATGCACCTGTAATTCCAGCTACTCGGGAGGCTGAGATAGAAGAGTCACTTGAACCTGGGAGGCGGAGGTTGCAGTGAGCCAAAATTGTGCCATTGCACTCCAGCCTGGGCATTGCAGCGAGACTCCATCTCAAAGAAAAAAAACAAAAACAAAAAGAGTTTACTGCTGAAGAGGCATGTTTCAATATGTTGACATTCAAAAACAGTGATTCTGGTCACAATCTGCCTTTCTTGCCTCCCATATTTGTCCATCAATAATGGAAATAAAAAGGACTATTACCATTCCATCAACAAACCCGCCATCCCTATTCTTATCTTCAGCTATGCTATTCTACTCAGAAGGTCCTCCCTTCACATATTCACTGACCAAATATAATCAGCAGTCATTCTCTATGTATTTCCAGTCTCATCAACTTGTGGGAACTCTCCCCTGAATCTCAAAGCAATGTCTGTTCTCTCCTACAGAACCCAGTGTAATCAGCCTGGTATACAGGATGCAGAACACACAGTAGATATTTATACTACTGTTTTTGACGTGTAGTTATTTGGGTGTCTGCTTTACCCCCAGCTAATCTTACACTACAATACAGGCAAAATAAGTGTTGATTTAATTTGTTAAACAAGCACTACAAAGCTAAATGTATGGCTTATGTGGAAAAAAAAAAAATCCATCATTTTCCTCTACCTGTACTCTTTCACAATGATTATGATGGCATTCTTTTGAGTCAGTACATAAAATATTTGCTGTTTCCTGGGTTTTGTGGAGAATTTTAAAAATTTTTTTTCAATCAATCTACTTCAAAGTTTGCTTTGTTTTCAAGTTTCTTGTGCAAAAATAAAATGTGCAAGCATAATGTTATGATCTAAATACTGAGAAGTAAATCCTCTTTGATGGGGTATACATCTCTGACAACTCCTTATGCCAGAGAAGAAAACTGTGAGGGGAAACACTGATACTTAACAGATTACATCAGACCTACTAAAAAGTGCAACGTCCAAACTGACTACACCCAAGTTAGGCATTTAGTCCAAAGTGAAGACAATTAGCAAGTGAAGACACGTGTATAAGGGCACCACTAAAAATACCTTTGTCCTATGAAAGGCTCTTACTCGGGAATGGTGGCTCTGAAGCTACTTGATTTAAAATTCGAAGCTTGCACTGAAGGTAATATGCCTAACTAATTTCCTTCCCTAGACGCAATGATTATTTTTCAGGTTCAGGCACGTTTTAAAATTAGTCTAGACGGTAACGAAACTACTTTTCTTCCCTCCCTTTAATGTTACAGACCATTATCATTTAAATGGGTACCAAAATATGGGGGGAGGGGGGTAACTTGGTGGGGACCGGGAAGGGGAAAAGGAAGAGAAGGGGAGGTGGGACAAAAATCAAACTAAGTACATTACTGTGAACTTCTTCATCCAGTGCCTTAACTTTTCCTTTCTTCTTAATAAGCTGGATTTTGCAGGCATTGGCTTCCCAATCTTTGTCATTGCCTCCATCAACTCCCACACCTAAACCATCATAAGGAAAAGAGCAAGATTTAGAAACTGGCTGCTGATAAAATTATTAATGTGAGGCAAAATTTTTAATTAAAAAAATACTCATCTAAATAATTCACTCATTTATCAATTCAACATCTACTGAAAATCTACTGTGTGTCAAAAACCAGGATAGCTGCTAGAGACAAAAATAAAAAGAACTCCATTCCTGTCCTCAAATTTCTAAGTCTATCAAGAAGACAGACAAGGAAAAAATAATTCAGCGTGATTATGAATTATAGTAAAAATGCTAAAGGTTACAATTGGAGTACAATGGAGAAATGCAAAAGATGGGCACCCACCTGAGAAGGTGGCTAAGGAGGGAAGGTCAGGGAACACATCTCTTAAAAGTTTCCTTAAGTTGCTAAGGAATTTGAAAAAGCTACCCCTGAAGATACTGGGAAAACACTTTGTCCTGTAAGCAGAGAAGTGATTGAGCAAAATTGTTTAGCAAAGTCCTTCTAGAAACAGCAAAGTAGAGAAAGAATTAGAGGGAGAGTAACTAAAGGAAGAAACCAGCTGTCAAAAGTTATAGTTACAGCAAAGCAAAAATGAAGAGCACTTGAACTAAACAGTGGTACAGCAGAAAGAGATAAGTGATAGTGAGAAGCGGAATTGAGAATATAAGTGAGAAGGCAGGAGAAGTCTGGAATACCTCAAAGGACTTGTAGAATGGCTCAAAAGACTTGTTGAATGATTCTTAATAAAAGGGACATAAAAGAACAGACTGGGCATGCCTGTAATCCCAGATAATCGGAGGCTGAGGCAGAAGAATGGCTTGAACCCAGGAGGTAGAGGTTGCAGTGAGCTGAGATCACATCATTGCACTCCAGCCTGGGCGAAGAGCAAGACTCCATCTCAAAAACAAACAAAAAACAGAGTGGGGAGTAAGGTGAGGACTGCAGTGTATCAGTTTGTTTTTTTCTGAGACAGTCTCAATCTGTCGCCCAGGCTGGAGGGCAGTGGCATGATCTCGGCTCACTGCAACCTCTGCCTCCCAGGTTCAAGCAATTCTCCTGCCTCAGCCTCACGAGTAACTGGGATTACAGGCGCATGCCACAAGACATGGCTAATTTTTTTTTTTTTTTTTTTTTTTAGTAGAAACAGGGTTTCACCACGTTGCTCAGGCTGGTTTCGAACTCCTTACCTCAAGTGATCCACCCACTTTGGCCTCCCAAAGTGTTGCGATTACAGGCGTGAGCCACCACACCTGGCCTCAGTTCAATTTTTGAACATGCAAAGTTTAAAATATCATGGTCTATCCAGGAAGAAACTTCTAGGAGGCCTAGAATACAGCTTGGGAGATAAGTCTGAATCAGATAAATACACCTTGATTAGAAGTCACCAATATGGCTAGGCACAGTGGCTCACACCTGTAATTCCAACACTTTGGAAGCCCAAGGCAGGTGAATCACCTGAGTTCAAGAGTTCAAGACCAGCCTGACCAACATAAAGAAACCCATCTCTACTAAAAATACAAAATTAGCCGAGCGTGGTGGCACATGCCAGTAATCCCAGCTACTCGGAAGGCTGAGGTAGGAGAATCGCTTGAACCCAGGAGGCGGAGGATTGCTGTGAGCAAGATTGTACCATTGCACTCCAGCCTGGGCAACAAAAGTGAAAATCCATCTCAAAAAAAAAAAAAAAAAAAAAATCACCAACATACTCACATACAAAAAAAATTAAAATTAAAATAAACAAAAAGAAAACAAAGAAACCAAAAAAGAAGTTACCAACATAATAGAAGGCTGATGAAGTCAGAGCTCACCCAAGAAGACACAAAATAAGAAAAGTGGGCCTAAAAAAGAATCTTGGCTGGGTGTGGTGGCTCACACCTGTAATCCCAGCACTTTGGGAAGCCGAGGTAGATGGATCACCTGAGGTCAGGAGTTCAAGACCAGCCTGGGCAACATGGTGAAACCTCACCTCTACTAAAAGTACAAAAATTAGCCAGATATGGTGGCGTGTGCCTGTAATCCCAGCTACTGGAGAGGCTGAGGCAGGAGAATCACTTGAACCCAGGAGGCAGAGGTGCAGCGATGAGCCAAGGTTGCAGCGGTAAGCCAAGGTTGCAGTGGTGAGCCGAGATTGTGCCAATGCACTCCAGCCTGGGTGACAGAGCAGGACTCATCTCAAAAAAAAAAAAAAAAAAAAGAATCTTGAAGAACATTAATTAACATTTGAGCAGAAGAAAACATTGAGTAGAAGAAAGGAGCCTCCAAAGCAAACAGAAAAGAAGTAACCAGTATCTTAGGAACAGAATGAGAAAGATGTGTTGTCAAAGAAGCTAAAGAAGGAAAAAATTTTAAAAACAAAGGAGTTGAGGAACTGACTTTCCATTATTAAGGAAAGTCAAGGAAGATAAATGCCCTTTCCATGTGGCAATGTTAAGTGTACAAAAAAAGAGTAACAGAAGGTGTGAAACTGCTATCCTCAGAAAGGCTTGTTTTCAAGGTTGGCCCTTCATTAGTGTCTAGAAACTTGGTTTTTGGAAGGATTTCTCCCACCCTAACTAAGAGGGGCTCATTACGCAAACTGTGCAAACAATATGGTTTATGCTGAACATCTGCTTTTCTTATGAGAGTCTAGAATTTTGGTACATGCCAGGCAGAGGGTGTCTATGTGACCTGCCCCCAGTGAAAACCCTGGGCACTAATTCACTAGCGAGCAGCTCGTGCCTAGCTTTCTCAAGACTTCACACAAAGCACCTTCATTGTGCTTTGTATTCTTTTGCTATAATGAAACATAGCCATGAGTGTAACAAAATGCTGGGCGGGCGCGGTGGCTCACGCCTGTAATCCTAGCACTTTGGAAGGCCGAGGTGGGCGGATCACGAGGTCAAGAGATCAAGACCATCCTGGGCAACATGGTAAAACCCTGTCTCTACTAAAAAATACAAAAAAAATTAGCCGGGTGTGGTGGCGTGCGCCTGTAATTCCAGCTACTCGGGAGGCTGAGGCAGGAGAATTGCTTGAACCCAGAAGGTGGAGATTGCAGTGAACCGAGATTGTGCCACTGTACTCCAGCCTGGTGCCTGGCGACAGAGCAAGACTCTGTTTCCAAAAAAAAAAAAAAATTAAAAACAAAATGCTGAGTCCTGTGACTCCTCCTGGGAATCAACAAATCTAAGGATGGTCTTAGGAATCTCTGAAACAGTTAAGGAAAGAGTTAGGGTAGAATATAAAGTTGCCAGAAAGATACGTTTATGTGTCATTTATTTAAAATAAAAGAGGCTGGAATCCGTGGCTTGCCTGTAATCCCAGCACTTTGAGAGGCCAAGGCAGGAGGATCACTTGAGGCCAGGAGTTTGAGACCAGCCTGGGCAACATAGTGAGACTCTTGTCTCTACAAAAACAAAAACTTTTTAAATATTAGCTGGGCATGGTGGTGCACAGCTATGGTCCTAGCTACTCAGGACTGGGGAGGGAGGATTGCTTGAGCTCAGAAGTTTGAGACTGCAGTGAGCTGTGACTGCACCACTATACTCCAGCTTGGGTGACGTAGTGAGACCCTGTCTCAAAAATAAATAAGAAAAATAAGAAAAATGAATCTGAGGCAAGTTTATATGCCAAAGCATGAAATCAGTGAAGAAAAATTAAATTTATAGGAAAGAAAAAAGAATTTAGAGAGTAAGGCCTTCATGAATTTTGTTTTATCATAATAATGCCCCATATGATGTTTTTATAGTAGTACTCTTAATAGAAGGTCACTGTAAGAAGCAATACTCCACACAAATGGTAACACTGTTGAGGTTACAAGAATAAATCCTTTAAACATGATAAAAGACAAAAATTCTTCAGATTTACGCTTACTCAAAACAAAAGAGACTTTAATAAGAGTCTAGTCTTCTAATAAAAATAATCTCTACTTAAAGAATCATGCAAAATCCATAGTAAATTTTTAAAAGGAAGTACCAGCAGAATCATATCCTCTGTACTCCAGTCTCTGAAGGCCTTTGATTAGGGTCTCCAAGATTTCTCGTCTCGTTCGAGGAACATGGTAGTTTAAGTAAGCAAATATACCTGCAAGTAAACAAATACTTAATGAAAATTTCTGATTTAAAAATCAAAATTAGCATAATTATGTCGAGTATGTGAAAAAATGTGAAGTTAGATTCCATCTTTCAAACAACACTTCAAACCATTTAAAGGCAATGGAACTTTTTCAAGGAGGAATTTCTCGTAAGTATAAAAAACTAAACATGTCAAAATACATGTTTATAATTTTTTCAAAGAAGCTTATAAAGCTGGCTACTTATTTTCCATGACTGACATTTTGTCAAGTGAAATTTAATTTTTTTAAAAAACCAATTCACAAATTCATGGTTTATGTCCTATATACGAAGCATTTGGTTTCAAGAAAAAAAATTCTGAAGTATTTTAAGCAACATATAGGCCCTAAAATCTATACCAATGAGATTAATTTTGCTTACTTCCAATAATAGATGATGTGAATAATACAACTTAAATAATTTTATAAAATAGTAAAAACTGACCAAATTTATAACTATCTTGAAAGATAACTGTTTGAATCATTTGTTCATCAAATATTACCAAAAGACAACCACATGTTAATAACTCTTGAAAATTCATAGAAAAAGAACAATCATTTGGAAATACAAACCTAGAAATAAAAGGATTAATACAATGTGAACTGAACTAGAAAAGCAAAGAAATAACAGAACACAGGTAAGGGAAATCCACACTTTTAGGAACTGTAGCATGGACAGTATCTGAGGTTTTCCACGGCTGAGCTTTGGCCAGAGCAGCTACAATGTATCAAAACGGAAGACTAAAATATATAAAAATACAAGTTCAAGCTGTTTATTTTAAAACTTCCCTTTTTCTTAACTTTCCTTTCACTGTAATTCTACTGATTCATAAGAAATTTAAAATAATTCTGTGAGATAGAACTCCCGAATGACTAGTCTTCATTTCCATCTAAGTCTTTACTTCTATGGAGTGTGATCCTACTGAAACATTTCAGCAAACAAAAATGCTGCATTGTTGATACCCAACAGAAAAGCCACCATAACATATATGCTGATCACCATGATCAACACACTGCAATTTTCTCAAATATATTATCACGCCCTAAAAAAGAGAAACCCACACATTAAAATCCAAAACAATCTGAAACAATGGTTTCAGCTCTCCACAAAGAAGTAGTTCCAGGCCAAAGACTTATAGAAATCCTGTATTTCATTCAGATTTTTTTTAAAAACCACGGCCAGGAACGGTGACTCACACCTGTAACCCCAGCACTTTGGGAGGCCAAGGCAAGTGGATCACAAGGTCAGGAGTTAGAGACCAACCTGACCAACATGGTAAAACCCCATCACTACTAAAAATACAAAAAATTAGCCAGGTGTAGTGGCACGCACCTGTAATCCCAGCTACTCAGGAGGCTGAGGCAGGAGACTCGCTTGAACCAGGGAGACAGAGATTGCAGTGAGCCAAGACTGCGCCACTATACTCCAGCCTGCATGACAACGCAAGACTCCATCTCAAACAAACACACACACACACACACACACACACACACACCCCTTAAATTTATATTTTTTCAGCTTTCCTGTAATGGACAGTTATCTTATTTTCACAATACCACTACCCCGTAAGGGAGGGTAGAACATCTATCTTACATAATTCAAAAACAGAAATTGAGTTAACTGATATCCCAGAGATACCCAAAAATACCATTCCTAACCTCAAAGCACAGCAATTAAGATAAGGATAAACAACATGCTGCTTAAGGATATTTCTAAGGTAAGAGTGGTAGCGGCACAGCAAACTGCAGTTTCAAACTTTCAATGGTTACTCATGATATAAACACTAGAGGGCAGTAGAAGAGTCCCAAGACCAATGTCCACCCGTTTAATTCAGAAGACTGAGTCTGGGGTTTTTGTTGTTACTGCTGTTCCTTCACAAAGTTATCTGTAATATAAATAAACCAATAACCCAACTGTAAATCAAACTTTTATGTGTTCTGCACTCCCCACCCATGGGTCACTGATCTTTGAGAAAGATTAAATACCAACAGATGACCAGCAGTTCAGTATTTTTTTTAAAGGTAATCAGTTATTTAATTAGATTATTAGGATATTTAAAACACCAATTTGTGAGGATAAATTCCATTTGTCAGGGCAAATGCAGATCGCAGGTAGCCCTGGAGCTGAGGAATAGCTTTGATTTTTGGTAAAATTTGTGAGTCCACAGCTTTCTGATCAATCTTGCGCTGCTCTGTAATCACATATTTCTCTCTTTTTGGGTAGAAGATCTCACCTTCCTGGTGTCTGGGCTTCCGCAGCTTCTTCTTGAAGTAAGCATCAGTAAGATGTTTTGGGATTTTTACATTGCTGATATCAATTCTGGTTGAGGTGGCAATGACAAATTTCTGGTGCATTCTTCGCAGAGGAACCCGACTGAGGACCAGAGGTCCAGTCACAAGTAACAAGCCACTAGCCAGCTGCTTCAGGAAAACCACCCTCTTGCCCCTGTGGCGTCCAGTGAGGATGATAAGAGTGGTCCCGGGGGTAATGCTGGCTCGCAGTTTTCTCACGTGCTGACTAAAGGGTTTTTTGCCGTGGCTGAGCAGCTTTCGAGGCACATCTTCAGTAGGATAACACCTAGGTATTTTGCGAAGTTTAACCACCCGGGTACCGCCGTTTTGTCACCACCAACTGGTTTTGTAACAGTTGCAAGAACCTTCTCCTTCTTTTTCTTTTCAACCTTGGATTTAGCCGCCGAGTACTTCCTCTTGTACATGGCCTTTCTGGAATACATGGCAGATCGGGAATACCTGCCAATTCCTCTGACAAGAACAGGATTGCAGCTGCAATCGGGCTTGCCCTTCTTGGGCTTTTAGCCTTGAGGTTACCCTTTTGCACTTTGCTACCAGCATCAGCCCTCTTGGCTTCAGGTTTCTTCTCTTTATTATCCGGCTTCTCAACTTTTTCACCCGCCATCTTGCAAGATGGGAAAGAGCTCAGCTCAGTATTTTAACTAGGTCATTAAAAGAAGATACACAGAACACAAATCTTCTAAAACAATACTTTAATACAAATGTGGGCTGGTGCAGTGGCTCACGCCTGTAATCCCAACTTTGGGAAGCTGAGGCAGGCAGACCACCTGAGGTCAGGAGATCAAGAACAGCTTAGCCAACATGGTGAAACTCCGTCACACTAGTATTAAAAATACAAAAATTGGCCGGACGTGGTAGTGCACGCCTCTAAACCCAGCTCAGGAGGCTGAGGCAGGGAGAATCACTTGAACCTGGGACGCAGAGGATGCAGTTAGCCAAAATCGCACCGATGCACACCAGCCTGGGCGACAGAGCGAGACTACGTCTCAAAAAAAAAATAAAAATAAAAAATTTAAAACGTGTGAAAAAAGCCGGGCGCGGTGGCTCACGCCTGTAATCCTAGCACTTTGGGAAGCTGAGGCGGGCAGATCACCTGAGGTCACAAGTTCAAGACCAGCCTGACCAATATGGTGAAACCCTGTCTTTAAAAACAAACAACAAAAAAAAAAAGTGTGAAAAAAACACTGATTCTCTACTAGTCCCCACCACTGTGACTGGCATCAGCTAGAATCCACTAAAGGGTACAATCTAGCTTATCTGAAAACACAAGGCTGTCAAGGATTGTTTGCAGTCTGACCAGAGCTGCCAAATTCTAATAATGCAGTACATCCAGAAAAACTCACTCCTAAACTCTCTTTTAAGAAATCTAAATCTGACAGTAAAAGTAAAAATGTAAGCTGGATGGTAAAAATATAACTGTAATAGTAAAAGAAATATTAAATATGTGTACTAATTTGTTAAAACCATTTAAATGCTAATGATATAAAACTGTTTTTAAGACAATTTATAGACTACTTTTTTTCTTTTTTTCTTTTTTTTTTAATTTTTTTTTTTTTTTTTTTTTGAGACGGAGTTTCGCTCTTGTTACCCAGGCTGGAGTACAATGGCGCGATCTCGGCTCACTGCAACCTCCACCTCCTGGGTTCAAGCAATTCTCCTGCCTCAGCCTCCTGAGTAGCTGGGATTACAGGTGCGCGCCACCATGCCCAGCTAATTTTTTGTATTTTTAGTAGAGACGGGGTTTCACCATGTTGACCAGGATGGTCTCGATCTCTTGACCTCATGATCCACCCGCCTCGGCCTCCCAAAGTGCTAGGATTACAGGCGTGAGCCACCGCGCCCGGCCTAGACTACTTTTTTTAAAGATTAAGTAATGCAGCCAGGCTGGGTGGCTCACACCTGTAATCCCAGCAACTTGGGAGGCCAAGGCAGGTGAATCACATGAGGTCAGGTGTTCAAAACCAGCCTAGACAACACGGTGAAACCCCACCTCTACAAAAAAACAAAAATTAGCCAGACATGATGGCAGCTGCCTATAATCCCAGCTACTCTAAAGGCTGAGGTGGGAGAATTGCTCGAACCTGGGAGGCAGAGGTTGCAGTGAGCTGAGATCATGCCACTGCACTCTAGCCTGGGAGACAGAGCAAGACTCCGTCTCAAAAAAAAAAAAAGTAATGCAATATAAAATTCACCATTTTTAATAATGTAACTCAACGGCATTCAACTTTGATAATACTTCTAACTTCAATCTCTGTAGTTTATACTGACTCACTGTATGAATCTTGAGAGCTTAAGAACATTTTCATAGAAAGGAAAGAGCTCTTCTAAATAACTCCCCCCAAACAAATATAAAATTCTAACTATCTGATAAACTGGCCGGGTGCGGCGGCTCACCCCTGTAATCCCAGGACTTAGGGAGGCCGAGGCGGGTGGATCACTTAAGGTCAGGAGTTCTAGAACAGCCTGGCCAACATGACAAGAGCGAAACTCCGTCCCCCCCACAAAAAGAAAAGGATTCAGTGGCCCCATCTCCTCAAAAAGAAGAAAGTCATGATTGATTGGCAACACGTATTACATAGAAAGTAGCAACACAAGTGCCAAATATTTCCTACCCCTGACATTTGAGGGCATTTACAGTCGTCCCCTCTGTTGATGTTCTATGGTTTCGAAGGATTCTTCTCTGATTACTCTGGAACCATTCCTGATGGATTTAACACTTTTTTTTTTTTTTTTTTTGAGACGGAGTCTTGCTCTGTCACCAGGCTAGAGTGCAGTGGCGCGATCTCGGCTAACTGCAACCTCCGTCTCACGGGTTCAAGCGATTCTCCTGCCTCAGCCTCCCAAGTAGCTGGGATTACAGGCACCCACCACCACACCCAGCTAATTTTTTAAATTTCAGTAGAGATGAGGTTTCACCATGTTGGTCAGGATGGTCTTGATCTCCTGACCTCGTGATCCGCCCACCTCGGCCTCCCAAAGTGCTGGGATTACAGGCATGAGCCACCGCGCCCAATGGGATTTGACACTTTTTAATAGCTCTATAGACTGCATTTCTCTTCTGAGTCACACTTCTTTGTTACAACAAACATTTACATGATTGTGTTCTGTATACTTTGTATCTACCAAATTAATACTGGAAATCTGGTGAAGGGCCTTATTGTTTTCAGGCTACACTGTTAAGAATAAAAGCAAAGTCATATAAAGGACATTTTTCTACAAAATCATATTATCACACCTAAAAAGATAATAATGCTTTATTACCATCTAATACAATGTTCATATTCTAATTTTCCCTATTTTTAAAAAATATCTTTTATAGCTGATTTGTTCATTCTGGTATCTCATAAAGGATCATACCTCACATTTGATTGTTATGTTTAAGTCTCTTTGAATCCAGAATGGTCTCCCTTGCTGCACAGTTTCCCCTGAGATAAACCTGGGGTTAATTTTCTCCTTGAATGTCTCACCATCTGAGTATGTCTAATTCTTTCCACATAGTTCCTCTATCCCTTATATTTCCTATAAACTGAGAAGATAAACGTAAGGGGCCTGAGTCTACGATACTCTGCAAACATCTTCAGAATACTTTCTAAGGCTTTAGAAGTTGACAGCACTGATTTTAAAACATGCGTATTTCCCTTCTTTGTGGTCCATATAATAACGGTGCATTTCCCAATCAGTGGCATCTTAGTTCAATAAATTATCATATATCTAACTCCAATTCAAAATCTGCATTTTCCTTGATAGAGGAAGCACTGCTATTACTGATAATCACTACTGTCATTTTTTGGTTTACTACTGGAATAAAAAAAAAAGGAGAGAAGTAGGAATACAGGAAGCAGAAGTAGGAGCAACATTTCTTCTTACATAACTGGGCAGGTACTAAAACAAAGAAAAGGATGAGAGACACCAGAGCACTCGCAGGGCAATTTCCTAAAATCAAAGTCATAGCCCAGCGCAGTGGCTCACGCCTGTAATTCCAGCACTTTGAGAGGCCAAGGCAGGTGGATCACGAGGTCAGGGATTCGAGACCAACCTGACCAACATGGTGAAGCCCCATCTCTACTAAAAATACAAACTTAGCTGGGTGTGGTGGCAGTCCCAGCTACTCAGGAAGCTGAGGCAGGAGAATAACTTGAACCCGGGAGGTGGAGGTTGCAATGAGCCTAGACTGCACCATTGCACTCCAGCCTGGGCAACAGAGCAAGACTCCGTCTCAAAAAAAAAAAAAAAAAAAAAGTCATAGAGCTGGGAGAAGGAAGGGGATTAGCCTAAGGCATACCTGATGAGGAAAATGGGAGCTAAGAAGTTGAACCTGTCAGTTTCATAGCCCTGCCCCTTGATAGCACTACTAGCCCAAGACAGTCTATCTGCAGGGATACCAGGTTAACTGTAATCTTGGAGTGCCCAGGACAATATTGGCAGCAGTTAATCAGGCACACAGGGCATGTTCACAAGGGAGGCATTCACAACTCACAATGATGCTTGTTAGAGCAGAAATCGTTAGTTTGATCTCTGCTTTCAGGTCTTTGACTTGTCTTATCAAAACTCGCAATAAACAGTTTTTTTTTTTTTGAGACAGAGTCTCACTCTGTCACTAAAGCTTGCATGATCTTGGCTCACTGAAACCTCCGCCTCCCAGGTTCCAGCAATTCTCCTGCCTCAGTCTCCCAAGTAGATGGCAGGTACCTGCCACCATGCCCAGCTAATTTTTTGTATTTTTAGTAGAGATTGGTTTTTGCCATGTTGACGAGGCTGGTCTCAAACTCCTGACCTCAGGTGATTCACCAGCCTTAGCCTCCCAAAGTGCTGGGATTACAGGCATGAGCCACCGCACCCAGCCTAACCTCCCAATAAACAGTTCTTAAGTAAGGTAATGACAAAAAGCCTAAAATCAACTTTCCGCCACTCTTCGGTAATTGCTTTAAGAGCACACAGAGCAGCTGTATAAGCATAGATTTTCTACCCTCAAATCAGCATGCACTTCACAAATGTAAGCTTTCTTACTAATGGAATATACTTGCAATAAAATAACTCCCTAACTGAAGCTGATGCTTGCACCTACAGGCATCATTCTCAGAAAATGGCAACTTAAATTCAATGCCAAAAAAGCTTATGAGCACCTTGCTAACAAAATTTCAGAAGCAATCTGGATCACAGACTAGACACACCTGGTTGAAAGCAATGTAGCTGCAAAAAAGACTGTTTAACCTTATTGAAAGAAAATTGAAAACAACAGATAGTCAAATTATTAAAATTCCTATGCCTGGGTGCATTTATGTCTTTATGAACAGGAAATTTTACTTTTCTATATTTTATCATTTGACAGCTTCAATATTTTGCGACCCTAAACATTGTAACTTATCAGTGATGTGTTCAAATTCATTCTCTAAGCTTAAAACTTCTGAATCAAAATCCACCTTCAATGTCACTTAAAGTTTAAATTTGTTTTCTTTTTCTTATAATGCAAGTCACAAATTATTTTATCATCATCATTAAAGATTCAAACTAGGTCAGGAGCAGTGGCTCACACCTGTAATCCCAGCACTTTGGGAGACGAGGCAGGAGGATTGCTTGAGCTCAGGAGTTCAAACCTGGGCAACATAGCAAGACTCTGTCTCTATTAAAATTTAAAATGAATAAATAAATAAATACTGAAACTATACAGATGCTATAGAATTAATTGTGAAAATCTCTCCTTTCTGTTTCCACACAGGTTCCAACGCCTTTCTCAGAAATAACCACTGTTAATCCCATACACACAGTCCCAGTCCTTCAGCTATAAATTTTTCTACAGGCCAAGCACAGTGGTTGACACCTGTAATCCCAGCACTGTCTCGGAGGGGAAGGCGGGAGGCTCGCTTAAGGGCAAGAGTTTGAGATCTGCCTGGGCAATAGAGCAAAACGCTGTCTCTACAAAAAGTAAAAAATTAGGCATGGTGGTGCATGCCTGTAGTCTCAGCTACTTGGGAGGCTGAGGTGGGAGAATCACTTGAGCCCAGGGGTTCAAGGTTGCAGTGAACTAGTCAATACTATAACTATAGAAGCACAGTCTCCATGTAAGATTTCTTTAAAACTAAGTATTATTTGAGATACATTTTTTTTTATTTTTTTATTTTTTATTTTCGAAACAGGGGCTCTGCTCTGTCACCAGTCTAGAGTACAGTGGTACAATCCCAGCTCATGGAAACCGCCACCTCCTGGGCTCAAGAGATCCACCTTAGCCTCCCAAGTAGCTAGGACTTTGTGCCTGGCTAATTTATTTACTTTTCTGTTTTTTTCTTTTTTTTTTTTTTTTTTTAATTTTTAGATGGAGTTTCGCTCTTGTTGCCCAGGCTGGAGTGCGGTGGTGCGATCTTGGCTCACTGCAACCTCCACCTCCCGGGTTCAAGCGATTCTCCTGCCTCAGCCTCCCAAGTAGCTGAGATTACAAGTGTGAGTCACTGCACCTGGCCATTTTTTAAATTTTTGTAGAGATGAGGTCTTACCATATTGCCCAGGCTGATCTCGAACTCCTGGACTGAAGCAATCCTCCTGTTTTGGCCTCCCAAAGTGCTGGGATTACAGGCATGAGCCACTGTACCCAGTCAAGATACATTTTCTACAATCCTAAAAGCATACACACAGGCCAGGCATGGTGTCTCATGCCCATAATCCCAGCACTTTGGGAGGATGAGGCGGGGGGATCATGAGGTCAAGAGATTGAGACCAAGTTGGCCAACATGATGAAACTCTGTCTCTACTAAAAATACAAAAATTAGCTGGATGTGGTGGTGCACACCTGCAGTCCCAGTTACTCGGGAGGCTGAGGCAGGAGAACTGAACCTGGGAGGCAGAGGTTGCAGTGAGCCAAGATCGCGCCACTGCACTCTAGCATGGCAACAGAGCAAGACCCCGTATCAAAAAAAAAAAAAAAAATACAAAAATTAGCCAGACATGGTGGCACACACCTGTAATTCCAGCTACTCAGGAGGCAGAGGTAGAAGAATCATTTGAGGCTGGGGGGGCAGGGGGCAGAGGGTGCAGTGAGCCGAGATGGCGCCACTGCACTCCAAGCTGGGTGACACAGTGAGACTCTGTCTCAAAAAAAATATATTTTTTTTTAATTTTTTTAATTTAAAAATTAAATAAAAGCACACATAAAAAAGTAACATATGGAGTGAAACAAGACTTTCAATTATTTGTGTGTTTTTTAATTGCTTTACATCTTTTCTCTATTTACAAAATGCTGGTTCACATCTCCCCTACTTTATTGTAACTGTTGCCACTAGAAGTGGCTCCATGACACGTCTCTTGCACATTTAACATTCTGAAGCGCAAATCACTAGTTTAAGCTCTGACATCTCTAATTATACACTCCCTCACAGTCTATCTATGTCATCTTTCTTGAGAAAATAAAAAAGCATGCACTTCCTGCTCACAACCTTCCAATATTCCACTCTCTCTCTTCTCTGTGACCATTCACATCAGACCACAATTTTTCATCATTCTGCCAAGTCAAACCCTCTGTGTCCACTGTGCTTTGACTCCTAAGTCTCTGAGCATCTCTACATTGAACTTTGATAGCCATGCACAACTCATCTATCCATTTCAGTCCACTTTCAGATGGGTCCTCCCAACTGCTGACCAATCCTATTAATTCATCACTTAACTTTCAACCTTCTCCCAGATATTATTTTAGATTCTAAGCTATATACTACTCTCAAATCCTCATTTTCTCTTCCCAGGTTCCTTTTCATTTTTGGTAGATTCTTACTTTATAGAATTAAAGTCTTTTTTTTTTTTTTTTTTGAGATGGAGTGTTGTTCTGTCGCCCAGGCTGATGTGCAGTGGTGCAAGCTCACTGCAACCTCCACCTCCTGAGTTCAAGCAATTCTCCCACCTCAGCCTCCCAAGTAGTAGCTAGGATTACAGGCGTGCATTACCACTCCTGGCTAATTTTTGTATTTTTAGTAGAGACAGGGTTTCAACATGTTGGCCAGGCTGGTCTCAAACTTCTGACTTCAGGTGATCTGCCTGTCTCAGCCTCCCAAAGTGCTGGGATTACAGGATTACAGACTTGAGCCAGTGTACCCAGCCAGAATTAAAGTCTTCATTTTCTTTTTTTGTTTTTAAAGCACAGAGACAAGATCTCACTATGCTGTCCAGGCTGGCCTCAAACTCCAGGATCCTCCTGCCTCAGCATCCCAAAGTGCTGAGTTTACAAGCGTGAGTCACCGCCCCTCATCCGTCATCTTTTCAACAGTTTAACAGCATTGTAAATAATAATATTTATTATTGTAATATTAGCATTGTAAATAATAAGAATATATGAATTACTTCTTATTCCTTGTAAGCTCAATAGAGACATATTCCACACACTACTCTCTGAAGCTAGCCTCTCCCCTACTTGTAATTCCCTCTTCTTTTTGGTATTACTTGCAGCCCTCCTCCTAAACACAAACTGAGACCCTTCTGCCTTGACATATGCATTCTCTAATGATTTCTTCATAACCATATCCAATTAACTTCTCTGAAGTATTATATACGAATGACCTTTTTCTACTTTTATAGACTCTGTCCAAGGCAATACACTACTTTGGAACTCTTTTGCCTTTAACCACTATTCTTTGGTCTACTTTCCTGGCACTTCTATTTCCTCCTTCAACACCTCTAGCAGTAGTTCTCAATCTATTTCCACCACCATTCACTGATGGGTAACATATGCCATCAATGATTACCTCTCACAGTATGCTAATTCTCTACAAGCTGGCATTATTCCTCAAAGTAAGAGTCCTGCCCCATTACCCAGAACATTCCTGACCTAATGCAGATACCCAAAGCCCAGAGCTCTCCAGTCTCTAAATTTCTATTCATTCTGGTTGTGATCTACGACATGGCAATGAACAAGGACTGTGTATTTTCATCTGAAGCTGCTGCATGTGCATTAATTTTCTTTCCTCTGATCAGGCAGCAATTCCTTGAAAGCAACTCTTTTACTTTAGTCATCTCTGAAAAGGGCAGAGTGCCAAATATAAAGCCATCATTTCAAATACCTGCAAGTATCTTCTAACACTTTCTAGGCACTTGAAATATATGGTCAAAAAATTCCCAAACAGAAACAAAACGGTATTTCACAGGATGCTAAAAAGAAAGGAAATGAAGAAAGGTTTCATAATTAAAGGTTTAAGAAATACCTGGTGAAAGTTAGGTATATATTTAGAACTTTCTAGAACCTTTAATCTTGCTAATTGTTCATCTCCAAGAGCAGAATTTCCCAAACTTGTGTAACAAAACCCTTTCCCCCTTCTAGTGGCTCATTACCAGAACCTATTAAATTCCGTTTCCAGGGAACACAATTGAAGAAATGCTTATTAAACAATTATTTTCTCTCACAACTTCTTCATATCCAGTATGACTTCTAAGGATATGTTAATAGTACTGCTTTTATGACCAATCCTAGCAGCCAATCTCAGCATCCCTTAATTATCTCCAAAGCCATTAGACAGTATAATTACAAAAATCTTTTGCAGAATTCATTTCAGGATACTTTAAAATTGCAAGTTCCCTTACTGCTTTTAAAAAGGATCTCATTTGCAAAAATTCCATTTATTTTATTTTATTTGAGACAGAGTCTCACTCTGTCACCCAGGCTGGAGTCCAGCGGCACCATCTCAGTTCACCACCACCTCTGCCTCCCAGGTTCAAGCAATTCTCCTGCCCAGACTCTCCGAGTAGCTGGGATTACATGCGTGTGCCACCACATCCAGCTAATTTTTTTGTATTTTTAGTAGAGATGGGGCTTCACCATGTTGGTCAAGCTGTTCTCAAACTCCTGACCTCAGGTGATTCATCCGCTTCAGCCTCCCAAAGTGCTGGGAATGCAGGCATGAGCCACTGGACCCGGTCCAAAAATTCCACTTTATATACACCATTGGATCAGAAGGGTATAAACCCACATTTATAACAATAACAAAATCTGTTAAAAGCTAGGGAGAGTTTAAGTGACTCGACACTATCTCAGCAAAACCAAAAATAATACAAATAAAAAGGACAAACTATATTACAACCAAAAAAAGGGAAGATAAATTTGGAAAATAGACACACCTTTCTTCTCTGGGAGATTCGCAATGCTTATTATTAATAAATTAAAGATTCTAGCCGGGCATGGTGGCTCACACCTGTAATCCCAGCACTTTGGGAGGCCGAGATGGACAGATCACGAGGTCAGGAGATTGAGACCATCCTGGCCAACATGGTGAAACCCCATCTCTACTAAAACACAAAAATTAGCCAGCAGAGGTGGCGCACACCTGTAGTCCCAGCTACTCGGGAGGCTGAGGCAGGGGAATTGCTTGAACCTGGGAGGTAGAGGTTGCAGTGAGCCGAGATGGCGCCACTACACTCCAGCCTGGTGACAGAGCAAGACTCCATCTCAAACAAAAAAAAAAAAAAAAAATTAAAGATTCCAAGAAGTCCTCTAATCAAAAAACAAAACAAAACATTAGCATGCTATTTAATATGTTGCTTCCCAAATTTACTGGACCATAGACTCTTTTTTTCCTAACACTTATTAACATCCCAAGTTGGTAAACATTATATCAGTTTAATCAGTGTATCTGATTGAAAAAAGTCTATCAGAATCTTCAATCCTCATTCTTCTGTTTGAACATTTTACAACATTGAAATAAAATAATCTTTTGGAAAAACTTAACTAGCGCCAGGCACAGTGGCTCACTCCTGTAATCACAGCCCTTTGGGAGGCTGAGGCAGGTGGATTACCTGAGGTCAGGAGATCAGCCTGGCCAACATGGTAAAACACCACCTCTACTAAAAATGCAAAAATTAGCCAGGCGTGGTGGCACACCCTTGTAATCCCAGCTACTCAGGAGGCTGAACCCGGGAGACAGAGGCTGCAGTGAGCCAAGATCGTGCTGCTGCACTGCAGCCTGGGCAACAGAGTGAGACCCCATCTCAAAAAAGAAAAGAAGGAAAAAGAAAAACTTAATTAGGTAGCAAGTAATCAGAGGGTAAGCTTCCAGATTTTCCCATCTAGTCTAATTTTCACTCCATTTCTCTGCTCAGAAATTTTAGTTCAATGATTAAGATGTGGGTGAAAAATAATGACACTCATCTTTCAGAATTTACATTAGAGAGAAAATAAATTCTGAACCCTATCCCTAGAATCATGTAAAACTGTGGCATGACTTAAAAGCAGGACCTCAGAAATGTCTCAAATACTCACTTTTTAGTTCTTCAATATCCATTTCCTCAGCAGTAAAACTCTGTAGAACGGAGACACAGACTGTGCGAACACTCCCAACATTTAGTCTCCACCCTAAGGGTGTATTTCCCTTATCTGAACCTGATTTCTATATGTGATTTTATTTGTGTATGTATGTATTTATTTATTTTTATTTTTTTGAGACGGAGTTTCGCTCTTTTTTGCCCAAGCTGGACACAGTCTCAGCTCACTGCAACCTCCGCCTCCTAGGTTGAAGCAATTCTCCTGCCTCAGTCCCGAGTAGCTGGGATTACAGGCACGTGCCACCACGCCCGGTTATTTTGAATTTTTAGCAGAGACACGGGTTTCACCACGTTGGCCAGGCTGGTCTCGAACTCCTGACCTTACGTGATCCACCCACCTTGGCCTCCCAAAGTGCTGGGATTACAGGTGTGAGCCACTATGCCTGGATTTTTTTTTTTTTTTTTTGAGCAAGTACTTTACCTTTTTTTTTTCTGGAACATAAGGAAATGACCTGCAACCAGAATACCGAATACTTAATGAGGCACACACCTAATCAATCAGAAACAGTTAACAAACAAATGAAGCACACTGGAGATTGACCAGTTGGCAAATTCACTGCTTCATAGCTCCAAACTAAATGCAAAACCATTCTACTGACCAGACACCGCAAAAAGCTGATTCTGAAGTCAGCTCTACTCTAATAATTTCAGTAAGCTATTTATGTTTGTTTTTATGTGGGTTTTTTTAAATCTACTCTAAATTTAAACCTGCTCCTCATTTTCAGAAGCTGAAATGAGCATAAAGTTAAATACAGGAAATATATACATTAATAAGTACAATCCACCTCCTGTTCAGTTCCTTCGTGCAAAAGACTGCAAATAAGTCTCCCAGAGAGTTTCAATACTTCCCTTAAAAAAAAAAAAGTGTTCTCTCTTCCAGCGATAAAGTCGGTTGTAAATTTCAATAAGAAAGGTAAGAATATAATTATTTTTACTGGCAATAGCCAAGTTAATACCAATTTTAGAGGACATCAGTCATGTCAGACACGATTCTCACATCTCTTTCACTAACACTTAGGTAATAATAAAAACGACTGTCAAAACATAAAAGAGCCTAACTTTAATTTTTTAACTGCTGTAGGAAAGATACTAGTTAAACTTTCCATAGCTAGTATTTTTAATGGGTACACATGCAAAGGACAAATGATAAATATTTTTCATAGTTGGTATTATGAAGGGGTATACATCCAAGGGATAAATTATATTTTTCATAGCTGGCATTTTTAACGAGTGCACATGCAAATGATAAATGATGTATAACCTATCGTCACAGACATTTTCAGGCCTCTTCCACCAGAGGATCAGGTCTAAGCCCATTAACCAAGTTATTGATTAGCAATGGTTTCTGTTGAGACAAGGGATAGCAGGAAGTAAGACCACGTTTAATGCCACTATCGTGGCTCTAGCTAGGGTCTGTTTTCTATTGGGCCTGCCCGAAAACAAGTAAAAATAGATTATTTTTTGAAAAGTAAATCCTAGAAAAATGCAAGATAAGTTCAAGAGACCTCGCCCGATGTTCCACAGGTTGCCTCACTCACCTGGTCGGCCCTTTTGAAGGCACCCCCCTCCACATCTCAATTGCCTCAGCCCTCTCCTCCTTTTTCAATAAAAGCGTTTCTCTCCCCACTCGGTTCCTTCGCGCAAGGCTCCCGCTGGCCCCCGACAGAGGGGGCCCGCCTTCCTCTCAGGTGCCCTTCTCCCGGCCGCCACCCCCCTCTCCGGCCCGCGGATGCCGGTGCCGGGGCCCCCCGCAGCCACCACGGGACGCCCCCTTCCCATCACCCAGACTTCGCACCCTCCACACTCCCGCTTCCGCCCGTAGCCTCGGGCCTCAGCGGCGCCCGCATAGCACCCCAGCGCCGCCCGGCAACACGCCCCCCGCCCCCGGCCCCCTTACCACACATGATGCCGGAGACACGTCCCGCAAGGCCAGGGGCTAGCGGCTGGCGGAATCGGGGGGTGCACACACGAGCTTCGGTGGGCAATCCGCGGGCTCGGAGGCCGGGGTGGTACCGACACGACTCCCTCTGGGATGCGACGGCCAAGGCAACGACAGCCTTCACCGCCTCTCGGGCTCAGCCAGCAACCGCCGCCAGGCCCCGCCCCCCGGCGTTCACCGCGCCGCCGCCGGTAGGCCCCATTGGACCGCTCACGCGCCGCTCACGCTCAGGTCCCGCCTCCCAGCGCTGCCCCGCCCCCTCGAGTCCACGCAAGCGCTGGACTGCTGGCGGCGGAGACGTGGCAGCGGCTCGTGGCCGCATCCGCCTATAGTTCCTGAAGACGCCCTCCCCCGGGCGAGCCACAGGAGGGACGGAGCCGAGAGAAGGGGAAACTCAGCGCCTGGCAGGGAATGACGGCAAGAGAAGGCTGGAATTGTTAGCAAAGCAATAGCTCCGGGTGCACGCCCAGTGCAGCCCCAGGCCCCACGCGCCAGCACTCCACGAAGTGGGAAAAGAGGAAGAAAGCGGGAAGCCTGAAAAGGGAATCCTGGGGACATAGGGCTGAAGAAAAAAAAAGAATTGGGGGAGGTGGGGGAAGAAAGATACCAAAATTCTCGACTGCAAAGCTGCAAAGGTCAGCCTCTCTGGTAATAAGCAATTCAGTTCCCTGTGTGATATGCTTGGCGCCTAAAAGCCCTCCGCCTCCATTGCCTCCATAACAACCAGTTTATTGTGGAGGTTTAGAGGAGAAATGTAAGGCTCAACTATCAGACTATGAGCCTGAGCGTAATAAACTTGGCCCACCTCCTCCCGTGGCCCACCTGAGAGGGCTTTAACAGCCGCGCGTTTGACTTAATGAAGGATTAATTCTATGAGTTAATGCACCATGCCTGACAAGAGAGACTTGATTAGAGAGGGATGATGGTTCTGAGAATTTATTCCTGGGCATTTGCTTTAAACAGCCTTAAATGGTATCTTTAGTCAAATGTAGAGTTATCAGAACTCTATAATGGCTCTGGAGTAGAATAGTATTAGAAACTTACATGGCACACAGAATTCCTGAAGTGCTGACTGCTGTTCATGTGTCTGGTCTCAGGCGTCCTTCCAGGCCTATACACTCCCAACAGGCTCAACAGGTAGTTCCTCAACTGGGCCAAGATTCTCAAATCTTTTAAAAGCACACTTTGGTTACTCTGCATACAATCCCCACCCTGTCTCTGTTTAGATGCTACCTCTTCAGGAAAGCCTTTTTTATCTCCCCCAGACAGACTTGGAGACCTCTCACAATTTGAGCTACTCACTGTAAAGAAATCTGCTTTGATATTTTATGATTTTCTTTGTATATTTCCCCCACTAGGCTGTAACTTTCTTGAAGCTAGAACTAGATTTTACATACTCAACACTTAATATAGACCATAGTCTAAAAGAACAAATTTATTTTGCAATGAATGAGAAAAGTTATTTTCTTAGCGGATTAACCTTCTATGGCTGGTTAAGTGAGCGTAAGGCTTTCAGTTTTTCTTACGAGAAACAGTGCCTTTTTTTCCCCTTCCCTCAGAGAGGCTGAAAATGTCACATTTAACTAAGCAAAGTATTTCTCACCTAAAAGCGCTTTGATACTTCAAGCCCTTAAAAAGGTCCCTAGATCACCCAGAGCAAAGTTAAAAAAAAAAAAAAAAAAAGTAAGCTTTTTGGTGATAATACATTTCTTAATTCAAGAAACAAAAGACTGTGGATATTCACCTAGCCTAAGAACCCTCATCTAAGGCTCTGATGAGTACTCCATCATATTACCTAGAAGCCAGGGTATGGTTCCAGTGCTTAAGCAACATCTTTGTGCACTGGCAGCAAACCTGTCAATGCCACAAAGAAAATGTCAGCAGGACAACCAGAGTTCTCATGCTCCAACTATAATAATCTTTTTAACCCTTTGTTTTCCACTTCTGTCTGCTACTCTGCCACAATGACTATCAACTTGTCTTATACATCTCCACTCAACAAGCTATTTTGGAAGATATCTATGAATCAGTTGAGAAAAAACTAGTGTTACAGGTCTTTTAGAATTTGTCTAAATACAAATTTTTAAGTTTCCAGTAAAGACTGGAAAGCCCTCACCTCAAAAGTTAAAGAAAAGAAAAGAAAAAAATAATTTGAGGCTGGGTGCGGTGGCTCACACCTGTAATCCCAGCACTTTGGGAGGCCGAGGCAAGTAGATCAGGAGGTCAAGTGATCAAGACCATCCTGGCCAACATGGTGAAACCCCGTTTCTACTAAGAATACAAAAATTAGCATGGTGTGGTGGTGCACACCTGTAGTCCCAGCTACTTGAGAGGCTGAGGCAGGAGAATCACTTGAACCCAGGGGGCAGAGGTTGCAGTGAGCCGAGATAGTGCCACTGCACTACAGCCTGGCGACAGAACGAGACTCCGTCTCAAAATAATAATAATAATAATTTGACAAAAAAGAGAAGAAACTTCAAAAGACAGTATTTTCCCAACCCAGCCTTGAAGAACCTCACTAACCCAATACAACAAAGAACCCTTTGTAACCATGTGCCAGTTAAGATACACACTTGGGGTGCCTGACCTCCCTTTCTATAGAGCTCCACCTTAGCTGGGCCTTTGGGAATAATGCCTGGAGGAAAAGAAAATAAATGATCTGTGAAGGAAAGGGGACATCTGGATCTAATTCAAACATCTGAGGAAATGGATTTTCTCTCCTGATCAAAACATTCTGAATGACAACAAAAAAAGTAATGATGGCAAGGGGGTGTCCACCATCTCTTTATGTAAGTCCATTTCCCTGCTCATAGATTTAGTCCCATTGGATCTGATGGCTGAAGGCCATCAGAGCTTCCAGTTGCCATTACTAACACAACGAAGAACCTTAACTGAAAGGGCTATAGTAATTTTTGTCCACCACATCAAGCAAATATGACCTGACTGCCCCACAGAAAACCTCAGGCTTGAGGACAAAGGATGCTGACTCCAACTAGAAGTTGTGCCTTTCCAATACTCCTCTCCAAGGTAGCTCCAAATTTTTCCTGTAGGCAGAAGCTGGACAGAGTTTTCTAGCTCTTTGGGAAAGAAACTCATTCTAATGCCAAGAAAGTCAACAAATTGAAAAACATGAGATTAACTGGTCCTATATTTAACCTACTATTTCTGTCCTGTAGACTGTGAACAGAACCACAATAAGGGGTGGACCACTCAGAGAGCTGCCTAGAACTGAAAGAACACTTGAAATGTAAGGACACAGAAAAAGTACTATTTTCTAGGGTCTCTTTCAAGGGATGCAAAAGTTGCTTCTGTACATATCCTGTAAGCCCCTAGGGAATAATCACAGATAACACTGATATGACAAAATGGAGTGTCTGGCTGGAGTTTCCCAAAAGGGATGTAGATTTCCTCTGGACTGGAGAGCAACCAGCTTCATGTTCCTGCATAAAAAATGGACATACGTGTACATACCACTGCTTTTGTCTGCTGTGGTTCTAGACTCCTGCCCACTAGTAAGCACCTACGCAAGCAAGGAAAGCGTCTCTCCTCCCTCAAGTAGGAATACTCAAGAGGGGTATGGCCTCAACTTCCTTAAGGCAGAATAGTATAGCTATAATATGCACATGCCTTACAGCCAGGATGCCAGAGTTCATGTTCCTGACTTTTCCCCTCAAGTTGCATGGCAATGGACAATGTACTTGTCCTTGTGCCTACATCTTCCAGTTTATAAAAATGGGAACAATAGGCCAGGCACAGTGGCTCACGCCTGTAATCCCAGCACTTTGGGAGGACAAGGAGGGTAGATAACTTGAGGTGAGGAGTTTGAGACCAGTCTGGCCAATATGGTGAATCCCGTCTCTACCAAAAATGCAAAAATAGTTGGGTGCACTGGTGCACACCTACCTTCAGCTACTCTGGAAGCTGAGGTAGAAGAATTGCTTGAACCTGGGAGGAGGAGGTTGCAGTGAGCTGAGATGGTGCCACTGCGCTCCAGCCTGGATGACAGAACAAGACTTTGTCTCAAAAAAAAAAAAAAAAAGGGGAAGGGTCGGGGGGAGACAATAGTTACCTATCTCACAGGATTAAATGACTCCATAAACGTAAGGTGCTTAGAACAGTGTGAAAACCTCAGGCTTGAGGACAAAGGATGTTCAATGAATTAATGAACATTGAATATTCAATGAACATTCGCTATTTTTATCATATGTTGCTCTCATATGACTGTATGTCATCCTGTATAGGTCTTTGTCCTAATTTTGAGAATTTTAGTGAAAAATCCTCAGCCCAGGCATGGTGGCTCATGCCTGTAATCTCAGCACTTTGAGAGACTGAGGCAGGTGGATCACTTGAGCCCAGGAGTTGCAGATCCACCTAAGCAACATGGTAAAACCCATCTCTACAAAAAGAAAAAGAAAAGAAAATTAGCTGGGTGTGGTAATGTGCACCTATAGTCCCAACTACTTGGGAGCTGAGGTGGGAGAATCACTTGAGCCTGGGAAGTCAAGGCTGCAGTGAGCCATAATCATGTCACTGCACTCCAGCCTAGGCAATAGAGAGACCCTGTCTCAAAACAAAAAAGAAAAAAGAAAAAAAATCCTCCACGTGCCTGACTTTCTCTTGACCAACAATCTTAGTTTCACATACTTATTGAAGAATCCTATATTTACAAAGTGTTTTCAAAATATTTCATGTAAAAATATTTTATAAAAGCTGGACATGGTTGTGTATGCCTGTGGTCTTAGCTACTCAGGAGGCTGAGGCGGGCAGATGGCTTGAGCCCAGGAGTTTGGGGCTGCAGTGAGCTATGATTGTATACCTGCAACTCCAGCCTGGGGAACAGAGTAAGACTCCATCTCTATTTTAAAAAGAAAAATTAAAAAATATATATTTTATACATTTTAGGGTTTTTTTCAATTTTTTGTTTTAGCTAAACACAACTAATAGTGATTATTATTCTTTCTTTGGGATTATATAGGGAGAAATTCAGTATAAATATTCCAAAATAAAAACTATTACCTGATTAATCTTTGAATAGTGGTTCAATTAATTAAAACATACATGTTAATTTGTTGCTTGACATGGAGTCTTGCTCTGTCACGAAGGCTGGAGTGTAGTGGTGTGATCTCGGCTCACTGCAACCACCGCCTCCCTCCCAGGTTCCAGTCGTTCTCCTGCCTCTGCCTCCTGAGTAGCTGGGATTACAGGAACCCACTACCATGCCCAGCTATTTTTTCTGTTTTTTTTAGTAGAGACAAGTTTTCACCATGTTGGCCAGAATGGTCTCAAACTCCTGACCTCAGGTGATCAGGCCTCAGCCTCCTCAAGTGCTGGGATTACAGGCGTGAGCCACCACCCCCAGCCTGTTTTCATTTTAAGGTTGACATTGGACAGTATACCACGAATGAAAAATTAGCAAAAGCATTTACCAAGTCCTCCATGATTTACCAGTCTCTCAGAATGCAGTCAGCTTCAAGTTACAGAATACCTGATAACAGTGGCTAAAACAAGAAAAACATTGATCTCACGTCATATAAACTCTGGAAGTGGGTAATTCTCAGTCTGGCCAAAGGCCAACAATGCATCCAGGATTCAGACCCTTTCTTTCTTTGTTTCTTTCTTTTTCTGAGACAAGTCTTGCTCTGTCGCCCAGGGTGGAGCACAGTGATGTGATCTTGGCTCACTGCCACCTCCACCTCCCAGGCTCAAGTGATTCTCAAGCCTCAGCCTCCCTAGTAGTTGGAACTATAGGCACATGCCACTGCACCAGGCTAGTTTTTGTGTTTTTAAGTAGAGACAAGTTTTCACCATGGTGGCATCGCTGGTCTCAAACTCTTGGCCTCAAGTGATCTACCCGCCTCGGCCTCCCAAAGTGCTGGGATTACAGGCGTGAGCCACCGCACCCAGCCAAGGATCTGCTCCCTTTCTTTGCTCGTTGCTATTCTCAGTGGACCATCTTTTAGTCATGATTACAAGTTTACTGTCATTGCTTTGAACATCACACTCTACAGTATACCAAGCAAGAAGGAAAGGAACAGATAGGAGGAAAAAAGAGCCTTCTTTCCAGAAATTAACTCACACACACACTCTCTTAACCAGGAAAGACAGTCTTTCCACAATTCTCCAAAGACTTTTTCTTTGAGTTTAGAGCTGGGTCATATGGCTACCCACAGACTAATGATTGGAAAAGAAAATGGAGTTAAAGTGACCAGTTTAGACTAGTCATAGCTTATCCTCTGGGACTGAGGTGTGACCTACTGAGAGGGCCTTCCTTAACAAGAAGTGAGGGTATATGCTGGGTAGGCAACCAAGAGTTTCTGTGGCACTCTCTATACTACCACTGCCTACTTGTGCACCATTTCCACTTTATACTCAAGCCATACTTAGCTTCTTGAGCTTCCCAAATATATTTCACACTTATAGTTCTGATTACACTGCTCTTTATGCTTAGAATATTCTTCCCACACCTTTCCTCTTATTCTTCATGGCTGTTCCCTTTTATGGAAAATCTTTCCAATACTTTGGCCTCTCAATTGAATAATTTCCTTTTTTCTTTTTTTTTTTTGAGTCTCATTCTGTCACCCAGGCTGGAGTGCAGTGGCACCATCGTAGCTCGCTGCAAGCTCCGCCTCCCAGGTTCAAGGGATTTTTGTGGCTTAGCCTCCTGAGTAGCTGGGATTACAGGCACACACCACCTCATCTGGCTAATTTTTGTATTTTTAGTAGAGATGGGGTTTCACTGTTGGCCAGGCTGGTCTCAAACTCCTTACCTCAAGTGATCTCCCTGCCTCAGCCTCCCAAAGTGCTGGTATTACAGTCATGAGCCATTGCACCTGACCAATTTCCTCTCTTCTGATAATCTAATCTTCCACCCGATTCAGTCACTTATTTCATGGCCACATCCAAGATCTGTCATTACTTGCATCTCATCCACAATGTTAATTTCCTGTAGCTTCAGCTAAAGGGTAGGTTAAGTTGCCTTGCTTATAGAGCAATTCCCAGTGTCTAAATTAAATTCACACATGGTATCTCAAGGAATGAATTATCCAACTCTACTATCTGGTTCAGTGAACCAAAGGACAAAAGTAAAAACTTCAATTCCCAGCATTCACAACTGCTAGAGTTCTTCCTGTTTCCATCAGTATCTTAATCTCCTTAATTTGGGAGACTAGAATTCCAGAGATGCAATGTATCACTACTATTTCCTATCTTTCCTTTCCCAGTATTTTGTTAACTGCAGTCTCTGAATTACTATAGAAAAATGAGAGGGAAGGCTAAATCACTCCTTTGGGTACCTGAAAAACAGTACCCCTATGGTAGAAGACAACGGTGCACATTTCTGGCATGGTACAGATTATGGATCTCTGACTCAGAAGCCAGTGGAAGGACCAAAGCAGCTTCTTACCTTGTCTTCAGTAATTCTGATTTATAAGGTAAAGGCTGGGCTTACTGAGGCAGTTTTTCTAATTCAGCCCTCTCTGTCTTAACCAATAGAAACTGTGTCCAGATTCTGGAATTAGTTTTTGAGTTTCTCACTTTTATTTTTTTTTTTTGAGGTGGAGTCTTGTCTGTCACCCAGGGTGGAGTGCAGTGGCTCAGATCTCGGCTCACTGCCACCTCCACCTCCCAGGTTCAAGCGATTCTCCTGCCTCAGCCTGAGAGCTGAATTCCCCGAGTAGCTGGGAATACAGATGTGCACCACCATGCCCAGCTAATTTTTGTATTTTTAATAGAGATGTGGTTTCTCCATGTTGGTCAGGCTGGTCTCAAACTCCTGACCTCCTGATCCACCAGCCTTGCCTACCTACTAAAGTGCTGGGATTACAGGCGTAAGCCACCATGCCAGGCCATTTTTTTTTTTTTTTTTGGTCTTAAGAAGTTCTGTGCTACTTAACTGGGGGCTAGTAGCCAGATACGATTTTTAAAACAGAATTGCTTAGCTGTTTCTTAAGCTTAAAAACTTCAGTGAAAGGCTGGGCGCGGTGGCTCACGCCTGTAATCCCAGCACTTTGGGAGGCCAAGGCAGGCGGATCACAAGGTCAAGAGATCAAGACCATCCTGGCCAACATAGTGAAACCCCGTCTCTACTAAAATACAAAAATTAGCTGGGTGTGGTGGTGCGCGCCTGTAGTCCCAGCTACTCGGGAGACTGAGGCAGGAGAATTGCTTGAACCTGGGAGGTGGAGGTTGTAGTGAGCCGAGATTGTGCCACTGCACTCCAGCCTGGCGCCTGGCGACAGAGCAAGACTGTCTCAAACAACAACAACAACAACAAAACTTCAGTAAAAATAGTTTTAGATATTTCACAAAAAGTCATTTTAGAATTTTTTAATAGCATTCTGTTTCTTCCTGTGTGAAAAAAGTAAATAAATTAGATGAGGAGAAATGTATTTTAAACTCCTTCACACATATGCAAAGAAGCAGCCATGGGAAATGAGGAACAAAAATAAAAATATCCTTGGATAAAATCCACATGTACAGACGATGATTCAAGAGGTTATAAATAACTCATCTGAGGTAAAGCAAACACGCAATATTTATATATCATTCTCTGAAGATATTTTATTAATCTTCAAGTTCCTCCACATGTTAATAATAAAAACTTTTGTATATATTATCAACAAGTCTGACTGTTGTGCCCAAAGAAAATCCAGATTATTTTAAGGTGAGTTTGCTTCTTTTTCATCTGATTCATCATCAATAACCTAAAACCAAAAAACAAAGACAATTTAAGAATTAACAAAATGATTAGATTTTGCTACTTTCCTGATTTTTATATTACTTCTTTACCTGATATACTCTATAACAATGCATGGCAAGCCAGTAAGAATAAATCTATCAACAGTCCCAAAGAACAAGGTTTGATTCATAACCTGGTATCATAAAAACATAAAAGCAAATTAAATATTTGGAAATTAATTAAAGCACTGATCACTTCTCCTTGTCTCTAAGAGGCTACCCGTAGCAGAGTCTCAGCTGGGCAGAAATGACTATAAATAAATAACTGGTATTCTCTAGCCGTAAGACTAATGTAATTGACTTTTTGTCTTTTTTTTTTTCAAAACCATCTTATTTACTTAAATATATTCTGTGAAGCTATACCAAACTATTATAAAAATATTTATTTTTGTTAAAATGAATCCCAAAAGAAAGTAAAAACAAAAACAAAAAAAAACAAAACCCATATTAGGAACTAATTATTTTGGTCTTATTCAGATAAAAGATCATTTTAAACCTCAGAAAAATGTTACCACAGCTATTATTTTTCCATGAGTTAATGTATTACTAAGATAACAGACTAACTCTGTTGGAAAGGAAAAAGTTACATAAACCTAAGAATGTTTTTTCTCCTCACCACACCTACTACAATTAGATGCCAATTCAAGTTTATAATCTGAAGGCCAGCCAATTCATCACCCCACCCTGGACAAATGAATCAAAATGTTCCTCAGTCAATCCACCAAAGTGTCAACTAATTTTTTAAAGGCATATAAATGATAATGGAACAAAAATAAGGTTTGTTTTTTTTTTTTTTTAATAAAAGAAACAATCTAGGCTGGGCATGGTGACTCACACCTGTAATCCCAGGACTTTGGGTGGCCGAGGTGGGCAGATCACCTGAAGTCAGGAGTTCGAGACCAGCCTGGTCAACATGGTGAAACCACGTCTCTACTAAAAATACAAAAATTAGCTGGGCGTGGTAGCGCGCATCTGTAATCCCAGCTACTCGGGAGGCTGAGGCAGGGGAATCATTTGAACCTGGGAGGTAGAGGTTGCAGTGAGCTGAGATCATGCCATTGTACTCCAGTCTGGGCAACAAGAGTGAAACTATGTCTCAAAAAATATATATAGAGAGAGAGATAGATTCTGGCTCTGATCTGAGACAATCAATAGAAAAAGAATTCTTTCATAGGATATCTTTTAAGTTGAGTAAAAATTGGTATTTATTTCCAAAAAATTAGTATTTTACATCCAATTTTAACAATACCCAATCCAAAAAATTTTGTCAACCGACTCATATTTTAGGCAGAATTGTTCCTTAATTTGGAATAATAAAGCATGTGTAGGACATTTGTAAGGCACAGGGCTAGTTGTTGCAGGGGAATACAAAGACTTGGATACGATTTCAAGTCTCTTAGGGAACTTCCACATAAACATAAAGCTAAAACAGATACAGAAAGTCACATAAACATAAAGCCAAAACAGAAGCTTTGGACCTGTCAAAGAAGAACTTAATTCCAAGTGGGAGACTGATAAAGACTTCAAAGAGGAGATGGCATGTACTGGACAAAAGCGATGGTGTGGAGGCTAAGGCAACTCCATCTTAAATGCTAATCTGCCATGTTGACTAACCTCAGTTCTAGGAATGCCTCTAAGATTTCTACTTAATCCTGCCTTTTAGGTCAAAACAACCTTGGTGTTATTCTAAACACATACTTAGCCTATAATTTGCTTATGCTATTAGGGAAATAAGCATTCTTGCCTTTTCCAGAGGGGTTGACTTTAATTGTCCTAGACGTATCTTCTGAAGCATGTATACCCATGCTTCATGGAATGGGTATAAGCCCTGAGTCTATGGGGTAATAATGTGGGGGATCCATCATCCTGCAACCACCGGAGAAATGGCTTCTGTTCCTCAGTCCCTATTAAATGTTTCTTTCTGATCAACTGGATTCGTCAGCCTCTTTCTTCAGCCTCTCAGCTCCCTCAGACTTTGGGGGATAGGTTTGTATAGACCTGCTCATTGTGGAACCAGTGAATTTTAAAACTACCCAAGGATGAGTGATTCCCAATGGGGCTAGGGCACAGAATTACCTGAGGTGGCTCATGCCTGTAATCCTAGCACTCTGGGAGGCCGAGGTGGGCAAATTGCCTGAGCTCAGGAGTTCGAGACCAGCCTGGGCAACATAGTGAAACCCAGCCTCTACTAAAACACAAAATACAAAAAATGGTGGCACATGCCTGTAATTCCAGCTACACAGGAGGCTGAGGCATGGGAATTGCTTGAACCAGGGAGGCAGAGATTGCAGTGAGTGGAGATCATATCACTGCACTCCAGCCTGGGCAACAGAGCAAGACTCTGTTAAAAAAAAAAAAAAAAAAAAAAGAATTACCTGAGGTTCTGTGGGTTGGAAATTTCTAATTTCCACACATCCCTTCTTCCCTCCTTGATAATCTCTCTCCATAAAGCCATGACTTCTGGTTGAGAATAACTGCAGTGAGAGTCTATCACTGATGACAAGGTGCTATGTTATATTCCTTAGGTATGTTGGCAAGAAAAAAATGTTGATATTGTGCTATACATAAAGCTCTAGAATTCTACTCAGTATAGCAACGAACTATGATTTCTTAATGGGTTCTTGCTTGCATGTTTAAGAATACGTAGATTAAGCCAGTTGTGTTAATCCTTAATCCCAGCATTTTGGGAGAATCACTTGAGGCCAGGAATTCAAGCCCGGCTTGGGCAACATAGCAAGACCCATGTCTCTACCGACAACAACAACAAAAAACTGAATAAATATGATGTAGTAGAGTTCTTCCACTAAAGATTTCTAAAGCTCATCTATAAAACACTGTGTTACGTTTTAACCTTTTTCATAATTTTTGTGCAATCAGAGCAGCAATATGCCCTTTAAGTCTCTGTTATATTGTGTGCAAATGGGAATGACTTAATGGACTGTGTATATTAGAAGATGAAATGAGGTAATATTAGTAAAATGCCTGGTACATAGTAGATATTCATAACACTAAAGTTACTTCTATAATACGAGATTTCAAGTCTGATAAAAATTGCAAGACAATGAGCCAGGTGAGGTGGCTCACACCTGTACCCAGCACTTTGGGAGGCTGAGGTGGGCGGATCAAAGGTCCAGAAATTGAGACCATCCTGGCTAACACAGTGAAACCCTGTCTTTACTAAAAATACAAAAAATTAGCTGGGTGTGGTGGCGCACGCTTGTAGTCTCAGCTACTCAGGAGGCTGAGGCAGGAGAGTCACTTGAACCCGGGAGGCAGAGGTTGCAGTGAACTGAAATCTTGCCACTACACTCCAGCCTGGATGACAGAGTGAGACTCTATCTCAAAAAACAAAAAAAAAAATCGCAACACAAAAATCTATCCTTTGAAGAAAAAGCTAGGTCATGAACTTCTTTTCAAATACTTGCCTTAACATCTATTTCCAGCCTTTATATCTACAAAGAAAAAAAAATCTACACTGTCATATAATATTGGCATACCTGTTCTACGCCTTCTACCTCTGGAATATAAAACTGCAGCATGTTCTGAATTCCATTTTTCAGAGTAATGATTGAACTAGGGCAGCTGGTACAAGAACCCTGGAGTTTCAGCTGTACAATGCCATCTTCAAAGCCTTTGTAGATTACATCTCCTCCATCTTCCTGCACGGTTGGCCTGTGATGTCAAAGAATATTTATTACTTATTCTTTAAAACACAAGTTATCATTGAAAAAATTTAATACAGCTCAGAGCTTACCTGTTATATTGGTAAAATTCACAAAGTTAGAGCTACTTTTAAAACAGAGAACAATAACTGTAGCTAAGTTTTGTTTATAATTTTAATTTTTTTTCACTCTCAGATAAAATACCAAAATACACTCATACAAATATTTACTCCACTTACCACATTTGATCTTGTTTACTAATAATCTTTTTACAGCTGGGCATGATGGCTCACACCTATAATCCCAGCAATCTGGGAGGCCAAGGTAGGAAGACTGCTTAAGCCCAGGAGTTGGAAGCTCAGTGAGCTATTATCATGCCACTGCACTCCAGCCTAGGTGACACAGAGAGACCCTGTCTCTAAAAAAAAAATTTTTTTAAATAAAAACTATGGGCCAGGCACAGTGGTTCACGCCTGTAATCCCAGCACTTGGGGAGGCCGAGGTGGGAGGATCACAAGGTCAAGAGATCGAGACCATCCTGGCCAACATGGTGAAACCCCATCTCTATAAATAAATAAATAAATAAATAAAATAAAAACTATGACATTTTAAAGCATTTAAGATTTCAAATTTCCTAATAATTATTGTGATTACCTAAGATATACTCAGTCACTTCTTTTGAGTGAAGGAAGAGGGAGACTGTCACATGCTGGCTTCATTTTCAGGTAATTTTTCATTGAAATATAACATTAATAAAGAAAAATGCTTAAATCATGTAACAGTTCACTACATTTTCAGAGTGAACACATTTAAAACCACCCAAACCAAGAAACAACACCAAGACTCCAGAAGTCCCCTTTGGGCTTCCTCTCCAATCACTCCCCCACAAACAAAACACAGCCATTATCCTAATTCATATCACCACTGATTAGTTTTGCCTGTTTCTAAACTTTATAATTTATAAATATAAATTCTATTTATAAATAACATAGAATTACTCTTTTGTGTCTGGCTTCTTGTGCTCTTTGTGAGATTCATCTATGTTGCTGAATATAGTACTAGGTCATTTACTCACATTGTTGCATAGTATTCCATTAAGTAAATATACCAGAATTTATTCATCCATTCTACTGTTGATGTACATTTAGGTTAATACTAGGTTTTGGCTTTTACAAATAGTGCGGCTATAAAGATTCTTAGAAATGTCTTTTGGTATGCACATATATTACTACTGGAAATATACCTGAAAGTGAAATTGCTGAATGAAGAGTATGAATATGTTGAGATCTAATAAATACTGCCATATAGTTTTCCAGTTACATAAACTTACATTCCCACCAGCAGTATATGACAGTTTCTGTTGCTCCACATCCTCACCAACAATTGGTGTTGTCAGTCTTAATAGTTTTAACCTTCTTAGTGGATTTGTACTAATATTTAACTGTGGTTTGAATGTTAATAATAACTAATAAGGTTAAGCACTTTTTCAAGTTTAGTGGCTACTTGTTTTTTTTTTGTTTGTTTTTTTTTTTGAGACAGAGTCTCACTCTTGTCCAGGTTGGAATGCAGTGGAATGATCTCAGCTCACTGCAACCTCGACATCGTGGGTTCAGGTGATTCTCCTGCCTCAGCCTCCTGGATAGCTGGTATTATAGGCATGTGCCCATATGCCTGGCTAATTTTTTTTGTATTTTTAGTAGAGATGGAGTTTCACCAGGTTGGCCAGGCTGATCTCGAACTCCTGACTTCAGGTGATCCATCTGCCTCAACCTCCCAAAGTGCTGTGATTATGGGTGCGAGCCACTGCGCCCAGCCGCTGTTTGATTATCTTTTGTGAATTATCTGCTCCACCAGTCTCTGATTGTCTTTTTCTTATCAATTTGTATAAGTTATTTATATATTCTGTCATATAAATATCTTCTCATCTGTGCTTTGCTTTTTCACTGTAAATGGCTTAACAGTCTCACTTTGTCACATAGGCTGGAGTACAATGGCATGATCACAGCTCACCGCTACCTAAAACTCCTGGGCTCAAGGGAGCCTCCCCTACACCTCAGCCTCCTAAGTAGCTGGAATTACAGGCATAAGACACTGTGCCCAGCCAATGGCATCTTCTGATGAAGAGAGAGTCACAATTTTACTGTAGCCCAATTTATATGTATTTTCCTTGATTTTTATCTGATTTCTTATGTCCATTGAAAAAAAAATTTGCCTCCCCAAGGTCATACAAATATTCTATTTCTTTTCTGGTCTTTCCTTTTCTTTTCTCTTTCCCTTCATCTTTCCCTCCCTCCCTTCCTTCCCTCTCTGTCTTTCTCTTTCTTTCTCTCTCTCTTTCTTTTGTTATAGAGATGGCATCTCACTATGTTGCCTAGGCTGGTCTCAAACTCCTGGGCTCAAGCAATCTGCCCCTCAGCCTCCCAAAATGTTAGGATTACAGGCATGAGCCACCATGCTTGGCCCCTATATCTCTTCTAAGCAGTATACAGTTGCATGCTTGGCCCCTATATCTCTTCTAAGCAGTATATAGTTGGTTTTGTTTTTTCACATCCAATTTGACAATCTTATTTTTGTTCATCAAAATATTGTCATTTAAACACCAATACTTTTGGGTTTATATTATCATTTACTCTTTCCTATTTTGCACTGTTTTGGATTGATGAAGTACTTTTTATTCTATTTCTCCCCCTCCATAGGCTTGACACTTTTTTTTTTTTTGGTGAGACAGGGTCTTGCTCTGTCACCTAGACCAGGGTACAATGGTGTGATCACAGCTCACTGCAGCTTCAACCTCCTGGGTTCAAGGAATATTTCTGCCTCATGAGCAGCTAAGACTACAGGTGCACACCACCACACCCACCTAATTTGTTAATTTTTTGTAGAGACAGGGTCTCACTATGTTGCCAGGGTGGTCTCTAACTTCTGCGCTCAAGCAATCCTCCTGCCTCAGCCTCCCAAAGTGCTAGGATTACAAGAGTGAGCACCGTGCCCACCCTCTCATGCTTGTTTCCTATATCTTCTATTCTATTATCTCCCTGTGCTTCAAGCTGAATATTTTCTACTGAAATCTCTTCAACTATGTCCAATCTAATGTTAACCTAATCTAATGAGTTCTTAGGTTCAGTTATTATCATTTTAGTTCCAGGGTTACTAATTTTTTTTTTATAGATTCCAGTTCTCTGATGAAATTCTTCATCTTGCTATTTTTTTAATCACAGTTTTTTAAACACCGTGTGTTTAAAATATCCAATATCTAGGTTTCCTAAGAATCTGTTTTATTTTACCTTGGTTTAGTTTCTAGATACGCCTAGCAATATCTGACTGAATTATGAACACTGTGTATGAAACACTTAAGTGACCTCGGATTATATTTCATCAGAAAGGACTGACCTAGCTGGGTGCTGTGGCTCACTCCTATAATCCCAGCACTTTGGGAGGCTGAGGCAGGTGGATCACCTGAGCACAGGAGTTTGAGACAACTCTGGGGAACATGGGGAAACTCCATTTCTACAAAAAATACAAAAATTAGCTGGGCGTGGTGGCACATACCTGTAGTTCCAGCTACTCGGATGGCCAAGGTGGGAGGATCACTTACTCCTGGGAAGCTGAGGATGCAATAAGCCATGAGCATGCCACTGCACTTCAGCCTGGGCAGCAAAGCGAGAGCCTGTCTCCAATTTAAAAAAAGTCTGGGTGCAGTGGCTCACACCTGCAATCCCAGCACTTTGGGAGGCTGAGGCGGGCGGATCACGAGGTCAAGAGATCAAGACCATCTTGGCCAACATGGTGAAACCCCGTCTCTACTAAAAAAAAAAAAATACAAAAATTAGCTGGGCGTGGTGACGCGCACCTGTAGTCCCAGCTACTCGGGAGGCTGAGGCAGGAGAATTGCTTGAACCCAAGAGGTGGAGGTTGCAGTGAGCCGAGATCGTGCCACTGCACTCCAGCCTGGCGCCTGGCGACAAAGCAAAACTCTGTCTCAAAAAAAAAAAAAAAAAAAAAAAAAGGATTCATCCTACATTATGGCAACAGCTCATCTACTTCGAAATTAAACTGACTTAATACTGGCCTACAGTCTTGTAAGCTTAGTCTGCCTCTGATGTGTCTTCATTTCAAGAGTATAGTTCTCTGGAGAGCCTAACTAAGAGCTTGGATTTTTTTTTTTTTTTTTTTTTGAGACATTCTCTCTCTGTCGCCCAGGCTGGAATTCAATGGTGTGACCTTGGCTCACTGCAACCTCTGCCTCTGCTTCTGGATCAAGCAATTCTCCTGCCTCAGCCACCAGAGTAGCTGGGATTTGTCATAGAGACGGAGTTTCACCATGTTGGCCAGGCTGGTCTCAAACTCCTGACCTTAAAGTGATCCATCCACTTTGGCCTCCCAAAATGCTCAGATTACAGGCATGAGCCACTGCACCTAGCCGGGCTTGGACGTTTCTTAAGACCCAACTTCCTTGACAGAGCCTAAATTCTAATTTTTGTCCCCCACCCCCGGCACCACAAAACTGCCAAAAGTCTGCTCTGCCAACTACTTTTTGTTTTGTTTTTTTACTTCTTAGCCTTTTTTACATAGCTACAAATAAGTGAGTGCCTTATGGGAGAAAATCTGAGTGTTAGGCTTATTTTTCTTATTTTTAAATTAACATATACATTACCTCACATACTTATTTTTTGTGTCAAGAACACTTAGTAGCTACCATCTTAGCAATTTTTTTTTTTTTTGAGAAGGAGTTTTGCTGTGACCCAGGCTGGAGTGCAATAGCTCGATCTCGGTTCACTGCAAACTCTGTCTCCTGTGTTCAAGTGATTCTCCTGCCTCGTCTCCCAAGTAGCTGGGATTTTAGGTGAACGTCATTACACCTGGCTAATTTTTGTATTTTTGGTAGAGATGGGGTTTCACCATGTTGGGCAGGCTGGTCTTGAATTCCTGACTTTAGGTGATCCACCATCCTCAGCCTCCCAAAGTGCTGGGATTACAGGCATAAGCCACCATGCCCAGCTGTAATTTTCAAGAATACAATACATTGTTATTAACTATAGGCTTACTTGGCTGGGCACAGTGGCTCACGCCTGTAATCCTAACACTTTAGGAGGCTGAGGTGGGCAGATCAAGAGGTCAGGAGTTAGCGACCAGCCTGGCCAACATGGTGAAACCCTGCCTCTACTAAAAATACAAAAATTAGCTGGGCGTGATGGCATGCACCTGTAATCCCAGCTACTCAGGAGGCTGAGGCAGAAGAATCGCTTGAACACAGGAGGCAAGGTTACAGTGAGCCAAGATTGTGCCACAGAGCGAGACTCCATCTCAAAAAAAACTATAGGCTTACTTTTCTTAACTTTCCTGTTCTCTAGGATCTTGGTCCTTCAAATCAAGATTTCACTGGTAACCCAGAATTTTAATTTTTGTCTTCCCATCTAAACAAATTTTCTGAAGGCCCAGTGGTTTCTCTGATTCTTGGCAGCTGCCCTCTGCCCAGCTTCTCCTACACTAGCTATATAGAAAGGAACAGCAAATGCCTGAAGGGAAAACTCAGTGAGCTTCCCTTCTCTCCAGGATCTTGGCACTTCAAATCTTAGTTGCTCTGGCAGCTATCTAATGCCTTCAAACAAATTCTTTTTATTGTATTTTATCCAGCTTTTCTGGGAGTTCTCAGTGTGACTGTTGTTCTGCTACAAGCAAAAGTAGAAGCCTGCTGTTCTCCACTCATTTAAATTTATTCTTTATGGGCAACAACCTGAAAATAAGTACTCATTCTCTCTTTACAACCTTCCCAAACATTAAGCCTTTTTTTTTTCTTTTAAGAAATTTGGTATTATAACAATATTGAACCTAAATTGAGACTGTGAAGAATACATTTCTTCATTGAATATGTTTAAATATATTGGATGGTTTAAAATTTTGAGTAAATGTAGAGAAGATACAGGCTTTAAATTCAATTGTCATGGTTACCTGTTGTGGTTTACATTTACTTGCACTTATTTAAAAAATCTACTCTAATCTCATGGCCAACTAAAACTATATTGATGTAATGAAAAATGCCTCTAAAGCACTTGATTTCGGGTAGAGAGAGGAGCACGTACCGTATTCTAGTATCTAACAATTCCTTAATCATTGCCACAACTTCGTCATCTTCTTCAGATCCTAGAAATAATTACATATAAAAACATCAAGAGTAGAAATTTTATAGCCATGCAAATACAAGTACTAAAACAGAATGATTTTAATTACATGATTCATTAAATAAAACTATAGAACATGTAACCTGGTATGGAGATGTATTTTGGGAAACTGAAGAAACAATTATTCATTTGATTCTCTGGAAAAATTAAGGAATACCAATCAACTCAACATTTGATGATAAAGATGAATACACTAAAACATCTTGATATACTAATGATTTTAGGGTTTGAAATTTTAATCCAGTAAATTTGCAGACTTTCTCTGTTCTCAAGGATTGAAAGTATTAGAGAAAAGAGACTGAATTTTGATGGAAACTTTGAGACAAAAAGCTACACCTACTTTGTAAGTTACATCTTCAGTTTCTCAATTGACTGGTTTTCAAAATGATAACCATACTAAATATAGATGTAAGCCTTCTGGAAATTTCTGAAATGTTCTTTTTCTTTTCTTTTTGAGACAGAGTTTCACTCTGTTGCCCAGTCCAGAGTACAGTGGCATGATCACAGCTCACTGCAGCCTCAACCTACTGGGCTCAAGCGGTCCTCCTGCCTCAGCCTCCCAAGTAGTTTGGGCACACAGGTGCGAGACACCACACCCAGGCAATTTTTTTTTATTTTTTGTAGAGATGGGGGTCTCGCTATGTTGCTCATATGGTTTGGCTGTGTCCCCAGCCAAACCTCATCTCGAACTATAGTTCCCATAATCCCTGCATCCTGTGGGAGGGAGGGTGGGAGGTAATCGAATCATGGGGGTGGATACCCTCATGCTGTTCTCGTGATAGTGAGTGAGTCCTCACAAGATCTGATGGTTTTGTAAGGGACTTTTCTCCCTATCGCTTGGCAGTTCTTGCTGCTGCCATGTGAATATGGACAGGTTTGCTTCCCCTTCTGCCATGATTGTAACTTTCCTAAGGCCTCCCCAGCTATGCTGAACTGTGAGTGAATTAAACCTCTTTCCTTTATAAATTACCCAGTCTCGGGTATGTCTTTATTAGCAGCATGAGACAGGACTAATACAGTTGCCCAAGATGATCTTCAACTTCTGGGCTCAAGTGATCCTCCTGCCTTGGCCTCCCAAAGTGCTGAGATTACAAGCATGAGCCATGACTGGACTCTGAAATGTTCCATAAATCTTCTGAGCAAAAAGGTAGCCTTTGAGAAAACCACGAATGTAGAGATTTCATATTACATTATAACATACACTAGATTCTGGCAACCCCACAAATAATAACTATTAAAATTAAATTATATTAACTTTGAGTTTTTTAAGAAAAGAAATAAAACATGGCTCATGCCTGTAATCCCAGCACTTTGGGAGGCTGAGGTGGGCACATCACTTGAGGTCACGAGTTCCATACCAGCCTGGCCAATATGGTGAAATGCTGTCTTTACTAAAAATACAAAAATTAGCCAGGCATGGTGGTGGGTGCCTGTAATCTCAGCTACTCAGGAGGCTGAGACACAAGAATCACTTGAACCCAGATGCGGAGGATGCAGTGAGCCAAGATCATGCCACTGTACTCCAGCCTGGGTGACAGAGCAAGACTCTGTCTCAAAAAAAAAAAAAAAAAAAAAAAGAAAAGAAAAGACAAATAAAACACACAGAAGGGCAGGGCACAACAGCTCACACCTATAATCCCAGCACTTTGGGAGGCCAAGGCAGGCAGATCACCTGAGGTCAAGAGTTTGAGACTAGCCTGGCCAACATGGTCTCTACTAAACCTGTATATTTGTATTTTTAGTAGAGAAACCCAGTCTCTACTAAAAATATAAAAATTGGCTGCACATGGTGGCACATGCCTGTAATCTCAGCTACTTGGGAGGCTGTGGCAGGAGAATTGCTTTAACCCAGGAGGCAGAGGCTGCAGTGAGCTGAGATGGCACCACCGCACTCCAGCCTGGGCAAAGAGTAAGACTCCACCTCAAAAAATAAAACAAATAAAAATAAATAAATTTGTTGGGGGAAAAAAGCACAAAAGCTAAAATTCAGTAAACCTAAATTCTATTTCCCCACCATCCCTTCCATAGACAATCACTGTCATGAGTTTAGTTTATATCTTCCCAGCATGTGTTTACATTTACATGTAAAAATTAACACAAATGAGATTATACTATACACACTATTCTATATCTTGCTCTTTTCTATGTAATATATCTTGAAGGTCATTCCCCATTGGCATATACAAATATGCCACAATATTTAAAATAGGTGCACAGTAACTTTTATATAGATTTGTCTTTGGCCAGTTTCTTCATTATTTCAGTTGCTTACACAGTTTGCTGCTATTTCTAACAATCCTGCAATATACTTGCTTATATAAACATACATCAAAAGGCCGGGCTTGGTGGCTCACACCTGTAATCCCAGCACTTTAGGAGGCTGAGGTGGGCGGATCACTTGAGGTCAGGAGTTTGAGACCAGCCTGGGCAGATGGTGAAACCCCGTCTCTACTAAAAATACAAACATTAGCTGTGTGTGGTGGCAGGTGCCCATAATCCCAGCTACTCAGGAGGCTGAGGCAGAAGAATCACTAAACCTGGGAGGCGGAGATTGCAGTGAGCTGAAATCACACTACTGCACTCCAGCCTGGGTGACAGAGTGAAACTCAAGTCTCAAAAAAAAATTATTTATACACACACACACACACACACACACACACACATCAATGCACTTTTGCAATTATATTTATGAGATAAATTCCTACTGGTGGGATATCTGGGTAAACAGGCTTGTGTTTTTTTTTTTTTTTTTTGAGACAGAGGTTTGCTCTTTTTGCCCAGGCTGGATTGCAATGGCGTAACCTTGGCTCACTGCAACCTCTGCCTCTTGAATTCAAGCAATTCTCCTACCTCAGCCTCCTAAGTAGTTGGGATTATAGGTGTCCGCCATCACACATGGCTAAGTTTTTGTATTTTTAGTAGAGATGTGGTTTTGCCATGTTGGTCAGGCTGGTCTCGAACTCCTGACCTCAGGTGATCCACCAGCCTTGGCCTTCCAAAGTACTGGGATTACAGGCGTGAGCCACCACGCCTGGCTGGCTTGTGCATTTTTAATGTTAGTAGATATAGTCAAATTACTCTAAGAAAGTCATAAGGTTTACATATAGATCAATCAAGCATGTAGTATTAAAAATTTTCATAAATGATACATTTATAAATGTACATACATTTGAATTTTCCTTTTTCACTTAATATTTCACTTTTTTATGTTTCCATGTTGGTATCTCCCAATCTAGTTCATTCCTTTTAACTGCCAGTATAGTTAAAAAATATTTCAGTGGGCCAGGCACGGTGGCTCACGCCTATAATCCCAGCATTTTGGGAAGGTGAGGCGGGTAGATCACCTGAAGTCAGGGGTTTGAGACCAGCCTGGCCAACATGGCAAAACCCCGTCTCTACTAAAAATACAAAATTTAGCCGGGCATGGTGGCACATGCCTGTAATCCTAGCTACTTGGGAGGCTGAGGAAGAGAATCACTTGAACTGGGAGGTGGAGGTTGCAGTGAGCCGAGATCGTGCCACTGCACTCCAGCCTGTGCGATGGGAGCAAGACTCCATCGAAAAAAAAAAAAAAAAATTCAGTGAACATGTTTATACCTGTTGCCTTGTGCACATGTCTAAGACTCTTACTCTATATCTAAAAGTATACCTGTATCATCTAAAGACAATTATACAAATGTTTCTGTATGTCATAGTCTATTTAGTGTTGCTACAAAGGAATGACTGAGCCTGGGTAATTTACAAAGAAAAAAAATTTGGTTGATTCTGATGTCTAGAAAAGTTGACTTGGCATCTGGTGAGGGCCTCAAGCTGCTTCACCTCATGGAAGAAGGAGAAGGGGAGCTGGCCCATGCAGAGATCACATGGTGAGACAGGAAGGAGATGGGTTACTGGGGCTCTGATTAGCACTCAGCTCTCAAGAGAACTAATAGAGTAAGAACTTACTCACATTCCCTCATACCCCTAGCTCTTCCAGAGGGCATTCATGACCCACTCACCTCCCATTAGGCTCCACCTCCAACACTGAGATCAAATTTCAACATGAGATTTGGAGGGGACAAACATCCAAACTACAGCAGTATGTATGTGTGTGTATGCACATATAAACGTTAGTTTTTGTCGTCAATGTTTATTAACATTGATCAACTATTAGAACTAATGAGTGTTAACCCTGACAGATATAAGATCAATATAAAAAAATCAACAGTATTCCTATACCCAATGCCCAAATTAGAAAACGTTATTTTAAAACAGATACAGGGCCAAGTGAGGTGGCTCACATCTGTAATCGCAGCACTTTGGCAGGCCGAGGCGGGCAGATCACCTGAGGTCAGAAGTTCGAGAGCAGCCTGGCCAACATGGCAAAAACCACATCTCTACTAAAAATACAAAAATCAGCTGCTCAAGAGGCTGAGGCAGGAGCATTGCTTGAACCCGGGAGGCAGAGGTTGCAGTGAGCCGAGATTGTGCCATTACACTCTAGCCTGGGCGACAAAGCAAGATTCTGTCAAAAAAAACCCCCAAAAAACAGATTCAGGCAGCACAGTGTAGTGGTTAAGAGCATGAAGGCTGGAGCCAGACTGCCCAAAGTTCATATCTATCTCTGCCACTTACTACGTGTGTGACCTTCAACAAATTACTCAACCTTTCAGTGCCTCAGGTTTCTCATGTATGAAATGTGGTAACAGTTCCTATCTTATAAGGTTATTTTAAGAAATAAGTGAGTTTATACTTGTAAAGTGCTTAGAAGTGTGCTTCAAATACAGTAATAAGTGCTTACTAACAAAATAAGAACCATTTATGACAACAAAACCTATATGGTACCTAGAACTAACATGAGCTCATATCAAGAAAGTAACATAAGAGAAGTCTCAAGTAAATGGGAAAATTTGGGGATGAAAAAATATCAATGTTGAAGAAATGTTAATTCTCCCATATTTAATCTACAAATTTAATGCAATTTCAACCAAACTTTTGAAAGGGTTTTTCAGAGACTTTACAAGATGATCATTAAATTTACAAAGAAGAATAAAGCGATCAGACCACCAAAAAGTTTTTTTGAGGAACTGTTTCTTCCAGATATTATCATATACTATACTAATTGTTACAGAGCTACTGTAATTAAAATCATATATGTTATTGAAATAGGAAGGGAAGCAAAAAGACCACAAAAACAAAAAACATCTTAGAAAAAGACCCACAGATAACATTATAAATTCATGAGGAAAGAACAGACTAGGATAATTGATTACCTACGTAGACAAAGATAAAATTGTTATACTTTATATAGAAAAACAAATCCCACAGTGATTAAATATGTAAGTGTAAAAAATAAAACTTTAAAAAAACAAAAATACATACACACATATATACATATGACAATATCTTTATGATATTAAAGAAAGGAAAAACTTCATCAACAACAAATATAACAGTATCAGCAAATACTTATTGAACTTCATGTATAGTTACTTTTCCAAGAGCTTTACACTAAATCATTTACTAAAACAAGGTACAAAAGGCACAAACTACAAAGGAAAAAGATGAACAAAAGTGACTACATTAAAATGAAAATCTTCCGTATGACAAAAGACATCATAAACAAAGTAAAAAGTTAAGTCACAGGGAGCTATCATTTGCTAAGAATATACCTAAGGAAGAATTAATACTCAGAATATTTATATGTATACAGAGAGAATGAATTTTTTTTATTTTTTTTAAGAGACGTGGTCTAGTTCTATCACCTGAGATGGAGTGTAGTGGCGTGAACATGGCTCACTGCAGCCTCAACCTCGTGGGCTCAAGCAATCCTCCCACCTCAGATTGTCAAGTAGGTGGTACTACAGGCACACATCACCATGCCCAGTTAATTTTTGTATTTTTTTGTAGAGACAGGGTTTCGTTATATTGCCCACGCTAGTCTCAGATTTCTGAGCTCACACAATCTGCCACCTTGACCATCCCTAAATGCTGGGATCACAGGTGTGGGGCATGGTGTCCCGCCCAGAATATTTTTTAAAAACATGCTTAAATAAATATATGGGCCAGGTGGTGGTGGTTCTTGCTTATAATCTCAATACTTTGAGAGGCTGAGGCAGGAGGATCACTTGAGGCCAGGAATTTAAGACCAGTCTGGGCAACATAACAAGATCTCATCTCTACAAAAAACAAATTTTTTTTTTTGAGACAGCGTCTCGCTCTGTTACCAGGCTGGAGTGCAGTGGCGCAATCTGGTCTGGGCTCACTGCAACCTCCACCACCCCAGTTCAAGCGATTATCCTGCCTCAGCCTCCCGAGTAGCTGGGACTACAGGCATGTACCACCATGCCCAACTAATTTTTGTATTTTTAGTAGAGATGGGGTTTCACCATGTTGGCCAGGATGGTCTCAATCTCTTGACTCTTGTGACCCCCCACCCCGCCTTTACTTCCCAAAGTGCTGGGATTACAGGCATGAACCATCACGCCTGGCTTCTACAAAAAAACTTTTAAAATAAAGACATTAACCAGTCATGGTGGCAGGTGCCTATAGTCCCAGCTACTTGGAAGATGGAGGAGGAGGATTGCTTTAGCCTGGGATGCTGAGGCTGTAGTGAACAATGATCATGCCACTGCACTCCAGCTTGGGTGACAGAGCAGGTCACTGTATCAAAAAAAAAAAAAAAAAGACACATGACTGAATTTTTTTTTTTAGTGGAAAAGATATAAATAGAAAATTTACTGACAAGAAAAGTAAATGGCCAATAAACATATGAAACTCTTCACACTCAGTATTAATCAAGGAAATGCAATTAAAACAAGATACCAGCCAGGCGTGGTGGCTCACGCTTATAATCCCAACACTTTGGGAGGCTGAGGCAGGCAGATCATGAGGTCAGGAGTTTGAGACCAGCCTGGTCAACACGGTGAAACCCCATCTCTACTGAAAATACAAAAATTAGCTGGGTATATTGGCGGGCACCTGTAATCCCAGCTACTTGAGAGGCTGAGGCAGGAGAATGGCTTGAACCCGGGAGACAGAGGTTGCACTGAGCCGAGATCACACCATTACACTCCAGCCTGGGACAAGAGCAAAACTCCATCTCAAAAAAAAAAAAAGATAACCATTTTATACCCAACATACTGGTAAAAAATAATAATAGCAATAATAAGAGACACTGAATGATGACAAACATGTAAGAAAGTTGAAATTCTTACAATATACTGCTAATTGCACCATTGCACTCCAGCCTGGTCAACAAGTACAAAACTCCACCTCAAAAAAAAAAAAAACAAAAAAAAAAAAACAAGATACTATTTTATAGCCAACATACTGGGTTAAAAAAATAATAAGAGACACTAAATGATGACAAAGATGTAAGAAAGTTGAAATTCTTACAATATACTGCTAATGTGCATTTAATTAGATCAACTTATGATACAGCAATTCCACATCTAGGAACATTGTCTAAAGAAGCTCTTGGCCAGGCACAATAGCTCACGCCTGTAATCCCAAAACTTTGGAAGGCCAAGGAGGGTGGATCACTTGAGGTCAGGAGTTTGAGACCAGCCTGGCCAATATGGCAAAACCCCATCTCTACTAAAAATACAAAAGTTAGCTGGGGGTGGCGGTGCACACCTGTAATCCCAGCAACTCAGGAGGATGAGGGAGAACCTTGAACCTGGGAGACAGAGGTTCCAGTGAGCTGAGATGGTGCCACTGCACTTCAGCCTGGATGACAGAGTGAGTCTGTCTCAAAAATAAATAAAAATAAAAGAAATAAATAAACAAACAAATAAAGAAGCTCTCCACATATTCACAAACCGACTTGTATAAGGATGCCCACTACAGCAATGTTTACAATAAAAATTAGTACAAAACTTCACTTGAACACAAAGGAACAAATTAACTATATCTTATTCCTCTAATGAAACACTATCCAGCACGTAAAATGAGTAAACCAGAACTATATTTTTTGAAATGGATATATTTCAAAAATATTATACTTAGTAAAAAAAAGCAAGCTGCAGTACAACACAAGATATTTAAGGTTGGGCACAGTGGTTCACGCCTGTAATGCCAGCATTTTGAGAGGTCAAGGTAGGCAGATCACCTGAGGTCAGGAGTTCAAGACCAGCTTGGCAAACATGATGAAATCTGACCTCTACTAAAAATACAAAAATTAGCTGGGTGTGGTGGTGCATGCCTGTAATCTCAGCTACTTGGGAGGCTGAGGCATGAGAAACATTTGAACCTGGGAGGCGGAGGTTGCAGTGTGCCGACCGCACATCACTGCACTCCAGCCTGGGTGACAGAGTGACAGTCTGTCTTAGAAAAAAAAAACAAAACAAAGATATTTAAAACTTAAGAACAAAAACTAATACTATCTATTCCCTGCAAAGACTTACATGTATAATAAAAGTATAAAAACAAACCAAGTTTACACACATCTCTGAAAGTAGAAAGGGAGAAGGGATGAGGGTGTAGCGATTTTAGCTGTTTCTTTTTTTATTTACTTTATGCTGTAGAATCTAACACTGTATGTTTAATATTTTATTTAAAATGAGTCTAAAGCAACTATGGCAAAAGATAACATTTGTTTTGCTTTTCCTAAAAGCCCATTCTGTAACTTAATTAACATTTGTTAAATATGAGTGAAGGGCATATTGGTGAGCATGATATTATTTTCTGCATGTTTGAAAATTTTTATAATTGAAAATTTTGGTTTTATATAATAATGCCAATTTATATACAAGTTTTCAAAATGATATATAAATTCCCAGAGCTAAACATATTAAATGATAGACATCTATATTCATATGACTTCTGAAATAAAGGTAAATGTGAAAATAGAAAAGTCTAAAAAAAAGACAGATATTAATTGCTCAATACAACATGTTACCTGCTTCTCCTGAAGGTGTTTCCTCAGTAACTAGGGGCAAGCCGGATGCAAAGAAGTCCATAATTGTTGCATAAATATCTGGTTTCAGTAAATTCCAGTCTAATTCTTCATTTTCCTATAAATATTTAAAGGAAAATGCTTTATTTCCAGGCAAGGGCAAAGACCCATACAGAACACTACCTTATACCTCTTAAGAATCTTTTCCTAGCCAGGTGTGATAGCTCATGCCTGTAATCCCAAAGCTGAGGCAAGAGGATTGTTCAAGTCCAGGAGTTCAAGACTAGCCTTGGCAACACAGTGAGACTTCATCTCTTTTACATTTTTAAAAATAATATATAATTGAAGAGGAAGAAAGAAAAGAGAAGCAGAAAAAAGGAAAGGAGGAAGGAAGGCAAGCAGGCAGGCACAGTGAAGGAGAAGGGAAAAGGGAAAGGGAAAAGAAGAAAAAATAAAGAAAAGAAAAAAACATCTTTTCCTATACACATACTATACCTATGCAATGGCAACTATTTCTGAAGAATACATAGTAGCTCCACATCTTAAAGGGTCCTGTTTAAATGACTTTCAGAAGATAAAATCTTAAACATCCTCCATTCATTCATTAATTTATTCACTTATCAAACTTTCATTGTGTTGTATGTACTATGTATAGGGGATGATTTAAATGATTAAAAGACTTTTTTTGTGATGTGAAGACAAAATATTAAATAGATTTTCTGTCTTTTAAGAGGATGATAAAGAGATTCCCATTCTTTTTAAAAAAATGGGATGTAACTGCTTGATCAAGTATACAGGACAGCCTACAACTGTTCAAAAAATTTACTTACCTATATTACTTAAAGGGTATGAAAGAAATTCAGCCAGGCATGGTGGCTCACGCCTGTAATCCCAGCACTTTGGGAGGCCAAAGCGGGTGGATCATCTGAGGTCAGGAGTTGGAGACAAGCCTGGCCAACATGGTGAAACCCTGTCTCTACTAATAATACAAAAATTGGCCAGGCGTGGTGGTGCGGGCCTGTGATTCCAGCTACTCAGGAGACTGAGGAAGAATCGCTTGAACCTGGGAGGTGGAGGCTGCAGTGAGCCAAGATCGTGTCACTGCATTCCAGCCTGGGTGAGAAGAGCAAAACTCTGTCTCCAAAAAAAAAAAAAAAAAAGAAGAAAGAAAGAAATTCAATGATATAACTGTAGAATCAATGTTATTCTGCTGGAAGACCTGTGGACTGTCAAGAAGACTGGTCTCCTAAAGAAGGATTCTGTAACTGTTTCACCAGTATACCTGGCCAACTAGTTGTTTCCATAAATAAAAAGATGAAATTATTAAATACCTAAACAGTACTAATATCTACAAAGACAAAGGCAACATGTTTTGTTCTAGTTTTTCAGTTTTTAATTTTATTTTTTCACTTTTTAAGTTAAAAAAAATTTTTTTAGAGACAGGGTCTGGTTCTGTCACCCAGGCTGGAATGCAGTGGCACAATCATAGCTCACTGCAGCCTAGACCTCTGAGGGTCAAGTGATCCTCCCACCTCAGCCTCCCAAGTAGCTGAGACTACAGGCATGTACCACCAAGCCTGGATAATCATTTTTATGTTTTTTGTTTTGTTTTGTTTTTCTGTAAAGATGATATCTCACTTTGCTTTGCAGGTTGATATTGAACTCCTGGCCTCAAGTGATCCTACTACCTCAGCCTCCCAAAGTGCTGGGATTTCAGGCGTGAATCATAGCACTTGGCCTGTTCTAGTTTTTCAAAGGGAGGTTCTATAGGAGGAAAAAATATTAGATGCAGTCTATTTAGACTCTTAGGATCCTGTTAGCTAGAGTCTATACTTAAATACTATTAAAAATTGAGGCTGGACATAGTGGCTTACAACTGTAATCCCAGCACTTTGGGAAGCCAAGGTAGGAGGATTGCTTGAGCCCAGGAGTTTCAGACCAGGCTAGGCAACATAACAAGACCCTATCTCTACAAAAAAATAAAAAATTTGCTGGATATGATAATATCCTATAGTCCTGCCTACTAGGAGGCTGAAGAGAAGGACTGCTTGAGCCCAGGAGGTTGAGACTGCAGTATGTCACGTTCATGTCACTGCAGTCCAGTATGGGCAAAAGAGGAAGATCCTGTCTCAAAAAAAAAAAAAAAAAAGAATTGAGTCAACACAGATAAAAGAAACTATTTTAATTCATGGATTAAGAACCAATTTAGAGGCTGAGTGCAGTAGCTCACATTTGCAATCCCAGTATTTTGGAAGACCGAGAAGGGTGGATCACTTGAGGTCAGGAGTTTGAGACAAGCCTGGCCAACATGGTAAAGCCCTGTCTCTACTAAAAATACAAAAATTAGCTGGGCGTGTGGCACATGCCTGTAATCCCAGCTACTCAGGAGGCTGAGGCAGGAGAATCACTTGAACCCAGGAGGCTGGGGTTGCAGTGAGCTGAGATGGCTCCACTGCCCTCCAGGCTGGACAGTAGAGTGAGACACCCTCTCAAAAAAAAACAAACTACAAAACAAAAACAGAACCAATTTAGAGATAGTACATAAAAGGTGAGATAAACGGGGACTGCTAAGGTTATAAGAGCAAAGGAAAACTAGTGAAATATCTTAGTGATTGGGAATCAAAACTAGTTCTAGGTAATAAATTATTTGGAAAATAAATAAGAGTGCTACCTCAGATCTTCAGTAAATAGCAGGCTTACTAAATAGGAAAATATTGGTAACAAAAGAAAAATATTCTCAAGTTGCCTGAATGAGAAAAAAGGCAGCATATAAGCTGCAAATATACATATACATTTAGAAAAACCAACACAAATGATGCATAAGAAGTCTAATTACCAATTGGAAATCAGAAATAGAAACAGGTGATTGCTGAAGACATTCAGTAAAATATGACAGTCTATGATGAGAAAGCTTACTGAAAGAAAACAAAACAAATCTAGTATTCCATCTATTAGATACCAACATGGACCAGGTATGGTGGCTCACACCTGTAATCCCAAATTTTGGAAGGCCAAGCCAGGAGGATTGCATGAGCCCAGGAGTTTGAGACCAGCCTGGGCAACATAGAAAGACCCTGTCTCTACAAAAAAAAAAAAAAAAGGAAAAAAGAAAAAAAAATTAGCTGGGCATGGTGGCAAGCACCTGTAGTCCCAGCTAGTTGGGAAGCTGAGACAGGAGGATCGCTTGAGCCTGAGAGTTAGTGGCTGCAGTGACCCATGATCGAACCACTGCCTTCCAACCTGGGAAACAGAGTGAGATCCCATCTATGGATGGATGGATGGATGGATAGATAGATACACACATAACACACACACACACACACACACATATATATATATATCAACATATACCCTAACTTGGAATATTATCTATTAGTTATGTCATTTTACTTAAGAAAAAACAGTAGAGCTAGAGCAATTTCAAATAGGGTAACTAAATAATGAAAGTAAGAGAGCTGACAGGCGCAGTGGCTCATGCCTGTAATCCCAGCATTTTGGGAGGCCGAGACGGGTGGATTACCCGAGGTAGGAGTTTGAGACCAGCCTGACCAACGTGGCGAAACCCTGTCTCTACTACAAAAAAAAAAAAAAAAAAGAAAAAAAAGAAAGAGAGCTAAAAAATGACTCACTAAATCTAATCAAGAAAAATAGGAGGAGGCCAGTGGCTCATGCCTGTAATCCCAGCACTCTGGGAGGCCGAGGTGGGTGGGTCATGAGTTCAGGAGTTCAAAACCAGCTTGACCAACATGGTGAAACTCTGTCTCTACTAAAAATTACAAAAAAATTAGCTGGGCGTGGTGGCAGACGCCTGTAATCCCAGCTACTAAGGAAGCTGAGGCAGGAGAATTGCTTGAACCCAGGAGGTGGAGATTGCAGTGATCCAAGATTGCACCACTGCTCTCCAGACTTCCAGCCTGGGTGACAAATTGAGACTCTGTCTAAAAAAAAGGAAAAAAAAACCCTTTAAGATATAATCACATTTTCATCTATAAAAATTTTTATATAGCATAGGTTATATGTAAAAGAACTAAACTTCAAAAAATAAACATGTAATTTCCCACATATAAAATGAATAGCTGTAAGAATTAGATAATATATGTAAAGCACTAGTGCCCTAACTGACATTGAATACATTAAATAAATGCTTGTCCTTTTTCCCCTTAAAAAATATGGAAGAAAGAAAACTGAAGAATTGGGGGCTGGGCACGGTGGTTCACACCTGTAATCCCAGCACTTTGGGAGGCCAAGGTGAGCAGATTGTTTGACCTCAGGAATTTGAGACCAGCCTGGGCAACACGGTGAAACCCCGTCTCTACAAAAAATACAAAAATTAGTTGAACGTGGTGGTATGCACATATAATCCCAGCTACTAGAGAGGCTAAGGTGGGAGGACTGCTTGAGCCCAGGAGGCTGAGGCTATAGTGAGCTGAGATCATGCCACTGCACTCTGACCTGGGCGACAGACCGAGACTTTGTCTCTAAGTAAATAAATAATTACAAGAGAATACTGGACTAGATTTAACATGTCACTAACCCAGTAAATCCACTTTTAAGGACATAAAGAACTCAGACTAATGCTTTCAAATTGCTTAAGAGGAGTTTAATGAATACTTTTGATTTTCACACATTATCAGGCAAGTGATTTAAGTTCAGTGGATATATGTCAATTAACAGATTTAAAAGGATATGCAGTTCAAATTTAAATAGTTCATGTCCCATTAATCTAGAGACATCTAAAATAAACAGTCTTTTCTAGCAGATACTGCCTTGACTGTTGAAAAACAGCATATTTCGCTTGATTTTGTAACACTCAGGGTGCAAGTGAGTAAGACTCTGTCTCAAAAATAAAAAATAAAAATTAAAGAACAGAAAGAATGGAAATGTTGGAGAGAGGCACTGGACTCAGAAAAAAACAAAAATTATTTCAAGTCTTATTTTATATAATCCTATGTTTACCTTTGTGACAGTGATGAAATCTGGTCCAAAGAAGACACTTTTTACTCCTTCAATCCTAAATAACTGCCTGCAAATAAAGAAAAAATAAGAGAGAATAAAATGCTTGAATATGGAAAAGTTTAAACATACACAAAACTAGAGAAAAGTGAAAAGCTCTCCACATATCCTTTGCAGCTTCAGCAATTATCAACTCATAGCCAATTTTGTTTCATATTCCTACTCTACGATGTAGCAATCCCACTCCTAGGTATATACCCCAAAGAAATGAAAACACATGCTCCACCAAGACTTGTACATAAATCTTTATAGCGGCTTCATTTAAAATAGCCACAAAGAAAAGTGAAGCAACCGAATCTTCAGTATGTTCTCATTGGCGGAGCCTTCTTGTGTAATGTAAACTGTGCCATGTTATTAAAAAATGTGAAATAAGGAAAAATAAAAAATAAATAAAATAGCCACACATACACAAAAATATGGAAATGTCCATCACGTGGTGAATGAATAGACTGCTATATCCATACAATCAATCATTCATTCAACAAATAATTTGACACCAACTAAGTGCCAGGCACTGTACTAAGCACTAAACAGACTATTTTCTTTCTTTTTTTTTTTTTTTCTTTTGAGATGGAGTCTCCCTCTGCCACCCAGGCTGGAATGCAGTGGCATGATCTCGGCTCACTGCAACCTCCACCTCCCGGGTTCAAGCCATTCTCCTGCCTCAGCCTCCCAAGTAGCTGGGATTACAGGTATGTGCCACCATGCCCAGCTAATTTTTGTATTTTTAATAGAGACGGGGTTTCACCATGTTGGCCAGGCTGGTCTTGAATGCCTAACCTCAGGTGATCCACCTGCCTCAGCATCCCAAAGTACTGGGATTATAGGTATAAGCTACCATGCCCAGCCTTAATAGACTATTTCCAAAAGACTAATTTGAAAAGAGATTTTGCCAACCGAACATCTGACAGAAATAATCTAACTAATCTACAGCTGAAATGGGGCTTTTTCACTCTTACATTTTTTAATACAAAATATGAACTCATTCTTGATGTAAATGTTTCAAATAATCAAGTTTAAATGCCCCTTGACCACCCCTATCCAAATCCTGTTACTAGTTTCGTACGTATTCTTCCAGATCTTTTTGTCAGGGCATTTGTTGTTCTGTGGTCTTTGTTTTTATATACATAATATCTTATTGGACTCACTGTTCTGCAAGTTGCTTTCTTCACTTGTATGTCTCAGATGTCCTTCTATGACAGTAAATACATCCCTCCACACAGCTTGGGCACATGTGCAAGTAACTTCTAGGGTAGGGTTTTCAAACCCAGTAGTGAGTTGTGGAATCAAATATGTAGTGACAGGGTTTTATTTAATAAAATAAAACAGAACAACAAAAAGAGATGAAGAAAGGAAATGTAAGAATCTATTACCCATTGTACGGGTGAAAAAAAAAAGTGAAAATTATCCCATCAAACATTTGTATCTCACACATACACACACATAATGTAAAATATTTTTTACTGTGGCTTATATCAAAAAAAGTATGAAAAACAGCCTGTAATTCCAGCACTTTGGAGGGCTAGAAGGACAGATTACCTGAGCTCAGGAGTCTAAGACCACTAGCCTGGGCAACATGATGAGACGTAGTCTCTACAAAAAATACCAGATTTAACCCAGTGAGGTGGCACATGCTTACAGTCCCAACTACTTGGGAGGCTGAGGCAGGAGAATAGCTTGAACCCAGGAGATGGAGGTTGCAGGGAGCCAAGATCACGCCATCATACTCCAGCCTGGGTGACAGTAGTGTAATCTTACCTCAAAAAATAAATAAAAAGTAAAAAATAAAATATGAAAAATATACTGTAAGGTATATTATGAGAACTGATATGTTTAAGTAAAAAAAAAAAAGTACTTATTAATTATAAATTTTAAAAACTATTCCAGAGCTTAGCAAATCCCTAGGTTCCTTAAATGAGACATATAAAATGGCTATATGTATAGAAGTAGTTACCTAAGCTCTGCTTTCCAAGTATTCCTGGCAATCAGATTGAGGCTTCAGTTGCCAAAAATTTCAACTGATGCTGAATGACTCTAATATTCCTTATTTTTAACTTCTTTAACTATCAGTTAAAAAGAGGTTAATTCCAACAATTTTATCATTTGTGCTTTATCATCTCTAACATACAGTAGCTCCCCCCTTATCCTCAGGGATATGTTCCAAGGCCCCAGTGGATCCATAAAACCATACACAGTATTGAACTCTGCAAGTACTGTTTTTTGCCTATACATATATACCTACGATAAAGTTTAGTTTATAAATTAGACACAAAAAGAGATTAACAACTGATAAAACAGAACAATTATAAAAATATGCCAGCTACTTTACTGCAAGAGATGGCTACTAAGTGCCTAAGGGTGCGGTGGAGGCGGGGCAGGAGGGAGGGAGGGATCAGCAGAGGGGAGGACACAGGCAGACGGATAGTGTATATGGCATGGATATACTGGAAAAGGGATAATTTAGGCCCTGGGGGAGGACAGCTCAAGATTTCACCATGCTACTCAGAAAGGCAGCACAATTTAAAACAGATGAATTGTTTATTTCTGGAATTTTCCATTTAATATTTTTAGACTATGGCTGACCTTGGGTAACTAAAACCAGGGAAAGTGAAACCACAGATAAGGGGGGAACTACTGGTTTAAACACGCCTTTATCTGGTAAATTTTAAAACTGTCTCCACTAACTCGTTTTCATTCATAGTTCTGAATAGAGTATTTTAGAAATTACTCCATCTTGAAACATCTACAAATTCAACTACCCTTATGAATAAAATAAGCAAGTTCTCATTATTCTTAAAAATCAGATTTTTAAAGATCTGAAATGGAAATTTACCATATTTATCAATTTGATGAATATTTTTTCTTAAGTAAAAATATGTTTTTATTTATTCATGCTATAGATCTCTCAAATATATCACTCTTCAGGAGAAAGATTTTTTAATATCAACTCCCATTTTTCTTTTCTTTTTTGAGACAGGGTCTCACTCTGTTGCTCAGGCTGGAATGCAGTGGTACAATCATGGCATCACAGCTCATTGTTTCCTCAACCTCCTGGGCTTAAGTGATCTTCTCACCTCAACCTCCCTAGTAGCTAGGACTACAGACACATACCACCACACTCAGCTAATTTTTGTATTTTTTGTATACAGGGTTATACCATGTTGCCCAGGCTGGTCTCAAACTCCTGAGCTCAAGTGATCCCCTGCTCCTCAGCCTCCCCAACATTTTTGAGGTTTTTTGAGACAGGGTCTCACTCTGTTGTTCAGGCTGGAGCACAGTGGCACTATCATAGCTCACTGCAGCCTCGACCTCCCAGGCTCAAGCGATTCTCCCATCTCAGTCTCCTGAGTAGATGAGACCAGAGGTGCACACCACCACACCCAGCTAAATTTGTGTGGGGGTGGGGGAGGGGTAGAGATGTGGGTGTATGGGAGGGTAGAGATGGGTAGGTGGGTGGGTGGGGGGTGTGTGTGTGTGTGTGTGGTGTGTGTGGTAGAGATTGGGTCTCTCTACGTTGTGCAGGATGGTCTCAAACTCCTGGACTCAAGCAATCCCCCACTTTGGCCTCTCAAAGTGTTAGGATTACAGGCACGAGCTGCTGCAAAAGGCATTTAAAAAAAAAATCTCTTATCTGAAAAGAAAAAAAATTATTCTCCACACTTAAAAAAAAATACAGTACACATAGAAAGGCAACAGTTAAATAAGGTTGTCTTAACCCCGAAATCAGTTATTTATGTTTCTCGGTAAAAGCAAATGAAAACAGTAATATACCTAGCCAGAGGGGGAGCGAAATGCTGCAGCTGGGGGTGGGAAAATCCATGGTCCTTGTCTCAAGAACTGGTTTTCCTGGTATAAACTTTAAGCTGTTGGGATTTGGGGTATCTTGTGTTTGAATAAACATGTATCTTACTAAAAAAGAAAAAGAAGAAAATGTTATTCTAGAAAAAATAGTTAACAAGTTTATGGAGTATGAAGTGCTCATTTGCAGAGAACCAGAAAAATAAGAAAAACTGGGGGAAAACCCAGGGCTTTATTGTCCTGACAAAGCATTTATAAAGATAAGAAAGACATATATCACTATATTGAAATGCATACAGTTGTCTATTAATACTCTGATTTTTTTTGTTGTTGTTTTAGACAAGGTCTTGCTCTGTTGCCCAGGCTGGAGTACAGTGGCACAATCACAGTTTACTACAACCTCAAATTCCTGGGCTCAAGCAATCCTCCTATTTAAGCTGAATAAATAGCTGGGACTTCACGTGTGTACCATCACACCTGATGTCCCAGCTATTTATTCAGCTTAAATCACGCCTAGTTAATTTTTGTGTTTGTTTGTTTTGTAGAGACAGAGTCTCACTATGTTGCCCAGGCTGGTCTCAAATTCCTGGACTCAAATGATCCTCCCACCCCACACTTTCAAAGTGCTGAGATTAGAATGTGAGCACTGTGCCCAGCCAATACTCTGATTATTTAAATAGTTGTGTTATGAAACAGATTCCAGAAATAGTCTACACTTAAGACTTATGTATATTCATAATTAAGGAGTCCTATATATATTCTATTTGGTGACTTCATACCAATGGCTATCATAATCCTAGATCACTTATTGCTATGATATTAATACAGTAAAATGTTACATTCTCCTTCCAGAGTGCCATCGTTTTAAAGACAATAAAGTTAGCAGTTTATAATAATAATAGTAATAATAAATATTTATTGTGTGCTAATTATATGCCAAATACAGGGCCAAAGGCTTTTTTTAAAAAAAATTTTTTGTAGAGGTGGGGTCTCCCAGTGTTGCTCAGGCTAGTCTCAAACTCATGGCCACACATGATCCTCCTACCTTGGCCTCCCAAAGTAAAGTGCTGGGATTACAGGTGTAAGCCATAATATCTAGCTCTGGGGCCAAGTGCTTTATTTATTTTTAATTAGTTATTATTATTATTATTTATTTTTGAGACAGGGTTCCCCTCTTTGCCCAGGCTGGAGTGAAGTTGTGCGATCTTGGCTCACTGCAACCTCCACCTCCCAGGTTCAAGAGATTTTCCTGCCTCAGTCTCTCGAGTAGGAAGGATTATAGGCAGGCACCACCACACCGGGCTAATTTTTGTATTTTTAATAGAGATGAGGTTTCCCCATGTTGGCCCAGCTGATCCTCCAACTCCTGACCTCAGGTGATCCACCCACCTCAGCCTCCCAAAGTGCTGGGATTACAGGTGTGAGCCACCATGCTTAGTCTAATTTTTTTTAACTGGGTTTCACCATGTTGCCCAGGCTGGTCTCAAACTCCTGGCCTCGAGTGATCTACCTACCTCAGCCTCCCAAAGTGTTGGGATTATAGGCAGGAGCCATCATGGCCTGGCCCAAGTGCTTTAAATGTATGTATGCCTTTAACAACGCTATAAAGAAGAAACTCTTATTCCCATTTTACAAATGAAGACACTAAGGCTAAGAGATATTAATTAAGTTGCCTAATGATACAGCAAGTAACATAACAAAATATAACATACGCATAAATCTATGCAATTTACTTCCTGGAATATTTAAAAGATCTCTCTTTTTTTTTTTTTTGTTAATGAGACAAGGTCTCACACTGTTGCCCAAGCTAAAGTGCAGTGGCACAGTCTCAGCTTACTACAACCTCCGCCTTCTGGGTTCAAGCAATTCTCATGCCTCAGCCTCCCGAGTGGCTGCAACTACAGGTGTGCACCACCACACCCAGCTAATTTTTGTATTTTTTGTAGAAGACTGGGTTTTGCAATGTTGGCCAGGCTGGTCTCAAACTCCTGGCCTCAAGCGATCCACCTCCCTTGGTCTCCCAAAGTGCTGGGATTAAAGGCATGAGACACTGTGCCTGTCCTAAAAGATACCATTAGAGACTCTTTTCTTTTTTTGAGACAAGTCTTGCTCTGTTGCTTAGGCTGGAGTGCAGTGGCGTGATCTCGGCTCACTGCAACCTGCGCATTCCGAGTTCAAGCAATTCTCCTGTCTTAGCCTCCTGAGTAGCTGAGATTACAGGCACGTGCCACCATGACCAGCTAATGTTTGTTTGATTGTTTTTTTTTTTTTTTTTTTGACAGAGTTTTAGTCTGTCGCCAGGCTGGAATGCAGTGGTGCTATCTCAGCTCACTGCAACCTCCACCTCCCAGGTTCAAGGGATTTTCCTGCTTTAGCCTCCCAAGTAGCTGGGACTACAGGCACGCGCCGCCACGCCAGTGGCTATGTTTTGTATTTTTAGTAGAGACAGGGTTTCACCATGTTGGCCAGGCTGGTCTCAATCTCTTGACCTCAGGTGATCCACCCACCTTGGCCTCCCAAAGTGCTGGGATTACAGTCATGAGCCACTGCACCTGGCCAACTCTTTTCTTATGTTTTTCTCTAGGACCATGTTTAGATTGAGAATGAATTCACTAAAGCAATAAAGATATAACAGAATCTTTAATTTCCTATTTTGCTATTATGACAACAGCTTGCAGGACAAAAGTACAGCACTGGTGTTTTAATAGTTTTAAAACTATTAAACAGACCTGATTATTCATTATGGAAAATGAACCTTCTGGCCAGGGACAGTGGCTCATGCCAGTAATCCCAGCACTTTGGGATGCCAAGCAGGTGGATCAGCTGAAGTCAGGAGTTCGAGACCAGTCTGGCCAGCATATTGAAACCCCCTCTCTACTAAAAAAATACGAAAATTCGCTGGAAGTGGTGGCACATGCCTGTAATCCCAGCTACTAAGAAGGCTGAGGCAGGAGAATTGCATGAACCTGGGAGGTGGAGGTTGCAGTGAGCGGAGATCTCATCATTGCCCTCCAGCGTGGGCAATAGAGAATCAGTCTCAAAAAAAAAAAAAAAAAAAAAAGAAAAGGTATCTTCTGTCAGGTGCATGGTGGATCACACCTGTAATCCCAGCACTTTGGGAGGCCGAGGCTGGTGGATCACCTGAGATCAGGAGTTCGAGACCAGCCTGGCCAACATGATGAAACCCCATCTCTACTAAAAATACAAAATTAACTAAGCATGGTGACAGGTGTCTGTAATCCCAGCTACTTGGGAGGCTGAGGCAGAAGAGTCACTTGAACCTGGGAGGAGGAGGTTGCAGTTAACTGAGATCGCAGCATTGCACTCCAGCCTGGGCAAAAACAGTGAAACTCTCAAAAAAAAAAAAAAAAGAAGGCCAGGCATGGTGGCTCACGCCTGTAATCCCAGCACTTTGGGAGGCTGAGGTAGGTGGATCACAAGGTCAGGAGTTTGAGACCAGCCTGGCTAACATGGTGAAACCCTATCTCTACTAAAACTACAAACATTAGCTGGGCGTGGTGGCGTGCATCTGTAGTCCCAGGTACTCAGGCAGCCGAGGCAGGAGAATCACTTGAACCCAGGAGACAGAGGTTGCAGTGAGCCAAGAGTGTGCCACTGCACTCCAGCCTGGGCAAACAAGTGAGATTCAGTTTTTTTTATAAAAAAAAAAAGCTTTTCCTGTAGGTAAGCATGAAAAAAAAAAAAAAAAGCAGTGGCTCACTCCGTAATCCCAGCACTTTGGGAGGCCAAGGCAGGCAGGGATCACCTGAGGTCAGACGTTCAAGTCCAGCCTGACCCACATGATAAAACCCCGTCTCTACTAAAAATACAAACATTAGTTGGGCATAGAGGCAGGCGCCTGTAATCCCAGCTACTCAGGAGGCTAAGGCAGGAGAATTGCCCCAGATCACGTCATTGCATTTCAGCCTGGGTGACCCAGAGCGAGATTCCATCTCAAAAAAAAAAAAAAAAAAGGAAAAGAAAATGAACCTTCTGAGTAAAAAGAAATCCTCCATCTTATAGGAGTATATTTAAACAGACTGACAATAGGATATAATAGTTAAAATTTATTCAGTGCCTGGCCAGACACAGTGGCTCATGCCTGTAATTCCAGCACTTTGGGAGGCCGAGGCGGGCTGATCACCTGAGGTCAGGAGTTCAAAACCAGCCTGGTCAACATGGTGAAACCCTGTCTCCACTAAAAATACAGCAATTAGCCAGGCATGGTAATATGCAGCTGTAATCCCAGCCACCCAGGAGACTGAGGCAGGAGAATTGCTTGAACCAAGGAGACAGATTTTGCAGTGAGCTGAGATCGAGCCACCACACACTCGAGCCTGAGCAACAGAGCAAGACTCCGTCTCAAAAAAAAAAAAAAAAAAATTACTCAGTGCCTACAATGTGCTAGGCAAGGTGCTAAGCACTTTACATGTATTAGATCATTTAATCCTTACAACCTCTCAACAAGATACTGTTTTTATCTTATTTTATAATAAGGAAACTAAGGGTCACTAAGCTACTAAGTGACAGAGTCAGGATTCAAAGCTGGACAATTTTCTAGGTGCTGACTCTTTTAGCCACTGTACATATTGCTAATCCTTATCTAACACTGCCAAGCGAAATAGGAAAACACATTTAAAATCAGTCTTTCTGTTCTAATTTTCATATTGCCTATTTTAGGAGAGAGAATATCAAAAAGCAACAGTTTCATTTTAAACTTGAAAGAGATTAAATTTGGCAAAACATATGGTTGGTACAAAAATGCTTTTCTTAGCCATTAGGGAAAAGGTTCTAATCTGACAACTGAGAGTCATTTTTGCACTCCGCCACGCAATTTCAGCTAGCTGATATGAAACCATTTCGTGGATAAAGAAAAAATTGAAAGTGAACTCCCATACATTTTGCTTAAGTCACTGCCCTAATCAGACACCAGGCAAATCCTAAAAAATGAAAAAATAACCTCAATGTCCAAGATCTTCCTTTAAAATATGTATATTTCCAGCAAGATATTCTTCTGAAAATCTGTGTTATAAGGGAATGATTTTTCAATGACACATTAAAGAAAGGGCTGCCAACCCTTTCTGTAAATAATCTAACTCTGGGTCTGAACCAATCATTTATTGCAGCTTGTATTAATAATTTATTGCTAACCAAAATCTGCACACAGTACTCTATCAGTATTTGAAGAATTAAATCTGGCTTTGGCTGGGTACATCAGTTCACATCTATAATCCCAGCACTCTGGGAGGCCAAGGCAGGAGGATCACTTGAGGTCAAAAGTTCGAGACCAGTCTGGGAAACAGAGATCCTGTCTCTACAAAAAAAATACAAAAATTGGTCAGTTGCAGTGGCATGTGTCTATAATCCCAGCTATATGGGAGGATGAGACAAGAGGACTGCTTGAGCCCAGGAAGCAGAGGATGCAGTAAGCCAAGACAAAAAAAAATCTGGCTTTATTCTACTCAATCGATTTGAGAAAAACTATACCTGCAGAAAGAAACTTTTAGAAATCCTTGAGGGTGAAAACTACAAATGCAAAAAAAGAAAAGAAAAAGTCAAGAGCATATACTCTATACTGTCTAAAGTAGAAAGTATAAAAATGAATGACATCACCACAGAACTTATTACTTTTGACAATAAATAAAGCTATTACTAAAAAACTGATTTGTGGCTGGGCACGGTGGCTCATGCCTGTAATCCCAGCACTTTCGATGGCTGAACCAGACAGGTTACTTGAGCTCTGGAGTTGGAGACCAGCCTAGGTAATATAGTAAAACCTCGTCTCTACAAAAAATACAAAAATTAGCTGGGTGTGGTGGTACACACCCGTAGTCCCAGCTACTGGGGAGGCTGAGGTGGGAGAATGGCTGGAGCCCAGGAGGCACAGGTTACAGTGAGCTGAGATCACACCATTGCACTTCAGCCTGGGCAACACAGTGAGATCCTGCTTAAAATAAAAAAACACCAAAATTGAATAGGTATTTAATAAAAACATTCCAATTATAGTCTCAATTGGGTTTAATTTGGTATTTCAAAAATGACTCCCAGAAACATGCTCATGAAAACGTCATGAGAGTTACAACAGGATAGAATAATAAAAATATTTCTTCCTTTTTTTTTTTTTTGGAGACAGTGTCTCACTCTGCTGCCCAGGCTGAAGTGCAGTGGCATGATTACAGCTCACTGCAGCCTCGACCTCCCAGGCTCAAGTGATTTTCCCATCTCAGCCTCCTGAGTAGCTGGGACTACAGGCGCACACCACCGTGCCCAGGTAATTTTTTAATTTTTTTTTGTAGAGACAGAGTTTCACCATGTTGCTGAAGCTGGTCTCAAATTTCTTGGGCTCAAGGGATCTGCCCACCTCAGCCTCTCAAAGTGTTGGGATTACAGGCATGAGCCACCACACCCAGTCTATTTCTTCCTATTATGCTTGGTACTAATAGGTACCTAAGTAGGTAGATGTAAACTGCCCCCAAAATACAGATTAGTGTGCTTAAAGTCAATATCAATGACTAAAATTAATGGGTTTCCAATTTGAAAAGCCTATATGACCACATATTTCAGTCTTACGAAGTTTAAAAGTCCAATTAAAGTGGTTTAAGGGGCTGAGTTACTCAGTATTTACAATATTTACATCTAAACTCTTCTGTGATTCAAGGAGTCAGGCAAGCCTGCAGGAAAGTGTTCCTCTTCTGGCCCCTGGTTACAGAAAGGGTAAGGTCTACCCTGATTTAACTCATACTCTTAGCCAGAATCAGCCGCCTTCCAGAGTATGGCCACAGGAATGTGTTCAAGCTAGTGATGGAAAGGAGAGGCTGAATTTATATGCTTACAGCTCCATAATATATATAGGTATACATTTACATGCATACACATATGTAGACACACACACCCTCTCCCCTTAAGCTTCCTTAATTCTACATTATAGTCATCACACTTCAAATTATTTTCAAATCCTATCCTTACATCTATTTCCCATATTAAATAAAATAAAGGTATATATCTTGTTAGCAATCAAAATTATTAACAAAGCCATAGTAATTAATTTTGACAAAAAAGTTTTTATTTTTTTTGAATGTACTTTTTTACCACATCAAAATCCTGTGTTCTAAGGTCTGGATAAAAGCCAGAAATTTTACTAATTCTAGGGGTATTCTTATCAAAAAAAAGAAAGAAAGAAAGTAGTAGCTTGAAATTCATAGAATTATTTGAAACACAACCCCCATCTGAAACTTCTTTTTGAGACAGGGTTCCACTTGCCACCCAGGCTGGAGCACAGTGGTGTGATCACAGCTCACTGCAAGCTTGAATTCCTGGCCTACAGTGATAATCCCACCTCAGCCTCCCAAGCAGCTGGGACACCACCATGCCCTGCTATTTTTTGTAGAGATGGGGTTTCACTGTGTTGTCCAGGCTGGTCTCAAACTCCTGGGCTCAAGCGATCCATCTGCCTCAGCCTCCCAAAGCAGTGGGATTACAGGCATGAGCCACCATACCCAGTCAGATTTTAACTTCTTTCTACAATATTTTCATTGTTGTTTATTGAGCAACCCTTGTGTTGCAGGGGATGCGTTATACAAGATACTGAGATTTTCATAGATCTATTGGACAATGTCCTTGCAAATAAATTTCCTACTTAGAAGCCTGTAAGAAAAATACAGCTTTTTGTCTACATTCTTTTAGAAGCTAAAGGCTTCTAAACAGAAAAATGTACAAATTCTCATCCTTTATGATCCACAAAATCCTAGCACAGTTCCATTATTTTCTGAAACATAATTGCTATAAAAGAGGTGAAATTTTACCTGGGTTACAAAAGGCTGCAGGTAGTGGGAAAAGTGGTCTTTGTAGAAATTGATGCAGAGGCTGTTTCTTAATGGTGTATGGATTCTTCAACATATGACAGAACCTACATTTAAAAACACATAATGAATGACATTTTAAGAGCTCTAATCTTTTAAAGTCAGTTTCTACTTCTCAGGTATAAAAAAGACCTATGTAAAATTTAAACATAACCAGCAATAGAAATAGAGAGCTGACTTTTCATTTTTCATCTACGTTATTTCCACTTACTTAGGCAAGCAATATCTACAAACAATTCAAAATCAGATAGAGCTCAAATGGAAATTCCTACCCTTGATAACTGGTTATGCATAGAATAATATCACATCCAGGTATAAGAAACAGAATTGTATCTACATTAGTAACTTATAACCTGTACTCCTAGACTCTTAGTTATGCACAAAGGAAGCAAATAACTATAAGCTTTTCTTTTTTCTTTTTTTAAAAAATTCAGAACTAGGGGCTGGGCGCGGTGGCTCAGGCCTGTAATCCCAGCACTTTGGTAGGTTGAGGTGGGCTGATCACAAGGTCAGGAGTTTGAGACCAGCCTGGCCAACATGGTGAAATCCCTTCTCTACTAAAGATACTAAAAAAATTAGCCGAGCATGGTGGCGTGTGCCTGTAATCCCAGGTACTCAAGGAGAATTGCTTGAACCCAGGAGGCACCAGTTGCAGTGAGCTGACATCGCGCCACTGCACTCCAGCCTAGGTGACAGGGTGAGACTCTGTCAAAAAAAAAAAATTAGAACTAGGCAATAGAGTTAGATGGTTCAAAACTGATAAGAGAAAAAAGCATATATAGTGAAAGTCTCCCTCCTTTCCTGTCCCTTACTATGTTTTCCGCTCTCATAACCCATATTACCTGTTTTGAAAAGTATTTCAATACTTCGCAAAGTCTAACAGAAAGTATACTATTGGGCTGGGCATGGTGGCTCATGCCTGTAATCCTAACACTTTGGGAGGCCAAGGCAGGTGGATCACCTGAGGTCAGGAGTTCTAGACGAGCTTGGCCAACGTGGTGAAATCCCGTCTCTACTAAAAATACAAAAAATAGCCAGGCTTAGTGGTGGGTGCCTGTAATCCCAGCTACTTGGGAGGCTGAGGCAGGAGAATCGCTTCAACCCGGGGAGCCTCAGATTGTGGTCAGCCGAGATTGTGCCATTGCATTCCAGCCTGGGCAATAGAGCAAGACGAGAAAGAAAGAGAAAGGGGGGGGGGAGAGAAGGAAAGAAAGAAGAAAGAAGGAAAGAAGGAAGGAAGGAAGGAAGGAAGGAAGGAAGGAAGGAAAGAGAAAGAAAGATAGAAAGAAAAAGAAAGAAAGAAAGAGAAAGAAAGGAAAGAAAGAAAGAAAGAAGGGAGGAAGGGAGGGAGGGAGGGGAAGGAAAGGAAAGGAAGGGAAGGGGAGAGGAGAAGAGAGGGGGAGGGGGAGGGAAGGAGGGAGGGAGGAAGGGAGGAGGGGGAGGGAGGAGGGGGAGGGGGGAGGGGGGGAGGGAAGGAGGGAGGGAGGAAGGAAGGAAGGAGGGGGAGGAAGAAGAGAAATACTATTGTCCTTTTTTTTTTTTTTGAGACAGGGTCTTGCTCTGTCACCCAGGCTGGAGTGTGGTGACACAATCCCAGCTTACTGCAACCTCCACCTGGGTTCAAGTGATTCTCTTGCCTCAGCCTCCCTAGTAGGTGGGATTATAGGTGTACACCATCACACCTGGCTGTTTTTTGTACTTTTAGTAGAGACACGGTTTCACCATGTTGGCCAGGCTGATCTTGAACTCCTGACCTCAAGTGATCCACCTGCCTCCGAATCCCAAAATGCTGAGATTACGCAGCCAACAATCTTGATAATGCTTTTCCTGTTTTGTTTTGAGACAGGGTCTGTTGTCACCCATGCTGGAGTGTGGTGGCATAATCAGGGCTCACTGCAGCCTCGATGTCCCAGGCTCAGGTGATTCTCCCACCTCAGCCTCCCAAGTAGGTAAGACTACAGGCATGCACCACCATGCCCAGCTAGTTTTTTTTACTTTTTGTAGAGATGGGTTCTCACTATGTTTCTCAGGCTGATCTCCAGCTCCTGGGCTCAAGCAATCCTCCCACTTTGGCCTCCCAAAGTGCTGGGATTATAGGCGTGAGCCACCATGCCCTGCCTTTTATATGCTTTTTGGATGGAAACATACTAACCCAGTGTAGTACCTTTACTTCACTCTTACAGAGAAAACTTAATTGGCTATTTTTGATGGCTTTGACAAACTGAAAACAAAGGAAGAAAAGCAAATATTACTAGAAAAAGAAGTAAAAGGAGACTTTAATAGTGAAAATTCCTAGAATCCTAATGCAATTTACTTTAAAATCCAGTTTACTTGAAAATAGCATCGCTATCCATTATGATTGCCACTTCATAGGAACCATGGAAAATTTTAAGCACAGGATTTATAATTGCCAATAGGTTCATTTTGTCCACTGTCCAGATACTGCTAATTCATCAAGACAAGAGAATTGCAATGAAGAGTTTAATTCACACGGAGCCAGTTGAAAGGGAGAATGGAGTTTTAGTACTCAAATAGTCTCTCTGAATCTGAGGCTAGGGGTTTTCAAGAATAGACTGGCAGGCCAGGGAATGGGTGCTGCTGATTGGTTGAGGATGCAATCATAGGGGTGTGGAAAATGGTCCTCCTGAGTGCTTAGTCTGTTTGTGGGTGGACCAGTCAGAAATGCAAAAACCTGAAAAGGCTAATTTTAGGTTCTACAAGAGTGATGTTATCTGCAGGAGTAACTGGGGAAGTTGCAACTCTTATGACCTCCAGAATAATGGCAGGCAATCATTTACATTTATACCTTAGTAGAATTCAGGCGCCTCTCAACCTCCGAACCTGGTGGTCTTTCATTAGCTTTACAAAGGTGGTTTAATTTTGGGGAAGAGCTATTATCATTTGAACTATAAATGTCTCCCAAAGTTGGCTTGGCCAAGCCCAGGAATGGGCAGTCTAGAGGTTAAAGGCAAAATGGTGGTTGGTTAGAACAGTCTTTCACTGTCACAATTTTCTGTTAAAATTTTTTGCAAAGGCAAAAATTGTGATCATATGCAAGATCACTTAAAAAAAGATTTATCTAATTATTTTCTGCTTAAAATAGGCAAGAAACAACAGACAGTAGCGGTCACATTTTTTTCTCTCTCTCACAAAACTGGAATTCTGTTTGTGGAAAAAGAATGAGTGAGCACAAATTAAGTATTAACAAATACAGATTAACTGTTTCCTACCTTCAGTAATCCTTATATGCCATTGATAAGCAAGACTACTTTATTGGGGTACTGTGGGACTGCAACCCATAGAGTTTCTTAGATGCTATTGGAGAGATAAAAGGATTGGCACTGAGGACTCAAGAGAACAATGGAGTCAACAGTGAATGGGAATCAAATAATCTGTGAAGTCCTGACTGCCATTCCCCACACTAGCTCCAAACAGTATTGAACCTGGTAAGAGCTGTCACCACTTTAAATTATATCAATCTATTACAGCACTTATGACTTGTCATTATTTGTTAATATATCTTTCTTGCTAGACTGCATACTCATTAAGGAGAGAAACTGTCTTCATTTCTAGCTGCTAGCACAATGGCCTCAGTTCTTCATCTCACAATAAAATTAATTTCGCAGCTGTCCCATAAAGAATCCAAAAAAAAAAAAAATCCAAAAATCCATGTAAAGTGCTTAAACCGGTGCCAGGCCATGCAGTAAGTGCTCAATAAATGGCAGCTGCTACCATTATTATGTAATTGGTGCCCAATAATTACTAATTAAATAAGTGAAGTCCAAGGTTGGGGTAAAAGTACCTTTTTCTATAGCTCACTACCTAAATCTGTGGATACTCTGGAATTTGGAAATACACTAGAATAATAATATTCTTGTCTCTTCAGCCCAGGGAAAAGGCAGCAGAATGAATAAGGAAGAAGCACATTCCGACATACAGGTTTAAAGTCTTGTTTTTAAGTAAGAGTGGATTACATTATTCAAGGACGACATCTACTCAAACGCAGTAGGTAACTAACAAAAAATCCTTCTACTAACTTAAATCTTTTTAGGATATACATTTAAACCTCAAGAGCATCATTAACACTAAAATGTCTGATACTCGAGGGCAAAATCTCCGTAGGCCTTTTTCTCCAGAAGTAAAATCAAGGTACACCTACATAAATGTCCTCTTAGCAATGTTCAGAGAAGTCTTTGAAAGGTGAAACTCAAAGGTACGGCTCAGGGAAGGAAGAAAAACAAGAGAACGGAGTGGGCTTAATGGTGGTGGGTGCAGGGAATCTAGGGGTCTGGATTCTCTTCGGAGTTCCATCACTTAAAAACTGTGTGACCGTGGACATGTCACCTCTTCTCTCAGGGCCTTATTGGGAAAATGAAGAAACAAGACAAGGTATTTTCTTCCCTTCTGCGTGACAGTTCGATTCTGTGTTTAAAAGAGGACATGCACCTGGCAAAGGGCCTGGGGGCAGAGAGGCACATGATTTAAAAACAGCTCCTCCGTTCTGGCTCTATAGCCAGTCTCTACAAGCTTCCGTAGCGCAGAGACTCAAGCACCGGGTCTCTGAGCCTGAGACAAAGCTCCACAGAGTCCGTCCGGAGTAGGCCACAAAAGCTCCGAGCTCCTGCACCGACAGCCACACACCTCAGGGCTCACCCCGAACTGCGGCGGACCCGCGGGCTCCATCAGATGCACTACCCACCCGCCTCAAGAGAGGGTCTGCAAGGCGGCGACCGCTCCGCTGGCTAAGCCCAGCGGCACCCCTATTCGGAGCTCCAGGCTCGTCACCTACCGCCTGCGCAGCCCCGCGGCAACAGCCGCAGCTCCCCAGCCCCGCCTGGCAGCTGCCGCCATCTTAGTCCGGAGTGCCCAGGGGTCTCCCCCTACAGACCAATGAAAGATCTGCGCAGGCGCAGGCTGGCCGGGAGCTGGGCGGGCACTTGGAAGAGCGCACCCCACCGGCTGCGGGTGGCGCTGCTGCGGAGAAGTGCGGTGGCTTGCGCTTGGAGGTTTGCGGCCTACTGCGTCAGCCTGGCCGAGAGAGGCGCGGGGGCGGGGAAAAAAAAAAAAAATTTTTGCTGTTTGCGCAGGCGCCCTGGTTAATTCACGTAGCACCCTGAACGCAGGCAGTTTCCGTACTTTGCTTTCCCTGCTAGCTGGGTTTTAGCTGGTGCTGGTCCTGCGGTTTCGAATGCTGTTCCTCGTCCCTAAACCTGACCCATTCATCCCCGTAGGACCCTACTCAGTCTCCAGGCCCACCTCAGTGACTGCCCCTAAAGACTCCCCGGAACATCCCCTCTCAAAGGTTCTCGCGTTCTCTTCCCCCGTGGGTCTGATGCAGACCTGTTTCTAACCCTTCCTTACAGGCTGTGCTTGTCGCCCGCCACTTGGTCATCTTGGACCAACCCGCCTAGAGGACGTACTGGTACACTACTGTCCTCTTCTGGATTAACATGGGTGTTGACTGGTTTCCAGAGCAGAGTTCCAAAGCCCATTACCTGTTCTTCCAGACGTTTCTGGGATATTCAGTTTCTCTAGGACAACGGCTCTCAAAATGCGGACTAGAGGCCAAAAACAGCAGGAGAACACGGTAGAAATGCACGTTAGAACATGTTAGAAATCCTGGGCCCCACTTTAGCGTAGCAGAATCTCTATAGGTGGGGTCTAGAAATCTTTTTGTTACTTGTTTTTTTGTTTGTTTGTTTTTTCTAGAGACAGGATCTATCTGTCGCCCAGGCTGGAGAGCAGGAGTGCGAATCATAGCTCACCAAAACCAACTCCTGGGCTTAAGTGAGTCATCCTCAGCTTCAGCCTCCCAAAGCGCTGGGATTGCAAGTGTGAGCCACCGTGCCTGGTTATTTTTAGTAGTAGTAGTAGTAGTGGTAGTAGCAGTAGTATTTTTATAGAGAAGAGGTCTCCGTATGTTGCCTGGGCTGCTCTTGAGCTCTGCTGGCCTCAAGTGATCCCTCTCACCTAGGCCTCCAAAAGCTCTTAGGTTACCCCGCCCTGCCTACTAATATTTTTATTTTATTTTATTTTTAGAAATGGGGTTTCACTTTGTTGGTCAGGGTGGTTTCGAACTCCTGACCTCAGGTGATCCACCCACCTCGGCCTCCCAAAGTGCTAGGATTACAGGCTTGAGCCACTACGCCCGGCCTTGCCTAGTAATGTTTTAACAAACTCTTCCCGGGATTCTGATGCGTGCTGAATTTGAGAACCACTGTTCTGGAAGACAGAGGACTGGTTTCTAGAATGGAAACAGCACACCTGTTGTTGAACAGGTTGAGGCCACACCCAAGACAACCCTAGTCATTTCTATGGCCCAGAGACACATCTAAGAGGGTGGGTGGGGTTTCAGGCGTGCAGGTCGAGGGAGCCTGGGCGCTGAGTGGGCTGTGCCTCCCTTTGGTTTGCTTCCCAATGCTGCGTACTTGTTTTTAACCACCAGTGGTCCTTCTCCGTCCCCACCCCCACCCCACCATTCTAGACCTCGAGGTTGAGGCAGTCCAAGGCTCTCTTGTTGACCCTGAATCAAGAATAAAATGTGGCTCTTCCACCTGGGAACAATTGTTCTGTGTCTTCGAATTTTTTTCTCTCTCTTGTAGACTCCCTATTATAAGAAAAATCCTCCCAGACCCAAATCCTCTTCCACTCTCTTTCTTCCCTTCAGAGCCAAGTGGCTTTAAAAAGTTGTCTATACTCTTAGTCTCTAGCTTTTCACTTCCCACTCCTCAAGCCACTGAAAGGAGACTTCTGTGTCCCATCATTCCCCGGGCCTGCTCTAATCAAACCACCCACAGCCTCTGTGCTGCTAACCTCCGGGACCCTTTTCCATCCTTTCTTGACCTCCACAACATCAGAGGCTAAGGAGCTCTCCCCTCCCTTTTGTAATCTTATTTCTTGGCTTTCCAGGAACCACAGATTTTCCCTATTTTTCCCTGCTACTTTTTTGGTTAGTTCTCCCCAGATTCCCTTGCAGGGTTTCATCTGCTTACCCCTCAATGTTGGTACTTTTTGGGCCCCCATTCCAGGCCCTCTTCTCTTCCCTTTCTTTTGTGATTGACAAATTTCACCAATTAGCATTTCTGTCAGCCACCAGAATATGTTTCTCTCTTGCAAAATCTGGGTTGACAAAACATTAATTTTTGCCAATTATTGATCACTTAGATTAAATGAAAACAAAGCAGATTAGAAACTGTGTGTATAGCGTGATCTCATTTATATAACATTGTGTGTCTGTGTGTGCTTGTATATGTGTACACAAGAGGTGTCTGGAAAGCAGATTGTCAGTTTTCTCTCCGGCAATCCCATCTTTCGTTCCTTAAATATGATAAATTATTTCTCCCTTGAGGCCTTTGCATAACTTCCTCCCCTTACAGAGAATGCCTTTTCCCTCTTCTTTCTTAACTCCCTTTTACTGAGTCCCCCAGGTCTAGGCCTAAAAATCCCTTCCTTAGGGCCCCCTGTTACCTCCTTCCGTCTCTATCTAAATTGTCTCCTCTGTTAGCCTCTCTCAAAACACTCTGTCCTTTTCTTTCATAGCACATTCTCACAACGTGAAATGATGAATTTGGATACTGATTAATGATCCTTTCACGTGCTATACTCTAAGCTTGATGAAGGACATGTCGGTCTCTCTTGTTTTCTTTTCTTTTTGAGACGGGGGCCTCACGCTTTTGCCCAGGCTGAAGTGCAGTGGTGCAATCATAGCTGACTACAGCCTCGAATTCCTGGACTGAAGCAATGCTCCTGCCTCAGACTCCTGAGGGACATATCAGCCTCCTTACTTTTGTATCCTTAGCACCTAGTAAGTGCCTGACACACGGCAGGTGCTCAAAAGTATTTGTTGAGTGAGTGAATGGAGTCATCTCAACCCTTTGTCAAATTCAGTACACTTTTTCACCCTGTGTGATGGTCGTGTATACAGCAGAAAGGGAAAGTCAGGAAGGAAAGGGTGGCCCTCTCCAGTTCACCCCTTGCCTGGTGCTGTGCCAAGCCAGGGTGCAGCATTTTAGGGGGAAGACTATGTCCAGTGGCATGTGAAACTAGGGACAGCAGCCAGGAGCAGAGGTGAAACAGCTTTTCCTTCTTCCCACATATACTAGAGAGTGGGCGACTTTTTAGGAAAAAGAACAAATACAACTTGAGATATCTATAGCTCTGTAACCCCCATAACACACACATACACATACACACATGCACCATTATACATACATTCAAAACTAATAGACAACTGATATTTTCTCTAATATCTTAGTAAAGATGTTTTATTGGTTGACTAAGAAGATGCCCAGACCATGTGCCAAAGACCAAAAGGTAACTTACTCACTCATACATCTATTCATTGATTCAATAACTGTTCATCAAGTGGGTTCTCGGTGCTGGGCACTGTTGAGGATTGGGGCAGACAATGCTAGGTACCTCGCAATATCTATTTCTCCCTTCTTCCTTACCTGTGAACACTGATTTTGTTCACATAGCAATGAGTCCAATTTAAGAAACCTATTTCTCAGCCTCCCTTGCACTTAGTGGGTATAAACTGTCCAATGAGACCAATCTGAAAGTCTGCCAGAAATGTCAGAAAGCTTTGCTGAGGTGAAAGATTGCTTGAGCCAGGGAGGTCAAGGCTGCACTAAGCTATGATTATGCTGCTTCACTCCAGCCTGGATGACAGGGCAAGACCCTGTCTCAGATAAATACACAAATAAATAAAAAGGCCTATGCTGTGTCTCACGCCTATAATCCCAGCATTTTGGGAGGCTGAGGTGGGTTGACTGCGTGAGCCCGGGAGTTTGAAACCAGCCTGGGCAATATAGTGAGACCACATTTCTATAAAAAATATAAAAAAAGAAAAAGTATTAGGCCCAGAGAGGCATTTAAAATGTAATGGCATTAATATCTCCTTCCCCCTTGAGCTAAAGAATAACTTCTTGAAGTCACTTGCTATGTATGCACTAGACTAATGTCAAGCTGTGATATGCCACACATCCTATAGTTCAACGTGCATAGCCAGACACTAACAATGTTATTTCTGTAAACCAGTGAGAATACCTGCTGAGGGTGGTGGCTCACACTTAAATCCCAACACTTTGGGAGGCTGAGGCTGGCAAATCGCTTGAGCCCAGGAGTTTGAGACCAGCTTGAGAAACAGGGAGGTATTACAAGCATAAGCCACTGCACCTGGCAGAATATCTGAGGAAGATGAGTCCCTTTAAATTATCAGGCCCATTGACTAGCTTAAAAAAAAAGTTCAGGGCAGGGTGCTGTGGCTCATGCCTATAATCCCAGCACAGCACTTTGGGAGTCTCTACCGGCAAACGCTGTCTCCACAAAAAATTAGCCAGACGTAGTGGCACATGCCAGTAGTGCCAGCTATTTGAAAGGCTGAGGCGGGAGAATCACCTGAGCCTGGGAAGCTGAGGCTGCAGTAAGCCGTGATTGGACCACTGCACTCCAGCCTGGGTGACAGCGTAAGACCCTGTCTCAAGGAAAAAAATTAAAAAGTCCAATGAGAATGCCTGATGAGCAACTTTTGTAATTGTTCCCCTCCTCTGATTTGTGTCTTTTTCTTTAAAAATTGAGCCTCTCCTTTGTTCTCCAGAGCACTCTCCAAAACAACCTGAAATATGGCCAGGGCTACAGTCCTCAACCTTGGCCCAAATAAATTCTCTATATTAATTTTGCCTCAGCTTCTTCCTTTTAGGTCAACATTTGCTCACAGTACTGTTTAATTAGGTTTCCCTTTACTCAGAGACGATCAAAATCCTTTATGGAGTGATATTAAGATGAACAAAACAATTCCTGGTCTCAGGGAGCCCCTGGAGAAGAGGTATAAATCAACAAAGGCACTAGGGGAACAGACTGCTATGTGGGGGACAGGAAGCATTGTCAGATGTGAAATGGTGTTTAACTTTCTTTGGGTTAATGTGTGTTCCAAAATTGTGTGAGATTCCTGTAATTCTGATATGTCTTAGTATATGATATCAGTAATAATTATAATTATTATGTTAAATTGTTGGGTGCCACAGAAATAACCAAATTTCCTTGCCAGCTGTCTTTAACCATGGCTGTTCTAGGAGTTTTGTCATCCACAAACAATTGTTGTTTTACTTTGATTCTTTTCAAAAAGTAGTTTATATTCTTCTTCTTTAAAGAAATTCATGGAAAGGACTGACAAGTACTCTTGAATACCAGTTTCTGATAACTTTGGAGATCATACCATTGGACTATGAAAATACCTTCCAGGGCTGGGTGCAGTGGCTCACACCTGTAATCCCAGCACTTTGGGAGGCTGAGACAGGTGGATCATGAGGTCAGGAGATCAAGACCATCCTCGCTAACATGGTGAAACCCCGTCTCTACTAAAAATACAAAAAATTAGCTGGGCATGGTGGCATGCGCCTGTAGTCCCAGCTACTAGGGAGGCTGAGGCAGGAGAATTGCTTAAACCTGCTGGCGGAGGTTGCAGTGAGCCAAGATCGCGCCACTGCACTCCAGACTGGGCAACAGAGCAAGACTCCGTCTCAAAAACAACAACAAAAGAAACACGAAAAAAACGTTGTTGAATGGATGAGCCTAACTTTCCTAATCTGTAAAATGTAGGAAGGAATACCTATTGAAAATGGTTGAGTGTTAGAGAAAATGCATTCAAAGTGCCTTGAACTGAGCTTGTCACATAGGTAGCTATAATGACACTGTTGCTGTATTCTCCTGTAACACTTTTAGATTCATTCCTGACGTTCTACAAGGAGTGACATCTGAGGTCAGCCGACTAATCTGTGTTCTTCCTAGAAATGAGATGGCTTTGAGCATTTCTGCTGGGCTGATGTGGCAGGTGCAACAGAGAAATATTTACCTGAGGCATGGTGAAGCCTTCTGGGAAAGAATTCATCCTAGGGAAGAATTCCTCTCTTGAGGAGAGTCAGTTCCTATGTTTGATCAAAGGTCAGGGAGCCTAGATGCTCACACTGTCTTCTGGACCAACCCCCATGAACTCTGCCTCAGGCTCAGGGAGAGGGTTTGAAACAAAGGTGACACACAAAAGAAATTGTTTCATTAAAACGTCTAGGACTGTGTGAGCCCTGAGCCCAGGGTTCTGCTGCTTTCTAGCCAATGAAAGGAGAGGGGTATGTTGTACCTCAGTGGGACCAGTGGAGCACAGTTAACTGCTGATTGGATGTGAGGGTCTGAAGCAGGCTGCAGCAGCCCCCATCTGAACAGGGGAAGTGGGACGACATTACAGCATAGGTGCCTTGGCCTTGTTAAATAAAATTACGGGAGGCCATTGTTTTGGACTGAGCCCCTGCCCTAGGTCCCAACAGACCAGACCAAACCAAAATGGAGTGACTCATGCTAAATGCCACGTAATCAAACTGAAACTTGAAGGAGGCAGATAAACCCACAAACAGACCTGTTTTCTTTTTTCCTCCTGAACTCAGGAGATTCCAGCATGATAAGGAAGTCCCCCTCTGCTCTAACCCTTAGCCAATCAGGTTTTTTTCTATTGTTCTGTTTCTTTGTTCCCACCTTACAAAACCCACTGTTCTACTATTTCTCAGTGAAATTTGAGACCAAATAATTCCATGTATGATGGTGACAGAATTATATCAATGCTTAAGTTTTAGTTAATCTCTCAAATTGAGAAGTTGTTCAAAAGGGGAAAATTGTTAAGTTTGGCCTAAAGCTTCTTCTTTACATATTTTAAGTTAGGTTTCTCTAAACACAGTGAATTGTAACCCAACTCGATGTGTAAACATACTCTTCTAACAAGCAACGAGTCTCAGCCAGTCACAGGAGCCAAATTTCAGTCAACCACAGGCAGTCAGATGTTCAAACCAGGTCAAATAAGGTAAATCCCCAATCGTCACCAACTGAGCTGTTTCTATACCTCACTTCTATTTTCTATAGATCACTTTCCTTTTTCTGTCCATAAATCTTATCCAATCATGTGACAGTCCTGGAGTCGCTCTGAACCTTTTCTGGTTCTGGGAGCTGCCTGATTCGTGAATCATTCTTTGCTCAATTAAGCTCTGTTAAATTTAATTTGTCTAAAATTTTTCTGTTAACAGCCTTCTGGGGCTGATTTGGTCGCAGGCAGCAGAGCAGTTGAAGAAGCAAATGAGTAAATGGTAGCAGAACAGAATCTGTTCCAAGTACACATGATCCCAGGAATGGATGGAGAGAGATGTCAGTCATTGCAGTTTCCACAAAGAAGGTGGGAGCAGAGACAGAGCCACATTGTACTGTGACCTTATTTTTACTGAGAGGTTGGTGAAGGTCTCAAAAAAGATTAAGCAGATAACAGCGAAGATAATACCTTCCATTTATCACTCTAGTTACATACAGCTCCTTCTGCACTGCCTTTTGTTTGTTGATTGAGATGGAAAAAAAAAATCTTCTTTCTTAAATAATCCAGAATAAACCTTTCATATATTTAAGACACGGTCTTGCTCTGTCTCCCAGGCTGGAATGAAATGGTGGGATCATGGTATACTACAGCTTCAAACTGCTGGGCTCAAGTGATCCTTCCACTTCTGCCTCCTGAGTAGCTGGGACTAGAGGTATGCACCACAGTGCCCAGTTTTTTTTTTATCTTCATTTTTGTAGAGATGGAGTCTCACTATGTTGCACAGGTTGCTCTCAAACTCCTCAAGCGATCTTCCTGCCTCCTTCTCCCAAAGTGCTGGTATTACAGGCCTGAGCCACCATGCCAGACCTGGAATAAACATTTTAAAACAAAGTTCCTGCTTTCATATGTCCCAAAATTTCTCTGCAAGCTTTGTAGCTCTTCTACTATTTTATACCTAATGATTACCTCAATAACCAACAAAACCTTGATTTCCTTCATTAAACTGTACTTCTCTCCTTTACCTCCAAAGCCAGGTGTCCTTAGATTTGAGATCTAAGAGAAAACCTGGGAACACCTGGTCATTCTGGTTTGCAGCTATGTATATGTAGATGTAGCTGGAGGGCTACCTCTTCTGGCTATGAAGGGTGTGTCCTGCTTAACTCCAGGGGCCACAATAAAATAGGATGCAATGTGAATCGTTACAGAGTTACCCAGCATGGTAGCCCTGTGTAACAAGGTATGGACTGGGACTTTCCTGCTGACTTGGAGTTTTGCCTTAAGCCTCCAAGTCAAGGACATTGGGTGATAAGGCCAAAAACATTTTGAAGTGGTTAGGCTTCCAGAAAGATGTTTAAAAACAAAACAAAACAAAACAAAACAAAACAGTGACAGCTCCACCCAACTCATCCAGGTTACGTAAGACAAGCCAACTGAGACTCATAGGTCCCAGGGTGCCTATGATAGAGGAGTGTGAAGTCTTGCTCCCTGGCTGCAGGCTTCCTGACCTGCAGAAATTTTTGGGTCAGTCTCCCCAAATATTTGGGTAAAATATGGTAAGAGAGTCCTTGGAGTGTCCTCAGAGTTTGGGGATAAATTCCAGAAATGTGCCCACAGGTGGCACAGCAAAGAGAGGACAGGAGATCAGCTTGCATTTGTGATATTTGGTGGGACAAGGATGCCAAGACTTTCCCATGGGCCAACTGGGCTCAGCAGAAGCAAGCCAGGCTGAGCTGTCCTGGAGGGATTCTGCTAATGAGGGGCCCTTGAAGGGAAGGGGACTCCAGTTTGTTGAGTAGAATGTGCTTATGAGGGGCACGAGGTGAGAGGAGCAGGTTGCAAGAATTAGAGCGGGGGTCAAATCACTTTTCTGTAAAGGGCCAGAGGGTAAATATTTTTGTCTTTGCGGACCACATGGTCTCTGTTGCAGAGACTCCACTGTGTCCTTGTAGAGCAAAAGCAGCCATAGGCAATACAAAAACGAAAGAGTGTGGCTGTGTTTCAATACAGAAAGTCTTGAGTTCCACTTCCTGTGGGGAGGGATTAATTGAATTACTGTGTGAGAGATTTTTTCCCCCATTTATCCTGTTTATTCAATCATTTTTTATACCAGTATGGGCTCATGGATGTTTATCCTATGTGTTATAATCTAATAATATAGTGTTTATTTTATTGCTCAATTTGTTCTAGTTTTGACCATTGGGAGTTCTTTCAGGTTGGCTCTTGTGTTTCCATGACTCTTTTTTTTTCTTTTTTCTTTTGGTAGAGATGGGAATTCAATGTGTTTCCCAGGCTGGTCTCGGATGCCTAGTCCCAAATGATTCTCCTGTCTTGGCCTCCTCTGTGCTGGGATTACAGGCATGAGCCACCATGCCTGGCACATATATATACACATATTTTTTTTTTTGAGACAAGATCTTGCTTTGTCATCCATCTCAGAAAACACAAAAACAAAAACAAAAAACAAAAAACTTTAAAGTGACAAATTTTAGCCTGGACAATATAGTGAGACCTCGTTTCCACAAAAGATTAAAAAATTAGCTGAGTTTGGTAATTCACATCTGTAGTCTCAGCTACTCAGGAGGCTGAGATGGGAGGATTACCTGAGCCACGGAGGTCGAGGCTGCAGTGAGCCAACATCATGCCACCACTCCAGCCTGAGGGAAACTCTAGTTTTGCTTTGGTTACCCAAGCTGGAGTGCAATGGTGTGATCTCAGCTCATCACAACCCATGAGGGAGTGAGCCACTGTGCCCAGCCTAACATTTTTTAATTTTAATTTTTTTTTTTTTTTTGAGACAAGATCTCGCTTTGTCATCCAGGCTGGAGTGGTGGCATGATCTTGGCTCACAGCAGCCTTCACCTCCATCGCCCAAGTGATCCTCCTATCTCAGACTCCTGAGTAGCTGGAACTACAGGTGTGAACCACCAAACTCAGCTAATTTTTTAATTTTTTGTGGAAATGAGGTCTCACCATATTGCCCAGGCTAAAATTTACCACTTTAACTTTTCTTTTCTTTTTTTTTTTTTTTGAGATGTAGTTTTACTTTTGTTACCCAGGCTGGAGTGCAATGGCGTCATCTTGGATCATCGCAATCTCTGCCTCCTGGGTTCAAGCAATTTTCCTGCCTCAGCCTCCAGAGTAGCTGGGATTACAGGCATGCGCTACCATGCCCGGCTAATTTTGTATTTTTTTTTTAGTAGAGACGGGTTTCTCCATATTGTTCAGGATGGTCTCAAACTCCCAACCTCAGGTGATCCACCCACCTCAGCCTCCCAAAGTGCTGAGATTACGGGGATGAGCCACTGTGTCCGGCCTAACTTTTTTTTTTTAAGTGGGGTCTCACTCTGTTGCCCAAGCTGGAGTACAGTGGTGCGATCTTGACTCACTGCAACCTCCACCTCCACCTCAGCCTCTCAAGTAGCTGGGACTACAGGGGCATGCCACTATGCCTTGCTAATTTTGTAATTTTGGAGGGGCAGGTAGAGATAGGGTTTCACTTTGTTGCCACCCACAGTGGCCTCCCAAAGTGCTGGGATTACAGGCCTGAGCCACTGTACCAGGCCCATTTTATTTTATTTTGAGGCGGAGTCTTGCTCTGTCGCCAGGCTGGAGTGCAATGGCGCGATCTTGGCTCACTGCAACCTCTGCCTCCTGGGTTCAATCGATTCTCCTGCCTCGGCCTCCTGAGTAGCTGGGACTACAGGTGCCCGCCACCACGCCCAGCTCATTTTTTGTATCTTTAGTAGAGACAGGTTTTCACCATGTTAGCCAGGATGGTCTTGATCTCCTGACCTCATGATCCACCTGTCTCAGCCTCCCAAAATGCTGGGATTACAGGGGTGAGCCACTGCGCCTGGCCCCATTTTTTTTTTTAAAGTACTTTTTAACCTTCTGACACTGCAGTACAGGATGCTTCTGGTTCATCTTGTATATTTCCTGTGCTAGCCCTAGAATCAGCCATTTCTCCATGGAGCCCTGGCTGTTTTTATTAGAGAATGGTATTTAAAAACCACGAACTGAGTGCTAGATGTGCTTGTTGTCCCTTTACTTTTTACTCTCTTATCCCTTCATCTTTTCCTTCTCTACAGATTGTTTCTCCTCTGGTGCTGAGCTTAGCTGCTCGATCATTCAAATATGCCAAAGTGCTTCTCCCATTAGTCGTTGATCCATGTCCGCACCTGGGCTGCATTCTGAAGAGATATGTCTCTTTTTGGGGCCTCTGGGCTCAGCTTATATAATAGCAGGTTGAGGGACTACTTGGTCTCCTTTCATGTAAACTGACATGCTAAGCTAAGCCCTTACTACTTACTCTTACTACTCCAATATAAGAAAAGAGGAACTCAAGGAAAAATACATAAGAGGGAAGGGGGGAAATAACTTTGACTTAAATCTAGGGAAGCAGATCTAAACCATCTGCTCCCGGCTTTCCCCTGGGTCTCACCCTGGCCCCTCCCACTTGGCTGTTAGCGGGTGATATAAGGGCACCTCCTCCCTGGCTGGTCTATTACCAACCAGCCTCAAGGGCAAAAGTTAGACACAAGTGAATGCAGAGCCCACCTGTGGGAGCTTGTGCTTACAACTCATGTGTTCCCTACTTGGAAGGCAGGGCCCACCTTAACAGAAGGCTCAGTGGCGGTCTGAAAGAGCTTCCCCCAGAGCAACTGCGGAGGAACAGATAGAGAAGACTGTGCTTTTGCTTAGTGTTAACTTGAAATAGGAAAAGCATAAGAACTTCACATTGTAGAATTTGGTGGGGTATATATTTAGGTCTTAAATTTTCAGAAGTAGGCAACTTTGGCTTCACTCATGCATATAGCACTAGAACTCTTTGGATTCCTGGGTCTTGTTCAACGCCACCTCTGCAGACTCAGCAGAGGTGTTACCCATTCTCCCTGAATCATGACAAAGTCAAGCTCATTAAAGTTCAGGCAAATACCACTCTGTGTTATTTTCTCAAATTTGGAGAGGAAATAGGCAGGTTCTCCTTCCCAGTATGGATTTTTTAAATTCTTAGGTATATTTTTTCCTAAGACTTCTCTCTTGAGGTTAGTGCTGGCCTCTCTTCAGGAATATAAAAGTATACTACTAGGCTTAGCACTAAGTGAAAGATACCTATGGATCCCTTCAATCCTAGGGAGATCTGAGTTAAGAAATAGCACAAAGCATAACTCATTTAATTAGGTCCATTTTAATAAAGGGTATAGGAGTTTACAACTCAAAACAATTCATGAAAACTATCAGATACATATGATAAATCACACCAAGAGTGCAGTAACATAAATCCAATGGTCTGCAAATAAGAGGTATTGCAAAATTGTTAAGATTGACTTTCACGTTTTCTCCCCTCCTTTCTCTTGTTCACAGCCCAAGATTATGTGCACATTGTTTTCTGAGGCCTGATGACTTCAATACTCCTTCTGGCTGGGGTGACCTCCCTCATTCAATCCATTCCAAATAGTCAGCAAAGGGAGTTCGCCTCTTCTCCACGGAATGAGCATGGTCCTTGTCCTTTATTATTTGGTTTCTATCTCCTAACAAATGACATTAAATGTTCCCTCATTCAAAACATATTGTGGGCCTTGTGGTGTTCTGGTCACTGCTGCCCTCCCAGTGCCACACATGAGCCCTCAGGATGAACCCTACAGAGTTTTATCCTTGTGGATAAGATGTGTACTTGGGAATGAGGCTAAAGTCATGGCTGATTTCCCCAACCTTTTGTCGAGAGAACTCCAGTTGTAACGTTGAGAGTTTTTGGCAAAAGGAACCAAATTGACTCATGCCAAATACCTATGGTCACTTCTCAGTACTCTTTGGATGCCTTTATTAGGAAAGCCTGAATTAACACTATGGAAGAATGCATGAGGATGAATAAGCACACACACAGACACACAAACACACATACCCCTTTCACACTCAAATGGGAATCTCTGGTAGACTCAAAGAATACAGCTGATTTGCCATTTCAGAGTGAAAAGCCTGCACTATCTCAGTCCTGCCCCCAAAGACTAACCTATCCTACTTTCACTGGTATCAATTCTGCAATTCCTATATGTACACATTAAAACGGATCCCTTTAACATGTACATATAGTTCCATTATAAGGCAATGCAGGTAACACTAACTTGGTTTCAAGAACATTGTCAAAACTGGGGCACACATATTCCTATTAGAGATGGCTGGGAGACAGCTGAGAATAAATTTATGGAATTACAAATTATGGGAATACTGGACTAAGCCATGAATGGTTATCATGTAGCCATTTTTGCCAGCTATCCTAGAGTCCCTTCACACATAAACTTGACCCTGCATTCCAGGAGAGGTGCCTCTGGGTTGTGTCACTACAGAGTAAGGCTGGGGTCCTGCCAACCTATCTTTCTTTTAGTTCATAATAGGGAAGTGAGCCATTTTTCTTTTTTCTTTTGAGACAGGGTCTGACTCTATTGCATCCAGGATAGAGTGCAGTAACACAATCTTGGCTTACTGCAACCTCCCGTGCTGAAGCCATCCTCCTATCTAAGCCTCCCAAGTAGCTGGGACTACAGGTGTCCACCACCATACCCGACTAATTTTTGTATTTTTTGTAGAGACAGCGTTTTGGCACACTGCCCAGGCTGGTCTTGAACCGGTGAGCTCAAGCGATCTGCCCACCTCAACCTCCCAAAGTGCTGGGATTATAGGTGTGAGCCACCACACCCCACCCATTTCATTCTTATCGGTGAGATTGTCACAGACTTGGCTGAAATTTAAGAAACTTGTTTACAGCAACAAAGGATGCAATTAAAGTTTACATGATCATGCAACTGTGCCATTCACCATGCACTTATTGATATGCTTAAAATAGCGGAATGTCAAGTAAGGAAATGAAGTGAGAACAGGAACAAGGGAGGTAAGCCAGGACAACTTCCAGGGACTTGAACAAAAACAATTCCCAACCACATACTACTTTTTATTTTTAAGCATTTTGAAACTCTTCTTTTCCTTTAGTGATGTTTTCAGTAACAAATTTGGCAAGTGTTCTTGGTGGTTAAAAAACAAAACAAAACTACAAGTATCAGTTGAGAAAGACAAAGAAAAGACTAAGAATTTAAATTAGATGATCCCATTTAAAGTTTTCAGTGTTTACTTCTTTAGATGGAATTGGAACATTAGAACTCAGGGGTGGTTTGGACATTAACAAGGTACTCCTGCCTCCTCAGAAGCTACAGTCTTTTCTGCAGCTCTCTTATGTACCTTTCATCAAAATAACTTGGGTTGCAGATTTCTCAGATAAAACCACATCTGTGAGACTAGCAACCATTTCACAGTTGACTGGTATGTGTTCTCCAATTTCAGTTCCAAACACACAATAGAGAATCACACTTTTCTTTATTAAAGGGACTCAAATGATTTTAAGTTGGTATTCTTCCTGCTAGAGAATGAATTGAGTAGCATCCTTCTCTCATTTCCTAAAATAAAATTTCCTATGTGATATACTGCATACATATTATATCTGATATATGTTTTGATTCTTTTTCTTTAGGGAAGCAAATATAGAATTTCCATTGTCAGATTATTCTGATGATTATAATCTGATTCCATTATGCCTTAGTGAAATGTCCACCAAGTAGTTGAAAACACTGATGTACATGTATTCTAAAACTTACTAAATAATTGGCCAGTAAGATACTGGTATCTTTCTAGAATGTTTAGAAAGAGATCTTAGTTGCCAGAGAAACTCAGAGACAACATGGGCCTGTAAACACATACTTTCTAGTATACACATATGAGACTTTTCAACTCAATAATAAGTGGGCCCAAAACAAAATAGGGTGTATGACCCAGACTCTCTATGTGCTGCCCAGCAGCTGCTTCAGCATCAAATTGCGTTCATCCTGTTTTCTAATCTAACCAAGCACTTGGAGCTAAAGGGCTGTATGTAAGCCCAAGAAACGAATATATTAAATATTTTTCACCACATATGACATCATTAATTCAATAGTCCTGTTAATCAATTAATGTGGATTCTTTCAGGGTTCATCACTGCATGTGTGGCTCAATGCTTTATGAATAAATATATTCTGGCTCATTGCTTTCCACTGAAATGAAAGGTCACAAGTTCTATATTCCCTATCAAATGTGTAAAGCAAAAACACAACAAATAAAAACAAGAAGTATAGTCATTTGTTGATTGATTATATGCAGTCATGTGCTGCATAAAAACTATTCCATCAAAGATGAACTGCATATACCATGATGGTCCCATAAAATTATACCGTATTTTTACTGTACCTTTTCTATATCTACATGGATACACAAATATTTACCATTGTGTTACAACTGCCTACAGTATTCAGTACAGTAACACGCTGTACAGTTTGTAGCCCAGGAGCAATAGGCTAGACCACGTAGCCTAGGTAGGTATTAGGCTGTATCATCTATGTGCTAAGTACACTCTGTGATGTTCACACAATGACAAAATCACCTAAGGATGCATTTCTCTGACAGTTTCCCCCATCACTAAGTGGGGCATGACTGTATTTTTTTTCTCTTTAAGGAAGTAAGACCCTACTGTAATACAAGTCTGCAGAATCTAACAGTTACTAATAATTAGTGTAATCCACAAGTCAAAGTTTTTTCATGTATCACCAAGAAAAAAAACAAGAGTAATTTGCATGTGTTTACATCCATTTCTGTATTCAAAGAAGGTATGGAGAGTCTCCACCCACCATATCTCCAGGGACAACTTTTTTTTTTTTTGAGATGGAGTTTTGCTCATCGCCCAGGCTGGAGTGCAATGGCACAATCTCGGCTCACTGCAACCTTCACCTCCTGGGTTCAAGCGATTCTCCTGCCTCAGCCTCCCTAGTAGCTCGGACTACAGGCGTGTGCTACCATGCCTGGCTAATTTTTGTATTTTTAGTAGAGACGGGGTTTCACCATGTTGGCCAGGCTAATCTCAAACTCCTGGCCTCAAGTGAGCCACCTGCCTCGGCCTCCCAAAGTGCTGGGATTACACGTGTGAGCCACTGGCCTCCAATGAAAAATTTAAAAAGGATACAAACTCGTGTTTGACGAAGTAGTCAACTATAGTAAAATCACCATGATTTTATTCTGATTCTGACCTTGAGAATTAAAATAGTCACTTGATTAGAAGAGAATTATCAAATAACCAAAGAAAAAACATTTTGCAGGGCTGTTACAGAGATAATCCCGAATATTTGGAAAGGGGAATTTCTGGGCTGGGTGCAGTGGTGAACCCAGGAGGTGGAGGTTGTAGTGAGCTGAGATCACACCACTGTACTCCAGCCTGGGCAACACAGACTCTGTCTCGGGAAAAACAATAGAATTTCTCAGTTGGGGTGAGAACTCTCCCTGCTCTCCCTGAATATTCCTGGCCTCTTAGTTCACGCTTTTGAGGGTGTCACTTGATAATGGCCATGGGAAGAATCTGGGGCACAAAGTTCCATGTGCATTTGCCAAAATTATTCATTCAATGAGAAAGGCAATTTTGCATCCACTCATATATAGAAAAGTCAGAAACGAGAACTGAAAAAAGCAAATTCTTAGAAAAAACATTTAGCATCCACCAAAGTGAAAGACATAGATTTCTGGCACAGTTGAGACCTTAGTTGGAAAACCAAACCTTGGCACAATGCCAATTATTTATCTTTTAATCTGGACATTTGAAATAGGTGGAGACCAACCAAAAAAGGAAAAAGAGTTGAAAAGTAGCTGCTCATATTTTACTGCCAATATTCCTGAACTTTAAAGAATATCACACTAATGAACTGCAATAGAATTGGGCATTTAGACTTGATTCTTAGATGAATTTCCAGTAAGTTTTAAATCATTGATCTGGTTTGGTAAATAACTCTCCAGACTTCTACAGCTAATGGAAAAATCACTTACCCTTCACTCGAAGTGACAGAACGCATTCATGTTGAAACCTAATGCAGCAACTCTATTAAGTTGAACTGTCTTACTTAGCAGAAGTCTTTCCATTGAGATATAGCCTTTATTTTTATTATTATATTTTTGGAGACAGGGTCACACTCTGTTACCCAGGCTGCACTCATGACTCACTGCAGCCTCGAACTCCTGGGCTCAATTGATCTTTCCACCTTAGCCTCCCGAGTAGCTACAGACATATGCCACCATACCCAGATAATTATTTTATTTGTTTATGTTTTAGAGTCTCACTCTGTTGCTCAGGCCAGAGTGCAATGGCGTTTCTCAGTTCACTGCAACCTCTGCCTCCCAGATTCAAGTGATTCTCCCGCCTCAGCCTCCTGAGTAGCTGAGACTACAGGCATGCGCCACCATGCCCAGCTAATTTTTTGTATTTTTATTACAGATGGGGTTTCACCATATTGGTCAAGCTGGTCTTGAACTCCCGATATTGTGATCCGCCCGCCTCAGCCTCCCAAAGTGCTGAGATTACAGACATGAGCGACTGCGCCCGGCCTATTTTTCATTTTTTTGGTAGGTTCAGGGTCTCACTGTGTTGCCAGGGTTGGTCTTGAACTTCCTGGGCTCAAGTTTTCCTCCCACCTCACCCTTCCAAAATGCTGGGATAACAGGCATGAGCCATCGCACCTGGCCAGCTTTATTTTAAGGCACTAATAATAAAGAGATTAAAAAAGCTAGGAATAAGTCAGATCTTTCCAGAAATAAAAGACATTTTAAAAAACAGTACCTGTCTGACCTATTTCAATGTCTAAAGAGGGTAGAGAATGTAAAAGTTTTCATGCCTACCTGATTGAGCTCTTTTCCATTTCTCAAACACTTATTTCCATGGCTCAGATTTACATTTCCTCAAAGGGCAGTAGAGAAAGATGGCAAGGATTTGGGTAAAACAACAACCACAAAAAACCAACCCCAAAACAAGCAAGCATAGTTTGTAGCCTAGTCTGATGATGAATGAATTTCCTAATGATGGCATTTAGTCCACATACTCAGAGGCTGGAACTGTAACAAGATGTTCTTTTCTATCGCTGTGCGGAGAAAATGTATAAGGAAAATTAATTTTTTACAACCCAGTAAATATAATTTGTTAATAGCAAACAGGAAATTCTGGAGAGAAAAAAATTTACTCTGAAATATCAGTTCTAGCAGGATTTCCCTACACTTTCCAATGTATTCAATTTTGCCACAAAAAAAAAATTAAGTAAAATAAAACAGGGTTCAAGTCAGTTAGGTGAGCAAACACCAAAAAATGAGTGATCTGATTGTGGAGGAAGGCATGATGGGGCAGGCTTTACTAAAGAGAAATGCTTCCTGTGCACACGCACGCATACATGCACACACAAACCTGTACACTCATACTAATTTCAACAGCATGGAGGTGGGGAAAGCCTTGCCAACATGACTAGACACGGGCAGTTACCCCATCTGCCTATATCTCTACATAGGCTCTGACGTACATTCCAACCCACAGACACTCACGCACGAAGGCTCGCACGCAGACTGAGAAACAGATCCAGAGACTCCTAGGGCTGCTGTTTCTACAGGAATGATTAGTTAGTGCAGGATTATACTTCCTGTTGATGTGCAGGCTTTTTATCAGACATCTCCCCTTTTCAAGAGCACTAAATCTTGATTTAGTGGAGGGACTAATCTTGATTATTCGATGGGCATGACTTAGAACAGGAGCTACAGGAATTAAAACTAGCAACAATAGGGCCCCTTTGAGATTGGGGTGAAGAGTATTTCTGGATTTAAACAGTTTCTGGGGGGGGGAAAAAAGCAGAATTCTTGGTGGAAGTGGATGACCTCTGTGAAGGAGATGAAAATGCCTCAAAGTCCAGAAATCAATATAAACAAATAAACAAACAAACAAATGAATATAACTTAAAGGGGCTTCAACTAAGTATCACTGCAACTGAGTTTGTTGACTCAAGAAATTCTGCTCTGACACAGGGAACTGAAAGATAAGAACTGATAATATTTTTTCTTGGGAAGGCTCAGCTGGGAGTGCTGTGGCGGGTATTGAGGGTGGGGTAGAGACAGAGGCCTGAGGCTCAGGTTTTGCTCCTAGGGTTTCTTGCCTGACTTTGAAGGGAAGGGTGCTAAAGCAAATGGATCAGCAGCTGGCAGCTCCGTAGTCCTGGAAGAAAGGGATGAGACAGAAACAGACCCAGCTATTGACTGCTTGTTGGTTTGTGAAACAATTTGTAGGCAGCAATGGGCTGGGCTTCTGGACTTGGCTCATCTTCTGGGCTATAGTGACGGGAATACTTGGATAAGGACTGGGGGCGGAATGGTTTGCCAGCCACAGGGCCTGAGACAGCTTCTTTCTGGGGCTGAGGTCCTTTGTTTCTGTCATTAGGATGACTCCCGGATTCCAGGCAGGATCCCCTGGGAGAGATGCTGTCCAGATGGTCTGCTGCTTGTACAGAATGGGAGAGGAGGTTAGATTGTTGCACAAAACCAGCTGTGGAATACTGAGCTTGGACAGAGGTGTATACAGCTCTCTCACGGCCCGAGGGCAAGGGGATGTCACCTGTCTGACTGAGGCGACCAGCCTGTGCAGGCAGCTCCTGAGAGGTGCTCTGGATAACTGTTAACTCCTCCACACTTTTCTTCTTAGTGAAGGGAGCTCTCAAAAACACGTCTGACTCCTCTGGCTGGGAAGGAGCCACACTGCTTTTGGAGACAAATGGGGCTTTGGAGAAAATGTCCATGTCATCATTTGGAACCCTTGAGCTCCTGAAAGGAGCTATGGCAAAAACATCTGGCTCACTGAGCCCATCAGTGGTTGGCTGTGTGAGGGCTGGGAACTGGTTCTTTCTTCCACCTTGCACTGCCTTTGCTTGCTCAGTAGAGAGTTCTGGTGGAGCGAATGGAACGGCTCCTCCCAGCTTCCCCTGGGGGGGTCTGCAACTCTCATCTTCTTCTTCAGACTCCATAAGGAGAGGCCGAGACCCACTGCAGTCCAGCATGTCTCCTTCAAGGTCAGTCCCTTCCTCTTCGCTGCTGTGGAATGAGCTGTTGCTTGAAGGGCCATCTCTGGCCAAGTAGTCAGATTCTAAGTTGTTCTGAGTCTTTGTGCCAGGTACTCTGGAGGGGTCTTGATACAGGGAAAGGCCTTGAACCCCGAGTGATTCTTTAAAGTGCTCTACGGTTATTACAGGACAGGGACTGGACTCTCTCTGGAGACCTAGAAAAGCATAAAATGCAGAATTAATGTATAGGTCAATTCTCTTTGGAACATTCAATGGTCAACCCGCGGCAAAAACATTGTGGGACCAAATAATAGATGTTGAAAATGCAAAAGGAAAAACAGAAAAATAAAAGTCAGGCAAGGAAACTGCACACAAACTGGAACACAACCAACCACTGTCTCACGTTTTGGAACATGATAGGCACGATGTACAGGAAAGGAGATGAAGATGTTAGGCACACAGACATTCAGCGTTAACTATGCAATGCTCCTACACACAGGGCCAGGCACGGACACCTGCTCTACCTGGCACTGGCTCATTATGGAATGAAAACAAACCCAGTCATTCATCTCCACATATACCATGACGGTTTTGGATTATGTAGAAACACTGTCTGGGGATGACTCAGTTCAGAATCTGGCATGTGGTCATCTGCTCCACATGCAGAGGGACAAACTCTCTGAAAAGAAGCAGAATGTGGCTGCTTGATAAATGCAAGTTCACTTGATGACTTACATTATAAGCACTACTCAAAGAGCACAAGAGTGCCCAAAACATAAATACTGAAGGTACCTTCTAAGGGGAGCATACAGCATCGAAATCAGACCAAATAAATCACCTTCAGCTGGAGTTGCCCCAGAATTTTGTTTTCAGTCTTCTAAGTTCATAAAGATCTCCTCTGCTTAAATGAATCTGTCATAAACTTCTTTAAGCAGAAGGAATAAAATGCATGGGTCATTACAGAAGCATTAGCAAACTCCAATATACTAGTCTATTTCTATCTAGGTAGAGGTGCCTCAGGGTGCTCTGGCTTTTAAAATCAAATAGACAATTATCAGAATGCAATAGAGCTTACCTTCCAAGAAATATTAGCAGGTTAGAAGTATGTCATTGGGCACATGTTAGCAAAAGGGCAGGAAAAAGGCATATGTAACTAAGCAAGAAGAATCCAGAGAAAGGGTGGTTGGGGGCAAAGGTATCATTTCACCATGGGCTCAGTAAAGAGATACTACTGGACTTTCCCAACCCACCAGGATAAGAATATTAGATACAATGATTTGGAGCCATAGATGACCCAGAACCTCTGTAGAGATGGAACTCAATCATCTCCTTCCCATACTGACCCTCTCCCCCTCCTATGCAAACCATTAGCTAGCAGAAATTTCTGTCCAAAATTATCCCCTGCTAAAGTTTCTGCTTGAATTAAGCACACAGACCACAGCAGAAGAGGCATTAAAATCAGTTTATTGGGAAACCAGTCACTTAGAGACATTACATTGTAAAGAGAAGGTAGAGAGAGGTCTGAACATTTTATAAGATACTGTACAAAAATACTATGTTTCTCTGAATCCTATAACTTTTTAGCAGTGCTTCTTTTTAAACAGTTCTGACCTTAAATATTGTTTTCAGAAACAAAACAAAAATGGTTTTCCTCCATTTTTATTTTCCTTTCTAACAGTTTGAATGCATTCAGTAAATTTCAGATTAGAGCGTTAAGTTAAATTATGTACTGGTGCCAAATGGCTTTCTGAATAGTATTTGAAGAATAAGATTTTGAAGAGAGTAAGTTTTTCCTTGCATTTTAATTTTAACATGTGCAGCTACATGGTAAACGAAAGCAGCAGTCAGTCGACAGGAAATTAACGGAACACCTTCTCCCTTGCAATTTATGTGGCTAGACATCATCCTAGTTTCTCAGGCAAGTATACTGATATTAGATTTGTCTCAGTGATACCAAGATGATAATTTCTTGGAGGAAATTCAAATAAAAGGGAGAAAAGTAAGTTTTCTAAAATAAGGTTTGCAGAGCCTTAAAGTGGGACAAGAGAGCCCTAAAACTCCTGGAAGCAGCTTCCTCACGTAGTATCGGTTGGACAACGTTTTCAGTTGCCAAAACAAAATCACAATTTCTCATCTTGCAAAACTACCCTGCAAGCTGATGTTATTACGCTTGTTCTTCAGGAGAGCAAAGTATCTCTTAGGGAAAAAAATGGAAAACTTAGTCAAGCCAATGACCACTTCTGACATCATACAGGTCAGTAATACAATGAACATTAGTTTGATCGGAGTCAGTGTTTTTTAGAAATTTAAACTAAATTCAGTCAAAACAATTTGTGTGTGGAGACTGGCAAAAACCCAGCTATCTATTGAACCAGAGGCACTTTGGATGCCTAAAGTGCTAGATTACATTTTGAGAACTGGGAAGTACCAAGGGGTGTGTGTGTACCCATATCCAGAGTTGGAGAGGATGGAAGAACGTGTCTAATCCATCAAAATTATTTGTTAAAAAGTAGGTTTTTGGTCAAGAACACATTTGGCAAACATTCCAACTCAGAGCATATTCTATGACCTTCATGATGACTAAGGAGAAAATCAGACTTAAAATTCTAACAACTTTGAATAATTCACAAAAACAGTCACAAAAATACCAGAATATCAAGTTTGAAGGGAAAATTAGTCTCCTGTCCTTCAAAACAAGGACTAGAGCTATTTCCTAGCTTTCTTTCAGCATCAATAGGCTTTGTAGGAGTGGAAAACTACATTTAAAGGGTTCTCCTGAGGCCAAGTCCCTTAACCTTTCTATTCTTAGAGGAGGTGCAGTGTGACTGAGGCAGAGAGCAAGCACACTTTGCAACTCTCCAGGCCTGGTACTCTGAAGGCCAAAGAAATGCCAGAGAACACGGGGGAAGCCCAGACCTCCACATTCACTTAAGGAATTCTGGTGGTCGTAGCACCAGAAACAAGGTAGTCAAGAGAAAGAGACATTCCAAATATACTACAAACAGAAGGTAACCATTAAATCTTGTTGGCAGAAAAAAGCCTTTTTTTTTTTGAGTATGTGAATGTGTTCTTATAGGGAAAATGTGTTTTCAGGGTGAACAGTTCCTTTATATGAAGATAGCATTGTGTCAACAAGAAAATGTGTTTGAAATAGTTTCTCTACTAACAATGAAGGATTTATACCAGTTTAACCACATGCCTTGGCCCGGTTCCTCTGGTAACCAATAACACACCATAGCAGACACCTGTGGCCACAGAACTCGGTAAACACTGCCTGTTGTACCTCAGGGGCTAAGGCCCGGGGCCTGGCTTCACAGTCGGCTCAGGGTCCTAGTTATCACGGAGCCTAAGGTAGGGTTTTGTTTTAATTCCCTCAAACTGGGTCATGCCTCTTTTTATTTTCGTTTTGCACATAAAATTAAGCAAGAAGTCTAAACACACTTCTTTTTCTTGCTCTGATGTAGGAGTGTATGCCAGGTTGGGCACTTTGACACTTCCGATATGGGTAACTCCATATTAGTCTATTTTGAGGCTCTAAATTCTGTAGATTTCAGCAAGAACTCACATGCTTCAGGGAAGACAAAGAGTCCCTAAAATACCTGATGACTTGGCAACTATCCTCACCAGCTCCCTATTAACTTCCAAAGCAACCAAAAGTGCTGAATCATTTAGGATTGGTTTCCCTTGGAAATTCCATCTGATTGACATAGTGAGGGTCATCAGAATGCTCCCTAAAGAATCAAACTCTTAAGATTTAAATGTCAGGATAGATGTTTCTTAATGAAATATATCATGCACAACCAGAAGTTTATTTTTCTTCATACCGTAAACTGAAATAACAGTTACAGGGAGTATCAAAGATATAATTGTTGCCAAAAATGGAAAATGAAGACTTGGAGTATTGAGAAGAAGCCTTCTCATATAGTTAGTAAATAGAAAGCAAACTACCCCTTCACAAAAACTTGGAAATGCAACAGCAATTGAAATGTAAAATCTTAGAACCAAACCGGGGGAAATCAAGAGACGTACATCAAACCAATAATTTCCGTGACCTTTTAGTTCACATAATAAAAGTAGGCATTTGGTTCCACCATATATTGGGCAGCTGCATTAAAACCCATGACTAGGAAATGAGGGACCTGATGGAAGCCAAAAATGGCCAGCTGTGCCTCTCAAGCCAATGAGGCAATTAAATGCGAGAGCTTTCTCGCTGGGGGATAAAATTATTCCTGCCAACATAAAATGTTTAATTAAGTTGGCCTGGGTATATTAGGGATTCAGTTAGAGGAGGAAAGCTGCAAACCTGTGCTCCATTTTACAACCTTGTGTCTGGTCATATCCAATGTAGGCTGGCCGGTGTCTTATTCTCCTTGGCCACAGAAGGTTTATTCTCTCGGGTAGCCATGATTCATTACTATGTCCTCAGTATGTAGCTACACTTTTCTTGTGCACAGGTACTTACTGTCACTCAATACTGTGATTAAATCCTTTCTGCAAAAAAGTGGGTTTTCAGCTCAGGAAAAGAGCAACTTATTTTAAGTTATTTACATCTCTAAACATCATGCTCCCATTTGAAACAGATAAAAGTCTTTATTCCCCTGTATGTTTACATAAGAAATTTTTTTACAGACTTTTTTTTATACAATACTTGTGCAGCAATGTTCAAATTTCACATTTTTACTGCATAAGGTATCTTCATGTACAACTGTCTGCTTTGTCTTCTTGGGAAGGACAGGTTAAAGACCTATGATAAATACACATCCACATGACAAAGGAGAGTGCAATAGGGCAGAGTAGAATACTCATGGGAAAAGAGTAAATTCAGGACACTACATCAAAGTGTGATCCAAGAAAGTGTCTTTCATTCTAGCAACTACCGCCATTTGGAAACTTCTTTGAATAGGTTAGCATCACCCCAGGAGCCTCCCTATCCCATATTAGTGAAAGGAAATCTGGAAGAAGCAAAAGAGTTTTCTTGTTACAGATTTTCTGGGACTCATTCTGATAAGAAACCTAAGCACATCCAACTTCAGAAACATTACTAGTGTGGAAAAGAAAAGGCTAACTTTGTGTTGATAAAAATTATAGCCTTTAGAGAGGAATAAAAGATAGTTTTGCAGTATCTGGAGTGTTTCAGGAAAGATTCCATTCTAAATAGTCATATGATAGTTTTTCGGTTCTGCCAGGCAGCCTCTAAGTTGCTTAACCCAGCACACTGGGCAATCCTGTCATTTTCATCCCAAAGCTCAAAGTTAGCGGCTATGAGAGTCTGATAATCTTATAGACTGAGAAGGTTAAGGACTCTGGAAAATCACAGAAAAACCTTATCAAGAGAGACTTTATTTTGGCCCAAGGTATCTATAGCATGTATTTATTCAGCTAAGTGCAGATCCCTTCACATTGCAGGCTATCAGCCCCAAAGATCCCTTCGTTCCCATAGCAAGGCTGAGGCAGAACTGTTCCTGACCCGGGGAAGGTTATATTGGTTGATTATCCGTCAGGAGAGTAGGAAGTAAGTATTCAAAGCAAACAAACAGAAGTATTCACAACAAAACAAATATTACATCTTGAGAAAAGTAAGTTCTTTTCTTGGGTTTGTTTTTCTACAAGTATTAGCAATCCAAGTTCTGTAATTCTAATTCAGGAAAAGTGAAGTCCAATATCAACACTAAACAAAGTGACAACTTCTTTCAGAGGTGTTTTAATACCCATATCTTTCAATTTTTTTTTTTCTTTTTTTTTTTTAAGACAGGGTTTCACCATGTTGGTCAGGCTGGTCTTGAACTCCCGACCTCAGGTGATCCACCCACCTTGGCCTCCAAAGTGCTTGGATTACAGGCGTGAGCCACCACGCCCGGCCTCTTTCAATTTTTTTAAACCATTCTAAAGACGAGGGAATCACAGAAGTTTCCTTATTCAGAAAATTAAGGAAATTAAGACTTGATCATGTTCACTTTCTATTATAAGATCCTCTCTGAGAATTTTTTGTGGATTATTCTTTTTACTGTCTTCAACAGTAACCACTCTTCATCTTGCAGGGTTGAATCTGCTTTCTGGAAATGGCTAAATGTTACTCAGAACCAAGAGTAGTAGAAAAAGTAGATAAAGAAAGAATACACTTTCAGATGCTTTCTCAAAGTGACACTAATAAATAATATAACTGATTTTCTTATACCTTATTACCTTCCTTGATATTATTTCTAAGGAGAGGAGTTTCAAAAATAACTTTAAGGATGGCAGCCTAATTAGAATAACAACTTCTTAAGTAAAATTGGATGACTTTGAAGGGAACAACATTTAATTAGATGTCAAAATTCTAATATATCTGCTAAAGAAATAATTAATTATAATAATTACAATCATACTTAGAGGTGCCCATTTAAGCCCTATCTCCTCTGAGGTATGTGTTTTTGAAAACATTGGGGCTCATTTGAATGTTGTAAAGGGAAAAATTGATTTGTGATGTTTTCTGCTATAGTTACTCCTCTTACATGGTTGGAATAAAAGCACATCAGAAACATACGCTTGTAGTATTTGCCCGTTTTAAACTGGTAAATCCCTGATTATACATTTAAAAAGAAATCTGATATCATTTTATTAGAATAGGTAGGTGTGTGTACACGCATGTTTTTCTGTAATACTTAAAAAGGAAAATCTCTCAGACTATGATGATTTAGGCTTCTATTCAGATAATCAAGAAAGAGCAAGTTAGTAAAAGCCCATTATAATTCTTTAAAATGTAAACACTGCCACTGAAATAGCAGGAACTATAGAAGATAACTGAAGAACATCAGGATTATATAAATCCTTCATAGCCCTTCTAAACATAGTAATATCTACTTAGGACCCTATGCTTCTATAATCTTAAAGACCATCTAGTCCAAACCCATTGTATAACTCTAAGGAACAGCAGCTCTGAGAGGTGAAGTGCCTGCTGAAGGTCACTCAGTCAGTAGCTGGCAAGGGCCAAGATGAGATCCCAGGTGGCCTGTCCTGCCCAGGCCTCTTCTCCCCCGACCCTGTTCAATCCAGCTCAGGTCCCACACCTGTAAAATGAAGAGGATGGTGGACTAGAGGATGGTCTCAAAGGTCCCTTTGTGGCTCAGGCTATGATTCCACAAGTACTAGCACACTATGCTCATCTCAAATAAACTCTTTTAGCTCAGGGATGATGCTATAAACCAAGGAAGGCCCCGTTTACCAAAGCACTCATATGTGTTCCTTAACAGAAAAATAGTTCTCCCCTTTGAGGAGGCCTTACTCTAAATAAGCCCAAGACAATTTCTTGTCATCATCTCCCTCAGGCTTCTACTACCATCTCTGGCTTCTAGTCTGCCCATTTTCATTAACAGCCTCCATTAAGCTTTACTGAGCCAAATGACTAGATAATACATCTCAATGTAGTTATGGGTAATGCATGAAAAGAACAATTTAGAGATACCTAATTTCTAAACTGTACTCTTCATAGTTTCAATTGACAAACTAGATATTTCATTATATTTCTGTTTATATGAAATAAATCAAATATGAAAATGCAGAACTAAAACATTATTCTTATTTAAAAATAAACATTTCCTTCATTAGTTAATACATTCTTTCTATGTCCAGGAAAGAGAATACAGTTCCAAACTGCAGCAATTTTCCTGTACATAAAGGGGTAAAGCAAGTCCTATTTTCACTGCTATCCAACCACAGAGAGCCCTTCGTGGATATCTTTTGCTTTTTAATCCTCGGCAGGAAGCTTGTGCCTCTTTCCGTTTTGGAAATGTTACTCAACTAGAGGTCTTTACCTAGCTCATCTTGTTTCAGCCAGCATGGGAAGTATTTAAAGACAGAAGGAAGGCTGGAAGATTCAGACTTTTCCTCCATTACCTTTCAAAATCTGCTTGCACTATTCCTAGGGCCAAACCTTGCCCTCCAGAATGCAGTGTTTTATAGGCTGTTGTTGCTGTTAAACTTTCCCCCCCCACTTAAAGTGCAAATGTGAGGAAGAAGAAACAAAAGTACTAGATAGCAAAACAAGCAAATGGACTTGGAACTTTATTTGTACAAATCTGATCAACTAAGAGTTTCCCTTTTGATGATGAACAATAGCACTAGAGGAAGAGAACAAGAGGGGGGTTCTCTGTGACCACTTCTTTTCAAAAGGGTGATTTTATAAAAGTGCTTTCCACATAAGGAAATAAAACACACTTTAATGAGTAAGTACATATACAGAGGGTGACCATGAGGCATGTTGTCATGTGAGTGCAGGGGCCTTTATTTATTTTATGAACAATATCCTAAAGTTAATAAAGAACTAAGCTTTGTTTTATTATTATTTTTTTTAATCTAGGAAGCCAAGGAAAATCAACCGAACATATTCCATTGGCTGCAGCCTTCGATTTAAACATCAGAGAGAAAGAAAGGTAAGCTGGGCACACTCAGATTGTGTCCAGCTTATCAGCACACTTATTTCTGATTATCTGAAAATAAACAACATGCTTATTCTAGAGTCAGAGGACCTGCTGAAAGCTTATAGCAACACACAAGTCTATTCAAAATGATTCCATATGTTACACTGTAGGATTGTTGTGTAGTTATACAAGGGAAAGAGATCAAAACCCTGTACAGACACCTGATATCAGACTTGAAATGCCAAGTGGAAACAGAACTATTCAGCGTCTTCATTTATACACAATTTACAATATTTGATTCAAAATAAAAATCACAAGAAAAATACATCTGTTTCTGCTACAATTCCTTCCCCTCCTTATCCTCCCCCCTCCCGCAGTGAAAAGTCTTCTAATAAAAGGTATCATATTACCACCACTGTCTTGTTTTGGTCTAATTCTGAGATCCCACATGGGACAGTTAACATGAAAAGGAATGGCAAAACTTGGGATTTATATAACATACACATTTTATCCAAGGGTCTCAAGTACTTGCAGTCACGTCTCCAGATCTGAGAAATCACGGTTCAATGGAAGCCAGAAAGCTGGACGAATGCTGGGCAGGTTGCATGGGGTGTAAAATCCCCCTGGCTAAGTCTATGATCAAACAAGGTCAAAGTTGGTTGGCTAGAGCTGGGCTCAATTTCTCTTCTCATATATATATACTACCAGTCAGTAAGTTTACCCTTTCTTAAACCATTGGAAATAAAACACCCATCTCCAGGCTACTGCCTAGAGTTAAGACCAACGGAAGTAGCCATGTCCTCATGATAATGCATCAGGATGAAAAGCAAAAACAGGGAAATACATTCATCAGCATCTGGCCAAAGGAGACACGGGTTGGGAGAACTGATTTGGGAGGCCATTCCTAGCAAGAATGAGACAAAAGTGTCAATTCACTAGTTTCAGTTACAGTTAAGCTTTTGGTGGAGTCGACTCCGGCAGAGGTGAAGCTCATGGCATCTAGCGCTTGATTTAAGATAATGCTATTGAAGAAGGGTAATGAGAAAACACAGCAAACTAACAGGGAGGAACTGGCCAAGAAATATCTGGAGGGCCAAAGTGATTTTCTTTCCTTATCATTTCTACGGGAGAAGGCAAGGGGTAGGAGAAAAGGGCTGGAGGGCCCCTTATTTGCAGATTTTTTTTAAAAAATCATTTTTTTCATAATTCCGTAATGAAAATGTATTTTACGGTATGAAGGTTACAGAACTGCATCTGCTACTGGGTCACGGCTACAGGTCTATGAGCTGATCCACCAGCAGTAAAGACCTGGCTAGGTTGGGAAGACTGGACTCAGAGCTCCCACTGCTGTTTCTAGAGTGCCCACCTGGAAGTGGAGAGATAGGAATTCAGTACAAAACATAAAGGGTTAAGGTTTAGATGTGCACAGCAAGCAAAGAAAAACCAACCAACCAAACAAACAAAATTCCAAACCCTAGAGAAGCAATATTTTACATTTGCAAACCCTTACGTGTTGATTTTGAAACATACACGTTAGCTGTCCACCACCTCCCACCAAAAGCTCAGGCACTGTGCACACCACAGTATAGGCAGGACATTTCGCAAAGAGGGCACTATTTGCAAATTAACGCTTTTTTTGGTTGAGAATTGCTGGCTGCACACTAACTTCCTGATAATACCAAGCTATCTCCCTGATAAAGTAAAAATCAATAATTGTTGCTTTGGGGGATAAACTAGTTATTAAGATACTGTAATAAGAACATGCTTTAAAAAATAAACAGATGGTCCTATGGCAATTTAGTGTTTTATGGCATGTTCAAATGATTTTCATCCATCAAAGTGGAAAAAGGATGCTCCATTAACGTCAAAAAGATGTGAATGATACCAAAACACAGCTGTTAATTTCTTTGGGAAAAATATTTATTACGGATTATTCTAATCATGATTAAAAAATGTTATGTGCTTTTGATATATACCTTCAGGTTTCCACTGACTGAAGATTACTTTGCTTTTGGCTTCATGGTAAAAACTAACTTTTAGCCAATTGTTAAATACTCTCTCTAAATAAACACCATGGTCAAACTTTAAAGCTATCTGTCTCTATTGGTCCAGCCTACAATGATTCTCATTACCAGCAATGTCCTTCATTAATTACTGATGCTTTTCTTTCCCCTTGCCGATAAGGTGCATGACTGTTTTGACGAGAGCTGAGGGCAAGCTCTTCTCTTTCCCCATTCTTTTTCTTACCTTGTGGGTTTTTGGTTATCAATACAGGAATAGGGTCAAACTCATCTTCTGCCACCTTGTCCGAGCTCTCAGGGACATCAAAACCTGAGATGAGATTACTATCTTCTGCAGCTTAATACAGAATGCAAGTACACAAGCAGAAACAACAGAGGTAGAGATTAGCAAAGAGAGAGAATGTGAAAGAGGCACAAAGATGTCAATCTGCACAGCCCTGTTATTTTTAAAGGTGAAAGTACTTATTTTCTGAGTTGAAATAAAAGTAGCAAAACTGGAAAATACAGAGATACAGAAAAAAATGCTTTAGAGTTGGCCATGTTAAGACTTTTATAAATGATTAGGGAGAAGGGTTCCTGGAAGAATTGTATTATTTATAAGACATTAATTATAATTATTGTGAGGTATTTCTTCAATGTCACTAATCCATAAAGGCATAGGAATAAGTCATTTGTTGTCTTCACTGAGGGAACAGAGGCCTAACAATATTTGAAAAACTCAAAACCAGGGGCAGGGGAAGGAGGAAAAGAATTGGTGGTTCTTTAAGAAGTAACCGCTGTATACAAGGCAAACAAAATACTTCTGGAAGGACTCACTGCACTGTGACTGGGAAAAAAGACATCGAAACAACTCAGATGCCCCAGGGAATGTTGAGGCACAAGATCACATATACCAAGGCCTCAAGCAGAAGTTTGTTAGAACAGTCTTCTCCATTCTAATTAAAGCTATCCTACCAGCAAGGAAGTGCTAGCTGGGCACCTATTTTGCAAATGATGCTTCTCTGTAATTCTACATTGCTGCTGACACACCACTGCTAGACATCATTGTCTAAATAGGTAACTTTCCTCTATAATCTATAAAAACATAATCACTTTAAAGTCATCAGGGTAAAAACAAAACCTCAACTATTAATCATTGCAAACCTCAGGGGTGATTATTTTTAGTCATCCTGGGGGAGTTTTCCTTCTTAAATTTTCTTTTGAAGGGACTTAAGCTTTTCCTTTTCTATGCATTTTCTCTTTCCAGAAGACCACTTTCACCACCCAATCACAGAAAGTTCAGTAAATGCCTACGCACAATAAGCCAGGCATTGAGCCTGACACTGTCACAAACTAAGAATTGGATTCAAGCTACCTCTGTCCAGCAGGATTTCAAACCACTATTAATCAAGACCAACAAATGAAAATGGTAGATTAGAAAGAGAAATCCAGTAAGCAACCATGACTTGAAGGTGAACTAAAATTCAAAACTTCTACAGGTTCAACCTTGGAGGACTGGCTTTTGAGGCAAGATGCTTATTTCTTTATTGCAGTCATCACTGAGCAATAACTTTGAATCAGATTTGATAACAGCATTTTACATTCTAAGGACAACAAGCATTATATCGATCATTATAGTCAGACAGTGGATAGTCACTTCAACCATCTACTTGAATTGACTGCAACGATACCTAGCCCTTAAAGGTAACATGGAATATCTGCACTCTATGTTCTTGCCAGACAGCAATACTTTCACCAATCTGCTAAGTCTTTTTTACACTTAATTTTATTTTTTAGTACCTGTCTTCTATTGATGTATTTAATTAATTTATTTATTTATTAGACAGAGTCTTGCTCTGCTGCCCAGGCTGGAATGCAGTGGCGCAATCATGGCTCATTGCAGCTTGACCTCCTGAGCTCAAGCAATCATCCCACCTCAGCCTCCCAAGACCTGGTACCACCAGTACATGCTGCCACGGCTGGCTAATTTTAAAATTTTCTGTAGAGACTGAGTCTCCATATGTTGTCCAGGCTGGTCTCAAATTCCTGGATTCAAGTGATCTCCCGCCTCAACCTCCCAAAGTGTTGGGATTGTAGGCCTGAGCTACCACACCTGGCCTGTTGTCTAAGTCTTATTAAATATTCTCACCGAGAGGTATTATAACACAGTATCTAGGAGTACAACCTCAAGTTTTCCATATAAGGAGGTAGTTTTAAAACTTCACTAGTAAAGACTTTTGACAAGAAAAACTCTCAAAAGTTGTTTAGTTCTTTTCCCTTTAAGGACGCATGTGGGCCTTAGAAGAAGAAAGCATTTACCTTTATGGACCGGAGCAGAGATTGCTGTGGGGGCAAACTCTTCCAGAAGGTCAGTAGTAGGGTTAGAGAGCAGAGAACAATCAAGCAGGGAATCTTCCCCGGTGAGAGAATCTGAGTCCAGATTAACAGCATCCCAGGTCAGTGACGGCATTAAGTGGCACACACAACAATATCATGAGATTAGATCTTAGCCTTTAAGTTACTGCATTTACACGTTACACATACACGTCAAGGTGGAAGAAAGAAAACCAAAAGAAATGTGTGAAGCCTTCTGGATTTCTAGCTATAGAAACATATCTTTCTAGATTCCTCTTAACATTAATATATAAATAGAGGATAATTTTTTACTCAGAGGTTAAACAAGTCTGTGATTTGGATGCTGAAATAACTTTAGCACTTCAGTTCTTAGCGAATGCCATTAGGGGAGAAAGGACTTTACAATTAGTTTCACTTAAACTTTCCCTAAACACTCATAGAAGGAAGTTACTATAAGAAGTATCCAAACTGATTAGGAGAGGGTTGCCTCAGGCTTGTGATTAGCAGAATGCGACAGGATTAAACAGTACCTTCTAGAACTCATCCTGGTTCCCACTCACAATGCCTCTTACTAGTATTCTTTACATTTAAATTGGCTCTTTGAACACGATTTTGATTTTGGAAAACCAAGACAAAAATACAAAGTTTAAGCATTTTAACACAAGAATTGTTTTCTGAGAAAGTTTTCTAAGAGAAAACATTTAAGTGAGGATAAGGAAAATAAATCATATTGTGTTTGGAGGTAATTTTTTTTTCCACTTGGATGAATTTATCCTCACATTTCCTAGGCTTCTAACTGTTAATATTCCAGGTTCAAAAACCAGATACTTCTATCAGGGTAATTATGGACAAGAAAAAAAAAAAGGTTACCAAATCTGTATTTATGGGCAGTTAAGAAATTCTTTTAAGACTGAATTTTGAAATTAGGGTACAAGCAATACCAGATCCAGGGAAGAGTTCAACTTTGCCTTACAATTTAACAGCAAATTACCTATACATGATTAAAGCACTGTGCTGGGAACAGAACATCAATATACAGAAGATGCGCTCCATGGACATGACTGACATTGGTAGACTGGAAACATGCACAGCAATCTGGAGGGTTAGGGTATCTTACAGCTCGGCGGAGTTCTTTAATTAAGGAGGTAGAGGGATCCTGCCACCAGTGAAAAGAATCTTCAAAAAAGAAATACTATAACCACAGAAAGCCCAGAGATCACTCCACAAAGAACATAGCTCCAAAAAGTACTCAGTTCTTTGGCAAGGAAATATATCCCTCAACATCTAGAAGCTGGGCTGTAACAATTCCCAGTGTCCATTTCAGGAAGAACTACTTGGGCTGCAAAATAAGCCCAGGATTGACTGAGCCAGGTGAAAAGGCTGGCTCAGAGGTTCACCACAATGACCAGTCCCTGCAGCTGCAGAGACACCTGACTGACCTGTGCGATTTGAGGTCACAGATTCCGTCTGAGATGGGAGGCGCTGGGGAACTGGGGGCTCCAGTCCTGGTATGAGACTCTCAACAGCAACATCAGCTTTTTCTTTCATAACAGAGCATTAAGAAAGGAGAGGAGAGGGTAAGGGAAAGGAAGTCAGAAGGTCCTTCAGGAAATTCTGTGAAGCTTTCTTCTTTTCTTTAATTTTTATTTTTTTGAGATGGTGTCTCCCTCCTGAGCTCAAGCAAGCTGTCCCACCTTGGCCTCCCAAAGTCCTGGGATTATAAGCATGAGCCACCGCACTCAGCCATGTGAAGGCTTTCTTCTAACAGGTCTCTAAAATGCCAGTCTCAGGCAAAGTGGAAAGCACAATAAGTCACTTTACTTCTGCTGCCTTGAGTGCCTAGGTTTACTGAGCTTGCGTGTGCAAGGTTAACCACTGTGGCCAGTCTCAGCGATGATCAGTTCTTATAGACAAATTCAGAGCATATGTCGCTCAGAAAACCTCTTCCACGTCAAAAGACATGGGCTGAAAGGCGCCTTCATTTTTTTCTGGTAATTCTGCTTTTCTTAAGGGATAAACCTGGGGGCAAACATCCTCTGTGCCATGCAAAGGCCATTAATCCATCTCAAACCCCATCCCATGATACAGCTGGGAGGCCTTTTGCACCATGGGACACTCTCAGCTGCAGGCCTACCTCTATGTAAGGTCATGGCACTTCTGAGTTCTAGAACTTTCTGCCCAAAGGCATTATTATGTGCCTGATGATTGGACCCTCCTGGAATACAAGGGCCTTGGACATTGTGCAAATCTTGCCTGCCTTGCTGTTGGAACACAGGAAAACATGAGAGGAAGCAGACCAAGTCCCCGCCCTGGATTCTATTTATGGAGCTTACTGATACTTGGTACATACATGGACCTTTAAAAATTTTTTAATTTTGTTTAAGGTGGGTCTCTGTCGCTTAAGCTGGAGGGCAGTGGCATAATCAAGGTTTACTGCAGCCTCAAACCCCCTGACTCAAAGTGATCTTCCCATCTCAGCCTCTCAAAGAGCTGGTTACACAGGTGTGCTCCCCACATCTGGCTAATTAAAAAAAATTCTTTTATGTTTCCCAGGCTGATCTCAAATTCCTGGCTCAAGTGATCCTCCAGTCTTAGCCTTCCAAAGTGCTGGGATTACAGGCGTGAGCCACTGCAGCTGGATGTACATGGATCTTCAAAGAAGAATCTGGGCCAAGCACAGTGGCTCACACCTATAATCCCAGCACTTTGGGAAGCTGAGGCAGGTGAGTCACCTGAGGTCAGGAGTTCAAGACCAGCTTGACCAATATGGTGAAACCACATCTCTACTAAAAATACAAAATTAGCCAGGCGTGATGGCGCATGCCTGTAATCCCAGCTACTTGGGAAGCTGAGGCAAGAGAATCACTTGAACCCAAGAGGCGGAGGTTGCAGTGAGCCGAGATCGTGCCACTGCACTCCAGCCTGGGAAACAATTGTGAAACTCTGTCAAAAAAAAAAAAAAAAGGGCAAAAGAAGAATCTGCCAAATTCATTAAGTTCAGTAAAGGTAAAGTCTAATTAGAAACCAACTTTTTTGGTGAAGTTTTTCTAACTAAATGGAAACTTTCCACATTCCTCCTCATTCATAAGAGATTCATTCTTGAAATCTCAAGATAACAAGAAAAGCAAAAAATAGGTGTTATACCCCTGAAAAACAGGGAAAACACTTCATTTGGAGTAATACAAGTGAGATTAAGTGGCCTTGGCCTCTGGGTTGGCAGGACTATTCCCCCGGGGATCGGTTAACTAGGTACTTGTCATTCTTGAAACAGGCACACATATCATGCATGACTGAAGAAACAGAGATGATGACTTTACCAATTACAGCATCGGAAGTACTACCAAAAGGATCTGTCATAGGCAAGAGGTCAGGGAGCAGAAGAGAAGTATCAGGAGATTTGAGTCCCTCAATTAGTTTTTCTAGGTTGGGGGAGAGAGGCAAAAAGAAAGCAAAAATGTAATGAGATATTAAATCAAGCGAATCATTCACTATTCTCTATGCAAATATATTTTAGGGGTCAATATTTGGTACAGATTCACCACAAAAATGAGTGCTATTAATATCTTGTTAACAACAGGCTTTCAAAATTCAAAGTTCAAAAATGATTACTTCCTCAAATGACACAGTCACTTTGCTATTATTATTATTTTTTGAGATGGAGTCTTGCTTTGTCCCCAGGCTGGAGTGCAGTGGCACGATCTCAGCTCACTGCAACCTCCACCTCCTGGGTTCAAGCAATTCTCCTGTCTCAGCCTCCCGAGTAGCTGGGATTACAGGGGCATGCCACCACACCCAGCTGATTTTTGTATTTTTAATAGAGACAGGATTCCACCATCTTGGCCAGGCTGGTCTCGAACTCCTGACCTCATGATTCTTCCACCTCGGCCTCCCAAAGTGCTGGGATTACAAGTGTGAGCCACCACGCCTGGCCTAACGAAGTCACTTTGTAAGGCATTCAAGATGCTGCCCTGGGTGTGTCTGCTTGTTTTTATTTCAGGTGTAATTTACATATAGTAAAAGTCACCCATTTTAAGTATACAATTTAATTAGTTTTGACAAATGTATCCATTCATATCATTACTACCGAAATGATACAGAACATTTCCAAAACCTGAGAAAATTCCTTCATGCCCCTTTACAGTCAGTGCCTTCCTCTCACCACAGACTCTGGCAACAATAGATCTGCTTTCTATCCCTATAGCTTTGCCTTTTCCAGAATTTCCTGTAAGTGGAACCACAAAGTATGTAGTTTCTTGTGTCTGATTTCCTTTCTTTAGCATAATGCCTTTGACATGAAATTCATCCGTGTGGTGGCAAGTATCAATAGTTTGATGTGTTTTTCTTCCGAGTACTGTTCCATTGTATGGCTGCACCACACTTTCTTGATCCATTCACCAACTGATGGACATTTGGTTGTTTCCAGTTTTTAAGCTAGTAAAAATAAAGCTGCCATAAACATCTGCATATAAATCTTTGTATGTTCATTTTTCTTCCTGGGCTTAGTTTTGAATCTCTCTTTTTTCAGGAGTTGGAGGGACTTTACTTAGAAACAGTTTATATTCTAACCAAGAGAATCAATTCAGCCACACCTAAGTTGACTTCAACGATCATTTATTATCTGCCAACTATGCACCCGTGACATGCTGGCAGTCATATTATTCTATGGTCAAATCTCACAACATTCACTTAAGCCCCAAAACGGATTATTCTTGATGTATTCTGGCCAAGAAATAAAAGGACGTCACAGCCACTAGACTTATCACACCTGATAACTTAATGTTTGACAATGAGTAAACATTAAGAATGTGTGTACACAAAGGAATCCTCATTTGTCCCCGATTTATCAAGAACCCTCTATTCACCTTTAAGCTAGTAAAGGTAAAGCATTAACTTGAAACAAAATAATGAATCCTAGAATCTTACAGGAAGAAGGGAATTTAGACCTCATATTTCCTGTTACGAGGAGACTTAAATCACATAAATTCTGTAACTTTCCCAATTAAAGGCACGTCAACAACATTCTTTTAAAACATGGAAATGTCATCAAGATAACTAAAACTGAAATGTTTGTTTCAGAAAAAAAAGTGACTTAAAGTCCAACAACGTGTATATAACATTGCAATAAATCTGTATTCTTCTAGGCCATTTGGGAATTGAGATAAGCAAGAAATAAATTGATATTCATGAGAAAACGGGAACCAAGTTTTAGGTGATCTTCAGTTTAGGTGATCTATAACTACACAGGTCAAACAAAAGAATGGATTTCGGAGTCTTGGCAAGATAATTTGCTTTAGTATAATTAACACACTGCAGAAAAAGACTTATATGTAAAGCCAATTTACCATCTTTGGAGTGTATGAAATGTAGATAACTTTTAATTAAATGACAATAAGCTACATTTCTCATTTATACCCTGTTTATAGTTAAAAAAAAAAAAAAAAAAAAAGGGAAGGACAGCCGGGTGCGGTGGCTCATGCCTGTACTCCCAGCACTTTGGGAGGTTGAGGCAGGTGGATCACCTGAGCTCAGGAGTTTGAGAACAGACTGACCAACACTGTGAAACCCCATCTCTACTAAAAATACAAAAATTAGCCTCGCATGGTGGTGCATTCCTATAGTCCCAGCTACTCAGGAGGCTGAGACAGGAAAATCGGCAGCCTGGGTGACAGAGTGAGACTCCGTCTCAAAAAATAAATAATAAATAATAAAAACATTAAAAAAAGGAAGAAAAAAAAAGGGAAGCCTCTCAGTTGCAGGAAAAAATCCTCACAGATATACAAGTGTAATTACATTAGCATTAACCTTACACTGTATATGATATTAAAAGTTGTTAAAAGATCTCTAATACTTTTCAGTTTACTGGTAAAAATAAGACGGTTTTCCTAAAAAGTCTAACTTTGCATTGTTCCAAACACTAGTTTTTGCTTCATTCCTCTCTCCTCAAAAATCTGTCACTTAAAAAAAATGAAATTACTCGCTTCTTTTAACTTAGCATTCATATATTTGCAATCTTGTAAAGCAATGGATAAAAAGTAAAGACCCAAAATTACTTGCTTGTCTTTCATACAGCAGTTTATCCTGATGCAAAACCTCAGGCTAAAATTCATTCAGAGTCTGAATTCTAGCCTCTACGGTGACATGTTGTGACCCTGGCACAGTTCCTTAACCTCTGACATTATCTCCTCATCTGTAAAATGGAGATACCTCCCCTTATGTTTTTGTACTTGTCACTCAAGTACATCTCCTCTAAGCTTTTCCCCACCTTCCTGCCATATCAGGAACCTTCTGGAGCATCCTGCGCTCGATTCTCTTGCAGCCCTTAAACATGACTGAAGGCAGGGAAGGGTCTTACAAACCTTTGAATCCCAGTTCTTGGTGTCCCCTTAGATGCTCTGTCACATTTGTGCCTTTTGGCTTGACTGGGGAGGTGGGAAGACAGGAGTTGAAGAAGAATCTAATTCTTTTGTTTGAGATGGAGTTTCACTCTTGTTGCGCAGGCTGGAGCGCAATGGCCCACCGATCTCAGCTCACTGCAACCTCTGCCTCCCAGGTTCAACCAATTCTCCTGCCTCAGTCTTCCGGGTAACTGGGATTACAGGTGTGCACAAACACACCCGACTAATTTTTGTATTTATAGTAGAGATGGGGTTTCACTATGATGGCCAGCTGGTCTTGAACTCCTGACCTCAGGTGATCCACCTGCCTTGCTCTCCCAAAGTGCTGGATTATAGGCATGAGTCACTGCACCTGCGTTTTTTTTTTGTTTTGTTTTGTTTTTTTAAATTTTGAAACAGGATAGTGCTCTGTCACCCAGACTAAAGTGCAGTGGAACGATCATGGCTCACTGCAGCCTCAAACTCCTGGGCTCAAGAGATCCTCCTGCCGCAGCCTTCTGAGTAGCTATAGCTACAGGCATGCACCACCATGCTGCTAATTTTTTTAAAAAAATGTTTCATTTTAGTAGAGATGGGCATCTTGCTATGTTGCCTAGGCCGATCTTGAACTCCTGGCCTCAAGTAATCCTCCTGCCTCAGCCTCCTGAGTTGCTGAGATTACAGGCATGATTGAACATGGTAGAGCCTGGACTTGTCTTTGAAGTTCTCTCTATCCGTCTAGGGGTCTGCCTATCTCCATCAAAATAGGAATATGAGTCTTCACATAAACATGGTCCCAGGTACAATGGTAATGTTATCAGACAGGTTAGCATTGGAAAGAACCTCGTATCTTATCCAACTCTGCCTTCTCATTTGTGAATGAAGAAACCAGCTCCAGAAAGTTAAAGTAACTTGCCAAAGGTCTCATAGCAAGTAGGCAAGAGAGCTAGCTGATACTAAGACTCAGATATTCGATTACACTAGAGATTCATTCTTCTGGTTTAACTAAAGTTTTGATTGCTTTAAAATGTAGGGACTCTTAGAAGAAGTCACATCTAAAGCTATTACTGGCCATTTTTGGTCATTGTAAATGAAGAACTTGAGAAAAGGATATAATGTGAGGCACAAGAAAGGCTATAGGATGCCGACAGTCTATAAATCATGGAGCCTGGAGGCTTTCCATCTGCATCAAGGGCTGGGCTGGACACCCTTTGTTTTATAAATTCTGTCCTTTCCCTTATTGTTTAATAGAAACACACTGAAGCCAAGTATCACGATGGGGCATGGAGAAGAACAGCACAGAGAAGAGAGTGGTGAATATAGGAAGCTATGGAAGTGTTCCTTAAGATCCAAAAACATCAATCAAGTGTCACATCAGCATATTGTGACTTAGTGATGCCTAATGAACAAAGATCTTTTTCCCCATGAGTTATGAGAAGTAGCTTCTCTGGATGCAAAGGCAAAGCTCATCTTTTGGGATAGTTCATGCCTGAAATGTACAAAGACTCACACTGTTATTCTCAATTATTTAAGAGGACAGACCAATAAAATCCCCAAATTATTCATCAATTGTATTTTAGTAATGATTTAATCCTCCTAAGAAATGTTTCAGAAGAGCTGTTCCATTCTTGTGTTAGAATCACAAGCCTATGACCCCATCATATTCCAGTATATGTGAAAAGCAGTGGACAATTCTGAAGAGAAGAAAATGGTCCAGTTTTGCATTAGTTTTTAGGCTTACTCTGATATATTTAGAACTGACTCCAGACTCTAAACATGTGTGTGTGGTGGGTGGGGGTGGCAAAGGCTGAATAACTATTGGGTACTTTCAGTACCTGGATGATGGGATCAGCTGTACCCCAACCCTCAGCATCATGCTATGTACCTAGGTAACAAACATGCACACGTATCCCCTAAATCTAGACTATAAGTTGATGTTATTTTAAAAATGATAGAGGGTATCATTTTATTGATTTATTTACCTTTTATTGTGATACTACACATTTTTGAAATTTTAGCTGGGGCCTGCCAAATCCCAAAAAATAAAGAGTAAAAGAATCTAAATTTAAGTTGCCTAATTTTTCTAAGCAATTTTCTCACCTGTAAACAGAAGATTAAGAACTGCTTTAAAGTGCTGTTGGAATTAAAAGGGTATACTTATCAGAATCAATGCATGTGTATAAATAAAGTGTGTGGTACATAAAAGGGGATTCACTTCTCTTTTAAGTAAGAGGACTAGATAGGCTGGGGGTGGGGGGGAGGTCACCAAGCCACAGGTGCCTGTGATTACAGTAGTGAATATGGGTCAAGTTCCATATTTTACTCAAATGCCTTGAATGAGAACAGAATAAGCAGAACTGTTAGAATTAAGTGAAAGGCGGGGAGGAGGCAAGATGGTCTAACAGAGAGGTAGACGAGGTACTAAGTGACAGGAGACCTGCTTCTGCACTAAGTTTGTGTGGCACTTTGGGCAAATCTCTTACTCTCTCTAGATTGAAGTTCTCTTATTGACAAAATGAAGATAAATTGGCCAGGCACAGTGGCTCATGCTTGTAATCCCAGCACTCATACCTCAGCCTCCAAGTAACTGGAACTACAGGTACATGGCACCGCACCTAGCTAACTTAAAACTTTTTTTCTTTTTAAAGAAATGGGATCCTTATATGTTACTCAGGCTGGTCTCAAACTCCTGGCCTCAAGCAATCCACCCTCCTCAGCCTCCCAAAGTGCTGGGATTACAGGAGTGAGCCATTATGTCCAGCCCCTCTCTTTTAAAATATCAAAAAAGAAGTCAGCCGTGGGGCTCATCCCTGTAATCCCAGCACTTTGGGAGGTTGAGGCAGGTGGATCACCTGAGGTCAGGAGTTCGAGACCAGCCTGGCCAGCATGGTGAAACCCCGTCTCTACTAAAAATACAAAAATTAGCCAGGTGTGGTGGTGCGTGCCTGTAATCCCACCTACTTGGGAGGCTGAGGCAGAAGAATCACTTCAACCCGGAAGGCGGAGGTTGCAGTGAGCCGAGATCATGCCACTGCACTCCAGCCTGAGTGACAGAGTAAAACTCCATCTAAAAAAAAAAAGGGCGGGGAGAGGACAGGTATCTACTTATACAGGCTGAAACCAAGGGCTTTCTCAAGGCCCATTCTGACACTAATTAGAAATATGAACAGGAGGAGTGCAGCAGGCTGAACTGGCAAACATGGAAGAGCTGAATATGAGCCCCACTAAAAAAGAGGGCACAGTTGCTCCCGCCTTGTGGCTTTGGAAATCTATGTTCTGTCTGACTTGGGGTGTAAGCCCTGATGTCTCATGATGAGAGACGATGTTTTAACACTCTGGTCACCCTAAAAAATAAAATAAAATAAAATCTAGCCACTTAAAAGAGTTCTTAGCATTGAGAAACCATTTGTGACATCTGCAAGTTGGAAGCAAAAGTCAAATATCATGCCCCATTCCAAGTTCATTTCAGAGACTTAAATCTGCAGAAAGACAAGCTTTCCAGAGTAAAAACACATATTATGATCACCTTTGGACTTCTCAGCATCACAAGACCGCAGTTGGAAATGAGGAAGATGCCAGGCAAAAAGCTGTAAGAAGAACTCCTGTCTTGACAAACCACTGAGAAAACACAGCTTCTCTTGCTTAACTTCTCAAGAGATGATGAAGTGCCATAAACCAAGAGGTACTTTTTAAAAAAAGTTTCTAATTCTAAGAAGCAGCACTGATGGGGCAATGAATGCCTTCTTGCTTAGTCTTGTGAAACACCGAGATTAGCACTGAAGAGTTGTTATAAAAATTGTTTCCTCAAATCCTTGTGCATTGCTGGTGGGAATGTAAAAAGATGCAGCCTCTATAGAAAACAGTATAGTGGTCCTCAAAAAGTTAAAAATAGAATTTGCATATGATCCAGCAATTCAATTTCTGGGTATATACCCAAGAGAATTGAAAGCAGCATCTGGAAGAGATATTTGTACACTCAATGTTCACAGCAGCATTACTCACAAAAGACAAAAGATGGAAGCAACCCAAGTGTCCATTAACAGATGAAAGGAGAAAGAAAATGTGGTATATACATACAATACAATATTACTCAGCCTGAGACAGGCAGAAAATTCTGATATATGCTACAACATGGATGAATCTTGAGGATATGATGTTAAGTGAAATAAGCCAGACAAAAGGACAAATACTGTATGATTCCACCTATATGTGGTTCGTGGAGTAGTCAAATTCATAGAGACAGAAAGTAGAGTGGTGGTTGCCAAGGGCTGGGGAGAAGCGGAAATAGAGAGTTGTTGTTTAATGGGTACAGAGTTTCAGTTTTGCAAGATGAAAAAAGGTGGGTGGATGGATGGTGGTGATGGTTGCAAAACAGTGAGAGTGTACTTAATGCCACTGCACTGTACACTTAGAAATGGTACATCTCATTATGTACATTTTACTACAATTTAAAAGAATGATTTAAAAATATTTTCCCCAATTTTCAGAGAAAATTCCTTAATCTTTCTAACATATGTCTGTGTGTACACACACACACACACAGACACACACAGACACACACACACACTTTTTTAAAGAGACAGGGTCTTACTCTGTCACACCCAGGCTGGAGTGCAGTGGTGTGATCATAGCTCATTGCAGCCTCAAACTCCTGGGCTCAAGGGATCCTCCTGCCTCAGCCTTTCAAGTAGCTAGGACTACAGGCATGCACCACCATTCCTGGCTAATTACAAAAACAATTTTTTTTTTTTTTAAGAGATGGGGTCTCACCACATTGCCCAGGCTGGTCTCAAACTGCTGGGCTCATGTGATCCTTTTGCCTTGGCCCCCCAAAGCACTGAGTTTATAGGCCTGAGCCTGGCCCAGCCTCTTTCTACCATATTTTAAAACATTGGTATTACTTACCTGTTTCCTAATGCATACAGAAGGCAAATAAATGGACAAGCAGCATCTGAGTATCAATGAAATATTCTGAGACTCACTAGCCATGTATCATTCGGCAGATTTGTAAGCATATAAATGTTCATGGTTTTCATATTCCAGACTTTCTAAGAAAATTTGTTTTATAGTGCTTTGAAAAATAAAAATGTGGGCATACAAGAAAAAAAAAGAAAGAAAAATAAAAATCCTCCTTAAAATGAACCAACAAACCAACTTACAATTATCCAGTGCCCTTTACCCATAGTTTGACAATCACTGTATCCAGGAAATCTATTTTAATGGCTCTCAGTTGTGCAAAAGTTAAAGGTCATAAGAGCAAGTTTAATTTCGACAAGAGAAAAACATCACTTTATGATAACTACAGGACTGCTCCATTGGGAATATTAGGAATAAGGATGTAGAACCAAAGTTGAAACAGCATTTCCCATCTTTATAGTAATTTAAAATTCACATAGAAATTTCAAATACATGATTGCATCTGAACCTTGGGACCACCCTGTAAGGTAGGCTTTAGTATTACCAATTTTAAGGATAAGAACACATAATTTAAGTGATTTGACCACAATCACCTAGCCACTAATGGCTAGAACCCAGGTCTTACAGTTTCAAATCTATTTTTATATTTCCCCGAAGCCTTAAATTTAGCTCTCTGGTCAAAGGCTTTATTGATCTAGGAACCTTCCCAAAGATAAAAGAAACATCCACTGTTTGGGGAGTGTGGGCAGTGAGAAGGAATGTGTGGCTGAGCACAGTCAGAACAACACTAAGGCCTCACCTCCTAACCCACACAATGAAGGTGGTACTTGACATTATCTACCACCTACCACTTCCCAGTGTCTATAAGATCAAAGATACTTGTATGTGAAATCATTTTAAAAGTATAAAATAAAAATGCTAAAAAGTCAATGAAAGGCATGGTTTTCAGGAGAGACTGAGATTCCATTATTATTATTAGTAGTAGTAGTAGTATTTTTTGAGACGGAGTCTTGCTGTGTCACCCAGGCTGAAGTACAGTGGCGTGATTTCAGTTCATTGCAATCTTCGCCTCCCTAGTTCAAGCAATTCTCCTGCTTCAGCCTCCCTAGTAGCTGGGACTACAGGCACACGCCATCACACCCAGCTAATTTTTGTATTTTTTAAAAATTATATATCATGCTTTTAATACAAACCTAAAAAAATCTGGAACAATAGAAACTGTACAGATTTGATCTTTTTGTTTTGTTTTTAAACTAAAATCTCTAAACACACCAACGTCCCATTCCAAAATATTGCACAACATTCTGAATACAAAACCCTTGATTGTATTCCTCCTTCACTATAGAAAAGTTCATGACCCTGCTCCCCCGGGCTTAATTTTTGTATTTTTAGTAGAGACAGGGTCTTACCATGTTGGTCAGGCTGGCCTCGAACTCCTGACCTTGGATGATCCACCCGTCTTGGCCTCCCAGAGTGCTGGGGTTACAAGCATGAGCCACCACACCCAGCCAATCCTTCTTTTTTTTTTTTTGAGACACAGTCTTGCTCTGTTGCCTAGGCTAGAGTACAATAGCGTAATCTCAGCTCGCTGCAAATTCTGCCTCCCAGGTTCAAGCAATTCTCCTGTCTCAGCCTCCCAAGTAGCTGGGACTACCAGCGCACATCACCATTACAGCTAATTTTTGTATTTTTAGTAGAGACGGGGTTTCATCATATTGCTCAGGCTGGTCTTGAACTTCTGATCTCAGGTGATCCACCTGCCTCGACCTCCCAAAGTGCTGAGATTACAGGCGTGAGCCCCCGCACCCAGCCTTCCATGATTCTTATCATCAGTATGGCTGAGAGCAGAAGATGAGCATGAATGCAAAACAAAGAAAGAAAAACAGGCAAAAAACCTGACTGGTGTCCATAGTGGGCTGGAGGTGCGACGGACTGCTTGCTTTTTGTGGGGTAAAACCAAACTTGTAGTTTCCCCAGGTTCCAGAGAGACACTGAACCCTGAGCCCTTTCCTCATTCAATATTTAAAAATGTAAAAAAAGGATGCAGTGGCCTTGATACAGGAGCTGTGTAACTGAATGTGCTAAAGGCTGAATGTTAAAATAAGTAGAATAGTCAAAGCCACTGTGGTAATATAACATACTTAGCACAATTCTGCAGGGCACCATGAAAGGATGGAGCTGAAGGACCTACTGAGCCTAGCTACTACTCTCATCAGCCCTGGGGCTGGCGGCTGCCTGACATCGGGAGCTGTGCCTTCCTTTATTCACCCTCAAAGAGTGGGTGTGGAGAGACTGGCTGGGAGTTGGCAGAGGTGCAGATAGAAGGCTATGGAACCAGTCATCTGGTGCTTGGGAGCTGGGACAGAAATGGAGAGTAATGGGGCCACCTAAAGGCTTCCAGCCTCTGGTTTTATTTCATTCATTTGTCTGATCTGTAAATACTCACTGAGTGAATATAGGCAGTGTCCTTGGTAGAGCTGATAAAGGTGGCAAATAAGACAGATGAGGCCCCTCCCCTCAGGTAATGATAAGATGAGGAAAGACAGACTATGTCCTGATAAGGGCTATGAAGAAAAAGTGCCAGGGGATGTGACTACGAGTGCCTGTGGGACTACACTGGGCCTTTCTGAGAAGACATTTAAGCTGAGATCCAAATGTTGAATGACACAAGGAAACAGAGCTGAAGGGAAGGTTTTCCTAGCAGAGCACCAGCAAGTGTAAAGACCCTAGGGTGGGAACAAGTTTAGCTTGCTGGAGGAAAGACAAGATGGCAGGGAAGAGTGCTATCAGCTGAGATTAGAGGGGTAGCCAATGGCCACACCACTTAGGGCCTTGCAGGTCCCAGTAAGCAGCCTGGATTGTATGCCCCCCTCAGTGATATGAGAATTCACCAAAGCACAGAAGAGTTAACTGTCTAACTTATGTTTTCAACAGATGAGTCTGGTCTGACAGATCAGAAAGTAAATCAGACACTCCTGGAGTTCTCTATTAAAATGTCTCATTTTAGTTGATCTTTCCACTGAAACCCAAGAGAGGTCCTGGCTTAATTGGCATTAAAGCATATGCCAGTAACATTTCAGCAGGACTCCACTAGGAGGAAAGAAGCATAGAGGACCAGGAGACAGGGAAGATGACAATAAGGAAAGCAGGATGGCAGCCAGCTGGCTCTGGTGGCCTCAGACGCATTTTCACAACCTGGGGCTGATTTCCTGAGCCACCTGGGTGTGTGCCTGGCTCTTCAACCCTGATCCAGAGGACTCCTGCGACAGCTGCACAGGACAGTTACTTGCCTGAGGGCCCTCATCATCTGCCCTGTGCAAAGAGGCCTTCCTCCTGGCTTCTGCAGCCCATGGGCTACCTAAGCAACAGCAAAGCAAGAACCTGAAGGAGTATCAAAAGGAGAATGCCTCCATCACCTCTTTCCCTTATCTGATCCCATGATTACCAAAACAGGGAGGAAAAGAAAACAGAGAGCCCCAGCTGGAGTTTACAGCCCAAATTTTCTAACTCTTCTGTTCAAAATGAACTTGTCCAAGTACTGCCAGGCATACCCGAAGAGTGCAAAGGAAAAAAGCACCTCTATTTTATTCCTTTCTTTCCTTTTAACTACACTGCACTGAATCATTCCTTAGTAGTTTTCAATATTTTTAAGCTATATCTAGGTCCAGTAAGATATAGTTACACAGTACCACCTTATGAAGGCACGTGTTTGCTTCTCCTTAGAGGGATAAACAAATTTGTCTAAAAATACAAAATAAAAACTGCCTTGGTACCCTAGCTGCAGTCTGTCTTAGTAAGTGACGGTGGGCAGACATAGTAAAGGATATGAACATCACAATCACTTCCAATCTTGAAGCAAGCAATCAAATACCTTTAACATATTGGGAGAAGAAAAAAAAAAACAAAAACCAAGCCAGTCCTATCAGTTCAAGGTCAAGAGTTGGCAGGGACAACACTGGGAAAAAAGGAAAAATGATCAGAAGCAAAACAACTGTCAACTGCTTCTAAGGAGCTGGAACCATTTGCTCTTGCGAAGACACTGATAGATAAAGAGAAAGGGCAGATTCTCTTCCACACACCACTACCCCCACCAAAAAGAGTAGGGGAGGAAGGTAGGAAGGAAAAGCTTGGCAACTTAAACTCCAAATGGGAAGCATCCAATCACTGTTCCAAAAGCTCTTTCCATCAGAACACACCAACCACTTTCTAATTTTAAGACTGATACTTAAAATTGAAATATGGTGGACTGCAAGAGATATTCAAACTCCTGCATTCCAGCTCACTTCACTGATGAAGACCCAAGCCCAGAGGTTTTCAGGTAGTGGCAGAGCCTGGAAGGGAACCCAGGTCTCCTGATTCACATTCCCTATTATCACATTTCCTCATTATTATTATGTGTTTTTATATTATAAAATAAAAATACATTAAAGAACAGAAGTCACCCACAATCCCATTATCACACTATCACCACTATTCATATTTTGTTCACTTTATCATGCGCTTATAGGCTCCCCCACCATTGTTATAATCATATTGGACTAATGTTCTTTCCAATACACAGGCCCCTCACGTCACCATTAGCACAATCAAGGGTGAAAAACTGAACACTGATATAATATGGAAATCAATTTGGTATAACCTGAACTGATTTTATCTTTGCTAAGGGCTGGTACCCTCCAAGACAAGTTTACCCCTCTTTTTGAGACACAGTAAAAATATACAATAGCAGCCTATTATTAGGGCTTGGAATTCAAATCCTTTTCATGGGGTGTTTAAGGCAGAACTTTCCACAGGGCCTGGGACATGCAAATCAAGCTGCTTAACCTCAAAACAGTTCTATTTACCTACCTGGTGCATCAGGTACTTGAAGAGGAATGAAAGGATCAGACACGCTTAGAAGTGGGAGGCCAGTGTCCACAGTCTGCCCACCCTTCCTTTTTTCAGCTGGAGTTTGGTTGGAAGAAAAGGAGGAGTCAGGAGAGAAAAAAAGAGAAAAGCAAAAACACCAAGTAAATCTAGGTAAGTTTACCCTCTATTAATGCAACAGCTCAAACTACAGAGCAAATCTAAACCTAGAATATAGGGGGATGAGTGGCTGTGGCCCAGTGTAACAAAGTGTCTATGAGATATTCAACCTGGTCCTTGTAACATTATGAGATGCAATTAACGATAAAACCAGGGTATTCTATGTCTGAATACCACTTCTTCCTTGGATATACTGCAGTCTACAGTGATCTCTTTCAGAATGTCTAGAGGAGGTATTGTCCATATCACACATTTTAGCACATAAACAAACATAACACTGTCTGTTTTGTAATCTAGTACGCATATAGGTACTTCCTATGTATCTATTACCCTCTTCAGGTCCTTTAAGGACTAAGTCCTATTATATCACCAAGATGTCTAATATAGTAATAGGCAGACACACGGAAAGGGGCAGAAATAGACTTCTTGCCTATTGCGAGATTAGACAAGCCCTAATCTCTGTACTATATTTAACATACTATTGGCATTCATTCTATATTTAGCAAATGCAGATTTACAGAAACCTATACACCCTGTGGAATAGCAGTGCTTGATGTGGTCTCAATTTTCTGGCACAATTTTCTTATTTCCCATAAAAGAAAATGAAGCCTAAAAGTTAAAGAGACTAGCCAGAGGTAGGATCAGAAGCCAGGTTTCTTGGTTTCCACTTTATTATTCCTTTTATTTTTTTTTTTCTCTAAGAGACTCGGGTCTTGCTATATTAACCAGGATGGACTCAAATTCCTGGGCTCAAGCAATCCTCCAACCTCAGCCTTCCTAGTAGCTGGGACTACGGGCATGCACCACCACACCCAGCTTTACATTATCATTCTTTACTTTGCATTTTAGTGTTCAGTTTGTTCATTAATCAGCATCTCATTTTGTCAGCTGTCTTTCTAGAAAAAAAAACAAAAACTCATTTTGTTTCTATAAAGCGGGTTTTTAAAAATGTTTTATTTTGAAGTAATACAGATTCACAGGAAGTTCCTGCACATACAGTCCTGTGAACCCTTCAACCAGCTTCCCCCAGTGGTGATGTCCTATGTAAACTGTAGCCCGAGATCACTGACACCAGCACAGTACTGCGGCCCTACACTCCTCGGTGCTCACCAGTTGTTATGTGACCCTATTTGTGTATGTGCGTATGGTTCTTATTTTCTTCCCTCAGGGCTGGTGTCACCCATACCTCTGGCTCTGGCACCACACCCGCACCCTCTGCTCTGTTCTCCTTCCACCCCACCCTACCCCACTCATGCCTCTCTGCCTCTTTTCATGTCTCTCCCTGGACATCCCTGTCTTTCTCAATGACCCCTGAATCCCTCCTTCTCAACCTGAGTGGTGCTGAGTTGAATTTGGAAATTGTGGGGCCCAGTATTTCCCCTCTACTAACCCTCTTGGCTTGGGCCATCAAATGTGGGACACTTCTTTTCACCTCTCTTGGCCTCAGTGTTGTCTGTAAAATGAGCTTGCAGAGGAGTCAAAGTGCTGGGAATGTGTGGGCATCGCTGGCAGCATCTCTGTGGGCCCCTGGCTCTGATTTCCTTCTTTACCTATCTCAGACTTTACCTGTCTCTGAATCTTGGTCTCTCTCCAGCTCTGCCTCTGGCATGAGGAGGACGCTCTAGGGTCTGCTGAGGGAGCTGTGATGAGATGGTAGAGTTCCCACCCCACCCACCTCTATTCCACGTTTCTCCTAGCCAGTGGCGGACCGGGCCTTTTTCTCCCCCCACCTCCCCTGCCCCTGAGAGCCCAGTGCCCCAGTCCCTCGCTCTCTCTTGCTCAGTACGAAGTATCCCTTGAACAGACTCTACCACTGTCACAGCAGCCACCTCTGCCATCCTAATGCTACCTCCTCAGGACAAGCAAGATGCAGTTTGAGAGGCACAACAAAGTAGAAGGCAAAGGTGGGATTGCTGGATAGACCGGCGACCCTTCTGGCTCCTGGAATCTGGCCGCCTCCTTTGTATCCTGGCTTCAAAGACATACGGTGCCTGCTTTTACTCCGGAGGCCCTTGAAATGTGGGAACCCAGTGCCCCAGTGCCCCAGGCCCAGACATGGAGGAGGTGGCATGCATGGTGCCTACCCTTCCTCAGGTATGCAGGAACCTCCCAGCCACAGCTCAACCAGATATGTAACAGGCAAATGCAACAGGGACAGACTGGGGTGTTAATGCCCAGATGTGGCAGAAGGGAATGGGGAGGCACAGTGGCATCCCCTCAGTGGGCAGCCTGGTGGCCCTGCCCAGACACTCCACCCAGCAGAAGGAAGGGTAACAGAGGTGTGGGTGTCTAGGAGGCACTGTGAGGCTACTCACTGCCCACCTCCACAGCCATGTCCTACCCAGTGGCCAGTCAGCCCTAGTGTGCCAGCAGCTGCTACCAGACCCAGCCTAGAGACTAGCACATAGAACTCTCGGGACTGTGAGCATCTGCCCTCTTTATCTCCAGGCCTGCCCTGGGAAGTGGGGGGATGGGAGGAGAGGTCACCTCCAACCCCCAATGACACACTACTAGCCCCACCTTTCTTCTTTGGACTCTGAATGCCCACTCTCTAACCCTCAGCCCTTCCCTGGACTTCCAACACTCATTGGGATCCTAATCTCACACCTTCCAACACTCAACTTCTTGGACCTTCAACCTCTTTCTAGGACCCCCAACTCTTCATTCAAACCGTATTTCTCAATCTTTAAAGCACTCCCTCCTGGGGCCCCTAGTTCCCTCTGGGACCTTTGCTTCCTCCAGCCTGTGTGTATAGTTCTTTGCAACTTGATTCTATGTATAGCTTAGAATGAGCAGCACTGCAACCATGATACAGAACTGTTCCATGAAACCAAAAACCTCCTCATTCTACTCCTTTGCAGTCACACCCATCCCTTATTCCTGTTACTGTGCTTTGGAAACCACTATTCTGTTTCCGTCTTTATAATTGTGTTATTAAAGCGGGTTTTTAACTAAGTTGCTTTAAAGGTAGAAGGAGGACAAGAAGGGTAAAATAACTGCTTTTTAAGTCCTTGAAATATTTTTAAATGAGACACAATGAAACCTATGTAAAAGAAAAAAGCGAACTGCAAAATTGAATACATGGTGTAAGTTATGTTTGAAAAAACTTTATATGCAGAAATAAAATTCTAGAGATAAATACTGTAAAATGTCAGCAAATGCTCTCTCAAGGTGAAGTTGTAAGATTTTATTTCCTTTACTTTGGGTTTTTATTCATTTATTCACATTTTAATAAATGAGTATGTATAACTAATACACACGAAAACATCTGAAAATAAAGAGACACAAAGTGAAGTTTTAAATGTCCGCCTGTTTTCCTCCAATGTATAGACACAGTCCATCATTTTTGCAGCTTTTGCCATAAAAATGTTTAATATAGTGCCATCCTCCCTAACCCATTATGAAATTTCCTGCTTTGTTTCTCCTTTGATCAGTCATAAGGTTTAAAATCTGTAAAGAGTCTGAGTTCAGATAGAAAATTTATAGAAAATGATGCCATCCTGCACTTTGTACAAATGAGAGCAAATGAGTTCCTGGGATCTAGACATACTTTTCTGTCATTTGTAAAGAATGAAGGTGTTACAGAAAAGAAACATTTACACTGCAAACAGAGAGAGAGGGAAAATATCAAATGTTCACAGAAAAAGACTGGATAAACTGAGGAAACTCTAAAGACACTTTTTAATGTTTGTAAAAGCTTAATGCTGCTGGTTTATGAGATTCCTGAAACGTGGTTATAACTACAGTTTTTGAGCTGGGCTGCAGGTGCAAATCTCTATTCTGTCATTCTCCAGCTGTGCCATTAGGCAGGTGGCCTTTGTGAGGATCACTTGAGATAGTGAGCAAGAAAACCGCTTATCCAGTGGGTTTAACATGCGTCATGTGCTTGATATATGTTTAATGTTATTAATGTCCTAACTTTATTCAAATGTGTTTGTGGTGAGGCCTTTAATTCCCTTAAAAAAAAAATACTACCATTTGCAGCCTTCAGAGTAAACATAAAGTGGTGGAAAGGCAGAAACAAAACCAAAATAAACCTCATTAAAAAACAGCTCACACAAACAGTGAGACATAACCATGTGTAACAGATGAGAACTAGGCATTAAAACTGGGGGATGGTAGGGTGAGTAGATGGAAAATGATCACAGACCTCATTTGTCAACACTGGTGAATCCAAGGTCCTAAGCTTTGGAACAAAGCAACCCTTCTTATTCATTCAACACATCTGTAGGGAGCCAAACATTGTGCCCAATTCTGGGATTCGGTAGGAAATAAGACTCTCAGAGTTTATTCCGTGACCCTCTTTCCAGACAAACTATATCCTACCCACGTCCCTGGCTAATCATCATTTTGATGTTCTATTTCAAAGACAACAGTCAATGCTCTACACGTCTGATATGTTTGGTCAACCATGTGGCACATCAAACTTCAAGCAGCAAGAACGGGTTTTGGAACATTTTTAAATCTCACCAAAATATCAACATACTTATAACATTTACACAAACAAAGCTAAAAGTGAAACAAAACTTTTTTTAGGTACTTAATAATGAAAAGCATAATTCCAAAATAATAATGAGAATATCATATGAAGATTTATGAAGTATGGTTAAACTCCACACAGCTCCATTTTTTTTTTTTTTACTAGGGAAATACACACTTATTAGAAAGCATTCTCGATAAACAGTGTAATCTTCAAAGGCTGAAGCAAGGCAACTGGAGAAAGAGAAAAGAGGACATTGGAATATTTTCACATGACAAAGCCTCCCTGAAGATTATAATTAGCCTCCCTCACCACTTTTGTGCTGGTTGAAAATGACTGTCAGACTGTGAAGAAACATAGCCCAAGTACTTTATTTTTTAAAAAAGAATTTTAAAATATTTTACTATTTGTTCCTCTTAATATCACCAAAGCAAATCTAAGAAAAACAAGAAAATGGCTGGGCGCGGTGGCTCACGCCTGTAATCTCAGCACTTTGGGAGGCCGAGGCGGTGGATCATCTGAGATCAGGAGTTCGAGGCCAGCCTGATTAACATGGTGAAACCCCGTCTCCACTAAAAATACAAAAAATTAGCCGGCATGGTGGCACTCGCCTATAATCCCAGCTACTAGGGAGGCTGAGGCAGAAGAATCACTTGAACCTGGGAGGCGGAGGCTGCAGTGAGCTGCGATCCTATCACTGCACTCCAGCCTGGGCGACACAGTGAGACACAATCTCAATCCCCCCCCAACAAACAAACAAGAAAATGTAATAAAGATAAAAGCAACAGTTAAAGAATAGACAGAAAACAGAAGATTTTATAAATCTAAGCGTTGCCTCTGAAAATATAATAAAACATCCAATCTCTAGCTAGTTACCAAGAAAAAGAGAAACACAAATGCATACAATTAAAATTAATGTATACAGATAAAATAGAATAAAAGATATATACATATTGTTGTACTTTAATGAAAAACTTTAAAACTGCAGATGATTTTCTAGGAAAAGTTAATATGTCACATACGAAGAACACTTACAAATGAATCTAAAAGGCAAAGGACACAAACAATACAAATCTCAAATAAATAAAAATGGGTCAGTAAATAAGGTTCTCTGGCCAGGTGTCCTGGGTCATGCCTATAATCCCAGCACTTTGGGAGGCCGAGGTAGGTGGACCACCTCAGGCTGGAAGATACAAGACCAACTTGACCAACATGGAGAAAACCCGTCTATACTAAAAATACAAAATTAGTTGGGCGTGGTGGCACATGCTTGTAATCCCAACTACTCGGGAGGCTGAGGCAGGAGAATTCCTTGAACCCGGGAGGCAGAGGTTGTGGTGAGCCGAGATTGTGCCATTGCACTCCAGCCTGGGCATCAACAGAGAAACTCAATCTCAAAAAAATAAATAAGTAAATAATGTTCTCTGTCTATCATCTTTGGGCTGGGTTGTGCTGGGCCGGGCGGAGAAATGGTAGGGAAAATGATTCTCATTCACTATTAATTGAAATAAAATTTATATAGCTTTCTTGGAGTACAATTTGAAAATATGTATCAAAAACCTTAAAATACATATACTTTTGATTTAGCACATAGTCTCTTAGAAGTTATCTTAAAGAAACTGTAAAAGATATAAACAAAAATTTAGCTTCAAGAATATATGGTGAAAAATTGATAACAATGTAAATATTCATAAAAGGGGATTTTAAATAAATGTTACTATTCTTCCATGAACAATCATGTCGTAGATTAATATTTATTGACATGGAAACTGCTAATTTCCAGAGGATGTTTATAAAATGAATAACAAACTGGGCCACCAAAAGCCTTTCAGTATAGTTTACAGCAAAGACCGGACAGACCATACTGGTCATAGTGCAATGAAAACATAACCTGAGTAACTTTTGGTTAAGAAGAAATTGAAACTTCTATTTAAAAATATCCAGAAAATAAGAATAAGAAAGCATTACATATCAAGTATTATGAAATGACAAAGTGCTATTCAGAAATAAATTTATGAGGTTAGAAAAACTACTAACATACCTAAAGAAAGCAGGCAGAAAGTATATATGATAAGGTTAAAAGTAGATATTCATCAGTATAATTAAAAAGATCACTTTTAGAAGCATGCCAAATTCCGTATCTTACAAAGAATATTTTCAAAAGCTCTACATTCATTGCTGAGGTATTTATAATAGTAAATACTGAAATAAAGTGCAATTGGCTAAATATACTAGGATATATTATCCATCTAGTATATCCCAGAAGTTTTGTTTTTGTTTTTGTTTTTTTTGAGACAGGATCTCATTCTGTTGCCCAGGCTAGAGGTCCAGCTCACTGCAACCTCTGCCCCGTGGGCTCAAGGGATCCTCCCACCCCAGCTACCTGAGTAGCTGGGACTACAGGTGTGTGCTACCACGCCCAGCTAATTTTTGTATTTTTTGGTAGAGACGAGGTTTCACCATGTTGGCCAGGCTCGTTTCAAACTCCTGACCCTCAGGTGATCCGCCCGCCTTGGCCTCTCAAAGTGCTCGGACTATAGTTGTGAGCCACTGCGCCTGGCCATATAATGGAATTTAATGCAGATACTTTAAAAAAATTATATTTTAGGAGCTTCTTTAATGACGTAGGAGAAATGTGTCAGGTTCATTAAGTGAAAAAATGAGGCTTCAATATGACTATAAACATGCATATCAGGTTGGGCACGGTGGCTCACATCTGTAATCCCAGCACTTTGGGAGGCTGAGGTGGGCAGATCACCTGAAGTCAGGAGTTCAAGACCAGCCTGGCCAACATGGTGAAACGCCATCTCTACTAAACATACAAAAATTAGCCAGGTGTGATAGCGCGTGCCTGTAATCCCAGCTACTTGGGAGGCTGAGGCATGAGGATCGCTTGAACCTGGGAAGCGAAGGTTGCAGTGAGCCGAGATTGTGCCACTGCACTTCAGCCTGGTGACAGAGCAAGACTCCATCTCAAAAAGAGAGAAAAAAAAGATGCATATCAAAGTCTCAGAGTCTTAAGAAGTGGGCCAAAGAGTGTACAAAATTGTGGTCACGTACAAAATTGTGGTCATGTGGCCAGGCGCAGTGGCTCACACCTGTAATCCCAGCACTTTGGGAGGCTGAGGCAGGCAGATCACCTGATGTCAGGAGTTCAAGACCAGCCTGGCCAACATGGGTGAAACCCCGTCTCTACAAATATACAAAAATTAGGTGGGCATGATGGCAGATGCCTGTAATCCCAGCTACTCAGGAGGCTGAGGCAGGAGAATCACTTGAACCTGGGAGGTGGAGGTTGCAGTGAGCCAAGATGGCGCCACTGCACTCCAACCTGGGTGACAGAGTGAGACTCCGTCTCAAAAAAAAAAAAAAAGAAGATTGTGGTCACGTGCATTTTGGTCAGGGAGACTTATAACTTTCATTAGAGTCACAAAGATATCTGTGACTCTCAAAAGATTAAACGCCACTAACAGACATCAAGATGGTATCCCTGGGCTATCTCTTGGTGGTGAGATCATGGAGAATTTTAACTTTCTTCTCTATAAATTGCTAACTTTTATATAATAAAATATATACACACACAAACACAGTTTAAAGGAGTGTTAGACATAACAGAACATTTAATTTTAAAAATTCTTCAAGTCAACCCAGAAACCTAAGAAATTACAAGCAATAAACAGACAGGTGTTCCTCAAATCTATACATATTTGCTTAAGGCATGCCTGTGGACTAGAGAGAACAAGTCCTGTATATCACTGCCAGATTGTCCTGCCACATTAATTCAAAGTGTTTCTAAATCTTTATCCCTTTTTGATGAGAAAGATCTTGAATTTTAAAAAGTTTTAAATTAAATATTGACCATGAAAAAAAAAAATATATATATATATACACATGTTACTGCCAGGATTTGGGTTTCACTGGCATGCTAGAGTTATCTGTGGGGTGAAAAACAGTGTGAAGGTAACAACAGTGAACCTCGTGTTCCAGGTATTTGCCATACTAACCAGTTCCAGCAGAAAATGAAGTCGTAGCAAAAGCATCACCTTGGGTTGATTGAAAGCCTGGGATCAAACTCTCAGCTGAGCCTCCAAGTTTCTCGGGATGTTTGCCTGGAGAGATAAAACACCACTCAGTTTATTCTAGCAAAATCTTGTGAGGCACACACACATGGAAGAGGTGAGGGGCACGCTCTGAACTGACTTCTGGACTTGGCTACTTTTATTGCATTATGGTGACACACTGGCTATTTAGAGATCCTTGTCTAGTCATTGCAATAACTGAGAGAACAGCTGAGGAAAAAAAAAGGAAATTGTTAAGAATCAAAAGAGCATATCATCAGTTTTGCAAGCAGAAAAGGGTTCTGGAGATTGGTTAGTTGCACAACAGTGTGAATGTACTTAACACTACGGAACTGTACATTTAATGCCTCCAGCCCACACTTGTAATGTATTTACTTTATATAGCTCTAATGAGTTGACGATCTGCTTTCCATGTTGGAAGCAGTTTAGGAGAGTAAATGAGAAGAGGGAGTGGCGGAGATGGCAATAATGAGATGTTGTCAAAGAAAGTTACGTATTATGCCCTATCTTCTGTTTAAAAAGGCAAGAAAGTAATAGGATTTTTTTTTTAATGTAAGAGACAGGGTCTCACTGTCACCCAGGCTGGAATGTAGTCATGAATTCACAGTCTATTGTAGCCTCGACCTCCTGGGCTCAAGTGATCCTTTCACCTCAACTTCCCAAGAAGCTGGGACTACAGGTGCGTGCCAAGATGCCCAGCTAACTTTTAAAAATTTTTGTAGAGATAGGATCTTGGCATGTTGCCCAGGCTGGTCTTGAACTCCTGGGCTCAAGTGATTCTCCTATCTCAGCTTTCCAAAGTACTGGGTTACAGGCATGAGACACCACACCTGGCCTTGGAGTTTTAAAATATTTCAATAAAATAATAGTTTAAACCAAAATATTTGGCCAATAGTTCATACCACTCAATTGGTTCTCATCACTCCTTTATCCTGCACTCTTATCTACATTGACAGTCCTCTTTTTATTAGCGTACTCTCTAATATTATTAGAATTATGCATATTAGAATTTGTTTCAAAGTGTGTCCATGTGCCTGCATGTGTGTCCTGCCTTCCAAAGTAGACTGTTTTCCAGACAGAAGTATATCTTCTATTTATTTAATCATCTTTCTGTGGTGAGTCAACAGTAATACAGAATGCTGATCACAGTGAAAGAGTCAGTGTCCATGTGAGGGCACATTCATGGACAAGCAGTGACAACTTTCTGGGACAATAAACCAACCTAGGATGAGGGAACCATCACACTCCTCCAAGGAGTGACCATGCCCTATGCTGTTATCCTGATCTATGTCACCAAACCTTTCCTATAAGTTTCTTCCCTAAGCATCACACTCTTTGCTACCACCCACAATAGATCAGGATTTCCTGAAGATGAAGACTTCAGGGCCACGGTAAAAATAAAAACCAATTTGTATGCATACTTTGAAATCAAGCCTTATAGAAAGGCCCAAGCCTACGTTTTCACTTGCATACCCTTCTAGAGTTACAATGCTTTCTCATTCCTGGTTATTTCTTAGCACAGAGAATCTACAATCAAGAGCACCAAAAAAGACACAGCTTACTCACCTTCCCCAGCTTGGCAAAGTCCTTGTTGAGTAGTTCTTCAGCTGTGAGTTTAGAGAAATTGTCGTCATCGAAGGGATTCCACGTAGACCCTTCTGAAGGATTATAAACATTTTGCTGAGAGGTCCGAGGAGAGCCTGATGGAGTGGTGGTTGCAGACCTAGGTAGGTTCCCACCCCCACGAAACAAAAAGATATAAAAGTTAAACAAAACAAAAAGGGTAAACTTATTTTCTCTTTGTTTCAGGATCAAATTATTTTCTGAGTCAAACCATCGTTTTCTACTGCAGTGTTTTGTTGTTTTTTTTTTTTGAAATGGAGATGTGGTCTTTCACCCAGGTTGGAGTGCAATGACACAATCTCGGCTCACTGCAACCTCCGCCCCCTAGATTCAAGCAATTCTCCTGCCTCAGCCTCCTGAGTAGCTTGGATTATAGGTGCCTGCCACCATGCCTGGCTAATTTTTGTATTTTTAGTAGAGACAGGGTTTCACCATGTTGGCCAGGCTGGTCTCGAACTCCTGACCTCAGGTGATCCACCCTTCTTGGCCTCCCAAAGTGCTAGGATTACAGGCGTGAGCCACTGCTCCCAGCCCACAGTGTTTTCCTAAAAGGGCTTTCCACAGCACCTGAACAATTTCCACAGATATCCTTCCCACTTTGTGAAATGAATGTCTCCTTTCCTTCATGACTCACTACCTCCCACTACTTCCTTAATCTCTTGCTTAGGTTTTTAGTCTTAACTGCAAGTTGTTTCAGTTCAGGATCTAAAAGCAACCTGTCCTTAGACTTGTGTATCCTGTAGTGACCACCACAACATCTATAATAACTGACCCCTGGAGGGGCAGGAAAGAGGTCTATTTAGGCTCTATCCCATCTTTCAGGATCCAGTATGCATAGAGTTAAGGGCCACCTCACAATTAAAAAGAAATAAAGACAGTTACCACTACTTTGTGCATCTAAGTATCATTACATCATTTTCTTATAAAGTCTCTCTAACTTAATTGAAAGATTTTAACTTTAGAGTGCATGGTTCCAATATAGTTAAAGGTCTGAAACTGCATCTTCTCAACACTCATCAAAATCTACTTGTTAGACACAGAGCCAGTCACTGGGTTTCCAAAGGTTGACTAAGACATGGCTGTTGTCTTGGAGAACTCACAAACTATTTCAGTCAGACATACAAATAATTAATGACAATACAGTGTCATACAAGTGCAAAAAAAGGTTCAGATAAAAATTATACATCAGAGGAAGGGTCAAAAGAAAAGTCAACCTCTGACATGGATCTTGATGAATAAATGAACACTCCCTAGTTGGGCAAGGAGGAGTGCGGCAGTCCCAGGAGAGGGCATAGGAGGAACAAAGGGCTCGAGAAGGTAAAGAGTGGTGAGTCGGCCTGTGGGACATAACAGGCCCTGCTGTGTTAAGCAGTGTGCTCAGCTATAATCTGACAGGTAATGAGGGAGACAATGAGCCTGAAGAGACTCGGTCAGATGGAGAGTTTAGAAAAGACACGGTAGAGCATGGAACGAGTGACAGAATGAAAACAGTGGGCCAAGCAGGAAAAGATATCTTAAGATTAGTGTGGCCCATGCACTAAAGACAAATTCATAGTTGCTCATTAAACACAAGTACATGCAAGATGAAATGAGCTACTCAGAAAAATAAACAAATGAACACAAGCACACACCACTGTATTTGTATTACACACATCTACACATTTATGCAAAGAATCACACACTAACAGCCACAGGCAGAACTTGCCCAGAGTTAAGAACAGCAAAGAGGAAGCACCACATACTTGGACTTATTGAGACTGGCCTCAGCTGCAGCTGCCTGGAGCAGCTGGGTTGATTTGCTGGCAGGGACCCCAAAGACTGCACTGTGGGTTACGTCACTGAGAATACGCCTGTGCCCAGCACGTTGGGTTTTGGGGGATGAGGGAGGAGTGAGAGATCCAGCTTTCTGACCCTGGACGGCAGGAGGTGGGGTTGTCTGAACCTTTGGCTGTTGTCTTACTGGGGCTTGAATCTGCTAGGAAGAGAGATGGAAAGTATTTCATTACATTAAAAAAAAAAGTTAAAGGGAAAACAAATAGATAAGTGTAACCAAAAAAAAAAAAAAAAAAAAAGCCACGTGAGCACTAACATGGGACTCAAATGGCTAAGTTTAACAATAACACCTGGAAAGAAAAATCCAGGCTTTGACAATCTGTGCTGCAACTTTAAGACCAATTACAACTTGATATTTGCCTGATACACATAAATTTCAGTCTTCATCAGCAATAATATACAGGGTAACCATATGTTAACCATATTCAGCCCAGAGCATAAGAATGCAGAAGCTATTCCTAGCTGTAAAGATCTGGAACTTATCATAAAGGACCACTGACTATTTCTGGAGACACATACAAACCCAATCAGAATGCTTCCAAAGGGCAGGCAATAGATCCTATCACCACAGAGGCCAATGAAGACACACCTCCAGCTGAAACACATTTAAGCTGAATAATTTCCGCTAAGAGATCCCTCACTCTCTGCCATAGCAAGACAGCATGTTGGGAATGAGTCAGATAGAATTCTACTGTGATTAATAAACGTTACTGCTTTTCTGTTTGTTTTAAACTTCTATTTTAGGGGTACACGTGCAGTTTTGTTATACAGGTAAACAGGTAAACTCGTGTCACAGAGGTTTGTTATACAGATTATTTTGTCACCAAGGTACTAAGCCTAGTACACAGCGTTATTTTTTCTGATCCTCCCCCCTCCTCCCCACCCTCCACCTTCAAGTAGGTCCCAGCGTCTGTTGTTTCCCTCTTGTGCCCATGAGTTCTCATCATTTAGCTCCTACTTATAAGTGAGAACATGTGCTATTCGGTTTTCTGTTCCTGCATTAGTTTGCTAAGGATAATGGCCTCTAGTGCCATCCATGTTCTTGCAAAGTCCCCATCCTCCTTCTTTTTATGGCTGCATAATATTCCATGGTGTATATATGTACCACATTTTCTTTATCCAGTCTGCCACTGATAGGATTTTAGCTTGATCCCATGTTTTTGCTATTATGCACAGTGCTGCAATGAACATACACATGCATGTGTCTTTATGGATAGGATTGCTAGGTTGAATAGTAGTTCTGTTTTTAGCTCTGTGAAGAATTGCCACTCTGCTTTCCACAATGGTTGAACTAATTTATACTCCAAAGAGTATACACAAAGAATGTATAAGCATTCCCCTTTTTGTTTTGTTGTTAAGGCTCTTTATTTCATTGATGGGATGAGTATATTTCCGTGGCAACTCCTAAGAAAATGTATAGCATTAGTTTAGTGAGATTTATTTGTTCCAATCTTCAGTCTGGAAATAATAATGAAGAACTGGCAGAGAATATAATAAGAAGAAAGAAAAAAAAGGTCCTGATGACGACTGAGTTAATAATACAAGGATTCTTGTGATGTGGGCCATTTTCAAAACAGGCCAAACAGCCACCACAGAACAACATACAGGTGGGAACATCCTTGTGACCACATGAATGGTTCTCCTTAAGCAGAAGTCACCTATATCAAGGAAAATGAACAAAAAATGTTAAGAAAGCCACCCAACCCCTTTCCTTTCTGCTGTCAACCTAGAGATAAAATAACTTCAGATATAAAATGCCACAGGGATTTCACCATCCCTTCCCCCCGAGTCCCTCCTCTCAGATTGGAGTTGCTGTTCCACACTAGAACTCAGTTCAGTTGCAGTTTCAGTGTCTACAAAGGCAAGTCCTGGGAGAGTTTAAGGAAACTAGACTACCCAGCTACCTGGGTCAGGATGCTTCTAGCTTGGGGTACTGACTGCCCTCATCCTGTTCTCAGGACTTGGAAATTTTATTAAGGCAGACTATGTACACGTGTCAGTATTCCATCCACTTTACCAACAGGCTGCATGTTACAGCATCAATCAGAGGGTAGAAGGATAACACAGCTACCCTGCTGAAGGAGAGGCAGAGTGCTCTGTGGAGACCACCACAGCTCCAGCTCCACAACTTCCTCTAGGGTGTCCAGAGTTGTGCCTGTAACAGCTGATGCTACCACACATAGGAGTCAAAGGGCTTTGAGGACACACTGATTGGCTTATTTCATAAGACATTCATTAATCTGAAAACTAGACTGTCAGGTCCCTTTATTTTGAAGAGTCTGGTGGCAACTCTAATCTGAGATGAGGGACTGGAGGGGAAGGGATGGTGAAATCCCCAGGGTATTTGATATTGGAAGTTGTTTTGTCTCTAGGTTGCCAGCATAAAGGAAAGGGGTTGGGTGGTTTTCTTACCACATGGAGAACATTTTCTCTCCTGTTCTCCAAATGCAGCACACTGAAGACCAGATACGTCCTTTAGGACCTTGCCCTATAACAGCAATCTACAGACACTAAGTGGTTTGTACCTGTTCAGCTACACTTCCCAGGGTTCTGGCAGACAGTTTTACTTCCACTTAGAATCAAAGAATGTGAGAGCTGAAAGGAGTCTTAGAAAATACAAATTTCAACCCCTGTACTTTAGAGGTGAGACCACAGCCCACTGAAGCCAAGTGCTCATTCAAGGTCACAGGGTTAATTAGAAGCAGAGCCCATGTCTCCTGACTGTGGCTCAGGACTCTTTTCTGCACCATGATGCCGTCCCATCCACACAGGACTGGAAACGGGGAGGAGGGAGAAACAGACCACAGAGAAGGAATAAAAAGACTCAGATGTCTATCTTGCTGAAGATTAAAAAAATATATATATATGTAATTATAAAAGGAGTATAATCCCATCATGAAATGTAAGAATACAGAAAAGAGGCTTCTATTCCACCACTCTAATACGACTAGATACAATTCTTCTATTTTTGGTGTCTTATATTTCAAGTCTCTTTTCAAGTATATAGTTTTTCCATAATTTCACAATTCTTTTAACATTACCTCATGAGCATTTCTTTTCATACTGTTGTACAGACTTTATAACCAAGTGTTTTAATGGCTGCACAGTTGGGTTCCTCAGCAATTTAGGTTGCTTCCATTCTTTGGGCTATTATTAATAAGACTGTAATAAACATCTAGGGCATATGGCCATTTTCCCTTTGCCAATTATTGCTTTATGATGGCTACAGGGTATGCTTTACCTTCACTCACTTGCTTCTCTAGATTAGCCCTGCCAAGAGTCAGTGGAGACTGGGATGGGTCAAAGCTGAGAAGCTCTATGGCTCCTGGCCAAAGCATGGTTTACTTTTGTTTCCTCTCTGTCCCTAAAACCATCTATCCCAGAGCAAAGTGTTCCAAGTATTTTTTCACCCAGAGAACATGGAGAAGGTTCATAATTCATTCACAAGACAGTGGACACTTTTGTCTAGGAAAAGCATAGGGGACTCTCATAAGAAGTGTAATCAGTAGTAGTTGATCATTTTATCACCCTGGATGAGCATTTGTTATAACCAAACTTAAACACAGATCAGGATTCTCTGCTACCATCAGTCTGTATGTCTTGGGCAATCATTTTCTAGTCTGTGCCTCAGTTTCCAATTCCATAAAATGAGAAGACTGAACTGGATAATTAAGGTCCCTTCTAGCTACATCGCGTACTAATTTTTAAAAAAACTCTTTTTCCATGAACAAGAGGAACTTTATCTCCTGTTAAAAATACAGAGACTCACTGTCTACTCCATGCCTGCAGGAAGTCTGAGTTGTTGTAGAAACAAAGGTGTAAAGACACTAAACACACACTTAGCTGAGATTTAAGGAAGACAGTCTATTTACGGCACTGCTTCCTTTCAAAGGGATGTAGGTTTTCTGGTTTAACATGGGAGACAAAACTCTATTAGAAATCAATCCTTAGAAAGATGATTTCTTACTTTTTCTTTCCTTGTCTAGTAGTTGGACTTCCCTAGGAATAAGAGGGTAGCTGTGACACCCTATCAGCTGGGTATGCAAAATGTCTTTTTCTAACATCATAAAATTTTCTATCACTATCACTCAGAAAAATATGAGCACAGAAAAAAGCCACTTATTAAAGGCCGAAGCATGATGTGCCCGTGTGTGCTGAAACTGTAGAGGACAATTAGAAGAGGGGTTCCGATGCCATACTCAGCCAATATCTAAAAGTGGACATGCCCAATTTTTAAATTGACAAGATTGCTCAAATAACTGGATACTCAGATGCTCTAGTACCCAGGAGGATTGCACCAGGGTAAATGGTTCCAGGTAAGCAGGTACTTGACAGGAGCTGCAAGGTAAACTTAAATAATGTGGTGAATAATGTCATCCAAAACAAAGAATAAACACAGCATGGAGGACTCAGGGCAAAGGTGGGGCCACACAACCTCCAGAACCTGGAAAGGGCATAATGGATCAAACCGCCCCTTGAGGAAGGGAAAGGAATTAGCTCTAATCCCACCTAGGTCCTTGACTGTTCAAAGTGACACTGACAGAGATAATGAACAGACCTTCCTGCTAGCCTAGTTTCAGAGTGATAAAAATTAAGAAGGTTCTTCATCAGTAGCCTAAAATCATTTTTTTTAAAAACCTCTATCTTCTACAGAACATCTCATACTATTCTTGGATATATCAAGGAAAGTTCAAATATTTGAACCACCAGGGTGGGAAAGTGACCTAGCCCCTCATCAGCTGCTGCCATCTTTCCCACCCTTTCCCTAGCTCTCACTGCACACTCCTCTCCTGCTTTTGTGCTCTGAGCTCTGGTTGATTCTTACCGCTGGCTCCTGGGCAGGGGCTGGCTGTGGAGCTGCAGCTGGCTGTGCCTGAGGCTGCTGTCCTGCTGCCACGGTGGGCTTTTGCTGCAAGGCAGCTTGCTGAGTCATCAGCTGTTGTTGATGCAGGGCTGTGGCCAGCTGCTGCTGCTGTTGCTGCTGTTGCTGCTGCTGCTGCTGCTGCTGCTGCTGCTGGTAGAAATTCTGCATTAGCTGCTGTTGAGAGCCTCCTTGGGACACCACAGGGAACTGAGCAATTGCTGGTTGCTGGGTTGCTGGATGTACTGCCTGAAACTGAGCAAGAAATGAGGAGGTGAATAAGGGCCTGTCCCAGAGTAATAGTCACAAAAGACAAATGTCTCAGTAACAATGAAGACCAGAGCTAAAGCCAAAGGCAAGGGCAAGTAGAAAAGTCTTTAGGCTAGACCTAAAATCTCATGATGGAGACCTCAGGGCATTAAAATATAACACAGCAGTACCTTACACCGCTAGGCTCCAGCCACCGTACCAGGCCGCCTCCTGCACTACAGAGTGGCCTTCCAAGAGGGTTTCTGGGCCTTGCCTAACAGAAGCTATCTGACTAAACATCAAGTGACTCCATAAGCTAGAGTATAGCAGGAGCTAATAAACGATCTCCTAATCACAGAGGTAATCCTTCTTATAAAGGGATTTGAAGTAGCCAAGATTAAAATGCTTCCCTACCTGAACAGGATGAAGCAATGATGACACTGAAAAGAATAACCTAAATGTTAACTCAACTATTAAGACTCATCTCAAGTCTTCCTAAAAATTATTTCCCAAGAGCTCTATTTTTATTAAACTTCCTTAAACATACACAATAGTTAGTATACTCTATGACACTTTTTTTTTTTTTTGAGATAGGGTCTTGCTCTGTTGCCCAGGCTGGAATGTAGTGGCACAATCTTGGCTCACTGCACTCTTCACCTCCTGGGCTCAAGTGATCACCCCCACCTCAGCCTCCTGAGTAGCTGGTATCACAGGTGCACACCACCATGCCTGGCTAATTTTTTTTCTTATTTTTTGTAGACACACAGTCTCACAATGTTGCTCAGGCTGTCTCAACCTCCTGGTATTAAGCAATCCTCCTGCTTCAGCCTCCCAAAGTGCTGAGATTGCAAGCATGAGCCGCTGTGCTTAGCCCATACTTCTTATATGTCTCTCTAATCCCCACTGTTAAGGGTTATGTACTAAGTACACAAACAGAGCTCAAAATAAGGGCCTGCCGATGAACTAAGGTCAAGACTGTATCTCTGAACATCCCATATACTGTTATATAGTTATTAGAGACAATTGGGAGGATACTGTTTGTCTACTGGGGCAAAGTTAAAGGGTTAACAAAGTAGAAGATGTCAAAAAATAGCTGCCTATAAAACAGCAAAATACTGGAAACAACCCAAATGTCTATCAACAGGAGACTGGCTGATTAAATAAACCATGATGGATATATCCTGAAGGAAATATCAAACAGAATGCTCTGGAATTGTAAATAGGAATGAGCGATACCCTCTATACATGGGTTGGCGGGAGACGGAGTTTTGCAGATTTAACTCTGAAACTATGTAAATGTTTTACATATCCACGAAACAGAATTAAACTAAAATTTAAAAAGCAATAACTAAAAATCAAAAGCAAAACCATGCAAATAAACCAGTTTATTAAATTGGTAGCTGAATGATCCAAAAAATAATGTGATAAACATTCTAAGGGTAAAAAGGGCAAGGAAATCTTAAACTCTTTTCAGTAATCATATGGTTATTGCTATCTTAAAACGATAGATCAATTAATTAACTAAGTTAATGCTGTTAAGACTCAAGATTTCCAGATAAAAATACAACAAAATCCAAGAAGTTAAACAGAAATCCAGTAATTACAAATCCAAATTAGGAATATAAACCTGAATTCATAATGCCTACTCTCTAACAAAACAAAACAAAACAAAACATATTTTCTAATTGTCCACTGAGAAGGCCTAGAAACAACAACCAATCCATTAGGCAAATGGTATCTCTAGAATCAAAACTGTGGTTTCTAAACATTATTTCCACTAAAAAGAAACAGAGCTCCTAAGAAAAATGGATGATTTCAAGTCGAGAGCAGTATGATCCTGGAGGGCAGCATGATCCTAGATAGCAAGGAAATCATTAAACACCACTGCAGTTACATCCAAAGGATTTAGGAGTCAATTTGAACAGACTTCCACTGGCCAAAGCTGGGACAATCTGAGCTTTAAAATAAATTTTTTAAAACTGCAATATGTGAGGCACAGTGGTTTGCGCCTGTAGCCCCAGCTACTCAGAAGGCTGAGGCAGGAGGATTGCTTGAGCCCAGGAGTTCTGGGTTGTAGTGTGTGCTATGCCGGTTGGGTGTCTGCATTAAGTTTAGCAACAGCATGGGGAACTCCCTGGGAGCAGGGGACCACCAAGTTGCCTAAGGAGGATTGAACCAGCCCAGACTGGGAATAGAGCAGGTCAAAACTCCTGTGCTGATCAGTAGTGGGATCCTGCCTGTGAATAGTCACTGCACTCCAGCCTGGGCAACACAGCAAAGCCCCATCTCTAGTAAACACACACATACAAAAACAGCAATGTATTCAGATATATCAAATATGTTAATATCTAAGAATTCCTAATGATACTAAACTCAACAAAACAAAAACCTCATTGTTCACCTTTGGATGATAAGAGGGAACAAATTTATAACTCTGAAAACTAGTAAACAAAAGGAAAGAATCAAGTGTTTCTCCTGTCTTTTCTGTATAAACAATACCTCAGGGTAACGAAAGAGTTGATGAAAAAATTTCTTCATGGAAAACTTCCAGCCCCCGAATGAAGAGGGTTAGAATATCACTGTGCCATTCTTGATGAATTAAGGAACCTGGGAAATGATCAGCTATGGCTGTTAAGCTAATGGGAAACGTTAAACAAACGGATCAGACAGACAACAGTTCAACACACTGATTGATCTTTTTTTTTTTTCCTTTTTTAAATGTTTTTGGAAAACGTGGTCTTCAGGGAAATCTAAAGTACATGCTCTCTGATCTTAATATTAATTAAATAGAGGCCGACGAGATATTACAGACCTCCTGACACCATGCAACAGGAAGAACAAATAACAACTGTCAGATTGAATCGAATACTGAGTAAGCCTCAAGAAATTACCAGTGTACACAGACGATGGTCAAACACATCAAATGACACCACAGCATGCAATCAGCTAAACCCAGAATGCGGAAAATTCCACAAGACAAATAATACAGTTTCTTTGAAAAATTAAATGACAAAAAGGAAAAAAAAAAAGAGAGAGGGAACCTATGAATAAAAGGGGACTTAAAAGATATACCAGCCAACCGCATTGGCTAATGTGTGTAATTCCAGTGTTTTGGGAGGCTGAGGCGGGAGGATGGCTTGAGACCAGGAGTTTGAGACTAGCCTGGGCAAAATAATGAGACCCCTATCTCTACCAGTAAAAATTAGCCAGGCATAGTGGCACATGCTTATAGTCCTAGCTACTTGACAGACTCAGCTGGGATGATCACTTGAGCCCAGGAATTGGAGGTTGCAGTGAGGTATAACCACACCACTTCACTTTAGCCTGGGAAACAGAGCAAGACCCTATCTCCAAAAATATATATATATACTAATCATTATAAAATGAATACGTTCATAGTAAAAAATGTGAAAAAATGCACGAAAAGATAATGGAAAACAATATAGACCAACTTAATACAATCTGTTCTTATTGGATACTGATTCAAACAAGCCAACTTAATTATGAGACATCAGAAACAGTTAAACACTCAGGCATATTTGATAACAAGAAACTACTGTTATTTTTTCCTCTATTACAATAATGGTGCTACAGTTATATTAGGGGAAAAAAAGCAAAAAAAAGCAGTCCTTAAAAAATAGCTCTTGTACTGATGTTCCTCAATCAGGTGACAGACTCCTCATGGCCTGAGAAAAAGGATGAAGGGGTGTGAATGTTGGATCCACTTCTCAATGCTTTAGTATCTACATCTGTGAGAAACGGTGAAGTAATGTTTGATGGCTCTCTGGGAAGATACCTTTACCTAGTGGGCCTTGTCATGGACATGACTCAGATATGCAAGCAAGGGCCACACGCTGACCACCTTACCTGCTGAGCCTGGGCCTGCTGCTGCTGCTGGTAAAATGTGCCCGCCGGCTGCTGCTGTGGTGGCGGTGGCTGTTGCTGCTGTTGCTGCTTGAGGAAGAGTTGCTGCTGGTGCTGGGGTGTGGCCTGGGCCTGAGTGGGCAGACCCTGGGCCTGAGTGGAAGGCGTCTGCTGTGGAGTGGGAGGAGCCTGTGGCTGCTTGGCCTGAGATTGTGGCAGAGGCTGGCTGGGTGGGGCTTGGGGTTTTGGTTGGGGAACACTGGCTAAAAGGCCAGGCTGATTGCTGGATCCTGCAAAGAGAATAAACTCCAGGTAAGAGCTCCAAACTCTTCCAGACAAAAGTGGCTTTCTGTCTTGCCAAAACAATTAATAGGGGGGTGAGAAGTGGGCAGATTATCCCCAAGATACATGTGCTCCTCACTGTCTTTCCACATGCTCTGTCCTACCTGGAATGTCTTTCTTCTTGCTAAATTATGTATTTCAGATTTTTCAAAACAAGGTTCAATATTGCCTCCTTAAGAAAGTATTCCTTTATTAATCACCCCATTTAGTCAAATATAACTTAAGTTGGCACCCTAAGTGTCTACATATTGGCCTTTGGTACATATACCTAAGTTTTGCCCCTCTTGGCATGCAGCATGACAAAGTCATTCCCTGGTAATTTACATGTAGCTTATCCCAGTCTGGATGCTTGACTGTAAGTAGATGGCCACCAAATTCACCAAAAGCAGCTTCCTGGTAGGGTTCAGTTACTCGATATTTTGGATCAATCCTTCTTATGAAACAAAGCTCACTCATCTCATTAGAAACAGAATATCAAAACATGAAGGTGTGGTAGATACTTCAAGGGAAAAGCATTAAGGAAACAATATTCCTCTGCGAATGTCAAAAGAGATGAGTCTTGTTTCTATTTTTTTGGTGGGGGGGCATGTATGAAAATAAATCAGTTTCTTTGTATTTCAGCTAATCAGACCCCAAACTTCCTAAAATTGAATGTAACCTGTTTGCTAGTCCAAGCCCTTCAGCCTCTTCAGTCCTGTCTCTTCTAGGCATCTTTAAACTGTTGATTTATTAGACCCAAGCAGGCATTTTTGTAGGCTAGGAGGCAAATGAATAGAATCATGCTTTCTACCCAATCATCTCCCTTGGCTCATTTCAATGTCCCAAAGTTTAATTAGCAGAACAGGGAAGATGCCCTGGACTGAACTTAACACTTTGGAAGAGTCGTGTTCTTTAAAGGCAAAGGGAAATATATGAAATAAAGAGGTAGGATAAGGTTCTAAACCCCAAAAATCAGGGCCAGGTCTAGAAAAAGATAGAGACAACGGGCTTTAGTGGTCTTGGAGATCCATCTCAGAATTCAAGGAGGTCCCCGCTTTTGTCAGTCATATGCCATACAATTTCTTTCTTTCTTTCTTTTTTTTTTAAACGGAGTTTCGTTCTTATTACCCAGGCTGGAGTGCAAAGACGTGGTCTCGGCTCACTGTAACCTCTGCCTCCCGGGTTCAAGCAATTCTCCTGGCTCAGCCTCCCCAATAGCTGAGATTATAGGTGCACGTCACCATGCCCGGCTAATTTTTTGTATTTTTTTTTTTAGTAGAGATGGGTTATCACCATGTTGGCCAAGCTGGTCTTGAAATTAACTCCTGACCTCAGATGATTCACCCGCCTCGGCCTCCCAAAGTGCTGAGATTACAGGCATGAGCCACCACGCCTGGCCATTGCCATACAATTTCAACGGCAGCTTCTTCCTGTTCCTCAAGGAACACTGTTATCTCTATGTGCCTCTGGATTCCAATCCTAAAACAAACCAGGCTTTCCGAGATTTCCCTGTTGTCCAGACTAACAAAGAGGTGTACGGAGTTTCAAACCAATCTAGATACTAACCTGCAGCCTGAGGTGGGGGCTCAACAGTGGCCCTCTTCCGGGGTGTCAGGGCTGGCTGGATGGGAAGGATTCCTGGGTTCGGCTGAGTCTGCCCAGCTTTAGGCCTCTGGCGGGGTGCAATTGAAGTCTCTGTGGTGGGAATGGGATCTGTCAGTCTATAAAGGGAAAAGAGAAAGGTTCGTATTAAAGTATGGGAAAAATGGAAGGGTATGAGCAGAGGACACGATGCTTCCACTTCCACATCGACCCAAACCTTCCAGATCTGCTTAACTGACACTTCCCAAAAGATCTCCCACAGGATGTCATTATGTTACCAGACCTTCTGAAAACAGGCTTGGTGGGCAAATAAATTTGTAAAACACTGATCAAAATATACTGAGTGGCTCTCCTTCTAGCAGAGCTTTTCATGTGTGAATATGCATGGCATGGAGAATCTCAAAGAGAATGCTATATAGAATGCAGTGTTTCTCAAGCTTATTTCATCCTGTGGCCCTTTTACCCAGCACCTCCTAGGATTTCCCAAAATACACTTTGGGTGATGATGCATAGAGGGGTTTGAGGCACATGGTTATCAGATGCAGAGAGAATTCAAACTGGGCAGCAACTAGCTGTCAAAGTGGTCTCTCTACAATGAAAAGCATACAAATGCGTGAATCCAACATGGCACTAGAAGGAAAAAGTAAATAATTCAAGTCAAAGGATTTAAAAATGGGAAGTGTGACAGAAACTCCATTTCCTCCAATATACATACTACTTTTTTTCCACAGTAACAAAAGTTTTAGTTGGGCACAGGGTCATCCAGAGTAAAAATTACATTGCCCATTCTCTTTTGCAAATGGATATGATCCTGTTTCTAAGCCCAGGCATTACATGAGATGTAAGAAGATTATTATGTTGCAGTTTTCAGAAACCATAAGAAATAACTGGTGCATGTCCTCTGTCTCTCTTCTTTGACCATTCCTTGATCCCGCTGCTAGAAGCACTGCCTTCCAATGGCCTTCCCAGCCTTTCTTGCTCCCTCCCTGTTTTCTCTCAGGTGGGCATTTCCCCAAATAATATCTTTGTTTGTTTAATCCTCTTTTGGCATCTGCTTTTTGGAAGTCCCGAGGTTGAACAGACGATGATTAGCTAAGACCCAGAGAGTCTTCTGCTGTTCGTGGACCTGGCGCTTTGACCTACACTTTCCTAATGTGGTTGGAGCCACAGAAAGTAAAAAAGGAAAGGGAGGCTGAGTATTAGGGTGGTGAATATGGCTAACCAAAAGCCAGGACACATGTTTAGGATACTTTTTGCTTTTTTTTCAAAGAGATAGGGTCTCGCTGTATTGCCCAGTCTGATGCCAAACTCCTGATCTCAAGCAATTCTCTTGCCTCAGCCTCCAGGGAAGTTGGGACCACAGGCAGGTGCCACCATGCCCGGCTAATGTTTAGGATACTCTTGTACTAACAACCTTCCTTTTTTTTTTTTTTTTTTTGAGATGGAGTCTGGCTCTGTCGTCCAGGCTGGAGTGAAGTGGTGCCATGTCAAGCTTACTACAACCTCCACCTCCCAGGTTCAAGTGATTCTCCTGCCTCAGCCTTCTGAGTAGCTGGGAATACAGGCGTGTGCCACCATACCCGGCTAATTTTTATAATTTTAGTAGAGACGGGGTTCTGTTATGTTGGTTAGGCTGGTCTTGAACTTCTGACCTCAGGTTCCACCCTCCTCGGCCTCCCAAAGTGATGGGATTACAGATGTAAGCCACCAAGCCCCGCTGTACCAGCAACATTTAAAGTCTGCTGTTGCCTCATCTTTGAATGCCCCTGAGCCTATTCCCATGCAAAGAAAACAGCTTTAGAGTTCTTGATTCTCTTTAAATTTAGATCACAATATTTCATGATATTCCTCTTTGCATTCCCAAAGAACAGTTTCTGCCTAGGCAAAACAGAGCTTGCTTTCCTGATCTGTGCAGCCCCTGGTCACGACAGTATACATAAGGATCAAGAAACACAGGCCTCATTCCCTGCAGCTGTGGCAATCCAAGGAGGACACGTGCTTGTGAAGACATGTCTTACCTGGCCTTTGGCTGGGTCTTTTTTGCAGCTGCCTCACTGGCTTTCACTGGTTCAGGAAGCTTTGTAGGAATGGGAGAGTTCTATAGAATTGCAAAAAAGGAAAAAAAAAGGGATATCACAGATTTCTTTTGCTAAACAATAAGCACCCTGATTGGGACTGAGAGCTGATGGAAACACATTTTGGGATCTTCTGGAGCAGCTTCCAGGCCCTGAGCTCTGTCTGGTAGAGGGAAGGAAAGTTAACCAAATGCATATCAGACTCAGCCACAGTCAGGGAAGTAAAGTATCTGAGAAGAGGAGAGAGTAGCTTGTACACAGCATACGCTCCCCATTCTCCACCTTGTGTACCATGCTGAGTCACTGCGGCTTGATCATCTCAGTACCCTTCTCCTCCTATAGCACAGCTTGGAAGTGATGCTATGAAAGGAATGGGAAGGAAATGTCTATAGCTGGTATTATTCTGGATCCCAGACAGGGTGCACTGAGTCTGCTCAGAGAAAACCACAGCCACCCCTGCGTATGGCTGCTGAGCCAGTACCCCTTCCCAACATGTAAGGCACTACTCAATCCACAAGCCAAGAAGAGTTCCTCTGGCTTGAAATCTGCACTATCCATCTAATAATGCCTCGTGAGGGAGCACCAGCTAGCTGTCCCTAACCCTAAAGCAAGTGCTTACCACTACTGAGTACCAAATGACATGAGACTTGTGAGGTGTACTTTTAAAAAGCTAGTTACCAATCTGAATGCTCCCACTTAGATTTCACATTATCTAACTTTATGAATGGTAAAGTGGGACTGCAAAAGAGGACACAGTCATGGCAGTTTACTGCACAGTATCCCTTGTTTTAATCTGGGAAACCCAACACACAGAATACTAGTTATAAAACCGGCCTTTTAGGAGGGTCTTCTCACTTCCTTCATGTTTCCAGGTGGGGGAATCTCTGCTAGAAAATTTCTAGCACTTCCTCTTCTTCAAGCATTCCTCTCCAAAAGGAGAAGAGTTGACTTCTGTGGCTAATAAGACTGTGGAAAAAGTGAGCTGGTCCAGTTTGCTGCTGCCCTCCTTCCTTTATAGAAGAGCTGGTCCCCCCAGGAATCAGGTGTTCACATCTTAGTCATGTGGTCTAATGCTAGTGAGCCTGACTGGTCAAGCTACATCTTCTGACTCAAGCTTATTAGTAACAAAGCCAGTATTCTGAGTTCCACCTGGATGAACCCCATATCTGATTCCAAATGTGAGAGTGAAAGAGGAGCAGCACCCTTAAGCCCCAACAGTGAAATCAAAAGTCCATTATTGGAGAAACTAGCAAGAAAATTTCAGGTCAGAATCTATTTATTATAGCATCCATTAATAAAATATTTAAGAAAAATAGATCATAATATGACATGAAAAATATGCAAGGATTGTAAAAAAGACATTTGCAAGCAATTTACTCTGAAAATTGTGAGTGCAGAGTTTAGGATTACTAAACGTAGAAAACATTCGTATGTCTTGATGTGTTGGAAGGACAGAGAAAGAGGAGTGTGAGTTATAAATGGCTAACAGCAGAAGCAAAATCAAGAAAGCTCTGCTGCAAGGAAGGACAACAGGGACAAGGGGTGTAGGTTCTAACAGGCACGGGGGGGATGTCCAAGGCCACGCCTCTGGAAAGTAGCCTGCCAAATCACCTTCAGGTGACTACACCAGGCATGTGGCTCTCAGAGAACTTGAGAGTTGATAGACATGAAGTTGGTCAATCTTTATCCAAAGTGTTCAACTCAATCCCTAGGGCATTCTTTTGTTCAGTACGATTGCTTCAGTTTTGTAATTAAATTCCATGGGAAAATTAGATTCCCTTTATGGCAATTGCTTCACAGTTAGCTTTGCTTGAATGCCCTCTAGTAGATAAAGCAAGGGACATCCACATTCATTTAAACAGCTGATTAGCACCCCAGGAACTCAAAACGGCAATTTGATAATGTTTACTCCCTTTAAATAGCACCATTCACGTACCTGTACATTTGGAATTGGGCACTCTTTCTTGAGTAGCTTAAATGAGAAGTAGGACACCTGGTAAATATCTGGCCTTTTGTCAGGGTCTGGTTCCAACATATACCCTAAGGCAAACATAGGTGAACTTACTTAATAATATTCCAACAGTTATTGCATAGCTAGGAAACATCATTCCTCTCTCCACTACCAATGTTTTGTTTTTTTTATTTTTCATAAAAGTCAGACAGTATAATTAGCCTCTTTCTCCCCTCTTAGAGAAGCTCTAATATTCCTGAATATAAAATATTTAATATCCATAAGAAAATAAAATATGTGAATTATAACAAAGATACTTAAAGTTCATACTCTATGCTTTGCACCAGAGGGACTCAAGCTCTCAATATTAAAATTACCACCTTCATACTCTGTTATCGAGGAGGTTACACGGTCTTACCACGGGCTTCCTTGGTTCGTCTTATCTCACTAAATGAATGATTATTCTTAATAATTATAACCAAAACCCAAACTTAATGAGTTTACTTATTATTCTTTTGTTGGAAATATTAGCTGGTTTCCAGATTAAAAGAAATTACAAAGTAACATAATGCACATCTACTTTTCCTGTGACCTATAGATTGCTTGTTTATTTCCAGGTCCTTTAAACTTCTCCCTCTCTGAGGCTGGAAAAATCCTCAGGGAAAAAAAAATCTTTGAGAAGACTACAAACACACATGTATATGTGCAAACAACAACGCAAGGCATCTGATCGCTTAAATAACAAAGTGAATGCTCTGGACACTGAGTTCCAAAAAGATCAGTGAGGCTGCAGCCTTGTGACCACCTTGCGGAAGAGGCAGGACTCGGCCTGGCCCTTGAAAGCAGGACAGAATTTAGTCAGGGGGAAAGCAGAGAAAAAGACATTCCAGTTGAGAGAACAGTCTTAGCAAAGAAGGACTTGGAGAAAGACAAGAGAATGCCTTGCTGCATGGAAACAGAGGAGCCAGAAGGACAGGGTAGAGAGAAGGCTGAGTGGGTGGAATGCAATCAGAATCAGAATCTTAAATGCCATGCTAAAAAGCTGGTCCCTACTGTGGGACCATTGGCAAGCCACCAGAGTTTTCTAATCAGGGACATGAGAGGTGGTATTTTGTAAGAGGAATCTTTTGGTGAGGGTGTGCTGGATGGATCGAAGAGAGAAGAGAAAAGCTGGTAACCAGTCCAACAGTAGAGGCATGAGCTGACAGAGTCTGTATATACTGCAGTGACAGTGGTATACGTATAAAGAATGCAATAAAAACAGTAGAAATTCCAAAAAAGGAATAATTATGGCTGAGTAAATGACTGAAAGTTTCCTCTCTCCTGCTAGCTGGATCCAAAGAAATCTTACATTTCATTTTTCTAGGCTTTGATGGTGATACCACTGAAAGAAACTGAAAAGAGGACAGGGGAATGGGTATGGGGGGTAAAGAGAAGGAAGGAGGGCTAATGATGATAAACTTAATTTTAGATCTGTGAGTTTAGGGTGACAGTGGAGTTGCCAAAAGGTTTGCAAGCAGTTTGGGAAAGATGTTCATAGTATAGACATTCATAAAGAGTCGTTTTTCCCAATATGAATTTACTACATAAATGTTTACAAAAATCATCAAAAAATAATACTAGTCTAACATCAAAGCTGGCCATTTTCCCATATTTCCTACCAATATCACTTACATACCTGGAAATCTAATATGGATATAATGCTTTATCTCTGAAAACAATCCAACAAGCATTAAATGTCGTAATCCAGTCCTTTAAATATTCCCTTTTTTTGTTAATAAATGGAAGAGGCTGATTGACAGAACCAGCACAATGGAATGGGCAGTATGTTAAAAGCTGTGTATATGTTAACTGGATAAGTTACCTACATTTTCTCAGCTTCAGTTTCCTAATAATTATACTTAATATATAAAGGATTTTAAGAATTAAATGAGGAATAAGTAGGTCCTCAACAAATGTCAGATGCTCCACCCACATTTGCTGCTTCTATTTTTTCCAGTGTATCCCCATGCAGGACCCAAACTGGGTTGCTCAGGATTTGTAATCAATCCATAACAGTTAAAACTTAGATGCTAAGAGTCTCAACCAACGTGGAAAGACAATAAAAATCTCTGCTTATTTAGCAGTTTAGTATAGGCGCTTGTGCAAAGATTCTTCTTCTTCTTCTTTTTTTTTTTTTTTTTAAGATTACTTATTCTACCATCTGGTTAATGAATCTTAGTACATATGCTTGCTATGATGATACCAAATAGTGGGGAATCTTAAGACTATTTTTAAGAAAGCATTGAGTTTAGGTGCTTGTTATCAAAATCCAGTGATTAACCTAAATGAGAGGAAAAACCTGGTTCCATGGAGTTATATAGTCTTAATTATGTATTCACTCCAGTCAATGCACTGCAATCATTTTCATTTGAGTTGCTTCCAGTTTTGCAAAGATGAATTTCTTATCACTTGATATGAGTCAGCTGGACTCCTTTGGTACCAGAGCTTTCAGAGATTGCAACAGAATATAGAAGCACTATACTGCTCAAGGCACAGTTAGGATTTCTGCTTGGGTGGCTGGACTCAGTTGTGAAACAGAACTTAAGAATTCCAGCAAAAAGACCCACTGCTGTAACTAGACACTGTTACATTGTGAGTTCCCAATCACTATCAACCAATTTCTTTATCTTTGCATCTAATTCATTATTCCTGAAACCATATCCCTTTATCCCCCCAATTCTTCATTCTTTGTGAATAGAAATAAAAATAGGAAACTAGAAACTTAAAATACTTACTAATTAGGCAGTGCATGTCTTGAGAATATCGAGAATTATCAGGAATTGTGAAGTTTCCATCACAAATTGCCACCTGACTCTCCCCCAAACGGCAAGGTGAAGTAGCATAATTTATACAACAAACATCCAAGAGCCTAAAAAAATAAAGATAGCAGATTGCTACTAGTGGTCTATTTATCATGACTGTAAATGGATCTAATGAGAAACACACCATCCACATTTACTAGCAGATATAAAAACTACAGACTATTAATGTATTAGAAACGTGAGTTTTAAAACCCAACACCACTGTTTAGCAGCTGAGTTACTTGTACCATTATTACCAAATCATGCTCCAGTAAAGAATAAGTATTTGTTTTGCTCTTAAGAACTAGTAACAGGGGCTGGGTACAGTGGCTCATGCCTGTAATCCCAGCACTTTGGGAGGCCAAGGCGGGCAGATCATGAGGGCAGGAGATTGAGACCATCCTGGCCAACATGGTGAAACTCCGTCTCTACTAAAAATACAAAAATTAGCTGGGCGTGGTGGCGCATGCCTGTAGTCCCAGCTACTAGGGAGGCTGAGGCAGGAGAATTGCTTGAACCCAGGAGGCGGAGATTGCAGTGAGCCGACATGGTGCCACTGCACTATAGCCTGGGCGACAGTGCGAGACTCTGTCTCAAAAAAAAAGAACTAGCAATATTTGTGTGAAAAAAATACCTAAATAATTTTCATAGAGCTTGGAAGTAATTTTATCATGCTTCAAGAAGCAGTGGCTGGTCTTCTCACAACAAGAACAACCTTGAGGGGTAAGTAGATAAGGATATGGTACAGTAGCCACCATGCTATAGCACTGGGTGCATTAATCTTGGGAATTTACAATCAAGACTGCTGCTATCTGAGGTATGGATAGGTTACTTGATACCTACCCAAATGTCTGCCTTTGTAGTGATGACTTTGCCACTGTACAGGTTGACCATTTCTGGTGCTCGATAGGACAGCGTTGTGTATCTACAATCAAGAGATTCATTTTTTATTAAATATGTCAATACTATAATTAAAAACCAGGAGCAGCAGAAATACTTTTTTTTTTCCTTTTTACATTAATAGAATCCCTGGGAGCAATCTGCAGAAGAGAGCATGAAATATTAGTGCAGATAAAATGCAAGGCTGTCCTTGGTACAATCATATCCTCACACCATGGTCCTCTGGCAGCAGTCCTCCTAGTCTAAGAACATGTGGGGACTCAGACACTAATGCATTAAATAAATTCTAAAAGCATCTTTTTTGGGCCCTAAAATGACAAAATCTTCTCTTATAAACTCTTATTCTGATACTATCTTTTGCCAATTTGTTGTTTTAAAAATGGCCTATAAATGTGTGTCAACACAGAGATGTAATACTGACTGGGGTACTCTGGAGAACAGCAGAAAGTGGGCTGACTGGGGTGAGGAGTGGATGGAATCAACAGCCCTTCATCTTTGCTCCTGGAATCAGGCTGAAATATCAGTTTTATCTCTTGCTCAAGAAAAAGGTAGTATAAGCACATCCTCAAAGTGAGTGTTTTGGTGTTACCAAGCATGTGATTTATGCTGCTTGAATCTCTAGATCCCACATGGGATGGGTCTAGGCATCCCTCAGGGCCTTAGGTCCATCAGGGTCTTCCTGCCCCAGGTGTGGTTGTCTGGGGTGATGCATGAAAGGACAGAGAAGATCAAGATGTAGGTGTGCAGGCTAGACTGTTGATTTATTACTAGTAACAGTGAGTGCTGCGGCCTGTAAAAAAAAATCCAACATTGTGGACATGAGGAGAAAATGGGTCAAGCTCTTATTGGAGTCACAAATCTAAAGAAGCTTTTTCTCATGAAAGTCTGTGATTCAGTATTTGTGGAGACTTTAATAACCTCCTCACCATTATTTCCACTTAGACTGCCTTATGAGCAGGAAGGAAGCAGCAATTTAGGGTTCAGTAAAAAGCACATCTGTTTCACTGATAATATCATGGTTGTTATGAACATACTTGAAAACATCCTAGTACTTTCATGGCGTGTGCACCTCTCAGCTTTTTACAGGCTCTGTGATATTATATATCAAAATATCTATGTACAATGACTACAGGACCACTGATAAAGTGCTCTAAGAGTCCTTCCTTTTACTCTGATGTATGCTTGTAAACCCCCTCCTCATTCTTCACTTAAAGTCAAACAACCCAACCGTGAACATGATGCTCTGATTTGAAGGACAACTATCACCATTCTCTTCCCCACCCTGACCTTCCCAACCATAAGCTGAAAGTAAAGTTGCTCATCTGATCGTGGACAAAACTCCAAGAAAGGAGAAAAAGCTTACTTCTTAATCTCATCTTCTACTGCATTGACTCCCTCAGTTTGTGGATTCTGGAATTTGTTGGTAGCACTTCCAAAGTCACACAGGACATAATGGCCTCGGTCATGCAAGAGGATATTTTCAACCTGAAAAACATTCCCCAATCGCCCATTCCAAGATATCATTTAGTAATGCACATGAAAATTTGGTTTCACAGTTACATACATAAAACATTTTATTTCTGGCAGTCTCATTAATATGCACAGGGAATTTATTCCTCTGCAAGTATCTCAACAGGGGTCATCCCAAGTGCAACACAGGAGATGCACAGTAATAGGGAAAAGTGGGTGGAGAGCACAGAAAGAGGAAACTCCACAGTGGGGGATGCAAGAGTGTCATTTCTGTAAATTTCAGCCACATTTCTCACCTCTGCAGAAACCATCCTCATACTTTCAAGCCTCTGACTTGTACCTTTGCTCTTGCTCTTCTTTCAGGCTAGGATGCCCTCCACAATCCCTACCTCCTTAGCCAACTATCAAAATGTCATTTCAAACCCCAGTTCAAATGCCATGTCCTTTTTGAAACTTTCAGGCACCTACTCAGACAAAATGTCACTCTTTCCTTATTGTCTTACAGTATTTCATTCTTTCATGATGTGAATTACTTCACTTGGACCTTGTAAGTACTTATATAAGTGTCTTTACTACACTAGGTTAGGATATTCGGAATTAATATTGTTTATATTTCAGTTCCTTCTCGAAGTGATAAAATGCCTGGGAGTAAATGGGCAGTTTTCCTATTAATATATTGCCCTAATTTTTTAAATAAATGAATTCTTTGGGCAGTGAGATAGGAATTCTACGCAGCAGGGAGCTTATAAAGCACCAAACCTAGAGAAATCCCTGGTATCAAAGGACCCTACCAAGGAAATGACACCTCCAGAATAGTGGGCACTATGTACTGAAGGTGTCCTGATTTTTGGTCTAGGTGAACTGAGCTGACTAGAATGCTGGAGGACAGACCTGGCTATGTGTGGGCAGTAAAATGGCAGCCAAAAAATCTTGTTAGGTCATTAAGATTGTAGTCTCCATTGTCTTTTGTCTTCAGCCTTCCAAAGACTGACCACCTTTGGAAAACAAAGGCAACAGTAGACTATAAGCTCCTTAAAGATAAGCATCATCTTGTAATCATATTCTTGGTCTTCTCTACCCGGTGCCTAACACAATGCTTGGTATAAAAAATGTCTGTTGAATGGAATAAACCAAAAAACACTGTGTGAGTGTGTAAGCATGTGTGTGCAAACCTGGTCTGTCACGGCAAGACAGGAGCCACAAAATATCCAGGCCGTGCTACTGTATTGCTACTGATTCTTTTAAAAACAACTGGTCAATTATAATAGCCTCTAATTTGTATACTTGTTTCTATACTTTCTTTTAATTCTTCTAAGAATTACATTAAGTATATTTTATAGTCTGTATCTGCCAATTCCAATATTCAAAGTCTCTGCTGCCCACTGATTCTGCAGTTTATTGATTCTTATTTCTACTGAACCTTGCTTATCGTAGTGTTGTGAGGAGTTTTGTTGTTTTTGCTAACTTACGTTCCTCGGAACTTAATCTGTACAAAGCTTGTGAGATCTGGGTTTAAAGTCTATTGTTCTTCCAGAGAGGATATGCAGGTATAGCTGGGGGCACTACTACCCTGGAATCACTTTAATCTATAATTCTGACCCTGGAATTTCCAGCCACATAGGCAGTTTGAAGTACAGCCATCAACCTGCACAGGTATGTTCTTATGATTAGAAATTCTTAAGCATAGGATTATGAATTAAGAATGGTTAGGAGGGATTCGTCCCTTTGAGATAAGGCTAAGGCAGGCAAATATTTCCATCATCTATGTCTTTTTTATAAAGCTCATCAGTTTAATCTATTTATGCAAAGTGGCACAGTCAAGCTTCCTGAGCATATACACACTTTGGTAGGAATTTAAAATAATTCCAACAAAACAACACTAATGTTTTCAATCTAATTTAGAGGTTATAAAAATAACAGCCATTATTTTCTAAGCTTTAGTATTGCCAGTACTACTGTACTCAGCACTTTACATGGATTATCCCACTACATCCTCATAATCCCAATATGATTATTATCCTTCTCTCACAGATGGAGAAAATGAGGCTCAGAGTGATTAAGTCACTTGCTAAATGTCACACAGCTAATAGTTGGTACAGCTGGGAAGTGACCCTAAACAACCTCACTCTAGAAAGGACAGACAATTATATTTCTGCTACAGGAAGCAGGTTAGAAGCAGAGCAATTACTCAAGGCCTCCATCCTTACTTCCAGATACAGTAGGGGTAACGATACTTGCCTAATGCACTGGGTATAAGCTTAAAGTCAGGACTTTCTTAGTGCTTTATGTTCAGAAATGCCCCTACAACAGAAATCTATTTAATAAGGAACCAAGTGTCTAAACACTAGCTAGGCTGACGTGTTCCATGTCTCCTAAGCATTCCATATATAATCTAATTTGTCCTTTTATTCAATTGCTGCTTTCATTCAACTGCTCACTCTCCACTCAAGATGCAACTCCTTAGAAAAACCTTTCATGACCACTCCACAAAATCTACAGAATTTCCTGTCAATAGGAGAGGTTGGCAAAGGCCTTAAGGCCAAATCAAACAACGCCCACTTGTTACTTACCCTAAAGTTGATGGCTGCTTTTGAGCTCTGACAAGAGAGTTGAGCAGTTATGACAGAACTACAATATTTATTATCTGGCCCTTTGCAAATAAATTTTGCCAGCATTTGGTCAGTAATAATCACTGATAATCATTTAGAATTTGGCAACATTTCTTTCACTGTGGGTTGGTATTTAACTTCTTACGTATTTATTCTTACCTTCCCAAGTAAGAGTACAACACTTTTGAGAAAAGGGCACTGTATTATGCCTATGTATCTCCCATAACACCTTGTCCAGTCCTGTACCACACCAGGGACCCTTAAATGTTGCTGATGAAATCGCTTATTCAGCGTCATTCAGCAACAATCTTCCTCCTTGGCCTCATGCACCTGGCAGGGTTCATGTAAAAGCATGATTCTCCTATTGCATGTGTGCACTCCCTTTCTGAATCAGTTTCTACACATCTAATGCTGGAATGTACATCTAGAAAAGCTGTTATTACCATACGTTTATCAAAGAAACACATTTCACACAAAGGATAAATGCTTGAGGTGGTGGATACTCTACTCACCCTGATGTGATTATTAAACATTGCATGCCAGTATCAAAATGTCTCATGTAACTCATAAATACATCCATTTTGTACCCACGAAAATTAAAAACTAAAAAACAAAAGAAACATGTTTCAACTCCTACTACGTGCCAGGAATGTTCCTAGGTTCTAGGGATAAGGCTGTGAACAAAACAAAGTCTATCCTCTCACGGAGCTTACAGTCCAACTGGGGATAAGAAAAAAATAATTAGACTTGCCTGGTAGTGATAAATATGGCAAGAATGCAGCAGGTTAATGTATGTAAGGTGAAGAGGAATGCTATTTTAAATAGCACAGTGGGGGGAAAGTCTCTCTGAGGGAAACAGAGACCAGGATGAAGAAGGAGCAACCATAACCCATCTGGAGGAATAGCATTCCAAGCAGAAAACAGCATCACAAAGGCCATGAGATGGGAGTGTGGCTGAAGTGTCGGAGGCACAGAGGCAGGCCACTGTGGCTGGAATAGTGCTGTGCATGGCACCGGTACTGCAAAGACAGCTGAAAATATGGGAAAGGACCTACTATGAGCCAGTGCTGTCAGGAAACGGGAGACAAGATAATATGGAGCCATGGAGGAAGTGAAGGACTTAAAAAAGTGAAACAAATAACAGGAACAAAGCACAGAAACCGGAGTGATAACAGCAGTAGCTAACAGTACTTACTAAGTGGCAGACCCTGCTCCACGCACTTTTACCTAGAGTATTTCATATAATCCTTACACAGCCTTATTGTCCCCCCTAAACAGATTAGCAAAAGGAGGCCAGAGAAGTTACCTAACTTGTCTGAGGTCACAGGCTGGTAGGGTAGGATTTAGGCTTAGGCCACCGGACTGCCAGGACCACACCCTCACCCACCGTGCTGATATGCCTTTTGCGATTAAGGGGCATGGACAGTTGAGACTGGCGAGGGAGGAAGGAAGAGGAAGGAGGAAGGGAGAGGACCAGAGAAGCACACAGAGAACAGACTGAGAAAGAGCACTCGGGCCCCGCTCCTCATTTTTCACAGGCCAGCAGCACATGAAGGCAGCCATTTTAGGAAACTTAGCTTGGCCAAATTGAGGGAGAATAAGAGAAGGAAGACAATGAGGGGCAGGTACAACAGTGTGGGTGTGAGATGACTAGGGCCAGGTATAGAGAAAAAGTCAATAGGGATGGAAAGGGGTAAGTGGGTGTACAGATTATGTGAGATGAAGAAGGCAGAAAACCAACTAGACGCCGTACGCCGCCTTCTGAAAGCTTCAGAGAATTTGCACAGTGACTTTGTTTTTGGCAAAGCCCTTTAGGGTATAAGCACAAGATTGGTTACCACCACTTACAATCCCAAACCTTGCCATTCTTTGAGAGTGCGATGCTGCTGACCTCATTTCCCAGCCTCTCAGCTTAAGAGTGCTATTGAAGCTGTCACTCTCCAACTCTCCTTACAGCTTTAGCAAAAATGTCTAGAAGGCTACCTCCTACCAACCTCTTCATCTTGATATTATTCCAAACAGGTATGGCATTTAGGCATTTCAGTCAGAGAATGTACTACCACTGCAAAATTTGAAGGATTAGATGAATGCAGGTTTTCAAACCTGTGTTTCTAAAAATGGGACAAGAATCTTCATCCTATTATTCTTCATGAGATCAAAATCTCTATTCTGACAAAGAGGAGACATCTATGACTTTTTCAACATGAATGTGCTTGTTAAACCTTAACCCTTTCTTCTCCTTTCTTAAGTGCTTGGACAAATAGCATGGTATAATACAACAAAATAAAACGGGAGTTTAAAACCTTGTCTCTGTTCTGGTTTGATCAGTCAAACCTGTGCAGGTCACAGCCCTTCTGTGTGGAGGTTTCCTCACTGGTAAAGAAGAGGGCTTGCTTAGGTGACCTTTCTAGATCTACGACAACATGATCTGCAATATTGATCTTTATCTTTCTCAGAGAAATAAAAATTTTACATGGGGAAAATGATTAAAAGGTTAAAATAATGTATTAGAGGACAGACATTCAATATAGAACAGTACTTCTGCTATGGTTATTTTTAGAACATAAGCTGCTTAAGGACAGGGACCACTTTCAGTTTATTTCCTGTCACTGGAAAGAAAGACCACAAAGGCAGTAGGGAGGGCAAGGGGGCTTTCCTTGGTTCTGCATGTGAACCAGAACACCCACATGCAGGGTGGCACTGGTGCCACAAGGCCCATGGTAGACCTGGCCTGAGCTCTTTCCCATAGCCTGCTTTTATTCACAGTGGCACCTCCTCACCAAATGGAGGAGGCCAGGTTAGCAGGATATGGGAAAGACCTGGCCCGTGCTCTTTCCGATATCCTGCTAACTTTTATTCACAGTGGCACCTCCTCACCCTGCTCACAGAGAAGTAACTAGCATTTTCTCTGGCAAACAGGAAAACAGAGAACTCTTTGGCCCTGACTACTGCTGGGACTGTGGTGGCTGGTTCCCGCAGTGACATGGAGTTCAGAGTGACTGAGACTATGGGATACAATGACAGAGCCAAGGTGAACAGGAGCAGCTGGGGACTTTTCACTTAGACCTTGGGAAGCTGGAGGTGCAGCAGGCAACTGTAACTGCCCACCACGGACATACTAGCAGAGAGCATGAAAATCTAACCTACTAATGAAAGCATCTAGGTGGCATCGAGTGTAAGATCTGGGCAGTCAATGACTAAAAACAACAGCGACCGGGACTTCTCTGCAACGATCACAATCCAGGCCTCTTCCCGTAAGTTCCTATATCCAAAGTAGAGGAGAAAGTCTCTTGAACCACAGTGAGCAAATCGGCAGCATGCCTGATGATCTTCAATACTAATGAACACACAACCATGGAGTCCAATAAAATCAGCTCTCCTTATCTGCAGTTTCACATCTCCCTCCATGCAACCAACCATGTGTCAAAACCCACAGATACAGGGGGCAAGTGTATGTATTCTCCACCTGCAGATGGTTGAATCTGCAGATTGGGAACCCGTGGATACAGAAGGCCAACTACTGTGTGCCCAGCACTGTGCTGCCTCCCTCTTAGGAGCACTGAGGTATAAAGGGTAAAGCACTGAGGGCTGGCTGGGGAACGGAGCCTGGTAATCTCTCACTCATGCTGCTGCCTCAGCCTTTCATTCCTGTTTGCTCCCTATCCCCGTGCTGAAACATCTCGTGGGCTGTTCACTGCAGTGAAGGAGGAGGCTGGGGCCGGCTGCCTTAGGCCTCCCACTGACCTACTCAGCGACCCAGGAAAGACACTGAGCTCTGTCCCCAAGGCCCCATCACTGGGTGATGCTGACCTAGCACCTCACTGTAGCATGGGGAACGTCACCAGGCAGTGCTATCCTGGAACTACATAAGCTGTGCAGCTGTTACGTACTGGTATAAAATGATTATCATTCAGGCTTCATTTAATCCAGTAAGTGTTTAAAAATTAATATAAAGGGGGCTGAGCATGGTGGCTCATGCCTATCATTCCAGCAGTTTGGGAGGCCAAGGCCTCACTTGAGTTCGAGTAACTAGTCTGGCCAACATGGCGGAACCCTATCTCTACTAAAAATACGAAAATTAGCCAAGCAAGGTGGCAGGCGCCAGTAATTCCAGCTACTCAGGAGGCTGAGGCATGAGCATCGTTTGAACCTGGGAGGTGGAGGCTGTAGTGAATCGAGATTGCACCACTGCACTCCAGCCTGGGCAAGAGAGCAAGACTTCGTCTCAAAAAAAAAAAAAAAAATTTTAACATAAAGGAAGACTCTGAGAACATGGAATACTACTTTCTAAAAGGATTCTCTGTGCCCCTCTGCCTCTTCCCCTTGTCCTCACCTCTGAACGCTTTCAGGCATTTACTGTGCCAGGATGTGCCTAGAGACTGACACACACTCCCTCATTCAACCTCACCACCACCCTAACAGAGCAGGCGCTGTTAGCTCCACTTTATAGATGACGAAACTAGGCTCGGAGAGGCTAGCAATTTGAGAAGAAAGCCAAGGAGCCTGGGAAAAGGAGCCGGGGGAGAAGATACTGTCACAGAGGTCAAGGGAGAGACAGTCACAAAGGAGCCAGAGGCCACAGGGAGAATAAGACAGGGACTGGAAAATGTCCTCTGCATTTGGCAATACAGAGGAAGCTGCCTATGCTCACCTCTCACAGCACTTGTAATTCTGTCAGTATCAGTCACACGGTGGCGCAGAATCAGAGTTCACAGATGACTAACCCCATTCGACACGGAACGGGTGCAGAACAGGCTACACAGAGGTGCAAGGTCACATGGATCATAAGAGCAGTGCCCACCAGCGACATTTCTCTCCTATTTCTATGCCTCTCACACTCTTCTCCAAGGCAGGCAGCAAGGGCAGGGGGTCAGGTCTTTAAGATTTGGTACCACTGCCTGTCTGAAATACATGCTAACAGGATTTAAACAAAAATTTTACTCATTGATAAAGGCAACTAGGAATAGTGTCAATACGTATTCAGAGCAATGCCTGCGGTCACTCTAGCCTGGTCTGCAACTGGCCACATACTGGGGCCCCGACTCACCTTCTCATCCCCGCACACCTTGCTGTTCCCTTCTGTAGGCAACCCTCTGGCTCTGCTCTCTGCCCAGAATGTTCTTCATCCCCTCTGTGACCACTCATTTCCTATCAGGCCTTCAAAATCCCGCTTTTCTAGAGAATGTCAATCACCGTTGCCTGATCCCACTATCTGGCCTCACATTAAATCCCTTGATTATCTTCTATTCATCATTTTCTTCTATAGAGTTTTATATTTCATCTATTTCTGTTTCAAGTCTAAATATTTCATTGATATCTTCTTACCAACAATACTTTGAACATCTTGAGGGTAGGAACAATGTTATCTCTGTCCCATGCCCACGGAACTATATACTTGTACTATGCTAAGCTTGTAATAAATATTCAACAACATGCATTCCCTGCCCCCATCCCACCTTTTTTTTTTTTTGAGACAGAGTCTTGCTCTGTCACCCAGACTAGAGTGCAGTGGCACAATCTCGGCTCGCTGCAACCCCCACCTCCTGGGTTCAAGCAATTCTCCTGCCTCAGCTTCCCAAGTAGCTGGGATTACAGGCACCAGCCATCACTTCTAGCTAATTTTTTGTATGTAGTAGGGATGGGGTTTTGCCCTGTTAGCCAGGCTGGTCTCGAACTCTTGACCTCAGGCGGTCCACCTGCCTCAGCCTCCCAAAGTGTTGGGATTACAGGCGTGAGCCACCGCACCCAGCCACATTCTTCTATTTCTACTCAGAAAAAAGGGCTGACTGTGGGCAGAGGTACACTCGAGAAAGCTGTCTAAGGCTTTGGGAGGTATATAATTATTCTCCTGTAAGCTAACTGCCTTAGTACAGAAATGCCAGGATATACCACTTCATACCCACTAGGATGGCTAAAATAAAAAAGGACAATAACAAGTGTTGATAAAGATGTGGAGAAACTGGAACCTTCATGTATTGCTGATGGATGTGAAACAGTGTAGCTACTTTGGAAAACAGTTTGAAGGTTCCTCAAAAAATTAAACACAAAGTTACTATATGACCCAGCAATCTAGCCCTAGGTATATACCTAGAAAAATTCAAAATATATGTCCACACAAAAACTGGTACATGAACATTCACAGCAGCGTTACTATTCATAATAGCCAAAAAGTGAAAACAACTCAAATGTTCATCAGTGAATGAATGGATAAACAAAATGTGACACATCCATACAACAGAATATTATGAAACTATGAAAATGAAGTACTGATACATACTACAACATTGATGAACCCTGAAAACATTATGCTAAGGGAAAAAGTCAGATAGAAGGGGTCATATATTACGATTCCATTTATATAAAATGTCCAGAACATGAAAATATTGAGACAGAAAGTAGATTGGGGGTTGCCAGGGGAGAGGGCAAAGAGAGGGGGAATAGGGAGTGACTGCTAATGGATGCAGGGTTTCTACTGGGGATAATGAAATGTTCTGGAATTAGATGGTAGTGATGGTTACACAACTTTGTGAGTATACTAAAAACTGAATTATATAGTTTTTTTTTTTTTTAAGGCAGAGTCTCGCTCTGTTGCTCAGGCTGGAGTGCACTGGCATTATCTCCACTCACTGCAACGTCTTCCTCCCAGGTTCAAGTGATTCTCATGCTTCAGCCTCCTGAGTAGCTGGGACTATAGGCCTGTGCCACCACGCCTGGCTATTTTTGTATTTTTTTTTTTTTTTTTTTTTAAGAGGGAGGGGGCCCCCCCCGGTTGGGCCGGCCCGGCCCCCCCCCCCCCCCCCGGGGGGCCCCCCCCCCCCCCCCCGCGGGCCCTAATTTTTGTATTTTTAGTAGAGATGGGGTTTCGCCATGTTGGCCAGGCTGTCTCGAACTCATGGCCTCAGGTGATCTGTCTGCCTTGGCCTCCCAAAGTGCTGGGATTATAGGCGTGAGCCACCACTCCTGGCATGACTTATATATTTTAAAGGACTAAATTTTATAGTAGGTGAATTATGTCTCAATTTTTTAAAACAAAAATAAAAGAAATGCAAGTATGCTGCTTTAGTCTAAACTTTTGGAGTATACAAAAACCACCTGGTGTTCGTATTAAGCTACGGCTTCTTGGGATTCCCTGACATCACTATCAAAATTTTAGCCCAAGTGATTCAGTGTGAAACTTAGCAGCCTGCATTTAACAAGCATGCTAGGGGATGCTGACCCTAACGAGGTGCCAATTGCATTCAACAAACACTGTCAAGTGACTACAATATGAAAGGCACGGTGGATGGTGATGGCACTCAGGACAATTTAAAAAAAAAATCAATTAGTGGATTTTGTAAAACATGAAATAAGACTACAATATGAAATGCACAGTACATGGTGATGGCATGGTGATTCCAGTTATTAGCTATGAAGCATGTTTCCTGAAACACTGGTAGAATGAAAAGAAATTGTAATTTAGAATCTAAAGGGCTGGATTCAAATTCTGGCCCCGTCCCTCCTAGTTATATGACCTTAGGCAAGTCACATAACCTCTCTGCTCCTTAGTTTCCTCAACTATAAAATGTAACACAGAATGTCTCCCTCTGAAGAGACACTGTACATAAGATGTAGTAGAGTACGTGGCACGCAATTGGTGCTCAATACATGCTAAGCTGAACCCTAACAAGGTGCCAATTCCATTCAACAAACACTGTCAAGTGACTACAATGTGAAAGGAACGGTGCATGGTGATGGCACTCAGGACAATTTTAAAAAATCAGTTTGTGGATTTCGTAAAATATGAAATAAGGGTTTAAAAACCAAGCATCATTGTTTACTAAGTATTTAAATTAAAAGTATTATTTTTCACAACCCTGGAAAAGTAGGGGGAGTATATCAAGAAAAACAAAAACAACATAGGCTCAGGCATTTGATAATTATGAAGAATTTCTGGAGGCTACTTAAGTAAGAAAACTTACACCTGTACTGTACTTTTTCCTTTATATTTTCTCTCCTCAGGCAGAATATAAGCATAGAAACAGGGACCATACCTTAAATTTCTCTCCTATCCCCATAGTATCTCCTCCATCCCTGGGGTAGACAGAAAATACTCGGTAAGAATGTACTCAATGAAAGAGTGTGGTCTGTACCTTCAGGTCCCGGTGGATAATAGGGGTTTTGCACTGATGCAGGCGGGCAACAGCTTCACAGGTATCACAAAATATCTGGAGCACTTCATTCTCCGTAAAGCCTGTTTGCAGGCGCTGGTTCATCAGGTTTACCACCTGGCCACCTGAGGGGTACGTACAGGGCAAAGGAGAGGTATAAACATTCAGACCTGCCAGTTAGTCTAAGAGAATGAACAGCTGTCCAGAGAGAAGCGGTCTGGACTAAGGTAACAGCTGACCACTGACTGATCCAGGATTAAAACCTAGCTGTCTTGACTCCCAGCTTGGGATTTGTTTTCTTACGATTCCGTGTCTCTTCCAATGCATCAAAAACAGTTTCTTTGTTTTATAAAGCACCCCAGATGTGAGCTGCCCTCATTATGTCTTCAAAATGAGTAGAACTGACAATATGGTCCTGCTGTAGTTGCCTGGTTATGCTGTGACCGTTGTGTATGAGACATGGCCACAGCCTCAACTTGCCATATCTTTTAGTAAGAATCAGATGGCACAATAGGTCCAGGGAACAGGAAGAAGATGGTTTGATAGTCTGAACTTCAGAAACAGCTTAGTCTCTCTGGCTTCACTACTTACTGCTTGGCCTGCAGAAATGGTACACCAACAATTAATCTCCAGGACCAAAAGATTGATTACTTCACTTACAAAATTAACCAGATGCCTGGATGCTCCTGCTGCCTGATCTCTAAACATTTTAGTATTCAAAATAGGAATGAGCAGGAGGAAACAAATAGTTAAGTTCAAATTTGGTAATACTTTCAGAAATCAGGTAAACAGCTAATAGAGTAAAGGTTGAAATTACTGGTTAACATCACATTTTTGCAATTAGCAACATATTTAATTTATGGATAGTATCTTAAGCATAGGGAAAATGTTAACGGAACTAAGGGTGAGTACAAAACACGGCACCAAATAGTAAGGTATGGACCTAAGCCAAACCTCCAAGCAGTGGTTATATAAAATGCAATTAACTCTGGAAAAAATCAAGCTACAGTCTGAATTTCCCAAGATAAGTGTTTTTTGAAATTTCAAGTTTTCAATGACTTTACTCCACTGTTAACAGCTGCATCATCTGAATATAGTCTCACCTTACTAGGAATTACAGCTTTAGAGCAAGGACACGAAGGTCACTTCCATTAGACGAAAAGGATTCTTTTACCCCATAACACAAGAAGGATGGCATGAGTGGGAAAGAGAACACACAAGTGAGGGAGTTGGGGAAGCTGCACCGTTTCTTTCGTCCATCTGGAGTTGGGTCTTTATTATGTGCCTTCATCATTTGTTATAAAGCATCACAAAGAACATATTCATTCTCATTCTTATACATTCTCATTTATATACAAATACCAAACCTTCCTAAACCCAATGAAAATGGAGTTTTACATTATCTACACTGTCAATTGTTTGTGCCATTATAAGAATAACCAAGAGTTGACAGCAGACTGTATCTTTTTAACCTTAGTTTTCTCATCTGTAAAACCAGAGCATACTATACGGTACAGTGCACATTAAGTGAAATGACCCCCCCCCAACCTTGACAATCAAAATGCTAGAGAAATGACAGTTTAAGGGTGTGGTTCATATACATACCTCTACAGAAGTCCATCAGAATGAGCACTTCCCATACATCACCGCTACTCACATTGTTGATACTAGAATCGATGTAACCCACAATATTCTTGTGCCCTGACAGGTCCCTCTGTGAACAAGAGATGAGAAATATATTGTTAGTTTCAGATGCTAATCGGACAGAATTAGCCAGTCAGTTCCATTAGCACAGATAATTTAAATACAGAGATAATACAGTGTTAAGAGACAAGACTAAGGAGCAGGGTCAAGAACAGGTTTCCAGTGGTCCCTGAGATTCACAGCGAGATCTTCAATAGCAATTCCATAACCCTACTAAACCATAGCACACTCCAGAGCCTAAATTCTAGAGTCAAATGCACAAAGGGTCTACTTGCTTACTGCATCAATGCTTCACATAAACTAGAAGCGAAGACTCCCCTCTCCAGAAATACTGCAGGGGTAAAGAATAGAGAGAACATATGAACTACTTAAATGTATGAACTTCTAATTAAGAAAAATAAAATTGATGTTTTTCCTGGTTGTAGGGGCAAAATGAATTCAACTTGACTTTTAAATAGTTCGTACTGTTTTCTCCCTTTGGGAAATACACCCCCCCAAAAAAAGGCTATTTACAAAGTCTTGAAGGGACTACAATAGCATCCAGACTTAAGCATTTTGCTCATAATTAAGCCTTACAATATATATACCAGTATCTATACCAACTGGGGTATAAGACGGGCAAGTTTCTAGCTCTTCAGTTGAAACTGCATGTGATCTCTTAGGGCTGCTTGGATGAATTCAATCATCCAACCAACATCTGTTGAGCACCTCCTATGTGTCAGGACCCATCTAGGCACTGGAAGCGGCCTTACATTTTGGTATAGTCCTTTCAACAGCTCCAGAGAGGTAGCTCTTTGTAATGAGGATGTTCAAAACCAAACTAATTAAGAACTAAGTTGAGGGAAAGAAAAAGAAGGCAAATTGGGTGATATGATTTTTGCATAAATACAAGGTAAGGTTTTATTTTTTAAACTAGTTTTAATAAATTGTTTTGCTTTGAACATGTGGCCTCATGAGAATCACCATAAAAACTTGGCAATTTGGACCGTGAGAACAGAAACTATCACCACTCTAATTAGAGATTCAGCTGTTTAAAGTTGAAAACAAATTTTATAACAAAACAAGAGAAACCACCATGGTATGAAGTGAACATACCTGAACCCTGGGCATCAAAGTTAAAACTCATCAGAGCCTTCCTCTGAGTGATGGATCGTGAATGCCTATTGCCTCAGAAATGGCAGATGCAACAAAAGGGCAGACAAAATAGGACGGCTTTGGAATTAGCAGATGGAAGTGATTGGAGACTTTTTTGAGAGTAGTTTCAGAGAATGGATGGGATGGTGGTGAGAATGAAACTGGACTTGCAAAGAATAGGAGTTGAGCAAGTACAGCCAGGGTCTACAGATTACTCTTGGAGAACACTTGTGCCTAAGGCAGCAGCACTGAGGGAAAGGGTGTTTAGGATGGGAGAAAACTGAGCACCAGAGAGAGGAAGGAGCCAAGAGAAGAGAGCTTTAAGATACAGGAGAGGATGATGATAATTGACAGAAAAGTCCTGTAAATAGAAGGGAGAGATTAAGAGTACTGTTCAAGGGACTGGTCTTAGAATAACTTTTTTTTTTTCCTGGCAAGCAGGAAGGAGATGAGGATGGCTGTGCATGTTGGTTTAAGGCGGAAGAAAAAAGAGAATTCAAGTGAGTTCAGATCTATTGTTTTATTTTCAGTAGAGAACAAGGTCATTTCCTAAATGTATAGGAATGACAAAGAAGCTTAATGAGACAAAAGACTTACAGCATCTGCTCTGGATAACAGAGAAGGGAGATGATGAAGCTGACATGCAGTCTCTAGAATTCAAGTTTTGCCCAAACAGAGAGTGATTTCGGGGCTCACATTTTAGCAGCCGACCCTTCCCTCTGCTTTTCCATCTCATCATCAACCCATCTAGAACTCATTTCCATTTACACATTCCTGAAGTTAGGAAGAACTGGAGAGAAGTTCTTTGAAACCAAAATAAAGCAAATCATATTCTCCAAATATTCACAAAGATGAATGAAAGACTCACATCTCTATATTTAACTATTTGAAAGAGAATCAGCAATGTTGCCTCTGAGTTGGTTTCATCCTAAGAATAATAAAGCAACTGGAAGAAAGAAAAAAATATTGGTAGAACCATGCTATGGTTTGAAGGTGTGTGTCCCCTCCAAAATTCACGTTAAAACTTAAATCCCAGGTCAGGTGCGGTGGCTCACACCTGTAATCCCAGCATTTTGGGAGGCCAAGGCAGACAGATCGAGGTCAGGAGTTCGAGACCAGCCTGGCCAACATAGTGAAACCCCATCGCTACTAAAAATACAAAAATTAGCCAGGTGCGGCGGCACACGCCTGTAGCCCCCAGCTACCGGGGAGGCTGAGGCAACAGAAACGCTTGAACCTGGGAGGCGGAGGTTGCAGTGAGTCAAAACCATACCACTGCACTCCAGCCTGGGTGACAAAGTGAGACTGAAACTCAAAAAACAAACAAACCAACCAACCAACCTTAAATCCCATATGCAATAGTATTAAGCGGTGAGGCCTTTAGGAGGTGATTAAATCATGAGGGTAGAACCCTCATGAATGGGATAAGCGACTGTATAAAAGGGCTGGAGGGAACTAACTAATTAGGCTCTTTAGTCCTTCTGCCTTCCACCATGTAAAGATAAAACATTCCCTCTAGAGAAGGCAGCACTCAAGGCACCATCTTGAAAGCAGAGACCAGGCCTTTACCAGACACTGAACCTGTCAGTATTCTGATGATCTTGGGCTTCATACTCTCTAGAACAATAAGAAAATAAATTTCTGTTCTTTATAAATTATCCAAGTCTCAGGTATTTTGTTATAGTAATACAGATAGAGTAACACAAGCCAATAGGAGGTAAAGAGGCACTAAAGGATCAAAACTGGATAATTAACATCTGCAGATGGCACCCTACAGTTTGCCAAGATATTTGCTAAACAGTCCACGTCCAAATTGCTGTTCCTTTTGTCTTCTGAAGAGATCCTGAACTGTGTCTAAGCAGAAAAGACCCCCTCTTTGGAGAGAGACAATGGCATTTGGCTTTAATGACCCGATGACGCAGCAACATCTCAGATTTTAGAGTAAAATCCCACTAGTTTATAACTCTGATGGAGAAGATCTGTTTGAATGGCTGTGAAATACAGAAAAGGTCAAGAGAAAATCTTACCACAAGTTGAGACTGACTCACATTTAAGGTACACTGGCAGTAGCTCCTGCCCTGTTCTCAGCAGCAACAGGCCAGAGTGTGCCAAACTTTCCTCTGATTTTGGTTAAAAGATCAGCCCCAGGCTTACAATACAGAAATGGATGTAGAGGTATAGAATGGAACCACACAGGGAATACCTCAGCTACAACCTGCTTCCTTAGAAAAAGGCAAGATGAGGGAAAGATGCTTTGCTGCCCTTGCCTACAACTATTATTTGGAGTACTGGAATTATGATGAGTATTAGTCAAAATGTGATTTCCAGGGAAAACTCTGCTTGTAAAGTTGATTAGAACAAAATTTCAAGTGTATGATTTTACCTTATTATTTCATTTCATTAGAATCAGTCCACTGCTCCAATATGTAAGAACCATTTTAGAGCCTGATTCTATGACTCAATGCAGTTATTACATCTTTCAGCTTTACAAAGGTACATAATTGATCGACGCATCTTCTATTTCTTTAACCAAGTTGTTTGTTAAATGTAGAATAACATAAAATTAACGGTAAGCCACAATGATTTCTTTTTGAAAGTTTCCTCCAGATTAATATCAAACCACTTATCAGAAACCTTTATAATCAGTAGCAACTACATCTAACTGTATCAGCATCCAGCCTAGACTCTCTGTTTTGCTGACAGATGTCTGGTGAGTGTCCTTATCCAAACAGCTGGCCAAAGTCCACATGTACTGGATCTACTGCACCCCACTGAGCTCTCTATCCAGATACCTTCCCAAAGGAGAACAGGATGTTGTTATGACATGGTTTGTTCTTATTGAACCTGAAGGCTCTTTGGATCTCTGCTTACTCATCCAAGTGACTACAAAACAGTTTAAAATGTCATTCATTTTTTAAAATTTTAAACTATTTACTTATTTATTTATTTATTTATTGAATACAGAGTCTTGCTCTGTCACCCAGTCTGGAGTGCAGTGGCACAATCTTGGCTCATTGCAACCCCACCTCCCGGGCTCAAGTGATTCTCCTGCCTCAGCCTCTGAGTAGCTGGGATTACAGGTGTACACCACCACGCCCAGGTAATTTTTGTATTTTCAGTAGAGACAGGGTTTGACCATGTTGGACAGGCTAGTCTTGAACTCCTGACCTTAAATGATTCACCCATCTTGGCCTCCCAAAGTGCTGAGATGACAGGCGTGAGCCACTGCGCCGGCCATCATTCATTTTTTAAATGTATAATATAGTAACTTTCAAATAGTACATAATACTAGACAATTTTTTTCCTACTCCAATCCCCATCCCCTATAGTGAACCACTTTTATTGTTTCTTTCTTTCACGCTTCCTGTGTTTTTTTCAGGCAAATTCAAACAATATGTATTATGTAGACACACACACACACACACACACACACACACACACACACACACACACACAAACTTTCTTACACAAAAAATATCATCAAAGCATCTTTGAAAATAATCTGTGTTATCACTTATAAGTGGGAGCTGAATGATGAGAACACATGGACACATAGCAGGGAACGACACATAATGGGGCCTCTGGGGGTGGTGGGAGGAGGGGGAACATGAGGAAGAATAGCTAATGGATGCTGGGCTTAATATCTAGGTGATGGGTTGATCTGTGCAGCAAACCACCATGGCACACATTTACCTACATAACAAACCTGTACATCCTGCATATGTACCCTGGAACTTAAAAGTTGAAGAAAAAAATAAAATAATCTGTTCCAGATTCTTGTCCCAGAACAATCCTGACCTTCCTACTGTACAGGATCTATCTTCTACCCTTTGTGGAATAAGAAAACATTTGTCTGCTTTGAATCATCTGATCTCTTCCGTTCGAAGCAAATCCTCAAACATCACTGGTTGCAGCTTAGTGTCCTCATTATCAAGCTCAATGAGGATGTAATCCATCTGAGCCAGGAGATGTGAACACAGAATAGCCTTGACACATCTGGAGCTTTAGCTATTTCCTATCACTGTTCTTACGCCTTTAGGTCTGAAGATAATTAATCTTTTCCTGCTTTCAGGCAAAGGGATCAGAAGTCCAAAACCCATCTTTCAACTGTCCATCAGAAGGCAGATCCCTTTGACTGTATCAGAGCACACATCCCAGCTAGATCAAAGAACTCAGACCAGACTCCAGTACATGGTGGATAGCATTTATGAAAATAAAACGTGAAACCACTCAGTGAAACTGCTAACAGTTCTCTTTGCATTTGGATGCAACATGCCCATTCTTCCTCCACTGAAAGTACAGATAGGAATCTGGTTCTTTTGAGTATTAACACACAACTCTCAGCATATTAGACAGCATGTTACATCTTCTGATTCCCTTCACAATTCTTACAATCACTGGAGAGAGGCAGGGCTGGGGTTATGGTTTCCATCCGACAGAAGTCTGAGACTTAAGGTGGGCTTAAAAACATCACATCGGACTTCAGATTTAAAACAGTAAGAAATAAAAAAAAAAAAAAGAAGAAGTGGGAGGATTCAGTCCATTCTAAAAACATATATAGCTACAGTAATCAAGGCTGTGTGATATCGGTAGAAAGATAGGTACATAGATTAATGGAAGAGAATAGAGAAAGGCCTGGAAATGGACCTCACAATTAAGTTCAACTGATTTTTAACAAAGATATTCAGTGGAGGTAAGACAGCCTTTTCAATAAATGGTGCTAAGGGTAATCAGATATCCATAAGGGAAAAATGAACTGCAACCTAAGTCTCATATCTTATGTAAAAATTAAGTCAAAAAGGCAGTGGCTCAAGCCTGTAATCCCAGCACTTTGGGAGGCTCAGGCAGGCAGATCACTTGAGGTCAGGAGTTTAGGACCAGCCTGACCAACGTAGTGAACCCACGTCTCTACTAAAAATACAAAAATTAGCCAGGCATAGTTGCGTGTGCCCGTAATTCCAACTACTCAGGAGGATCGCTTGAACCCAGGAGGCGTAAGTTGCAGTGAGCTGAGATTGCGCCACTGCATTCCAGCCTGGGCGACAGGGCAAGGAAACTCCCTCTCAAATACAAACAAACAAACACACACACTAAAAATGGATCATAGGTTTCAATGTAAAACTATAAAACTTAAAAAAAAATCTTCAGAACTGAGGGCTAGGCAAAGATTTCTTAGGTTTGACACCAAAAGCACAATCCATAAAAAGAACAATTGATAAACTGGACTTCATCAAAATTAAAAATAAAACAAGCACCATTAAATGTGTTTAAAACAAAAAAGATCTTAGAGATTTAAAAGTCTGGGAAATAAAATTCAGCAGGATGGTTGGAATATAGAGCTGAGGAAATCTGGAATGTGGAGCAAAACGACAAAGAAATAAAAAACAGAAGGGAGAAATCAAGAAAATTAGACAATCAATTCAGGAGAACCAACATCCAAATTATAGGAATTTCAGAAAAAGGGGAAAAATGAAACTAAAAAATTCCCCAGAATGCAAGGATATGAATTTCTAGATGAAAAGGGACCACCAAACACCTAAGATAATAAATAAATGCATAAACCAAGGTATATCAAGAAATTTCAGAACACTAGAAACAGAGAGAAAATTTGTAAATTTGTAGGTAGACAATATGGGCCACTTTCAAAGGACTAGGCGTTAGAACGACTTAGGATTTCCCAAGAGCAACACTGAAAGCTAAAACATAGTCGAGCAGTGCTTTAAATAATCTAAATGAAATTGTTTCCAACTTGGAATTTTCTACTCAAACTATGATGTATGAACATAACATAAAGATACTTCTAGACCTGAAAGTTCTAAAAAATGTATCTATTATGTATCAAAAGCTTCTGAGGCTGGGCATAGTGGCTCATGCCTGCAATCCCAGCACTTCGGGAAGCTGAGATGGGAGGATCACTTGAGCTCAAGAGTGTGAGACCCGCCTGGGCAACATAGCAAGACCTTATCTCTACTTAGCTGGGTTTGGTGGCATGTGCCTATAGTCTCAGCTACTCAGGAATCTGAGGCAGGAGAATTGCTTGAGACCAGGAGATGGAGGCTGCACTGGGCTATAAAATTGTGCCACTACACTCCAGCTTGGATAACTAAGTGAGATCCCATCTCAAAAGAGAAAAAAAAAAAAAAAAAAAAAAAAAAAAAAGATACTGGAGGATCCTCCAACAAAATGAGGAAGTTAGCCGAAAGATGAATTAGGGGCACTAACAAAAAGAGAAGCAGAGGAAATGCCCAGGAGATTCCAAGATTAAACTGTAAGTTAGGCCTAGAGAACAACCAGCCAGATTCCTTAGTCAGAAGACTGAGGGAGAAATCTTGGAGATGATAAAACAGACACCATTAAGTGTGTCTAAAAATTTCAAAAAATGATTTATACAACTTAAGGAAAATTGGGAATTAAAAACTGTTTAAAAGCACAAAGAAAACTCAGACCAAGAGAGGGAAAACAAGACAATTATCAATTCTAGTGAAAGCAAAGTTATATAGGAAAGGCATAAGAATCATGGTCCACCAGGAGATTCAGTTGAAATAGTTTTCTTACATAATAATGCAAAAACTAATACTCATATAAACAGCACAGAGCCAAACTTGGCTGGCGTTTTAGAAGAACGGAAGATGAGAATACTGCAAGTATTTGGAGAGAGAGACAAGCAGTGGATATGTGACAGTTACGTCTTTATTTCCCATAGGAGATAATGCCTAAAATGGAAGAAAAATCAAGAACTAGCAATATTAACATGTTATTTAGAAATACATCAAAAGAATCATCTAAAATGGTTGCCTCTGGGACCCTGTAATGGCATAGGAGGTCCCCTTGGGGAACTGCTTGATGTTTTTTGTAACAAGCTTTGTTCACCTATTTGAATATTTAAGCTTTGAAAGATTATAAACTAAAAACAAAACTCTCACAGCTAATACGTGTCTGGGCCAGAACTTGAACCTGTGTGATTTAACTCCTAATGAGGCCCATTAAATTGTGAGCTCCTTATGGGCCTGGGCTTCTTACTTCCTCCACTACAATGCCTGTCTAGCACACTAAGCTCTCAGTGTGTTTTTAAACAAGGAGGAGAAAGTGAAATCATGGGATTGCTTTTGTAACACAAGAAAATGAGCAAGAAGGGCATTCCAGATAGAGGAAACAGCAGAAGCAAAGACAGGAAATAAAGTGTGTGAGAGCCGAACAAGCATGCGGCAAGGAGGGGAGGAAGACAAAGAACGAGAAGCACCCAGAAAACTCACTGTGTGTATGAAGGAAGATACAGCAAGAACAGGAATCTGGAGCTTTGTGCAGGGGAGTGGAAGGCGTTGTGCCTTACAGACAGGCCCACGTGATCTTGACTGTGTGTATATATACGTGAGTCTTGGGAGTTGGTTGGTTTGTTGTGTAATGCTGACAGTTCCTTCCCAAATCGTTTTGGCTTTCTAAAATGTAGAGTAGTGCCAGGTTCTCTAACATTCTGAGTACTTTCAGTAGTCCAACTACAGCGTAACTAGTTACTCTAAGCAGCCACTGAAAAGATGACTCTACATAGGGTGAACAGGGGCAAGCGGAGCCTGGTGGAATACCTACAATACCACCCTCTCCATTTTTGGATCTCTTTCTGCTTTTTAAAAAGCATTAAAATCCAGGGCATAAAAGGAATCACCATCTCTAGGTGAACATATGTATCTGTTACTACCATTATTCAAATGCTCATTTCTTCTAAAGTTTATTAAGCATTTACTTCATGTCAAGCAGTGTGTTGGAGCATACAATTTCTAATTTTAAATAACTTATTTCCTGATAGCAGAACTGCTTACAACATAACAGGTTAACCAATATAATTGGTATAAAACAAAAGCACTGTGGAAGCACAAAGGAATAAGACTATATATTTAAAGTTTCTTACTATGTATAATGTCAAACAAAGGTAAAAGAAAGATGCTACTCTAACAACTTGTTTATCTTCTAAACCCACTCATTGTTCTAAGGATATTACATTATTTCCTCCATACATATTTCAGCATGTATAGCTAACACATAGGGTCTCTTTCTTTCAACATATAAATCTGCATCTTGAAAAAATGAGTATGTTTTAAGAATTGAAGTCTAACTAACATAATAAAATGCAGAGATTTTAAGGTGTTTGAGTTTTGACACGTGTATACCCTGTGTAACCACTATCTAAAACAACACAGAGAACATTTCCACGGCCTAGAAAGTCCCCGTCTACCCCTTTCTAGCCAATTTCCCACCCCTAAATAACCACTTTCTGATTTCTATAGATAATTTTGCCTGTTCTTGCACTTCTATAAATAGATTCATAAAGTATTTATGAGGTTTCTAGGTTTTGGTCTAAGTTTCCAGGCCAAAAAAAGGGGGAAGCATTCCAGGTCAGAAAAACTACATGTAAGAAGATTAAGTTGTATAAGGATATGTTCACAGGAATGTTCATGAGTTTAGGAGGGTTGAACTGAGACTGGGGATTGGTATTGAGAGAGACAAGACCAGAAGAAGAGGCTCGTTGGAGAGTTAGGCTTTCTGGATTAAATACCACGGTTCATTTCTGGGAACCATGTTGTTAAGTAAGCTTTTCCCAATGCCCCAAATGATACTTCTGACCTAAAAACTGGTTGGTTCTCTCAATATGTTCCTTTCTTCTCTGCCCTCCAGCTGAGAGTGACCAAGGCAAGGGTGGCGTCCTACATTCCATGGCTGTTCAGTCCCATCTTGTCCAGAGGCCTCCCTGCCATCTCAGGGAAGGGAACAAGGCCTGCTTGGCTTTCTTATGAGAAGGTACAGTCTCTGCCCCCATTTTAAACAGTCCCAAGTCCAAGGGGCAGCCTTACCATTATCTGGATTTCTCTCTTGCACACCTGGAGATCATGCTCATTGTTGACAAACATGCGTTTCAAGGCACATTTCATCCCATTGCTTGTCCTCACCAGAAATACAATAGCAAATCCACCTGTGAGAGAAACACACACAAGCTCTTTTGAGTCAACGTACAAAATGTCAGTCAGATGACTGTGGAGACTGCAGGTTGCTGCCGTCACTGATCATGGTACTGATTCCACTGCCAGCCAGCCTTTAGGGCTAGCCTGTAGTAGAACACATTCTTAGATTCTCAGAACTCAGAGATATTACTTGTGGGAGTGGGTGGCAAGAGTCAGAGAAACTGTTCTCAAACACCTATCTCAGGATAACAAAAGAATAGTAATTATTTTCCAAATAACCTACAAATAAAGAGATAAATGGGGGGAGAAAACCCCCAATTACATTACAACTACTATCCTAGGTACATTTTCTTTTTTAGACAGGATCTCCCTCTGTGGCCCAGACTGGCATGAAGTGGCATGATCACAGCTCACTGCAGCCTTGACCTCCTGGGCTCAATCAATGCTCCCACCTCAGCCTCCCAAGTAGCTGGGTCTACAGGTGTACACCACCACTACTGGATAATTTTTGTACTTTTTTGCAGAGAAGTGGTTTTGCTATGTTGCCCAGGCTGGTTGAACTCTTGGGCTCCCACCTTGGCCTACCACAGTGCTGGGATTACAAGCATGAGCCACTGTACCTGGCCTTGTCTTAGGTACTTTGATGCTCTTGTTTAATTCTTACCACAATTCTGTGAGATTGGGTGTTATTTTTCCCTTTAAAACAATTACCAGCTGAAGAATACAGGGGCTCAAACAGATCTGATTCAAACCAAAAACATTTTTAAAAACGTAAGTGCTGCACGCTTTCCCTCATACCAGAAAGGCTAGGAAATTATTTCACTAATTGCTTTTATAAATAGTTGTCAATTAATTTAAAGAATCTCCTCTTCTTTTCTTCTCATCCTATTACTCAATTCAAATCTAAAATCAGACCTAAAGATTCTTCCTGCCTTCTCTACCTCCTGGGCTATTGAAAAGATACATGGTATGGGTAAGAAAGTGCTATTCCATGTAGCAGACACTAGGTAAGTATGACACAATTATTGGGGAGACTTTTTAATGTTCACACTGACCTTTCTCTAAAAGACAGTTCACAATTCATTAATAGAAATTTATAAGCCAGGTATGGTGGCTTATGCCTGTAATCCCAGAACTTTGGGAGGCCGAGGTAGGCAAATCGCTTGAGCTCAGGAGTTCAAGACCAGCCTTGGCAACATGGTGAAACCCTGTCTCTACAAAAAATACAAAAATTAGTGAGACATGGTGGCATGCACCTGTGGTCCCAGCAACTCGGGAGGTTGAGGTGGGAGGATGGCTTAAGCCTGGGAGGCGGAGGTTGCAGGGAGCCACGACTGCGCCACTGCACTCCAGCCTGGGTGAAAGAGACCCTGTCTCAAAAAAAAAAAAAAAAAAAAAAAAAAAAAGAAAGAAAAAAAAATTTATATAACTCTATAGGCATTCTCCCATGCTCTAAATTTGTTATACCATGGCATTCCCCAAATTCTTAGAACCCTAACCTCAACTTCACTCCCAAAGCATTGTATGAGGTCTTCAACGCCATTGGTGAGAGGAGTTAGATAGAACAGGTGAGGCAAAGCTGTCAAAGTTGAAGGCTTTGGAATAAGGAGCAGTTACACTGGAGATTCAGTTGATCTGGCTGCCTTATACATTGTCATCATTTAGCTTGAATATCCTGTCCACTGACCCAGTGCAGCAAAATAATAATAAATAATAATAATAATCACTATGCTATTCTTGCACAGAGGTGGTCACTAATTGTAAATTGTATAGAGTTGAACACAAAGGCAAGTCTTCAGTATGGGAATTTGAGTTGAGATTATGATGTAGTACTGGGCTAGAAGCCATATGCAAAATTGATACAGATCAATAAACAGCCATTACAGAGATCTCTGGCCTCTGAGAAATAAAGACTTGGGTCCTGATTATGCCCTTTTAATTCCCCTAAGGCTCAGCGGCACTCCAGTACCTGTCTGTTGAAGTCCATGGCATTTCCTACTGTATCTTTACAGAGTTATTCTTTTCAAGTTAGCTTGAGTAGGTTTTTGTTCCTTGCAACCATAACAAGCCTTAATCACAAAATACTATTGCATGTTTTCATAAAATACACACATAATTTTGTAAAAAAACAATTTAATGGGCTGCAGTTCCAAATGTGGACTGTGATAATGATACCAGAGACTGCATGTTTGTATATTTCCTTTTACAATGTTCCTCAGTATTCAAATAAACACTAAAATTTACCATGCAATCTTTAACTGTAATCTCTCTAATCTTTGTACCTCAATAACATTTTCCATTTTCAAAAGTAGCATTGACATTCAGAAGTTTTTAAAACACACACACACACGCACGCAAGCACTTCAATTCTAAAATGTATATTTTTTGCATTTTCCTTTTTAGGGTCTCAGAGTGTCTTGTAATAAACATGTGCATTTAATGCAGTGGTATTTATCTTTTTATTCTCCACCCCCACCAAAGTTATTAAATCCATGATGTTATCTTATAATTAATTAGAACTGAAGAAAATGATAGTGTAAATTACAAAATTTCTATGTATGTTCATAATTGTTTTGTAAATACTCTAAGTGGGATTCATTTCATTGATATTTTGAATTTTTTAAAAAATCACAGAATTACAGACTTCGCAATAGTACTCCTAGAGAGCATTAAGTCCAAGTGTTTTGCGTTATGTGTGGAAAAACCAAGTGAGACTTAGGAGTCCTATGGCTAGTTATGAGCAGAAGCTGGAGTGGTTCACGCTCCTAGAAAAACCATGTGATACCCTTTAGGTAATAAGGAAACAGCTGACAGTGCTGTGAAACAAAAGGTGGGAATAGGTATTTCCTACAGCTCAGTGATGCCTGACACCACTGAAGGACAAGGCAATTCTTTTAGCTGCTGCAATTTGAGATAACTACCACCAGATGGGGAGCAGTGTAGTTTTTCTTCGTAGGTAGCAAGATGACCTTTTCAGCCAGGACTGAAGAAATGGGTGAGTCGCCTACTGACGCAATCCAGTAAGCACAATGGCTGACAAGAGCCAGCCCAGATTCTCAAAGCCTATAACCATGATAAATCTAAAAGCAAAACAATAAATCACTTTGCTTAACACAGATGAAGCCACATTGTCAAGCATCTACGCCTAAAAGGGCTTATCTGCAGAAGAGAAGCATTTAGATCATGAGATCAAAATCCACGCCTAACAGGATTCATCAGTCTAAAGATGCTGGTCACTATCACTATGTAGTAGACCAAATGGAAATGTAAACTACTAGGTTAGAAGAAGGGAGATAGTGCCATTCAAGATACTTCTCGTGCACAGCCCCGTCTGTCACATGGATCAGGGTGATGAGATTCTCAGCCAGAGCTTAAGAGGGTTCAGGCTATTATGGAAGGAGGCTGTCAACAGAGAAGACTGTCAACAGAGACGTTTATTTCAGCCTGAGTTGCATCCCAAGATCTTGGTTAAATGGGAAAATCTAATGGTTTGGACAGAGGTAAGAAAATCTAACATTCAGTAACCTGCGTCAGTCTCTCCGCCTACTGGCATTTTTTGAAACACTCAGATAATCTCATCCATGAATCCACTGAATCATAAAAAGGATATGATCTATTATGTGAAGCAAGCAAGTGAAGGAGGCAGGATAATTTTGACACAGTCATGCTCTGACTATAAATATGCAGGAATTTTTTTTTATGTCCACAAGAAAACATGCTTTCTCCATTTTCTCCAGAATACATAGCATTTTTGGTCTAACTTTCTCCCCCCTAATTGTTGATGGAGATGTGGACGGCTATTTATAGCTCACCATGAGTTTAGAGGTTTTGTCTGTTTGGTTTGTCTCTGGATTATCATGCCATAAAATAGTGTCTAACATACAGTAAGCATTAAGTAATGAACTAACTTTCCACTTAAGGTTTCTACACAGGACAGAAAACATACAGATAGAGGTAGAGAATATGGGAAACTAATGTGATGGCTCATGTAATGGGATGGCCACCATGCAACTTCAGATCATTGTTGCCATGTGGGAATATGGACCTGGTTTTGTCAGATACGCTAATTTCTAAAGATGAGCTAGAAACCCAAAATTGTAAGTGAAATTTCCATATTTAAACACTGGCAACAAGTCACCTTTTAAATTAATGCTGTTCAGGTCACCATAGTGCAGAAGCTAAAGAAAACACATCTGAAAAGCTTTAGATAACCTCCGAGCCTCCAGTTTTCTACGTCTAATCTAGTCTAACTCCTTCATTTTACTCAAGGCCAAGGAGGGGGAAGTGACACAACTCATGTTCCACAAAGTTAAAAGATTATTTGCAAATGAATTCCAACATATATACATATATAAATATGAGCTCAGACATTCACTACCTCAGTTCTCGTCTTTCTTCCCTGAAGACGAGTGTATGCAATACTCCTCCCACCCAGCATATGTATACGACTTATTCTAAAGGCATCTCAAAATAAATGATTTCATTTGTATTCGCTCAATGACTGAATGAGGTAGGCAAGCAACCTATCATCAGAAAGATTAAGTTCCTTTCCCAAGAAGGACACAACTAGCATACAGCTAGCTGGTGGTGAGGTTCAGGTAAGATCCCTCATCTTTAAAAATCTGTATTTTTATATCAACTTCACATATAATACAACGCACCCATTTTAAGTGTACAGTTTGATGAGTTTTTGCAACTGTGTATACTCATACCCATCACCACAGCCAATCCATCACTGCGACAGTTCTTCAGGGCTCTTTGTAGACAATCTCCCCTTCCCTCCCTCACCACCCATGAATTAAATAACTTTGGATCTGCTTTCCATACTTATAGTTTTGCTTGCTCTAGAATAAATGGAATTATACAGTAGACACTCCTTTGGTCTGGCTTCTTTCATGCAGCGTAACATTTCTGAGATTCATCCTCACTGTCACATGTATCAGTAGTTTTTGTTTTATTGGTCAACTAGTATTCCATAGTACACATATTCCACAACTAGTTCATTCATTCATCTGTTGAAGGACATGTGGATTGCTTCTAGCTTTTGGCTATTATGAACTAAACATTCATACAGAAGTCTTTTTTATGGACATAGATAATTACCTGTCTTAGGTATACACCCAGGAATGGAATTGTTGGGTCATATGGCAAGTGACTATTTCCCTTTATGTATAAGAAACTGCCAAGCAGCTCTCCACAGTGGTTGTGCTATTCTACACTCCCAACAGCCACATATGGGAGTTCTGGTTGTTCCACATCCTTGCCAACACTTGGTATTGTATTTTTTATTTTAGCTATTCTAGTGGGTGTGTAGTGACATCTTGTTGTGGTTTTAATTTGCACTTCCCCATAGATCCTTCAGCATTTAAACTCAATTTCTTGATAAAAGGTTTTAATAAGCATGGGATTATGTAGTCACCGATGGGATTACTAAGATAACCTGGAGAATAACAGCAACCAGGCCCATTTTCTGCTCTTCTTTTCCAGTTTTCTGCCCTACAAACTCTTTGTTTCTCCTTTAAAATAAGGTGAAACTCAACAGATGCTGCTTACTGTTAAATAAGCAAAGATGACAGAAGTACCTAGTTCTCTGCTGGGAGAAGACAGTGAATGAGCATTTGTAACACACAGAGGAGGGTATTACATAAATTCTAAAATCTCTTTTAGTTCTGATATCAACATGAGATCATGGTCTTCAAACTTTTAAAAAACAAAGACAGGACAGGCACAGTGGCTCACACCTGTAATCCCAGCACTTTGGGAGGCCGAGGGTAGATCACAGGGTCAGGAGATCAAGACCATCCTGGCCAACATGGTGAAACCCCATCTCTACTAAAAATACAAAAAATTAGCTGGGCATGGTGGCACACGCCTGTAGTCCCAGCTACTCGGGAGGCTAAGGCAGGAGAATTGCTTGAACCCAGGAGGCGGAGGTTGCGGTAAGCCGAGATCGCGCCATTGCACTCCAGCCTGGGTAACAAGAGCGAAACTGCGTCTCAAAAAAAAAATTAGCCAAGCATGGCAGCATGTACATGTAGTCCAGGCTACTCGGGAGGCTGAGGCAGAATTGCTTGAACCCCAGAGGTGGAGGCTGCAGTGAGCCGAGATCGCGCCACTGCACTCCAGTCTGGGCGACAGAGCAAGACTGTCTACAAAAACAAAAACAAAACAAAGACAAATTAGCCAGGTGCAGTGGTAGTCCTAACTACTTGGAAAGCTGAAGCAGGAGGATTGCTTGACCCCAGGAGGCTGAGGCTGCAGTGAACTATGATGGCACCACTGCACTCCAGCCTGAGCAACAGAGTGAGATCCTCCGTCTCTAGAAAAATAAATAAAGACAAATATTTAAAAATTCTCCTCGGGGGCCTCACCATAATATTAAATTCAGCAATGGGGCTTTGGAAGAAGCAGCAGGTAGTATATCTCCTGGCTCTGTATTCAAATACTGAATCATGCTAGAGGGTTGTTCTGAATGAATCAGGACACCACTGGCTTCCACTTTGCAAGGAAAAGTGAGGGAGGGGAAGGGAAGGTGAGCAGAAAGAGGAGAAAAACACCAAACAGATTATCTGAGAAGTGATGGGGAAACAGCTGGGCAGACAATGAGAATGATTAGACCAGGAATATGAGACAAAGAAGCCCATCATGGTGCTGAGACAGGGTTTCTGGGTTTGCTGCCAAAGAGGTTTTGCTGGCTATTTTAAAATCGGGCCTAGATTCTAGGCACCGAAATCGCCAACTGCTTGTTTCTTGCAGGTAAAAGGAAACTGCACTTCCTAACATAAGTCCTATATACACCTTTGGGAATGGAGTCCAGTTGTCCGAGATGGAAAGATGACACAAACTGAAAGAGCTAGAAGATACCAAATGGTGAAAAACAGCAACCAGGCCCATTTTCTGCTCTTCATTTTCCAATTTTCTGCCCTACAAACTCTGTTTCTCTTTTAAAATAAGGTGAAACTCAACAGATGTTGCTTAATGCAGCTTCTTTTTTAATTGACTACGGAAGAGAAAACAGGCATAAAATAAAAGTCTTCCGAAGCTTTTCTAAGGAATCAGACAGATAACTCAGTTAAAGTGGGTTTCACCCATGAGATGTAAATGAACACTGAACAAGTTGCTGGATCTCTTTGGCCTTCATTTCTTCATAGGCAGAAATTAAGACTAAATTAGTGTTGCTTAAACTGGGTTCCTCCAAGGCCTAGGATTACAGAAGGTACTTCAGTGGCTACATGAGGAAAGACTGACCCCCCCTCCCTTACAAGGGTAGGGCTCTGCACACAGCTTCCTTCTCAGCTTCAAAGTAGCTCTACTTTTATCTGTGTAATAATAATTTTGGAAAAAAAGGAGAAATTTTGCTACAAAGACAAAAGTACCCCCAAAATATTCTATAGCTCTATATATAAGTATTTTATAGAGACAAAAGGACTACACCACTACAAGTCATGCAAATAGCTCTCACTTAAATGCCTACCGAAGGTGTAGATGTGTACAGGCAGCTATTGGGGAGGGTGCTATGCCCCACTTTACCTTGAGACGTGTAGTATTTCTTTAGAGCCCAACAGGTTAGGTTCGAATCCTGGCTCAGGCAAGCCACAATCTCCCTGAGTCTGTCCTCTCACCTGTCAAGGGCTTTCACTTCATGGTAAAGCCTCTCTTCTGACATTCAGGCTATCTGACCATATCACTGTAATCCCCCAGCCGCTAAGTCATGGTCCATCAATCAGGACTGAGCACCAGCTCATAATACCCTCCCCACCCCAACTCCTACCTCAAAGCTTTGGGGACGATCAAAATGATAAGCAAAGCACCTGGCATACAGAAGGGTCCCGCCTTTCCCTTCCACCCTCACCTACTTGCAAAAACACTTTGTATTTGTATCATGTATTACTTATCATAAAATTCTAAATCTGGAATATCTTTTTGAGATCAAGAGCACAAACCCAAATGCCTAAAGAGGCCAGGGAGATCACATAAAGGAGTGAAACAGTCCAACTTTAACAAAACGTATGGAGGGCGTGTGATGACACAGACTCACTGTCAGGAAGATCACAGGGAGGAGTGGTGCCAGTGGCCATGAGACAGTTCATGCTCCTGCTCTGGAGTAGCCACTCCTCAATGCCAGCCAATTGCTGTCACAGAGGAACATGGGCTAAGAGTTGTCAAGTCTTTTGATTTCCAAAAATGCCTGGATTTTTAAGTGAGATCTCCTAATTTTAAAACCAGGCAACAAACTTTAAAAAATTTCTTAAACCTTGTACAGTTTAATGAAAACATATTTCTAAGGTAGGACTGAACCAGACAGTGCTGCTTCCATCTTTACAAGAAGCTGTGAAGTCAGCAGGTCATGTACAACAGCGCCCACTTGATCAACTGGGAAACTAAGGCACAGAATAAAGCCTAAGACTCCTCCTTAGTACTGCCACCTAGTGGCAGGACCCGGGCTACACTGCAGAAGTGCCAACTCCTGGTGTCCCCCTCCCTACCGCAGCAGATCAAGTAAGAACACCTCCACTCCCAGGGAAGGGAGAAGAGAAATGGCACAGAAAAAGGCAAGAGGGGCTGCCCACAGCTCTGCCTGTCACTAGCTGATCAGGTGGAAGAGTGTCCTCTCCACAGTGAGAACTTCAGTGCTCTATCCATAGTATCTGTGAGCTCCCACAAGGAATAACCCACAAGAGGCTGATCAACACCCATCAACAACTTACTCACATTGAAGACAACTTTGCCAAAAGCTTCAGAAGGAACAAAAGTTTTCAAAACCCTAGAACAGATGGCAAGGAGCACAGCAAAGCTTTTTCCAGGAGAAAAGGTCAATGCAAAGCCTGTGTCAACACAGATTTCAGTGTTGGGGGCTTGGGGTTTGTTTTTTTTAATGTCAATTGCTCCTCACTTGCCGCAAATTAAAAATCACCATGTGCCAGCTCCTTCTGGGGAACATGTCAAAGCAGTCCTTTCCCCAGGCAGAGAGAACACCCAGATGGGGTATGACTTGAGGTTTTCAACTCCCTCTTTCCCCACTCAAGATGTGGGCACAAAATCAGAGACTGGAAAACGGTGGTGGTGGTGGAGGTGGTACAGAAACATCAAGGCCACAGCCGGCCTAGGCTGAACATGGCAAGCTGGCCTGGCCATTGGTTCTTCCATTACAGCCACAGGACTATAATGATTGACTGGGGGGGGCATCTCCAGCTCAGGAGGTTCTTTTTAGGGGTTTGGCAAGAGTCTCCCTCCTCCCCTCAAAAAAATTTTCCAGGAAAAAGACTTGCCTGGAACAAAAGAGTAGAGTTAAGAAATCAAGTTGGTTCACATACAGCAGAGACTTGTTGATTACTGCACTTATAACCACAGCACACTGGGCCTAGCCTATCAGCTAAGGTTGACCAAGAGAGGGCCTTTCCACAAGCTACCCGGCCCCACCTTTGCTGTACTGCTGCCACTGAGTTAGCTATCTGGCAAATGTAGAGAGATATGGTGAAAGACATCAGAAACTGAGTATCATTCACCCATTTGAAACTTCGCAATGGCTTCTAACCCCTCTTAGAATAAAACTCCAAATACTGACAAAGGCTTGCAAGGCCCAGTGTGATGTGGTCTGTCTCCAACCTAACTCATACACCTCCGCCTTCCAGTGCTCCCTCTGTTCCAGCCACAAGAGCCTTCTTTCTTCTTCAGCATTGCTTACACTCCAATCTGCCTAAGGATCTTTGCACATGCTTGTCCCTTTGGCCTTTTTACCCCATTCTTGGCCTGAGCCACTCCTGCTAATCATCCTTCAGATTTCAGGCTAAACGTTACTTCCTTGGCTAAGGCTTTCCAGATGGTCCCTGGCCCTCATGCCCATATGACTAGGTTAAGTTTTTTGGTATACACAGCATCCTCTACTTTCCCTCTAGGACATACCATGAATGTCATTAAATACTTAAAGGTAATTCCTGGTTGCATGCTTTCGTTCCCTGTACACTATAAATTGTAAAAGGGCAGGGGCGATGACTGATTCACTGTGGCATCTCTGTTGCCCAGCACAGTGGCTGCTCCATAGCAGGTTCTGAAGTGTTTGTTACACAATGTGTTTGCCTAGTACCATAAAGGATACCAATTAAAAAATTTTTTAAAACCAACAAAACTACAATGACAGCAACAACAAAAAACCTTACACAGTCCCAGACCTTCAGAAGGTTAGAGTCCAGTATGGGCTAGAAGGGACATATGTTAAGAGAACATCCTCTTGGTGAAAAGGTAGAAAAACCCTGCGCTGCTCGGCCTGGCACAACTGAGCAGTGTGAGACAGGACCGACTGAACCCTTCACCCAGGGCAAGTGCTCAAGGTGGAACTTTAAGGGGAGCTTCACAGAAATCTCCGTGCTGTCACAATAACAAACACTTGTCCTACACACTATCGCTTCTTTCAAAAATAATACTTGCGCTGGAAATAAAAGTGCTCTTCAGTTGAGAGGGAAAAGAAATGAAACACCCCCATGCTCGATCCTGAAGCATCCCTTGCCTAAAGAAGTGGATAGCCTCTTGGGCACAAATTGTGCTCATCCCTCTAAGCCACTGGGGCCACAATCTCCTAGTAAGTGATGAGCAAACAGAGCAGCTGAGGTCAGCCGGAGGGGGCAGCATCAGTGCTCAGATATGTCAGTCCCCACCCATGCCTCAGACCTTCAAGCTGTGGCTCTCATCATTTCAACCAGGACACCATATGTTAGTGGACTACATTCTCCAAAAGAGAATGGGAGACTCGGAAAGCTGAAGTTCTGGCTGACATTCTCTCAGCACCCAAATGTTAATTCGAGAACATTCCAGTTTAACTTCATGCTTAAAAGCTTACACAGTTTTCCACATTTACTGCTTTTGTAGAAACACTGGGTTAAGTAGCTGTGAATCCTGATCCAGAAAGAGCAGGTGTAGTGACGTGAGTTTAGTAGCTAGGTTATAGAATACGCACTGGCATCAAAGGTACATAAATGTTTTCAACTTTTTTGTTTTTTTTTGAGACAGGGTCTCACTCTGTTGCCCAGGCTGGAGTGCAATGGTGCAATCATGGCTCACTGAAGCCTTGAACTCCTGGACTCAACGATCCTCCCAGCTCAGCCTCCCAAGTGGCTGAGACTATAGGTGCATGCCACTACACCCAACTAATTATTTAATTTTTTGTAGAGACAGGATCTTGCTACATTGCCCAGGCTTATTTTCAACTCTTTAGGTTTCATTAGAACTGGTCTCCAGACACAATGACTTTTTCCAGGTCATCCTATTCTGCCCTGACCCTCCTATGTTCTGAAAGATGGGCTCTCATGCTGGAAAGCACGCTGACATTTTCTTAGCTCCCAACCATTAGTTCCAGAGTATTCTAACTTAATTTTGTGTTAAAGCCTTTCTTCTGACATTCAGGCTATCTGACCATACTACTGTCATCCACAAGTCCCTAGGTTGTGGGTCCTTCAATCAGGCCTGTGCACCAGCTCACAATATCCTCCTCACCCCAGCTCCCACCACTGCCAAGTTGATTTTACTGAGTCTTAAGAATTCTATCCCTAAACCCAGAATCCATCCCTTCTACTCCACCTCTGATGCCCTTTCTTTAGCTCAGACCTTCCTCTTTTCTTACTGAAAAACTAAAATAGAGTCATAAGTTTCTGTGCCTCTGCTCTCTTTTAAAACTATGGAATAACTCTTCTTAAAAGCATTCATTAGTTCCCTCAAGCCAGAGGTAAGTCCAAACTCCTTAACGCAGCAGAATATAAGAGCCTTTATGTTTCCCCATTTTATTATGAACAATTTCAAACATACTGCAAACATCCATACACCCACCACTTGTAGAGTCTACAAGTGTTAACATTTGCTATACTTCTTTTATCAACTATTTACCACCCATCTATCCAAACATCAACTCATCTCATTTTTGATGCATTTCCAAGTTAGCTGCAAACCTCAGTGCACTTCACCCTAAATACTTCAGCATACATATCTTTAGTGTTCAGGGTTCATAGTTCTTTTTGGTGATGAGGGCAAATAAAATTTATTTTCAATGAAATGTACAAATCTTCAGTGTGCTATTGGATGAGTTTTGGTAAGTGAATACACTCATGTAAACCACACCCCCACCAAAATATATAACCTTTCCACCTCATAGAAAGTCCCTCAGGCCCCTTTCCAGACAATCCCACCCAAATCCTCCCACAGGCAACCACTGTTCTGATTGTTTTCATGTATTACTAGTTTAGCCTACTTCAGAACTTCATAAAAATAGACTCATAATGGTATGTGCTTTTCTGTGTAAGGATATTCTGCTCATCATAATTGTTTATATTGTTAAGTGTATTAGTAGTTTATTAATTTTCCTTGCTGATTAGCATTTCATTATTTGAATAAATCTGTCCTTTCTCTTACAGATGGACATGTGGGTTACTTCAGATTGGGGCTTTTATAAAGAAAGATTTAACAGCATTCTTGTACAAGTCTTTTTGTGCCATGTTTTTATTTCTCTGGGGTAAATACCTAAGAGAAGTGCTGGGCCACTAGGTAGATATATATTTAATTTCATAAGAAAGTGACAGACCTTTTCCCAAAGTGATTGTACCATTGTATATCCCACCAATAATGTACGACAGTTCCAGTCCCTTTATAATTTGAATACTGCCCTCTCCTCACTCAGCCTCATCTCTCAATATTCCCTCTTCCCCACCTGTGCTCCTCCCCACCCAACAAACATCCAGAACTTTAACCTTTTTGCTGCTTTATTCTCAGGAGGTTCACACATGCTGTTCCCTCTGCCTGGAATATCCTGTCTCAGTCTTCCACTTGACAAAAGGAGTTTATAATTGTTAAAATTATAAACTTCTGCAAAGTCCTCCCTGTCCCTGCCAGTCACCCGAATTTTCAGATTATCACACATGTGGCCTGAAGCTCTATTTTGTTGCACTTATCATAATGTATTGTGATTATCTTGGATGTGTTCATCTCTCCACTAGACAGACAACGCAAAGAGGGAACCACTCTTTTCTGCTTAGAAATGATACTTGTTATTTCTACTGGTGTAAGGATTTTGAATACTGTGAACCCATAAAGACAACATTTTGGATTGTTCTCTAGGTAGGGCACCTGAAAAATGAGTCACCAAAGAAAATAAAACTGGCAAGCAGAGCTTCTTATTTATCTTGGGATCCTCAGGGCTAGTACAGTGCTTAGCACGTGGTAGATGATTAAGAGATGTTTGGTAAATTAACAGCACATCCAATCATGCTGTTTCCCTACTTATAATTCTCCTCTAGCTCTTGATCATCTACAAGATTAAATCTCTTAATATGATATACAAGGCCTATCATAATCTGGAACCCACAGTGAACTCCTGAGAGTGCCTGGCCAGTGTTCTCTATGGCTCTGTGCTTTTCTGTCTGTACTCTCTACTGGAATGCCCACCCCTCTTTAACTGGTAAACTTGTAGCTCTAAGTCTAGGTGTAGATCAAACCAGGACTTCTTGTGAAGTTTCACCCAACAGAATGCCCACCCCCATGCCCACCCTGATTTTTTTACCCTGATTATATCCCACTTGTATGCATTCCAGTCTTTCTTGTTAGGACTATATTCTCTCACAAGACAAGGATTTTATTTTTATTCATTGTAGAAAACACATTGGCCTAGTTTACCATACTCTTCACCCTATGCTAAAATAATAATTAGAGATATATCAAGCGACCCCCTTTCCCTCCCACAGTTAACTGAACCAGGAATGGACAGCTGGAGTGCATTCTCCCTTGAGAATCCGAAGTGATGACCCAGGAACTGTGTAATCAAATGGAACAGTAAACAACCATGTAGACTAGGCTGATGGCTGCACTGTCAGCCATGTGTGCGCCAGAGAGACAGGCAGAGAGGCAGACAGAAGAGCTACCTGGTAACTTCCAATATCCACAAAATCTAGCTTCACTTCCTGCTGTTAGGTTCTGGGAGGTTCCCCTGTATTTATCCCATATACTCCTTCTTACTTAATCTAATTTGAATTAAATTTCTGTTCCTTGCACCTAATGACTCTAAGTCACCTTGTACCAATATGTCTGTAGAACATATGAGCTCTGATATGGAGTTTTGGTAATTTTAACAATTACAGGCTCCTTTAATAGAAACTACCCAGAACAGAATATTAAAGCATAACACTAAAAATTACACTTGATGAGTTAGAATTTTTAAGATAATGACTAGATTTACATTAAAACAGTACTTGCATTGTGTACAAAGACCAAGGAAGAAAAATGGTCAAACATCTGTTTGGGAAAGACACAGAGAGGTGGACAGGGGTACATGGCTGGCATTATTACCTTTCTTGAGCTGACAGATCAGTGTTAGGGAGGAGGGGAGCCAAGATCTACGCCATTCAGAGCACTCATTACCTGGGAATGCTTCGAAGATTATTTTCACCTGGTATTATTAGAAAGCAATCATAGAGAAGAGGATTAACATTAACGGGAGGAAAAACATAGGCTGGAGTCTTTCATAGCAGATGAAATAAAAGCTTAGCCACAGACAAACCTGGCGTGGCCTGGGAGGAAGGTAAGTTTCCAAGAAGGACCAGGAGCATGCCAGCACCAACTGATGAACTGGATTATATCAGGGGAAAACTTACTCTGCCTTCGGTGTCACACCAGGGTCAGGACTAGGGTGAGGGGAGTGAGGCACTTGCCCTGAGCACAAAAAGACAGACTCAGTATTATTGATTTTTCATTTGTCTCGGGCTGCAGGATGGCTGGACACAGCACTGTTACCAATCCTGTCTTCATTTTAAATTCTATTATTTTGTTCACCATGGTTGTTTGCATTAATTTTTTTTTTTTTTTTTTTTTTTTTTTTTTTAGATGGAGTCTTGCTCTTTCACCTAGGCTGGAGTGCAGTGGCGTGATTTCGGCTCAGTGTAACCTCCACCTCCTAGGTTCAAGCAATTCTCCTGTCTCAGCCTCCCAAGTAGCTGGGACTACAAGTGCCCATCACCATGCCCAGCTAACTTTTGTATTTTTAGTAGAAACGGGCTTTCACCATGTTGGCCAGGCTGGTCTCAAACTCCTGACCTCAGGTGATCTGCCCACCTCCGCCTCCCAAGTGCTAGGATCCTGTACAGGCATGAGCCACCACGCCCGGCCCTGCATTAATTTTTATTTTTAAAAACTGAGGCCGGACATGGTGACTCACACCTGTAATCCCAGCACTTTGGGAGGCCGAGGTGGGCAGATCACCTGAGGTCAGGAGTTCAAGACCAGGCTAGTCAACATGGTGAAACCCCATCTCTACTAAAAATATAAAAATTAGCCAGGCGTGGTGGTGCACAACTGTAATCCCAGCTACTCAGGAATCTGAGGCAGAAGGATTACTTGAACCAGGGAGGCAGAGGTTGCGGTGAGCCTAGATCTTGCCACTGCGCTCCAGCTTGGGCAACAAGAGCAAAAATTCGGTCTTAAAAAAAAAAAAAAAAAAAAAACATACAGATACTCTTTATCTTGATTACTGAGTTTTGAGTGCCCCCTTAAATTCTGCACTTGAGGCTCACCTTAGTCCTGGCCCTGTGTGAAAATGCTGTCTGCACAGGAGAGAAGTCTGCCCAGGCACTGGTCTCTGTGTCATCCTCCCACTGTGCTTCCAAAAGACCTGAGAAGTCAAGACATTCCTCAGTGGGTAAACAGAAACTTAGTGACTCCAAGGAAGTCAGGGCTAGGTAACAGGAGAGAGAAACAGAACTGAGGAGTCAGTTTCTGGCTCTCAGTGGAAGCTCCAGGGACGGCCAACTCAGCCCTCTTGGGCACAGCTGAGGTCAGACTTGACTCAGCCTCCAAATAAAACATAAAGAAACCCAGCTTCCCTGAAGCAGAGACCTAGCATTAACAACCTAAAAGCCAAATGAGTATAAACTCATCAACTAGATTGATAATAAATGAGTACTGGGCAAAACAGAACAGAGACAGAATGTGGGTTGGGGGAGGAAGGTGGGTCTTCCAATAACCAGAGTCTCGGGGGCCTCCACAAAGGGTTGAAGAGAGAGGCCACGAGGTCAGTGCAGAGCAGTCAGAAGCCTAAGGAAAAAATATCTGAAGCTTAATTAGGAAAGTGCTCATTCACTCAGAAGCCAGGACAGGGCACCAGGAGAAACCTGGTCACAGGGTTTAGATGAGGTTTATGCCAAAACAAGGAAGAGAAATAGCTCTGAAGAAGAACAGGGGATCCTGACCTGGAAGGAAAACAAGGACCATTCCACCCAAGTATCTAACACTACTGGTAAGGCTACACGTCAAAAGATGTTGAGAAGAGGGAAAGGAATGGGAGCTGAGTAATCCATAAATTGCATTGGCAAGCAGTCTCAGTGGGCAGAAAGACCTCTGGTAGAATGTTGGCTGGCATGTGCCTGGAGAGCAACGTGGCAACATGTACAAAAGCCCAACAGATCTTTCAATCCCCAAATTCCACTTCTAGGAATCTATCTTAAGGAAATAATCTGAAATATCCACAAAATATGTACAAAAATAGTCAAGACAGGCTAGGCCCAGTGGCTCTCACCTTTAATCCCAGCACTTTGGGAGGCCGAGGAAGGCAGATCACTTGAGGTCAGGAGTTTGAGACTCCTGAACCCAGGAGGCAGCCTGACCAACATGGAAAAACCCTGTCTCTACTAAAAATACAAAAATTAGCTGGGCATGGTTGCAGGTCCCTGTAATCCCAGCTGCTTGGGAGGTTGAAGCAGGAGAATTGCCTGAACCTGGGAGGTGGAGCAGTGAGCCGAGATTGAACCACTGCACTCTAGCCTGGGCAACAAGCAAGACTCCGTCTCAAAAAAAAAAAAAAAAAAAAAAGTCAAGACAAAAAAAAAAACAAAACTATAAACATAAAAAATAGAAGTCACTTAAATGCCCAATGAAAAGAGATTGGGGCTGGGCGGTGGCTCAGGCCTGTAATCCCAGCACTTTGGGAGGCTGAGGCGGGTGGGTAACCTGAGGTCAGAAGTTTGAGACCAGTCTGGCCAACATGGTGAAACCCCATCTCTACTAAAAATACAAAAATTAGCTGGGGATAGTGGCGCGCACCTGTAATCCCAGCTACTAGGGAGGCTGAGGCAGGAAAATTGCTTTAACCCATGAGGTAGAAACTGCAGTGAGTGAGCTGAGATCACGCCACTGTACTTTTTTTGAGACTCACTCTCAAAAAAAAAAAAAAAAAAGAAGAGACTGGGGCTGGACATGGTGGTGTGTGAAGAAGTTAAGTTTCCAAGAACTGCTACTTGGGAGGCTAAGGCAGGAGGATCGCTGGAGCCAGCGAGTTCAAGGCTACAGTACACAATGACCCCACCTGTGAATAGCCACTGCACTCCAGCCTGGGCAACACAGCAAGAGCCCATCTCCTAAAAAAAAAAAAAAAGAAGAAGAAGAAAGAGAGATATTTGGTTTAAAAAAAAAAGTTTGTTCATACAAAAGAGCATTCTATTGCCAGTAAAACACTGAACATTTAAATGTACAGGACGGGCATGGTGGCTTATGCCCATAATCCCAGCACTGCTGGAGCCTGAGGCAAGAGAATTTCTTGACGTCAGGAGTTAAAGACCAGCTGGACAACATAGCAAGACCTCGTCTCTACAAAAACAAACTAAATAGCTGGTGGTGCATATCTGCAGTCTTAGCTACTCGGGAGGCTGAAACAGGAGGCTCACGTGAGTCCTGTGATCATACATTGAACTATTATACATACGTAGTTCATACATTGAACTATCATTGTGCCACTGCACTCCAGCCTGGGTGACAGAGGGAGATTCTGTCTTTACAAAAAAACAAAAACAAAACAAAATACACATATATAGCAAAAAGACTTAAAAAAAAACACCACACACACAACAAAATGCTGTTACTAAAACAAAACAACTTCTAAGACTCATTTACCTGTGGATAATGATCTGTTTTCTATAATGACCACATATTATCTTTTTTCTATAAAAAATACATTTTTGATTGTTTTTAGAAAAACCTGTCCTCCAAACTTGAGGCTTGTTAAGAAGGTGACCCTCCAAGAAGGACCCGGAGCATACCAGCACCAATCAATGAACCAAATTATGTGAGGGGAAAACTTCCTTTGTCTCTGGTGTAAAACCAGGGCCAGGACTAGGGTGAGAGGGAGTGAGGCACTTGCTGGGGGCACAAAATTTAGAAAGGTGCCAAAACACTTGGTAGTCTAGATAAATTCTATTTTACTGCAATATTTTAAGAAAATTGAAATTAGGGCAAATAAACAAATTTCAAATTTTAAAATAAATACAGGATCAGTATTTCAGTATTGATTTTTCTTTTGCCTTGGACTCTAATATGCTTGGGCTCAGCATAGTTACTGATCCTGTCTTTATTTTAAATTCGGATACTTTGTTCATGGAAGACTTTTTCCATTAATTTGTTTCTTGCTTACTGTAATCCTGAGGGGCGCATTTCCTAGAAAATGTTTCTACTGCTCCATCATAGTCAGGGCAGTGGGGCGCACCAATGCCTGTCTGCCCAAATGCCAGCACTAAACAGAACAAAAGAAGAATGAGGGTAGCCTGGGAGAGGGGGAATAGCCTGATCTAGAGAAACCCGCACAATCTCTCAGGCCCTGCCAGACTGCAACTCCTGCAAAACTCTCCTCACCCTCCACTAGCCCAAGCTCTCTCCCCAGTGACTTTCTGGAATAAAAACAGAAAAATCCATTAAGAACATATACATAAAATGACAGCCCCTCCCTAACCATAAGGGGAGTGTTAGTCTTTAACAGAATACTATTTACTTTTATTTTAGGTTTAGGGGTACACGTGAAGGTTTATTATGTAGGTAAACTCGTGTCACAGGGGTTTGTTGTGCAGATTATTTCATCAGCCGGGTATTAGGCCCAGTACTCAAGAGTTATCTTTTCTGCTCCTCTCCCCTCCTCCCACCCTCCACCCTCAGGTAGACCCCAGTGTCTGCTGCTTCCTTCTTTGTGTTCATAAGTTCTTATCGTTTAGCTCCCACTTACAAGTGAGAACATGCAGTATTTGGTTTTCTGTTCCTACATTAGTTTTATGCTAGAGTTTCAATGGAGGTATAAACATAGAAGCCTTCCAAAACAAGTGAATCAGAGTGAATTATAATGATTAGCTCAATTAACCATGCTTATGAGAAGTCTATCAAGGCCTAGGTCCACCTGGTGACATTTCCGTACATGCCTAGAAAAAAATGGCCTCTAGAGCCTCATTCTACAAGATCAAATAAATGATCATGGAAGTGTCCCCCACCTTAAACAGTTTTCTGAAAAACTGCTCTGGTAACAACACAAACATAATCCAAATATAAAGGGGAAGAAGCATACATGCAATATAATTCTCCGTGGCATTAAGACCACATGGCCTAGTCCCTACCAGACCTTCACATCTTCCAGCTACTTTACAGCACATCTGTTTAGGACACATCCAAAAATAGCACTATTGAGATTCAGCTCTGCGCCAAGCACTTTCACATGCATTATCTAATTGCATCCTCATGACAAGCCTGTGAGGCGAGTATTATTACACCAGTCTTGCCGACGGGAAACCAACCACAAGTTCACTCTGAGCAGCAGAAGCCCAGTCTTCTGCCCAAAATCTGGCTGTTTGCCCAGTGCTCTTGGCCTGTGCCTAGGAGGCTAATTTCTTCAAGCCTACCTACAAAGGGATCCTCCAGCACATTCTACTGTGCTTTTCTCACCAAGTTACCTATCACTCATCAGAGACTCAAGGCCCAGTTTACCATTGAGGAAAATGAGACACAGCAAGGCAAGAAATTCACCTCACTTTCCACTGTCTGATCTCTGGCCACTTGTACTTAAGAGCGGGCATTGTACCATCCTGAGGAACTAGACTACTCTGCAGAACTTACTCCCTCGCTGTGAGGGAGAAATGGTGCTTAACACTCATTCCAGGTGAAACCTCCCCTCTACCCTTCATGACAGGCAGAGCTGAGTGTCGATATGGGAGAGCGCCAAGAACTGCCGGTACACAGTGGAGATCATTTCCCAGACCAGGCTGTGGGAGGGATTTCGGCTACAAGGCTTGAGTTACATTCCTTCCTTCCTGGCCCTAACCCCTACTCTTGTCCTTTGTACTCGCCCCAACAGCTGGAAGCAGGGTGCAATCTACATTGTGCCAAAACAAGAGACCAGCGCAAGACCTCTCTAATCCTCACTCACCACAAGTGTCTCCACAGGAGGCAGGAAGGACTCAGACCAAGAGCCAGCACATTTCCACAGGGGCTAGCGCTATAGGTTGGGGAGGGAGCAGGGATGGTGGAGATGGTGGACTTATCCTTAAATTCTATTTATTTTCACCATTCCTGGGTATCCCTTTCAGCTTCATCTTCACTAAGGCACCCTAAGAAATTCAGTCTCCCAAGACAATGTGGTCTGAGGTGGAAAGAAGGGCCAGAGTTGAGAAAAAGGAAGAATTCATTGCATTCTCCACCCCCTTCCCTCCCTTGGTCTGTAAAGGGGAACAGGGCCACCTCACCTCTCAGCTTTCAAGTAGTAATTAATTACTACAAGTCCAGGGATTTAGATGAAGTGAAAAATGGTTAGCATTAGACCAAATCAGATCTTGCATACATCCCAATAGGGTTATATTAATAAGAAGATGTGATAGGGGTGTGGAAAGTTGTTTTCAGTGAAATATAGAATAGAAAGATCCTTTAGGCTTTTCTCTGAATGCTGAATAGTAAGAGATGCTGACTGTGGTCAGAGCCTGCTTCATTGCAATTAGTGATTCAATCCTAAGGAAACCTGAGAGTCCAATGCTGAGCATATCAACAACCTGGCTCAGACTAGAGTTCAAATGCAATGAGATCCTGCTTGCAGGTGCACCACGTCCTCCCCAGCTCCCACTGATCTATACAGCACAGCTACCCACTTTTTTATCTAAAGTATTTTCAGGGTCAAAAATGCCACTTAAAAATCTCTAAACACTGAGAGGAGCCACCATTCCACCCTCAAGTCCTAAAAAGTCCCAAATCCCTCAACATTTACATTCCCAACTTCTAAGTCTCCTGTATCTGAAGCCCAGCCTGGCTTCCATCCCTCCTGTCTCTAGAGCCCATCACGCCCCGTTTAGGGACTTCACTCCCTGAGGAAATTGTTCCCTCTCTCATATTATCAGCTGTTCCTCTCTACTGCCTTTCTCCCACCAGTATTTAAACAGGCTCCAAGTCTCTCTGATGGTAAAAAGAAACAAAAAATCTCTTCACCTCTTTCTTGATCCAACTAGCTACCACCCCTTTCCTCTCTTTCACAACCAGACATTTCAACCTGTCTATTCTCTCACTCTCTCCACATTCTACCTCCCAGTCATTCAGAAACCTCTTATGAAGTGAATTCTGCTCTCTCCTGCGGCTCAATCGAGTGGAGGGTTTTCAGATGCTACCTAACGTGACAGCTATTGAGACTTTTCACTGGTGACATTCTTGAATTACTCTTTCCAGCCAGGCCTGGTTGTTCATGCTTGTAATCCCAGCACTTTGGGAGGCCAAGGTGGGAGGATAGCTTGAGCCCAGGGGTTTGAGACCAGCCTGGCAACACGGAGAGACCCCACCTCTACAAAAAATACAAAAATTAGCTGGGTGTGGTGGTGCGTGCCTATGGACCCGGCTACTCAGGAGGCTGAGGTGGGAGGATCACTTGAGCCTGGGAGGTGAAAGTTGAAGTGAGCTGAGACTGTGCCACTGCACTGCAGCCTGGCTGACAGAGCCAGATCACGTCTAAAATAAAGAATTTTAAAAACCACTCTTTCCTTTGGGCTTCCAAAGAAAAGGACATGACATGATCAGTATTTCCCCTACATCTCTGTCTACTTATTGATCTCCTTTAAGTTGTTTTTCTTCCTCCTGTTCCTTAATTGCCAGTGTTTCCTCAGTGTTCAGTCCTGAGTCATCTCTGTTCACTCTACAAATGCGCCCTGGGTGATTTCACCCATCAGGCATTTAAACATCCTTTAATTACATTCATAATATTGACAACTCTCTCCAGAGGTCCAGACCCATATATTTGACTTTCTCAATTAAGCTGATAAACATTTCTACTTGTAATTTTCACAGGCACCCTAAATATGTTTAAAACTGAAATCAAACTCCAGGCGTCCCCTCCACACATACCTCCCAAACCTCCCTTTCTGAGTTCCCCAGTACTGTGCTATGACCACCATCTACTCCATTTCCTATCTTCAGCAACTCCCTCTCCCCAATATCCAACTAACTAATCTTAATGATTTGTCTCCGTCTCTTTCAAGTCTGCTAACTTCTGCCCATACTCAAAGCCATTGGCTTATTTCAGATCCTCCTCATTTTTCGCTTAGACTACTAGAATTTCTCAGTGCCCTCTCAGAACAGAAACATTTGGTGGCAGTCTGCGCAACTCAATGATCCACTTTTCTCTGGACATCCCCCTCTCCTCCACCAGTTATGTTTATACTAAAGAATACCCTCACCCCATCCTTGCCAGAGTTGATGGGACCATCATGGACATCTGATCCACACTGGGCAACTCAGATTCTCTCGTGGAGAAGTGAAATTTGGTATCAGTATGCACAGACAACTTAAACTACAGCAAGTGAAAAGTGGGAGCTGTACGGAAACCATACGAAGCCCCAGAAATATTGAACAGAGAAAGTCTATCTGCAGAAAAAAAGAAGACCAAAGCAGGAGCAGAAAAAAAGCAGAGACAAGACAGAGAGATACTCCTGATGGCTTTTTTCTTCCTAATTTCAGACCCATGGCAAGGGTCGGTAGCACTTTTGTTCCTAGGTTCCGTTAGAGATGCCCACCAACTTGTCTTTTTCACATTTCCCTTTTTATTTCAGCTCGTTTAAGTAGATAACTGTTATGTGCCCACAGAGAGTCTTGGTTAATACACTTGAATCCACTCCCTTCTTCTCGCTGGATCTCAGCTCTCTCATCTATAAAACCAGAAGACTGAATTAGATGAACTTTGAAGGCTTTAATGCATCACATTTTTAAAGCAGAGTATGTGTGCTTTCTCTACATTCAGTCTAATATGCAAAATGATGGTCACCACCAGCCCAAGGACAGTCAAATTTATATTTAGGGTTGTATTTTGTTACAAGTTTTTAAAATATGCAAGTTTATAAGCAAATTAATAAAAATGATCTTTTTTTTACAGAAGTACATAAGTAATACATACTTTATATATTAGCTACTTAATAAGTAGCTTATGGATTTATCTAGAGCCTGTTGAGAGGACAAAAGGTTTTGTTTTTTTATTTTATTTATTTATTTTTTGAGATGGAGTCTCGCTCTGTCTCCGAGGCTGGAGTGCAGTGGCACGATCTTGGCTCACTGCAACCTTCACCTCCTGGGTTCAAACAATTCTCCTGCCTCAGTCTCCTGTACCTGGGATTATAAGGTGCATGCCACCACACCCGGCTAATTTTTGCGTCTTTAGTAGAAACGGGATTTCACCATGTTGGCCAGGCTGGTCTCAAACTCCTGGCTTTAAGTGATCTGCCCGCCTTGGCCTCCCATGAGCCACTGCGCTCAGCCAGTTTTGTTTTTTTTTTAAACAGTGCAAAAAATAAAAAATAAAACAGTGCACTACAATCAGTGTGGCACTGTAGAGTGTATTTTTTTCTGCAATAATATAAGGATGAATAGTGAAAAGTATTCTCTAAATATGTTAGAAAATGGCCCATTTGAAAATGAACTGGCCCACCTGCAGATTGTCAAATGAGATTGTTAAATTGTAGAGCAATGTTTTAATTCAGGGCTTTAAAAAAGGGAGTAATTCAAAAATGTACACTTATGATAACGGGTTGAAATTGACACAACACACTTCCTTTAGGTTGAAAATAGATCTTTTTTGGGCTGGGCATGGTGGTTCATGCCTGTAATCCCAGCACTTTGGGAGGCCGAAGTGGGAAGATCACTTGAGCCCAGGAATTTGAGACCAGCCCGGGTAACATAGCGAGACCCAGTCTCTACAAAATAATTTTTAAAAACTTAGCTAGGCATGGTGGGAGAATCGCTTGAGCCCAGGTGGTTGAAGTTGCAGTGAGCCATGATTGTGCCACTGCAGTCCAGCCTGGGTGACAGAGTGCTCTGTCTTTTTATTACAAAAAAAAAAAAAAAAAAAAAAATTTAAAAGGCATTTTTGAAAATAAATCAATGTTGCGTGAAAAAAATTTTTTAAGATACATTTTGGCTTTTGCATTTTGTAAAATTCATAAGCTACTTATTAAGTATCTAATTTACAAAGTACATATTACATCACTGATAAAGTACTTAGTAAATAAATAGCTAAATGCTGATAGAGTCTGATTCAGCAAGCCTGAGTGGGGCCCTGGATCTATTTTTTTCAAAAGCCTCACAGAAAACACAGGTCATCTGCCAGTTTGGGGAACCACTGTCCCAGGATCAGGAGATATTTCAGATCTCTTTGAAATAAGAAGTAGAAATTGCAGTATACTGAGAATAGAATCAGAGTATCTCTATACATGAAAAACCTCCCTGTGTGTGTGTGTGAGTGCACGCACAAGACTAAATTAAACAAACTCTACCAGTGGTTTGGGGGTGGGAGAGGTGGTGAGGAAGTTCGCCCATGCTGGCTCTTTTGTTGTAGGGAAGGAAGCTAATGACTTTGCAAATTCCTACTCTCCTAAAAAGACCTGCCACTGGGGGGGGGGAGCGGGGTGGAATATCATAATCCACATTGTAAATGGCTATTCAAGATCCTACAGAGAAACCTCTTTGACAGCTGTCTGCTCAAGCTAAAGTTTGAACGTCAAAAAAAATCAAGTGAAAGACATAAAGTTAGTCCAGATTCCACAAATGGTGTCCAACAATAAGTGGTGGTCAAAGGGAAGAGAAGAGACAGACTCAGGTGTGGAAATAAAATTTTCTGTTCTAAAGTCATTGCAAACTTACAGAAAGAATGCTGATGTCTAGCATCTCAAAACTCTTCCCTGGAGCTCTGAGGACTCTGTTACTGGAAGTTAAGACACCAGTGAGAGCCCCACATTACCCCTACAGGGTTATATCTGTAGACTGTGCAGTTACATCTACCGTGATCATGTGTGATTGCCACAGCCACAGAACTCCTGGCAGCAATTCAAATAAAACTCCACGTGAGAGATACCAAAAGGCAAGAGAAAGAACAATCAGGAGTCAGGAGGCCTAGTTGTGGTCCAAGTTCCACAAATAATAAGCTATGACCTTGAGCAAGTCACTATACTTCACTGGCCCTCAGTTTTCTTATTTATAAGGTAAAAGTGAGGGACATAAACACCTCTCACCTTTGGAGCTGGATATTTGCCACATTTTGGTGATTCTTCAGGGATATGAAATACACCAAACAACCTCCAAAATTCTATACAGGGATTTGAAGTTTTTGAGGCAGAGTCTTGCTCTATTGCCCAGGCTGCAGTGCAGTGGTGCAATCTCAGCTCACTGCAACCTCCGCCTCCTGGGTTCAAGCAATTCTCCTGCCTCAGCCTCCCAAGTAGCTGGGACTACAGGCATCCATCACCAAGCCCAGCTAATTTTTGTATTTTTGGTAGAGATGGGGTTTCACCATGTTGGCCGGGATGGCCTTGATCTCTTGACCTTGTGATCCATCAACTTGGCCTCCCAAAGTGCTGGGATTACAGGTGTGAGCCACAGCACCCCGCTGAATTATTCTTTTTTTTTTTTTTTTTTAATGTTATACATATTTTATTAAAATTAAAAAAAAAAAAATGTTTTTAAAGCAGGGTGCTGGAAAAAAAAAAAACATGCCAGGCACGGTGGCTCATGCCCGTGATGTCAGCACCTTGGGAGGACAAGGCGGGTGGATCACCTGAGGTCAGGAGTTTGAGACCAGCCTGGCCAATATGGTGAAACTCCTTCACTACTAAAAATACAGAAATTAGCCAGGTGCGAGGGCGGACGCCTATAATCCCAGCTACTCAGGAGGCCAAGGCAGGAGAATCACCTGAATCCAGGAGGTAGAGGCTGTAGTGAGCCGGGATTGCACTCCAGCGTGGGCAACAGAGCAAGGCTCCATCTGTAATCCCAGCTACTTGGGAGGCTGAGGCAGGAGAATCGCTTGAACACGGGAGGCGGAGGTTGCGGTGAGCTGAGACCGTACCATTGCACTCCAGCCTGGGCAACAAGAACGAAACTCTCGTAGGTTGCAGGCTGCGGGAGTTCCAGGAGGGCAGTTCCAGCCCAGCCAAGCTGCACTTCCGCCGCCACCGCCATCTTGGAGCCTGAATTATTAATTCTTTAAAAGATGACATTGCTTTCATACTGGAGGGTGGTGGTGAGCCGTAGACTGAAGTAAATTAAAAGAAGCTCCCTGATAGGTGGGAAGTAGAGGCAGGAATTAGGGAAGCATTACTTCCTTGGGGATATTCACTCTTTATTGCTCCAATCACTCTGATCTCCCTAATATAGGCACATTTTTAAAACCTGAAGGCAAAGAGATTTTCTGTTAAAGAGTCTCTGAAAGAGTGTTCAGGAAGTTTAATCATTTCCTTGAAAGTCACTCCCGGTATGCCTACTGTACAAGCAGTGTGTCCACATCCTCCTGGGTCTCAACCTCATGGCTGACAGTCCAAAGAGCCCATTCAGCATTAAAGCTATACCCTTAGCAGGTCCAAAGACTCTCTCTCTTTACCTGCCACTTCCTTGATACGTGTACAACTTTTTCATTTGATTCTTGGCCCTGAGTCCCTTCAGAGGCAACTCATCAGGTGCCCTGAGCATTGTGGTTTGTGTTTCTATTCCAAGTTGACTTAGTTCCCCTTTTTCAAGACACAAATCTTCATCCACAGCACAAAACATCCACTTAAAAAAATAAAAGCGGATTTCCCACTTTCTCCTGAATGGAAAAAAATGTCTTAGTTGGCTCTCCAGGTAAACCTGGGGTCTCAGCCATGTCTGACGGCCAGCTTCACCTGACCACCCTTCCCTAACAAGAAACCTCTTCTGCAGAATAATTAACCTTCTACACTGCTCTCCAAGCTAATGGGGAACATCTGCTTAAGAGCCCTCCATGGCTGCTTCATCTCCCTCCCCCCACAATCCACCTACCTCCTTCAAGAAAGGTCCTAATGATTCTGTACAGTTACCTTCTCTCTCCACCCCCTTTAACAATTTAGCATCTTCCTTAAAAAACACAATCAGGGAATCCTAACCAGGCAGGCGTGACTCTTAAGCAGATGGCAGGCCTCATAATTAGGTCATTACATAATACCTCATCATTAACTAGCTTCTCTACACTTCATTCCGAGACTCTGGGTTGATGAGCCTTACACTGTGGTTACTTTAATTATAATTCACTCTTGGGAACTTGGTAATACCATGTTTTGATAAAAGAAAAGAAACAGCATGAGAGTATAGGAAAGTAAGAGTCAGAAGTTGCTTTCAGCTTCAGTTTTGAATAGTCCAGACTTGCACAGGTAACTTTTTCCCTCAGTGCCTTGGTTTCCCAACTTGTCTCAAGTTGTCTCAACTTGACCCAAGCCAATCCCCAGTTGCACTGGTTCCAATACAGGACTCAAGCATAAATGTTATATCGCATGACATGATTTCTAAAGGACACTACATCACATTTAGGTGTCTGGTCAGGCTCTTGGTAACTCACAATTGAACTAGATTGCACAGGTGGTATCCTCACACACACAGGCAGCAGCTGCTCTCAGTAAAATCCCCAGGTCAGCATCAAGTCTTTGATCTCCCTTAACCTTCAGCCCCAGGCACTCAGAGTCCTTGATTACCCACCAAGAAATCTAAAGCCTTCCACCTCACTTCTAATGCAGCATCCCGATTCTGGTCTCCCTCCTCCTCCTGGAGCTATCCACACTCTAAAAATCACTGCTCTCATTGCCCAACAACCACACTACCATTCTTATCAATGTGCTTTTAGGGATCCTGGGTCTCATACCTGCTATCTGTATGGTCTACAGTGCACAAAAGTCATCTACATATATGTTCCCATTTCCTCATCATAATAAATCCAAATTATCATTTTGTAGATTCAAAAACTGAGGTACAGATAAGTGTTATCCAAAAAAACTACAAAAACTCAAGCTTTAATTGAGGATTATAAGAAGAGACTATTCTTTGAAAAGGAGAGATCTATGATCTCCAATTGGCATAACATATAATGGGAGATACTCTTTTTTAAATTATTTTTTGTAGAGATGGAGGTCTCACTTTGTTGCCCAGGCTGGTTTCAAATCTCTGGCTTCAAGTAATCCTCCTGGCTCAGCCTCCCAAAGTATTGGGACTACAGGTGTGAGCCACTGCGCCCAGCCAGGAGATATTCTTAAGATGGAGGCCCATGCTTCCACACCACCCCTGACTCCCCAAGGACCTCTGCTTAACATTTATGCTGGGTCACTGAGTTTCCCAAGTTCTGACACTGGCCTGGGACAGTAGTTATGTTGGTCCCTGGTTCTAATGGGTTGGCCTAGGAGCTTGGCACCTGCCATCACTGCAATCCTCAGACTCCAATACCTAACACTACCCTCCTCTCTAGAGTCCTGTCCGAAGTCCTATATCTCCCCCACATTGTTAAAGGCAAGCCTTGAGTTGCAAAACCTACTGAAAAATACCAGAAACCAAATTTAAGAATCACTTACCCAAAAAGTATGTTTCCACTAGATCAAAAGTTTTACATATGATGTGGCACATGGTACTAGGAAAAGAGGATGACCTTTCAGTCAGAAGTTTCCAGGGTTTGATTTTCAGCAATGAAACGTGTTTGCATAACCTTGAGAAAGTTATTTAACTTCTATGAGCCTCAGTTATTATCCATATTTTACAGATGTGGAAACTTTCTCCCCCCAAGGCTATTGAAAAGCACCAAAGAAAAAAAAAAAATGGGCCTAGCACAGTGCAGGGGCAAACAACACTTCCCTCCTCCTTCCCTCTGGCACCACCCTCTGCCTGATTGGTGGGGGAGTGCTTCCTGCCCTCTGCACTGCCCAAAGGGTCTGGGAAAACTAAAAAAATATGCAGTCTACAAGAACTGTGAGATGAACCAGAGGATTATGAACTCATTAAAAAGAACAACAAAGAGATCAGGGTGACCACCAGTGGGGCAGGTTTTGTCCAAGCACTGCATTTCTAAAATAATCATTATGCAGCTTTTTCAGGCCTTTTCCAGGTGAGATGCTTAAAAATGAACTGAGAACAAAGCAGTCAACTGAAAAGCTGTGGGCCTATGAACCTAAGGCAAAGTGGGTGGTTGAATACCAGGCCGGTAATGAGGCAGAAAGGCAGGCAGGGGACTTTTGGCACAACGGAACCATGGGCTTTGGAGGCAACTTACACCACAGTGTTAAGAGGAACCATTTACAGAGCTTCAGGATCTCAAAGAGGGCCTGGCAATGATAATATTCAAAAGGCTTAAAAACACAAAAGACATCGGGGAAACCTGCGTTCCAATTGTGGCTCTGCATTAACCAACTATGTGATCTTAGGCTAAAAACTTCAAAGATAAGGAAAGTATTTTCTTTGCATTTTCTGAATCACCTAGAATAATAAAGTCAATGCTTGGTAACTACTGAATGAAGGCGTGTTTGGCTTCTGACATCTCTGGGCCTTGGTTTCTACTCCTATATCACAAAAGAGTTGGAAAGATTATCTCTAGGGCCACTCCCAGGCTCACATTCATTCCATTGTTCTTTACTAACAGCACATCAGAATCACATTGGAAGTTTTTGAAAAAGATAATTCTCCAGTTTCCCAGCTGGGACCTACTGAGATTCAGAATCCTTAGGGTGGTGGGCTTGGGTTTGTAAAATCTGCACGTGAGCCTAATAGGCAGCTGGCTGTGAGAACCAATGCACCATGCTTTCAAATGCGGTAATCTTCAAGAAACAAGGGACTTGAGGCTGGGTTCTTCTTCCATATCTCCTGCCTTTCTGCCCAAATCAGCAGACTTCATTTTCTAAAGCAAACCTGCCTCATTTCTTTTGTTTAAAAACAAAAAAAATTTTTAAGACAGGGTATTGCTCTGTTGCCCAGGCTGGCACAGTGGCATGATCATAGCTCACTGCAACCTCGACTTCCTGGGCTCAAGCAATCCTTCCATCTCAGCCTCTTGAATAGCTGGGACAATAGAGGCTCACCACCATGCCCAGTTTTATATATATATATATATATATATATATATATATATACACACACACACACACATATTTATATATATATATATAATTTTTGAGTCATCATTTCCCTCTTGTCACCCAGGCTGGAGTGCAGTGGCATGACCTCAGCTCACTGCAACCTTCGCCTCCTTGGTTCAAACAATTCTCTTGTCACAGCCCCTTGAGTAGCTGGAATTACAGGAGGATGCCACCATGCCCAGCTAATTTTTGGATTTTTAGTAGAGACAGGATTTCACCATGTTGGCCAGGCTGGTCTCGAACTCCTAACCTCAGGTAATCCATTTGCCTCGGCCTCCCAAAGTGCTGCAATTACAGGCGTGAGCCACCATGCCCAGCCGCCTGGCTATTTTAAAAATTTTTTGTAGAGATAAGAGTTTTACTATGTTGCCTAGGCTGGTCCTGAACTCCTGGGCTCAAGTGATCTTCCTGCCTTGGCCCCCCAAAGTGCTGGAGTTATAAGCATGAGCCACTGGGCCCAGCCTCATTTCTTTTTTTAAAATTTTTTGTAAAGGCAAGGTTTCACTATATTGCCCAGGCTGGTCTTGAACCCCTGGCCTCAAACGATCCTCCTAACTCAGGCTCCCCAAAGTGCTGGGATTACAAGCATGAGCTACCATGCCCAGCCAAACTTGCCTCATTTCTAAGGAGCGAGACTTTGGAGTTAGACAAGGGTTCTAATCCCAGAGCCAACACTCCATAGTAATGTGACCTGAGCTCACATACAAAATGAGCAACCAACCCCTATTCCGCAGAGGTATTGTGAAGATTATGTGAGCTAGCATCATAAAGCACCTGGCACATCCAGACACAGAGGCTCTTAACAAATGTTCATCCCTATCTCCTCCACCTGCTGCTTTCCTAAGTAAGGCCCATCAAGTGGGTATGTGACATCACCTGCACCTTCAGAAAAACTCTAGTTATGGGAACTTTTACTGATATAGGGCATACTCCACTTTCAGTATTTGTCATGGACATCAGCTTCCCATCCCCTATAGTAAGAAGAAAAAGTAAACCCATCCCCTTAACTAAGAACTCCCTCTCCGTTATAATGGTTTCTTTCAGCAATAGATGGCTTCAGGTGATGCAGGTGGAAGTCCTACCCTCAACATGGTCAAAGCAGGCCTAGTCGTGGGTGCCTATGACATCTAAGTGTATCTGAAACCATCTGTGGGTGTTGAGCTAATTGTATCATTTTGTTACTCCTCAGTTCTTACATTTGTTTTATGCTTGCTACCACAGCTATATGATTTTTTTCTTTTTCTTTTTTCTTTTTTTTGCTTTTTCTAAAGCAGGTTTCTATGATGTCTCCTTTAAACAGGCTGGTCTTATTGAGTTCTTCTGCATTATTTATTTTTATCCAATGGCACATCTGATCTGTGGATCAAGGTTTACTATTGTTAGGACTATCCCAGTACATTATGTAGGAGAATATTTTATAAAGAGCTCAATCTGGATCCTCTACAGAATAAATGAAAGAACTGCTACCAAAAAGGCAGCCTCTGATTTTCAAAAGAACTTCCGCTGCTTTTTAGGTGCCTTTTAGAAAAGACGGAATCCATCTTGAGAGATATATAAACAGTATGCTCTCATGGTTCACATGAAGTCAGTCTTCTTTCAGAGCCTGATCACAAAGTCATTACTAGTGTCAGCTGAGGTTAAAGATGAGAGTTCAGATGAGAAACCAGAGTTTTCACGGAGTCCCTTGGTCAGAGATGTGGCACACTAGAGAGGAGTTGCACAGACCTTAGACCAGGCAACAAGGTGGCACTAGGTGGAGACAGGTCAAAGTCAGGAAATAAACTTAACAGAGTTCCAGACAAGCAGTGGAGCATGTATAGGACAAAGTTGAAAATATACTTATTGGACTCTGAAGCTGGGTAGTGGTCAAGCAATGAGGTAGAGAGTCAAGACCTAGAAAGATCAGCAGGAAAAGGAGTGCTAGGGGCTGTGAACAGAATAAATGCAGGCCGTAAGGGTTCTCTGGTGAAAAGTTTTATTGCAACAGCGAATGGTTGAAGTAGCCCATAGGGACCTACAATGTTGGATCCTTTGCGTAGTTGTATATAGCCTAAGATTTTTTGTTCGATGAATGTAAGGAATGCTACAGCGATAAGAGTGGGGGATAATGAGTGGGAGAAGGTTAATTACAGACATGCTGTTAAGGGGAGTTGAACCTCTGATTATAAAGTTTTAAGATTTATGCAATTGCCAGGCTCTGCCATCTTAACAAACCCTGTGCCTGGATTGTGTGTGTAATGATTTGTTAGACTGAGATAGCATCATTTATGGAGCGAGGGCGCTTTATGAAGTGGGCCCTGTTTCTCTTGTCCTTTCGTACTAGGAGAAATGTGAAATAGCTAGAAACCGACTTGGATTACTCTGGTCTGAACTCAGATCATATAGGACTTTAATCGTTGAACAAACGAACCCTTAATAGTGGCTACACCATTAGGATGTACTGATCCAATATCGAAGCCGTAAACCCTATTGTCTCTATGAACTCTGGGATTGTACTGTTATCCTCAGGGTAACTTACCAGTGTATTCTTAGTTTAGGTTGTTCCGACGTTGAATTATATTCTGAGGTCACCCCAACCAAAATTTTTAATGCAGGGATAGTAGGCTAGGGCCTGGAGGCTTGTTTGAGTTTTTATTTGCATTAATGAATTAACGCTCCATAGGGTCTTATTTGTTTATATATGCCTCTTCATGGATAGGTCAATTTCACTGATTAAAATTAAGAGACAGCTGAACCCTCATGTGGCCATTCATACAAGTCCCTATTTAGGGAACAAGTGATTATGCTACCTTAGCACAGTCAGGATATCGCGGTCGTTGTACATGTCACTGGGCAGGCAGTGCCTCTAATACTGGTAATGCTTGAGGTAATGTTTTTGGTAAACAGGTGGGGTACAATTTGCCAATTTTTTACCTTTTGTAAGCTTCCCTTAGAGCATTTCTGTGTTAACAGTGTAAATAATAGGGTGCTTATTATATAGTTTATTAATATGAGGCTGTCAGTGGGTTATTCCAGTCTGATGTAAGCTTATGCAATGGAGAATGTCTTCATGTTACTTATACTAACATTATTGCTTCTATTAAGTAATAGATTAGTCCATGTGATGTTAGGAGTTCAGTAGAGTGATTAGAATTTAAGGTAGTTAGATGTTGAGCTTAAATGCTTTCTTCATTGGTGGCTACTTTGGGGCCAACTATGGTGGTAACTTTTACTCTCCGTAGGAAGGTTGTTTCCTAGGGTCTAAAGAGCTGTCCCTCTTTAGATGAACAGTTAAACTTACAGGGGAGATTAAGTAATTCTGTGGGTAAGTTTAAAGTTGAACTAAGATTCTATCTATTGCAACTCAAAGAAAGTAAAGGGGTGTTGGGTCTGAAAAGCTGATGGAAGTGTCCTGAAAGCGGAGAGCAATCCCTAGGCATGACCTGCCTTGAGCATTCAGGTAGAGATAACAAAGCACCTGGAGTAGGAGTCAGGCACAGGGAAGTGAGCAGCTCCTACTTTGTTTTAAGGTAGCTCCATTTTATCTCCACAGAAGAAAGCCAAGCAAGATGATAAAAAGAGAACATGGTCCAACTGGTTCTGATAAAAAAAAAAAAATCACAGAAGCTAGCTCTGCCAAGCCACGGAATAAGTCGAAAAACCTCTGAATGGCTCTTCTCACTAGGGATATCCAGCAATGGAAGCCAGACAGGAAGATAAGCTGGGAGCTTCACTGCCGCTGCATAAGCTCAGGTTAAAACAAGACTCCATCCTCTTCCTCCAGCAGAGCATATCATGTCATTCTCTACAGTCTCCACACACTAGACAAGGCGCATTAACTTCCTAGTCACTTGAGTGCATATAACAAACATGAAAAAGAGGCCAACCGGAGCCTGCCCCTAAACCACCCAGTTTTCGCTGGCATTATCACAAAGCTCTCTCCATAGCAGCAGAAATGCTAAGGATTAAAGCAGAGGATGCTGGGGGCTTTGGTTAGCAAAGATGCCTGAGAACAGAGGAGAGCACACATTCCAAGAAAGCTATACAGAGAAACTGTTTCGATCAGTCTGTACAACTACCCCCAGACTGCCATTCCGCAGTGCCTGTCCTTCCTGGAGGACAAAGCCAGGACAAGAGTGATTCAGCATAAGCCATCCCCCACTAACCTTGTACACAGCCTACTTAATATAGCAGGCTTAGATGTCTCAATACTTCAACTGGCAACACTAAGATTTTGCCTATTGCAGATATAGGGGCAAATCAAAAACCATTTTTAGATTTGCACAATTTCTCTAGTTAGGAATCCCAATATCAAATACATACTATCTTTGGCTCAACCATCTACTAACTGGAAAAGTCTCAACTTCTCTAAAGCTCCATTTTCACAGTTGTAAAATGGGAATAATTATATACATCCTAACAGGAAGATCAAATGAAATAAAGCAGAAGAGACTTAATATGGCAACAAAATGTACTGTCTCCTCCAATCTCCATTCCCGTCTCCCTAAAACACAAACTTTATTGGAGCAATAAAAAATGAGGCATTGAGAAAAAATATAAGCCTACATCAAGCACCTACTATGGAAAGATAAATGTTAGCTGGAATTGGTAGGGAAAGTTTTTTGGGAACAGATTTCAGATGAATTCTGAAAGACTGGTAAGACTATTTCGAAAAGGCAAATCCATTTTGTATGTCCATATTGTATGGAGCATTTATTTAAACTGTAGTTAGGATATCTACAGTTAAGGAGTTAACATTATAAATGTCACCAGTCACTCTCAATGACTTTTAGAAATATGGAGATTTAGGCACAAAGTGGAGAAAGAACTCAATTCAAAAGGTCATGGCAGCAAAGGAGAAAATAAAGCCCAGTTCAGCAACCTATGTTACCAGGCTCAACAGGAGCATGAAATAACTGCTGATCAATCAAAACCAATAAGGTGTACTGATCAACACCACTGTGAGCCTACCCAAGAGATTTACCATATGTAAATTACCAAGGTATGGAAGTATCATTCCTACATGGTAAATAGGGAAAGAGAAATAAGACTGTTGCAGGATGAAGTCTTCATAAAGACTTATAAATCACTTTATTCTGTAGTCAAAGGGGTTAAAGTTGGTTCTATATTTCAAACCACAAAGACCACAGATAGATTGGAAGGTTGAAGCAAGATGTCACCAAGGCATCTGCTGACAATCCCTAACATTTTTATTAATAACTCCCAGTTACCCTCTCCTGGTTCTCCTAGTCCACAGAGAGGTCAATAAGAGCAAATGAGAAAGTAAAGCAGAACCAAGATCTTTTGCTGCAGTCTGGAATCCATTTCTTAGAATACAATTCTCAAGAAATGGTCTACCAGAGTATTCCTCTCAGCCAATGACTGGTCTCTTGTCCTGACAGTGTTTCTTATTGGGTATTGCCTCAACCCACTTTAAGGTTTATCATACCACTACTTCTCAAGAGAGCACAGTTTTGGCACAAAGAGGGCAACTGGCAATATCTGGAGACATTTTTGGTTGTCACAACTGGGGAGACAAGGGGTGCTGCTGGCATCAAGTGGGCAAAGGTCAAGGGATGCCAACATCCTAATAATGCATAGGACAGTTCCCCACAACAGCAGCCTATTCAATAAAAACGTTTGCAACTTCTGATTTAAAAAGTATCAAAAATAAAACTATAAAACTACTAAAAGAAAATTACAACTGTACTATAACTTTGGAGGAGAGATGGTTTTCTATAAACATAACATGAAAAGAGTAACCAAAAATTTGATTCAATTCTCCCTCGTTAAAAATTGAAACTTCTCTGTGGCAAATAAAACAAAACCCACAATTAGTGGCAACTGAAAAGTTTCAACATCAAAAACGTTACGCAACATTCAATAAAGTTCTACCCTGAGATTCACAGTTCTGAGATTCACAGATTTGGCTTAGGATAACTGGACTCATTTAACAACTCTTTTTCAAATTATGAGGCATTTCTTCACATACATGAAGACTTATACGAATTTTGTATACTCCATGAACAAGTGAGTGTTTTAAGACTCATCATGCCTGTGTACTGAACAGTTACTGTGTTAAGTTCTTCTCAGAGAACCAGTGGTTTGCTAATTTATAAGCCTGAATAATTTTAGGTATCACATTCCCTGAAATGCATTTTCTCACTGACTTTAGTTTCTACTGCTGTTTGCATTTTTTGTATTAAAGATTAAATTACATAAATGTTAAAAGAATTATAACATCAAATATTGGCAAGAATATAGTGAAATAGAAGTGTGCTTTGATAATATACATTGGAAGCATTCAGAAAGTAGACATCCATTGATCCAACAATTATTTTGGGACTCTGATGAAATGTAGAAGTATGTATATTTAAAGATGCTTTATGCAGTGTTACCAAAATTGGAAACCTAAATATTTAACACTAGGAAATTGATTAACTAGATTATGGTATATTCATGCAGCCTTCAAATAAACATCTATACTCGGTGATATGGAAAAATGTTCAAAACATATTGAGTTAAAAAAAAAAAACAGGCTTTACAAAATGGTTAAGAGGGTATACTTTTTATTGCATATTTTCACCACAACTAAATTTTTTTTAAAAGACAAAAAAGCAGGCTTCATGTTCTCACACATAAATTTGGTATATATATTATATAACATGTATTTTATATAATATGCAAATATATCTTATTATATACTATCTTTTATACATAGAAAAGGGCTGAAGAGCTAAATACCATACTAATGTGCTATAAGTAATTAAATCTATGGGTGATATGAGCTGTTTTATATTTTTTTCTTTCATGTTTCTGAATATTTACAATTAATGTGAATTAGTTGCAGTAAAAGTTTTCAAGATAAGCTTCTATTTACATCTCAATGTTCCAAACTGCATACTGGATAAAATTCCACCTTTTCTAGTTAACTGGAGAAATCATCACAAACATTTATTACCTGTTTTTCACTCAATGCTAGGATGCCTCAGAGGCTACTAGCGTATACAGTGCTACTTGCCTCACTCATTAGGTAATTCCAGACTGTAATCCTTTGAACTCTTCTGCCAGCTTTAACGTTTCTGTCTTTGATCTTAGTGGCTCTTGACATTGTTCACTACTGTCAGGTTGATGTCCTTCTCCATTTTAATTTACTGCTTTTAATTCAATAGTAAATCAAAAGTATAAGAATTCACTAATAAAAACGAGAATAAAAAGACTGAGGGAGGGTACAGGGTCTCTCCTAAGGTACAAGTTGGAATGGCCTTTTGTGAGCAATTTCTACTGCCCCCAAATTTTTCTTTGGGAAGGGGATGGGAGGCAGTGGTATATTTCTAAATTCAAAGCTAGGTTTTAGCATAGTTGTTCAACTGTCCTCCATCATAACACATACATCCGAAGACATTCACAAATAAGACATATGCCTATGGACATCTGGCGCTCATGTAAGGGCTCTAGTTCAAGTAGGAGGATCCTGTAGATTGTGTGTAGCTCCTTAGGGTAAGAGCTGTACTTCTACAACATTCTTTGCAACTCAAGAACACTTACTGAAATTTGAAGGACAGTCATGTTATCGTGTGTAACTCTGAACTTATTTATGTGTTTATTTATATAAATGAATTTCAAAATAAATGATTTACAATGCAGTGCATTATACTTAACAACATGACAGAGGTATGTGGTAACACCACAGCAGAGAGCCATGTTTTTGTGGTTACTACTGCCAGGAGTGTGGCTACTGAAGACAGGGGAACACTACTATGTCTAATTACCACAGGCTGAAAGCGAGGCTCTCTTGTACCAAACAGCCAAGTTGTAAATGCAAAGAAAATGTTCTTGAAGGAAATTTGGTTTTTTGTTTGCTTGTGTGTTTTTGAGACGGAGTTTCACTCTGTTGCCCAGGCTGGAGTGCACAGGTGTGATCTCAGCTCACTGCAACCTCCGCCTTCCAGGTTCAAGTGATTCTCCCACCTCAGCCTCCTGAGTAGCTGGGATTACAGGCACGCACCACCACACCTAGCTAATTGTTTTTGTATTTTTAGTAGAGACAGGTTTTCACCATGTTGGCCAGGCTGGTCTTGAACTTCTAACCTCAAGTTATCTGCTCACCTCGGCCCCCCAAATGCTGGGATTACAGGTGTGAGCCACCGCGTTGGCCTCTAAGGAAATTGCTACATGAATGATATGAATAAAGTTTTAGTGTGCTGGATAGAAGATCAAACCAGCCAAAACATTCCCTTAAGCCAAAGCTTAGAGCAAGGCACTAATCTCTTCAATTCTATGAGGGCTGGGGGAGGTAAGAAAGCGCCACAAGAACAGTTTGAAGCTAGCAAAGGTTGGTTCATGAGGTTTAAGGCAAGAAGTTGTCTCTATAACTTAAAAGTGCAAGGTGAGGCATCGAGTGCTGATGCAGTTGTGGCAAGATCTAGATAAGACCGTTAATGAAGGTGGCTTCACTAAACAAAAGATTCTCAGTGGAGATGAAAAAACTTATATTGGAAGAAGATGCCATCTAAGACTTTCATAGCTAGAGAGGAGAAGTCAATGCCTGGCTTCAAACCTGCGAAGGTCAGGCTGACTCTTTTGTTAGGAACTAATGCAGCTGGTGACTTTAAGTTAAAGCCAATGCTCATTGGCCAGTCTGAAAATCCTAGGGCACTTATTATGCTAAATCTATTCTGTCTGTGCTCTATAAATGGAACAACAAGGCCTGGATGACAGCACATCTGTTTACAGAATGTTTTACTGAATAATTTAAACCCACTGTAGCTCAGGAAAAAAAAAATTCCTTGCAAAATATTACTGCTCCTCAACAATGCACCTAGTCATCCAAGAGCTCTGACGGAGATGCACAAGGAGATTGTTTTCATACCTGCTAACACAACGTACATTCTGTAGCTCATGGATCGAGTAGTAACTATGACTTTTTTTTTTCTGAGATGGAGTCTCACTCTGTTGCCCACGCTGGAGGGCAGTGGCGCAATCTCGGCTCATTGTAACCTCAACCTCCCATGTTCAAGCAATTCTCCCTGCCTCAGTTTCTCCAGTAGCTGGGATTACAGGTGCCTAGCACCATGCCCAGCTAATTTTGTATTTTTAGTAGAGATGGGGTTTCACCATCTTGGCCAAGCTGGTCTTGAACTCCTGACCTCAGGTGATCTACCCTACCCGCCTTGGCCTTCCAAAGTGCTGGGATTAGAGGCGTAAGCCAGCATGCCTGGCCAATTTTGACTTTCAAGTATTATTATTTAAGAAATAAAATAAACAATAAAAGTGTCCATTGAAACCGTGACAAAAAAAAAAAGAAATACATTTCATAAGGCAACAGCTGCCACAGACAGAGGTTCCTCTGGTGGATCTGGGCAAAGTAAATTTAAAACCTTCTGGAAAGGACTCACCATCTTAGATATCATTAAGACCGTTCATGCCTCTCTGGAGCAGGGCAGGAGTTGAGTCACCAAACCCCAGGGAGTGGGTCTCTGCGACTAGAGGTTCTCTGCTCAGGTGAGTGCTAGAGAAGGGGCCCTGTGGGGCATGGGTGATATATAAGAGCGCTGGGGTACGCAGTGGTGAGCCCAGGCTAAAGCTGCACGTTGGCCACCTTGCCTTGTCCCAGGGTGCACTGCCTTCTGTTGCACCCAGAAGTGGCTGGGGGTTTTTGCCGTGGTGGTGGGGGAGTAGCAGGTGAGGGTGTTACCAGTGCCTGTGCTTAGGAGGTGGCTGTTTTGTTAGGAAAAGCTACTCCCATGGGAGACATTACCAAACAATGTCTTTTTTTTTTTTTTCTGTTTTCATAGTGTTCACTGCAAATCTGAGTGTTTTACTGAAAGCATGGAATACAGAAAACAAAAAACTTTAGCTAGTGCCTTATCTCATCTGAAATTGTACAGGTGTGTGTTTTATAAGCAGTATATGGCAGAATTTTAAGCCAATCTGAGATTCTCTGTTTTTTTGGTAGCATTATTTTTGAAAACTACTACTCCTAAATGCTCAAGTGGTGAAACTGAAAGTCTTTTCATTGACAAGAAATTAATCAAGAGGAAGAACCTGCAGCTCGCATGCTTCTGGGCTGCTATGGATGGCCCTGACTCTTTGGACAACCCCGGCTTCCTGGACAGCCCTTCCAAGTAGGATGTCACTGGATCCCTCACATGGAGTCCTGTTGCTATTGCTCCTGAGTTTCCTTGTGATGTGGTACCTCAGCCTTCCCCCCTACAACGTGACACAACATGTAAACTGGATGTGGTTCTGGAGTATGAGACAATTTACAGACAAGACCTTCGCTTCACACTTCGAGAGCATTCCAACTATTCTCATCAAAACCCATTTCTGGGCCCAGTGGGATGGCTCATGCCTGTAATCCCAACACTTTGGGAGGCTAAGGCAGGAGGATCACTAGAGCTCAAGAGTTCAAGACCAGTTTGGGCAACACGGGGAGACTGCATCTCTACCAAAAAAAAAAAAAAAAAAATTTTTTTTTAACTAGCCAGGGATGATGGCGTGCACCAGTAGTCCCAGCTACTCGGGAGGCTGAGGTGTGAGGGTCGCTTGAGTCCAGAAGGTCAAGGCTGCAGTGAGCCATGATCATGCCACTGCACTCCAGTCCGGTGACAGAGTGAGGTCCTGTCTCAAAACCAACCAACCAGCCATTTCTCTTCATCCCTGTAACCTCCCACCCCTCAAATGTGAAAGCCAGACAGGCCATTGGAGCTACTTGGGATGAAAAAAAAGTGTTGGTGGAAATATGGGATTCTTACATTATGTCTAAAAGGGAAGACAAAATGTTAGCACTGTGCTTAGAGGATGAAAACCTTCTTTATGGTGACATAATCCAACGAGATGTTTTGGATACACATAATAACCTGACCTTGAAAATTATTATGGCATTCAGGTGGGTAACTCAGTTTTGCCCCAATGCCAAGTACATCATGAATACAGACACTGATGTTTCCATCAATACTGGAAATTTAGTAAAGTATCTTTTAAACCGAAACCAGAGAAGTTTTTCACAGGTTATCCTCTAAGTGATAATTATTCCTACAGAGGATTTCACCAAAAACCTCGTATTTTATGCCAGAACTAACCAGGTATTCCCTCCATACTGCAGTGTGTTGGGTTATATAATGTCCAGAGGGTTGGTGCAAAGGATCTATAAATGATGAGTCATGTAAAACCCATTAAGTTTGAAGATGTTTATTTTGGGGATCTGTTTCAATTTCTTAAAAATGTATATTCATACTCCAGAAGACACAAACCTTTTCTTTTCTTTTTTGGAAGACAGGTTCTCATTCTAGTGCCCAGACTGGAGTACAGTGGTGCGAATTTGGCTCACTGCAACATCTGCCTCCTGGGTTCGAGTGATCCTGCCACCTCAGCCTCCCAAGTAGCTGGGACTACAGGCGCACACCACCATACCCAGCTAATTTTTGTATTTTTTGTAGAGACAGGGGTCCTGCTATGTTGCTCAGACTGGTCTGGAACTCCTGAGCTCAAGCAATCCACTTGCCTCAGCCTCCCAAAGTGCTGGAATTATAGGAGTGAGCCACTGCGTCCCACCCCTTTTCTTTTATGTTGAGTTGACTTGGATGTCTCTGTCAACTCAGATATGTGACTGCAGCCCATGGCTTTTCTTTTAAGGAGATCATCACTTTTTGGTAGATTATGCTAAGGAATGCCACATGCCATTATTCACTTCTACCAAAAGCCTAGAGAAGGATATAACACTTTGTGGAAAGTGTTAAAGTTGGTACTGTGGAAAACTCATGGGGAGGTCCGTGTACTAGCTTACACTGAACTGAAACTCACGGACTAGAAACTGGAGGATTAATTTTGTGATTTATTTTGACAAAATTCAAGTTGGGCTCTTTAAAGATGATATTCAAAAGAATATAAAGGAATTGGAGGTTTTTGCTAATGAAACTAATAAGACCAAACAATTTGAACATGTCTATAGACTAAAATTTCTTAAAAGAGTGACAGTGAATTATAAGCTCATTAGTCCATAATAAGAAAGCAATGCAGAGTTTTATTGAACAATCTAGTCACTTAAAGGTTTTGTGTATGACTTATGTGGATTACCAATTTAAAAATATACATAGTTCTGTGGGAAAAAAAAATTCACTGAAGTTATAGCAAACAAAATTCCGTCTGTATTTGGTCATTTAGAAGGCTTTTCATGATGCTGTAGTACTTCAGAGTTATCAATTATTATTCAATATTACCTCAAACTTTCTGAGTCTGTAAATGTTATGACAGTTTTGATACTATATAAATAGAATAGCAAATCACTCTACATTTGACGCTTTTCCAGCTATTTCACTCATCAGGTTCTTATTTATAGCCCCATTAATATAAAGTCATAGATTATTGTGTATCAGTAATCTCTTGGACTTTGTTAAACATTTTACTGTGGTAATACAGAGAAGAATTAAAGAAAGAAAAACCTCAATTATTGCCTTGTTTTTAAAATATATAGTCCACAATGTGTGTGTAGGTTTTTTTGGTTGCTGTTGTTTTGAAACAGGGTCTCACTCTGTCACCGAGGCTGGAGTGCAATGGTATCATCACGGCTCACTGCAGCCTTGACATCCCAGGCGCAATCGGTCCTCCCACCTCAGCCTCCTGAATAGCTGGAACTGTAAGTATGTGCCACCACATCCAGCTAATTTTTAAAAATTTTTTATCAAGGCAGAGTCTCACTATGTGGTCCAGGCTGGTCTTTAACTCCTGGGCTCAAGGGATTCTCCCTCCTTGGCCTCTCAAATGCTAGGATAACAGGCATGAACCACTGTGTCTAGCCTCCCCAGTGTTTTTAGATGTCACTGTCTCATTTTTCCACCTGGAAATTAGGAATTATATAGAATGCCAGGTAGTATGTTTCCTTTTAGAAAGGAATTTGAAGACAAAAACGAAAGGAGAGAACCCAATGGCCAGAATATTATGAATATTCCAGGATGGAGTTGAAAAGAGAAGACTGAAGATCCAAGTTGCATTCTTAATCTGTCCCAGGTTTTTCTGCATTAACAATCAGTTTATGAATAAAGAGGAAAAAAGGAAAAAAAAATTTGTGATTCATGGGAGGAAGTCAAAATACCAACATTAATAGGAGTTTGGAAGAAGCTGATCCCAACTCTCATGGATGACTTTGAGGGGTTCAAGTCTTCAGCACAGGAAGTAACAACCACAGATATGGTGAAAATAGCAAGAGAACTAGAATTAGAAATGGAGCCTGGAGATGTGACTGAATCGTCGCAATCTCATGATCAAATTTAAACAGATAGAAGTGGCCTCTATGGATGGGCAAAAAAAAAAGTGGTTTCTTGAGATGAAATCTACTCCCAGTGAAGATGCTGTGAACATTGTAGAAATGAAAACAAAGGATTTAGAATTACATCAACTTAGCAGATAAAGCAGCAGCAGGGTTTGGGAGGGATGATTCCAGTTTTAAAGAAGCTCTACTGTGGGTAAAATGCTATGAAACAGCATCACATACTCCAGACAACTCTTCCCCTTCTTCATGAAAAGAAGAGTTAATGGATGTGGAAAACTTCGTTGTCTTATTTTAAGAAATTGCCACAGTCACTCCAACTTTCAGCAACTACCACTCTGGTCAGTCAGCAATTATCAACATTGAGACAAGACCTTCCACCAGCAAAAAGATTATGACTCACTGACGGCCCAGATGATTGTTGGCCTATTTAGCAATAAAGTAGTTTTAAATTCAGGTATGTACATTTTTTAGACTCAATACTTAGTAGCCTTAACACACTTAGCAGACAATAGTGTAGTGTAAACATAACTTTTTTTTTTTGAGACAGAGTCTCACTCTGTCACCCAGATTGGAGTGCAGTGGCACAGTCTCAGCTCACTGCAACCTCCATCTCCCGGATTCTCCTGCCTCAGCCTCCCGAGTAGCTGAGATTATAGGTGCCTGTCACCACACCCAGCTAATTTTTGTATTTTTAGTAGAGACAGGGTTTCACCATGTTGGTCAGGCTGATCTCGAACTCCTGACCTTGTGATCCGCTCGCCTTGGCCTCCCAAAGTGCTGGCATTACAGGCATGAGTCACCGCGCCTGGCCCAACATAACTTTTATATGCACTGGGAAACCAAAAAATTTGTGTACTCAATTTACTGCGATATTTGCTTTATTGCAGTGGACTGGAAAAGAACCCACAATAGCTAAGGTGTGCCCAAGTATACCACTGGGTGTGTTTAATATTTCTTCGTATTATGCACAGTTCTGGACTCTCTGACATTTTAAAAATTACTTGTGTGACTCATACAACTGCAGCCTTAGCATAGATAGCATAGGCTGTGTAACTGGGCTCAGTAGAGAGTTGTCTGATAAGATGAGTCTGTAGCCAGAAGCAATGCTTGTTTATAGGTGATTCAGCACAGAGACAATTTACTGGGGCTCCAACTGACAGCATCTTAGAAGCAAAGACAAAGGATCAAAGAGCCAAAGATAGAACAGAGCCATAGGCCAAAGCCCCAAGGGGCACTTATGACCAGAATAAACTGGTTAGACCCATCTTGAGCCCTGAGTGACTAAATAGGAGCCCAAAGGTTACAAGCTATAGCCAATCACTATTTGCAAGAGTAAGACTAGATTTCAATTAACCTATGCAAAGACAAAACTCAAAGACCATAGGCAGTGAGTTGAAAAAAAAAAAAAATGTGGCTTCTCTGCCTAAATGGATTGAATGGCTCACTTTCTCTTGGCTTCATTTTAGCTCCAAGGGGTACAGTCTGTATTCACCTTGCACATCCGACCTTGTTGCTTCAAAAGATAGGATAGACACTAACATTAGTAAATGAAAGTTTGGTAAGGAACAGGATTTATATACAAAGTATCACCCCACAAAATACTTACTAATTACAAAGTGAAAAATAGTAACTTGACAGTAGAGAAGCCTGGCGGATACCAGTTAACTAGGTGACTTAGGTTAGTGATCAGTGATGGGACCAGCAGGCATCAGGTGCCTGTTGTGAGGCACCAAGAAAGATACATCACTGCCATATCCCCACCAAAAACACATACCTTAAATCTAAGCACTGGGAACACCACACTAACTCAAATGAAGGAACATCCTACAAAACAGACCTGGCCTGTACTCTAAAAATGTCAAGGTCATGAAAGACAACGTAAGGTTAAGGAGCTGTTCCAGATTAAAAGAGATTTAAAAGACATGACAACTAAATACAATGTTTGATCCTAGATTAAATCCTGGACTGGGGGAAAATGTTTTTCTTTTGCTATAATGGGCATGACTGGAACAATCAGTAAAATTTGAATAAACAGATTAGATAATGGTCTATATCAAAGTTAACATCCTGATTATGATATCTATACTTTGTTTTTTGTTTAGTTTTTTAAATGAAATATACACTAAAATATTTATATTATATACTATACATAATTGTAAAGGGAAATTATATATTATGTGGCTGACTTTCAAGTAACTCAGAAATATAAGCTAATAGAGATGGAATGATAAAACAAATGTAGCAAAATATTAACCATTGGTGAATCTGGGTGAAGAGTATATGGGAATATTTTGTATCACTTTTCTACTGTTTATGTAACTGAAATTATTTCAAAATGAAATTTTTAATTAAGAAAAAAAAAGGACAAGATGAGTGAAAAGTCAAGCCCCCTGAGGTACTCCTGACCACAGAGACTCAGGGTTCCAAGGCTGGCCTTCCCCCCTTTGACGCGGGCTGCAGTGACGAACGGGATGAGCAAAGACTTCAGAGCTATGCAGATCTGGGTCCCAATCATTTTGCCTCACACAAACTAAGCTCACCAAAAAAAGATGATATTTATCATTTCAAATTTTTAAACAGCAACAGAAAAACATGAAAGGCTTCTTCATTTATTTTACAGAGCAAGTTAAGTACAGCCCTAATTCCAAAACTCTGACATTCAGCACAGGAGAAAAGAAAACTATGTATTATCCCATTTACAAATTACTAGTAAACTGAACCAGGCAGCATATTAAAAGAATAAGACACCATGGCAAAATCAGGTTGGTTCAAAAAAGTAAGGGTGAATGGATGGAGGGAGGGACACGTATCAAGAAATTCATTAAAATAATTTATCACTTATGGAAGTCAAAAAAGATAGAAATTCAATAAAGAGGCATTTGCAATATCTGAACATCTTTTCCTGATTTTTAATGTTATTTTTCCAGTAAGACTGTTTGTAACTTTTCTGATTATAAAAGTAACCATGATTATTGTAAAACTTTCCATGTAAGGCAGAAGTGTGTAGAATAGTTTCCTCACAGTCCATGTCAGTGTGGGGTCTTTCCAGCTTGTGAAAGCATCTTTATAGGTAGGTAGATCATGAGCCAGGAAGCAAGAAACAGAGGAGAGAGAGAGAGAACCCCATTCTGACAACAAAAGGTAGGCCCTGCCTCCATCAATTCCTCTGTTAGCTTGTGGACTCTCATAGAGCACACCACTGATAAAATGGAGTCCACACTATCGCCTCCCTTTCCACGATCTTCCCCTCCTGCCTAACCAGCCATCACTCCAGAAGGTCGCAAATCCACATGTGAGTCACTTCAGAGCTCTCCTCACATGTAGGTTCTCACCACTCAGACACTATCCATCCTCAGCTATAAAGGGCTCTGTGTAGAAAGATAAGAGGGGTAAAAATATAAGATTTTAAGAGAAAACATTTAGGTATACAATTTAAAAGATGGGGAAATTAGAGAATTAAGGAGATACTATGCAGAATTAAAATAATCATCATCATCTGCTTTGGAGACTCTACACAACGTAAGAAGCATATTATTTAGAGAACATTTGTGTTTAAATTCTCTGGTGTTTCAGGAGTTGGCAGCAGGTTTTCAGAAGTCAGACATCATTTGAGTCATGGACAGAATTGGAAGCCTGATGCACTGATGCTGTTTTCTATCTGTGGCTGGAAAATAATGCATTTTTCAACAAAAGAGATACAGAATCCAAGAGGAAGCATACCCACTTCCAGTTCCAAATAACTTTCCCTGCAAAAGGCAAAGATCCTTGTGAAACCAGGTTAGAGAATCTGATCTCATCCCTTTAGAACAACCAGAGCTCAAGGGTGCAGTAATCTGACTCTCTGGTATTATTTTGACTAACTTCATAATAACAAAAGCTGCCTTTGATGCACCTCAATGCCAGCCACCTCACCAGAGAATCAAATATTAAAAATTAATCAGGATGGCCAGACACCATTCAATGTCAGGCAGCTTTACATAGAAGATGGAACCCCGGGGTGAGGTAGAGTGAATGCTTATCTTTCACGTTGTCATGATCTACAATTTAGCTCACGGCTTATTTCTTCTCCTGGTCATGCTAATTCTGGGGTGGGCAGCTCTGCAGAGGGTGGGCAGCCACGTTTCCATGTGGTCTCGTTGCTTTCATGATGCTTCTCTTCTCCAACTGCTCCTCTCCTTCTCTAGGGCTCAATGCCTCCAAATGCACACTGCTAACTCACCTCTTATCTTCTTGCCCCACCACAGTATCAGTGGAAAAAATCCCCAAGCTAGCAAGGTTCAAAACCATTACCTCTATTCTGAAGTAGACACTGAAGGAACATGTGAGCTGACACTGGGGTGAGATTTCACTAGATGGAGAAGGAAGAGAGGGACACTCCAAGCTGAGGCAGAGACTTTAAAAACATGTTGAGGATGACTGGAGAAGTGGTAAGCGGTCCAGTGGGGCTGCATCTTAGGGTCCAATACATCTCTAGCTCTGGTGCTACTTCTCCCGGGCGCCACCACACCCCCAACTGCGCCCCTGCCTCTCTGCATAGAGTCCCGAAGATACCTCACACTAAACATACCCTAGCCAAAACCTTTCTCCTTCTAGACTCTAAATTTTGGCTAATAGGGTCACCATGCCTTCAGTCAGTCAAGCTGAAACCTTCAGTCACCTGAGACTCTTCCTTCTCTGTCTCAACACACAGTACTTTAACATTTGCATCAAATGTGTCTCCAAAATGCTCTTGAATCCATTCCCTACTCTCAGTTCCTCCTACCACTAATTTCAGCCTTATGTCTCACCTGGGCTTTTACAGAGCCCCAACATGTGCCACACAAACTCCCACTCTTCCCTAGGAGTCAGCCCAGTCCTTGTGTCACTATGAAGCCTTCCCCACCCCAGCAGTTCGTCCCCCTTTTCCTTGCTCTCACATTGCTGTGTACCTACCTTTACTATTAAAAGCCAGCACACAGAATGATCACTACGCAAATTGTTGAAGTACTGTATGTTGAAACAGATGCCATCCCACCTCCATTCAACAACAAAGTTCTCAAGGGTAAGCACCGTGTTTTGTAACTTCTGAAAAAGATGCTTCCTAAGCATCTTACAGGGTATCTGAACATAGCATTTCACAATGAAATAGTGTTAAATTAGTGAACACTCTAACCATTCTCCTTGCTCTGCCTTTTCCTTCTTATGCATTTGTTTCTAACTTTTTATTTTGAATTAAGTATAGATTCACAGGAAGTTGTGAAAACAGTGCAGAGAAGACCCATGTACCCTTCATCCAGTTTCCCCCAGTGGTGACATCTGACATAACTATGGTACAATGTCAAAACCAGGAAACTGATACTGGCACAATCCATAGACCTTATTTACTTACTCCAGGCTGAGGCAGAGACTTTTAAAACATGCTGAGGATGTTTTACACCAGTTTTACCTGCACTCATATGCATATGTATGTGTAGTTGTATGTAAATTTATAACGTGTAGCTTTGTGTAACCACAACCACAGTCAAGCTACAGAACTTTCCATCATCACAAAGATCCCTTATGCTGCCTCTTTATAATCATTCTCCTCCTCTACCTTCCGCCTGTCCCAACTCTGCCCCTAATTCCTGCCAACCACTAATATGTTTTCCATCTCTTCTGCAGACACTTTTATCAGTGTCCCACTGCCTACAGAAGAAAGTTCACAAACCTCATCTGTGGCATTCAAGGCCTTCAGGATGTGATCAACAGCTACTGTTCAGACCATTCCTCCCCTCCACCCCCATGAACTCACTATTCCAGCTACACAGGACAACTCGCTGTCCTAGGAACACGCTTTGCACTTTCCTGCCTATGTATCTTTGCTCACGTTGTTCCTATGCCTAATCTTCTCTCCCTACTTTTCACTCAGAAGAACCATCTTTAAGGCTAAGCATAAATGTCATATTTACAAACAGCTGCTTCCTGATCTCTACCATCCCCCCAAGCAACTTTTTTTCCCCATCTCTGTAATCCCTCTCTTACAGCACTCAAGTCACAAGATTATTGTCTGTCCATGTCTTCCCCACTTGACCATGATCCAGTTGAACACAGGGATGTATATTATTCACTTTTGTCTTCACAAGATCTCAGCAGTTTGATTCTAGACTTTCACAAATCCTTCTCTTGTACTATCTGTCACTCACTGCACTTAGTGCTGGACATGCAAAGATAAATATGTCCTGATGAGACTTATGACTAGTAAGTCTGGCTCACTGAGGATATACACAGCATCTTCCTGAATGAATGAATGATAAAAATCTGCAGGTCACTTGAAAACATTTTAAGACTCTGATCTGGAACAGACATACATCGTTCTGCTGCCGTGGAAGGACACTAGAAGCCACTAATCATTGATCATTCAATAAATGCTTACAAAGTGACTACTGCATGTCAAGCACCTCTCTAGCCGCTGGGATACAGCACTAAACAAAACTGACACAAATCTCTGCCCTCGAGGAGCTTACACTCAAGCAGGAGACAGGCCATAAAATAAATACATTAATTTAAAAGTAGCTTAGAGGCTGGGTGTGGTGGCTCACACCTATAATTCCAACACTTTGGGAGACCTAAGCGAGAGGAATGCTTGAACTCACAAGTTCAAGATCAATCAGCCTGGGCAACCAGGCGAAACCCTATCTCTACAAAAATTACAAAAAATAGCCAGGCATGCTGGTGTGTGCCTGAAGTCCCAGCTACTTGGGAAGCTGAGGTGGGAGGATGGCTTGAGCCCATGAGGCAAAGGTTGCAGTGAGCCGAGATCGCACCGCTGCACTCCAGCCTTGTCTCAAAAAAAACGTTAGATTGTGATAAGTGCTGTGGAGAAAAATGAAGCAAGAAGGTTTGACAAGGAGTCTTAAGTGGGGAAAGAGGGTGAAGAATTTTAAATCAAGGGTCAGAGAAGGGTTCCCCGAGAAGGTGGTATATAAACAAAATTGTGAAGGAGGTGAGAAGGCATAGCATGGGGCTATTTGAAGGAAGAGTACCCCAAGGAGAGGGAAGGACAGGCAGGAGCACACCTGGCATACTCATCGACTAAAAAGAGGGGTAGAGCAGGTAAATACTAGAAAATGAGCTCAGTAACGTAGAGATAGGAGGAGGAGTCATTGTATGGCCCTGTAAGAAACAGGAAAGACTGTGCCTTGATTTCTGATGATGCTTTAACACTTTATCTCTTCTACCTTTCTTTCCCATGAGTATTTGGTTACTCTCTCTGACTCCCATAAGCCCCCAAAATGGTACTCTGAAATAAAATAACTTATCAAATACAGATAACAACTACCGCTAGCTACCAGGATGCAAAATCTATTAAACATGGCCATCAAGAGGTGGGACTATTATCATCAAAGCCTTCTAGATTACAAGTATAATAAGCCAACCTATTTTTAACTCGGTAATTTTTTTAAATTGATTTTTCCTTGAATCATAAAAGTAATGATACAGGAAAAACTCTCTCTTCTCTAGCCCAATGAATCAGGCCAGTGGTTGGATCATCCAGGGTGTGGGCAGACTAGAGATCGGCCATGACCACTCAGCTTGCTGTGAGCAGTCACATGTGCTACAGCAGGGAGGGGGAAGAGCCTGGTAAACTCATTAGGTGGAGTTGGTCCAAAGAACTGTTCATACAGGACATCTGGGTACAATGGCAACAGGGGAACAGATGTCTCCTGCCCCCAGGTCCTTTTAAAATAAACTACAGGAAAACAAAAATAGAGAAAAACCTGCATTTGAGTTGGAAACCAGGAAGGATGCCATCCCACCTGCCTAGAACTTTGAGGAATATCTGCTAGATATAGTCAAGATGGAGCAGGACCAAAGAAGGCCCAGCTAGCTTTCTAAGAAGCAATGTATCCTGGCAATAAATGCAGGCAGCACCTGCAAGACACGTAAGAAGACTAGGGCAGCAGGCACAAAGCTACAACACAAGCCAAGGCCCACACCAACAGCCTTCCTCAGATCCTTGAGCAGACATTCACCCACCCAGCTCCTTGCCCAGGCCAAAAGCTTGGTAGAGGGAGTGGCACTGAAGGGCTGGGTCTGGCAATGGGCAGCCAGTGTAAATTCAGCCAACCTAAAATTTCCCCTTGTTCTCTCATTTGAATATGAAGAAGACAGAGACTCGCAATTATCTCTTAAAGAATTCATCTCCCATGAGATTATGGTGACGGCTGTAAAACTATGTTCAGAATAAGATTTAAGCAGTCAGTATAACTATGATACTTAATTAAGTCATTTTTAAAAAGGGATTTCTGAAATAGAAAAGACTGAATGGAAATTAAAACACTAAATGCTGATTTAAACAGTAATGGAAGGAAGGAACAGTAAATTGAAGACTATACAATCAAAATGGAAAAGCAAAACAACTTCCTCAAGAACTCACAAGATAAAAATGAGGTATAGAGATTAATTTTAACAGTACAGGACAGAGAAAAAGCATGGCAAATGAAAAGCTTGAGCTTAGCAAAAACCCTCTTAGAAATAATAAATTCAGCAAAGTTGCAGGATACAATATCAACACACAAAAATCAGCTACATTTCTATACACTAACAATGAACAATATGAAAGGGAAATAAATCCATTTCATTTACAACAGCATCAAAAACAATAAAACAATCAAGAATAAACTTATTTAAGGAGATGAAAGACATGTACACGGAAAATGACAAAACAATGCTGATAGAAATTAGAGAAGACACATATAAAAGGAAACATCCTGTGTATATGTGGAATGGAAGACTTATTGTTAGGATAGCAATACTACCCAAAGCAATCTACAAATTCAATGCTATCCCAATAAACAGGCTGGGCACAATGGCTCATGTCTATAACCCCAGCACTTTGGGAGGCCAAGGCAGGTGGATCACTTGCGGTCAGGAGTTCAAGACCAGCCTGGCCAACATAGTGAAACCCCATCTCTACCAAAACCACAAAAACTGCGTGGGGGCGGGGGGCTGTTGTTCCCGCCACCAGGGGGCCGAGGGGGGGGAATCACCTGAACCTGGGAGGCGGAAGTTGCAGTGAGCCAAGATCGTGCCACAACACCCCATTCTTGGTGACAGAGTGAGACTCTATCTCAAAACAAAATAAAATCCCAATAAAATAAAAAAATCCAACCTAAAATCCATATGAAATCTCAAGGGACTCTGAATAACCAAAACAATTAGAAAAAGAACAAAATTAGAGGTCACATACCTTCTGATTTCAAAACTTACCACAAAACTACAGTAATCAAAACAGTGTGGTACTGGCATAAAGACAGACATAGAATAAAACAGAGAACCCAGAAATACACCCTCACATATATGGTCAAATGATTTTTCAGCAAAGGTGCCAAGACCATTCAAGGGGGAAACAATAATCTCTTCAATAAATGGAGCTGGGAAAACTGGATACCACAGGCAAAAAAATGAGGACCCTTCTTACCTTATGACTACACAAAAATTCACTCAAAATGTATCAAATATGTAAACATAAAAGCTAAAACTACAAAACCCTCAGAAGAAAACATATGGGAAAATCTTCACGACACTGAATTTGGCAATGACTTCTTGGATAGGATACCAAAGGCACAGGCAACAAATGCAAAAATATGTAAATAGAACTATAGCAAAAATTAAATACTCTTGAGTATCAAAGGACAACTAGCAAAAGAGGACAAAGGCAATCCATGAAATGGAAGAAAATATTGTATTTATAAATCATACATCTGATAAGGAGTTAACATCCAGAAAATGCTAAAAATTCCTAAAATTCAATAACAGCCCTATTAGAAAAATGAACAATGGACTATTAATAGACATTTCTCCATATAAGATATACAAATGAGATATATAAATTGCTAATAATAAGCACAGGAGAAGATGCTCAACATTATTAGTCATTAGGGAAATGTAAATCAAACAACGAGATTATCACTTCACACCCACTGTGAAGTGGCTATTATTAAAAAAAAACCAGCAGAAAATAACAAGTTTTGGTGAGGATGTGGAATAATTGGAACCCTTATGCATTGCTGATGGGAATGTAATATGGTGCAGCTGCTGTGGAAAATGGTATGCCAATTCCTAAAAAAACTGAGCACTGAATTACCTTAGGATCCAGCAATTCAATTTCTGGGTATTTACTTGTTATGGTTAATATTAGGTGTCAACTTGACTGAATTAAGGGATGCCTAGATGGCCAGTGAAGCACTATTTCTGGGTGTGTCTATGAGGATGTTGCCAGAGATTGACATTTGAGTTGGCAGACTATGAGGGGAAGACCCAGCCTCAATGTGAGTGGGCACCATCCAACTGGCTGCCAGCATGGCTAGAACAAAGCAGGCAGAAGAAGGGGGGATAAACAGCTTGGGCAGTCTTCTCGTGCTCTCTCACTCTTCCCATGCAGGCCACTTTGCTTCCTCGCCTCCTGCCCTCGGGCATCAGACTCCAGATTCTTCTGCTTTTGGACTTTGGGACTTGCACCAGTGGCTTCCCAGGGGCTTTTAGGCCTTTGGCCTCAGACTGGAGCTGCACTGTCAGCTTCCCTGGTTTTGAGGCTCTCGGGCTTGGACTGAGCCACTATTGGCTTCTCTCTCCCCAAGCCTGCAGATGGCCTATCATGGGACTTTGCCTTATAATTGTATGAGCCAATTCTCCCTTATATATTTCCCTTTATATACATATACACCTTACTGGTTCTGTCCCTCTGGAGAACCCCCATACAATACCCAAAAGAACTGAATGCGGGGTCTTGAAGAGATATACGTATGCCCATGCTTACAGCAACGTTTCTCACAATAGCCAGAAGGTAGAAGTAATCCAGGCATCCATCAACACATGAATGGATAAGGAAATTGTGGTATAAACATGCAATGGAATATTACTCAGCCTTAAAAGGGAAGAACATTTTGACATTCACTATAACATAGATGAACTTTGAAGACACTATACTAAGTGAAATAAGTCACTCATGAAAGGCGAAATACTCTGATTCCATTTTAGATGAGGTATCTAGAGTAGGCAAATTCATAGGGACAGAAAGTAGAATGGTGGCTGCCAGGGGCTAGAAGGAGAAGGGGAATGGGGAGCTAGTGTTTAATGGGTATAGCGTTTCAGTTGGGATGGTGAAAAAGTTCTGGAGATGGATGGTGGGTCTTGAGTGCACAATAATATGAATGTATTTAATTAGAACTGTACACTAAAAATTGATTAAAATGATCAATCTTATATTATGTATTTTACCACAACTTTTAAAAAAGGGCTTGGGTTTAGAGTCAGCAGTCCTTCTACCTACTAGGAGACAACTTTATGGCAAGTTGTCTTGCCACAAAGTTTAAACTTTCTCAGAAGTAAAATGAGGTAACAATAGGACTGTGGAGGTAAATGAGATAATTCCAACAGGCACTTGCTCCATAAGCACTAAAAGTCAGCTCTTATTATTATGAAGATGACTATGAGAATGGCACAGCTGGCTCTAGGCATTTCACCAGAAAATGAAAACAGTTGTATTTCTGAATCATTATCTAGGGAAGAATGTCTTCACATTGTTTGATATTTTATGATAAAAGTTCTTTCTAGTATATTCTTTATGGCCCTTGCCCCCTTCACCATTCAATTCTAAACCATGTGCTGTCTAAGTTTTATCAAGGAAGTCTCAATGTTGTCTAAGGAGGCAGGCCATTCCTTGGAAAATGAAAAACTGGTACATTCATACCAAGATGGAAGACATGAGCCAGTTTATAGAAAGCAAGTCAATGACAAACTCCCAATTAGTCAAAGCCTTCAAAGGCTCTGTGTCCTCTATTATGATTTCAACTTTACGTTTTGGTCAAGGTTAAAGTATTATCTGGAGAAGTGCTGATTAGGCTTCTGAACCTTTAGAAGTGTCCGTGACCTTAGGGGAAATCGGCATTTTAACAAAGCAATTTAGCCATGTGAAATGGCCTCAGCTCTAGATCTGGGGAGACCAGGAAAATTCAGGGTAAGTGGGTAATTCAAGGTCTCAGGAGGCCCATCACCTCTCAGTCCAATGGCCCACTTTAAGACAGGCATCTTGTCAAGGAAGATGAGATGCAAGCATCTGAAGGCACAGGCTTTGTGCAATTCCAGCAGCTCCTAGAATCACAGCCCTAATCATGGGGCCAATGATCAAGACCCCAGGAAGAGGGGGAAATCACTTCCAAGCTACAGTACCGCAACACAGTAAGAAATATATATTTGGTCTCTGCCCCAGATTCCTGACACAGAGCACCTAAAACTCTTGTAGTAATTTCCTGAGTGGTAGGGGTGATAGGAGCATCTTTTGTTAATATTTGGTCTTAGTCCCTGTTTCCTAACACAAAAGCTTCTAAAACTCTTGAAATCTCCAGAATGCGAATAGTGTCTTTTTGTAAGTGAATGAAACAGCTAGTGTCTGGGCTTCCTAGAATGGGAGCTGACTGGCAGGGAACTCAACCATGTGATTAGAGGGTTAGAACCTTAAATCTTACCCCTAGCCTCTGAGGAGGGGGAAAGAGCTAGAGATGGAACTAATCAACGAGGGCCAATGATTTAATCAATCATACCTATGTAATAAAGCTTCCATAAAAACCATAAACAAAGGGTTTAAAGAGCTTCTAGATAGCTTGGTATATGGAGGTACCTTGTATGTGGAGGGTGGCATGCCCAGAGAGGGGGAAGGAAGCTCCGTGCCCCTTCCACTATCTCTTGTCCTACGTAGCTCTTCATCTGGTTGTTCAGTTGTATCCTTTTTAATAAACTGATAAACATAAAGTATTTCCCTGAGTGGTGTGAGCCACTGTTGCAAATGATCAAACAGGAGGAAGAGGTCATGGGAACCCCCAATTTGCAGCCTAGTTGGTACCAGAGGCCTGAGACTTGCAATTGGCATCTGAAGTGGGGGCAGTCTTTGGGGACTGAGCCCTTAAACTGTAGAATCTGAAGCTAACTCCAAATAGTGTCAGAATTAATTTGAATAGCAGGACACCCAGACAGTGTCTAGGAAGTTAAAGAACTGGTTGTTAGTGTGGAAAAAAACTCAGATTTGGTGTCAGAAATGTGAGTAGTGGAAATGGTTTTCCTTTTGAGCACCATTATCAGGTGAGTCAGCTCAGAAGACAAGCAACAAAGAAATCATTAATAAAGGTTAAAATTACTAAAATGCCTACTCCTGTGTCATGTACTCTCCATGATGAGGAGAGAGAAATACCAAAGAGACATAAAATACTGGCGAGAAAACAGGCTGAAAACAAAGGCAAGGAAGGAGAAAGGGAAGAGGAAGGACTCCTGGAAGAAAGGCAGACGCGGAGTCACACAGGGACAGGTGGAATAGCTGGAAGGAGTCGTCTAGTAAACTATCTATCTCCCATGAAGCCAGCCCAGTCAGGCCGTTCCAGTCCTGCCCTGTGGAGCTGGCATTTCAAGCTGAGAGCTTCCCGAGGGTGGCAACAACAGTGCAGGGGCCCAGGTGAGGGATTTAGTCATGCCATTCTCCATGGCATTTTGCTTCCTTCTCTCCCAACAAAAACAAAAACCTTTGCTCCCAACATCCTGTCTCCTTCAGTACTCCGGTAGGTTGCATGGTGCTTCCCAAAAGAAAAGTCCATGTCCTAAGCACAGAAACCTGTACATGAGACCTTATATAGAAAAAGAGTCTTTGTAGGTGTAATTAATTTAAAGATCTCAAGATGGGGGGTCATCCTGGATTATCTCGGTAGGCCCTAAAGCTTCTCAAGGACAAGTGTCCTTAGAAGAGACACTTAGAGGAGAGGCACACAGAAGAGGAGAAGGTCATGCAAAACCACACCGGGACTAGAGTGATGAAGCCACAAACCAAGGAATGCCTGGAGCCACCAGAAGCCGGAAGAGGCGAGAATGATTCTCCCCTGGAGCCCTCGAGGGAGCACAGCCCTGTCAACACTTTGATTTCCCACTTCTGGCCTCCAGAATTGTGACAAGATTCATTAATTTCTACTGTTGCAAGCCACCCAGTTTGTGGTCATTTGTTATTGTGGTCCTAAGAAATTAATAGGACCCCAACCACGAGGAAAAAAAACAAAACACCTTGCGGTCTTCTTTCCTCATGGGCACCATCAAAAACCTTCTTTCTTCTAGGGTCTTCACTTACATAGTCTACCAAGGAAACTGTATGCCCACTGGTGCTGTGCTTTCCATGTGGACTTCGACCTCAGCTTGAGTCACTTCTCAGGACTTAACAGAGAAGCCCCCGCAGGCCAGAACGGTTCAGTTCCACTGGGTACTCAGCTGACCTCATGTCACTTGGGATCTGATCCTTATGAGAGATACAGAGGATGGGAGGCAGGCTATGTTATTTTGCTTTTGAACCCTGTACCATGTAACCAAATGGAAATACCACTCCCATCTATATGGCTCAAAAGATAAAGACACACCACAGTGGAAGATGTTTTAAGAACCAGCCTGGGGGAGTTTCTAGAGGAACCTGAAACACAGGATTTCCCAGGAGGACTTCCCCAACCCTCCCTCCTCCTCGCTCCTGGGTCTTGCTTTCTCTTCATTTATTTTCTTCATTTCTTTCTTCCCTGTTTCTTTTTGGCTATGAATTTGCTCTTATATTAAAGAAACTATACCTATACACAAAGAAAGTGGAAACCAAGAAATTGTGACAGTCAACCCTACTGCACTGGCTTCAACTCCTATACTTTCACAGCTAACTTCACTTCTGGGACTTAAAAACTTATCAGTGGGAGTTCAATGTCTGTCTTCTCCACTAAACTGTAAGCTCCAGAAGAAAAGGGCCTAAACCTGTTTTGCTCATCATAATTTATGCAGTGCTTTCAAGAGCACTGCATAATGTGTTTGTGGAATGACCAGTCTATATCAAAGGTTAAATACTAAAATGGTAAATTTTATGTTAAAACTAAACATACTGACTGGGCGTGGTAGCTCACGTCTGTAATCCTAGCACTTTGGGAGGTCAAGGCGGGCAAATCACCTGAGCTCAAGAGTTCAAGACCAGCCTGGGCAACATGGCAAAACCCTGTCTGTATTAAAAACACATTAGTAGGTACCAGCTTCCTTTTCGGGTGAAAATGTTTTGGAACTAGCTAGAGGTAGTGGTTGCACAACATCATTTTTGGTCCTGGTTTTTGGTTTTGTTTTAGAGATGCAGTCTTACTGTGATGTAGGCCAGTCTCAAACTTCTGGGCTCAAGTGATCCTCCCACCTCAGCCTCTTGAGTAGCTGGGATCACAGCCACCAGTCACCATATTCAGCTGCACAACATGGTTAATGTACTAAACGCCACTAAACTGTTCACCTTAAAATGGTTAATTATGTTAGGTGAATTTTACCTCCATTTTTAAAAGAACGAAAAGAAAAAGGTGAAATAAACCTGATTTTTCCATTTAACAATAGTGTTCAAAGTAAAGTATACACAAAAAACTTTTTTTTTATGACTTAAGTAATCACCAGAGTACTGCTGGTGGGACCAGGGTGTAAGTCAGGGATCCTCAGCCTGGACACTTATGACACTTATGACTTTGGACTGCAAAATTCCCTGTTGTGAGGACCATCCCCATACCGTGCACTACAGGATGTTCAGCAGCATCCCTGACCTCCATTCATTTGATGCCTGTAGTAGCCCTCCCCTAGGTATGACAATCAAAAATGTCTCTAGATATTTCCAAGTGTCTCCTGGGGGGCAAAACAGCCACAATTGAGACCTACTGGTCTAAATGGAAAAGGGGCTCTCTAACAATTACCAAGAATTTGTTCGTTTTCATTCTCTTGTATACCTGCCAGTGTGACTCACTATTTCCTGCCAATCCTACCTGCCACAAAAGACCTATCTATAAACTTCCGGCACCTGGTTATAATGTCCTTTTGCTAACCCCAAGTTCCCCAAGCCACCCATGAGGGACCTGGACATGCTGCTTTCTGCCTGTGCCACTTGCCAGGCCACAGATTATCCAGGGCCCCTCATCCTATCCCCAGTGCATGGTAACAGCTCCACTACCCCCGCAAGACAGAAGGATGTCCTGAAGGTACAGGTCAAGGAAAAAGCAAACCTACCAGTTTGACAAGCAGAACAGAACCTCCCTGTGCCTAGGCCCTCATTCTTCAATCTCAATCAAGAACAACAAAATTCCAAACCATCACACCGCCCCCAAACAGGATAACAGGGGGAAATGAAAGATTGAAAGCCCCTATCCCTACAAGATATAAGTGAATTTTCAAAGAATTTCATTATCCCCAACTTTGACGAACACAATCAATTTATGTCTAGTTGCTTTGACATTAATCTTTCAGAAAACCCTGAAAGCTTCAGAGGAGAAACAGATTCTAATTCCATTTGAACCTAGCTGTGTAGCTTTGGACAGGCCATTTAATCCTCTGGACATAGTTTTCTCCTTTGCAAGATGTGTGAGTTAGGCTGTTTGAATTCAAAGTTTAATGCATTAATTTAATACCTACTTTCTAAAAACCTACTTATTAACAGCATATAAAAAGATGAGTGAGAACCTAACCATACCCTCAAGGAGTCCAAGCTGGGTCAGGGATGAAGGGGAAACAGCTTAGAAGACAGATAAATAAATCATTACTAAGATGCAACAAATCCTAAAGAGGCATGTGCCACATGCTCAAGCGTATGAGAGTATGTATCAGGAACAATTAATAAATCAGGAACAACTAATCACATGTAAAAGAAGTCAACAGATATTCCCAGCAGCATGCTATACTTGCACCTGTGAAGGCGCAAAGTGAAAAGCTGGAAGCATTAGGGGTATAGAGGAGGCAACATTTAATGGAGATGCCTCTGTTAACCATTTTGGTTTGTGAACACCTAGAAAGAATACACAAGGAATAAACCATTTCCAACTCAAGGATTAGGCTTTTTGGCTGACAGAGTCATACCTCCTCCTTTATCTAGAGGCTGCAGAGCAAAGATTCGGGGGAAGTGGTCCTCCATCATTCAGCAACCCCTGAGGTGAAGGGCTTCACTAAGAATTAATCATTCGTCTAGTGATAAAAAAGAACCATGAGGCAACCAACCTGACCAGGAGGGCATAAAAGTGAAAGGTGAGCAGGAGCTCCCAGCAATAAAATACAAATGGCAAATTCAAAACCAGGTCCTGAAGACGCCTCTACAGTGACCATGCAAGGTCTTTTTTGTCTCAAAGCCAAGACCCAAAGGAGAAAAAAGAATTCATAGATACATAAGATTAAATATAAGTAGATATATAAAAACATAATATTCAATATATTAATATATGAGTAAAATACATGTAAAAAATTGGTTCCCTTTAAATAAGAGGAAATTAAGCTGCCAAATAAATGCCATAAATCATAAATACCTAACAATAAAAACAACTTAGCTCCCCAATCAAGCCAAAGGATAAATCATCCCGACTTGCTCGGTCCTGCTTCTGCAACCGGCCAACATCACTTGCATCACTAGCCCTCTGATGCCATATTTTCCTACACCCCAGTAGCTCAGGGCAAGAGGTCAGAATTTTCCTTGCTCTCCTGAGTTGACTCCAAACCATCACTCCTCCACCCTCATGTAAAAATTCCTGCTCCTTTGAGCTCATGCCATGTGGCTACACTGGCTTCCACCCTGCCTTGCCTTTGTACTTCCCCCTCTGGCTCAGTCTCTAATATTCACTGACGCCTGTAGCATCCTGGCTTCTCTCCACTGCAACTCCTACCATCTTTCTGGGTGGGCTCAAAATCCACTTATTCCTAAAGTGCAGCCTCTAGACTTCTTCACTATACTGACCTCTGATCCTCTCAATTACCTATATCCACAGCCACCCCTAGACCTTGTCAACATGAATCTTAAATGTCAATCTTCCCCTTTCTGACACAACCTCCAAGTCTTCTATTCTCTTAGGCCTTCATTCTGGCCTGACCATCCAGTCCTCCATGCTCTGACTCTTCCATTTTCTTTCAACCAACCAATCAACTCCCTGATTAGACACAGGCCTGTCTCCACATTCTGGCCCCATGGTCGACCATTTACACTGTTCCTTTGATTTCTGTGCACCCCTAGACTCCCCTCACACCTACCCAACCTTGGGTCAGTGCTAAATCACGCTGCTCTGTTCCTAACCCCAAATCACACAGCCTTGCAAGACTGCCTCATGGTGTCCATCCTGGCCTGGGTCCTTTCCTTGTCCTTGGTTAGCTCCCTCTCCCACTCCCCTCGATGACTAACCCAACCCTCAGGAGTATCCTCGGCCCCATACTTACCACTATCCTCGGCAGACAACCTTGCCTCCTTACTCCAGAAAATTGAGGGTATCTGTTCTGACTGCCTTCAATTCCTATCCCACCCCCAAGGCTTTCCACTACAAACATACCTATATCCATACAGATTCACTCATCTCCTGTCTCAGAGTGTGGAATTTCCTTCTTCTTTTCCAAGGTTCAGCCTTGATCTCATTCATCCATCCACCCATTTAGTCAACAAACATTTACTGTGTTCCTACTCTATGACAGCCATGGTTCTAGGCCTGTGAATAAAACAGAAAAGCTCATAAAGCTTAAGTTCCAAAGAGGAGAGACAATACACAAACAAGCAACTTATATAGCAGAGCCGAAACAGGGAAGAGGCAGGGAGTGCTGGGGGGGAGGGGAGGGGTTGCAAATTTTAATAGAATGGTCAGGGAAGGACTCTCTCAGAAAGTGACATTTAAGCAAAACAGGTGAGGGAGAATAAGCTTTGGAGCTACCTAGAAGACACATTCCACAGGCGGGGGCGAACAGCAAGTACAAGAGGCCTGAGCAGGGAGGTGCGAATCTGCCCTGCTTCAAGAAACCACAGGAAGGAAGCCAGCATGGATAGAGAGCAATAGCAAGAGGAGAAGAGTAAAATAAGAAAGCAGAGAGGAAACAGTGGGGCAGAGCATAGCACTTTCTAGGCCACATCAGGATTTGCAGTTTTACTCTGAGTGAGACGGGGAATCACTGGACAGTTCTGAGCAGAGGAGTAACTAACATGAGATGATTTGCACTTTAAAGGATCACTCTGGCTCCTGTGCTGAGTAGACTGAGGAGGCTCAGGCAGCAGTGGAGAGACCAGTGACGAAACAGCTGCCATCTTCCAGGCCAATGACAGGCTGGCCCAGAGAGACAGCAGCAAAGGCAGTAAGAAGTGTTTGGACCTTGGCTGTATTGTGAATGTGGAGCAAATAGGGTTTTCTGATAAACTGGATGAGAAGAGGTTTTTGGCCTGAGTATCTAAAAGAATGGAATTGCAATTTTAAAAGTTGAAGACGACTCCATTTCCTCCTGTCTCCTCTGGAAACTTGTTCCATGAGGAAGTGCCCTCACTCTTGTTTTAACCTCAATCTCTCCCTGACCTCCTCTCTCTAACCTGGTGCCTTCCCATCAGCCTACTGATACGCTCAAGCATCTCCCAATCTATGATCTCTCCCTTTGTTTTCTTACGAAAATTTCTTGAAGAAATAGTCTACACTTGGTCCTCCTACTCACCAACTCACTGTAATCTATGATTCCATTTCCATCACTCTTTTGAATGCTCTTGCAGAGGTCAATGCCACTCCACTGGCCAATACAAAGGACACTTTCCAGTCTTTATCCTACTTGACCTGTCTGGGACATCTGACCCTCTTTAGGTCCAACTTTTTAACTTTGTTGGATCCTATGTCTGCAAGACACTGCAGTCGACTGATTCTCTCCCCCTCACTGGATATTCCTTCTCTGCCACCTTTAAGGGCTCTCCTTACTAAGCTACCCATTAAATGTTGCTAAGCCTAAATTCCATCCTCAGCCCACTACTCTTCTGATGCTTGACTAGTGATTTTCAAACTTGAATACAAATATCCCTGCAAGGACAGCTTCAAACAAATCAATGTCATGATGCTTAACTTCCTCAGGTATCTTTCCTCAAAATGATTTGCCCAAGTTTCCCAAAGCCCTTAGCCAACTTTAATGAAATAAAAATTTTTAACAGCATACTCTCTGCCCAGCTCTCACTGTGGTGCATCCTCCAGGGTGTAAAAAACAGCAGAGCCCTGTATATACACTCATAGTACTTCCTGTCTTTCTCTAACATGCGTATTTCTTTTAAGGAGAAAGCATGGTGTTAGGTGATATACTAGTCCATGTCGGGATGTGCTGAATTCAAGTATACAGTAGAGCTGAGTAGCAGGAGTAAAGGCAATTTTGGTTGGGCACGGTGGCTCGTGCCTGTAATCCCAGCACTCTGAGAGCCTGAGGTGGGTGGATCACCCAAGGTCAAAAGTTCGAGACCAGCCTGGCCAACATGTTGAAACCCCATCTCCACTAAAAATACAAAAAAGATTAGCTGGGCATGGTGGTACATGCCTGTAGTCCCAGCTGCTCAGGAAGCTGAGGCAGGAGAATTGCTTGAACCTGGGAGGCGGAGGTTGCAGTGGGCCGAGATTTGGCCACTACACTCCAGCCCGGGCGACAGAGCAAGAACCACCCCCCGCCGCCCAAAAAAAAAGGAGTAAAGAAAATTTTGACAGATCTCAAATGAGATGAACAGAAGCCCTAGTAGAAGTCCAGCTGAGCCCTTAGTCAACCCACAGAATCATGAGAAATTATAAGCCGTTGTTGGTTTAGGCCACAAGGCTTTGTTACACAGCAACAGATGCCTAAACACACCGCAAGCATATTACAAACTGATCATGGCCAACTATGAACACATTGCCTTCCCTCATTAAGCCTGTATCTTCCCTCTTGCAACCTTCCCTCTTCGCTGTGTAACACAGCTCAGTGGGTGCCACTTCCATCTCACCCTGTTAGGCACTCAAACCAAAAGCCTGGAATCACTCTCGATTCCACACCTCTCCTTCACTCTGAACCTAACATCCTGATGCCTGCATCAAGACCTATCGTTATGACCTCCAAAATATTCCTAGTCTGCACTCTTCTCTGTTTCTGTCACCACTCTGCCACTCAGACCCTCGCAGCCTTGAACCTGGATCATGACAACAGCCTCCTAAACGCCCTGCCTCCAGACTCAGCTCCCTTTGGTCACCCTCCACAAATCTAACTAAACTGCTTTTCTGATATCACCAGCCCGTCTGAAAAACTCTGAATGGAGGGCTAGGTGCTGTGGCTCACGCCTATAAACACTTTGGGAGGCCCAGGTGAAAGGACTGCTTGAGGTTAGGAGTTTGAGACCAGCATGGGCAACATAGCAAAACCCTGTCTCTACAAGAAAAAAAAAATTTTTTTTTAAATCCACAACTCTGAATGGCTCCTATACTGCTCAAAGATAAACTTCAGACTCAGGCTCTCTGTGACCGAGGACCTGCCTTTCTGGCCTTTCCAAGGATGGCTGCCGACAAAAATCATAAAGGAAAAGAGAGACACGCTTGATAGCACAAAAATTTAAAATATCTATAAAAAGCCCACCATTAACAAGGTAAATGACAAAATAGAAAAAAAAAAAACACCCTGCAATGTATATAACAAAGGATTAATGTCTTAAATATGTAAAGAACTTCTATTAAACCATGAAGAGATAAATGCCCTAACAGAAATATAAGCAAAGGAACATAAACAAAAATTCACCATAAAATAAATATAAAAAACAGAGGGAGGAAGGGAAGGAAGAAGGCAGGCAGAGAAAGAAAGAAAAGTAAAGGAAGGAAGGGAGGGAGCAAGAAAAGGAGAAAGGGAGGGAGGGAACACGTCCAATCACATAAACAAGATGGAAGTATATACAGGTTTAATCTTTCTGGAGGCCAGTTTGTAATTTGCATCAAAAGGTCAAATAAGCATATTTTTTGATCTAGCATTTCATATCCAGAAATTTATTCTAAAGAAGTAATAGAACAAGTACTCAAAGGCTTAAAAAATACTCGTTGCAGCTGTTTCGTAATATCTATAAAATAACATAAATGTCTAATAATAGGAAATTGGTTAAGTAAATTGCAACACCTCCAAACAATGGGCCAAAACTGATGACACAGGACCTTTAACACAGAAAGACAGTTGCGATCTACTGCTGAGTGAGAAAGCAGATTATAGAGGATGATGTGGAGTATATTCTTATTTTTGTAAAGTCCTGAAGAGTAATATAATATCAAAATACTAACAATGCCAGTCTATGGGACTATGGGTAACACTTTCTCTTTTTGTCTGGCTTTATTTTCTAATCATTCCATTATCATAATGGATTAATTTGCATACCCAAAATAATTTTAAGACTTGTTGATCACTTTCCTCCATATCAACCAAAGATTACACAGTATATGGAACCAGCATTCATTTCATTGCTTCAAGTTTTCTAGTTCCCAACACTAAACCTCATTTGGGAGTCTCCAGCAGGACCCTATTGAGATATAAGCACATCCAGCACTGAACAGTGAATTACAATCCTGGAACCCTCTCTGTGGCTTCCATAAATAGAAATGGAATAACTGAAACAATATTATAACCGTGCCTAGAACAATGCCTTACATTGAATATGTGGAGCAGAGACTGAGGAGGGAAGGTTGGAAAAGTAAGGGAAGGGATTGTAAGCAAAAAGGAAACAGACACAAGTTAGGTCCCTGAGCATTGCTACTCAACTCTTCAGAAAAATGGTTATAAACACATTTCATTAACAGTAAGTGTCAAATGGTAAGCTGTTATCTCTTCCAAACTCAACCTTTCTAGAATATGAGACATTAAAAAATGGTTTCTGTGCCAACAAGAGATATAAAACCCATGTATCTTGATTGCTGACAAGACCCTCGAACTCTCACTAAGAGCCTCTTTGCTGTCACACACAGTTCTGACAAGTTCAGTCATCTAGTATCCAGTCCACAGCAGATTAAAAGCAGCAAATTAGAGAAGTAGTGCTAATTCAGTAAGGCACATGGATAGCAGCAAGCAGTGACAGCTAACAGTCTCATAAGGAAGCGGAAACCACCATAAAGCACAAACATGAAATTCAAAACAGAGCAACCCAGGGTCATTTCATTCAGGAGCAAGCTAACTGTCTCATCCGTATCAAGCAAACACCTTAATAGATCTATAACAAAACAATAACACTCTAATAAAATGCGTTCGAAAAAATTAAAGAACTATAAGATGTTAGAGTTAGAAAGTAACTTCACCATTTAGTCCTCCTTTTACACATAGGGAACCTGGTGGACAGAGCTGGGAAGCAATGTGTCAGAGTACAGCATGCGGCGAGGTCACTAAACAGGTTCAGTTCAGGAGTCCTTTCCACTTATGTCATGCTGCCTCTGTGGTATACACTCCAGAAGACAGAAAATATGTATAACATATTTCACAATAGTAAAACTTTAAAAATTGATATACCTTCATGGGCCAGGAAAATCTCTTTTCCAACAAGAGTCGTCTCAAATATGTGCTTCATAAGACCAGGCCATGCTGCTACCTATCCTTTGTCATTTCTTCTCACCACAAACCTAAGAAACTCCTCCATATGCTTTTCCACTCTTCATAAATCCCTGATTCAACTCCATCCACAGCATTCAATAACAAACAAAAGCAGCCTGGTGCCGTGGCTCACGCTTGTAATCCCAGCACTTTAGGAGGCCGATGCAGGTGGATCACAAGGTCAGGAGCTCAAGACCAGCCTGGCCAATACAGTGAAACTCCATCTCTACTAAAAATACAAAAAATTAGCTGGGTGTGGTGACAGGCGCCTGTAATGCCAGAGACTCAGGAGGCTGAGGCGGGAGAATCGCCTGAACCTGGGAAGCGGAGGTTGCAGTGAGCCGAGATTGCACCATTGCACTCCAGCCCAGGCAACAATGGGAGACTCGTCTCAAAAAAAAAGAAAAAGAAAAGAAAAGAAAATAGAAGCAAGAACTCCCTCAACTTCCCAAACCTCATCAACTTCTCTTCCTTGGTATTCATTCCTTCTCTCCTTCCTTCCAGGTCAGTGAATGAAGTACTCTATCTCCTGTCCAAGGTCATCTCTGTTACTTGAGATCATGAGCTCACCCATGACCTCCATCCCTTCTTTGAGTTACTCCATCAATAATCCCCCAGTACTGTATTTTCAACCTCTTCCTCTCTTTGGTTGCTTCTTCTCTGCCTAATATATTCAAGACTCGTCCATCATTACAAATATTATATTATTATTAATAATTATTAACAAATAATAACAAATTCTGCCCTGATTCAGCATCCACTTCCTTTCCCAGTCACTCACTATTTCACTGCCACCTGGACTTCAGTCACTGCTCCACAGAAACTGCCAATGAAGCTCACAAATGATCTCCATATTTCCAAATCCAATGAACACTTATCTTGACCTCTGTAATGAGTTAACACCCCCAAGTACCCATTACCTACATTAAATTTATTTATTTATCTATCTATCTATCTATTTACCTACCTACTTACCTACCTACCTTTGAGACAGGGTCTCACTCTGTCTCACAGGTTACAGTGCAGTGGTGTGATCACGGCTCACTGTAGCTTTGACCTCCCAGGCTCAAGCGATCTTCCCACCTCAGCCTCCTAAGTAGCTGAGGCTATAGGTGCATTTCACCATGGCTGGCTAATTTTTTTTTTTTTTTTTTTTTGTAGAGACAGGGTGTTGCCATGTTGCCCAGGCTGGTCTTGAACTCCTGGGCTCAAGCGATCCTCCCACCTTGGCCTCTCAAAGTGCCAGGATTATAGGCATGGGCCACCAGGGCACCCAACCCCTTCTTCTTTTAATTTTACCTAGGATTTATTTTCATCACCTCACATCCTCTTGATTCTACTGTCAATCACTCTTTCTGCCTCCTTCGTGTGCCTACTCTTTCATTCAGCTGGTTTTCACTGAGTTCTGCAGATGTGCCAGGCACTATTCTAGACACTGGGAATCCAGCCATGAAAAAATCAGACAAGATTCTCATGAAGGCCGGGCACAGTGGCTCATGCTTGTAATCCCAGCACTTTGGGAGGCTGAGGCAGGTAGATCACCTCAGATCAGGAGTTCAAGACCAGCCTGGCCAACATGGCGAAATCCCATCTCTACTAACAATACAAAAATTAGCCAGGCATGGTGGTGCATGCCTGTAGGTCCATCTACTTAGGAGGCTGAGGCAGGAGAAACACTTGAACCCAGGAGGCGGAGGTTGCAGGGAAAAAAAAAAAAAGATTCGCATGGAGCTGAAATTCTAGTGGGGGGGAGTAGGAGTGATAAATAAATAATAAGCAAGAAAATCTGTTGATACATGCTACACAGTGAAATAAAACAGGATTGGTTCCTTACATTGGGCAGTAAAGGAAGGCCTCTCTGAAATGAGACTTAAGTGAGCTCTGAATGACAAGAAGCCAACCAAGGGAAGAAAAGAAGGAAGAATACTCCAGGCAAAGGCACCAGCCACACCTTAGACACTGAAGAAGAAACTATGTTCTATGCTCAAAAAAGATGAAGAAGAATCACTGTGATTAAAAAGCACAGTGGCTGGGGGGAAGAGAGACACAAGCTATTGCAGGGGTTTGCAGGTCAGCATAATGAGTCTGGATTTTATTCCAGGCATACTCCTCTTCCTCCACACAGTCTCCTTATGAGATCTCACTCCATTTTAGTTTTCATTCCTAACACGTGGTTTTATGACAACTCCCACTCAAAGTTTTCTCTACAATGCAGGCCAGGTCTATCCAACGGCATCCTGAACTACATCCATACTTGGATTTCCATCGGTGCCTCATTAAAAAGTACCTAACTGAAGCCCGTCTCTTTCCCTCAAACACTATTCTTTCTTCTTTTTATTGACACCATTATCAACCCAGTCACTTAGGCCAGTAGCCCAAGATCCAATCTAGCTTTCTCTCATCTGCAACATCTAATTAATACTGTTTTTTCTTAGTTGAAGGGAAAGATATGAAAAGAAGGAAAGTGGAAAGAAAGGAATGGAATCTTTCACCTCCAGTAATAATGATACCTCCCCGTGAGGATCATGCACAGGCCAAAGTTAACAGTCCACCTCAAAACTGTTGTCTTGGCTGGACTCAGTGGCTCACACCTATAATCCCAGCACTTTGGGAGGCCAAGGTGGGAGGATTGCTTAAACCCAGATGTTTGAGACCAGCCTGGGCAACATAGCAAAATCCTGTTTATTTTTTTTTTTTATATTGTCTTATCCCAGCTACATAGGTCTAACACTTCAGTCTCATCAACCCTATCTTTTTCTCCCCTCCCAAACAGTGTCAACAAAAGCCCGAGAACTTAAAAACCATGTTTGCACTAGAAGAGACCTTCAAGATCACCCATGGATCTCCTTATTCATATAAGACAAGTTCGGAGAGGGGAAGTGATGTGTCCAAGATCATTGAGAAGGAGACCAGGTAACCTACTTCCCTTACCTCATACAGTTGTTCATTTGTGTTCTGTGAGCTAACCCTAGAAGCAGGATTTGATGGTAGATGTGGACAACACTCTGTCATACCACCTTAAAAATCACCCCATAATTGCTGGGTGAGTAGACACTCACTTAAATAACCCATTTGATGTTATACTGATTCTAACACTGTGATTTTAAAAAACGAAGAAATACTTCATCTTCTGAGGAAATCTATATTATCTAAAATTAACTTTTTTCAAGGAAATTCTCACCATTGGTGCGAGAGCCACCTAGAGCTGACCTTTGAAAAACGTTGTGGAGCTCACAGCAAACCACCTCACAGAATTTGCTGTTGATCCCTCTTTTCACTCCTCCTTTCTGAAACCAGCAACAACAGGAAGAAACATGTTTGTTCCCAGAGGTACATACAGTACTCAACTTTAGGCACTACCTCTCTAGACTCATTTTATAACTCTGCTGCTTAGTGCCATATTTATCAGCCTTTTAAAAACCATATCCTCTTTGATAAATATGAAAATCTCATGTCTTCTCCACACCCGAAACCCTTAAAGTCTACAATGTACCTCTTTAGAGAGTAGGCAACCAATCCCCATCCTCTTTGAGGTTCTCTCCTTTCTGGCTAGACCTGGAGCCAATCTATGCATTTTCAAATTACATATTCTCTTCCTATTTGTGACCTGTCCCCATGCTCACTACCCCAAATACAAGTTGAAAATCACTGTCCTAATTTACTGCAGGCCAATGCCAATCATTAACTAGAAAATGAATGTATTCTTTGCTTAAAGATGAATTTCAGTAATATCTGAGTTTTTGACACTTGATCTAATCTCCATCTTTACGGTATAGCATTTAAATGGTTTATCGTTCCTTTATATAGTTAAGATACACCTTATATCTCTACTTTTGAGATCAGTGGTACCAGATGCTGATGATTTAATCCAATCAATAGAGATTCATGTGGCTTTCTGAAAGATGTTCTGCTTTGCTTTGGATTTTGTTATTTCTCAACCTTACTGAAACGAAGATTCAATATTGTAAGAAGCTAGGTGAAGTCCTCAAACATAGATCTATTATATTATTGGAATGGAGATAAATAAGGGAGGTCTGTATATCTCAAATCTGTCTGGTCTCTCCCGCCTGCCCAGTGAGTTTTAATTAGTACTGATTTACTGTAATATTCATTCAGTTAATTTATTCTCCAGTACCCACTGTTGCCATGTTCAGATTTAAGAGTACTCAACTGGATACAAAATAAATCTAAGCCTAAACTCTGCCCCCAAATAACTAATTATCTAACAATAGAAAGTAGATACAAATGAAATAAATAGTAAAATGTTGAGGTTATGGGCCCAAAAAAGTTAACACAGCCAGCAAAAAAGACAGGCATCCAGAGGCAGCTGTGGTGAATACCTAGGCTAGGTAAAAAAGTCTTAGGTAGGACCAAGGTAGGCGGGTAGGGAAGGAGGATATACCCCAGCTTTGGGGAACACCAGGAGTAAAGCATTGGAAAGAACTAAATCCATGGTACAAGCATGATAAGGAGGGTGCAGGCCTGGCTGAAGCAGCAGACCTGCAGCATTAGCACACAAGCATTTAAACTGGATAGGCAGCAGGGGCCAGGCACTCCTGCTGGGGGAGAGAGGCCCATCACACTAATACACACTAATAACAACTTGATAGGTTAAGAAAAACTCCCTAACACACTGGTAGCTTTCAAGAGGTGAGAGTTTAAAAAAGAAAGAAAGAAAAAGAAAAATCAAACCATAATATTTCCTTTCTTTTCTTCCTATTCCTCATCTGGGGCTTTGTGAATACTCTTTGAGAGGTGAGGGGTGGGAGGAAGAGACAGAGAGAGAGAGATGAGGGGGTGGGGTGGGTATTTCCAAAACTGTAGCTCCAGGAAGAGACAGAGACAGAGAGAGAGAGAGGCGCATGTGTGTATTACCAAAACTCTAGCTCCACCAGGTTGTATACACAGTAAAGCAAATATGGCCTGATAAAAACAAAATTCATGCACCTCAATACTAAAAGTTACCATTTACAGATTGCTAACTAACAAACACCAGGCACTGTGCAAAGTGCTTTACATACATCATTTAATTCTTCCAACAACCCATGCTTTTGCATTTTACAAATCTACATTTTATAGTTGAGAAGACCAGATCTTAGTTAACTTTTCCTAACATCACAGGGACATGTCCCAGGATTCCAACCAAGAGCTATTTACCTTCAATTCCCATGCTTTTAAACCACCACACACAGTAATAACCTTGAAAGAATTCTCCTGAGGAGAACATCATAGCACTCCCTTTATTACAGGGGGTAAGGGGAGGAAAGACAGTATTGGATATCAGGTTCTCCATAATCATTACTGAGTTACACCTGGTGAAGCCAAAATTTTCTCCACAGCCGAAAGCCCAATGAAATTATTTCTTCCAGTGCTGCCCTCTTCCCCCTCCAACACCAAGATTCCAAGTCTTCTAAAAACAGCAGAGGGCAAAGGCCTGAGGAACACAGTTGGGCTATCCCAGAGGAAACTAAACAAGTCTAACAAACCTGTAAAATAACTAACATTTCCTAAATCAATCAGATTCACTGACCAGAGAAAATGACGGACCAAGGTACTAGCAGGAGACCTGCCATCTCAGTAAATGCTGCTCAGGCCCCAGTCCTCCAGGAAGGACCCAACCTATGATTCCTTAGTTCCATTCCTTCTTCCTGTCTCCGTAGGTAATAAAGTCATCATTTTGTTCTCAAATTCATGCTCAGTAGCAAAAAGACAATGATCTTTCTCTTAACCTAAAGGTCCCAGTACAATAGCTTTAAGCATCCTTGAAAACAGGCAGCAAATTACGTGGCATTACGTTGCTTTCTACAGGATTCAAGTCCTAGCTGATAGGCGTCATTATTTAAGATCATTGTAATGACAAAGGATAATCTAGCATCAATGCTATGCTTAGCCTTCTTATAATAATAATAATAGAGAGAGACCATGAGCTCTTTGGTCCAACAATCTCTCAGCTTTTCAGACATAAATAACAAAGCTTCAATTGGCACTGCCATTCATTGTCTGCCAAGGTTAACTCAGAGCCCAAGGAGAAAACTGACCAGCTCAAGCTGATTCACCCACAGCAGACCTCAAATGAAACTCCAAATTTCAGGAATTTGTCCTCTGCCAAGGTGGAAGTCTCATTCAAAAGGAAACCCCTTTCCTAACAATTACTTGTGACTCAACAGAAGTGGGATTGTTTAAAGGGCACAGTGGCTCACACCTGTAATTCCAGCACTTTGGGAGGCTGAGGCAGGTGAATTGCTTGAGCCCAGGGGTTTGAGACCAGCGCAATGGCTCACACCTGTAATTCCAGCACGTTGGGAGGCTGAGGCAGGTGAATTGCTTGAGCCCAGGGGTTTGAGACGAGCACAATGGCTCACATCTGTGATTCCAGCACTTTGGGAAGCTGAGGCAAGTGGATTGCTTGAGCCCAGGGGTTCAAGACCAGCCTGGGCAACATGGCAAAACTCTGCCTCTACAAAAAATACAAAGATTAGCCAGGCGTGGTAGTGCGCACCTGTGGTCCCAGCTATTCATGAGGCTAAGATGGGAGGATTGCTTGAGCCTGGGAGGTGGAGGTTGTAGGATCTCAACTCCCAAGAGTGGAGTTGAGATCACCCCACTGTACTCCAGCCTAGGTGACAAAGTGAGACCCTGTCTCAAAAATAAATAAAGTATACATAAGAGAATAAATAATAAAGATGATAGATCAAAAAATAATAAAAACAATAAAGGAGGAAGAAAGGAGGTATAAAATACTACAGCCAGTATCACCTTACAAACTAATAGTTTATTATTCTCGAGTGATTAAATTCACATCAAATGAAAAGGCTTTTTGGCTTGGGTATAAACACAGAACATCTGAATTATTTATGTAGGCCATTTTGTTCCTCAAAAAAAGACCAAAAATATTGCAATACTTACTTCAGCTTTACCAACAGAAGACCAGAACATATACTACAAACATACTGAACTAGACATGTTCCCTAAAACAGGCAATTTTGCCCCCCCAGGTAACATTTAGCAATGTCAAGACATTTTTCATTGTCACAGTAGGCTGTGTATGTATTATATAATTCCGGCATCTACTGGGTAGAAGTCAAGGATACTGCTAAACATCCCATAGTGCACAGGACAGCCCTCTACAACAGTTATCCAGACCAAAATGTCAGCAGTGCCAAGGTAGCACAAATGACTGTTGACCAATGTGGGAAGAGACAGGAGTTGGGAGTTGCTTGGAAGGGCCTAACTGGCAGTGTGACTTTAGGCAAATCACCTAATTTTCAAATTTGTTTTCTTAGAATCAATGAACTAGCAATCTTTTTTAACCTATTATGGTTAAAAATGTTTGGATAATTTTCTGCACAAACTAGCTACTTATAGAAATAAACCACTAACCAGACATGGTGGCTCATGCCTGTAATCCCAGCACTTTGGGAGGCTAAGGTGGGCAGAATGCCTGAGGTCAGGAGCTCAAGATCAGCCTAGCCAACATAGTGAAACCCCGTCTCTAATAAAAACACAAAAATTAGCTGGCACATGCCTGTAATCCCAGCTACTCAGAAGGCTGAGACAGGAGAATCTCGTGAACCTGGGAAGTGGCGGTTGTAGTGAGCCAAGATCACACCACTGCACTCCATCATGGGCCACAGGAGCAAAACTCCATCTCAGAAAAAAAAAAAAGAAAAAAAAGAAACTACCAAAGCAAATAAGGTAGAATGGCAAGTCTTTGTAGGCCCTGGTTGAGGGGAGCTGTAATAATACTCTGTCACTTACTGAATATGGACTTTGAGCTTAAAAAAAATTCTCCCCATATTCCCATATCTGTGTGCTTATGGTTTGAATGTCTGTGTCCTCCCAAAATCATATGTTGAATCCTAATCACTAAGGTATTAAGATTCAAGATATTAGAAGGTGGAGTCTTTGGGAGGTGATTAAGTCTTGAGAGGGGAACACTGATGAATGGGATCAATGTTCTTATAAAAGAGGCCCAAGGAAAAAAAAGAGAAAGAAAGAAAAAAGAGGTCCCAGAAAGCAGCCTTGTCCCCTTCCACCATGTGAGGACACATCAGAAGTTAGCAGTCTGCAACCCAGAAGAGGGCGCTGACTAGAACCTGACCATCCTGGTACTCTGGTCTTGGACTTCACAGCCTCCAGAACTGTGGGAAATAAATTTCTATTATTTATAGGCTACCTAGTTTCTGATATTTTTTTACAGCATCCCAGGGACTAAGCCACTGAGCAACCCCCAAATGCTACGGAAACATTATCTAACTTGAAAAACTCATAGGAAGATTCAGCTGGGAAGGGTTGGTTATTAAAGGTCAAGAATGTTATGAGAGGACTGGGTACAGTGGCTCATGCCTATAATCCCAGCACTTTGGGAGGATGAAGCAGGTGGATCACTTGAGGTCAGGAGTTCAAGACCAGCCTGGCCAACATGGTGAAACCCCATCTCTTATTAAAAATACAAAAATTAGGTGGGTGTGGTAGCACATGCCTATAGTCCCAACTACTTGAGAGTTTGAGGCCTGAGAATTGCTTAAACCTGGGAAGCAGAGGTTGCAGTGAGCCGAGATCACGCCACTGCACTCTAGCCTGGGTGACAGCAAGACTCCGTCTGAAAAAATATATATATATAAAGAATGTTATAAGAAAAGATACTGATGATCCTTTGTACAAGGAAGAATTTTAAGGAACAATCCTATACTTGCAGCTAGGAGCCTTGGGTTCAAGTTCATTCACTGCTATTTCTTGCCAACATGGCTTTGAAGAAGTCATTCAACCATCGGCAGCCACTGCTTTCTCATCTGTACAGCTGGAGTAATAACCATCCTTCCTACCTCTGCAGGGATGATGCAATCACGAAATGAGAGGATGTAGATATAAGGTTATTTTGCATAAGAGCAGCTTGTCCTGCCAGTGAAGAGGCAGCAAGGTTTACTAAGCATCTCATACATTCTCTGCCTGAGATGTTATGGCAAACAGAGGAGTAACGGAAGACTTGGCTCCTGCCCTGCTAACTGACATATGACCAACACACAAGAAATAAGCAAACCCCACGAGGCAATTACATATCTCTTGCTATGCTGGGGTGTGTGGTGTAGTCTCTAAACTCTGGATTTGAGGGAAGGAGATCAGAGAAACAGAAATGGTTACGAAAGATTTCATGAACATAGACTGTTCTTAACTGAGTCTTTTCTCTGTAACCTCACCTCCATGGAACCTTGCTGCATCTGGTTGACCATCTTTACCTATGTTCTAGTCTTCTCTTAGTAAAGTTAAAGTAAGTATTGCCATATTTTGGTGGGTTTTTTTTGAGAAACAAAAAATGGTAGAGAACCAGTGCTCTAGACCACGATGGTCTCAAAACAGTAGTGTACAAGACGACAATCCACTGGGGTAGACAAAGAAAATATAAGACCCCTATTTTTATTTATTTTTATCTTAAACAGTAAGATTTTATGAGTAAAAAGATAACCCACAGAATACAAGAAGATATCTGCAAATCAATTATCTGATAAGGAATTAATGCCCATAATATACAGAGAACACCTAAAATAACAAACAACCCAATTCAAAAATGAGCAAAGGACTTAAATAGACATTTTCCAAAGAAGATATACAAATGGCTAATAAACACATAACAAGATGATTGACATCACAAATTACTAGGGAAATACAAATCAAAAGTACAAAAAGATACCACCTCACATCCATTAGAATAGCTACTGTCACAAAACAGGAAACAAGTGTCAGTGAGAAGGAGGAATAACTGGAACCCTCGTGCAATGTTGATGGGAATGGAAAAGGGGTACAGCTGCTATGGAAAAATATGGCAGTTCCTTAAAAAATTAAAAATAGGATTACCGTATGATCTAGCAATTGCATTTCTGACAATACACCTAAAAGAATTGAATGCAAGGTCTTGAAGAGATATTTGAACACCCATGTTCATAACTGTAGCAGCATTATTCACAATAGCTAAAAGGTGGAAGCAACCCAGTGTCCACGGACGAATGATAAATATGGCACATATACACAATGGCATATTCCTAATCTTAACCAGGAAGGAAATTCTGACACACGGTACAACACAAATGAACCTTGAGGACATTATGCTAAGTGAAATAAGCCAGTCACAAAAGGTCAAATACTGTAATATTCCACTTATATGGGGTACTCAAAGCAGTAAAAGTCACAGAGACAGTAAGCGGAGTGCTGGGTGCCAGAGGCCAGAGAGGCGGGAATTACAATTGTCATTTAATAGGTACGATTTCAGTTTTACAAGATGAAAAGAGTTATGGGGATGGATGGTGGTGACGATTGCACATGATAAATATATTTAACACCACCTAAATGTATACTTAAAAATAATTAAGGCAGTAAATTTTAGGTTATATGTATTTTACATTTAAATATTTAGAAAAAATAAGATTTTGTCCTTGTTAATATAAAACATACGGCCCAACACTAGCAGTCCCATTCAGTCCATGTTCAGTCACATGTCCACTATTGAGGGCTGACGGTAACATCTTTACAGCACCTGAGAGATACCATAGTTCTCGTGTGCTTGCCGAAGTTGATTTACTGATTACATTGTTTTAAATTAATTAATCCTCATAAAACAAACTAGAGGCTACTAAAAAAAAAACACCTTGGATCAAAGATAATGCAATCAAAAATGAATAAGAGAACAGCAGAGCTGTCATTTCTATTCCTGGTATACTCTTCATGCCTAGCCACACTGCAATGTAGAAACAATCACAATCGAGTAAGTTAACCAAAATCTTGTTAAGATTATTTAAAATATAGATTTACATCCACTATCATTCATGATGAACTTCATCCTAAGTGTATAATGTGACTTCAGATATTAGCTAATGATAGCAGGACATGAATATAACTTACAAATAAACAAGCATACATACATGAAGATACGGCATTTTTTTTAATTGAGAGCACTACTGTATCCAAAAAGTTTAGAGACTACTGCTCTAGACCAACACTGCCCAACAGAATTTGTGATGATGAAATATTCTTACCTGCACTGTCCAAAACTGTAAGCACTAACCACATGTGATGATTAAGCAATCAAAATGTGGCTAGCACATCTGATGAACTTCTATTTTAGATAATTTCTTTTTTTTTTCTTTTTTGAGATGGAGACTCACTCTGTCACCCAGGCTGGAGTATAGTGATGCGATCTCAGCTCACTGCAACCTCTGCGTCCCAGGTTCAAGCGATTCTCCTGCCTCAGCCTCCCAAATAGCTGGAATTACAGGCACCCGTCACCACACCCACCTAATTTTTGTATTTTTAATAGAGACGAAGTTTCACCATGTTGGCCAGGCTGGTCTCAAACTCCTGACCTCAGGTGATCCACATGCCTTGGCCTCCCAAAGTACTGGGATTACAGGTGGTAGGCACTGCACCTGGCCTATTGTAGATAATTTAAATAGCCATATGAGACTAGTGGGCTACTTTATTGAACAGCACAGCCCTGGGCCACTAATAGATTATTGCTATTTTAAAAATATACAGCTTCCCAGTAAGCAGTTATTTTTCTGCTTTTTTGTCTTTGGCCATGTTATTCTGTCTGCCTAGAATGTTCTTCAACCTTGTCCATCTAGCAGTAAGTTCTCATTTTTGAAGACACACTTCAAATGTCACCTTTCTTTGGCTGACTACTCCCTAAACCACAAAATTCTTGCCTCGGGTCTGTTCCCCAGCCCTTTTACATCGCTTCAGTATAGCACCTGCAGCTATTTGCTCACATATCTGAAGTTCTATGATTATGAGGTCCTCAAGGCACAGCCATGTCTTATTCATCTCTGCATGATTCCTGGCACATAGTGAATGCTCAGTAACATTTACTGAATAAGGCAGTGAATGAACTGACAAACCTTGATCTCCCAATTCATAATGCAATGTTCTTTCTACCACACCAAAATATGGCCCCATAAAATAGACTGGAGGCAAGCCTCTGCTAGCTCACAGTGCTAGATGCTACTTTAATAGACAATACGTTTCTATTATCTTTTTTTGTCTTTCAGATGAGGATGTCACAGTTACCTCTTAAGTAGGCTCAGAAGGCATGCATCCTTCGAAGGGTGCAAGATGAAGGTGGTACTAGTCCCCTTTCTGAAGTATCAGTGTTCAAATATTGCAAGTTAAAATGACAGCTCTGACACAGTAATATTTTTTGTGTGCTTTGTTAATATTTATCAAACCTTTCTTGTGTACTCTACATAGCGTTTTAGCTATCAAGGTGCAAGGGTATGCCTCCCCCCCACATCCTTCCACTCAAAAACCATGTGAAACTATTGCTGTCTCTTATGATTTCTTATTAAATGTGCTTGACACTTTGTTAGACAGAAAGAAAGAGTTTGACCATGGCAATTGCTTATTCTGGATTTCATTTCTGAATTCTAGATCTGGCTATATTTAGCAAACCTACAACCGTCATCATGCCCAAAGCCAGGAAGAAGACACCATTCACAAACCACCCCCTGAAAATCTGCAGTTGCCTCTAAAAAACCAGACTTCCTAGCAGGCAAAGACATCTGAAAGTAGGAGGGATCAAATTGGTGTTTGCGTCAAGAGAAGGTCTCAGGTGCTTATAACTAATCTCTCTGCCGGGCACTCAAGGTTCTCCATAAAACTAGTCCTTCCTTGTCTCTCCAATGCACCCTCTGCTCTGGTCAAACATCCTCATTATCTCCCCTGTTCACACCTTTCGGTAACACCGGCCATTTCCCTTCCCCCACCTGCTTCTGCTTAAGCTTCTAGCCTCTTATCCAACCTTCTGGGACCACTGGTTCCCCAGACACTCACTGCTCCCTTTCCCCACAACTGGCACGGGGCTGAGAAACAGGCAGGGAGCTGTGGATTCTTGATATCTATTTATCAGGCATTCAAAAGGCCCAGGGCCACTGAAGAAAGTGAGCAGCAAGCACGTCCAGGGAGCAATGTAAAAGAATTTCATTCTACCACTCCGTGTCTTTCTGTCCTTTCCTTGATTCTGGGGAGGAAACGTGTACTGACCAAAACGGTAACATTAAACTGGTCAGTATTCTCAAATCATCATGCTGTTTCACCACTTTACTTTGCCTATGCTATTCTCTCAGCCTGCAAGGTCCTGGCTAACACCCATCTGGAACCCCCATCTGGGCAATTTCTATTCCTGTTCAAACTGCATGTCATCTACAAACCCTCACCCCCAGGCTCTTTCTCTTTATGATAACATCTTTTACCATCTAAGGTAAGTCAAAGGCCACACTTAAGTGCTGGACACTTATCTCAGGTGCTGAGCTCTGTTAAGAGTCAGGCCTGTGTCCCATCCATCTTAGGATCTCTGGAACCTAATACAGTGCCTGCCACAAAGAGGCACATTCGTGTATCATATTGATAACACCAACACATTAGAATGATGTGCCTTTAATGGAATTTTTGGTGGTTTCACACATTTTTTTTTTTTTTTTTTGAGACAAAGTCTCACTCTGTCACCCAGGCTGGAGTGCAATAGCATGATCTCGGCTCACTGTAACCTCTGCCTCCCAGGTTCAAGCGATTCTCCTGCCTCAGCCTCCCGAATAGCTGGGATTACAGGCATACGCCACCACAACCGGCTAATTTTGTATTTTTAGTAGAGACGGAGTTTCTCCATGTTGATCAGCCTGGTCTCGAACTCCCGACCTCAGATGATCCGCCCACATCAGCCTCCCAAAGCACTGGCATTACAGGTGTGAGCCACCACACCAGCCCTTCACATACATTTTTAGCCTTACTAGTTTGCTCTGTAGGTAGGAGAAATTATCAAAGTTTACTGATGTGAACATTTGGTAGGTTTCATCAGCCCTAGACCTGGATTCCTTGACTATAGGTTAGAAAACTGCTCTGAGGAGCCATCTAGTCCACCTTATAGCTCTGGAATGTTGTCTTGGACACAGTAATAAATAAATAAACATTTATTTAAAGCTGAGATATAAGTCCTCATATAGCTAAGGAAGTATGATAAAAGCACAGTTTCTCAATCCTTCTTTGAACATTGCTCCAATTTTCCCATTGAGCTCATTCTGGAAGCTTAAACCAAATCTTCCCTTGACATCCCATGCCCATTAACTTAGACATGATTTAGCATCTCATCATGGCATCTTCGCTGAGAAAGCTAGAAAGAAAATATTCTCCCTGGCACCCAGCCTAGAAATAGCCATATTCCTCTAAACTCATGACTTAAAGCCTTCACTTCCCCCAAACAGCCCCTGCTGGACTAGTTAGTAAAATCAGGCTAGAAAGGCTGATGCTAACAGGGAAGATATGGCGGTGCGGCATCCTTTTGTCTTGCCCAGCACCTGCTCCTTGGGGTTCTTGCAATTTCTCATGAAAAAGCACAGACCAACACCCACACTAGAGAAAAGAGATCAGCAGTGGAACGTGGTGGTAATCTGGTCTGTGTTTTGAAGCCTCTCACACCACTCCTCTCTAAACTGCCTGGCCACTGCTCTGGGCACACAGTGTACAACTCCCATGGTCCTTAGACAACTCTCGCTAGAAATGTAGATAGGTCAGCATTTGGGGACTCACAGAGGAGAGTCCAGGGAAGAAGCATGGCTACCTAAAACATCTGTTGACCTTTTAAGGAGCTGGTGAGGACTCTGCAAAGAGCATCTGGCTCCGTCCCCTAACAATGGGGGAAAGGAATTGCTTCAGATTGCTGTAACTCAACTAGCTTTCACAATGCTCCCACTCCCCTTTAACACACACACACACACACACACACACACACACTCTCTCTCTCTCTCTCTCTCCATATATATATATATATATATATATATATATATGATATATAACATTGCTGGTAAGTAATGGCTACCATTTATTGAACACCTGAAAATGTTAATTACTTTATATATATTGCCTCATTTAATCTTCATGACCAGTCCATTAGGCAGTGGCTCTCAAACTTGACCTTGCATCAGAATCTCTCCAGGAACTTATTAAGCCCCACACCCACAGCCCATGTAGTGAGGCCTGAGAATCTCCATTTCCAACAAGCTCGCAGGTGATAAAGATGCTCCACTTTGAGAACCACTGCCACAGGGAAACAGAGATTCAAGAGTGGTTTGGAATGTCTTGTCTACAGTTCCACAGCTAGTAAAGAGAGATCCGGAATGTGAACCTAGATCTCTCTGACTCTACAGTAGCTGGTAAGCATGCTACTGTATGTGTGAATACACACCTCACCTTCCAAATTCGCTGGCAGATCCTTAAAGGCAGATGTCAATCACACTTTAGACCTCCCTCATCCCTCTCAGAACTTCACAGGGTATTTGGACTTGGTAGGTGCTACATAAATACTTTGTATACTGGTTCCTACATATCTACACACTTCTAGGAGCCACAAATTCAAACACAACTAAAGCCAAAGAACACAAAAAGGGCAGCATAGCCAGACCTGGTTCTACGTGATATTCTCTCTTGCTACTCTGTCTTTGCCCATGCTGCCACCATACTAACTCCTACTCACTCTTCAGTCACTTTCTCCAGAAAACAATCCTGGGCTCCCTAAAATTGGGGCCACTACACACTAAGTTTACCTCTATGATGGCACTTATCAATCCACTATAACTGGCTATTTTCCATCTCTTAAAGCAGTTGATAAAGGCCAGCATCTAGTTTAACAGCATACCTCCAGAGCCTAGCACAGCACCTGGCACTTCACAGGCACTCTATAAAACTGCTGAATGAATAAATGCAGAGCTCCAAGTCCTAAATTCCATGTAAAAATATCACAATACATGATGCACAGTTCTCGAAGATGAATCCCAGAGAAGAGGAAGGCAGCCTAGGTAACAAAGACCACTTTTGCCTTTTCTCCTCCCAATCACTCTTCTCACACTTGGAGAACGTGAACCACTTAGGGCAGCATCATCCGTGATGAGACAACATCCTAGCTGAACAAAATGCTCGTGGGCTATGAGGGGAGAAAAAGTGCTCTGCTGCCCCTCATTTCTCCGATTTCTCTGACACACGCTCCTTTCACCATTTCTCCACCCCACTGCAGTCAAGGGCTTTGGCACAGGGATGAAAGAGACAGATTAGACTCAAAGGGTGCGGATCTGGCAGCGGGCACAGAAGCATCTCCCAGCCTGCACCGAAGTCCACAGGAAAGATCCAAACGGACAGTGACTCAGGCCCCGGCTAAAGCCCAGCTAGAGCAGTACTGAGAATGGAAGAGCAATAATTTCACAAGGACATTAACTGTCAGACATCTTTTTTTTAAATCGTGTTTTTAAAGTACAGGCTTCAACTCTATTCCCAGAAAACTGGGCCCTGCTGAATCCAGCGCTTACACAAGCTGAGAGCCAAACACAGCTTCTTCCTCTTCCAAACCCACCCACCAGCCTGCAACACTCACCATGACAAGCATTTCCCAAAGCCAGGTCAGGACCCTTGCTTCAACTTTAGCTTGCAAAAGGCCCCTTTTTAAAGATGCCTCTTAGCTTTCTCTCTTCCCTTGCTAATAAAACTGTTCCCTACCACCACCATGTTGCAGTAATAGAGACCTCTCCCTTCCTCCAACCCCTCTCTGTCTATAACACAACCTACAGCAGGTTGGCCCCATCCAATTAGTCTGAATTGCTTCATGCCAAGGAAATTGCTGCTTTTATTAAAAATAAAAGTACACTAGGCAGGCAATGGGCTGTGAAAAGTATGAGTCTGGCATAATTATGAAGGTCGAGGTTAAGGTTACCAAAAGAGATATGCAAAGATTTCCCAAAAGCCTGGGGGAATAAAGATGTATATCTACATGAGTATAGATACACAGATGAAACACAGAGGAAATTTACGCAGCAGATCTAAATAACATCCTCGCTGACAGTGAAAAAACAAAATCAGAGCCACTCTCAAGTAATTTTTCTTTTGGTTAAAAAAACAAAAACAAAACCTAAAGCAAGGGGAAGAGGGGCCTGCTAGATTGAGTTCAAAATAACCACATTTGTTTTATATAATTTCTGTTATCTTTGCTATATCCTGGGGGACCTGATTACAGTTGGGTCAGGAAACAAACCTAGTGAAATCCACCAAGAGCCCCTTGGAAAAACACGGTCACATTCTCCGAAAATCCTCTCTTCCTTTCAATGCCTGCTCATGGAAGTGGGAAAGTTAGGTAGGAGAAGGAGAAAACCCTCTCTTCTTAAAAGTCCCCCCATCCCCACCCTTCAGCCTTCACATCAAGATTTTAAGTTTTAGGAGGATGACAAGCCCATCACCCTGCCTTTGGCATAAAGCTTTACGCTTTCACACACACGTTTTCTTGTGTGATCCTCAAAATTCGGCTTCTCAATATTAAAAAAATAAAAATAAAAGGCCATCAAGGTAAACAATTTCGGCAACCTCCCCCACACCCCCATAAGCCCAGTCACTTTCAAATCTCAATTTTAAATCTCTCAAGGACAATGACTCACAGGGCAAGTGAAGGGGGAAGGGGGAGGTCAACTGGTCAAAGCCCATTCACACATGCAACAACTACAAACCACAGTCTTGCCGCATCAGCACAAGATTTTAATTTACGGCGCATTGAGCCCCGCCGTACCTTCCGCCAACACCTCGTCCACTGTGACCTGCTGTCGCCCGATGCCAAAGACTCTTCCGATGTAGCCACTGCCCAGGCCCGAGGTGCTGCCCCCTCCTCCGCTGGAGCCGGAGCCCAGGCCAGAGCCGCCCTGCTCTCGCCGGGAGTCGAAAAACTTCTTCATCTTGCGAATAGGAAGCAGCAAAAGAAAATACCGATGGTTTCTAGATTTTTTTTTTTTTTTTTTAAGAAAAGAGATCCAAGGATTTCTTCTCGGATTTCAGCTCGGAGAGGAGCCACCCGAATCCGGCCGTGGGGGTGGGGGCTGAGGGAGGATGCCTATAGGAATATGCGTGTCAATCGCGCGGCGGGTCCCCTCCTCCTCCAGAGAGCGATTCGTGTAAGTTTAAACCTGTGATGACAGAGGAAGAGAGAGAGGATGAATCAGTAACACACTTAAAAATTCAACCGCTGAGTCCTAGGGGGAGCAAAAGCCATCATCCTGGGGAAACGCTTCATGCATTTTCCTGGCGAGAAAAACCCTGGGGCTGAAAACGCGACCCCGGCCCCAGAACCCAGGACCCCCGATCCGGGAGCTCGGAGAAAGGAGGGATCCGAGCTGCAAGGGTAGCGCTGACCCTCCCGGGCACTGCCTCCCTCTCCTCCCGGGTCTCCCCGCCGCCCCTCGAGGCGGCATCCTGGCAGCACCCACTTGAGACGGCTCGGCGGCCGGCGCCCAGCTACCAGCCCCGCGACATTGTCACGGCCGCCGGGCCGGCCTGCGACGCAGAGAGGAGGCGGCGCTGCAGCGAGAGCCGGGGCCGCGCTCGGCGCCCGCCCGCCCGCCAGCTGATCCTGGGAGCGCCGGGCGGAGACTGACCCGCCGCCCCTCCCCCGCGCGCGCTCCCGCCCGGCTCCATCCACCCAACCAGGAAGTGAACCACCGCCGGAAGTGCCCCTCGGGGCGGCGCGGCGAGGGACCGAGCCCTCTCCTGCAACCGCTGTTCTGTCGCCACAGATGAGAAGGAGTCGACGGCGAGAAGGGGACCTGGGGGAAGGGCTTCTCAGTGCAGAGAGAGTTCTGGAAAAAACTGTTGATATCGCCCGAGCCGCAGGGCAAGCTGGGAAAGGTAGCTCGGCGCAGTCCGGCTGCTGGACTACAACTCCCAGCATGCTCCTGGAAGAGCGGGCAAGGCGGCAGCGGTGGCCTCCACGGCCTCAAAAGAGGTTTGTGGGGTGGCGCGTATGTGGGGACTCGGCAACTTAAACACATCCCGTGAAGAAACTGCCAACGACGAGGTTTCCCCCTGCTGTATGTTCCACCCTCCTGGAACCATCTTATTTGCGGCCTGGCCTCCTGACACAAGGGATTCTGGAGGTTGTGGTTTCCGAACGGATCGAGACTGACACCTGAAGGACGCGGCTTAATCACTTGGCCCCGAGCGGGTCCTATGGGGTTTCCCGACGTCACCTGGGCTGAAATGGAAGCGAGAAGTGATTGAGAACATTGTGCTGGCAGTTGGATCCGGCTGCACTGGAGCGCCAGCCTTAAAATAAGTAAAACCGATGCTCTTCCGCCCCTAACCTCAAAAGCTGCTTTTGCTTCTAGATGTTACTGAGAGCCGGCTCTGCGGTCAGCTCTGAGCTAGGCGCTGTGAGAACGCTCAGTAAGACTGTCTCGTCTGGAAATGTACAGGCGAAATTCAAACCGAGAAACTGCCAAGGATTGTGTGCAGAGGAGATCCTAGGATACCAAAGACCCAGCCCGTTGGCTTGACCCCAAACTCTGGGGCTCTTCAGCCCATGCTGCCCCTTAATTCTTCCTCATTTGCTGACGCTGTGGGTGCGCCCCAAAGCCTGACCTTCACTAACCCCCTTGCACACAAGAACACTAACCCTAAACTGATCAGTTATTTATTTTTCACTTCAAGATTCTTCCATTGATGTTTATGTTTCCCTGATACCGTCTTAAGTGCTGACGGTAGGGGTGAACTGTGTGATTTGCATCTGCCAAATGCAGACGATTTGGAAGGCCAGTTGGTACACTTTTCCACCCTAGATTTCCTGATGGACGATGCTGAAGGTAGTGGCAAGTCTCTGCCAAAAACAAAAAAAAAACCCTATGATTTATTAATATGATTTTTCTAACCCCTGAATATGGGCTATTTTTCATATCCACCCGCTCTTCCCACTCCCGGTGCTTGTCGCAGAATTTTTTTCAGCGGGCATTTGATAGAGAAGGGTGCCCCAGGGAAAAAAAAATGGTTCTTGCTTTCTCGAATCTGAATATTGAGCTGAGCTGTGACTGGGCTAACAGTGGCGTTTGTTGTTGTTGCTGCTGCTGCTGCTGCTGTTTCAAGTAGTGCCATTGTAATTAAACTCTCTGGGTAGAGATAGCATCTTTCTTCCGGAGAGTCAGTGTTGTCAACTCAGTTCACAAATTCATGCAGCCACCTCCAGGGTGAAATGCAGCACCTATTCCCTCAAACTAAGCCCAGGAAGGCATGTTCTCTGCACTTTCCTTAAAAGGCCAGATTTCTGTCTAAGGAAATTTGAAACAGATCTTAAAATAGATGAGAAAGCTCATTTGGAATTAGACTCGTTGACCCCCCATCTTTCTCAGCACCTACTTGTCTTAACTGACTTTTTTTTTTTTTTTAAAGAAAAAGCTCTGCTAGGTCCTAAAATCAATCTAGGGCTATCTCAGTTTTTACTTTTCTAGACTTTCCTGGTACCAGACTAGGCCAGGCTTACACAAATCTCCAGTCTTAATTCAGTGATACAAAAACTCCCAATAGGCTTAAGGTAGCTAACATGCACTTATTGACCATCCACGTGAATGCTCTGATCAGAATCTGAGGGAAGAGGTTTAACAAACAAAAAATAGATGATTAGATTCCTTGCCTTCCATTCCCTCACAGACTAATAGCAATTATAATGACAAATCCAATTTTTCTTGCTTTACACATATTAAGTATGTAATGCTCACAACAATCCTATGAAATAAAATGAATAAAAATACTCATAGGTGGGTAAATAAATCAAAGAGATTAATGACTTGCCCAAAGTCACACAGTAAATAGCAAAGCCAAGATTCAAACCCAAACATTTTAGCTTCAGAAACCACTTCTTACCTGACTATACTAAACTGTCTACTTAGACAGAGCAAACATTAACTGATTAAAAGACGTGAGAATAGTTAGAAACCTATGCACAAGCAGCATAGGACCAGGAGACAGGAAACCTCTGCCACTTCATAGCTGGGACCCGAGACCACTTATGTCACTGGGCTTATTTTCTCAGCTATAAAACTAGAGCTCTTACAACTCTTATTAATTTTTTAGTTCCTGAGTTCAAAATAATGAACAGATCAGCCACTATCATCTCAAAAGTATCACACTTACTTTCTGTATAATTTGTTCCACTCTGCTTTGCATTCCTATTCAACTTTTAATGTATATTGATGTCTCAACCAAATACATCAAAGCTAGAGAACGGTCTTCTACTTATCTCCTTGAGCATCCAGTATAATCGTTTATGTAGAGTGTGTTCTTACCAGTACTTAAATAAAGTAAATAACTGACTTGAAATTAAATGTCACACAAAAGAGAGCTATCTGATTAAGGTGGAAAGACTGAAGAATCGTAGATGAGTTTTGAACTAGATGTGGAAGATACTATGGATAAATACTCAAAGGGAATGGGAAAGAAACTGGCATTTGCTATTGTTACAATAGCCCAATAGCCGTTGTAAGACTGAAGGAACAGAGTCTTTGTGGCAATAAGATGCCAAATTGTAAACAAGACCTAAGGCTGTGTCAGGCAAGGATTAATTCACACATCCCTACACTTAAAGAGTATGTTTTTCTTTTCTCTGGTAGCTAAATAGACACTGGCCTAGAGATGAGCAATATTGAAACAATTGTTTCTCACTGACCACCAGATGCCAGCTAACTAACTGTATCCCCGAACCCCTGTTCCACAAGCCATAACTACCGCTTTGATTGGACAAGAGACTGATTTCAGTAACATCCTAGTAAGAGACCACCAACCACAGACTGGTTCTGGCTGGTTTTTCAGGAGGGTGTGCACGGAGTGCCTTCATGTCCTCTGCTTCATCTAATTGTAATACATTTAAAGGTTAAATCTCCACCCCAAAGAGAACACAAGACATATGTAACATGCATAGTTTACTTACTATGCATGCGTGTACTGCCCCCCCACTTTGTGAATAATCAAATAACTTCTTAAATATGTATTCTTAGCCAACTCATTTGGCATAAATTACTGTTCCACTCTTTCCTCCCTCTAAATGCCTGCTTTCAGTCTCTGCCAAAGTCTACACTTCCCAGCCTGTCAGGATCACCAACCTGCAGGCTGCAACCCTTTATAAAAAATAAAGCTCGGCCAGACACGGTGACACATGCCTGTAATCCCAGCACTTTGGGAGGCCAAGGTGGGTGGATCACCTGAGGTTGGGAGTTCGAGACCAGCCTGACCAACATGGAGGAAACTCCATCCCTACTAAAAATACAAAATTAGCCAGGTGTCGTTGCAGGCTCCTGTAATCCCGGCTACTTGGGAAGCTGAGGCAGGAGAATTGCTTGAACCCGGGAAGTGGAGGTTGTGGTGAGCCAAGGTTGCACCATTGCACTCCAGCCTGGGCAACACGAGCAAAACTCCGTCTCAAAAAAAAAAAAAAAAAAGAAAAAGAAAAAGAAAAGAAAAGAAAGGAAATAAAGCTCTCCTCTCCAAATTTATAAACCTTGGGATCTTTCAATTAACACTGTGTCTCTTCTATATGCCAGTTACTGAATTAAAAACCTAACGTATTATCTTGTTTTATTGTTATATTTTTGATTTATTTTATTTATTTATTTTGAGACAGAGTCTCATTCTGTAGCCCAAGCTGTATTGCAGTGGTGTGACCTCAGCTCCCTGCAGCCTCTGCCTCCCAGGCTCAAGAGATTCTCATGCCTCAGCCTCCCAAGTAGCTGGGACAACAGGTGTGTGCCACCATGCCTGGCTAATTTTTTGTATTTCAGTGGAGACAGGGTTTTACCATGTTGCCCAGGGTGGTCTCAAACTCCTGAGCTCAGGCGATCCACCCACTTCGGCCTCCTAAAGTGCTGGGATTACAGGCATGAGCCACCATGCCCAGCCTATTTTTATTTTTTTTTAAATAATTATATAAAAAAATAGAGATGGGGTCTCACTTTGTTGCCCAGGCTAGCCTCAAACTCCTGCGCTCAGGTGATCCTCCCACCTTGGCCTCCTAAAGTGCTGAAATTACAGGTGTGAGCCACTGTGCTTGGCCTATATTATTTTATTTAATCTTCATGGTTGCACGCCTACAAAGCAGACAGTGTTATCTATTTTATCAAAGAAAATACTGTTATACTATTATTCCCAATTTTATAGATGTACAATGAAGATTTTGTTAGTAGCTAATGAACTGTATGGTTTGTTAGGTTTGAAGGAAATTATTTGACCTGTGGTACAGCTAAGTCATGCCACCATAAACCCAGTTATGGCAAAAGTGTACTGTGTCTTTGAGGAGATCAAAGGCAAGGAGACCACCATTAATTAAAATCCTTAACTAAGTCAAGCACTACATTCAGTATTTAATCATACCGTTTAACCTTCACAATACATCTATGAGGTGTGCATTACTTTTATCTGTGTGGAAACAGGCTGAGCAGGGTTAGTCTCTCAACTGCTGCTACAAAACAGCTAGAAAAGGGCAGAGCCAAAACTGACCTCAAAACCCACATCGTTTTCATTATACCATGTAGGCTTTCTATGTTGCTGTCTTTTAGCGAAGTGAAACTTGTTAGAAATGCAAATTTTGGGGCCCCATCCAAACCTACTGAATAAGAGGGAGGGGACAGAAGCAGCAGTTTCTGTTCACAAACCATCCAGGTAATTCTAATACACATTCAAGTTTGAGAACCACTGTTTAGCAGAAGCAAACTTGTAAGAACCATGTTTTTTCTTTAAAAATGACATTTCTTGGCCAGGTGCAGTGGCTCATGCCTGTAATCCCAGCACTTTAGGAGGCCGAGGCTGGTGGATCACTTGAGGTCAGGAGTTTGATACCAGCCTGGCCAACATGGTGAAACCCCATGTCTACTAAAAATACAAAAATTAGCCAGGCATGGTGTCATGCACCTGTAATCCCAGCTACTCGGGAGGCTGAGGCACAAGAATTGCTTGAACCTGGGAGGTGGAGGTTGCAGTGAGCCAAGATCACACCGCTGCATTCCATCCTGGGAGACAGAGTAAGACTCTATCTCAAAAAAAAAAAAAAATCATTTCTTGATTTAAGAAAAAAAAAAACTTTTAATTTTCTTTTTTTAACTGAGCCTTGTTTTCTTATTTTCCACTTGATTTTGGTTTTGGATTTTGTTTAGGAAAGTAATTATGTGCTCATTGAAGAAAGTAGATAGGAGAAAATAAAAATCAGCTATAATTCTACCACTCAGCGATAACTGCTATGACATTTTGATCAATTTTCTTTTAGCATTTCCCCATATATATTTCTTACTATATTAGATCACATTATATATTTAACATTTTTTCATTTAATGGTTTCCTATTTCATTGTATATTCTCTAAAAACATTTTTTTAGTGGCTGCTTAATAATCAGTGCTTTGCTGTCATGTTTTATTTTAAAATGTTACTTTTTATATATGATTAAAATGAATATTCTCTTGTGGGCTTCTTTGATTTTCTTTCTTCTTTTTTTTTTTTTTTTTGTTTTTTTTTTTTTCCAAGACAGGGTTTCTCTCTTTGTTGCCCAGGCTGGAGTGCAGTGGCACAATCTCAGCTCACTGTAGCCTCAACCTCCTAGGCTCAAGCAGTCCTCTCAGCTTAGCCTTCTGAGTAGCTAAGACTACAGGTTCACCACACCTGGCTTTTGTTGTTGTTGTTGTATTTTTGTAGAGACAGAGTTTCACTATGTTGCCCAGGCTGGTCTTGAACTCCTGAACTCAAGCAATCCACATGCATCAGGCTCCCAAAGTGCTGAGATTAAAGGTGTGAGCCACTGCGCCTGGCCTGATTTTCTTTCTTTTTTTTTCTAAGATGGATTCTCACTCTGTCGCCCAGGCTGGAGTACAATGGCGTGATCTCAGCTCACTGCAACCTCCACCTCCCAGGTTCAAGCAATTCTCCACCCTCAGCCTCCGAGTAGCTGGGATTACAGGCACCTGCCATCATACCTTACTAATTTTTGTAGAGACTGGGTTTCACCGTGTTGGCCAGGCTGGTCTTGAACTCCTGACTTCAGGTGATCCACCCGCCTCGGCCTCCGAAATGCTAGGATTACAGGTGTGAGTCACTGTGCCGGCCGCCTGATTTTCTTTCTAAAGCTACGTTTTTACAAATGGAATAACTGGGTCAAAGGTATGAATTTTTTTTACAGCTAGAGAGCCAAAGTACCTTCCAGGAAATTGATATTTATTTGTTCTCCACTCACTGATCCAGCAAAGAAATATTTATTAAGCACTATGTGCTAGACTTTAGAAAGTTTATTACAATAAACAAAACAGTTACACTCTTTGCCCTCAAGGAGCTTTTGGTGGTTTTGTTTTTTTCTTTTTTCTTTGAGACAGGGTCTTGCTCTGTCACCCAGGCTAGAATGCAGAGGCAGGATCATAACCTGAGGCTATCAAGGGATCCACCCACCTCAGCTTCCTGTGTAACTGGTGCACAGCACCACACCCAGCTAATTATTTCTTAATTTTTTGTAGGGGCAGGGTGTTGCTATGTTGCCTAGGCTGATCTTGAACTCCCAGCCTCAAGCAGTCCTCCTGCCTCAGCCTCCCAGAGTGTTGGGATTACAGGTGTGAACCATTGTGTCTGGCTAGAACTTTTGATCTTAAAAGAAGGCATTAAATCCTAAGTATATCCATACCCTTGCCAACACTGAGTTTGTGCAGTTTAAAAAGAAATCCATTTCATTTTGTTGGGTAGGAATGGTGTTTATTGTTATCATTGTTTAAATTAGTGAGGTTGAACAATTTTTCATGTTCATTTATGTATTCATCAGTTGTTTATTAAGCATCTATTATATGCCAAAACAATGCTAGCCACTGGAAATATCATAAAGAAAATGGACATGTGTTTTCCTTTACAGAGTTTATAATCTATTAATTATTGGATGTGTATATTTCTTCATTTCTAAATTATATTCTTTTCCATTTTTCTATTGGAACTTTTTTTTTTCAGAATTGATTTGAGAGTCCTTCTTTATTCAGTCAGTATGTACTAAGCAATATGGTGCAAAACAAGATAAAAAAAGTTTCTCCTCCTAGAGAGCTTATGTTGGGGTCAGGGCAAAGAGAACACAATAAATAAGAAAAATGTCAGATAGTGATTAATGGTATGCAAATAATTATACTAGAGTGATGTGATAGTGTCTGAATGACAACTTGAGATTGGATGTTCAATTCTGCATATATGAATTGTGTTAATTAAAACCTATTTTCACATAAATGGAAATTTTTTTTTCTCCAGTTTGATGTTAACCATTTGGGTTTTTTTTTTTTTTTGGATGAAGGGTTGTTTTTAAAACTTTTTTTCCTGATTATGGTAATACATAATCATTTTGTAACATTTGGAAATATCCAAAAGCAGAAAAAAAATAAACCTCAGTTGCTTTCATTACTTATAAGTAAACCCTATCAACAGGTACATGGATATCCTTTCTGCCTTTTTCAGGGGTTTGTGTGTGTGTGTAATTTTAGTTGATAGAGAATATAGTCTATTCCAACTTGTTTTTTTCACTATGTGTAAAGGAGCTCTGTCAGATGCTGGGAATAAAAATGATAAAATTATAAACAAAAATAGGCATGAGATTTGCCTATTTAAAAATCATAAATTTCTTTAACTGGCAAGGGGAGGGGCCATGGAAGCAGAAGGTTAGGACATAAATGTTAATCAAGTAATCACACAAATATATTTAAAATTAGAAGGCATAGATTTTAGCTCATTAACCATTGTAACCCCAACACATAAAACATTATTGGGAATCAGTGGCTTACTTTCATTCATTCATATTTTGCATTCTCTCATAAGTGTAAAAATATTCTCTGTATTTGTGATTATGTCCATTTCTAGTTCCTAATTTTGTATATTTATGTTTTCTCCCATTTTATTTTTATTAGACCAACTGTTTGTTGACCTACCTTCCTTCCTTCCTTCATTCCTTCCTTCTTTCCTTCCTTCTTTCTTTCTTTCTTTCTTTTTTTTTTTTTTTGCTAAATATGGTACACTTAAATAAGAGCAGAGAGCAGAGAGCCAAAGGTTATCACAATATACGGAAAGGATCTGACAATAAAGATAGAACCCAAAGCATGCCAACAGGAAAAATGAAACAAAGAAGAAAAAGACAATATGGGGAGAAGAAAACTTTGAGAAATCTACTATTGAGCTTCTCTGAGAAAGATCAGATAAAATAGAAATGCTGGGCATGGTGACATAAGACTGTAGTCCCTGCTTCTCGATAGGCTGAGGCGGGAGGATCTCTTGGGCTTAGTTTGAGGTTGTAGTACGCTGTTATCATGCCTGTGAACTGCCACTGCACTCTAGCCTGGGAGACATAGCAAGACCCTGTGCCAATAATAATAACTTTAAAAATCTATTAAAAATTAACAATTAGAGAATCAAACAGAATTCTTTTAAATTAAAAATATGATAGCAAAAATGAAATTCAGTAAAATGCTAAGAAAATAAAGTTAGAAAATGTCCTAAAGAATGTATAGCCAAAAGGCCAAAAGAAGGGAAAAAAATAAGAAAGGATAAGAAGATTAGAAAGCCAGCCCTGGACATCTGGGAAACAGGGGCAGAAATGAATTAAATAATTCATTTATATACTTTGAGAAGTAAAGAGCAGGAGGTTCTACACGGAAAGTGCTCACTGAGCAGAGTGCAATGGACAAAACCAGAACCACACCAAGGCACATCATGACAAAACTGCAGAAGACTGAGGACATAGAGAAGATCTTACAAGTGCCCAGGAGGAAATGAGGTTTCACGTAAAGGATCCAGAATCAGAATGGCATCTGATTTCTCAGTAGCAACACATGATACTGAAAGGACAATGGAATAATGTCTTTAAAATCTGAGGGAAAATTACTTCCAACATAGATTCTCATACCCATCCAAATTAGTAGTAAAGCATGGGGTTAAATGTATTTCAGACACATACAATTTCAAAATATTTATCTTCCATGTACATTTTCTTAAGAAGCTTTCAGAAGATGAAACCTTTTCCACCAAAACAAGGACATAAACCAAGAAAGCTTTTGTTTGTTTGTTTTTAAGTGAATAGCAGAAGGAACAACTGAAAATTGAATGGTGGGGGAAGGGTAATAAGCTAACACTATAGTTACGACTTCCTCATTTTCCTTAACTGTAGAGTACACCTAATATTTACTTACTATGTGGCAGTCACTATTCTAGGTGCTCTACCTATATGGTATCAATCAGTTAATCCTCACAACAGCCCTATCAGTTAGATCCTTGCATAGAGTAGGTTTCAGTAAGTATTACTATTGACGGTACACAATAGTTATTAATTGAACAAATCGCATTAAACTTCCTGCGGCAGACCATATTTTTCAAAACTGGCTGCAACAATATGTTCAATCCCGTGTGCAATCAAGAGACAGCATCTATGTCTTTTCCCCTTGAACACAGATAGACTTCTTGGATGGGTTTCTGTGACTGCACCTCTAAAGTAATGCTATGTTGGCCAGGTGCACTGGCTCACACCTATAATCCCAGCACTTTGAGAGGCTGAGGCAGGCAGATCACTTGAGGTCAGGAGTTCGAGACCAGCCTGGCCAACATGGTGAAACCCTGTGTCTACTAGAAATACAAAAATTAGTCGAGTGTTGTGGTACGCACCTGTAATCCCAGCTACTCAGGAGGCTGAGGCAGAAGAATTGCTTGATCATGGGACGCGGAGGTTGCAGTGAGCTGAGATTACACCACTGCACTCTAGCCTGGGTGGCAGAGCAAAACTCTGTCTCAAAACAAACAAATACACAAAAATAAATAAAGTAATGCTATATGACTTTCAAAATTGCATCTTAAAAGGTAGTACAGCTTCCATCTAGCTCTCTTGCTCAGAATATGTGCCTTTGGAGCATATAAGTACATGAAACTACCATGCGGTAGAGATCACATGAACAGACCACATAAAAATAGAGAGTCCAAGGAGGGCTGACTGTTCCAGCCCCAGCAGTTTGAGTTTTCTCTGTCCCAGTGCCAGACATGTGAATGATTCTCAAGCCCTCAAGATGACTGTGGCATGATCCCTGTCTCATGGCAGCCAGGTGATAAAATCTGAGTGGAATTACCTAGCTGAGCCCAGTTACTCACCAGAATCATGAGACAACAACACATGATTTCACACCCCAGAATTGTGGGTGTTACTTTTTGGAGTGATAGACGAGCAGAATATTTGCAGATAAAAGTGAGTTTTAGCCTAGACTTCTGAATCTCCTGTCCCTATACTCATTTAAATGACCCAAGGCATGTAAAGAGGGGAATTTTATTTTATTTTATTTTTTATGTATTTATTTTTTGAGATGGGGTCTTGCTCTGTCACCAGGCCAAGAGGGAATTTTTATCCTGAGTGGCAAGTCTCCTGTCTAATACTGTAGCTGAATCCAAAGCTTACAGACACAAGTGATAAAAAAAAAAAAAAATAGATTAATTGATTGGGCTGGGCGCAGTGGCTCATGCCTATAATCCCAGCTCTTTGGGAGGCCAAGGCAGGCAGATTGCCTGAGCTCAGGAGTTTGCAACCAGCCTGAGCAACACGGTGAAACCCCGTCTCTACTAAAATACAAAAAAAATTAGCCGGGCATGGCGATGTGTGTGCCTGTAATCCCAGCTACTTGGGAGGCTGAGGCAGGAGAATTGCATGAACCTGGGAGGCAGAGGTTGCAGTGAGCCGAGATCACACCACTGCACTCCAGCCTGGGCAACAGAGCGAGACTCCATCTAAAAAAAAAAAAAAAAGATTAATTGGATTTTATCAAAATTAAGAACTCTTCAAAAAACACTTAAGAAAACAAAAAGACAACCCACAGAATGGGAGAAAACATGTGCAATCATATATTGTACTCAGAATATATGAAGAACTCTTATAACTCAGCAATAAAAAGCAATAATAAGCTAATTTAAAATGCACAAAAGATCTGAATAGGCATTTCTGCTAAAAAGGTACACACATGGCCAATAAATACATGAAAAGATGCTAAACATCATTAATTATTAGGGAAATGCATACCAAAACCACAATGAGATATTACTTTACAGCCATTAGGGTTGCTGTAATTGAAAAACACAGACAATAACAAGTGTTGACAAAGATGTGGAGTAACTGGAACTCTCATACAATGCTGGTAGAAATGTAAAATGTGCAACTGGTAAAAACAGTTTGCAAGTTTCTCAAAAGGTTAAACAGTGTCACTATATGACACAGCAATTCCAGTCTTAATAATATACCCAAGAGGAATAAAAGCATATGTCTGCAAAAAAAGCCTTATACATAAATGTTCATAGCAGCATTATTCATAATGGCCAAAAACTGGAAACAACCAAAATGTCCAGTAACTGATGAGTGGATAAACAAAATATAGAATATTCATACAATGCAATATTATTCCATAATAAAAAACAACTAAGTACTGATACATGCTGCAACATGGATGAATCTTTAAAGCATTATGCTAAGTGAAAGAAGCCAGTAACAAAGGACCACATATAATATAAAATATCAGGCTGGGTGTGGTGGCTCATGCCTGTAATCCCAGCATTTTGGGATGTCAAGGTGGGAGGGTCACTTGAGGCCAGGAGTTCAAGACCAACGTCACCAACATCCTGTCTCTACTAAAAATACAAATATTAGCCAGGCATGGTGGTGCACACCTTGTAGTTCCAGCTACTCAGGATGCTGAGGCATGAGAATCACTTGAACCTGGGAGGTGGAGGTGAGCTGAGATCACAACACTGCATTTCAGCCTGGGCGATAGAGTGAGACTCTGTCTCAATAAAATAAAATACAGTAAAATAAAATAAAATAAGCAACTCTATAGAGACAGAAAGTAGATTAGTAGTTGCCTAGAGCTGAGGAGGCAGGGGGGTGAGGGGGGTGGGGGCGGTGGGGCGGAGAGGAAGTCACAGTGACTACTAACGGGTACAACACTTCTTTTTGAGGTGATACAAATATTCCAAAATTGATTGTGGTGATGGTTGCACAACTCTGTGAATATACAAAAAACTATTGAATTGTACACCTCACACAGGTAAATTGGTATGTGAATACCTCGACAAAGCTACTGAAAAAAAGAAAGAGATCCTTTTGTAGTTCATGAGCATAATGATTGGATATTCACACACATGTGTAAGATGTGCCACCCTTGAACCTTGTTATGACCTTGGCATGTTACCCACCTGACCTGAAAAAAAAAATAAAGAAAAATAAAAGTCTCATAAAAGTCTCATAGATTGATTTAGTCTAATGCACAAAATACTGTGGCCTATCCGTAGAGAACTGGATGGGATATCCTGTGATGTGATGTATGGGGAGGCTGTAGCAACATTTATGTCCGTTTCTCTCTCTCTTTTATGTCTCTTTTGTCCTTTCTCCTCCTCTCCACACACATATTATCTATTTTTATTATCAGCTATCTATTGACCCAATAATGTGGATAACAAAGCATCTGAAGACTCATTCTTGTTGCTCCCAAGTCTATGGCAGCTGAGCCGTTATTCCTATCTAGATAGGACTTGCTGCTGCATCTGCAATCAGCAGTCGATCTCGGCTGGGCTCTCTCTTGTATTGGGAGGTTGACTGGAACTTGCGGGGCTAGGATGGTCTCTGCTTTTCTCCACATGTCTTTGCATTCCTCCAGTGGGCTAGCTGGGACAAGCTGTCATGCTGGGGCAGAGATGCACTAGTGAGCATGCAGAAATGCACATGTGCTTTTCAAGCCCCTGCTCGTCTGGCATCTGATAACATTCCATTGGCCTAAGTATGTTCCTGGAGAAACATTCAGTGACAGGAAGAGAGGACAACAAAGTTACAAGGCAAAGAGTGTGGAGCCAGGTAGCCTTTAATTGGGACCATTAATACAATGCATGGACTGCTTTATAAGTTCATGCTTATCTGTTTCATAAACTCTAGGTTGTTTACTAAAGATTAGGAATTCAGTCATTTCCCCCTCCAAGTGAAATTTTTTTCTATTTTATTTGTTATTACAGAAGTATAAGGAATGAGTCAGAGAATATAGACAAGTTAAATGAACATAAAAAAGTATGATATACCAGGCATGGTGGCTCATGCCTGTAATCCCAGCACTTTAGGAGGCCGAGGTGGGAGGATTCCTTGAGCCCAGGAGTTAAGACCAGACTGGGGCAACATAAAAAAAAAAAATTTTTTTAAGTGTGATATCTGTCGCTTTCCTAGAGATAATCACTCTTGAGATACAGTCTTCCAAATATTTATCTTTACATTTATAATAGGTAAATATATGCATGTATATCTTTCTCATTATATATGTATAGATACATACATATATGTGTATAATGAGAAATATTAATTTAGAACCATCATTTGATCTTGATGAAGTTATGTTTCACTGACTGATATGTAAAACTCACCTCTGCATGTGGAAATTCATTGTCTCCAGGCACAGCCGTCTTGTGCTGTGCATAAGTCTGTCTATGGAAGGAGACACTTTGGCTTCTGCAGCAGGCGTGACTTCTGGTATTCACATGGTTTGTAATATGACCACATGTCCCACAAGATGGTAAATGTTGACACACAAACATTATATAGTCATCATGTATTTTCTTGAGAAATTAAAATTATTTAAACATATACTTTATTTCCATTCCTTTTCTTTGAGCCCATTTTTGTCAGTTTATTACTGGTATAAGAGTGTAACCAAACAAAAATATAAATATATAATCATAGGGCTGGGCATGGTGGCTCATTCCTGTAATCACAGCACTTTGGGGGGCCAAGGTGGGCAGATCACTGAACGTCAGGAGTTTGAGACCAGCCTGGCCAACATGATAAAATCTTGTATCTACTAAAAACACAAAAAATTAGCCAGACATGGTGGTACATGCCCGTAATCCCAGCTACTTGGGAGGCTGAGGCAGGAGAATTGCTTGAACTCAGGAGGCAGAGGTTGCAGCGAGCCAAGATCGCACCACTGCACTCTAGCCTGGGTGACAGAGTGAGATTCCACCTAAAAAAAATCATAGATTTTCACCATACAATAAATACCAAAACCACTGAAACAAGCGTGTACATCTCCCCTCTATATACTTTATTGCAGGACTGTTCAGCCCTTATTTCCTGCACATAGTTTATATAATCTAATCTAGAATTTCCCATGTTCCCCACTGACTCTGTTGCCTGGCTGGCCTGGTCCTACTGTCTTGTATACCAAATAGTCATCAGGAGCAGCCATATCTAATACTTATCTCACCACTACTCAAGATTGTAAAGAGTTCACCTTCCTCACCTTATTTTATTGATAAGTGCCCAGCAGGCTGTCCTTGAAAGAGACTTGATAGTTATCTTGCCTCTGGAAAGAGTTGTGAGGAAAATACTGATCATTGCTAGTGATATTCCAGTTTTAAGCACATGTCACAATGAGGACTCTGTTTGCTACACACGTGTTATACACTAGAGATAGGGTAGGAACTGAAGTACAAAGTGAAAGTTTACCAAACTCATTCTAGCATATCATAATGCAACTATGAATAATAGTATGTGGCTAAAAGATGACAAATGAAACAAATGCTATAACAGATGGTGACTGGCCCACAGTAAACTTGAAGCATTGTCACCCTAATTATAAAACTATAGTAACTAAAACAATGTGACAGGCACAGGGATAGACAATTGGTGCAACAGAGAGACCAGAAATTGACCTGTGGATAAATGCAGACCTGACAGATGACATATACATGGGGAAAAGAGTAAATAGTACTGGAAAATTTGGTTATCTATGGAAAAAATGAAAGTGGACCCTTACCTTACATCAATCATAAAAATCAATTCAGGGTCAAGTGTGGTGGCTTACACCTGTAATCCCAGCACACTGGGAGGTTGAAACAGGGCAGATCGCTCGAGCTCAGGAGTTCAAGACCAGCCTGGGCAACATAGTGAGACCCCTGTCTCTACCAAAAATACAAAATTTAGCCAGGCATGGTGGTGTGCACCAGGAGGCTCAGCTACTCAGGAAGCTGAGGTGGGAGGATCACTTGAGCCCAGGAGGTCAAGGCTGCAGTGAGCCAAAGTTACACCACTGCACTCCAGCATGGGTGATAGAGTGACACCCTGTCTCAAAAAAAAAAAAAAAAAGAATACAATCAAAAATCAATTCAGAATGGACCTAAATGTGAAAGGCAAATGTTTTAAATATTTAGATAATAGAATGAGTAGAAGAGCTTTATGACTTTGGGGTGGAGAAGGATTTTTTAAACAAAACACAAAAAGCACAAACCTTTAAAAAAAATGATTAATTGAAGACTACATTAAAGGTTTAGCATCCTGAATATGTAAAGAACTCTTATGAATCAGTAAGAAACAACAGAAGAGAAAAAGCAATGCAAAAAAGATCTGTCAAGTCATTTTACAGAATAAAAAATATGAATTGTTGCTGGACGTGGTGGCTCATGCCCACAATCCCAGCACTTTGGGAGGCCAAGGCCAACGGATCACCTGAGGTTGGGAGTTCTAGACTACCCTGGCCAACATGGTGAAACCCCGTCTCTGTTCACTAAAAATACAAAAATGACCAGGTGCAGTGGCGCGTGCCTGTAATCCCAGCTACTCGGGAGACTGAAGCAGGAGAATTGCTCGAACTTGGGAGACAGAGGTTGCAGTGAGCTGAGATCACGTCACTGCACTCCAGCCTGGGTGATACAGTAAGACTCCTTCTCAAAATATATAATATATATATATATATATACACATATGAATTGTCAATAAGTACACAAAAGAGATGCTTGACCTCATTCATAGTCAGGGAAATGCAACACCAAACCTTGATAAGGCATAACTATCACTGCTAAAGTGTCAGAAACCTCTGATTCACTGCCACTGAGAGTGTAAACTGTACAACTAGTTGGCGAAACAGTTTGATATTTTATTAAAAGTGCACAAACCCTATGACTCAGTGATTCAATTCTCACATGTTTACATCCTAGAGAAAGCATGGGTACCAGGAGACGTGGGAAATTAGCATGTTTTTTGTTTGTTTTCGTTTTTATTATACTTTAAGTTCTGAGATACATGTGCAGAATATGTAGGTTTGTTACACAGGTATACACGTGCCTTGGTGGTTTGTGCATCCAGAAAATGATCTTAAAACACTGGTTTTTTGGGGGGGCTCCTACCTGTAATCCCAGCACTTTGGGAGGCTGAGGCGGGCAGATCACGAGGTCAGGAGTTTGAGACCAGCCTGGCCAATATGGTGAAATCCCGTCTCTACTAAAAATACAAAAATTAGCCAGGCATAGTGGTGCAGGCCTATAATCCCAGCTACTCTAGAGGCGGAGGCAGGAGAATCGCTTGAACCTAGGAGGCAGAGGTTGCAGTGAGTCAAGATTGTGCCACTGCCCTCCAGCCTGAACAACAGAGCAAGACTCTGTGTCAAACAAACAAACAACCATTGTTTTTAACAGCAAACAAACCAACAAATATAATTGGAAGCAACTCATTGTTCATAGATCGGAGATAAATTGTGGGGATGTTCATGAACTACAGTTGCATGGATCAACATGGTTGAATATAAAACACTGAGTGAAAAATATTATTATGTACTTTATTATGTATTTTATTTTATTTATTTATTTTTTGAGACAGAATCTTGCTCTGTTGCCCAGGCTGGAGTACAGTGGTGCAATCTCGGCTCACTGCAACCTCCGCCTCCTGGGTTGAAGTGATTCTCCTGCCTCAGCCTCCTGAGTAGCTGGGATTACAAGCATGCACCACCACATCCAGCTAATTTTTGTATTTTTGGTGTTTTGCCATGTTCACCAGGCTGGTGTCAAACTCCTGACCTCAGGTGATCCGCCTGCCTCGGCCTCCCAAAATGCTGGGATTACAGGCATGAGCCACCGTGCCTGGCCTGTTATGTATTTTAAACAATATTGTGTATTTAACAAATACATGATAGTATAATTTTGTTTATATAAATTATACCTTTTAAAAACAGCAAAACCAAACAATATCTTTGTGGATACCTACATGTGTAGAAATAGCGTTAAAATGTGCTAGTACATGAGAAAGAAGATATTCAGAATGATGACTACCCATGGGGGAGAGAGGGAAGGAAATGGGTTTGGGGGAGAGGTTCATAAACGGTTGCAACAGTGTTATTACTTTGTTTCTTTTTTGTAAAGACCTGAAACAAGAGAACACACTAAGACTTTATGACGCTGGTGGTGGCTTTATGGAAATCAGCATATATTTTTCTCTATATAGTCAATTAGTATCCATAAAAAACTTCTTTTTCAAAGACAAGAAAAAAAGTGAAGGAGGAAAGTGCTGACGGCAGCCGCCCTCAGTGGAGCTGACTTCTGCACCAACTCCCTCTCTGGCCAAGTGCCAAACGGGACTGTGGGCTGGGAGGGTCCCTCTGGGATTCTGCCTCCCTGTAGACTAAGGCACCTGGGGATACATGAGGCTGGACTGAATCTGTCCCACTTTGACGTTCCTTGCCCTACACGAGGCTTTGGGATGAAGGGTTTAGGGAGAGTGGGCCCCGTCGCACAGTCCCCCAGCTGGCTGCCCACTGTGCTTCTTACCTGCAGCTGCCCTGTGTGCCTTCGGTGAACACTGTGTCTGCTGCAAAGGAGGTGTCCAAAATGTGTTTGCTGAATTGACCCAAGCCATTACCAGCACTTCAGTGTGCTGAGAGGACATGAAAATAGCTGCACAGTGAAATGGTGTTTGTTGGTGTCTGCCCTGTTCCCTGCCTCTGCCAGCTCTCTTGCAACATTCCCTGGGAAACCTGGCCTGTTTGCAGGAGGCTGATAGCAGGTGTTCAGACTTTTTAGGATTTGGGCTTAATTTCAGATGACCAGGACAACCTGGGCTCTTCTGCAATGAAAAACGGATTCTGCTGTTTTTTCCTGCCTTTTTAACATTTCAAGCCAAGTTCCTACGCCCATCCACCCATATAAAACTTCCTTGTTCAGAAAGTCATCTGCACAACTGGCAAAGGCACCATCTCAGAGTTTTCTATTTTTATTCCTGTGTGTAATCAATGGGAACACACTGTGACAGAAAGAAAAGAATTATGAATTGATAAGAGCAAACCATTGATATTTGCTTTTGTTCCTGGGCGAGCTAGTGAAGGAACATGTACCTAATGTGTAGAAATATAATGGTCATTTTATGCTTCTGTCTTTTTACAGAAACACTTCAACAATTTCTGTGTTTATTTTCAGGGAGGAAAAAAATATGCTTTCCAGATTCAAATTGTGTAAGCTTGAAAAACATTTTCACACAGGCTGATTTTCTAGAAACATTGAAATATAAGATATTATCAGCCCTTTCTCCTCTAAATTATTAACCTGTGACTTCAATTCTTATTTTCTGTCATTCTCTTAAAATAAAAATTGATTCTCCAACTCAGTAACACTGTTGATAATTTTTTTAAAATCTCATTTCAAAAATTGTAATCTAACATAAGCTCTTTTTATTTTCTACAGTCATCATTTCCGGCCCTGCTCCATACAAAGATATTCATTTTACATTGTAGAATCTCAGCATATAGTTCTATATTTTGTTACTTCACTTAGGTATATGACATGACTTCAAAATAAAATGGCATGTGAGTCTCATGACTTTATAGTCATGTTGACAGTACTCTATCACATATGTATTTATATATAGATTAAAATTTTTTCATTCCAGAAGTATCTGAGTATCTGTGTGCATTTTTATTGTATGTAAATGTCATCTCAATGTTAAAAACATTCAAACTTTTTTTTTTTTTTTTTGAGACGGAGTCTCACTCTGTCACCCAGGCTGGAGTGCAATAGCTTGATCTCGGCTCACTGCAACCTTTGCCTACCGGGTTCAAGCAATTTTCCTCCCGAGTAGCTGGGACTACAGGTGCGTGCCACTACGCCTGGCTATTTTTTTTTTTCTTTCTTTTTTTTGTATTTTTAGTAGAGACGGGGTTTCACCATGTTAGCCAGGATGGTCTCGATCTCCTGACCTCTTGATCCACCCTCCTTGGCCTCCCAAAGTACTGGAATTATAGGCGTGAGCCACTGCGACCGGCCAAAAACCATTCAGACTTTTAAAAGTTGTCTCTTTCACACTGGCAGGCTTCTCAACCAAGATAGAAAAAAGATTTGTTCAGAGCCTAAAGCTGAGCAAAAGTGAGTTACCTGGAAGAGTCAAGGTCGTAGAGGCAGAAAGCTGAATGACCATTTTCAGGGGCTCTGGGGAGGGAGGAATGCAGAGTTGTTTAACAGGAGTTTCAGCTGGGGAAGATTAAAAAGTTCTGGGGATAGACGATGATTCACAGCGATGAGTGTATCTAATGCCACTGCACTGTATGCTTAAAAAAGGTTAAAATGATTAACTTTATGTTACCTATATTTTGCCACAATAAAAAGAAGTTTTAAAAAGCTAAACAAAGTTCATCAGAAAATAGTAATGTTTGATTCTTTAAAGTCATTTTGAAATGTGAATAAGAAATATATTAATGTTAAAAACATCTTGAGTTTCAGAATAGTAGGTTCAGAAACAAGTGAATAAAGGAATTTCACCTTAAAAGTAATTAAAATCTAAACTAAACAGATGTGGTTCATAGACCTATGGGAAATGAAGACTATGAAATTCTGGGAGGCCAAGAATTAATTGGTAATTAGTTAACTAGTTCAAAGTCTCATGCCTAGTGAATCACAGAGACTTGTGAAAATCTAGGCAATTTCTACTAGATGTAAAAAATGATTTAGGTTTTCAACCTCCCAAGAATTTGAATTTTTAAATGGTATATTGTATTTGAATTTGTTTTTAAATTCATTAAATATATATTGTTTTCAATTTTTTAAAAATAGTTTTTCTGGTTATAAAAGTATATGTCCTTTGTAGACAATTTAAAAATAAAGTATAAATTAAATTAAATTAAATTAAAATCACCCCTACCCATTCCTAATAGATAAAATTTGTTAATATTTTGGTATATCTCTAAGGCTATTTCTTTTTTTAATTTTCATTTTTATTTTTTATAGAGATAGGTTCTCACTATATTGCCCAGGCTGGTCTCAAACTCCTTGGGCTCAAGCAATCCTTCCACCTCTACTTTCCAAAGTGTTAGGATTATAGGTGTGAGCCACCACACCCTGCCAAGACTATTTCTTGTACACATAATTGAAATTATTATGCATAAAATTTTGTTTCTTCTTTTCTTCACTTAATATTATATTGTATCATATGTCTTTAAGTTATTAAAGGTTCTTCATAAATATTTTTTGAGACAGATTCTTACTCTGTTGCCCTGGCTGGAGTGCAATGGCATGATCTTGGCTCACTGCAACCTCTGCCTCCTGGGGTCGAGTGATTCTCATGCCTCAGCCTCCCAAGTAGCTGACATTATAGACACCTAGCTAATTTTTGTATTTTTAGTACAGATGGGGTTTTACCAGGTTGGCCAGGCTGGTCTCGAACTCCTGACCTCAGGTGATCCACCAGCCTCGGCCTCCCAAAGTGCTGGGATTACAGGCATGAGTCACCATGCCTGGCCTCGTAAATATAATTTTAAATGCGTTCAGAGTATTCTGTCTTATGGCTACATCAGAATTTGCTTAATATCCATCTCTTTATTGTTGGATATTGCAGGGGCTCAGAACATGATACCCCAATAGATAGCATGCTTTTGGCATGCTGAGTGTTTTGAGCTGAAGGAGACTGGAAGAGCCTCAGAAACAGCAAGTTCCCTGTGGCCTTCTCCCTCCCTCCTTTCTCTTTCTCTCATTTCTCCCGAGAAACAGGTTATAGAAAATAGAATTCTTCTTTCCTGAGGCAGGTCATACAAACTGGAACTTCCCCACCCCTAAAGCAAGCCATAAATCCTAGAAATTCACTCTCTGAGCATCTCCCTTCTCCCCTGAAGACCCTCATGTGACAGGTATCCTGCCCTATACCTGGAGAAAAGAGTGCTACTTTTGTATTTTTAGACATAATGCTATTGCACTCTTGGTAGACTACAGTATAATGTAAACACAACTTTTTCCCCCTCCTCTATGGTGAAGGGAACATAACTTTTATATGCACTGAGAAACCAAAAAAATTTGTGTGACTCACCTTATCGTGATATTTGCTTTATTTTGGCGTTCTGGAACTGAACCTGCAATATCTGCAAGGTTTGTCTGTACACGTTTTTACCCCTACGACATGTAGACTGTTTATAATTTTTGTTATAAGCAATGTGGTGATCTGCTTCTTTGTTTATAAAGCCTTTGTTTACCTTTCAAATGATTATTTAAATAGAGTTCTAGAAGTAGAATTACCACGTAAAGATTACAAGTATCTTTACAACTCTTGGTTTATGTTGCTAAATAGCTTTTTTTTTTCAGAAGGGCATTACGAATCTACATTTTCTTTTCTTTCTTTTTTCTTAATTTTATTTTGAGACAGGGTCTCATTCTGTCACCCCGGCTGGAGTGCAGTGGTGCCATCATGGCTCATGGTGGCCTCAACTTCCTGGGCTCAGGAGATTCTCCCACCTCAGCCTCCCGAGTAGCTGGAACCATAGGTGCACAGCACCACATTGGGCTAATTCTTGTATTTTTCTGTAGAGACTGGGTTTTGCCACGTTGCCCAGGCTGGTCTCCAACTCCTGGGCCCAAGCAATTCTCCTGCCTAGGTCTCCCAAAGTGCTGGGACTACAGGCATGAAGCACTGTGCCTAGCCCACAAGTTTATCCTTTCAACAGAAATATATTACACCACTGAGTAAGAATAATGAGACCTAATATTCATGAGCCACTTAGTTTTTAACCAAGTGCTAATTACTAAATATGGACTAGCTCATCTTTAAAATCTCGTATAGTGTTGGTGAAAAAAGTTGTCTGTTGTTTGAATTTTATTTATTGATTAATAGTGATATTGAGCTATATTTAAATTTTGTTATTTGTAAGTATTTGTAAACTGTAATCTATTTTTCTATTGTGAATTACCATAATTATTGGTTTACATGAGCTATGTATTGCTATATTAACCTTCTGTTAGGTCTGCTTTAGCAATTTTATGTGTTGTTTTTAATGTTTTGGTTTTCTATTGATACACATTACATTGTTATTAAGTATATGTAATATTTTGTGGTTTTAAAAACTGTGGACCAGACTGTGGTACAGTGGCATGATCACAGCTCACTGTGGCCTCAACCTCCTGAGCTCAAGTGATCCTCCCATCTCAGCCTCCCAATAGCTGGAACTACAGGCATGTGCCACCATGTCTGGCTAATTTGTTTTTATTTTTTGTAGAGATGGTGTCTTTCTATGTTAGGCAGACTGGTCTTGAGCTCCTGGGCTCAAGCAATTCTCCCACCTAAGCCTCCAGCAGTGCTGAGATTACAGATGTGAGCCGCTGTGCCTGGCTATTTTTATGACTTTTTTTGAGAAATGTCTATTCATCTCCTTTGCCCACTTTTCAATGGGATTATTTGAGTTGTTTGAGTCCCTTGTGTATTCTGGATTTAATTCCCCTGTGGGATGAATAGTTTGCAAACATTTTTCTCCTATTAAACAGGTTGTCTCTTAACTCCGTTGTTTCCTTTACTGTGCAGAAGTTTTTTAGTTTAATATAGTCTTATTTGCTTATTTTTGTGTTTTTCTTTTCTGTGCTTTTGACGTCTTAGCCATAAACTCTTGCCCTACACTCGTGTCCTAATGTGTTTTCCCTACGTTTTCTTCCAGCAGCTTTTACTTGTAGGTCTTATGTTCACGTCTTTCCTCCATCTTGAGCTGATTTTTGCATATGGTGATGGATAGGGTTCCAATTTTATTTTTCTGTAGAAGGATGCCAATTTTCCCAGCATCAATTACTGAAGGGGGGTGTCTTTCCCCCCACTATCTGCTCTTGGCATCTTTGTAGAAAATCAGTTGGCTGGAAATAAGTGTATTTACTTCTGGATTCTGTGTTCTGTTCCATTGGTCTATCTGTCTGTTTTTATACCAATGCCATGCTACTTTGATTACTATCTCCTTGTAATATATTTTGAAGTCAGATAGTGTGATGACTCTTGCTTTGTTCTTTTTGCTCAGGATTGCTTTGACTCTTCAAGGTCTTTTTTGGTTCTACATGAATTTTAGGATTTTTTCCCATTTCTGTAAAAATGACATTGGTCTTTTGATAGGAGTTGCATTGAATCTGGGGATTGCTTTGGGTAGTATGGTCATTTTAAGGTCGTTAATTCTTCTGATCCATGAACAAAATATGTCTTTTCATTTGTTTGTGTCCTCTTCGATTTCTTTTAACACTGTTTTGTAGTTTTCCTTGTAGAAGTCTTTCACTTTCTTGGTTAAGTTTATTCTTAGGCATTTCTTTTTTGTAGCTATTGCAAATGGGATTACCTTCTTGATTTCTTTCTCAGCTAATTCATTATTGATGTATAGAAATGCTACTGATTTTTGTACCTTGATTTTGTATCCTGCAAATTTAATGAATTCATTTATTAGTTCTAAAAGTTTTTGGGTGTGCCCTTTAGGTTTTTCTAGATATAAGATCATGTCAAAGAGGAACAATTTGACTTCCTCTTTTCCAATTTGAATACATTTTATTTCTTCCTCTTGTCTGATTGCCCTGGCTAAGACTTCCAATCCTATGTTGAATAGGAGTAGTGCAAGTGGGTATCCTTGTCTTGTTCCAGTTCTTAGGGGAAAGGCTTTCATCTTTTCCCCATTCAGTATGACGTTAGCTGTGGGTTTGTCCTATATGGCCTTTATTATGTTGACATATGTTCCTTCTTTGCCTAGTTTGTTGGAAATTCTTATCATGGTGGTATGTTGAATTTTATCAAATGCTTTTTCTGTGTCAATTGAGATGATCATATAGTTTTTGTCCTTTAGTCTGTTGATGTAATGTATCATGTTTATTGATTTACTGATGTTGAACCATCCTTACATCCCTGAGATAAATCTCTCTTGATTATGGTGTATTATCTTTTTGATATGCTGATGGATTCAGTTTGCTATAATTTCATTGAGGATTTTTGCATCTGTGCTCATTGGGGATGATGACCTTAGTTTGCTTTTTTTGTTGTTTTGTCCTAGTCAGAGTTGGTATAAGGGTGATGCTAGCCTCATAGAATGAGTTAGGAAGAATTCTCTCCTCTTCATTTCTTTGGAATAATTTAAGAATTGGTGTTAGTTCTTTGTAAGTTTTGTAGAATTTAGCAGTGAAGCCATCTGGTCCTGCACTTTTCTTTGTTGAGAGACTTTTAATTACTGATTTAATCTCATTACTCATTATTGCCTGTTCAGTTTTTCAGTATTTGTCTGATTCAATCTTGGTAGGTTGTATGTGTCCAAGAATTTGTCCATTTCCTCTAGGTTTTCCAGTTTGTTAGTGCATAGTTATTCATAACAGTCTCTGATGATCTTTTGTATTTCTGTGGTATCAGTTATAATGTGAGACAGTGACCACCACCCGCAGAGGTCTGGCCTGCAGACCCTGACTCAACAACGGATGAATGAATGTGCTCTCACGCCATTACAGTGATACAAGTGGGCTAGGGATGGCCGTTGGCTGCTTTCAGTGGGAGAAATGCAACCAATCAACCAAGACTCCCTGTTCATCCACATGTTTATTCCGTTTATTCCGTCAGATTTTACAACAGAGTTTCTAAGTTAACACACTTGTGGATAATTAACATGGTTAAGAGAATGGTTTTACAACTGATAAAAGCTTTAGGTTCTGGGGCCCAGAGTAAACACTCTTAGCAGGTAATTCCCCTTTAACCTTCCCCTGAGAGGGTCACCCTGCACAAAGTTTACCTGAGTAAACAGTTTGAGTAGAGACAAAGGGATGTAGGGTAAACAGACTTAAACTGGGAAAGCCTTTGATCATCTCTACCTCTTTCCTATGCTAATGTAATGAGGCAGCTGCCTTCACTCTGCCTCATGCCTCAATAAAACCTTCTGGCCTTCCACAAGGTTTGAGATTACAGTCTTTAACTTTTGCTAGTATTTTGCCAGCCACCCTGAGTGAATATCAACAATAATGTCCCCTTTTTCATTTCTGATTTTGTTTATTTGTGTCTTCTCTCTTTTTCTTGGTTAGTCTGCTAGCAATTTGTCAATTTTGCTTACTTTTTCAAAACACCAACTTTTCATTTCATTGATCCTTTGTATTGTTTTTTAAGCCTGTATTTCATTTAATTCTGCTCTGATCTTTATATTTATTTCCTTCTATTAATTTGGGGCTTGGATTGTTCTTGCTTTTTTTCTCTCCTTTTAGTCAGGGTCTTGCTCTGTTTCCCAGGCTGGAGTGCAATGGCTCTATGATGGCATATTGCAGCCTTGACCTTCTGGGCTCAAGTGATCCTCCCACTTCAGTCTCCTCAGTAGCTGGGACCACAAGTGTGCAACACTTGTGGCTAATTTTTTAAAATGTTCTGTAAAGGCAGGGTCTCTCTATGTTGCCCAGGCTGGTCTCAAACACCTGGGCTCAAGCTATCCTCCTGCCTCAGCCTCCTGAAGTGCTGGGATTACAGGAGTGAGCCACCATGCCTGACCTGTTCTTGCTTTTCTAGTTCCTTCAGGATATCTTTAGATGATTTATTTGAAATCTTCCTACTTTTTTGATGTAGGTGTTTATTGATATAAACTCCCCTCTTAGCACTGCTTTTGCTGTAATCCATAAGGTTTTGATATGTCATATGTCAATTTCCATTTGTTTCAATACATTTTTAAATTTTCTTTACGATATTTTACATTTCTTCTATGTTGTGGAATCTACTGAGTTTTACTTTATGATTCATCCTTGCTTTAAAAACATTTAATTTTATTTAATGGTTCAGTAATAATAGAGATATCTTTTACATGTTTATAGTACCTCACTGTTTACATAGACTATTTCAAGCTTTTGCAGTAGGGACAACTAGACCAGATTCTTGTGTAAATGAGTTTTTTACATAACTTTACATTCTTTACATAATGGTTCTTTTGAAGCTTAACAAGATCTTTCTCAACAACTTGTATTTTTTTTATATGGAATTGACTAAGTATATAAAAATATGAAACTAAATAAAATGGAAAACTATGAGGTCATTAAAAGTCATATTACATAACTATATTTGGTGACATTTAAAGAGCTTAATGACATTATTGAGAAGTAAAGAGAAATTCAATGCAGTAAATCAAGAACATGCCACTCATGTAAGAGGAAACATCTATCTCCAGGCATGAGAAATGTCTGAAGAGTTCTTACCAAAATTCTGTCAGTGTTTATTTCTCAGTCATGAGACTTCAGATGGTTTTTAAGATCTTCTCTTTGCTTCTCTAGTTTGTTTAATATTTTACAATAAGCATGTATCATTTTTACTGAAACAACCACGTTACTGTTTAAAACAGGAACAAAATTTTTCTACATACAGAAGGATAATAGTATTTGCTTATATTTTTTTCTACTCTTTTAATTAAATGTTGATACATGCAGAGAGACAGGAACAAAGTTTTCCTTAGCATTTAGACAACTTCCAAGAGGTATATACATTTCTATGTATGGGTTAAATAAACACACACATATCAGTAAACATATATTCTAACAAAGTTGGGCCTGCTAAATGCTGGCTAAAAGTTCCTAGTGAAAAGAACTCTTAGGTGAGATGTATTTTTCTAATCTGCAGACCCTCCTACTGCATAACTCTGGATGATGTCATACAAACCTCTTCCTGCATCTGCTACTCTTTCCAGCCGCTACATGTGGGGAGCTTCCCGTTTTTGTTCTAATTGAGTGATGTTTACTGGAAATGGAGTCTGCTAATAAGATCTCAGTTCAGATAGCTTTGTGCGGACAGGAAGAATGATTGTGAAATGGATTTGGCTAAAAACCTTTACTTTCTCCCTTTTCATTATCTTGTTTTGATAGGTTGACTTAGTTTTGTTTTAAAATTACCTCTTCTGAGAAACCAAAGAGGAATGATATGTGCTGTCTTCTTTTCCTCCTCCTCCTCCTTTTCCTCTTCCTACCAAGATCCTCAACTCAGACAGTTTTTCAGTTTGTCCCTCCATACATACCTGCACACTCACACATCTGCTAGAGAGTATATGGAGACAGCCAAGAGCCCTTAGAAACATAGCTGGGTAATGTGCTACTCTGTTCTCTTGGATATGGATGGAACTTGTGACCACATTTAGATGTGAACAAAAAAGGCAAGAGGATTTGTTCCAGATTGCACAGCTGGTTATAGCAATACAAAGTGGTGGTGAATCTAGATTTCATATCTCTTAGCTCAGGGGCCCTGGGTGAAAACCCATAAACATTGTTCAGATTTTTTTGGAACTATGCATAAGGGCACCTTAGAGAGTTCCAGGTAAGAGAATGCTGCATAACAAGAATTGATTGCTTTAAGAAGTTGTTTTTGTGTTAAAGATCAGCTAAGTAAAATTAAAGAGAAAAGCTCCTGAATATACTGAATTATTTCATATTTGTGGATCTCCTTGATTGTGATTTGTGATCTCAGAAGTATTTACACTTTTCTCAAAAATTTTAAGATGAAAAACACTCAATTCCAGTTACTTGAAAAACTTAAGACCATGTTTCACTTTAGAAAGTAGGGAGCTTGTTGCAAATTCAAACAAGGATGCCATGTCACAGCTTAGGAAAGGAATCACCTATCAAATATCTACACTACCATCAAATTGCCATTACCTCTGCCAGAATACAGATGGGGCACAGTTGTTCCAGAAAGGCTAAAGCTCCAAATAAGTTCACATTATTCTGAAATTACCAGATTATATGATGGATATCATTTGGTTGTTACAGTCTTTGTAGTAAAGTTTGAGAAGTGACGTCAAGTATGGCCAAGTGCTGTGGCTCATGCCTGTAAGACCAGCCTGAGCAGCCTGAGCAATATGGTGAGATCCCATCTCTACAAAAAACAAACAAACAAAAGCCCAAAATAAAAAACCCAAAACCAAAAATTAGCCAGGCATGGTGGGGTGGTATGCACCTTGTAGTCTCAGCTACTCAGGAGGCTCCGGTGGGAGGATTACTTGAAACCAGGAGGTTGAGGCTGTAGTCAGCCATGTTTGTGCCACTGCACTCCAGCCTGGCAACATAGCAAACAACAACAACAACAAACCCATCAAGTAAAATGTAGGGCCACTGTCAATGGGGGACATACAGAAAACAGAGACCTTTAGTCCTCTTCTGTTTCTGACTTTTGGGACAAGGACACTTTTTCTCCACATGAAATAAGTAAGGTGAGGAGAAATAGAGAAAGAGCATACATTTTTGTAAGGGTAGAGAGGAGCCCAAGATGAAATAACAGAGTGTGAACAAGCCCAAAGTGGCTCCAAGCGATTTCAAGTCCCCAGTTTTGAAGAATGATGTCTTAGGGTCCTGAGAAAATATTGCTGTGGGACCACCAAACAATTGTCCTGGAATTGGAGGGCATCATAGAGAATAGGAGAGATTCCAAAAGACTGGTAACAGTGGAATATTCTGATTTTCAGAAAGAGAAAGTAGAGCCAGAAAAAATGTAGATAATGGTCTGTAACCTCAATCTCAGGTCAGAGTCTAGAAGCAAGGTTACTAGAGGAGCAGTTTTAGGCACTAGGTTAAGAAGAAATGATTAAGATACAGATTAGTTCGCTGAGAACAAGTCAGGGCTGATTTATCTGTTCTCTTTGATAGAGTTACCAGCCCAGGACCTCAGGGAATGCCCATACATATAGAATATTTTGTCATCAGTTAGACATTTAATAAAGTTTTTTTTTGTAATATTCTTTTGGACAGCATGGAGAAATATAAACAGAATTCTGGCATGCTGAATGAATTAGTAACCAGTGAATTGTATGCACAGGTGCTGGCTAACAAACTGTAAAGAAGCATGCAGTGGTGTGTCCGGGCTATGTCGTTCACTGTCTCCTCATAAATGCTTTCAGAATAAATATACAGAAGGTGTGCCCATCAAATTTATAGGCAACCTGAAGTTAGGGGGTATGATGAATACTCGAATGGCAGAACAAAAATCAATAGATTGAATCTAAAAGGATGAAATTTAAGAGTGATTAATATAAGGCCTAAGGAATTAAATGTATTAGTGAGAATATGTAATACTTGCTTAAGTGGTAACTAAGAGCCTTAACTCAAGATGAGTCAGAAGTGTAATGTGGTTGCCAAAAAAATTAAGATTTTAAGTTATGTCCAGTGGTGTGGCAAATATTTTATAACAACTGGCTCTGGGTTGAGGGTGGAGAGAGGGAGAGACCTTGATTTATAGCTCTGACCAATCTCTGTAGTGTAAATACTCTCACCTTGGCCGATTTCAAGGTACTGACTTCGTGGCACTGAACTCGGAGTTTGGAAGAGATGTGCAATAGCATGTCATTATGTGGTATTTCCACCACACAGGCGCAGCAGATGTGATTAGCCTCAAGAGGAGAGATAATAAAAAGCAATAAAATTATTAGGAAGTAATATTTTAATTACTTATTACCTTTGTTTTTAGTATATCTATTGTAAGCTTATGTAATTTAACTTTAATTTTAAAAATTTTTATGATTATTTTTTGAGACAGTGTCTTACTCTGTTACCCAGGGTGGAGTATAGTGGAGTGATCTCAGCTCACTGCAGCCTCAATCTCCCAGGCTCAAGAGCTTCTCCCACCTCAGCCTCTTGAATAGCTGAGACCACACATGTGCCCCACCATGACTGGCTAATACTTTTAAAAATTTTTTGTAGAGACAGGGTCTCACTACATTGCCCAGACTGCTCTTGAATTCCTAGGCTCAAGCAATCCTCTGGTCTTGTCCTCCCAGAGGGCTGGGATTACAGATGTGAGTCACCATGCCCAGCCTAATTTAACTTTTCATTAGGACTGCATTTAACAACTGGCTCAGAAAATTCTTGAACATTTAGTTATCAGCTCTTGCAAGTTTGTGCACATGGGCTCTGGACCATCATAACTAGAAATGCAGTTGCTGGTAGAAGGGAGGTGATAAACCTACTGTTCTCTGTGTTTGTCAGGACAAACCCACATCCTTTATTTCCAGAGCACATAACTTAAAGTCATACTTTCCTGAGATCAGAGCAGAGGATGGCAGAGAACCAAAGTCATGAGTGTGTGAAACAACAAAGAGGAGTGGCACTGTGCAGGCTGGAGCTCCAGACGCTTACATGAGTGGCGAGGTTGAGAGGGACAGTGGAAAGCTTGTTTTCAAATACTGAGAGGCTGTGGTGTAAGGAAGGATTAGGGCTCTAATTGGTGGGTAGAAAAGATGCAAGGAGACAGATTTCTGTTCAATATAAGAAAGACATTTCTGGGTAGACATGGTGGCTCATGCCTGTAATCCCAGCACTTTGGGAGGCTGAGGTGGGCAGATTGCTTGAGCTCAAGAGTTCGAGACCAGCCTGGGCAACATGGTGAGACCCCACCTCTACTAAAAATAAATAAATAAATAAATAAAAATAATTATCTGGGAATAGTGGCACACACCTGTAGTCCCAGCTAGTCGGGAGGCTAAGGCAAGAGAAACACTTGAACCTGAGAGGCAGAGGTTGAAGTGAACTGAAATCACTCCATTGCACTCTAGCCCGGGTGACAGAGCAAGACCCTGTCTCAAAAGGAAAAAAAAAAAAAAAAAAAAGCAATTTTTTTAAGGGAATCGAGAAAAAGAAAGAAATTTCTTAGAGGCAAACCTATCAAAAGAGGAATGGGCTGAAGGCAATCCTGCAGAATGTGGGCAATGACCTTTAGGGATGGTGTAGAGGTGGTTCATGATCAGAAGAGGGAATGGGGCTGCATAATCTTGAAGCTGCCACCCAAGTCTATGACTGCCTGATTGTTTTTGATCCATTGTGCTTTCTAGTTGCATGAAAGAGGCATCCCTACTCCCAGCTTTGCTTGGCTTATCTCAGAAGGGTGGTACAGTGCACTTTAAAAAACTCTTTTATTAAAGAAAATTTCAAACACTAAAATGTAGTAAGAATAATATAATGAAAACATCACCAAGTTTCTACAACTATCAATTTTATATCTACTCTTATGTCATCTATTCTCCCATCTGCTTCCCACCCATTCCTCCAGATTCTTGTGCAATAAATGCCTGACATCATATCATTGAGTCCATAAATATGTCGGTATGCATCTCTAAAACATAAGAACATTTTGAAAATACACCCACTATACCTTTATCACACTTAAGAAATTAATATTGATTCTCTAATATCCAGTCATTATTTAAATTTTCCCATTTGTGTCATGAATGTTTTATTTTGCCTTGCTCAAATCAGGATGTAGTGTCCACACATTGCCATGGTTAGATGTGTTTATTTATTTATTTGTTGAAGGTGCTGTGTTATTTGTCCTGTAGAATTTCCCAATCTGGATATTTAAAAATTACATTGTCATGGTATATTTAACAAGTTCATTTTTCCCCTATATTTCCTGTAAACTGTTTATGTTTGATTCTTTGGGAAGGAATGCTTTGTGGGTGGTGTTCTGTATTTCTCACCAGGAGGGAAATAGTGGGAAATTGTGACGTCAGACATCAGCAGCCACTGATGATAAGCGTTTAGATATGTTAATTCATTCTCAATTGTGATCTTCTAATTCTTTTGTTGGGTGATCTTCTAATTCTCTCATTGCTCCTTTAATTATCAGCTGGAATACTTCTATAAAGAAAAATAAACCCCTTATCAATGATTTGGTTATCCTGAAGTACAGAAAATGTAAGATCAATGCTTCATTATTTATGAAATTCGAAACACTGAGTTGGTTCCCAAGCATCTGCCTAAGAAGACCCATGAGCTGTTTTGTTTCTTTTTAAGTACTATGATGAGCTCATGAATTTAAAAATATGTGATGTGTTTCAATCCATTGCCATTATTATTTTTATTAGTATTCAACCTGTGTCATCTTTGGCCAGTGGAAGTTTATTCAGCCAAAAAGATTTGGCTTCCAAGACTTTTTGACATGATCCTAGTAATTTCTTTGATTTCTAATATGACAAGATCTCTTATATTCCTCATTCAACTCATGTATTTTCTGCCCCAGATCAGGAATTGACCATTTCTCCAAGAGTCCTTGTTCCTTTCAATGGGAAATGAAATTTAGAGACCAAACTCTGGGATCCAGGGTTGTCAGTCTATTGGGTTGATCATAGTTTCTAGGGCTTTTTAGTAGAAAGAATTAGGAAGTTCTCCTTCCTCCCCTCTTCTTCCTCTTCTTTCTCTTCTTCTTCTTTGAAAATATATTGTGAGTTCATGTGACATTTTCTTTTTTTCTTTCTTTCTTTTTTCCTTACTGGAGACAGGGTCTCATTTTGTCAGGCTGGAGTGCAGTAGCATGATCATAGCCCACTGAGGCCTTGAACTCCTGGGTTCAAGTGATCCTCCTGCCTCAGCCTCCTGAGTAGCTGGGATTATAGGAACACACCACCATATCTGACTAATTTTTTTAATTTGTGTATTTTATTTACAGGGTCTTGCTATGTTGCCCAGGCTGGTCTCAAACTTCTGGCCTCAACTGATCCTCCTGCCTTGGCATCCCAAATTGCTGAGATTTCAGATATGAGCCACCATGCCCAGCCCATATGACATTTTCAAGCAAGACTGTGAGATGTTTTTGAACCTCGTCAATCTTACATTTATATTTTTTTCTCCCTTATCAAAAATCCCAAAGACATCATTTGCTTTATTTCACAAAAAACCATACAATTGTCTTACAATAACTGTTCTAACACTACCACCAGCAATATGACTGTTGAAATACAGTTAAGGTTGTTATGTAGTTCTTTTTGGTTTTAGGGCATAACACAATAATGAAAATCAAATTAAAGTCACTTGAAGTAGTTCCTTCCTGTGTGGGCATTCCGCCAACTCAGAGTGTACATTTCAGTTCATTTGTTTCATTTTGATTTTGTTTTATAGGGATTGCTTTTGAATTAAAAAATATTTTATAATTATGTAAAATGATTACAAGTTTCCAGAGAAACTTGTTGTAGATTTCTACAACATCAGGCATATTCAGAGGAGTGTGACTTCTATCCCAGTCCCTCTACCCTGTCCACTTCCCAACAAAATCTTTTTTTTTTTTTTTCTTAAAAAAATGGGGTTTCACCATGTTGGTCAGGCTGGTCTTGAGCTCCTGACCTCAGGTGATCCACCTGCCTTGGCCTCCAAAGTGCTTAGATTACAGGCGTGAGCCACCATGCCCGGCCAACAAAATCTCTTTTAAGAAATAAAGTTTTATGGCATATTCTTTCATTAAAAAATAAGCAAAAATTTTCATGTATCAAACTCTCTTTTTACATAAATTGTAGCATACTATAGACATTTTTTTCCACCTTGTTTTGTTTTCACTAGCCATAAAGTTTAAAGATTACTCCATATATTCCTCATTCTTTTTTTACAGCTATGTGGCACTCTGCCATGTGAACTGTACATAGTATTATTTGGATGTTAAACGCATTTAATCAAAATTAAAATTTAAGGAACTTTTAGCATGGTCAACTGAAATAGAATTCAGGTGTCTCTCAAAATTTGTCCTCCCACGTATTTGTTTTATTTTATTATTTATTTATATGAGATAGAGTCTCACTCTGTTGCCCAGGCTAGAGTGTGGTGGTGCTATCTCGGCTCACTGCAGCCTCTGACTCCCGGGATCAAGCGATTCTCCTGCCTCAGCCTCCCAAGTAGCTGGGATTACAAGTACGCACATTCATTCCTGGCTAATTTTTGTATTTTCAATAGAGACAGGGTCTCACCATGTTGATCAGGCTGGTCTTGAACCCCTAACCTCAAGTGATCTGCCCGCCTCGGCCTACCAAAGTGCTGGGATTACAGGCATGAGCCACCTCACCCTGCCCAGTCTTCTCATCTATTTAGTGGCTCTATCCTATTTTTCCAGTTCCTACACACTTACCCCTGGGACACCCTCTCCAACCTGAGCAAATCTTCTAAATTTTTCAAATGATTCTGAAACATCTAAGATTAGCCCTTTTTTGGTCCATCTCCTTAAAACCTTTTTCTTTTTTAGGTGACAATGCATGCTGAGGAGTTCATTTAAAGGTAATTTCTGCAAAACCTTTACCCACCGCATGTCACCTCTCCTAACATGAGGCCTTGACCTCAAACTGCACATATGCCAGGGCATCACTGGTTGCTTTTTTAAGCACCATGTTTTAGTGCTTTAGTACTGTTTATAAAACAAAGCAACTAATAATCAGAATTTATCCTGGGATCTTATTGGGAAGAAACACCAAGAAATAACAATAATGGTAAATTGTATGTATATATGAATTCTGGAGATGGTGGCTGTGGCAGCAGTCTTTCTTCCCTTTTAATATTTCTTATGTGAATAGAAGACATATCAAGTTTACAAATACTCTGCCCGGAGAACCGCCATGTGTCCATGTGTACTTTTCTCTTCCTGGTACAGTCCTTTTTTTTTTTTTTTTTTTTTTAACAGAGCCTCTCTTTTTCACTTAGGCTGGAGTGCAGTGACGTGATCTCAGCTCACTGCAACCTCCACCTCCCAGGTTCAAGTGATTCTCCTGCCTTAGCCTCTTGAGTAGCTGGGATTACGGGTTACCACCACCACGCCCAGCTAATTTTTGTATTTGTATTAGACACGGGGTTTCACCATGTTGGCCAGGTTGGTCTCAAACTCCTGACCTCAAGCAATCCACCCACCTTGGCCTCCCAAAGTGCTGGGATTACAGGCATAAGCCACTGCACCCAGCCCCAGGTACAATCTTTATACTGAAAAACAGATGCATTACCACAGGATAAAGATGGGAGTTTACTCTGCAGACAGAAGGCAGAAATGAACTGCATCAAAATGATGCTCAGAGTTAAAATATGAGAACCCTCAGTAATTTTACACACACACACACACACACACACACACACACACACACACACATAAGCATGCATGTATGTATGCCTATAGGTTATTTCTTTAGAACTAGCCACAGAACCCATTGAAACCCAGAGAGCTGTAGAACAGAATTGAAAAGGCCTAGGACAGGAGGGCTGGAGTGACCCTTCTGAGCAGCCCAGATCTCACACTCGTGGGACAGAAGTTAGCAGCGCTGGAGCAGCTGGCAGGACTCGAGCTGCCTGGCCATTGTGGCTGGGCTTCCTGACATCTGTCTTGAAGGGAAGGGGAATTGATTTCTATTCAGTAACTCTTCAGGTTTTTTGTTTGTTTGTTTGTTTTGAGACAGTATCTCTCTCTGTCGCCCAGGCTGGAGTGCAATGGCATGATCTCAGCTCACTACAACCTCTGCCTCCTGAGTTCAAGTGATTCTCCTGCCTCAGACTCCCCAAGTAGCTAGGCTTACAGGCATCCGCCATCATACCCAGCTAATTTTTGTATTTTTGTAGAGACAGGTTTTCATCATGTTGGTCAGGCTGGTCTTGAACTCCTGACCTCAGGTGATCCGCCCACCTCGGCCTCCCAAAGTGCTGAGATTACAGGCGTGAGCCACCTCGCCCGGCTGACTCTTCAGTTTTTTAAAAAAAATCTCAGCAGACTGGCTCAGGTGAAACCACAGTAAGGAGATCTAACATATGGCATTATAAAATACAAATTTGGACATGATGATTTGTATTATGCAATTTACCATGACATTTATAAAGTCAAGGGATTTAGTCCTAGAAGTGTCCCTGAAAGATTCAGTGCTTTAGGTCTTCATTTATTTGTTTGTACTGTGTTTGGAATTCCCTTTCCCTGTCATCCTAATGAAAGCCTGCTTATTTTTTAAGACTCAATGTTATTCCCTTCACTACAGTTCCGTAACAATATATATATTTCCTGTAACAAAATTATGTTGTATTACAATTGTTTGTGTATTGCCTGTTTTCTACTAGGCTGTCAGTTCTTTTGGGAGAGGAGCCTAGTCTTCACACCTCAGTGCCTAACTTAAAAGACACTTGATGTTTATTAAGCGATGTCAGAGACCAACTAATCCAGTTCCTCTAAGTATATGAAACTGAGTCCCAAAGGATTTCCATAAATTCAGCAATTCCACAAGTATATACTGAGTATTTACAATGTGCCTAGCTCTATGTAAAGCTAAACGTATTTAGTGTATTTTAAATATCATTTGGAGTATGCTTAATTTCCATTTGTCCAGAGATCAAAAGATAAACACCAGCATCTCATGGATCCTCAACGCAACATTAAATTATATTCAGAATTGGTTTATGTCAATTTATTTTCTTATTCTCTAAGTGTGTATCACCCAAGAATACGATCTGCATACTGCTAATGTGTGTGTGAAGTGGGGGAGGGAGGGTTGGAGTGTTCACTGCCCAATTTAATGCCCAATTTAGGAAACACCAGGTTATGTTAGGTTAAATAGATTCTTCCCTGAACTTTCTACATACTTGATAGTGACTAGTTAAATCTCCAAGAAGAGCATTTAATATGCACTGTTTCCCAAATTTATTTGCCTAGTGAACCTCCCCTTTTTTGTTGCTCCTATTAATAGATGTCCACACAATGCAGTCCTGAAGAACATAAAGTTGGTCGCTGCAGTTCTTTGAAGAGTCCTCATCTGTGTTTTGTGAGGACTTCAAAGGGAAACTCAAAGCTCCCTGCAGAGGAAAAGTGGCTAGAAGGGGGAGAAGGGAAGGCCAGAGAAGGAGCAGCTGACCAGGAAGACAGAGGAGGTAGCAGGTCGCTCTCTAGGGTCTGAGAGAGGGACAGGGGCCACAAGCAGATAACTGAGGAGCATGTTTCCATCCTAAGCTCAGTGAGACATTTGGGGCTCAAGCAGATGGGCATTGGGAGCCAGAGATAAGATGTTTCACAAGGAGAGCCAGGAGCACTTCTGTGGGAACATGCAGCATGTCTTCAGGCCTCTGAGCATTCCTGAGGACATGGCACCCTGCCTGCAGGTCCCCCAAGGTCTGCTACATGTCAGGGCCGCAGTGTCTGTGGGGGCAGGAGAGGAAGGAAATGAAGCAGGCACGAAGTAGGTTACAGTGTTTTCACCGACATCTGTGATACCTGCCCCCAGAGGGTTCCTGGACATATTTGGGGTTATGTTTAACAAGGGGCAGTAGCTATGGGAACAATATTTGCAGGGCCCAGTGCAAAATGACAACACAGGCCCCTTGGTTTAGAATTAAGGATTTCATGATTGTGACAGCTGAGCATTAAACCAAGCACCAGGCCCTTCTGAATGCCGACCTCTGGACAACTGTACAGGCCACATGCCCAAGAAGCTTGGAGAGAGCTATCACTGGTCCTAAACCCAACTTGAATCTCCTGGCTAATGTGGCCTGGAGAAACCAGGTCACACATGGTTTATATAAAAAGTAGGCCTCCCTATTCCAATGTATCTGATTATCCTGGAAACACTGTTTACCATTTGCTATGGTCTGAATGTTTGTGTCTCCCCCTCACCCCATGCAACACTCATATTTAATCCCCAATGCAATAGTGTTAAGAAGTGGGGCTTTTAGAAGGTGATGAAGTCCTAAAATGAATGGGGTGAAATGGGATTACTGCCCTTGTGAGAGAGAACCAAGGACACTTGTTTGCCCCTTCCACAATGTGAGAACACAGCAGGAAGAGACCCTGTGAAGCAGAAAGTGAGCCCTCACCAGACACTACATTTGTTGGTGCCTTGACTTTGATCCAGAACTGTAAAAAATAAATTTCTATTTTTTATAAAATACCAAGTCTATGGCAGCCCAGATGGACTAAGACACCAGTCATTCTGGGTAAGCTTGACTTTGTTATAAGATAAATTTATTTATTTATTGTTAAATTTTCAATATTTCAGAGATGGGTCTTGCTTTGTTGCCCAGGCTGGTCTCTAACTGCTGGGCTCAAGTGATCCACCTGCCTCGGCCTCCCAAAGTGCTGGGATTACAGGCGTGAGCCACCATGCCCAGCCTGCTATAAGATAAATTTAACCAGGTTGGGCAACACGGTGAAACCTCATCTCTACAAAAAGTACAAAAATTAGCTGGGCGTAGTGGTGCATGCCTACAGCCCCAGCTACTTGGAAGGCTGAAAGGTAGGTGGGAGTACATTTGAGCCCAGGAGGTCGAGGCTGCAGAAAGCCATGATTGCACCACTGCTCTCCAGCTTGGGTGACAGAACAAGACTCTGTCTCAAAAAAGAAAAAACAAAGTACACATTAAATTCCAGGAACATATTTAATGCAGAAATCCAGGCACGTTCAAGCTATTTCCATATATAGTACTCACACTACAAACAGCGTCCATTCTTCTCACGCCAAGAATCAAGGCAGGTTTGCAGCTGCATTGCAGAAGGGTATAACCTTTGACTTTGTCCTGCGGTTCATACCAGTATTTATTTGGTGCTGAGGCAGCACTCAGCACCCATGCTGATTTCCCTCAAAAATGAAAAACAAACTCAGGTGGAAAATCTGGGCAAGCAATGTCATTTGCTATTTTTGGAGATGAGGGAGAAAAAAGAAAGTTGTGGAAAGTGTTGTAATAAACAACATAGAAGAGCAGCCCATCAATGTGAAATGAAACAACACCTGCATGCTCTTCTTGACAGTGATTGAATGGAAGCAACGAAGTGGAGGAGAAACCAGGCTGGGAGAGCTGGCATCCCCTTGGGAGAGGTCTTTCCAGAAATGGACTGAAAGTACGAGTTACCTTACCCCATAAGATTAATCTCCAATCAAACAGCAGTCCTACCTCTGAAATACAGGCATGCCTCAGAGATAATGTGGGTTTGGGTCCAGACCACTGCAATAAAGCAAATATTTGGAATAAGCAAGTCACACAGATTTTTTTTGGCTTCCCAGTGCATAGAAAGGTTATGTTTACACTATACTGCAGTCTATGAAGTATGCAATAGCATTATGTCTAAAAAAAAAAGTACATATCTTAATTTAAAAATACTTTATTGCTAAAAAAAAAAAGCTAACAGTCCTCTGAGCCTTTAGTGAGTTGAAATCTTTTTGCTGCTGGAGGATCTCACTGTGACTGCTGATCAGGGTGGTGGCTGCTGAAGGTTGGGGTGGCTGTGGCAATTTCTTAAAATGAGGCAATAATGAAGTTTGTCACATTTATTCACTCTTCCTCTCACAAAAAAATTTATCTGTAGCATGAGATGCTGTTTGATAGCATTTTGCCCACAGTAGAATTTCTTTCAAAATTGGATTCAATCCTCTCAAACCCTGCCGATGCTTTATCAACTAAGTTTATGTAACCTTCTCAATCACTTACTGTCATTTCAACACTGTTCACAGCACCTTCACCAGAAGTAACTTCCATCTCAATAAATCACTTTCTTTGCTCCTCCATAGAAAGCAATTCCTCATTTGTTCAAGTTTGATCACGAGATTGCAGCAATTCAGTCACATCTTCACGTACCACTTCTAATTCTATTTCTCTTGCTATTTTCATCACATCTGCAGTGATTTCCTCCACTGAAGTCTCAAACCTCACAGTCGTCCATGAGGGTTAAAATCATCTTCCTCCAAACTCTGTTAATGTTGATAGTTTGCCCTTCTGCCATGAATCATGAGTGTTTATAATGACATCTAGAATGGTGAATCCTTTCCAGCAGGTTTTCAATTTACTTTGCCCAGATCCATCAGAAGAATCACTATCTATGGCAGCTATAGACTTACACATGTATTTATTAAATAATAAGACTTGAAAGTCAAAATTACTCCTTGATCCATGGGTTACAGAACGGATGTTGTGTTAGCAGGCATGAAAACAACGTTCACCTCCTTATACAACTCCATCAGGGTTCTTGGGTGACTAGGTGCATTGTCAAGGAGTAGTAATATTTTAAAAAGGAATTTTTTTTTTTTTTCTGAGCAGTAAGTCTGAACAGTGGGCTTAAATTATTCAGTAAATTATGCTATAAACAGATGTGCTGTCATTCAAGCTTTGTTGCTCCATTTATACAGCACAGGCAGAGTAGACTCAGCATAACTCTTAAGGGCCCTATGATTTCCAGAATGGTAAATGAGCACCATGTTCAACTTAAAGTCACCAGCTGCATTAGTTCCTAACAAGACAGTCAGACTGTCCTTTGAAGATTTGAAGCCAGGCATTGACTTCTCTCTAGTTACAAAAGTCCTAGATGGCATCTTCTTCCAATAGAAGGCTGTTTCATCTCCACTGAAAATCTATTGCTCAGTGTAGCCACTTTCATCTGTGATCTTAGCTAGATCTTCTGGATAACTTGCTGCAGCTTCTCCATCCACACTTGCTGCTTTGCCTTGCACTTTTATGTTATAGAAATGGCTTCTTGCCTTAAATCTCATGAACTAACCTCTGCTAGCTTCAGACTTTTGTTCTGCAGCTTCCCCACCTCTCCCAGCCTTCACAGAATTGAAAAGAGTTAGTGTCTTGCTCTGGGTTAGGCTTTGGATGAAGGGAACATTGTCGCCTGTTTGATCTTCTACACAGCTCACTGAAACTTTCTCCATATCATCAAGGCTGTTTCTCTTTCTTATCAGATGTGTGTTCACTGGAGTAGCACTTTTAATTTCCTTCAAAAACTTTTCCTTTGCATTCACAACTTGGCTATCTGTTTGGCACAAGAAGCCTAGCTTTTGGCCTGTCTCAGCTTTTGACATGCCTTCCTTACTAAGCTTAATCATTTCTAGCTTCGGATTCAAAAATGAGAGATGTGCATCATTCTTCCTTTCCCTTGAACACTGAGAGGCCATTGTAGGGTTATTAATTGGCCTAATTTCAATATTGTGTCTGAGCAGTGGAACAGTCAGAACATAGCATTTATTAAGTTTGCTGTTTTATATGGGCACAGTTTATGGTGCCCTAAACATTAACAATGTTAACATCAAAGATGCTGGGGGCCAGGCGTGGTGGCTCCAGGGCCTAACAAGGTGATTTCTAAGCACTTTGAAAGGCTGAGATGGATGGAGGATCTCTTGTGCCCAGGATTTTGAGGTCAGCCTGGGCTACATAGTGAGACCCCCATCTCAAAGAAAAAAGAATACTATAGATTGGGTGTTCTAACAACAATAGAAATTTATTTCTCTTAGGTCTGGAGGCTGAGAAGTCCAGGATCAAGGTACTGGCAGATTCAGAGTCTGATGTGACCTGCTTTCTGGTTCATAGACGTCATTGCCTTGCTGTGTCCTCACATGACTGAAGGGGAGAGGAAGCCCTTCTGAGTCTCTCTTATATGGGCATTAATCTCATTTATGAGGGCTCTGCCCTCCCGACCTAATTCCCTCACAAAGGTTCCACCTAATACCATCACCCTGAGGATTGGGATTTTAACCTATGAATTTTGGGGGACACAAACATTCAGTCTATAGCAGATGGAAGGTGAAGACCATCTTTCTGGAAGCCCCACATGCAGACATTTATGGAGCTAAAAAACTGCCTTTCAACTCCCTCCACTTCCTTGGCTGACCTCTTCCCTTACAGCTCCCTGTTGCTTCTCCACAGGGAGTTTTGATTCATTGAAAAGGCCAGAACAGAGTGGGAAGAGCCATGAGGTGCAGATAGTGGGAGCCTAGGGCAGCAGAGAAGGATGACCAGAGAGCCTGGGGGGCAGGGGGTGTCACCTATGGAGGGAGTGGATTCTGGGGACAAGTTGCATTGTAGGCTCTGACTAGGTGGGTGGGCAGGACTGTGTGATGGGCGAGTGTGAGCTGTTATTGTCTCCATTATACAGATGAAGAAACTGAGACTTGATCATGAGGGGGACCGCTAGAATTTAATTCTGGTCCTTGTCACTCTGAGGCTTATGTCCTTTCTGTGCTACCAAGCTTTATCTCTGCTTCTCAAGACAGTGATACAAGTACTCATTCATAAAGCTCTGCCAGAGGGTGGTGGTTTTGGGTTGTAATTTCAATGAAGAGGGGGGAAAAGAGGTAGAGAGAAACTAGATTTATTTTTATGGGTTGGAATATTGATTGAAAGAATCAAAAATAAATAAGAGGATAAGGCAGGAAAGGTGGAACAAGAGCTAAACAACAAAACCTGGAAATAGACTTTACTAATATCTTAAAAGGCTGATGGATTGAAGGAAAGATTTGGGTGAGGGGGGGACAACTGAAGATATGAATCATGGGTAAAGAGGAAGGTGTGATGTTCTTAGCCAAGCACCAGCAGTGGCAGTGGAGTGGGTGGGGCGGGCTCTAGAGTTTGTGTCCACGACATAGGGGAGGACCTGGGCCTAGAGTCACTCAGTATACTGGTAGCAGAGCCGGGGTAAACTTTGGTCTCCTGGCCCCACCTTCCAGGGCTCTTTTCTCTATTTTCTGCACTTGGATAAGGGAGTTAAAAGATCAAAGATGTGGAAAGCACCTGTGAAAAGTTAGAGGACACCCACATAGTAAGAAATTTAGGGTCAGGTGCGGTGGGTCATGCTTGTAATCCCAGCACACTGCAAAGAGGATGACTTGAGCCCAGGAGTTCGAGACCAGCCCTGGCAACATAGTGAGACCCCCATTCTACAAAAAAAAAGAAAGAAATTAGCCAGGCGTGGTGGTGTGAACCTGTAGCCTCAACCACTCAGGAGACTGAGGAGGGATGATTGCTTGAGCCCAGGCTGCAGTGAGCTATGATCACACCACT